>NXFS01000003.1:0-1305182 GCA_003004725.1 Moesziomyces sp. F16C1 | reverse complement strand
AACCCTAACCCTAACCCTAACCCTAACCCTAACCCTAACCCTAACCCTAACCCTAACCCTTTGCTTCCACTGCTGTCGACAAAGACGCTGCGAATGGCGCGCATCTCGTTCAGATCGCCGGCCTGCGTGCCGGTCCCGTGTGCCTCGACCACCGAAACGTCGGCCGGAGACACGTTTGCTTCACGCAGGAGGCGCGACATGAGCGCAATTTGCGCAGGTGAGTGAGGATGTGTGATGGAGTGGGCTTCTCCGCTGTAGAGGCACATTGCGAAAGGTAGATTGTGTGGGGGTGTCATTAATATGCAAGAGTCAAGGACGCAGGAGGTTCCATGCTCACCTGTGGTTGGTTGCTGTGCCTAGGATTGTGGCGTAGATCTTGTCCTTGTCTTTGATAGCTTGATCAAGGCGCTTGAGGACGACGACGTTCACAGCATCGGCCCTGCTGTAGCCATCCGCGCCTTCGTCGAGTGTCTTGCATTGCCCCGTCTTGCTCAAGAAATGAGCCTTGTCCAAGCCGATGGACACCTGAGGCTGTGTAAGCAGGTTGACTCCGCCTACCACGGCAGCCTGCACATCGTTTGCCTGCAATTTTCCGACTGCTACATCGAGCGCCACCAGCGACGAGCTGCACACTGTGTCGAGGGTGAGTGCAGGACCGCCGAACCCAAAGGCAGCCGAGATGCGCTGCGAAAGCATTTGCCTTGCCGTACCTGCCGCATAGTCGGCGCCAATGTTGTGCATGAGATTCTCCTTGTAGTCGTCGCAGGTGACGCCAAACACGACTGCGGTCTGCTCGTCTGCAGCCGGGTCTGATGCTGACCAGCCGGCCAGCTCGAGCGCCTCGTATGTGCACATGAGAGCGAGTCTTTGTTGCGGATCGATTTGCACCGCGGCTTTGTCCTCCAAATCGAAGAAGGAAGCGTCGAAACGCTTGAGCACGTCAGACGCGAGGAAGTTGCCTGTGTTTGAGACCATGCGATTCCGTATTGTAGTTCCGTCCTTCTTAGGGGGGGCATAGTCGTCGTAATCATACAGGTGAGGAGGAATTCTAGAACATGCATCGCGGCCATCCTGCAGCAGATCCCACAGCTCCCGCGGACTATTTGCGCCGGGAACGCGGCAAGAGGCACCGACGATGGCGATTTGAGGCGGATCGGCGACCAGTTTAGTCATGATGTGGGTTGGACGAAGACAGTAGAAGGTCTCTCGGAAATGAAATCCTGATACGACAGAAACGATAGTGTGTAGACCGAACGATGGAAGGTGGTGGTCAACTACGAAAAATGCAGCAGCTTGAAAATGATGGAAGATATCATCCGCCGTTCACAAACAACGGAGCACATATCGTCGAAGCCTCACTTCCTTACTTCCTCGAACGAGGGACGCCACACGAAGCATCCAGGCAGCCTTGAAGGAAGTAGGCGTGACACGGAACCTGGGCAATGCAGGTCGCTGTTCGGCGGTCCTGAGTAACTCGCTGTCCACCGATGCGTGTGATTTTTGCGTCAACATTTTTGACGCGATTTGCCCTCAGAAGACAGCCTCTCTGCCGAGTCTCTTTTTTTTTTCCGTGGGGCTGCGTCACGCAAATGCAGCATACCTATGCATTTACTCTCATGCCCACTCATTTGTGTCACGGGTCAGATTCAACTTCGCTTCGTTTCTTCATCAGTGGAGATGACATTCGAATGAATAGGTATGCAGGCGCGCCTCGTGCCGGCGGGATAGCAACCAGCAGCCCATGGTGGGGTGTGGTGAACAAGGTCCAAACGGCACCGTCTGTGGGTGCGATCTCTCGCGGACACTGCAGCTTTGCCAGAGTATGGGGGAATCTAGCTTTCACAATCAAAGTGTCTCGGTTTGATGTATCTACAAGAGCGCCTGACCAATCCCTCCCGTACTCGGAATCTTGCGTGGCAAGACGGCTACCGTTGCCAGGACGCCTTTGCCCGCAACGGATGTCCTATAAACGCGAAGATAGCCCTGTTGTTGCGGATGATATAGGTTGGCGATCGGTTCTCCTTGAGGCGTACCCTCTGTTCGTAGAGATGGGAGCACCTCGATAGTCCACGTGTGCGCTTGTGCCGGAGAAATGCGCAAAGCCTCCGACGCCCTGGTTGTCATCTCCAAGGACAAGCGCTCGACCGATAACACGGCTGTCTCCTCAATCCAGGACGTGAACGTCCGCGGCTTGACGAGATGGCTAGAATGGGGCATGTCTGGAGCCATGCGGTAACGAATATTGCCGGTGATCTCGTCCTCTTCGGCCTCGGCCCGGACGTGTGGGTTTAGAAGGATGCGCTCGTAGTCTTTCACCTCGTATGGTGGCTCACTTTTGAGCTTGAGCCAGGCTCCGTCCTGCTTGAGCATCCGGCAAAGGTAGCTGCTGGCGTAGCGGCTGCGGATATTGTTTCGCGCCCGATACAAGTCCAGATCGGCGGCGCAGAGGCCCTCGAGCAACGGGTATCCAGACACCAGTAGCACCTGTGCACCAGCTTGACCGAAGCCCATACTCGTCACCAAGCACGCTTGAGACTCTGGAGCGAGCGGCAAAGGCTTGGACAGAAACAAGAGTCTCGATTTGGAGCGCAGACTCTCGTCAACGTCGTCTAGCGTCTCGGTCCCTGGGACACGACGGTCCAGGAGAGCCTGCAGCGCTCCGTTCACCGCCCAGGATGCAGCACCACCCTTGGCATGTCCGACCAAGCTCTTCTGTGCGATCAGAGGACAGCTGTATCCCGCACTCCTTCCAAGGTGTGCCAGCGTCTGATCGTGGAGATTGCTGACGGAATGCAACAAGATGCTTGCTCGTCAGAAAAGCTCACAAGCTGCAGTCGGCCCTTATCTCCGGTGAACGTACCACTCGTTCAGGTCTCCTGCCTGCGTTGCGGTCCCATGGCAGCTGATGAAACCAATTTGGTCCGCATCTAGGCCATACATGGCCAGTGCTCTTCGGATTACGCTTGCGCCTGTCGCTTCGAACGCAGGTGAAGCAAGGTTGGCTTCTTGCCTCAAGATCACTTCCGTGAGCGCGGCACCTTCGATTTCGAGACTTGTGTGTTGCAACTCCACGTCAGACTTGCTATGCATCGCTGCCACGCGATGGTCAACGATCTGAAGGGAGCGCGGAGCGCAAGCAAAATTGCGGACAGCATTTAGGGATTCAGTCACGACATCGCACCCAGGATGCGCTTTGGTACTCACCATCTGGAGATCTTGGGCGAGCGTGTCGGCCTGCTTGCATCGATTCTCCACAGAGAGGATTCGGTTCCAATCCTCTTTGGTGCGCTGCTGCCGGTCAGCAAAGTGCGAGAGCAACCCTCTCCCAGGTGACGGGATGCTGAAGCCCTGTCGGTCGGTGGCGGTATTGGCGGCCGCAAGTACACCGTAAATCGGAAGGCCGAGCTGCAGAGCCAAGCTGGCAGTCATGACAATCTGAATCCCCCCTCCTTGCGCTTCGGTGAAGCCCTTGCGACTGGACGAGAAAGGGCGGCTGGCTTCGCTTGGAGCCCGTCCTGCTAATAGGTCCCTCTCGTTGTCCATGGTCGCATTCATGTTTCCGAACTCGATGCTGCTCGAGGCAGTTAGATCGTCGAAAGCGCCACAGATCATCACCTTGGCCTCTCCCGCTTCGATCGCCTGCCTTCCCAAGCATAACGATACGGCGCCCGTTGCGCAGGCAGCGGTGGGTGTGAGCACAGGGCCACTCGAAGAAAGAAGCAGCAGCTGGACCCACGCGCCGATCGAGTTGACGAACGTCTCCTGCAGAATATCGGCCTGCACCGCGGCATCGGTGGTGGGTCGTTGCTGATACATCTTCTCACAGCTGCGTAGACCGCCCATGGCACTTCCAATCGCGTTTCCTACCTGGCTGACGTGTACGTACTTGAATAGTTCGTACGGGTCGTCGATACCTGCGCTCGCAAACGCATCTGCGGTGGCCACCAGCGCCCACACGGCTGCCATGTCCATCGATTCGGCCCGCTCCTGCGGCAACCCCAGGCGTGTGGCATCCCAGCCTGTGGGGATGAGGCCTCCGACGAATCGACGTCGGGCACCCGCCTTACTCGCCAGCATCTCGCTACCGCGCAGCATGGTGACAAGCCTGGAGTCCGTTCCCTGACCCACGACGCGAACCGCATCTCCATACTTGCGCTTCACAAAGTCGGCCTCCTCGATTCCCATCTCGACCGGATCCAGATCGTTCTGCAGCGTGATGCGTTGGAACAGCGACGGCGTCAGGCTCTCATCGTCCTGGAAGTTGCGGATGCCGCACCGTGCGCGCATCAGCTCACCGAAGCGCTCGTCAACCTCACTCTCGAGGATAGGCTCCATCGTCTCGACCACGATCCACCCAGTGTAGCGGCTCCCGTTGGCGAGGTTCCCACAGTGGAATTTGACGAGCCCCATGAGGAACGCTAGCTCGACGGTCGCTTCGATCGACCAGGGCTGGCCATCGCTGCTGAGTTCGGCCTCCCAGCGCGTACGTGCGGAGCCATATGGTCCCACCTCCGCGAATCCGACAATTACCGGTGTCCGTTCGAGGTCGTACAGGCCGCATTTGAGCTCCATAGGTGCTTCGGGAAGAGCGGGAAATTTGACCTGATGCGTTGCTCTCTTGTTCATCGGTGGCGTGGTGTCGTCCTTCTGGACGATGACAGGTGCTGTAGGTTTGATCTTCGGGGCACCCCATCGTACCGTCTCTTCTGCCTTTGTGACGGCTGTCAGTGTCCGCGTGATGCTGGAGCGGAGGCGAAGAGATTCGAGGAGCTCGTTGAGGCGCCGGCCCAAGTTGGGCACCTGCTTCAGACCGCAACTGAAGTCGGCGATCATGCAGGTTGTGCTTGTGAGACGCTCCAGATCGTCGTGGAGTAGGGCCATGAGGTTGAACGCCATCTCGCCCGGGCTGAAGGTACGAGCACGCGGATGCATGCCTTCGAAGCCCTCGGCCAGGATGTTCATTTGGTCCATCAAGCCAGTGCCCCGGGTCCACCCAATCTCTGCACCGATCACCTGAACCCAGCGCGACCAGCCTTCAGATCTCGATTTTTGTAGCAACACCTCCAGGCCGCGCTTGGACTCGCTGTACAGACCATCGCTGCCAAAGAGACCGTGATTTGGGGAAAACGGCAGAAGGATGCGACCTGGTCGCGTCGAAAAGCCGCTGCGCTTCTTGTGGAGACACACCTGTCCAACTAGCCGCACAATGTTGGTGAGCATTGCGCGATGCGCCATCTCGCTCACATCGTCGATCGAGTCCATCTTCCTCCCCTCTTCGCTGATCGCAGCGAAAGGTACGACGTAGTCGAGGTCCACGCCTAGACCGTTAGCGTCGTAGATCCACGAGACGAGTTTGTCTACATCGGAGCGAGAAGCAGCGTTGAATGGGACCACCAGAAGGGAAGCCGAGCCCGCGGCATGCTTCTGGTATATTTGCTTCCAGTGTACCGCGGCCCTTGAGCTCAGCGACGACGTGGTCACGATCAGTCGAGCGCCGGCAGCCAGCAGCGACACCATCAGGTGTTCGCCAATCGAATTTTTACCTGCTCCGGTAAGAAGCACGTTGCGGCCTGACAGATTCAGACCATTCTGATGGATCTGCTGCATGCTTGACTCGATGGCCTCGGTCAGGATCTTGGAGGCACGGCCATCCACACCAGGCTGGACCCAAGAAAGTCGCAGAATCGTTCACGTCTCATTCAGTACTCATCCTCTTCAAAACATATGCTGGCCCATCGCGGTCGAGGGAACTCACCTTGGCAAGGAGAAGCCGATCATTGTGCACTGGTAGCTTCTGGGCCGCTCCTGTGTGGGTGAACGAGCGCTTGGAACTTGCCACTGATCTTGGTCTTGGTCGTTCCTCCTTGGTGCTGAAGGCGCGTGCTTGATTGAGCTTGCCGAACATTTCTTTGATGTAGCTGCTGACCGTGTCTTTGGGCGGACTCGAAGGTAAGCCTCGCGTTCTTTCTGCGTATCTAATACGTCCATCGGTCGTGATGCGAGTCAGGGGCTTGGCGCCGTCCAGGACAGGCCAGTATCTGGCTTGCGCTTCCGGACCTAGGCTGAGGAGCTCGTCGAGATAATATTTTGCCTCGGGATGAAGCTTACTCCCATGGAGCTCCATCAGCGCATGCATATGGCGCGACGCTTCGTCGCCGATGAACTTGCGCTTCAGCAAAGCGAGCTGAGTTTGCCGAGTTTCTGCGTCCGAGTCTGGACCAAGCAAAGTGGGGTCGAGAAACGAACGGAAAAGCTGTTCACGTGTCCAAGCCCACTCGGACTTGAAGCTTCGTACCTTAGCCACGTCGAACCGGGAGCGTATACCCTCGAGGTACACAGCGCCATGCTCTTCCAACACGACCTCCGTTGAGGTTGGCACTTTGAAGCCTTCTTGTACTTGGATAGGTGCGCCTCCGTCTGTGATTTTTTCAACGTCCGCGTGGGCAAGGTGATCCTGGAGCGCACCGACCATTCTGGTCACTGTGCGATTCTGTCTCTCGACAAAGTCCTTCCATTCGGAGCTGCTGATGGACATCTCACTTGGACCCCTGGTGCTTCCTGTTCCGCCGGACTCTGCGCTCTGAGCTCGAAGATCGTAGCCAACCGCGGACGCGTAGAGCTCGAGGATGCTCTCGATCCACTTGCCAGCATCTGCTTCGCTCAGCCTGGCTGCAGGCGTTTTGAGGAGGGTGAACATGGTAGCAGCAGCAGCGCGACGCGGACCGAGGCCTAAGTTCGCAAAGGCAGCCTTGATCGCACCTGGCGTGTTGATCGAAGCGGGCAGATACGTCTGCGCCAGTGTCCGGAGCCATTTGCTCGCGACCTTACCTGGCTGCTCTCCATTGCCGCTCTTCGCCATCGCTTGTGCCGTGTCGTGCAAAGGCAGCTCCTCGGCCCGCTCAGGCAAGCCGCTGAACTCTTCCTCCAAATCTGAGATGAGCTCGTTGGTCAAGACCGAACGTCCTCCGGTCAGCTGCTTTATCGTCGCATCCGCTGGCACCGCTTCGAGGGTTTTCTTGAGCTTGGCGGCGATCACGATACGTAGGTAGATGTCTGGCTTCAAGATTTCGTCCGCTTGAGCCACAGACGAAAGCTGCAGCGAGCTGGTCGGTTGAGACTGCGTCTGTGCCGTGGCCACGATGGCTTGGGATGGAGCCCTCTCCTTCGAGCCTGGTGAAGCGTCTCCTGCCTCCGGCGGCGGTATCGCTGCAGCAATATCGTCGACGGGCTTCACTTTGGAGGCCGCCTGACCCTTGCCAGAGATGGCTCGGAAGAAATCTTCATTGTGCTTGGACAAGACGCACAGCTCTCGATGCAACCCCTGGTAGCGATCCGCTTCTTGAAAGTGCCGTCGGATGGTGCTCTGGATCATGCGCGTCAGCACGGCCGACGGACCCAGCTCAACAATGGTGCGGCACTTTTGCAGAAGATGGCGTTGACAGTCCGTCCATCGGACCGGCGAGCAGATTTGATAAGCCTGGATGTGGCCGCAAATGGTAGACGAAAGCAAGACAATACAACGCATGGGTCGAGGTAATGATGATAAGTAGGCTCGATACGCATCTACACTGCACTGGAAGGATATCTTACCATGATCTCGACGAGCATATTATAGGCGACCACCTTCCTTCCATCCGGCATGCCGATCACGGCGTCCCAGCTTTGCAGTAGCTTCTTGAGGACAGGTGTCGGGATCTTGTCCAGACATATGCCAAGATAGGATTTGGAGAGCTGGAAGGGCTGTCCAGTGACGTTGGGGATCCACTTGGACTCGAGAGCGTCCACCTTGATGTGCTCGATATCCCACGTGGTCAACAGCATGCGGCGGAGTGGCCCAACAGCACGGCGGAACAGCCGCGAATGGAAGGGCAAGCTGATCCCGGGAAGAGGGATCACGGCATTTGTGCGGGTGAGCTCGGAACAGCGTTGAATCGACGCATGCTGATGCTTCCAAATACCGCCGATCGTGGAGCTGAGCGCGTCTTCCGAGAGCACATCGTGGATCTGCATCTCTTCCAGTGTCAATCTCAGCAGGTCGAGGGCAGCAGTATGGCCGGAAAGCACATACTGCGCCATTGGTGCGGCCAGCACAAAAGGAAGGAGAGAAAACTAACGTCAGCCTCGGGGTTCAAAATTGTCCCAACGCGAAAAGTGCCTGGCTACTTACCTGCTCGGCTTCAACATTGAAGTTGACGACCTGACACAGTAGTCCCGTCGTGAGTTCGATCCTGTCGGCGACGTGCTGGAGAAGAGCCTCGGAGAAGCTGAGATGCCCTTCGCCTACCTTCGACGGGTTTACCGCGCACATTGCGAATGGCTTTTCTTGACCTCTGTTTGCCTTGTCCGAAGCGTCTCCATCTCGATGTATGGCGTTCAGCATGAGTAGACCGCGGAACCACATGATGTCGATGAGGTTCTCGAGGCTGTCAAACCCGGCCTGCGTGGCTAACGCGGCGAACTCGCCGGCAGAATGGCCCGCCCATGCATCGGGTTTTGAAATCTGGGCCTGCTCGAGCTCGAGACTGAGCGAGTATTCGTGAACGGCGATGGCAACTTGGGCGAATTGGGTCTGGAAAAGGAGACCGTCCTTGTGCTGGAAGCGGTGCTCGGACGTCTGCGCATCGATGTGTGGGAAGAATGGTTGAAAGACGCCAAGGCTTGCGTCGGGGTCCTCTTCGGAACCGAACTCACATCCCATGCGCATGTATCGCTTGCGCAGTGCGGATCCCTTGATTCCGCCAAAACGCACGGTCTGTGACTTGGGATTATTGCGGACAATGTCGAGCAGCGAGAATCCCATCTTGTCGATGCAGTGCCGTTCCGCTTGCTCCCAGACATTGCGAGCTACAGCCGACGAGGCCATATGATTCATCCCCATACCCTGTTGCAGAGGTGCTCGAAACATGTCAATGACGGCTGCTTTCTCGGTACTTCAACACGCACATCCTGTAGCACTCACTGGTCGTTGCGATCCTTGGCCGGTGAAGACGAGCCCCATGGTCCGCACGCGCACGACCGACGTGCCTTGCAGGGCTACGGTGCCGTCCTGGCGCAGGGCTCGCACTTCTACGACAAGCTTTCCCTGCTTCATGGCCGTGTGTGTGATGTCGATCCAGATGGGCTCACCGTGGAATACAGGAGCGGTAAATTGGCAGGAGAATCTGGAGGCGGAACATATAATCGGAAAAGGTCAGGTCTCCTGCGTCAGCAACGATAGCTCTTGCTCGTCTCGCCGAGTTATTCACTTACGTTTTGATCATCTCGCTTCGCCCATCAGCTGCTGCAGTCACCAGAGCCTCGAGGACGTGTGCGTGTGTGTGCATGCCGTGCACCACAGGCTGTTCGAGGCCACCAGCAAGGGCAAATGCGCGGTTGGTGTGGAGAGGATTCGTGTCCAAGCTGAAGGCGGAGTACGTTCGACTTGAGGCGGGAATGTCCACCTTGACGCGCAGCGCAAGGGGTCGTGGAGTCGGCAGCGGTGCTTCGGCCTGCTTTGGCTTTCCGTACAGCTCGAACAGAGCGGCGATCGGATCCATGTTGGCATCAGAGTCGCGTGCAAGCAGCGAGATGCTCGCTAGTTGCTGCGGGTCTGCATCGTCCGGGCTCTGGGAGGACAACGCATGCACACTGCCGCTCGCCACCAGCTGGTATGGCGCTTCCTGGTGATCCAGCATTAAGCGCGTCTGGACTCGGATCCTCAGCCTGGCACCCACAGCCAAGGCCTCGCTTCCGATCGCGTTGGCGTCCCAGTGAATCCATTTTCTCGCAAGGATGACGGCACGAGCCTCCTCCGACTGGATCGGGTATTCGTGGTCGTACTCGTGAACGATCAGTTGCCTTTCCACCTCCTTGGTGCCTCGGAAAAGGAATTCGGAATCGACAGTGTATGCTGTGACGCCTTGCTCATCCAGCAAGTTGCAACGGATGCGAACCTGCTTGCCAGCAGCGACAAGCTTGACCTCGTGGACCGATGCAGCCACAGTAGCAGTCTGGCCGACCGGCAAGACGATGGCGCTATGTGCGTGCGAGGTTGTGTTTCCCAGATGGACCAGACGCAGCAAATCATCCTCTTTACTCTCGGCAAGCAAAGCTGCCGCGATAACGCGCCAGCCGAGGATGAATGCTAGCCCAACAGAGCTGTGCTCGCCCGTACTGGATGTGCCTGCTTTGCCCATCACGTTGGCGGCAGTGTCGGCCAGCTCCTGCGTTAGCGTGGTCTGAGCAGAGAACCAATTTCCCTGCTCAGCGCGCTTCTGCTCGATCTCAACGGACGAGCACCACAGGTGATAGTAGAGCATCCTCGTTCGTTCAAGCCGAGCCTTGTATCCACGCTCGCTCAGATGCGCAAAAGTGCTCGAGGGCGAATAGGTGTAGAAGAAGTCGAGGCAGACAGTCGATGAGGTTCGCCCATACAGCGAGCTGTGCTCCGTGGGGGATTGCAGCTCGTCGTTCACCCACAGAGAGGCCTGGATCTGGCTATGATCGAGAAGCGCAAGCGACACCAAGGGCTGACTGTGTGTGAGATGCAGCTTGCTAGCAAACACCTCGATGCGACGCGTCGCAGCGCAGCCACGAGCCAGGCCTGAAGCCATCAGCTGCCGGATCAGAGCTCCAAGGTAATTGTCGCCAAGCTTGCCGTCCTCGCAGCGGATGTTTGGCGATGCCACCGCACTTGCGAGGATTTGAAGATACGATCCTTTTCGTTGCGGCGACGTCGCGGCTTCCAAGAAGCCGGAGAGGGGGATCTCGTTGAAAGAGAGGTGCTCTTGGTCCACGTCCTCGAGGCCAAACTGTGCCGGCAGCTGCAATGCACCCTCCACGCTGCCGAACGCTTCGGCTAGCGCTCCGACGTGGCCATCCAGCAGCTCCTTGACGCCGACGTTGGCGCGATTGCAGTGTTGCAGCGCTACGGCACCCACCAGGCAAAGGACGCGCTCGGGATCCTGGTGGGGAACTGCGCCGATATTCTCCCATTGCCAGATCGAGTCCTGTAAGAGGCAAGGTGATCCAGCTGGTCAGCGACGGAACACAGAGTGAACCTCCTCAAATTTGACACCGTCGATGTCGCAATCGGCATGGTCCTCTGTTACTTGCCTTCTTGAAATAGCTCTGGAAATTCTCATCCAGGGCTGGAACGAACGGTACCGGCTTGATGCCCCGTCCGGACCACAGCTGCAGCAGCCATTGACAGTCTTCCTCGAGCATTAGCGACGTCTTTGATCCTGGGACGACTTGGGGAAGCGTTTCGAGAACCGTTTGCGCCTGTTTGCCGCTCTGTGGGTCGAGCTCGAGCAGCTTTCTTGTTTCGAAGGGAGCTTTCGCTGGCAAGAGACGTTCCTGAATCCGTTGCAAGAGTTGCTGGGCGATGCGGTGCCATGACGGGTTCAGCCATGCTCCGGTGTGCGGGTGGCGCGTGAGGTCAATGAACCGACGTGCGACGAGGTAGTAGCTCATCTGATCGAGACTGTCGACTGGTGCGCCGTGTTGATCGATGCAAAACCATGGTCGTTGGTAGTCGGCGTTGAGGCGAGCAATGAGCGAGGCGCGATTCAGTCGTAGGAAGCGATCGCGCTGCTCTGCACTGGGCAGCGAGAAGAGCTGCTCGTCGAGCATCTTCCAAAGGCGGCCGCAGCGGTTCGCAAGCACGTGTATCGGCTCTCCATACTCGGAGACCACGCTGACCACACCGCCCACAGGTCGCGCGTAGCTTGCCTGCCACTCTTCATCCTTGCATCCAGGCGCCTCGACAATGCGGCGCTTCACTGCGTCGCTGGTGGCAGCTTCGGCGACGACCGTGATGGCAGTACCGAGCAGGATGCCATCCACGGGCATAGGCGGCGAGCCAAAGCGAGTGGACCAGCCACCATCCAGCCATTCGATGCCGTCGTTTTGATGGGACAGTCCTCCGCCGACCACGATGTAGATGTTGGCAGCTTTTCGCAGACTCGCGTAGGTGGACAAGAGCGGATCGAACGCACCCTCGTTGCTGTGGTGGCCTCCAGCTCTGCCGCCGGTCCACTGCACAATAATGGGGAAATCCGGAACCAGCTTTGCGATCTCTACAATCTGCAGCATCGCCTTTGCGCTAGAGGGCCTGAAGGAGATGTGCTGAAGCTTGGCCGTCTGGATGCGGCGGATGAGCGCAAGAGCTTCATCGACAGAAGGCACTCCTCCTGCTACGGTGAGTCCCTGAATGGGATAGCCTTCGCTGCGGAGCTGCAGCCACGCGTCGACGAGCATGCGAAAGTAGCGTGGAGCCAGGTACAGCGCGTTGAGGGTGAGGCCGTGGTCGGTGTGCGTTGCGCTGCAGATACGCTCGACCTTGTCTCGGAGCTCGGAGCGCGACAGGATGTGCCCACTCGCCAATTCGACATGATACCCGGCGTTCAGGACGGCAGAGACAAGACCGACGTTGCCCGTGGTCGGGGTCATTCCTGCTACCATGACGGGCGGCGCGCCAATCAGTTGAGACAACCGCGTTGCGACGCCCTTGAGCGGCCTGCCAGGACTGGGTTGATGCACCACTCGAGGTGCGAACTGACGCTGCCAGTTGGGAGCTGGCTTCAGCCCAGTCGGCTGGCACAGCTCGAACGATGCAGACTTGCTGTTAAGAGTTCCACCGACGGCGATTACCTTGGCCCCGGTCCCTTGGACGAGTCGTCGGATCATGGGGCTGGCACCCGCCTCGCGTCCGGGTCCGAGATCGAGGTAGTAGATGCTCGCGTCGGCCGACTTCATTTGGCTCCTAACGTACGTCGCCGAGGCGTTGACGCAGGTCGGCCAGTCCACGTGGCGCAGAAGCACGTCAGTTGCCACTCTGCGCGCCAAGCTGCCCCCATGCAAGGATGCGTCGTGATCTTGGAGATTGCTGCCCGCCACCGTATCAAAGACTGGCATTCGAAGCTCGTCGGGCTTCCAAAAGTCGAGCTCGGCCTGAGCATCCAAGCACAAGTCCCATTCAAACACCTTTTCCGGGCAGCTCGCCATCGCGGGGTGGTGGAAGGGAACGCTCACGGGAAGCGGCCTGATGGTGACCTTGCTCCGTTGGACCCGCTGTGAGAACCTGCTTTGGCCCTTGCCATCGCCGCCACCTTCAGCCGCGAGTGACTCGAGGGTCTTGCAAAGGCTGTTGAGCGAGTCCGGCTCTCCTGTGATGACAAAGGCGGTAGGGCCGTTGGTAAGGGAGATATGAATGTCGAGCTCGTTGGCGCGACGACGGTGGTCCGAGCGATAGTTGAGGTGCCAATTGGCCTTATCGATATGCTTTTGCAGAGCGGCACGCTCGAGACCGGCCACAAAGACCATAGGGGACGTAGCGTTCGAAGTACTGAGCGTCTTGGCGCCAAAGACTGTGCACGAGACCTCGTAGGCGCGCATGCTCATCCAAAAGAGCAGCGTGGTGGCCTTCTTGGCATTCGTCACGAATGAAGTTTGGTCGTTTGAGCTTGCAAGCGCGACCGAGGTGATCAGACCCTGGCTGTGGCCGATGGACGAGCCGAAGACGGAAGACAGGTGCCCTGGGCTGTCGAGGTTCAGCGTGGCTGCCAGCACCACGCAGTAGCTGAGCTGCAATACGGCGATGAGCACTGCAGCGGTGGGCACGGACGCGAGCGACTGGAGCGCAGGTTCTGTGCCTGGATGCGTGAGCCATCGATACAGCTCGAAATCATGCTCCTGGTCTGCAGGTGTGAGGCCGTCTAGGCGGCCTTTGGCCGAGAGCAGTTCCAGGTGCTCTGAGATGGTAGAGATAAAGTCGTCCAGTAGAGGGCGATAAACGTCGAACAGGTAGCGAAGCTCCTCGAAGTAGACCAGGTTGGCACCTTGACCTCCAAAAGCCGCGATCAGACCCACTCCTCCCTCCCGCCCGGTCTGAAGCAAGGCGCTTGCGTTTGGGCCAAAGGTCGGAAATGACGGAGCAGCTGACTCTGGAGCGACTGCAGAGTCACTCTTGAAATGTCTGGCTTTAAGGGCCAGCGACGACTCCACGTACTGCCGCACCACAGTTTCAGGAGCTGCGCACCGCGCGGCCAACAGGAAGAGATTCTGCTTTCCCAACAGGAGCTGCGTGTCCACCGACGCCCGCACACACCTCAACAGCTCGGTCTTGAGGCGGTTGTGGTCTGCATCGACATCGCCCTGCAGGGGTTGGGGCGGAGCCGTCTTCAGAACGTAGGTCATAAAGGCGCAGGCTAGAGCGAGCTGGTCCGCACCGCGCGTCGCGCCGTCACCCTTGCTCGGCTCGAAGGATGTTTGCGCTGCATCTGCTGGCTCAGCCGACCCTGCGCGATCGAACCCAAGTCGTTGGGCATGCTCTGAAAAGCCAACCTCGAGTAGACTGGCGAGCTGCCATAGATGGTAGAGGTCCTTCGAGCCCGCAACGCCCTCCAGCCTGACCGAGAAGCTGACGTCGGTCTTGTATCGAAGGATCAAAGGTGGCACAGCTAGACTGCCGGCCTCCCTTTCCGTTCTGGTCGACGACGAGATTGAAGCGTACATGTTGTTCGATGCTGATAAGGCGGTGTGAGCTATGATGCTGACGAACAATTGCGGTCGTGATGGTGGTAACGCTTGTCCAAAGTGACAGAAGCGGTCGTTGAGATGGAAGCAAGAACGTCGTGAAGCGGGTCGCTGTGCAGCCAGGCCTAGCCGGACTTTGATGTATATGTGGCTGGTAGGAATGCCGCTAAGGCAATTACGTCGCTCGCTTCATTCTGACTCTTGAGAAGGTCGAGGGCTCGACATGGCCGGCGGCAGTATATGTCAGTGGCAGGGTCTTGACGCATTTTGCACAGGCGACGCATCACCAGCTCCACCTCGGCGTGTCACACCTGTCCTGGACTGTGAACGGATCTAGACGGCCCACAGCCAGCTGAAGGACAGCACAATGTGACAGCACACGCCCAAGATGCACGGACATTGACGCCGACTTGTGCTGTTCTGGCAATGGCTGGCGTCACACGATTCTTGCGGGGTACAATCCTTCACCAAAATCGCCGCGTCACGCATATGGCCATTTGCGGCCCCAATTCTGCGAGGTGGCGAGACAAGGTGGAATTCCCCTGTATTCCTCTTGCGCTGGATTTGATTGCTTGGGCTTGCACCGCTGGCTGCATTGCAGAGAGGCAAGGAGACAGGACGGCGGACCGATGCAGGTATTTAGTCGTCAGGTCTCATGGTGGCTTGTAGAAGGACCTGGCGCGAAAATCGTTTCTCTCTTTGCCGCAAGATCTGTGACAGCCATGGCAGCACTAGGCAGTCTCTCTGCGGTCGACATCTTGGCAAGAGGCCTGGGCATCTTTGGATCCGGCTTCTTCTTTGGTAGATATGGCCCTGACCCGCCCACCCCACCCCCTACCCGTACTTTGGATTCCCCGGGAAATTGCGGATCCTAACCACGCATCTGGTCTTCCTATGGTGTTGTACAGGTTGCACTGCCTCGACATCGACCGTGATCATCCCCATGATCCAGAACCAGGAAGGACTCACGGTGAAGCAGCGCCTCGAGCTGTGGGATCAGCAGTTCACGCTGTCCGTCACGCGATGGACACCGCTTGGTATCCTGGGCGCCTTGTCCTACCTGTACGCCGCTTACAGCTGGTCGGGCGAAAAGACTACAGCGTCCGACTACAAGAGCTCGACGACGCTCAATTGGGCTGGCGGCGCCATGCTCGGCATGATCCCTCTGACTGTCGCCCTCATCTTCCCCGTGGTAGGCAAGCTGAAGAAGTTGAAGTCGTTGCCATCCGAGCAGCTGAAGGACCGGAGCTTGGAGGTCAAGCGAACCATTGCTCAGTGGGACCGTAGGCACTGGGGCCGTATCACGTGCAGCGGACTCTGCTTTCTGCTGGGCATCTACGACGTTGTTCAGCTCCTGCGCCCTTGATCGTCCAAGCGCCTCGCATTGCAACGAACAACAGTGAAGCGGCACAAAGACGTGTGCTATCTGGAATCTATCCTGTCTATTGGTTTGCAGCGGCTTCTCCAATGGCCTGTCGATCATCTATGAGCTCCTTGTGTCGATTGTGCGTGTAAGACAGGTAAGCGTTCCAGTTGAGGCTGACCAGGCTGACAAAGAGGACGCTGTTCTGAGGTGGGACGAGCGTCATGTTGATCGCCGAGGCTGGGGTGAAGACGAGGACGCCGATACACCAGGTGCGGAACCACGACTTTTTCAGGCGTTCGCGAACCTGCTGCAGCGAGCCGCCCTCGAGCAACGTCAGCGAGGTGAAGAAGATGGCCGGGAAGAAGGGACCTCCTATCAACTGGTCTGCAGCCACGCGCGCCACCGCCTGTGCCGCCTTGTTCGGCAGCGTGATGCGCCGGATCAATCGAAACCAGTTGTGCATGATGGGAGCAAACACTGCTTGCAGGGGCACAAATTAGGTCATGAGTGGGCGGAATCCGTTCACCTACTGGTTCAGAGCGCCCGCGCGTGTCACTCACCTACACCACCATGGACGGCGATCCTCGCCGAGCGAGAGTAGTCGTGTGCAGACCAAGCACGCCGTTCGAAGGCGTGCTGCGAAAGCGCATCGCCGCTAGCAAAAATGACGGCCGATGTGATGCCCTTGCGAGGCAGCGTGCTCGACATTGAATTTAGAGCGGAACGTCTGTTGTGAGGCCATCGTGCAAATGCATGATGCGTCGAGTCAGCCTCCTACGAGCTTCTGATAGGCCAGCCATCGCAGCAGGATCGAAACTCACATCGAGGAAGTCATGATACCGATTGCAGTCCTTTTCGCAACGTGCCCAGGTTGACGGTGATGATGTCGATGATGATATTGATGATGATGATGATGATGATGATGATGATGATGATGACGACGACAGCGTCGTGCACGGACAGCGTGTTGTGTTGGTGGCAAGGGCGAACGGTGATGCGCACAGCCTGATGGCTCGCGTTGCATGATTCCGTGATCCGCACAGCGCGTCTCGCAAATTCGGGGGCCGGGAATGGCCGTGAAACGCATTACGCACAGACTGACAGCCTCGCCTCGACAACACAAGGTCACGCAGGTCGTCGCTCGGCAGGAGCTCTCGCCATCCTGCCGGCGCTGTCTGGCACTCTTTGACACGCGTTCGCACACCGCCTCCCGGCGGCACCCATTCGTCCTTTGAGAAAGCGGCTCAAATAAGAAGGGATCTCGATGTCAACAGCCTTCTTCACCCGCAACTTTGCCCTGACGACCGTGACCGAGCCCATACATCGTTTTCAAGTGCGCAATATGGTACCGGTCACAGCTGCACAGCACGACCCTCACGGAAGACGCAAAGCGCGCATCCTGTGTCTCCACGGAAAGGGTACTAACGCAAGTGTATTCGCGTCACAGACATCGTCGATCCGGCACAAGCTCCGCGACGAGTGCGACTTTGTGTTTGTGGATGGTCTGCACATGTGCAATCCCTACCCAGGTGAGCGCTCCTTCTGCCCTCGATAAACCTTTCCAAGCTCCGGGAGCGTTCCAAGCTGACAAGATGGTCATCGTGATGGGTACGTTTGATCAGGAACCGATCGCTTCTACAATGCACCCTTCTACTCGTGGTACGAGAACGACAGCATCGAGTCGTTGTTGGAGGCCGAAGCAGTGGTGCGAGACCTCTTGGTGCAGCTAGGACCGTTTGATGGCATCATGGGCTTTTCGCAAGGTGGCGCCCTGGCTGCGTTCTTGTGTGCACGAGATCGCGTCTTTGCCTCGGAGAAGCGCTCGGGGTTGACCTTTGCCATCCTCATGTGCTGTGGCATCCCCGCAGGGCTGGCGCACATGGACTTGCACGATACTATGACTCCAGATATGATCCGGTTGCTTCGCCGAAGCAGCGAGCAAGGCGAACGACGCGCTTCAGTCACTTCGCTTGACGACGTCTCTGACGACTCGGGCTCCTCGTCCCCAGAGCTTTCTCCGCCCTGCCATGCTCTGTCCGCCTTGAAGCGTACACGCTCGAGCGACGAGATCCTCCTCGACATCCCATCGGCCCACATCATGGGACAGCACGACTCCCTGTTAGCCAGGAGCAACGAGTTGTTCAACTTGTGCAACCCAATGACCAGACACAGGTACGAACATACCGCAGGCCATTCCCTCCCTCGGATCAGCGCCGCCACCACCGGCATCGCAGACGCCCTCCTTGCCACCGTCCGCACCGCTTCCCAGCACAGCTTTGTGCCTTCCTACACCCTCAAGTGGGCGCATATGGACCGCACACCACTTTCCGGTCTCAACGTTCAGTCGTAGTGGCATGCAGCTCATCTCTTTGGTGAATCACGCTTTCTCATACTTACTCGGGGTTCCTGTGCAGCCTTTGTGAAGCTCAATGACAGCCGATGGGCCAAATCGGGTATGTGGATCGAAAAACGGGTCTGGATGATGAGGCGTCTGCGACCGTCCGTACGGAGACAAGGCGAGCCGTTCAATTGGATGCAGCTCGATCGGATTGCATTGAGGCAACGTCTGGTCGAGTCTGGAGATGCAGCGAACCTCATTGATGTCGGCCGGATGCGAGAATGTTCGGCTGCCCTGCTAAGTAAGATTTGATTGGTCGAGAAGCCACGGTCGAATCATTGTCACGGAATGAAGTCAGGAATGGCCCACATGTTTTGCAGTGCCCCACACTGCATGGCAAACGAGGTATAAATCGTTCGCGAGACAACTTCGGTCGGAAAGGAACGCACAAAGATGTATCTCGATTGTTGTGAAGCGGTCACAGGGATGCAAGGAACTGGCATCACATCTTCCTCTTTGAAGTGGTGTGCAGAACGCTGGCGAGCGACTGAGCGCGGAACCTGCGGTAGCGTTGACCCAGGATCGAACCGAGCAGCGACGAGTTTTGCGTCTTGCTGCACCTCTGCACCACGTAGGCGTCCAGCACCAGCTCCTGCGGTGACTCGTCCGGCTCGTCCGTCAGAGGCGGACGAACGACCGCCAGCACCTGGACCTCCGGTGCCTCTTTGTGATGCCTGCCGTTCATTAGGGAGCGCAGCTGCTTGGACAGGCAGACGGACTGGCACGATTCGATGACGTACACCGTATGATCGTCCGACGAGGCCCAGAGCGAGTTGGCCACCAGGCCCGTGATTTGTCCCACGGCGTCGAGACCGAGCGGGTTCATGTAGAATGCCCCCGTGCGAGGCGCTCCCTCGGTAGTAACGTCAACATGATTGGCTAGGGAGACGACAGACACGCCGCTCCACTTAGACAGGTAGCTGCGCTGCGCGGAACGGTAGACCGGGCTGTAGCTCACGACGCGCGAAAAGAGACGATAGGTGAGGTGCGGGTCGAGCACGTCCACCTCGGCGGCATCTGCACGCATCAGGTGGGCCAGTTCGGCGTCCATGCTAGAGTGCAAGCTGGACTGTAGCTCCTCCACCGCTTCCTGCAGCTGCTGCTCGTCGACCGCTTGCACCAAGCTGGTCGAGTGGAGCAACGATTTGCCTTCGCCACCGCCATCCCTCCCGGAGAAGAGCATGCACGAGAGCGAGAGCTTCGACTCCCTGCTCGAGACACCGTCGACGGTGCAGCGGACATACACTCTGGCGTTCTCCTTGCCCTCCTGCGGCGGCGTCCAGATGAGCGGCGCCGCCACGTAAAGGTTGACCATCTGCAGCTCTAGCTTTTCGCCCGCACGCGCTGCATCCAGCGTCAGCCGTGCAGCTTCAAAATGGAGTTCGGCAGTCAGAGCTAGAGGTACGAGCGCCAGATCGAACACTCGGTGTCCTTCGCACAGCTGCTGCCACGCCGCGTTCTGCGAGACGCGGTACGTGTGCGTCAGCACGTTGTCCCCGGCTTCCTTGCCGCAGTCGCTTTGCACAAGAAGGCTGAACGACCGTGCAGGCAGAGAACGGGCATCGGAACTATTTTTGGCCGATGGACGCTTTCCGACCACAGTGCCTGGAGCGATAAGGCCGCGGTCTCGGTACGGAAGCCAGAAACGCTTCAGGTCGAAGCGGTACGCTGGCAAGGGGTACCTGGCTGAACCACGTACGTGGGCCGAGTCTCGATGCAGCTCGAACCAGTCGACGTCGACCCCGCGCTCGTACACTTGCCGCAGAGCGCCGTAAAGCACATCCAGGTCGTCGGCGCCCTTCTTCATAGTTGGCAGCAAGAGCGACAGGAGGGCAGCACCGTCCTTTGCTCCGCCGCCGCCGGTGCTGGCCAGCTTGGGCGAGTTGACGGTCTGCCTGATCATCGGCAGCACGATCGCATTGGGGCCGATCTCGAGTCCTACAGCGAGCTTGGCGAACCTCGAGTCCGTCTGCAGGGACTCGATGCCGTTGAAAAAGCGGACACGCTGACGCGAATGGCGTACGAGGTACTCGGGGCCGAAGACGCCCACCTTTTCGACGACCTCGCCGGTCACGTTGGACAGGATTGGAATCGTAGGCGGCTTGAATTCGATTGACTGGATCGCCTTCTCGTACGCCAGAAGGACGGGCTCGATGTACTGAGAGTGGAACGCGAAGGGCACTTGGAGAACGGTGCACTTGACACCTCCAGCCTTGATCTCGGCCGCTAGGGCTGTAAGCGCATCGAGTGGGCCCGAGATGACGGTGCTCTCCGGAGCGTTTTCGCAGGCGATCTCGCAGGTGGCTCCGAGGCCGGCCTTGTCCAGCCACTGGGTGCAGGCCTCCGAGCTGGCTGCGACGGCCAGCATCGATGCTTGGCCTGGCTTGACGTGCTGCAGAAGGAGCTGGGCGCGTGTCGCGACGCAAAAGAGGGCGTCGCGTAGGCTGAGGACGCGCGAGACCGCCAGACACGCATACTCGCCGAGGCTATGCCCTGCCAGTAAGACAGGGGCAACGCCCACGCTCTGCACCAAGCTGGCGAGCGCGTACTCGATCGAAAAGATGGCATACTGCGTCGTGGCCACGTCCAGCTTGTCCGCATCCAGCAGAGCTGCCAAGAAGCCAGGGTACCCGAGCTCGGCCGTGCAGATCTGTTCGCACCGCTCCAGCGCCTCTCTGAAGCACCGAGACGTTTGGGACAGTTCGCGCGCCATGCCTTCATACTGCGACCCCTGTCCCGAAAAGACGAACGCCACCGCCGGAACATTTCGAGATGCGATGGGCTGCACATCACCGGTGCTCGTCTGGTTCAGGAACGACAGCAGCTCGGCGGCGGTGGCCACCTTTGCCGCCGCGCGGAAGGGCAGGTTGGTGTTGCGCCGTGCCATGCTGGTATGCGAGATTGCAGCTAGGTCCTTGTCCGAGCAGGACTGAAGCGCCGAGTGCCATGCAGCTGCTTGCTGCTGCAGCGATGCTGCGGACTTGGCAGCAAGCCCCACCACGAACGAGCGCTTTTTGCCCTCAACTTCGGCTGCGGGGGTAGTGTTCCCAGCGCTCGCTGGTGACGGCGGTGTGTACCTCTGCACGACCATCGACGTGTTGGCTCCGCCCGAGCTGTAGCTGTTGATGAGCACCACGTCGACGCCTGCATCCTCGGTGTGCCCTGCATCGCCGAGAACAATGTTGGATTTCGCCAGAGTGGACAGCGCCGGATTCCGTTTGCCAGGTTGTTTTTCAGGGTACCTCGAGTTGGTCAGGATGCAGTTCAGGCTCTTGGCGAGGCTCACGCCGCCTGCCGCGCCTTCGGCGCAACCAAAGACGCCCTTTGCCGAGCCCAGGTAGGTCTTCTTCGCGTTGGCGCTGGTGCAAAAAGAGTTGAAGGCGGCTGCGATCGCGTCGAGCTCCACCGCCTCGTCGGCTGCAAACCCGCTCGCGTTGGCTTCGATCAGGTCGACATCGCCCGGCTTCAAGCCGGCAAGCTGCAAGGCCGCCAACATGGTCGAAGCGCGCGAACGGACCTGCGAGGCGAGACCATCTCCACGCGGAGCAAGCGCTGGCTGCTTGAACCCCGTCAACGTCGAAGCGGCGGGCGGGGAGAAGGTAGCAGCAATGCCCGGAACGACGGCCAAGATTTCGTCGCCCTCGGCCTCGGCCTGGCTCAGCCGCTTGAGCACCAGCGTATAGCAAGCTTCGGCACGCGTCCAAGCATCCGCCCCTTGCTCGAACGGTGTCTGCGACTGATCAGCAGTGACGCCTTTGCCGAGCGCGCCGGCCTTGTCCAGCCCCACCCAGTTCGGTGGCGAGGTGAAGAGGCAGGACGTGCCTACGACGGCGGTCTCGATCTGACCACGATGCAAATGCTCGGCAGCTGTCTGTATCGCCGCCACAAAGCTCGCCTCGCCCGCGTCGACCGACGACGAGGCTCCGCCGAGATCCTTGACGAACGAGAGGCGTCCAGAGGCGAACGCGCGTCCGTTGCCGGTGATCAGGTAGGAGCCGATATCCGCCGACGCGTTGTCGCGGTAGTCATCGTGGGTACCCGCGTAGAACGTGCCCACAAGCTCGCGCCGGTTCGTGGGCGTCTTGTCCGGCGCATAGCCTGCGGCTTCGAGCGCCTCGTGCGCCGTCATCAGGAAAAGGCGGTGCTGCGGATCCATCTGCTCTGCCTCGCGCGGGCTGATGTTGAAGAATGCCGCGTCGAAGAGGTCGACGTCCTTGAGGAAGGCGCCGTACGTGCCCGAATCGTTCAGTGTGCAGGCTGCGCTCCCAGCCGAAGCCTCGTTAACATAATCGTCGATGACGAAACGCTCCTCTGGCAGCTGCATTGCTCAAAGCGAGGCCCGAACAAGAGATGATCAGTCACGGGTATCGGTGTACGACGATGCTTGGATGTGAGGGCTCTTACCTTTGTGATCAACCCAGCGGGCGGCGACTTCAACACCTGCCGCAGTGTTTCGGAATCGTTGACACCGCCAGGAAGACGGAAAGCCTGACCTACGATCGCCAAGGGCTCCTTGCGATGACTTGCGGTCGACAGCTGCGGGAGCAAGGAGGCCCGCGCGATGGTCTTCTCCAGATCCACCAACTCGACCTTCTCGTCGGGGACGCCCACGGCGCGCAGCCTTTTTGCCAGGCTCTGGCCGAGCCCGCCTCCCGGTCCGACGTTGAGCACGGTGATGGTGGTATTAGGCTGCTGTTGAAGCAGCTGCACCGCCTGTCGAGACGCATTCTCCACCATGTCCGAGTATCGAGCCGGATTGCGACAGATGAGGTGGGCCAACCCGGCTGCCGAGCTGCACGCCTGCTGGTCCTGGACTGCGGTGGAGGATGAGTAGACGCTCAACCACGGAGGAAGAGCGTCCCCCTCCTGGCCGATCTTTTGCTTGTGGCAGAGCGCCTCGAACTCGTCCGAAGCTTCCTGCATCCAGCGGTTGGAATGGAAGGGCGAGTAGATGGGAGGCCGCACAGTGCGTGCGCCCTTCTGCTTGGCGACAATGTTCTGGAGGCAGTCGAGCTGGAAGGGAGGGCCGGAGACCGAGATGGCGGTGGGCGAAGTGATGCTGGAGATGTAGGGGCGCTCGTTGCCGGGCATCTGTTCCAGTACGCGCTGCACCTGTTCTTCCGACCAGCCGAGGACGACACAGCACCAGCTGCCGAGGTCGTGGCGTTCGGCGTGATCTTCGACCAGATGGCGCTGACGCGCGTGTCGAGCGGCGACGCGGTCGCTCGAAAGACCCATCCAGAAAGCCATTCGGCAGGCGTTGATGCTTAGGCTCTGCGATGGACCAGCAGATGCTGCTTCGCCTCGATGCTTGTGTGCGATGGCGTAGGCCGAAAGCGCACCTCCGCAGAACGGCAGGCACGCACCCGATGATGCCGGCGTTGCGCCGTCCAAGGCGGCCGGCTCGAACTCGTCGGCATACAGAGCATAGTTGGCGGTCTGGGTCGCTGTGAAGAGTGTGCTGGTGATGGCACTTGTCACAGCATTGCCGTTGGTCTCTGCCTGACCGAGCATGAGCAGCGTCTTGAGTGCCGCCTGCTCGCTCGTCTCTGTCTCCAACGCATCTCGAACGTGCTGCGGAAACGCGAGATCGGTATACAGCTCTTGAGCGGACCGAATGTCTCTGACCAGCCACAGCGCACAGCTGACCAGGATGCCCTTTGCTCGGTCGATGCCCGCCGTCGAAATCGCGTCGCTGGCATCATTGGGAGCGGCGCAAACAGTCACAAGCGCGCGTAGCAGTGGCAGATAGTCGTGTCCGATCGACGAGAGGGGTACGAATACACTCTTGACCGGACCCTTGAGAGTCTTGGTGTCATTTACTCCCATGATGACGTCGAGCTTCGTGCCTGAGAGCGTCAAAGCTGTGACATTTGCCGAAAGGGAGGAGGAAAGCACGCTGAGCAGAAACTACACGGCCGCACAAGCGGTCACCGACGAGCTCTTTATTGCATCCTGATCGCGACTTGCGTCTCGCGCTGCCCAGCAGGAGGTCCTTGACGCTGTCAGAACACTCGCGCAGCTGGGTCATGAAGCCCGGCGTAACGAGCGTTCCTCGGCACGGACGCACGGACGGACATTGCTGGATCCGCCCCGCCTTGCCCGTACTGCGGTACGGAACGTGGTAGCCCGCCTACTGTATTTTCGTATCCCCTATTTTTTTTTGCGATTAAACTAATTTTTCGTGTTTCCTTGGACAAGCACGAGTAAGCTGTCAGGTACTGCGTAACGCACGATCTTGCGCTCTTACGCCGAGCCCAGCAGAGCAAGCCCCGAGTCGTCAGAATCACGCAGCAGTGGATCCGGAAGATGTCCGCCTGGTCTGCCCGAGATCTCCAGGAGGAATCCGTGGAGAGCTGATCCAACGCCGCGCGTGACGTACGACGAACAGCATACGTTTGAGCCTTGCCCTTTCCTGCATGAAGCTCCGTGTTCGAGACGGCGTCGTGTCAGCTCCCCCCGGCCGGGTGGATATTATACCGAGCATGCAAAGGGCCGTCTACTTGGCCGACACCAGGTCGACGCACGATCGTCTTTGCACTTCACCACGTTGTACCTCGTTCGATTCCGCGCAGCATCATGGCGACCACCAGACCATCGTACGCTTTGGGAGCGCAAGAGCTCGGGCCGTTCGGTCTCGGGCTCAGCCTGTACTCTCCGTGGGCGGCGCTGTACAAGCACGTCCCCACCGCCGAGCAGGACGAGGCGAGCATGGCAACCATCCTCGCCGCCATCGAGCGGGGCGTGCGTCTGCTCGACTCGGCCACCTACTACGGCCACGACCACCACGGGCTCAAGCTGCTCGCCAAGGTCATCAAGCGCGTCGGGCGCGAAAAGCTCGTGCTCTCCGTCAAGTTTGGGGTAAGTCTTTCTGGTCGCCGAACGAGGCTTGCGGAATGGAAGTAGTTGATGGGCTGACAAGCCGCTTCTCCACTTGTGCTGCCCTTTGGTTGTCTGCAGGGCAAGATCACGGGCAAGGGTATGGAGCATCACGTGGGCCGCGAGGATGTGCGTCGGGAGATCGAGACGACGCTGGCAGTGCTGGGCGTCGAGTACGTCGACATCTTTGTGCCTGCGCGCGTGACGCCCGAGACGGCGATCGAGGAGACGGTCGACGAGCTCAAGGCGCTCGTGCAAGAGGGCAAGATCCGCGCGATCGGCCTGTCGGAGGCGTCTGCTGCGAGCATTGCGCGCGCGTCGGCGGTGCACCCCATCACGTGCCTGCAGACTGAGTTCGGGCCGATGGAGACGAGCATCGAGCAGAACGGCATCCTGGAAGCCTGCCGCAAAAACAACGTGCTCGTGCTGGCGTACGGCGTGGTGCAGCATGGATTCCTCTCGGACAAAGGCCTGAGTCCCTGGGAGGAATTTCGTGACGCTGCTTCGCGTGCCTTCTACCCCCGCTTCCACAAGGAAAACTACGAGCACAATCAGGGACTGCTTAGGCAGCTCCAGTGCTTTATCGAGCAGAGGCAGCTCGACATCTCGATCTCGGCGCTCGCCGTGGCGTGGGTCATGCGCCGCGGCGGCTACGCGACCGAGACGGATGCGCGAATCATGCCCCTGCTAGGCATGAGGACAACCCGCTCGTTGGAGGACAACATCAAGGCCGCCAAGTTTGCCAGCCTCATGTCGCAGCAAGACGCAGACGCGCTCGAGAAAACGCTGCGCGCGTTCGAGGTCCGTGGCCAGAGGTATCCCCCGCACGTCATGAAGGGCGTGGAACAGTGATGCCCAGTCGAATGCCCCCTAGTAGAACTGTAAAATCAGAATCGCCATTGTTGTCGCGCGCACATCGAGCTTCGCCCTCCTTGAGCCGCAGTAAGAGATGAGACAGCGATCCATTTGGACGACCGCCTCTGCGTCCTGAGCACACAAGGCGACCTCAAGATACCGGCTCGTGGGACGCAGTGAAGGGTCAGCACGTCGATCGAGGCGAGTCAAGTTGGGTGGCTCGTGCGACGTGTTCATGCTGCCACTCGCTTTTCACCCCACAGAGCACACAGGGCAGCATCCGAAATGGCATTCTCCCCCATCTCACGCTGGCGTCGTGCGAAGCGTCCGGCCCTGTGGTCTCAAGAGGGGCGGGGACACGGTGAGTTGCGGGAACGAGATTGCGTGGGAAACGCGCCGCTCCACGCGTGACGCAGTGTCTGGCCTGTGTGCGCGTCTGCGACGATCGCGCATCCGCGGGGAGGCGAAGACCCTGTCCGTTGAAGTCGACCGGTCCATTCAGGCCCCCGAGCACGCCGGACATCTCCTGATTTCCCAACTGTACTGTACGGTACAGTACGTCAATTCGAGACGCTTGGAATCGGAGGCCATCACACCACGACCGAGTTTGCAGACGCTCGAAATAAAACCCCCTCGAGCGTGCTCGAGCAGCGGCCACCCCCTCCCCATCTACGCGCCTCAAACCGTAGCAGCCCACAAGCATGCCGACGGCGACCAAGACGCGGCTCAACATTGTCATCTGCGGCGGAGGCATTGCGGGCCTCGCGGCGGCGGGGGCGCTCGCGTCCCACCACGACGTGACCGTGCTAGAGCGCAAGCCGGACATCCGCGAGGGCGCGTACGGCATCAACCTGAAGCCGAACGCGTCGCTGGTGGCGATCGAGCTGCTCGGCATCGAAGTGACCCCACCCACCTCCTCTTCCTCCTTCACGTCTTCTGAAGCGGAAGGGGGGGCGGAAGCGGGTGGTGGGCTGAGGGCGGTGCCTTGCTGCGAGGTGGTGGAGAGGTCTGCCGAGGACGGGGTCGAGCAGATGCGGATCGACGTCGACGCTGAGACGATGTTCGGCGCACCCTGGTACTTGTGCCGGCGCGACGAACTGCTGCAGCAGCTGTACCGCACGGCGCGCCTGAGAGGCGTGGATGTGCGGCTCGACGTACGCGTCCAGTCGCTGGAACAGGAGAATACTGCCGACGGCCGCGCGTCCGGCCCGGTCAGCATCCAGACCTCGAACGGCGAGACGCTCCATGCCGATTTGGTGCTAGGTGAGTCGATGTTTCACACAGCTGGGCCGTGCAGTCCTGTGCGCGCGTATCGCATGCTGACGTTGCCCGATGTTGCCTTTGACCCGCTCGCGGCACGCAGTGGCGGACGGGATCGCGTCCAAGCTGCGCAGGCACGTGCTCGACGGGCGTGGCAGCGTGCCGAACGGGCTGGCTGCGCCCGGTAGCGCGTCAATCAAGGATGCGCTGATCGCCGATTCGGGACAGGTGGCGTTCCGGGCGCTGGTGGCGTGGACGGACCTGGCTGGCGACGCGACGCTGTCGTACCTCACGCGCCCGTCGCACGGCGGGCTGTACGTATGGGCGGGCCGTCAACAGCGTCTGGTCGCCTACCCGTGCCCGGGGAGCGTCAACATTGTGGCGATCGTCGACAAAGACGCGCTGCACCCTGCTGCCGCTAGCGCCTCGTCGGCGCCCTCAGCTGCGACGGCAGAGGTGCTGCGCGACCAGTTCGGCACGTTCCACTCGAGCGCGACGCGGCTGCTGGACCACGTGCGCACCGCGAGCCTGTGGGCGCTCAACGACCTCGAGCCGCTCGCGCGCTCCGGCCGCGGGTGCGTGTACCTGGTCGGCGACGCCTCGCACGCCACGCTCCCGCACCAGGGCCAGGGCGCCTCGCTGGCTTTCGAGGACGCCGAGGCGCTCGCCACCATGCTCGCCGACCTGGACGATGCGTCGCCCACCACCATCGGGCGTGCGCTGCACGCGATAAGTGTGCTGCGCACACCGCGCATCCGTGCGATCCAGCACGCCAGCCGCGTCATGGCGCGCCCCGCCGACTACGCCAAGGGCGAAAAGGGCGACGCCCTGCGCTTCAGCCAGCTCATGCTCAAGTACAAAGGCATAAACGAACTCGCCCGCACCGAATCCAAACAGCCCTGACCCCTTCCTTCCACAGCACTCTCGCCGCCGGTTCCTTTTGACCGATTTGTTCATGTCCTGTTCATTTAGCTTGTAGAACCCTGAGACAAAGAGAGAGGCGCCTGGAATTCGAGTGACGCTGCTAGGCTACACCGTTGAGCACGGCTTCGAGGAGGGACGAGACCCACTGCGGGATGTCTGTATCCTGCGGGCCGTCCGTGGGGTGAGCGGCGTTCAGCGCGAGATCCGCCTCGGAGCCTACGACCATAGCGGACCCATCTTGATACGCGCTCGCCGGCACCTCTGCGTTCATTGGCAGCCTGGACCACGTCGGCTGCGCCGGATACGGCATCTCGTCCTCTGTGGATCCCGACTGGTGCTGGTGCTGGTGGTGATGTGCGCTCGAGACGAGGCTCGACGCATGGTGGTGGGGCATCTGGTGTGCGGCTGAGGCGTGAGCGTCGGCGGCGGCGGTGGACGAGCTCGAGTCCTGCAGGTGTACGGTGAGGTCCGGCTGGATACGCAGCACGTGGAACGCCTCCTGTCCGTTGGCGTGCGCGCCGGCGCTCGGCGGGCCCTGCGCAATCGTGCCGGCACGGTCGAGCGTCTCGGGCCCGACAAAGTTAGACAGCAACGCGCGGCTCGACGCCGCCGCGCGATCGTCCATCTTGTCTGCCGCCTCGTTGATGCGCACGAGCAGCCGGTCGAGCCTCTCCCTCACCGGCGCACCCGTCGACGAGGGCTCGGCCCGGACGACCTCGTGGATGAGCCAGGTGAGCCTGGCGACCTGGACGCCCTGGTCGGCCAGCGCGTCGAGCTGGGCTGCGACCCAGCCGAGCGCGCCGACGACGCGCGCGCGCAGCGAGGCGTGGATCCAGCCGAGCTCGAGGTCAAGCACGAGCGCGAGCGCCGAGCGCACGAGCAGCAGGCCGTTGTGGTTGAACCGGAAGAAGGCCGGCCAGAGCGCGCACACCCTGGCCGAGAGCGAGAGGTGGCGCAGCGCCGCGGCGTGCAGCTCGCCGCGCAGCGCGTCGCGCCGCCCGGGCGCCATGCGGCACAGCACCAGCACACGCAGCGTGGTCGCATTGACGTGCAGCACGAGGCGGTCAAGCTCTTGTGCGCGGCCGGCGCCCTCGCCGCGCGAAGAAGCCGCCTGCCCACCCGTGCTCGTGCTGCGATGCGCACCCGGATGCAGCGCAGCCTGCGACTCGGCACGCGGATCCGAATGCTCGGGAGGCAGGCTCTGCGCGTACCTCTCAATGTCGCCGCACAGCCGAGCCGCGATGCCGGCAGGGATGGTGTCGGTGGCGCAGTGCTTGCTGTGCTCAAAGACGGTGAGGCACACGTGCTGCGCCAGCGTCACAAAGCGAACCACGAGCTCGTCGTACGACTCGGACGCGCCGGCCGCCGCCGCTCGCAAGGGGATCGGATACGGCCAGGAGATGAAGCCGTCGCGATCCGGATGCGCGAGCGCCGCCTGGCACTCGTGCAACGCCATGACGCTTGTGAGGCGGATTTGAGAACGGACGCGCTCTGCGTTGGCATGGCCCGAGTCGAACGTGCGATGGAACTTGAGCCTTCGAGCCAACGCCAAGGCGGATGCCGACAGCGAGTCTCGACGCGCCGCCTGCGTCGGCTCGAGGCAGACCGAGCCCATCACCTGGAGCGCGGCGAGCGCGGTGAAGCTCGGATTTGCAAGGAAGTCGGCAAGATGCAACGCCTTGAGGCACGACTCGTGCCAGGCCTTGACGGTGAAGGGGATGGTGAGCTTGACCTGTCCGCCGGGCCCGTCCGAATCGGCAAAGCCGGTGAGCCCTGCGACGCGCACGTTGAAGAACGAGTGGTTGAGGTTCAATGACGCCGCCGAAGCGGCGGGATGGTGGGCGTGGGGCACCCAACCGCACGCCAGCAGCGCCGCACGCTGCTGCGGCACGTGCGGATCCGCGGCGTACAGCCCGGCGGCAAAGATGGCGATGAGCAGCGCGATGAAGGCGGGCGAGACGCTGGGGCGGCGTGCGTGGAGCAGGTCGAGGTAGAGGCCGTCGACGTTGGTGTGCAGGCCGGCGCGGTCGATCGAGTGGAAGAGCAGGTGGTTGGGCAGCGCAAAGAAGGCGTCGATGAGCGCATCCGCAATGTGGCGGCGAGGGAAGAGCACCAGCAGCCGAGTGAGGAAGGCGGCATGCAACGAGCTGGTGGCCGAGCCGGAGCCCGAGCCTGAAGCGTGGGCGTCGCCATCGGCATGGGTGGAAGACGCCGAGTCGACCCAGGGCGAGTGATCGAGCGCAGCAGTCCGGATGTCGGACGAGAGCTTCTCCAGCACGCCCGACTCGGATCCGAGCTTCGAGCCGGCCGTGTTGGTGGAAGCGATGCGATGGTGGGGCGGTTGCGCCTCGTCGGCGACCAAGCGCGGCGAGGGCTGGGCAGGAGGAGATTCGGCGGCGGCACACAGGTCGGAGAGCAACGACAGGTCGGAGAAAGGCGCCACGGACTTGGGCGTGGTGCTGGACGACAAGAGAGAGGACGACGATGCGGACGGCAGGCCAAGAGGTAGGCGCTGGACGAGGTGCGATTCGAGGCGTTCGAGCTTGTGCTGCAGCTCGTTGAACTGCTCGACGGTAGCATACGACTTTCTGCCGAGCGCCATAGCAAGAAGGGTAGAGTGTGAGATGCGTGCCATCGGCAATCGAGAGCAGAGGGAGGCTCGCCGGTAAGCAAGGGAAGATGCGACGTACCTATCTGTGCGGAGACGTTGGTAGGTGCCCGAGTGGCAGAGGTGGGGTTCGTCTCGATTGATGCACGCCGAGCATGGGCGCTGCTTGTCGCATCGGATCTTGCGGCGACCGCACTCGGTGCAGCTTTTGAGCTCGCGAGCGGGGACGTGGGGAGGATGCAGGCTGGGCTGGGAAGCAGAGCTGGGCGTGGTCGAAGCTGCCGCGAGCGATGTCGAGGTCGAGGCGGTGCTACTGGCGGCCAGCGTGGCTGGGGCCGCTGGAGCCGCTGGGGCCGCTGGGGCCGCTGCGGGACTGTAGATGGAGCCACTATGAGGCGGCGTGCGGTGGGACGATGCCGAAGAGACCGAGCTGAGAGGAGAAGACGCAGCCGAGCTGGAAGGCGTCGATGCGGTGGGTGGCGATTTTGTGGCCAGCCTGCGACGTTTTCGAGCTGCAGATGGATCAAGAGAAGGATCGCGATTGCGATTGCGATTGCGATTGCGATTACGTTTGCCGCTGCTGCTCATGTTGCTGCTGGCTGCGGTCTGTGCACTAGGTCGTGCACTCGCTGTAGGAGGCGCCATGGTGACGGGCAAGCGGACACGCCAAGCAGCATGACGGCGACAAGCGCGGTGGGGGATGGCATGGAAGCAAGGCGACGAGGCGAGCGGTCAAGCCAGTCGAGGCAGCCAATAAATGATTTAATGCACAGCGCCAGGCAGCGTTTTCCAGCCATGTCAGCTCGGCGCTTGCGGAGCAGCGTGGCTGTGAAAGATAGGCTTGATGGGGAGCGAAATTCCCAAAATCGAATCGGAATTAAATTATTACGATTCCATCCGGTCGGTCGGCTTCCGTCGGCTCACAAATCGTGCCGATCGAATCGCTTGATCCGCTGCCGAGCAAGATCTGCGCGATGGGCTGAGTCACGAGTCAGATAGCGCCACACGCCGTTCTTATTATTGTTAATATTATTATTATAATACCTTGCCAGCCTAATTTATAGCAGTACCTGCATGAATGGCTCCACGACACGGCCGGGCTGCTTGCTAACACCGCGCTCGACCCGTATGCAATCTCTTGTGGCTGCGATGCCGCCCTATCCATAAAATTACGGCTCGACGAAGAGAACAGGCACGAACGGGCAAAAGCGAAAGGGGGAAGGGGAGGGGATTTATCAACCACGGCTGCTGCAGACGAGCGGGATCACATCCACCAGTTGCTATCGAGCGAGGACGCGTCTGAGCTCGACCGCATGGTCGACGGAGAGGCGGGATCGAGCAGCGTCCTGATGGTGGGGCTGGTGATACCGCTGATGCTGCTCGTGTCGCTCAAGCCGCACAGGCCATTCAGGCTGCCGAGTCGGTGCGCGTCTGTCGACATCCACTTGTCCAGCAGGCACAGGTCGGCCCAGCTACACACGCACGACTTGAAGCCGCACCTGCTGCAGCTGGCCTCGTTCAGCACCGGCACGCCTTCGACCACCTCAGTAGGCTGGAGCGCCGGTTCTGGCGGCACGATCGTCAGCTGCGAAGCGGCGGTGCTCATGCTTCCGTATTCCGAGAGACCCAGCACGACGTCCGCCCACGCTTGCTTGTCCACCTCGCTCATGCCGCTATCCAGCACTGCGTCCAGCACGCCCGCGTTCGACACGCCTTGCACCGCGGCGTCGCCGACATCGTGCATGGTCGAATCCTCCACCTCGGCCAGCGTGGCTGGCTCGGACTCCTGCGCTTCTACTCGCGCTGGCTGCGGCGCATCGTCGTGCACCTCGGCGTGGCTCGCTGGCGGCTCGTCGTCGTCCGGGCTCATGCACGAGACGATGGTAAAGGCGAGCTGCATGAGCTTGTCGCGCGCCGTGCCGTCGGTCATTATCTGCTGCACCAGCGACTCCATGGCCGCATTCGTCGACCGACGTGCCTGGTTCAGCGCCCTGCCCGGCTCGGCTGCAGCAAGCGCCCGTTCGTCGTGGTCGCAGCTGCCACCCCTGCTCATGTTGCTGCTGCTGCTGCTGCTGCTGCTGCTGCTGCTGCTGCTGCTGCTGCTGGTGGTGGTGCTCGTGGTACTGGTGGTCCGGCTTGCCAGTACAGGTGCTGGTCGCCAGCTGTGAGCATTGGTGGGGGGAGCCTTGTCGAGCAGCGACAATGACGCGCCGAGCGTCTCGCCTTTGCACACGCGCTCGAGCGTCTCGATCTCGGTCTTGTGGCGCTTGTCCGCGCTCAGCCGCCGGATGATGCGGTGGTACCGGTTGCGGCACTCGGCGTTGGTGAACATGGGCAGCCACAGCCGCCGCACCTGCGCCCATCGCTTGCCGTGCCTGTCGATCGTCAATTTGTCCAAACCCAATCCGAGCGTCATCAAGCTAGGATCATGCACCCTCGATGCACGTCTTACTTGGCGAGCCACTTACTGGTTGACAAAGTCGAGCAGGATCCGGTCTCTCTCCTCGTTCCAGTCCGCACCCGAACTGTTTCGCACCAACAGGCAGAGCAGAGATGATCAAACAAGCCACGCATTGGTCGGAAGAACGTTCCCTAAACAGAATGAGGGGGTGAAGGGGGCAGGGTTGAGGCAACTCACCTGAGCACGCGCCAGCGCGACGAGCACTGGTCGCCCGTCCGGCTACCGACGTGCCTGGCGATCTTGGCCCACTGTCCCATGTGAATCTGCATGCCCTGCTGCAGCAGCTTGTCTTCCGCCGGCGTCCAGCTGCCGCGAGAGATGAGCGGACACAGGCTGCTGTTCCACCGCTTTCGACACTGTTGTGGTCACACACACACATACCCAAGAGGTAAACAAGGGCGAGAACGTTGGCTTGTGGTGAGTAAGACACGCTCCGTGTTTGGCACGTTGGGATGCGCAACCATGCCACGGCAGCTGCTTACGTCTTTGGAATTGCGATGGGCAAACTGCTGCGCAATGCTCACCCAGTCCGTCTGGCCGGACTTGGAGCCGCTCTTGTCGCTGCTGTCGCGATGTTCTGAGACCGAGATGCGATGAAGACGATCTGGCATGGTCAGTAGGCGAGACTTGGATCGGGGAAAGCTTCGTTCAGGTGTTTAGGCAATGGCTTACGCTGCATCAGCTTGGTCAGGAGCGCATCTTCGCTCAGCGTCCAGTTGCGCTTCTTGGGAGCCGTGTCGCTGGTAGCTGTCGGTATGGATTCGAGGATGCCGGTAGAGCGAACCATGGTGTCATATGCGTGTTGGGTCGGATCGACTCAGAAGCACAAACGAAGACACAATGTTGTGGGAATCGTCGAGGTCTATAAGGAGCTGTAGAACCAGCCAATGCCATACTGGACAGCTCCACGGGGGCTTCCAGAGACAATGCTGGGCACTGAAGGAGGCCTCGGCGTAAGTCTCTGAAACAGCTCTTGGAAGGGCGACGACAAGATTTCATGCGAGGAAGTCGGAGGCAGGCGGCCAAGCGAGCACTGCGCGAGTCTGCGCTCGGTAAGAGCGTTTCCGCCGGAGCTGTCTTCGCAAGGCATTGCGTGCTCGACGTGGATCCGCTCCGAGGCATCGATACGATGGTCAAAGCCGCTTATCTCTAACCTGTCGAGTGCGACAAATGAACGGAGGCGGAATTGCGATCGAAGACGGTCTGGAAGCTGCGGCTGGAGATCTAGGCGAGGCCACTGCGTGCATCGGGAAACTCTTCGTGGAGCCGACTCGAGCATCGGTGGCATTTAGGCTAATCTCATGTATGTCGAATGACGGCATCGCCTCCAGCAGTCGACGCGCCGCCCAGCAGAGGTGCGCTTTGTGGCCAGGAAATTCAGTGGCCAGGAAATCCAGTGGAAAGCCACGACGACTCTACCGGCGGCCGAACAATCGAATCGATTTCGATTACCGACAGAACATTGGACTGCGTTCCTTGGCTTCTGGAAGCAAGCTGTCCAACACTGCGATCCCGCTGGGCTTTGTGCCCAAGTTCCCGCTCTCACCGCGACACGCACCGCCCCAACCAACCCGCCGTCGGCCCCCGATCTGATAACGCTCCTCGGCCCCCGTTGCGTCCGGTGCCTGACCGTCCGCATCAGCGCATGCCCCGTGCAGCCATGAAAGGACCCGGAACGGATCGAGTCCTTGTTCGTCTCACCGGCGGCCTGGCCTTTGGGACGGCGCCGGCGCCACCATGAGCACCAGGCCCAGGCATGTCGATCTACAGTGCGTGTCGCTTTGCACCTTGTCCAGTTTTTTACCACTGTCTCGACCATTGTATGAATCCCACCTGACCGCACTCGGATCGGTACAGGATACGTCCATGTCGAGCAGCTCGAGCGTACAGTCCGCCACAGCCTCTTTTCGGTCCGATCACAGCCTCGAGGCGCGTGCGGATCACGCAAACCACATGGAAAAGCAAGCCGAATCGCCCGCCGCAGCGGCGGCGACCAAGCAGGAGGAGGGTGGCAATCACAAGGCGTTTCTTGTCGACTGGGACGGGACGGACGACCCGGAGAATCCGCTCAACTGGAGCACGACGCGCAAGCACGGGATCACGCTGACGCTCTCATTTGCGGTTGTGGTGGTGACGTTTGCGTCGTCCGTGTACTCGTCGGCGTCGAGCGCGGTGGCCAAGCAGTTCGGCGTTTCGGACGAGGTGGGCAAGCTGGGCATCACGCTCTTCCTGTGCGGCTATGCGATCGGCCCGCTGGCGTGGGGCCCGCTCTCGGAGCGCCAGGGACGCAAGGCGCCCATGCTCATCTCGTACCTCGGCTTTGTGCTCTTCTCGCTCGCCACCGCCACCGCCAAGGATCTGCAGACCGTGCTCATTTGCCGCTTCTTTGGCGGCGTGTTTGGATGCGGCCCGCTCTCGATCGCCGGCGGCGCCATGGCCGACTACAGCTCGCTCGAACAGCGCGGCATCGCCATCGCCATCTACTCGTTCGCCACGTTCGCCGGGCCGACGTTCGGTCCGATTTTCGGCAGCTTTATCGTCGAATCGCACCTCGGCTGGCGATGGACAGAGTACCTCACCGCCATCGTGGGGCTTGCCTTTCTGCTCGTGCTGCTCGTCGCGCTGCCAGAGACGTACGCCAAGCGCATCCTTCAGAAGAGGGCCGAGCGGCGCCGCCTCGAGACGCGCCAGTGGGCTTGGCATGCGCAGCTCGACGAGGAGGCGTTCGACGCGCGCGTCGTCGTCACCAAGTACCTCACGCGGCCGATCGTCATGCTGGTGGTCGAGCCGATGATCCTCCTGCTCTCCATCTACGTGGCGTTCATCTACGGCATCCTCTACCTGCTCTTCGGCAGCCTGCCCGTGCACTACGTCGAGGTGCGCGGCTGGAGCGAAGGCGTAGGCTCGCTGCCGTTCCTCGCGCTGCTCGTCGGATGCGGTCTCGGTTGTCTTGTCATGGTCGGCTTCAATCCGCGCTACGTGCGCATTTGCAAGCTCAACAACGACAAGCCCGTCCCCGAGGAGCGGCTGCTGCCCATGATCGTCGGCGCCGTCGTCTTCCCCGTGGGCTGCCTGTGGTATGCCTGGACCACGTACGCCTCGGTGCACTGGATCGTTCCCACCCTTGCCCTCGTCCCCATCGGCTGCGGCATCATTCTTCTCTTCCTTCAGGCGCTCAACTACCTCATCGACGCCTACCTCGCCTACGCAAACTCGGCACTCGCCGCCAACTCGCTCCTCCGCTCCCTCTTTGGTGCAGGTTTCCCGCTGTTCGGAACCCAAATGATGGTCAACCTCGGACTGCAGTGGGCCAACACGGTGATCGGCCTTATCGGCGTCGCGCTCCTCCCCATCCCCATCCTGTTTTACATCTACGGCAAGCGGCTGCGTCGCTCGAGCAAGTTTGCCACCTGATCCTCCTTTCCTGCCTCGATCGCACATCTCTCTGCACGCTTCGAAAGTGTTCATAGTCTCAACAATCTTGATTCTACCATTTTTAGTTCCTTGTAGCGATTATCTGGCGCAAGATCGTTGTCCACTCCTTGCCGCATCACTTGCTTGGGGGAATTACTGAGTTAGCAGCGCATATAACAGTGATTCTACGGCAGCTTCGTCCGCGCGACACACGCCATCAGAAACGTGGAATCAGGGTGCAGTGGCGGTGGTCCATTTGAGTTCGAGCTTGTGCGCTCTCGGGTTGCCGACAAAGGGACCGATGTACTCCATGTCGTGCTCGGACGTCTTGACGGGAGGATCGGTGGCTTGCAAATCAGGGTTGACGCCCGGCTGGAGGCAGCGGAAGAGGCTTGCGCAGGTGAGGTGGAGGACGAGCGTGGCGAGGTTGCGGCCGATGCAGCCGCGCGGGCCGTTGGAGAAGGTGGTGATGCTCGACGCCATGGCGGCGTACCTTGCCGAGCGGAGCGCTTCGCGACCGCGCGCGTCCTTGTGGTCGTCGTCGGAGGGCTGCTGCTGCGCCTCGATCCAGCGTTCTGGACGAAACACCTCTGAATCATCGCCCCACAGAGCGCGGTCCCAGCGGCCTTGGACCCACGAGCTGCACGTGATCTCTGTGCCGCCGGGGAGGAAGACGCCGTATTCGAGGTGCACGCCTTCGGGCGGCACGGTGCGCGGAAAGGGGCGCACGCCCGCCGGGTAGAAGCGGAACGTCTCCTTGAGCAGCGCGTTGAAGAACGCCAGCTTGACCAAGGCCCTCTCCTCGGGCACAGCGTTTTCGACGTCGCGCACGAACGCCTCCTGGTCCGGGATCACCTCGGCGAGCTCGTCGCGCAGGCGCTCGTACCAGTGCGCGTGCGTCGCCAGCTGGAACGTCAGGTATGTCAGCGCCGCCGCCGTCGTCTCGACGCCCGCCACGACGAGCCCGCGCGACTCGCCCACCAGCGTCTGCTTGTCCATCCCCTCGCCCGTCACCGGATCGCGCGCGTGGATCAGCTTGTGCAGGATCTCGCGCGGATCGTCCCGCTTGGTCGCCAAGAACTCGTCAATGTAGCCTGTCATGAGCGCATTCAGGTCGCGGATGCCTTCCAGGTCGGTGCGCAGCCGGCCGGCGGGCAGCAGCCGCACCAGGTGCAGCCCCAACGGCACACGACGCAGCCACTGGTACAGGAACAGCGATTGCGGCAGCGACCCCGTGCGGGTCCGAATGCCCAGAAGCAGCTCGTTCAGCCGAGCTGCCAGCCAAGAAAACACATGAAAGAACGAGCGGTCAGCGAAAAGAACGCAGTTGAGGCTGTAACGTTTCAATGTCACTACGCGGAGGGAGGGAGGGAACGTACCGTTTTCGACCATGTGGTCGTCGCGACCAAAGGCAAACTTGGAGATGATGTCGCCGGTAAACTGCTGGTATGCGGCAAACACGTCTTCGTACGCGCCACTCTCCGCGGCCCTGCCGAACCTGTGGACGAGCGCTGCGATGCGGTTTGCGATGTATCCGCGGAACTCGGTGAGCGAGCTGGGCGCAAACGCGTGCGAGACGATGCGGCGCCGCGAGGCGTGGTGCTTTGCGTCGCGCGAGCTGAACAGGTTCGCCTTGCCCGGCTCAGCGTTGAAGAGGTCGTAGAGTGGCGCCTTTTCGAAGCGCGTCGCCTGCGCAAACACGAGCTTGTGCGACGCGGGGTCGGCGATGTGCACCTGGTTGGGGCCGGTGCGCACGATGGGCGACGCCAGCGCGTCGTGCAGCCGCAGCAGCTCAAAGTGCTCCGTGTCCGGACACGTCGAGTTGAGCAGCGTGTGGCGCGCGCCCGGCCACGCAGGCAGCCCGTCCAGCGCCGCATTTGCCACCTTGGGGTCGCCAAACACCGCCGTTCGTTGCTGGCACGTCCGAGCGAACACCAGCATCGCAGTCGCCAGAGCCAGCACCAGCGCCACGCCAAGCCGCACGCCCTCGTCCGAATTTGCGCGCACCTCGGCCACCCGCGTGCCCACGCACGCCGTCCAGGCAGACATCTCGAAAAAGAAAGGTGGAAAAACAAGCGCTGTGCGTTCGAGGTCGATCAGAGCCTACGTCGTCCCGTTCGTGGGTTGACGTTCCGAAATGTACGTTGAAGGGAGGTACGTACGGATCACCACCGCGCCGCCTGGTGTCCGTCCGAGGTGGTCGATATATCTGTGTTGCCAGGTGAAAGTCGGAAGGGCTGGTCTGGGTGCACGGCCGCTGTCGAGTACTGCTCAGCCGCCGCCTGTCCGTCGAATTTTTGCCGAGTCCGTGCCGAGCGACGAGCGACACCAAGACCCTGGCTCTTCCTCCCAAAGCAGGGCTAGTGGCAGCGGTACTTTTCGGCCCGCGGGCACTGATTCACACAAGCATCTGTCCCCTTCGCGTCATGCAAGCCCCGTCGTCGAACGCGTGGATCGCTGCAACACGCCCAGACATCGCTGACCGTCGCAACGATCCTTGCTCTTTGATCCGAATCTCTGCAGGTTCGGTGCCGCCCAGCTGGCGTGGCGGTTCCAGCTAGCCAGGGAGCGTGTGACATGGCTCTTTTTGCCAGGGCCGAAAGCGGGGCGGGGATCCGACGCGTCCACATCTTTTAGAATCCCAGGGCGCTCTTCGAAGGCTGCGTACCGGCTTGACGGTCTTGCACGCTCCATGGCGATGCGCATCCAGCCGACCCTGGAAGCAGCGTTGAGGGAACTCGGTCGCAACTCCCGTGTGCATCGACCCGTCCGAACTCTCATCCACTCGTATCATCCTGTGTCGTCGACAAGCACACGGGTGTGACAGCATCGAAAGGAGGTCCAAGCACCACGCACCAGCCACGGAACGATATGACAATGCCGAAGGAGACAGACGGACTGTCGAGCCGCGTCAAGGTCTACTTTCTGCTCAAGCGGCGGAGCGACATTACTCGACAGGACTTTCTCGCCTACTGGCGCGGCGAGCACCGCAAGCAGGTGAGCCACCTGAAAAAGTGCAAGCTGTACATCCTGAAAGTAGAACAGGTAAGCCAGCCCCCCCCCCCCCCACCCCAAAAAAAACATCAGCCTCGTCCTCTATCCCTTTCATGCTTGACTGACGACGAAATTTCTCGTGTTTACCATTTGCTGAAAACGCCCGGGGGGTGAAGTTTCATCCACAGGCGGTGCTGCAGCTGGACATGGCCGAGTTTTTCAGTTCGCATCCGTCGCAGGTGGAGCTGGACAAGCCCAGGGTGGACGACGAGTGGGACGGGATCCTCATGTTTGAGCTTGCATCCATGGCCGATCTCAAGGCCTTTTTCGCCGAGCACGAGTACGCCGCATACCTGCGTCCGGACGAGGCCAAGTTCATCGACGTCGCCCGCTCGCGCATCATGGTCGGTCAGCCGCCCGAGTGGAACGACGACCACGCCGCCTCGTACGCCGTCGACTCGCCTCCTCACTAGCGACCCCCTTCCTTGAACGCCGAATCGCACGATGCATCTTGGAAATCGTTTGCTGGGAGAGGAGGAAGGAGCGGCAATTTTTAAAAGCTGGCGTCTGTAAGAAAGCCGTCAAAAGATTTGGATTGCGATGTGTGTGCAACGGTGAGACGCATGTTCGAGCGAATGTATCGTTTCGGGGAGGAGTGTACAGGGCTAAGGTTTCGCGTCGAGAGGCTTAGACTTGACGAGGTGGAAGGTGAGCAGGTTGCCCGTGACGCGAGCGACGCGGATCTCCAAGCCGGCGAGCTTGGCGCCGTATGTGAAGGCGTCGAGCGAGTCGTACTCGTTGGCAAAGATACCGATACGACGGAGCATGGCGCTGGCGTCGATGGCCGCCGCCTCCGAGTAGGCGCTGTCGTGCGTCCAATCGGCGCATCTGGGGCCTAGCACAGTACATCCGACCAGCGAGCCGGCGGGCGCAAGCAGGCTCGCCATTCCCGTGAGGATGGTGGCCATCTTGCGTCTGGCGAGCTCGTGGCCATTTGCCCGGTCGGCGACGGCGGCGTAGGGGATGCAGTGGATGACCAGGTTGGCGACGAGTGTGTCGTACAGCTGCTTGATACGCTTGGCCGCCAGCACGCTCTGCAGCTGCTCGAGGCTGGTAATGTCTGCAGCGAGCCTGCGCGTGTTGGGATACGCCTCGACGGTGAGGGGGTGCCGCACGAGTCCGGCGCCCGAGACATCGCGCGCGACGTCCGACCAAAGACGCTCGAGGCGGGCGTGGCTGTATTGCAAAGGTACGGGGTTGAGGTCGAGCAGGTCGTAGCTCAGCTGTGCGCCCGCCGCCGCCGGCGATGCCACGAGCGACCTTTGCGCCAGCCGGCGCAGCGCCGCCGAGCGCCGTGGAAAGTAGGCCGAGCCCGGCCCGACCTCGATGGTGCGCTGGCCGATCGTCGCCTCGTACAGCTGGGCGGCGAGCTTGGTATCGGCGCGCCACATGAACGGCAGCATGAAGCGCCACACGTACCAGTCGTAGCCGAAGAGCGCCTCTTGCGGGTACGTCTCGACCTTTTCGCGCTGCTTGGCGCTGCCTCCACTCGAAAAGGATCGTGTGGCCAGACAGCGCGCGTGGAAGCGTCCGACGAGGATCAGGAGTCGGTAGAGCTGCAGTGCCAGCGTCACCGCCACACCGGCGTACAGCCGGGCCAGCAGCGAGGCGGGCGCCGCCGTCCGATCGTGAGCTTGCGATACCATGCCTTGCTTCCGCTTCCTTGCGTTGGAAATTGGGTCCGCTGGTTCTGCCTTGTCGGTAGCTAGCTGTTCACCTTGGCTGGCTCGAGGTGCGTGGAGCTGCAGCAGGCATTACTTATACTCGACCTGACAACGGCCTCGACAGAAGCTTGCCGGACTGATCCCAAAGTCGACGGCCGGTGAAGCGACGAGCCGAGCGAGCGTGACGGCGAGCCGCATCCGCCTTCCTCTTGCATGCCGACCACGCGTGAGCGAAAGTCGAAGGCCGGATGACACCACGTCGAACGGTCGAAACCTGAATCGCTGGAGCACGGTGTGAGAGAGGCCCCGCGTCGAGCCCGGGGGCCGAGATTGACCGTGCAGCGATAAGCCCGAAAAAAGTAAGACGAATAATTTTTTCAAAGAAAAGGGGAAAAAACAGAAGAAAAAGAAGAAAAAGAAGCAGAAACAGAGCTGTTGCCTGTAGAATGCGGATCGACAGCGCACTTTTCGACAGCATCGCCATCCTCGCCTCGCACAGGGCAACTCTCGACTCTCTCACGCTTGCCAATCGGTCGTCCTCGATGATGACATGGTCAGGGCCGGAGCGCTTTGTTTACATTGTCCGTGGAGGGCTATCTGGATGCGCATCCATTCCTTCCCCCTTCCCCCCTTCCCCGCTTCCGCCTTTCTCCTTCCACACCACCACCCATACCTCCTCCACTCTCTGATCCCCCTGCGAGTCATATAGAGGCTTGACAAGCGCTGAAGCCATGTCGAACACGCATGCCGGGTCCAACAACTTTTGGGCCGATTTCCTCCTCGGAGGAGTGTCGGCCGCCATCTCCAAGGTGAGTCACCCCCCCACACAACGAAGCCTCCATCTCGAGCAGCTTGTTTCTGAGGGGTGAGCGCTGATGCATTTCTGTCCGGGTTGACGCTTTATTGGTGGGTTTGTAGACGGCAGCTGCGCCGGTGGAGAGGGTCAAGCTGCTGCTGCAGAACCAGAACGCGATGATCAAGGCGGGACGGCTGGACCATCCGTACACGGGCGTGGTCAACTGTTTCTCGCGCACCTACACCAACGAAGGGCTTGTCTCGTTCTGGCGGGGCAACACGGCGAATGTGATCCGCTACTTTCCGACGCAGGCGCTCAACTTTGCGTTCAAGGACTTTTACAAGCGGCTCTTCAGCTACGACAAGAAGAAGGAGTACGGCAAGTGGTTCTTCGGCAACGTGGCGTCGGGCGGGTTGGCGGGCGCGACGTCGTTGGTGTTTGTCTACTCGCTCGACTATGCACGCACGCGGCTGGCCAACGACGCCAAGGGCGCGAGCGGCACGCGCCAGTTCAACGGCCTCCTCGACGTGTACCGCAAGACGCTCGCTTCGGACGGCATCGCCGGTCTGTACCGTGGCTTTGTGCCGTCCGTCGTTGGCATCGTCGTGTATAGAGGTCTCTATTTTGGGCTGTACGACTCGCTCAAGCCCGTCGTCCTCGTCGGACCGTTGGAGGGCAACTTTTTGGCCTCGTTCGCCCTCGGTTGGTCCTCCACAGCTCTGGCTGGCCTCGCGTCGTACCCGCTCGATACGGTCAGGCGTCGCATGATGATGACCTCGGGCACGGGCCAGAACTACAAGAACTTTGCCGTCGCCCTCGCAGAGATCATCAAGGCAGAGGGCGCGTACAGCCTCATGCGCGGCGCAGGCGCCAACATCCTCCGTGGCGTCGCTTCCGCCGGCGTGCTCTCCATCTACGACCAGGCCCAGATCCTCCTGCAAAAGACCGCCGAGAGCGTGAAAGAGTCGCCCGCCGTACAGAAGGTCGCCTAAACTCCCGTTGCTCCACGTTTCACATCAATCTCTTCCCTTTTCTCTCCTTGTTTGCCCCCACACACAAGTGGTCGGCGTGGCTTCGATAGACGATGCGCAATCACACTCCAGAGCTCCTGCTCGACATGAGAACCTTTGCACGATGCTCGATGTGGCACGGCCGACAAGCCCGGAAGTGAAGAGATGATCTGGATTGACGTGAGCAGCCACACACAAAATGCCCCCTGACTGCGACCCGGCTTCGCGTGGGTTCGAAGAAGGGCATGTGGCTTCTGGGCGGGCCTTTGACCTGTACACCCGTTCGACTCACCCCGCCTTGGCAATTTCACCGCCGTGAGCCCCGAATCCACCCGCCGAACAGAATGTTTCGGTGGTAATCTTGGGGGCTGGATACGCAAAGAGCCCTTCCTGGTTGGATTTGGCCACCAGCGTTTACCCTTCCTCACGTTATGAATGGCTTGACGCGAAGAAAGAAGGGGACTTTCACGAGTTCTCAAACGCACAGCAGCAGGACGCAAGGGCTAGCCGAGGCTTTCGATTCGTAGGTGTAGAGCATCCGGTGCCACGAGCAAGGTGCAAGGAGCGAGGTGTGCGTGAGAGGCGTTCTAGCAGAGATTGGAGTCGGTAGGCGGGTTTGCCGGAGTAGCTTCTTTGCCAGCGAGGAGTTTCCAGACATCCAGGCGGTAGGCGGCCTGCCTGCCTGTGGGGAGGAGCGACCAGTCGTGCTTGTACGCGTCCTTGTAGCGCCTCGCCTTATCGGCGTCGATGATCGGGAGCGCCTCGAGGACGAGCAGGGCAGTGCGGAGGAAGAGCGTATGGTCTATCTGGGCGACGCTCTGCGGCGCTATGGAGCGTCTCTGCCTGGGCGCCCACTCGGACCCGGGCTCCACGTTTGCATCGAGCGTGCCGCGCGGCGTGAAGAGCGGCAGTGCGCTCGGGTCCGGCATACATTCGGCCCTCGGGAGGAAAAGCGATGGCACGCCGCGGCGGCGGCTGCCCACGCGCGCGCCGCACCACATGAGCACGCGCAGCGACTTGGCGACGTGCTCGTCGAGGTGCATCGCCGCGCGCTGGCCGATCTTCCACCAGAGGTTGTGCTCCTCGATCTCGCGCTCCCACCCCTGCCGGATGCGCGTGTAGTCGACCGAGGCCGGCTCGAACGATGCCGGAGGCACGCGCAGCTCGGCGCGCTCGCCCGAGAGGCACAGCTCGCCGAACCGGAGCGCAGGTTTGCCGCGCGACACCCACGAACAGCACGCCGTCCGGAAGTGCATCGTCAGAAACGCCACCCGACTCCACGGTGTCAGTAGCGGCAGCACCACAGCGTACGTAAACAGCGGCGTCTGCAGGTGGCAGCTGCACACCCCAACGAAGAGACAGAAAAGAATAGCCAAGAGGGGTTTTGCGTGTCAGTACGGCTTTATTTTTCCCCACCTTTGTTTGGCCGCTACCCCGACCGCGGAGAAACTAGAAAGGGGGATGGTTGCTTACAAGAAAAAGTCCATCTTGAGCCGCTCGTTGGGGCTTGACGTGGTGCCAAAGATGGCGGTGATGAGCCAGATGAGCTCCTCCGCTTTGAGGCAGACGTCGGTCCAGCCTTGGTCGATGTCGACGCGCCAGCGGCGGGCGATGGCGGCGATGGCGGCGCCGTGCGAGTGGGCGCCGGCGATGACCGTGTCGCCCGCCTTGATGTCGCCGCAGTCGTCGAGTTGCGGCGCGGCGTCGAGGTGCGCCAGCGTCTCGAACGCGTTCGTACCGGCATACTTGCGCGCGTCGAGCTGCGAAGACGCCAGCACGTCGAACTCGGGCACCACGCCCTGCTCGGTCTGCCGCCGATGCTCCTCCACCGCCACTGAGGAGCGCGGACGCTGCTGGAGCATCGCACACACCTCGTCGCTCGGAAAGAGCGCTTCCATGTCGGCGTGCGACACCGCCGTCTCCGCCAATGCTACCCAAACCAAACCCAAAAAAGGAGACCACAGGATAAGGTCAGTCAACCGAACCCCCCCCCCCCCCCCTCTTCGCAACACAATCACATTCTTCGATGGCCGGTGTCTGGTGGAAGAACGAGGCACTTACCCTGAGCAAGCGAGTCGTTGCCGCCGCACTCGAGCGCATGGCCGAGGTGGATGATGGGATGGAGGATGCCCGAAAAGAGGCGCGCAAGCATGGCGACACCGGGCGCGTTGGCGTCGTGCGCGAACACGTAGCGCTCGATGGTGGCGACGGCGCCTCGCACGTCGATCTCGGCGAGGAAGAAGAGCAGGAAGCTCGAGTAGGACGACTCGAGGCCGAGCATGCGCGTCCAATTGTGCCGCGTGATAGGCTGCGCCAGCGGCGCCATCAGCGGCCGCGCGAACGACGCGTGCTGCGCAAACAGCTCCGCCAGCCGCTCCGGCCGCGCCCCCAGCGTATAGATCACCACCGCATGGTGCAGCAAATGGCTAAAAATCCCCACCCCAACACCGAAGAGATGCACAAGATGCAGATCAAGCCAGAGAGATACAGTGTGAGTAGACAATATCACCTTTGCGGAGGGGGTGTGAGTGTTGAGGGGGAGGTGAGGGAGGGGGAAAAGGGACATACTTGTGCCAGCGGATTGAGTTCCAGTAAATGTGGTGGCGCTCAAAATCGGCACGCAGGAGCAGCTTGAGCTCGTCTTCGGACTCTGGCGACGCTCCAGGTGCGACAAAGAGCCATCGTGGCGGGTTGCGCACCGCGAGCGCGCGCAGCGCCGCATCCCTCTGCTGCTCGGCGACGTGCAGCTCGTCTGTTGTCGTCCCTTCGCTGCCGCCGTCAGCAGCACGCACGGGAAACGCAAACGGCCCTTGCACTTGCATATCGAATCGATCTCTGTCCTTGAACTCTCAACCCGCTCGGAAAGGATTCGTACTAGGGAGGCCAAAATCGCGGGGGGGGGGTAAAATTAAAGTGCACCGGGCGCTTCAGATCTTATAAGTGTTCAGGGCGTGCACGTTCTGGTGGAGCGGCGGCGGTTCAACGGTATTGACGGTGCAGCTACGCCTCCAGGTGTGTACACGGTGCATGAACCACAGGAATCGACGAGGGGTGTGCTGCGTCGCGGGCCGAGAGCGTAGCGACGGGCGTGGACGTGGCCGAGTTGAGATCCCCCGAGTGCTTGGATCTGGCTCCGCTCCCGTGGTTGTAGGCGGTGGGAAAGAAGGCGGGAATTCTGCGTTACACGGATCTTGACCTCCCAAAAGCGCCATCCTCCACGTCCACAGCTCGCGTTACAGGGAAAAAAAACCCGTCGCTCCACCTTCAGGCTGGAATTTTACGACCTCTGACAGATCGGTGGGTGCGCGTCATGAGTGGCATTCAAATGTGGCGAATGAATGGCTTTTGTGAGCTGGCGCATGGTGCAGCTGCGTTTCTTGCTCCTTGGACCATGCAGTGAAGGTGGTGGTGCTGGCTTGCACCGCACTGCGCTTCCACGGACGCAGCGACAGGAGCAGCCCACGTGGCAAGAGGAGCAAGCTCGTGGGGCTTGTACGCCGCAACGCTTTGCTTCTGTCGTGTGCAGGCCAGCCCTTGCCTTCCGATAGTCGCTGGCCAAGAATTGCATACGATGCTCCGAAGCTTGGCCAGCCCGGACTGAATCCCAACAAATCACAGACTAGTACAAGTAATTTATAGACAGTGGGTTAAGGTAGACAAGGTGATTATACTGCGTGCGTGTGGTCGAGCCACATAACAGGGCCGGGCGCGTCCTTCGCCGCCAGACTTGCAGTAGACAGAGTTCCGTCGAAACTGGTCCGCTGCTCCTGTCCCGACTTCTGTTGCCAGCCAAACATCCCAACTCCGGTAGCGATTCTACCGTCTGATGGGCAGCAGATCCTGTCAAATATGCTTTCCGTCTCTCAACCCTTTCGAGACTGCGATTCGGTTAGAAACGGCACGGGGAAGCTACGCTCGCCACATCATTATAAACCGCAAAAGGCAAACAGGAAAAAGGACGCAAAGGAACGGAGCTGAAAGAGAAACAGAAAAGCCAGGAAAGATGAGTCGAGATGTCCAAAGAACGCGAAGATCAAGCTAGGATACATGTGAGCAAGATCAGGACGAGTAGATGAGGCTGCGTTCTCCGATTGCGTTACCATTGGCGTCGAGCTGGGCCGTGCAGACCTCGCCAACACTTCCGTTACCAGCCTCGTCATCACACCTATCCATACGGCCTTCCACACACTGTAAGATCGGGGTCCAGCCGATGCTGGCAGACACGCCAGCTCTGTGTAGGTCGTAGAGCGAGCATGTGGTGGGCGAGCGAGAAGACGATAAAGATGAGCACAATAAGCAAGATGAGCAAGGTGAGCAAGATGAACGAGGCGTGCAAACGATGTGGAAGAGCCGAGGTTAAGCTCGGCTGCGCAAGACGGGAGTGGGCTACTCACGGGACCGACATGGTGTATTCGAGGGTGGTGCTGGTGGCCTCAGAAAACTCGAAGCCAACAGTGACCGACGCAATGCCGAAAGGGTCTCCGACAGAGGAGGAGAACGACGTGGTGGTGCTGACTTCTTGAGTCCCGCCTGACGAAACGTCGGCAGGGCCTTCCTGCACATCGGAGATCTGCCTAGTGTCTCCAGACCTGGTGAAGGTGCGTAGCTGTTCGAAGCTGTCGCAGTCTCGCTTTCGAAGTAGGTCTCGCTTGACCGAATTGCTGTTGCTGCTGTGGTTCTCGATGTTGCCGTCTGAATGGTCGGTGACGCTGCCGCGTGATTCGATGGACACGGAGCTGGCAGCAAGCCCGAGCATGTTGCTGCGCAGAGTAGCTTCGTCAAGACGCTCTCCTCTATATTCAGGTGGGTAGCCAACTTGCTTGGGCTCGATCACGCGTCCATCCTTTCCAACGAGGAGGAGCGCATTGCCGCCGCCGCCGCCTTGGCGCTTGAAGAGAGCTGCAAACATCTCAGACGTGCCGCGACGAGTCGAGCGTGCACCTACGCCGGTAGCTTCGTTGCACTCGGCAGTACCGCAGCAGCTTGAAAGCATGTAGGTCGACTCCACAAAGATGGGAGCGCATACGGGATTGCGGAAGACGCCAACAACCTTGCCGCATCCGGGCTCGCTGACATCGGCGGGCGAACGTACGATCGTCGCACAGTCTGGCGTGAAGTTCTGGATGTTCCAGTACGTCTCCCAAGTCGAAAGCTGCTTGTTGAAGGGTGGGTCAAAGTTGTCCGTCAGGGAGTTGCCCGAATCGTAGACTTGCCGGCGTCGAAACGATAATTAAAATAGGAAGAAGAGGACAGAGAGAAGGAAAATTTAGCAAGCCATTCTAGAGTCACAAAGCCCAACAGAGCTGTTCTCACCTGCGCAGGCAGGGTAAGGTTGGTTGCCATAAATTGATACGGGGCAGTCCTGGCATCCCGAGTCGCGGCAGAGATCTGCCTCCTGTGCCTGGACAATGTTTGAAACGAGAAGCAGGGCGGCGGCAACCCAAAGGGCAAGCGAGGTGGTGCGCTGCATGACGACGTTCGACAAGGATGGCAAAGGCGAGAAGGGCGCAGGAGGGGTACAGAGCGCGTCAAAGAGGACGCTGCTATCAGAAGAGGAGAGGAGGATTGTGTGCTGGGCGACCAACTTCAAGACTTGTCATTCAAGCCCCTCTCTTTTAAGTTTTCAGACGGTTCTCAGAAAGCTCATCTGGAGTTTCCAGACATGCGGTCAGGCATGCTTGGGATTGGCGCAGGACTGGCGTCCGCGGCTTCCGCCAAATCTTCTGCTTCAGCGTTTGCAAGAACGTGCGTTGCCGCTAACATCGAGCAGCCAGATCGAAGGATGTCGGAACAGCCTGCTCCGGTCGCCGTTGAGATCGCAGGAAAGTACGGCAGACGAATCATTGACTCGATCCTGCTGGAGCATGGCTGCGAACGTTGCTTGCCAAGAGCGACCGAAGAGGCGATGAGCATCGAGACGAGGGGAGTGCGCGAGCCTCAGGCAGACGAGTTTTCGCGAGTCTCCGTTCCTATACCAAGTGATCTGCAGGGGACCTTCTTCTCGTTTGAGCGTCCTGTCCGCAAGTCTTTGCGAGCTGCGGTGACACAGAAGCCGAGATCATCCGTGGTGTCTCGCCTTGCGTCTCGTGACCGACTTGGAGGAAAGCTGTCACCTTCTTCGTCTTCTTCCGCTTCTCCTCTCCTTCCGGACGTCTCGCACCCTGCGTTAGTCCCGCAAGTACGAGTGAGAGGAAATAACCAAGTTCTTGGCCGACGTAAGTGTAGACGAAAATGCGATTTAGCGAGCATGGAAGATGGCGTGGGAAAGATTCCGCCTGACGGTGAATGCTTTGAGGCGGCAAACGTCACCACGAGCGAGTGTCTATCTTCAGCAGACAGATGGATTGACGCCGAGGGAGCAAAGTCGGAGGATGTTCTCCGGATTTCTGGGAAGCGAGGTCAAGTGGCTCAGGAACCCGGGAACAGGCGGCGATTGTTCTACGGCTTACCATTTCAGGCACGTCAACAACAGCCGTCGACGCGAATCAAATGCCGGGCGTACCAGTGGCAGGAGACGTGGAACGGAACTCTCAGAGCGGCTTCTATTTGGCTAGAGGGGCAGGAACCACATGGTTGTGCTATTGCAGCTCGACTTGGCTGGCAAGGCGTTCCTGGATGGCCTCGGCGTTTTTGGATGGGCCCGACGGAAGGTCGGAACGCCAAGACCTGCTGCGCGCAGCGTTGCATATTCCCGAATCCGAAGCGTTCGGCTCGCACTTGGCCGATCGGCGCCATCCAAGCACCCTAGCCTCGATTTCCCCAGGCAAAAATTGGCCGGAAATGCCAGACAATGCCGGAATGACGTCGTCGTGCTCCATTCGAAGGCGGGCGCGGCGCGTTTTTTCGTTAGGGTTAATTCCTTACAGTACTTTGTCGCCGCCCTTGCATTCCGTCCCGAGCGTGCCTGTAAATTAGCTGTGCAGGTCGTCTCGGTGTGGAAGCAGGCTGAGAGCATTCCGTGAGCCGCCGCGGCCTCAATGTATGAATGCCTGTTGAATCCGTTCCAGAACCTAGCGCATCGCCAAGACGTCCTAGTGAGTCTCACTTGCCGCGTTTATGCTCATGCGATGAGCACCGCTCTTCTTTTCCTTTGCTGGCCCGAGAGCTCGCATTCACATACGCACCGCAACTCTGCCAAGAAATATGACGCCAATCATCCGCACCGATGCAGGCAGCCAGATATCCGCGGAATTCACCCCCGGATTCGCCTCCCGGCGAAGGGGGTGTCAAGACACTTTCCTGAGAATGGACGAGACGCAGTTGTAGAAAAGGGGCGACACTCCCACCGCCCACCGCCTCGCACCTCCCTTTTGCGCACAACATTCTTCTGTGCTCTCTGAGTAGAAACGTGCCCACATATCAACTCGTTCACAAGGCAACACAGCAAACCGCACATCCATCGCATCCCCAAGCTCCTCGATCATCGCACGAAGATGTCTGGAACAGGGGCGGCAGTGTGCAACGGCACGGCGCTGCCAACCTCTACGGCCTTCCAGATCGCGGCAGGACGTCCGTTCTGCGGGTATGTCGGCTCTTCGCCCTCTTCCTCGGGTACATCTGCGATCCAATCTTGCTGTGCAGGCGCAGTGCTGAACGGAAGCCAGTACGACGCCAGCGAAGCAGGAGCAGCGGCACCACGCAAGTATGAGGGCTGCATCGTCTACTGCCAGGTCGCAGAGAAATTTGCACGACGACCGACCGAGTGGCAACGCTGTGTCGAGCCGCTCCTACCGCCGTCTTCTGCGGGCGATCAATGGACTTGTGATGTCGGGAGGAACGTCTCGATCAGTGGTGCCATCGTGAATGGCTCCGAGTCCAACAATGGAGCCAATACCGGCTCTTCAAATGGAGCTGGAAGCGAAACCAAGATCACAGTGTCGAACATGCTCCTTCCGCTGGTTCTCATGAGCCTTCTGGCATTGCAGCTGGTCTTGCCCGCCGCCGCAGCAACCTCATGAGTGTCAGCGCTGGGCGCACCAGGTCGCTCCTACAATCTCGACAAGTCTTGTAATCGAATGGCCCTTGAATTCCAAGGTTTCTATCGAACCTTCGTCATACCATTTTTTTTGCCACTCCATCTCATTTGTGTTTTGCCTCGTTCAATACGACGTGTCTCGCCGACATTGGGCCTGTGCCAGGCTAGATGTAGTAATGCGGCAGTCAAACGTACTGCAAGACGAGGTGAAGGCAGAGAAGAGTTAGTCCGATCTGGCAAGGATGGTCGCGGACCAAGATGCTGCGCTTAACTTACTTCATAGCACAGGTCACCGGCGCGAGTATCCATGACGTTGCGCACCGAGACTTGATCGATGAGATTGCCGAAAGAAGGCAGCAGATCGTCGATAGTGGCGTGGAAGGGCCCGTCGTGGGTGCTGGCGCCCGGAAGATTGCCCGCGTAGTCGCTGAGACGCCTGATGTCCTCGTCTTGCCACAGGGCCCAGAGTCGATCGATCTGGGCGTGGTGGAGGAAAAACAGGGGCTCATTGGGTGAGGAGGCTGGACCCATGTCGCCAGCAATGTACTGGTGCACAGCGCCGTGGGGGGTTCCTTCTACGTAGTAGCGATAGTGGTTGAAGGCAGCGATCTCCTGTCCCTTTTGGACCGCAGTGGAGTTGAAATTGCCGATGAGATAAGGGTTGTCCTCGAAGTTGCGTCGTAGCATATGAGGTTCGCTGAGAGGTTCGTCATCGTCGCCCGGCATGATGTTCAGGGCAAAATTGCTGAAGGGACCTTGAGTTACCGTGTTAGGGCTTTCGGATCCGCCACTTCCACCAAAGCCACCGTCAATGGAGAAGATTGGGTCGATCTTCGGATTGCCCGTGTCAGCTGCCTCGGTCCAGTCCCAGTAGGGCGTAGGACCTGTGTATCCGCACAATTGAAGCGCTTTCTCGCGAGCCTGCACGAAGCGACGATGCCAGGGCAGGAAGGCTGCAACCGAGTGTATGTTGTGATTCTGCTGGATATGAATGGACGGAAAGTCGTCGTAGAGACTCTCGGACACGCTGATGCCGGTCTGAGAAGGCTTGGTCTTGAGGCACTTGACCGCGTCGAGATACGATTGCTTTTGGGCCGCGGATAAAGAATTCCAGTTGACACGTTGCCTGAGCGAGCTGCACTTTACGATGTCTCGGCCATGAAGCGAACTGTGCTGTTGAGCTTCTACAGGCAAGGCTGCAGCCTGACGAGCTGTCAGCACGAGCAACAGAGCAGGCAACCACGATATGGCGGTCATTGTTCCAGATGGGCAAGGGAAGCGGGGCTGTATGGGCTGTCCGAGACGGAGCTTCAAGCACGACGAGAACACAGACTCTCATATACGAAAGCTCCTGGACGGGCGCTGATGTCTCCTTGACCAATGCTGTGCTCATGACTTGGGCACGAGCACGAACTTGGTGAGAAGGTCCGGCACGGCAATGAGGTTGATGTTTGCATTGTTCAACGCCATTCAGAAGGCGGTGGATTCGGGCCTGCAGAGTGGACGTCGGAATTGAGGCGGCAAAGCATGGACAGCCTGCAAAGTGGGACGATGCGTCAAGGCGCGTCAAGGCGATCCACGCGCAGACCGAGACAAAGGGAAAGACAGTTTGCAGTTCGAGATGTAGCTCATGTGGTCTTCTGCATATGCATATGCTCGATGTGCTTCCATGCCAGCGGCAAAGGCTTGCGTCTCGTCTTTGCCGTATTGCCGATGCTGTTGTAGTTGTGCTTTGCGCCCGTAGTTCGGCATTTAGGGGACTCTTTGTGCTTCGCTCGGACCTCCAACGCCGCACCCCGGACTTGCGTGGTGCATTTGCTCAAATCGGCCGACCCCTCGAATTTGAAAGGGTGCGCCGTCTGGAAATCGCCGGCGACGCGCCAGAAGGCGGCGAGAAGAGGTGCAGGGTCTGCAGCCTCTCGTCGTTTGTTCCTCGCAAAACGCGACAGAGGATGTCCGAGCCCAGAATAGGGGAGGTCCTCCGGCTGGTACGGAGCAATGGAACGTGTAGACCGAGATTCCCGAGGATGCCGACGTTTACCCGCGCCACGCACGTATGCTTCAGCTAGCGCCGGAAAAGCGCTTGCGGAAAGAACCGCAGATGAGCACCAAAAAGCTGTTTTCGGATGTAGCTTCCCTTTTGCCGATCGAACTAGTCGCTAGCCGAGTGATCGTGTTCGCATCCCTCTCATCCGGGCCGCTAGATTTGCGAGCGAGGCACAGAGAATGCCGCAGCCAGTCCGAGTTTCCCGTTCGTCTGTAAAGCGAGTCAGGGAGGTGTGTAAGGGCGGAGAGGTTGTAACTGTTCACCGGGCGTGGCAGCAGGTACCTCAAGCCAGCTGGCTGGGGCCCCGCAAATATTCACTTTGCCGATCCTGGCGCGCTTGTCGCGAGGCCGAACTGAACTTGCCCCACACTCGATTGGCCGTCCTGCTCGGCCAACCTCTGAACCAAGTCTTCTAGAGATTGCCGAAAACGGCCACGAGACCTACTCGGCTTCGCACAGAGCAGCGAGATTACCGTATATCCCGTAGAAAGGTACTGTTGACAGCCTGCTTTCCAGGTCCGTGGTACAGTGGCGTCTGCAGCTGGCAATGCAGCGGTGATAGACGGGCGATATAAGCCCGCGGCATTCATGCGACTGGAGCCTCATCCCTCCATCCCTCCATCCCTCCATTGAACCAAGCCGTACACCTCCTTGCCTTTCTTCGTCCCTTTCCCCTCAAGCCACGTAACATCTTCAAGATGCGATCCTTCCCCGCCATCCTGAGCGCCGTCGTACTGGCCATCTCAGGCGCTCGTCTCGTACAGGGACTGCCTGCGCCTGAAACCAACGGTACGACGCTGCAAGAGAGAGCCAGCGGAGCTGCTGGCTTCCTTTCGGCCACCTTCCTCGGCAACGTACCCCACGTCTACCTTCACTACTCCAAGGCCAGTGCGCCTGTCACTTTCAGTGCTGTGTCGGGTTCCAAGGGCGAGCTGATTCCCACACTGGGTACCAAAGGCGCCCGTGATCCTTACATCTTCCAGAACCGAGTCAACGGAAAGGTGAGCAGGGCTGTTGCAGAGAATTATAGCAATGGGCGGAAGCTGATGACTCTTGGCTATCATTGTGACTCGTGCAGTTCTACATCCTGGCGACGGATCTGGACATCGGCAAGACCAACTGGGGCGATGCCCAGTCGCACGGCTCGCGTAGCATCCACGTGTGGGAGTCGAGCGACGGTGTTAACTGGTCGACCGAGCGACTGGTGCAGCTGATGGATTCGACGGCGGGATACGTGTGGGCGCCATCCGCCACGTGGGATCCTGCGGCCAACGCGTACGCCGTGTTCTGGGCGTCGCAGACGTACGCAGCCTCGGACACTGGTCACACTGGAACGCCCACAGGTCCGTTTGTCTACTACTCGCACACGACGGATCTGGTCAACTTTACCACGCCCAAGCGATGGGAGAGTGCCAACTTTGGCAACAAGGTGATTGACCAAGAAATCCTCGATCTGGGCAACGGCAACATGGTTCGATGGTACTCGGACGTCAGCGGAGGCACGGGTGTGGTGATGGACAAGACGTCCGGGGGGCTCTTCGGCACGTGGCAGCGCATCGGCAAGCCGGTCAATGTGGTGTGGGAAGGACCTGCGATCCAACGTGACATCCTCAACCCTTCCAAGTTCTACTTGTGGGAGGACAACTACGGCGGACCTGGCTACTCGTGTTTCCAGACGACCGACCTCTACACCATCCCCTACGCCGCGTGCGACCCGGCTCTTTCTCCCACCGGGATGCGCCACGGGGCGGTGGTGCAGGTGAGCCAATCGACGCTCTCGGGCCTCGAGTCTGCCTAAATTACCGCCGGGCTTTGTATGCAGGCGAGTCGGGCAGTGGTACACCCACAAGCTTTCCCCAAGTCAATATACTTTTTTGATCGATCGTGAAGCAATTGGCACCTTCTCTTTTGTGTCAGCGAGTGCTTGACGTGAGGCTGTCTTTGATGTAAAGAAAGGCTGATGGTGTCTCTTTTCCGTGTCCGTGCCGGAGCCAGCGCCGATTTCGGAACTCGGAAGCTGAAGAAAGACGGCAGAATGGCTGAACGGGGATCGGGAAGCACAGCGTGCATCGGGCTTTTTTCGCTTGAGAAAGATTGAGAAACGCGACGCAGCAGTCAGGAAGGGCGCCTTCCTCGAGACCAACACTCGGCAGCCTCGTGTCCGACGGACAAGACGATCTCGGACACCACCATCTTGCTGCGCACTGATCAGCTTTGTCGACATGGAACAGCAACTAGCTGCGTGTCTAGAGGCGACTCTGTCGCCTGACGCGGCGCTGAGATCCAACGCCGAGTCGCAGCTGGAGTCCCTGCGAGCCCCCGAGCACGACCCCCAGGGCCACGCTGGCCTCGGCTTCGTCAAGGTGCTGCTCGACCCCTCTACACCAGTTCATATCCGCCAGTCTGCAGGCTTGGCACTTCGCAAGTACATCACAGCCAGATGGTCGCCCTACTTTGACGGCTTCGTCGGCTCCGCCGTCGACGTGAGCGTCAAGCAGCAGATCCGCAGTGCTCTCCTTGCTGGCCTCAGCGATCCCACACGCAAGATCCGCCTCGCCACTTCCTACGCCATCTCCACCATTGCAGGGCCCGACTATCCAGACGAGTATCCGGATCTCTTGCCTCACATTCAACACCTCCTTGCGCATCCAGAACCCAACGGCCTGCATGGAGCCATGAACCTCCTCTCCGAATTCGTCCGCGTCGAGATGGACGAAGTGCAATTGATCCAGGTGGCAAAAGAAATCCTGCCTGCGCTCGAACGGGTCCTGGCGCTCGAGGACGTACACAGTGCCTACATTCGAGCGAGGTGCGTGCTCGTGTTCCGTCAGTGCCTCACGACTCTCTACATGGTCAAGGAGACCTATCCGGACGTCGTCAAGCAAGCCTCCAGCACCATCCTCCCACGCTGGCTCTCCATCATGCACTCGATACTTTCCCACGATGCCGCGGCGCAGCTGGGCGCAGACCTCCAGCAGAACTGGGGTACGCTTGCGGTCCGCAACGAGATCTTCAAGACCCTCAAGGTGGCTGCTCTTTTCCGCTCCCAGTTCAAGTCTCATCTGCACGCCTTCATCCAGTCTTCGCTCGCCAACCTCGTCTCGCTAAATCAGCCCTTCCGTCAGCTTCATCTGTCCAACACGTCGGACTTCAGCGTACCTTCGTCGGAAGAAGGCGATGACGACGTGGCCTCCGACGTGCCCTCTCTGGTCTCTTCGATCCTCGACTTTATAAACGACGCCTCTCGCGGTGATCGATGTCGCGACATCTTCATCAACGGCGGTACAGGCGGGAACGGCAACGAGACTCCAGCTTTACAGCAGCTCGTCGGTCTCCTTCTCGTCTACATTGACATGACCACCGACGACGAGGACAATTGGGCCACCGATGCCAACGCTTTTATCGCGGACGAGGACGACGAGACGCTCGCCTATAGCCTTCGCATCGCCGTCGCCGACCTGTTGGGCATGCTCATCGAGGACTTCCCCGTCCCCAGTCTCCGCTCCATTGGCCAGCAGGCCCACCAGCTCGTCGACCGTGCCAACGCCGACAGGGCAAACGGAGACCCGGACTGGTGGAAGATTCTCGAGGGAGTCTTGACCGCCATCGGCAACAATGCAGATGCCATCACCGATATTGTCGACTCGCAATCCCAAGCCAAGCAGATTCTCGACCTCGAATCCATCTTCACCACCATCGTCCTGCCCAACGTCGGCAATGACGCGCCCCCCTTCCTGCAGGGACGCGGCTTCGTCTTCGCCTCCCAGTTTGCCACCTCTCTTCCGGCTGAGCTCGCCGTTCAATTTTTGGATGCTGCCGTTAACGCCATCGAATCCGACAGCGCCTCGCTTCCCGTCAAGATCTCGGCAGTCCGAACGGTCAAGAACTTCTATCGACATCTTCCATCAAGCGTCGTCGGCCCTTATGCTCCACGTATCATCCAAAAGCTCGGCCCTCTGCTCACACAGGCTTCAGACGACACCCTCATCCTCATCATCGAGACCGTTCAAGCAGTCGTCGTCGAAGAGACGGACGACGGTGCAACCACCACGGCCGCTCTGGTCGAGCCAGCGACCGTCGGCGAGATCGTCAAGGCAGCGCTTCAGGTGTGGGCCCCCAATGCCAAGGACATCATCCTGCTTTCCGTCATTTCGGATCTATTGGAATCCCTGGCTGGCTCCAAGCAGCCTGGCGTTCCGCAGGTCATCGTTCAGCAGAGCCTGCCCTTCCTAGCGGCAGCCATCGGCTCGAGCTTGTCCGACCAGACCACACCGACCGCCGGCGACGAGCCATCGGCGCTCGCAGAGACTGCGATCGAGCTGGTCAAGAGCGTGCTTGATGGCGCACCTCCAGCCGCCCTTCGTGGCGCCGTCAATGTCGTCAGCCCACAGCTGTTCCACGTGCTGTCTGTGAGCCAAGATCGCGACGTTCTCCAGAACGGTGTCGAATGCATCACCGTTCTCGTCAAGAAGTGCACATCCGAGCTTCTCGACTGGAAGAACCCCAACGGACAGACCACGTCGGTGGACGCCATGCTCCAAATCATCGCCAAGCTGCTTGCTCCCTCGGACGACTCGGAAAGCGGTGGACTGGCCGTGGGCGACCTTGTCGTTGCACTTTTAAGGAAAGCCGGCGATCGAGTTGCCCATGTTCTGCCAGAGCTCTCCAACGCGATGGTCCAGCGCCTCGCCACTGCGCAGACGGCCACTTTTACGCAGTCGCTCATCATGCCCATAGCGTACCTGATGCACGAGAGCGACGAGCAGGCCAAGCAAGTCATGGATCTGCTCGAGTCGATTCAGGTCGCGCCGTCGTCACAGGCTGCCGGCAACGAAAGCGGTAGCGGCCTCGAGGTGCTGTGCAAGAAGTGGGTTGACAACGTCGAAACTTTCCAAGGATTCTGGGCGCAGCGTGTCAGTGCACTCGCTTTGGCAAAAGTGCTCGATAGCCGACGCCCCTTCTTGAACACGACCAACGTGCGAGGCGATATCCTGCCGGACAACTCGGGCATCATCCGCACCCGCTCGCGCGCGAAGACGATGCCGCATCAGTACACCAGCGTGCCGATGTTTGCCAAGATCATCAAAGTGCTCTTGAAGGAATGGGGCTCTGCCTCGCATGCTGGCGGCGGCGGCACAGGTGGTAGGGGGAACGGCGCGCGAACGCCCGAGACGGACGATGAGGACGGCGAGTGGGACGACGAGTATGAACCGCGCGGACAAGGCAATGACGACTTTGCCTTCCTCTCGGACATGCTCGGACCTGGTGGATTGGATGCGCTTCAGAACGATGACGACCTGGCGCTGGAGGACGACGAGGATCTCAAGTCGGACCCTGTCTACAGCATGGACCTCAAAAGCTGGCTCTCGCAGTATCTGCAACATTTGGCTCAGACGGCAGGCCGTTCGTCGTTCGAATCGCACGTGTCGCCGCATCTCAACGCAGAAGAGGCCTCGATGCTCAACTCGATTCTATCCTAGTTCTGCCAATTGATGCCACTTGATGCCACTTGACGTTTGGCAGTTGCCTGACAATTATATTCACAGCGCAACCATGAAGCTCCTGGGCAGGCACGGTGCGAAAGCTTTGATTCCTCGCGAAAGGCTGGATGCAATAGGCGGTGGGATACGCTTTTGGCTGCGCATGCGATGTTCAGTCGATGGTGAGCTGAGCATCGACCTGTTCGAACGAGTCGAAAAAGTGCTTGAAGAGCTCGATCTTGTAGGCAACGTCTTTGGTGCCGCAAGTCTCGCGAATCGAGTGCATGGAGAGCTGAGGGTTGCCGAGGTCGAGGGTGCGGATGCCAAGCTTGCTGAGCATGGGACCGATGGTGGAGCCGCAGGGCATGTCGTTCTTGACGACAAACGACTGCAGAGGCACCTGTGCGCGCTGGGCGATGCGTCGGATGAGGAAGGCGGTGGGGCCGGTGGTGGCGTATCGCTGCTTGACGTTGGTCTTGATGACGGGGCCGCCGTTGATCTTGGGGCGGTGGTTCTCCTCGTAGAAGGAAGGGTAGTTGGGGTGGAAGCCGTGGGCCATGTCCGAGGAGAGGAGGAAGGATCGTGCGATGGCCTGCTCGTAAAGATTCGAGGCTGCGGGAGCCGAGGAGCTCGAAGACGAGATGGGCAGGGCGACGAGGCGCTGGATGAGGCTGGGGAGCATGTTGGATTCGGCGCCGTGGGTGGAGACGGAGCCGACCTCCTCGTTGTCGAAAAGAGCGATGGCGCGGATGGACGAGGATGCGTTGAGCGACTCGGCGGAGGCGAGCGACTCGATGAGCGCCTCGGTGGCGCAGAAGCACGACATCTGATTGTCGAGGCGGGGCGAGTGGATGAACTCGTTGTTGATGCCGCCGATCGAGGCGGGCTGGGTGTCGTAAAGGCTGAGCTCAAAGTCCTGGATCTGCTCGACCGAGATGCCGAGTTCGGATGCGAGCAGGTCGAGCAGGATCGAGTGGTGCTTTTCGGCCATGACGGGCGAGCCGACTGCCTGGGGCGTGACCTTGGCAGCCTCGGCGGCCTCGTCGGCGCGCTTGTTGAGCTGCTCGGTGGCAAGGCCGAGGATGGGGACGGTGTTGTCCTCGACGTTGAACTTGAAGGCTTCGTTGACGGTGCGGTTGAGGTGGATGGCGAGGGTGGGGATACGGAGGATGGGGCGCTTGATGTGGACGAGCTTGCCGGTGAAGGCGTCGTGGTTCTTGGAGTCCGAGACGATGACCCTGCCGGCGACGCCGAGGTCGCGGTCGAACCACGAGGCCCAGATGCCGCCGCCGTAGGTCTCTACGCCGCACTGGAGGTAGCCTTCCTTGGCCTTTCGGGAGACGGGCTTGATCTGGAAGTTGGGAGAGTCGGTGTGGGCGCCGACGACGTGGACGCCGTTTCCGGGCTGGTACTTTGCGCCGACGGCGAATGCGACGATGGCAGACTGGTTGCGGGTAAAGTAGTACTTGCCGCCCTGCTTGACCTTGTTGTCCCACAGCTCGTTCTCCTTGACGCGGACGAATCCGGCGGCGTCGAGGAGGGCAGAGGTGGTCGCCACGGCGTGGAAGGGAGTAGGGCTGGCGTCGACGTACTCAAGGAAGCGGCGAGCGGCGGCAATATCGTCGTGCTTGCCGGCCTTGTCAGCCGAAGCGGCCGGAGGGGAAGTAGATGAAGAGGCCATGGTGGTTAACGAGCGGGAGGCGGTGTTGGTCTGTCCGAACCGAACGGAGGCGGCGGTGACGAGCTTGATGAATGCGTGCGCCGACAGCTTGATCGTAGAGAGGACAGTTCGAGGAAGACTTGCCTCGACAGTCCAGAAACAGTGGGTCGAGAGGAGGGGGAAATATTACGCGTGTGGAAGTCGGCAGGGAAGCTTGTGAGAAGCAGTGCAAAGCAAAAGAAGAGAAGCCAGAGGATGCCGCCGGATAGCTGCGTTGGGTGAGGAGATGTCGTGCGGAGAAGATGTGGCGGACGGAGCAAATCCGAATCCGACTCGCGGCAGAGGAGGGCCAAGGTGGCCAAAGCTTCAAATCCAAAGAACGCAGCGCTTCCAACTTCGGAACAGCAGCGTCCGGGCGCCGCTTTGGTTGCCGAACGCGCGGCGCGAGAGAATCCAGGATCCAACATGTCGAAACTCATTCGAGCCTCGGCACAGCGGACCCTGGACCAGACGAGCCGCACCTCACGATGGACAGCCATCCCGGATCTGCCTCCGAAGAATCTCAACAGAGACCTTTCGGAGCCGTCTTCTTCTTATGAGCTCGCCTCAGAGTCCGACATGCAAGGGCTCGATAGCAAGACGCTGGTTTGACACCATTCGGTACAGTCATCTTCGTATCATCATCTGGAGTCATGCTGAGTAATGCAAAAGCCTTTTATCGGCCCGCTTTTTGGGTCCAATTTTGGCCATTTTGTGCATGTTCATACTCCTTTTTTCAACCGAGATCGCGCATAGTGGATTTTTGACCGTCACATTCTCACTCGAAACCGTTTCTTTCTCATCTGACCGTGGTGACTGTTATCAACGTCCGACAAGTGTTGACTTCAAGTTCAAGAATACGAATTTGGATGGACTTGTGGAGGCTGAGCTGTGGTTGTGGATTCCGGTGCTGCCCGCGGGTTCCGGTGCTGCCCGTGAGTTCCGGCCCTTCCAACCAGCTTGTGCTCACCACCACATTGAACAAAACACTGCCATCATATCAGCCGAAGGGGGGGCACAGTTGTCGAACAAGGTGCATTTCTATCGATCTTGAAACATGGATATGTCGGTCTTGTGTGTTGGTGTATCGAACAAGTACAGCATTATTGATCAACATTATCAAACAAAAATCGACCCGACTCGATCTCGGTTGAAAAAAGGAGTAAAATGAGATGGCGTTAAGCACGCTTGGAGTGAGCGGAATGAAGTGTTAGATCCTATGAGCAGTCACAAACCGGGTCAAACCGACGGTCTACACCTCTGCGTCGTCTTAACAACGTCTGGCGGGGCCAAACTCTGCAACAACGTCTGGTCTGTCGTCTTAGCAACCGTGGTATACACGTGCATAACCGAGGTGGTTGCTCATACGAACACAACCGCAAAACGCGCCACCGAAAGATCTCAAATGTTTCAGCGTTATTTCAGTCGTGCGGTCTACCTGGCGTAGAGACTGTCTTGGTTTCTCGATTGCTAGTTTCGGTCAAGCACGACTGAGAGAGGAGCTTCTCCCGGAGCGTGCCGTAACTACATCTGCGCCTGTCGCTGCTTGATCGTCGACTCTTCCACGACAGAGGGCATGTACATCGAAGTGTACTTGCGCACCTTGGCGCCGACGTTCTGCTCTCGTCGGTCCTTGCCCTCGCGTCGGAACTGGGAGAGGTGGTCGATGTAGTCGGTCAGCTTGGACGTCTGCGAGGGCCAGAAGCTCGGGTGCAGAGACATGATCGGCACGGGCTTCTGATGCGACGACTTTTTGCGCAGGATCATCCCCATCTCCTCCATCCTGGTGAAAGCCTGCGAGAGTGTGGCCGCATTGATCGACTCGAGATACGACAGCTCGCCTTGCGCGTAGAGCGTCTTGCCGAGCAGCTGCGTGTGCTTTTCGAAATCTTTGGCAGCAAACCAGGGCAGCTTGCTGTCCGGATAGCCTTTCTCTTCGGCGCCCTGTGGGATCAGCGAGAGCAGCGACACGGCCGCCAGCCAGTAGCCTTCGATGAAAGGCCAAATGAGGAAGAGGAACGAATCAAAGTTCTCTCGGCCATTCTCGCGCTCCTTGAGACTGAGCTCGATCGAGCCGCCCTCCTCGGGCTTGATCTCCGGGTGCTTGTCCAGGATCCCGTCTGCGACCATGCCGTCGACGGTGCGGTCCACGTTGATCTCGAGCGAGTCGACGCCAAACACAAACTCGTTGCGCAGCACCGAGGAGATGAAGAGACACTCGTTCAAGAGGTCCTTTCGCGTCATCCTCTGCATCGGTGCGGTGCCGCCCTGTTTGACCTTGGTGTAGAGTGCCGCAGCTGCGAGCGACTCGGACACAAAGATGTGGATGACCTGATTGCGGTAGAAGCTGAGTTCGAAGCGCTTGACCGGCACAAACGTCGGCTCCATCACATCCCTCTCCTCGGCTATAAGACCCTTCATGACGGTGCTGAGCGCGCGGTCCACCACCTCGCCGGTGTTCATCGCACCAAAGTCGGCCACCGTGAAGCCCTTCTTGACGATGGCTGCTCGGAGCCACTCGACCCTGCGAATGAGCTCGCTTCGCGACACGCCGCGTCCTCGCAGGATGAGCACAACCGTGCCGATCAGAGCAGCCGGCATGATCACCGAGACCTTGTTGATGTCGGCAAGGACGCGGTAGCCAAGCGCCTTGAGTAAAAGCATCTTGTGCCTCTCGTTGTTGACCGGATCCAGCTCCACCTTTTCGTCCATGTAGCCAGGCGCGGCTCGGCGATCCTTTTGCTCCTTGATGAAGCCTTGCAGGGACCATGGCGTATCGAAGCGAATGTCGATGCGTCCCATCTTGAGTTGCAACAGCGACGAGCTGCCCGAGAGCAGACCGAGGAGGGATTCGGCCTCCTTTGGCTTGCCAAGCAGCTCCGATACATATGTATCGGACTCGATGACCGAGTCGTACTGGAGGCTGACGGGGCAGATCCACACATCGTCGGTGCGTCCGTTGAGCAGGCCCTCGACGACGTACTTGAGGATGCCGAGCTTGGGAGGTAGAAGTTTGCCCGTTCGAGAGCGTGTGCCCTCGATGAAGCATTCGAGATTCTTGCCGCTGGCGAGAAGCGTCTCGACGTACTCTTTGATGACGGCGGGATACAATTGATCGCCGGAAAATGTGCGACGGATGAAGAAGGCGCCTCCCTTGCGCAGCACGTCACCGAGAACGGGCAAGTCAAGGTTCTCGCCAGCAATGATGTGCGGAAGGGCGATGCCGAGTCGGAACATGAGCCAGGAAACGGTGAGATAGTCGATGTGCGACTTGTGACAAGGAAGGAAGAGGATGCTCTGCTTGCGTTCTGCAGCGTACGCGGCCACCCGGCGGAGTTCGAGCACCTGCGGAACGCTGATGTGGATGCCTTGATGGTACATTCTCGCGAGGATGTTGTTGACGGTGGCAGCAAAGAACTTGAGGAAAGAGAGCGAGTCGATGCGCGCCACACTGACCTGGAGGATGGCGAGCGCCTCTTCGCGCAACTGCTGTTCGATCTGCCGGCGCTTCCGCTCCTTGAAGATGGCGAGATTCTTCTGCGTCTTGTTGGGACCGGTGGGAGATGCATGCGACTGGTCTGGAAGCAGCCGGTCGACGCGGCTCGAAGCGAGCTTGCGAATGCGATCTTGCACCTGCTCGCTGTTGAGCACGGCGCGGATGCTTTCCTCGGAGCATCCATTGTAGAGGATGGGTGCGCCGATGTAGTTTGAATAGCCACGCCAGCCGGTTCCCTGACCGTATGCAACGAATTGCTGCAAGAACTCGAAGGGCGACTCACGAAAGTGTGCCTTGTAGGCAGCTACGACGTTTAGATCGCCGAGCTTGTGCTCCTCGTCGGTGAGAATGCCCGCCCTGTCGGCGAGGTGTCGATCCTGACGCCGCGACGAGCCCAAGTCGCCGAGCTGCTTCCTCAAAGCCGAGGTCTCATGGCTCGCTGGAGGTAGTTTGGTGTCAGAAGGCGGAAGAGACCGAGAGCCCGTTTGCGCGTTGGTGTTTCGTGTCATCGTGTGATGATGAGAGCCGTTGGTGGTGCAGTGCGCAGGGTCAGACTCCGTCGAGCGCTCCGCCACCGTCGTACCGTATTTTTCCTTCCAAAGAGGGTGCTAGCCCCGTGGATGCTGCAAGCGAAACTGCACCGAGGTGAAGGCCAACGGTGGTTGATGGTGAAGCAGGAACGTGGTTGAAGCAGACAAAGCTCCGGTGACGCAACTGAGACCCGCCGCCCCAGAAGAGTGCTGGTTTCACGCATGTTCTCCCGCTCGAATTTCGACGTTTCCGACGCTCTTCCAAGCTGCGGGATGCGGGGAAAGCGAGTGTGGTATTTTTCCAAAGTGTTAGGTTGATCTACTGCCTTTCTTCGACCCAACGCGCACGGGACAGCCTGCGCCTTGGAAAGCTCCACATGAGGGTCCGAGGAATCTGCGCAGCCTTCCTTCCATGCGCAGCTTGCCATCGCTACTCCTCGACAACGCACTCGTGTCTTTCCCAGCTCGCAAACAGCCAGTTCCCCAAAGGCACGCACGACCACCCTCTTATCCCGCATCCCGCTAAGTGCACGCTCGAGGGCGGCTCGAGCCCATCCGAGGATCTTCTCACCAGCTGCTGCACCGCGATAGCAAGACAGCAACCATGTCGGACGAAGAATTCATCATGGACGATGCGGCGGACGAGGACTACGACTTCGAATACGAGGAGGACGATGACCTCGAAGACGCCGACGCCGATATCGAAAACATGTACTACAACGCCAAGAACATCAAGGACCACGACCCCGACGGCGCCATCCGCGAGCTCAAGGCGGTCGTCGATGCGGAAAAGGAAAAGGGCGACTGGGGTTTCAAGGCCCTTAAGCAGCAGACCAAGATCAACTTCCACCGCGGGCGCCATGCTGAGGCCCTCGAGTCGTACACACAGCTGCTCTCGTACACCAAGAGCGCCGTCACACGCAACTACTCGGAAAAGTCGATCAACAACATCCTTGACTATGTCTCCAACGCCACCGACGTCGGTCTTGCCGAGATGCAGTCGTTCTACGACGTGACCAAGTCCGCCCTCGAGGATGCCAAGAATGAGCGCCTGTCCGTCAAGACCGACCTCAAGCTCGCGCGCATCTGGCTGGCGCGCAAGGAGTGGAACCGGCTCGCCAAGTCGCTCAAGGAGTTGCGCGCCTACTGCACCAGCCAAGACGGCACCGACGACCAATCCAAGGGCACCATCCTTCTCGAGGTGTTTGCGCTCGAGATCCAGATGTATGGCGAAGTAGGCAACTTCAAGAAGCTCAAAGAGGTGTACAACTCGACGTTGCAGGTCAAGAGTGCCATCCCTCACCCGCGCATCATGGGCGTGATTCGCGAATGCGGTGGCAAGATGCACATGTCCGAAAAGAACTGGGCGGCGGCGCAGGTCGACTTTTTCCAGGCCTTCCTCAACTACGACGAGGCGGGCAGCACGCAGCGCGTGCAGGTGCTCAAGTACCTCGTGCTTGCCCACATGCTGATGGGAAGCGACATCAACCCGTTCGACTCGCAAGAGACGAAGCCGTACAAGAACGATCCGGAGATCGTGGCCATGACCAACCTCGTCTCGGCGTACCAGCGCAGAGAGGTGCACGAGGCCGAAAAGATCCTGCGCGAGAATAAGCGCACGATTCTCGACGATCCCTTCATCAAGGCGTACATTGACGACGTGCTGCGCGGGCTGCGGACGCAGTATCTCATCGACACCATCCGGCCGTACTCGCGCATCCAGCTGGGTTACCTGGCGCAGCAGCTGAACATCAGCGTGGACAAGGTGGAAAATCTTCTGATCTCGCTCATTTTGGACGAGAGCATCAAGGCGCGCATCGATCAGGTCGGGCAGTATGTTGAGCTGGACCGCTCGGCAACCAGTTCAAGCAAGCCACGCTACCAGGCGTTGGACAAGTGGAAGAGCGAGCTGGACCGCGCAGGCGCATCGGTCCATGGCAAGCATGCCGGCGGTGCGGCGAGCGGATCGGGTGCGAGCGTTGCCGGATCTTTCCTGCGCATGGGCGTCGGCATCGGCGGTATGGCAGCTAGCCTTGGTCCCTCGCTTCGATAAGCATCCCGTGCGGCGTCCTTCATCATCTGTACTTGTACGACTCTTTGCAATTCTGTCTCGACAATCATGTGAGTAGCTGTGGTCTCGTGCAGTCGTTCACAAGCATCTAATGTGAATTGTTTGAAACGGCATGGCAGCTAGGCGTCGCGGCGAGAACTTCGAGCCGAAGAGGCGAAGCACGATCAAAGCGACGTTCCTGGACGCTGAAGCAGACCGAGACTTCTCGGCTGCGTCGGATATCGTGGTGAGGCCGGCAGTGAATGTAAAGTGCTCGGCATCTGAAGACCGTCAAGGGTGAGCAAGCTTTGCGCAGAGGCGTCACAAGCCTGAGAGCGAGCACATGTCTCTTTACGTCATCGACAGCCAGCATGAAGCATCGGTGCGCGCGAGCTGCGCGCTCTTTCCAAAAAAAATCGGAACGCTCGAATCAATTCTCCGATGCTGCGCCCTGCTGTGCGGCTTTGCTGCCACAGCGACGGCGAAAAGGGAAATGGAAAAGAAACGAAAAGCTCCGACGTGCCGTCATCTCGCTTGGTGCATGAGCCGCCGCTTGGTTGTGCAGCTGACCGTGCTTTAATCCCTAGCCGCCGCAGATACAGACGGCAGTGCACAGCGCCACGACTTGCAAGCGAAGCGGGGCGGGACAATGACGACCATGTGTAGTGTTGACCGTAATAGCCGGATGCTGCTTTGTCTGTAAATTATAGCAGCGCGAAGGGACCGACCTTGAGCGGTCGATTGAAATCCCGTTGGAAGCGGCGGTTGCAAGCGGCCTCGGATGTGAACCCCGCCGCGATCGGCTGCTCGATCCTTATTCTTCGAGACAAGGGTGCTACTGCGTGAGCTCTTCAAGTTCATTCTTGCGGAGGTCCCGCAGAAGGCCCCGCAACAAATCGCATCCTGATTGCGGCATCCCCGGATTGGCCCCGGGACTTGATCATATAATAAGCTCACCACCCTGTCTCGCGCTTTCTATTCTCTGACATCCTACTCAGCCATCATGGAAGAGAAGAAGGCTTTCGACACCTCTCCCCGGGCCTCGACCACTCCCGGGGGAACGCAGCCCCACACACAAACGCAGGCCTCCGACGCCGGTCATGCCCATGCGCATTTCAACGCCGAGAAGCTGGACAAGACGCTCACGCGAATGCGCTCGGACGGAAAGATCGAGATCACCGAAGATGACTGCTACGACGAGCTCGGATATAGCTTCTCGTCGCTCAAGAAGTGGACCATTCTCACCGTCATCTTCCTCGTGCAGGTCTCGATGAACTTCAACACATCGCTCTACTCGAACGGCATCACAGGTATCTCGGAGGAGTTCGATGTCAGCCCGCAAGCAGCCCGCTGCGGTGCCATGATCTTCCTGGTCATGTATGCCTTCGGTTGCGAGCTGTGGGCTCCCTGGTCCGAGGAGCTAGGACGTAAACCAATCCTTCAGCTCAGTCTGTTCCTCGTCAACATCTGGCAGCTTCCTGTCGCGCTCGCTCCCAACTTTGCCTCGATCATGGTCGGACGTGCCCTCGGTGGACTCTCCTCGGCAGGAGGCTCGGTCACGCTGGGTATGATCGCTGACATGTGGGACTCTGAAAACCAGCAGTACGCCGTGGCCTACGTCGTCTTCTCTTCGGTCGGTGGTTCAGTGCTCGGTCCCGTCGTCGGTGGCTTTGTGGAGGCAAACCTCAATTGGCGATGGACGATCTGGATCCAGCTCATCTTTGGCGGAGCCGTCCAGTTGCTTCACCTCGTCCTTGTCCCCGAAACCCGATCCACAATCATGATGGACCGCATCGCCAAGAAATGGCGCAAGTCGGGCAAGAATCCGAACATTTACGGTCCGAACGAGCTGCGCAGCTTCAAGGATCGGTTCTCGGCCAAGGAGATCCTCGTAACCTGGATCCGACCGTTCCACATGTTCCTGACGGAGCCCATTGTGCTCACGCTTTCGCTGCTGTCTGGCTTCAGCGACGCGCTCATCTTCATCTTCCTGCAGTCGTACTCGCTCGTGTATAAGCAGTGGAACTTCAGCACGGTCGCCATCGGTCTTGCCTTCCTTCCGCTGTTGGTGGGCTACTTTATCGCCTGGGGCATCTACGTTGTTGCCATCGGGCATCAGAAGAAGGTTCGCGCAGCAAGGCCCGGGGACGAGCACGCCCAGTTCGAGTCGCGCCTCTGGTGGCTTCTCTTCACCGCACCGCTCTTGCCGATCGGCCTGATCGGCTTCGCATGGACCTCGGTCGGTCCGCCTGTGCACTGGATGGGCACGATGGTCTTCGCTGCGCTCATCGGCATCGCCAATGCTTCTATCTATGGATCCACAGTTGACTACATGATTGCTGCGTACGGCCCCTATTCGGCTTCTGCGACGGGCGGCAACGGCTGGTCTCGAGATTTCCTGGCGGGAGTGTTGACGGTGCCGGCGACGCCGTTCTACACCAACATCGGACGTTCCAAGGGACGAAACCTCGAGTATGCATCGACGATTCTCTTTTGCATCGCCACGGTGCTAGTGGTGGCGGTGTATGTGATCTACTGGAAGGGACCTGTCCTACGAAAGCGATCTCAGTTTGCGCAGCAGCTCAATGCGGAGCGCAAGGGCGCGACCAACGAAGGCGGCCAAGCGGCCGCCTCGACGCACAAGCGACCGGTGACTGGACTTGGCTCGCGTCGCAGCTCGTACCACACTTCGCAGCACGCCACTTCGCGCAATGCGTCGCGCAACGCCTCGCGTAATGCGTCGAGGAACCCCTCGCGCAACGTCTCGCGGTCCAACTCGTTCTCCAACGGTAGCAGCAGCGTCGAAGTTCCCGTGAGGACGGCCTAGACATGTTCCCGCGTTGCTTTCATTTCGCTGTCTCCGACATGGCCGATGTACACATACAGGCTGCGCCGTGCATCTTGCATGCATGCAGAAAATGACCTTCATTTGTTTCTGTAGGGTCCGGGCTCGGTCACCGAGCAGGATGATGCTTGACTGCCGTGAAGACGATCGGGCATTTGTGAGTGGCAAACGTCGTGAGATCGGCAGGATGTGCGGATCTGCACGAGTTGAGGCGAGGCGGCTTTTGAAGGCCGAAGCGAGTCTTAGAGCGAAAGGAGCGAAGAAACGCCTGGGCGGCCCGAGCAAACAAGACTCGCTCTCCAGCTGCAGGTGCAGGTGCTCGTGCTCTGCAGCGACATGAAAGCGAGCAGCAGAATCCCCAAACAAGCTCTCCCGGCAGAAGGGTGCAGGCGTTGTTCGGTGGCCAAAACGCTCGCCAGCACGCATTGACATCTCCCGCCAGCTTGCAAGATGGCCTCACACACCGACTCTGCCACAATGATTCAGTGCTGAAAGCGGTCCCTTTCAGTCGTTCTGGCATCGAGCTCGTATTCGTGAGCAGCAGGCTAGCATCTGGACCTTCTTTGCGCGGACTTTAGCAACGCCGCTCCGCCCACTTGGAGAGCAAATGAAACTTTTCGGAATTCCCAGCAAGGTTGCGAAAAAAAAAAGCTCCTCTGCATGAGCGGCAAGTGGCGAGAGGAAAAGGGACCGAGAGTGTGAGAGGGAGAGACCCGAGGTTGAAAATCCGCGCGCTGCGATTCGAGCTTGGGCGGCGCTTTGGCTTTGCGGCTCAGGGTTGCGGCGATCTGTTGAACCGCTGAGCTCGGCAATTCAACTTTGAGCGCAGCAGCAGCAGCAGCAGGCGAGCGGCGCGCAACAGCTGCAGGGCTGCAACAGCAGCGTGGCTGGATTGGACCCGTGTTGAGCCGCCTCGCAGCTAAATCCTCGGCGTGTGAGATCCCTGCGAAGAGTGGAGAGCAGCCGCAACAGTCACAGTCACAGCACGCTGTGGGACCATCACATCCCACCTTGCCCACCGTCACTCTCATTTGCCCTTGCAACCCATTCCCGCCCATCTTGCTCCGACCATATCCATTGCGCTCCGTCTTACCTTCCTATCGTCACATCCTCTACTTCCGCCCTCCCGTCGTTCGCTCGATCGGCCGCGCTTCTGCCCACCACGTCTCGACACGGCTACGCGACGCGCTCACCAACATACGCTATCTACGCCACACGCCACACGACCCACGACCCACGATCCACGATCCACGATCCACACATCTGCATCGCTCTATCACGCCTCACAACCTGCATCGCGTCTCGCTCAGCAAACCTTAAGCTTCGAACCTCGCCGACTGCTTGCCACACATTTGACCGCTCATCGCCGCTTTCAGACCGTTCGGCAGCCTCAGTGCGCTCTACTCAACCATCCCCGCAAGGCAACACCCTGGCATTCGATGAATCCCCGAACTGGTAGCTTGGCGTAGTCACGAACCATCGAGCGCCCGCAGTCGGCTTACCTACATCATCATGTCGTCCGACCCGTCCGCATCTCGGTCCGGCGCATCCTCGTCAGGAGCCCAACCGCTCGGCGACGAGTCTCCATCCTCGCCCGTGCAGCCACCAGATCATTCATACGCTGCCAAAGGAAAGGCAAGAGCAAGCGACGAAGATCTCGCCGCCTCACTCGACCACGCAACACAGCACGTTCAACACGCGTTGAATCAATTGACCATCAGCACAGCACAACAAGCATCCCAATCGACCGAGCCAACTTATCGCCGCACCAGAAAGGGTCGTGATACCACTTCCCGCTCCGTAGCTCCAAGCTCCCTGCGCTCACCCTTGACTACCTCGCCCACCACCGGCGACGCCTCCCAGTTCGTATCTCTGCTCGGTCAGCCCGTCGCCGTGTCCGCCTCCCTCTCCGCTTCCGACAAGCCTTCCGCCACGGCAGCATCCGCCGCATTGCCTTCATTATACAAGGCAAGTCGCGGTCGCAGCGCCAACGTCAGCCCAAGTCGAAGGTGGGATCGCAGGGGCGCCAGCGCCTCAGTGCTTAGCGGCGCCAGCGCAAGCGGCAGCGGCGGCGAAGGCGATGACGCCAGTGAGGAGGAGTCTGTCATCACGCAGTCGCAGCGCAGAACAGCCCTATCGCTGCATCGTTCCAGCCCATTGCGCAACAGCCAAGTCATCAACGACAAATCGTCACGGCGTCTCTCCATTGCCAAGGAGGAAGCCCTCTTCCCCTCGGACGAAGATGACTCGCCCCTTCTATCCTCTACCGAAGACCTCGACACAACCCATAACAACCGCAATGCACATCGCCGCAGGTCTCGCCGATGGTCCAGCATCGAGCGCGAACGCAGACGTGGCATGCGCATCCTCCTACAACAACGCCCTTCCGACTCCCAAGACTCGGCTTCGCCACCCACATCACGTCTCAAGTCTTCCTCCCGTGGGCGTGCTCGTCAGACCAGCCATCTCAGTCGCACCAGCGACGACGACGCTTCCGACCTCGAGTCGTCATCCCCTTCCAGCTCTGCAAGCAGCTGCGAGATCAGCTACGTTCACAGTGCGTCAGACACGCCGGCCATCGACATCGAGAAACGCTCCTCTCGCTCCACCGCTCAGTGTGAGGGCGTCGCCAACGCTTCTACTGACGGTGCCTCGAGTCACGACAACCTTCCCTCTTCCACTGACGGAAGCGATCGTCCCTCGCCAGCCGTGTCCACCCCTTCCACCTCGCTCGTTCAGCGAAGTCCGCCCGGTTTCACCGCCCTCAAGCCACTGGTGCCCATCCCCGTCACGTCAGAGTCTGACCCTCTCGGTCACATCGTCCACAGCATCGAGGACATGATTCAAGTAGACAAGGTCGAGTTTTTCCCTGAAGAGACCATCGCTGCGCAGCACTCGGCAACTCGAACCAAGCGCAAAACGTCTCCCAAGCACGTCAAGAAGTCATCCTGGATCATCGGCGATTTCGAGAGCGAGCCCGAAGACGACGAAGAGCAAGCTCCAGGGTCTGCACCACAGAATGGCAGTCCCGTACGCGGCCAGTCTCTGATCCATGCCCACGCCGCTGGCACCTCGCCGCCCTCGCCGTCAGCAAGCAGCTATCAGGCGCGCTTGGCTGGCCTTCAGAGTCAGCTGCGCATCTGGTCGCGCGCGCCCGACGAGGCCGCCGCCCCACGGGTGCGCCAGACGTCTTCTGGCTCCGAGGACATGACAGAGGCAGAGTCCGAGCCAAGTCTGCTTTCTGCAAGCTGGCGCAACCTCGCGCGCCTGCCCAACCTCATCCTCCTGCCCGGCTTAGCCGCCAGGCAAGCTAGGGAGTCGCTTGCCTCCGCAGCCAAGGTCTCGGGCGATGCACTCGATAGCGCCAGCAACGATCGCCACCCGACAGCCGCAGCGGAGAACGATTTTGCTCAGATCTACCGTCTCGCAAGTGCCGCAAGCGCATCCGATGAGCAAGGCCTGCAGACGCAACGCAAAGTCGCTCTCAAGACCGGTCGCCCACCCTCGCCGTCGCCGAGCCCATCGCCACCGGCATCCTTGCTCGGCTCTCGGCAGAGCAGCAACGACAGCATCTGCACCACCGACAAAGGATCCCACACGCACAAACTCGACTCTGCCAGCCGCCGTGGTCGAGGTGTGGCTTCTCTGCCCGAGGCCGACCGTGATCCGTCGGCGTACGTGTCTGGACTTGGCCAGCCGATCGACCCCGATACAGAGCTGTCGTCCGTTGTGCAGCTGCAGACGTTCCGCAGCCGCAGTCGCAGTCGGCCAGCTGCTGGCGTCGGAGGCCGCGGCCGAGCCAGTGATAGACCGCAGAGGGATGCCCAGCATCAGGGCGTTGATGGCGACAAGCATGCTGGTGTCACCGGCGCTACTTCGCCACGAAAGCTGGGGCAGCCGATCGAGCTGCAGCCCACCGAGGAAGACAGAGCGACGGAGCAAGCATCGCGGCCGCACAAAGCCGAGCGCCCGCTGCGATCTGTCCGGGCCTTGCCCGGAGAGGGCCTCACCGTCGATGTTGGCGGCGCGAGCGCAAAAGGCTACGATCGTAACGGCTTGAATCGCCAGGATCCCTTCTCGCACGGCCCTGCCCCGACCGACACGGCATCGGCACCCACGTCGCCGACGTTCCGCAAGGGGTCGTCCTCCTCGGCTTCCAGCGCAGACGAAGCCGATGTCACTCCGCCACGATCGCGAGCCGCCGACAAGGGCAGTGACACGGCCGTCGACGCGGACGGCTTCCGCGTGGTGCGCCGAAAGCATCGCAGGACGTCTTCCGGCCCAAGATCGTTGAGGCCCAAGGTGGACGCGCCTGTGCCGCACGGATTTTCTGCCTTTGACATCAAAGAGGATGACGAGAATGCCGAGGGGTCTGACTCGGACGGCGATGTCACGCCGTCGCCGTCCCGCACTCGTTCGGGACGAGGCCGACGCGGGCGGGACACTTCCCCGCGCCGAAGCAGTCGGCAGTGCGCGGTGGGTCTGTTTGGCGGAGGTGTTTCTGCGGCAGACTCGGCTTCTCCGCGAGGCTCGACTTCGCGGTCGCGTCGGAACAGCCGTCGGGACGGATCGCTGATCAGCGTGTCGACACCCATTCGCAGTGTTCGTTCTTCGCCCGATCTAACGTACGCGGCTGCGGCGGCCACGGCGCGAGCAAATGGCACCGAGGGCGAGTCAGAGCAAGGCGCAGAGGACGACCCCTCGCCGCCGCGAGGCTCGAGAGGTCGACGCGGTGCGGTGAAAGTGGTCGCATCGTCGATCGGGCAGCAAGGTGCGTCGATGGCGCAACCGCTGCTCATGGGCGGCTTGGACGGTCTGCGCCGCGGCCCATCCTATCCGCCGCGTGCCGATGAGATCCTGGACGAGACTGCCAGTGGCATCGACGGCTCCGACGACGAATCGGCTACTTCGCAACACAGCGCGCCGAGCGGACGCGGTCGAAGTGCGTCGACTCCCGGCTGCGGCGGAGGTGCGGCGCAGGGGCTGCGATTCCGATTACTGAGCAACTCGTCGCATCTGCTCATGCTCTCGCTCGAGCTCGACATGATCAAAAAACAGAAGATATCGGCACCTCTCAAGCCACGCTGGGGCAAGCACCGCGCCGACGATTTCAACCCGCTGCCCTCGACGGTCGCCTGCATGTCTTCCGCAGCGCTGTTTGCATCGTCCCAGTACCTGCGTGCGCCGTTCTCGGCCACCGAGGGCACCAACTGCGCTGATGGAGAGTGTGGCGGCTCCGCATGTGGCTCGCCCGAGAAAATCGCAGTGCCAGGCCGCTCGTCCCGCACGTCGCTGGCTGCCATCCACACGCTCGGAGGCGGACTGCGCGACCCCAGCAGCCGCCTGCGCTTCTCGTGGAGCCTCGCCGACATCGCCGCCGCTCTTGAAGCCGTCCCGAGCGAACCTTGATCCATCCACACCGCAGTTTCATTTTGCATGCACATTTCATACACATTCGCAATAGCAATCGCAACTCAGTCCCCAGTTCACGCAAATGGCACACTTGCACCTGTCTGACCATGAATGCAATTCCTTGCGCAATTCCGTACGCTGTGATGGCTACAAATGAGGAATAGGGAGGCAGAATCACTTATGCATATCCGAGGGGTCTGCATTGGCCATGAACGACCAGACGCCCTCGACGCCGAGGTCGTTGGGGTCGTGCTTGATGGTGATCTCAGGCCTGCCTGGGATACGACCATTCACATCGAGCCTATCGAGCTTGTTGTTGGGCATGTCGTCCAGAGCGCCCGTATCGCTCGGGTTGATCTGCTCCGCGGGCGTATCTTCAGCCATGACGGAGCCTTGGAAGACCATCTTGCCCAGCCCGAGGCTGAGCTTGAGCATGTTGACCGCAGGCTGGAAGTCGACCATCTGCGCATCGCCCGACGTGCCGTTCTTGGCGTTAATATCGCGCAGGATGTTGTCGGTTGCCACATCGGCCATGTTCCACGCCTGATACCCTGCGTTGAGCGCACCAAACGCATCAGCAACATCACCAATCGCATAGACGTTGGGCAGCCTGCCCGAGACGTGACCGCCAAGATGGTGTTCAAGATGCCCCTGCTCATCGCTGGCCAGCTCGGCACCATGCGCCTTCTTGTCGAGGAAGCAGTCGCAGTCGCCACACGGCGGCTTGGCGTCGAAGGGCTGCTGTGCCGCATCGCGCGGGTCGGGCACGGCGACTTGGAGCGTACGATGCACACGCACAAGCCTGCTGCCCGGATCCACGGAGCTAGGGCTGAGCTTTGCCATGAGCGACGAGTTGGGCTGCTGACCCGTGCAGAGCAGCAGAAGATCGCACTCGAACGACTTGCCGCCCGTGGTGCGGACGAGCTTGCGTCCGCTGCCGATGCACATGCCCTCGGCATGCGCCTGCACGCCCTCGCCCTTTGCGTCGCCAGCGACACACACCTCGGGCTTTTGCGACACAGGTGCAGCAGGTGCAGCAGCAGCCGTGCCTGCACTGGCTGCCGAGGCCTGCACGGTCGAGCCTCGTGGGCATCCCTCGGTGAGCGCAAGACGCTCGCCCAGAACAACGTCAACGCCGAGCTGCTTGAGGCGGTGGTAGGCGATATCGTGTACGCGCTCGTCAAAGTTAGGCAGGAGCTGCTTGCGAGAGTGGATGAGAGTCACCTTTTTGCCTGGATGCACGGAGGCGATGTCGGTGGCAAACTGAACGCCGAGCGCGCCGCCACCGACGAGGACGATCTCGTCGGAAGCCTTGACGCGCTGCTGGATTTCGCGCATCCAGTGCGTGCCGTCTGCCTTGAAGCGCGCCTCGGTACGCAGCGGGTCGGGGAGGTGGCTGCCGAGTGCATAAACGAGATGCGAGTAGGGAATCTGTACGCTGTCGATGGACCAGAGTGACTTCTTCTTGGCAAACTGCGAGAGGTGGTGTGCAGAGGAGGAGGGCGTGGGGGTGACGGTCACGTGGGTGGGCGAGATGTCCGTGACGGTAGCCTGGAGGACGATGTGCGGAGCCGAGTTCTCGAAGCCCTGCGCTACATCGTCGTCGCTTTCGGCGTCGTTGGTGCCGTCGAGATCGAGGCCGTGTTCGACGGCGTCCGTGAGCTCGGTGACCTGGATCTCGGGCCTGCCGAGCGGTTCCTCCTGGCGTGCCTTTGCGGCGTTGTTGGAGAGCTCGGTCGCAAAGCCCGAGGGCCCTGCGACCTTGATGTCGGTCTCGATGTAGGAGGAAGCGGCGGTGCTTGCGACGTCGTAGGAGGAGCTGTTTGAGTCGGAGTCTGCGGCGCTCGAGTCGGTCGAGACGGAGAACTGGGACGAGTGGCGGCTGTCCTGGGAGCGTGCGCGAGAGGAGATGGGTGAGTCTGCGCGAGCCGAGTCGAGGTAGTCATCGCTTGCGGGCGATGTGGCGCCGTCGACCTGCGCATTCTCGGGGACGTCGGGCATGGAGCTGGGCGTAGAGGCCAAGCCTGCTGCGCTCTTCCTGGATGGCCCTGTCTTGGAATCGGCCGAGGAGGTGGAGCCCATCTCGAGTGCGCTGCGCGTGTTGTTGTTGGGACGCGAAGCAGTTGTGACAGAGGGTTTGTTGAGCTTGGACGAGCTCGGGGTGCTGGAGCGGCCGCGTTTGATATGAGCCTGCGGGCGGGCGGGAGCATCCTTGAAGATGCTCGAGTACGGGATGAAGGCCTTGTGTTCGTGACCCGGTAGGACAGAGAAGCGGGGGAAGACGTAGAGATGGTTGAAGTGGGAGTTGCGCTCGATGAGGATGACGCGGTGAGAGGGCGGGAGCTTCTGTGCGAGGACGGTGGCGGCGTGCATGCCTCCGTACGAGCCGCCTAGTACGACGACGTTCTGGGTGTGTGATTCGGAGGCATGGCTGGATGGTCCCGAGATGGAAGCGCTGCTGGAGGAGGCAGCGGCCGCGTTGAAGGGAGCCGCGACGGCCGCGGAGGGCTTCTTGAGACGGATTGGCTGTGCCATATTGGGAGGGAGCAGCAGCGAGCGCGGTGCTCGAGTTGTGAAGAGCCGAAGTGCGGACACGGTTGGAAGGAGTGTCGCGATAACCAGAGACGAGATGTCGAGAGAAAGGAGCCTAGTTGCGATGGTGGTGGTGAGAGAGAGCGGGATGCGATCAGCGAGTCGAGCGTAGCATCCGGGATGGTTGGTGGTGGTGGCCAGAGAGGGAAGCGGGAGCCGTTTGTTCCAACAGTTCACTCACAGCGAGGCAGTTGCATGAGCCTTGGCAGCGCCTGTCTTTCTCACGCTCTGTCTCCGTCTCTCTCTCGCTTCCTTACTTGGCCGGGCATTTTGGGTGAGTGAGCATCAGCGCTGTGAATTCGCAGTGTGCGGCCGGAGCGAATTTCGAAATTGGGCTCTTTCCTCCACCACGGCCGCACCGCCGCGCGCTCTTTGCTCTGCCTGGTCGGCTGGTGTTCTCGGTCCGAGGCGCGCGAACCGAGCCCGCAAAATCTGATAGGCCGAGCACCTGCCCGCATCAGCCTCGAGTCAGCGGTTTTCTTTTTTGGGCACCAGGCCGCTCTATCTCGGTCGGGTGGCGATGGCCAGCGCGGCCTTCTGCAGGCTCGAGTTGGTGAGGCCCGGCTATTTCCGTAATCAGATAGCAAAATCTGCCTTCCATCGCCGCAGCCTCTTTTCAGACCCGACCGGACCCGCCCAACCGAAGCTCCACCGCTCCACCGCACCCGCTCATCCGTCATCACCGCCCCATAGAGACGAGGCAATTCTTGGAAGGCCTATAACGGCATAGTGTAGCCACATTCCAGCTTGTGCACCAGATCGTACAGGGACCAGGTCAGCTGAGGTTTGTTTTCGTGCAAGTTTGGATCGGCAGGCTGCTTGTCATGCGCGCCTTTTCTTCCCATGCCAAGCGCGCCTTGGCATGCTCGCCGCACTGCGGCTCTAGCGCATCCGTGGCGATCAGACTCAAATCTGATAGGCTCTCGCATCTAGCCCGGGCTTGACCGCGTCGCGTGCTTTCATCTGATAACGCCGGATCGCCCTCATCCACACCTTCGCCCGCATTCGCTCGCTTCCGTTGCGATCGCATCCGCATGCCGATCCTCATGCAGCATCCTTATTGTGTGACCTTGGTGTGCTGATCTTCTGATTCGTCGCGCACACTCGACATGCGCTGCAGCTCTGCCTTTCACGTCTCCTCCGAACGTTCCTTCCTCGGCCCAATCCAAAAGCCCCGGACGCTTTCCACTGCCCAACTCCACTCGGCCGATAATATCGCTGCAGATTAGCTCGGCGTAACATCGCCTATTTTTCATCAGCAAAATGCGGAACTCGGACCAGCTGCATTTGGGCTCGTGCAGCTTTTGGGAAATTTTTTGTGTCGGTCTGGTTGGGTTAGGGTTTGAGTGCCGAGTCAGGGCGCAAAAAAGTGGCCGCTTTGACTGCTGCTGCTGCTGTTCAGTCGCGCCTATCGGCAGTCCGCTGTGCGAAGGAACATCTGTGCGAAGAAGAACGGCTGTTCGCTGTCTCCGCAGAAGCCACCTTGGCTTTGACGTGCTTCACCCGCGCACACCAGCCAATCTCGAAAGCGCACCACTCTTCCGAACACTTCTTCGCACACCCGACTCTTCTGCTATCGGCCTTCTCCGAGAATCCCTTGCCCCCCTCCCTACCTCCATCCATCCTCCTCGTGCTCCTCCCCGCACAACCTCCACTTGTTCGTCCCCGACGTCTCGTTGCCGAGGCGGCGTACCATGCACGACCACTCCCAACCTTTGGCCAAACGTCCCAAGATGGCTTCCACTCCCCTCAACATCCCGCTCGAGTCCATGCTCCCCGCCCCGGCTCCCCTCCGCGTCCTCATCCTCGGATCCGGCGGTCGCGAGCATGCCATCGCCAACCACTTTCTCCGCTCCCAACGCGTAGAGCACGTCTTCTGCGCTCCCGGCAACGGCGGCACCGCCACCCTCGGCCCCCGATGCACCAACATCGACTCGCCCAAGGCCACGGGCGACTTTAGCGATATCACCGCCTGGGCCGTTCAGAACCAGATCAATCTTTGCTTCCCCGGCCCCGAGCAGCCCCTCGTCGACGGCGTCGAGCTCGCTTTCCGCAAGGTCGGCATCCCCGTCTTTGGCCCCTCGCCCGTCGCTGCACAGATGGAGGGCTCCAAGACCTTTGCAAAGGCTTTCATGGACAAGTACAACATCCCCACCGCCGCCTTCCAGTCCTTCGACGCTTCTCAAGTCGACGAGTGCCTCGCCTACATCCAGAAGCTCGGCGGCGCACAGCAGGTCGTCCTCAAGGCATCCGGCCTTGCCGCAGGCAAGGGCGTCCTCCTTCCCGAGTCCGACCAGGAGGCTCAGGAGGGTGTCCAGGACATCCTCGTCAAGAAGGTCTTTGGCGATGCCGGCTCCTCGCTCCTCATCGAGCAGAGGCTCGTCGGCCCCGAGCTCTCCGTGCTCGCCTTCTCCGACGGCTACACCGTCACCGCCCTCCCAGGCTGCCAGGATCACAAGCGCATCGGCGAGGGCGACACCGGCCCCAACACTGGCGGCATGGGCGCCTACACCCCCGCCCCCGAGGGCCTCGTCGACGATCTCCCCACGCGCATCCGCAACGAGGTGCTCGTGCCCACCATCGACGGCATGCGCAACGAGGGCTTCCCCTTCGTCGGCATGCTCTTCGTCGGTCTCATGCTCACCGCCGACGGTCCCAAGGTGCTCGAGTACAACGTGCGCTTCGGCGATCCCGAGACCGAGGCCGTGCTCGAGCTGCTCGACGAGTCCAAGTCGAGCCTCGCCGACATCGTTCTCGCGTGTGTCGAGCGTCGTCTGGACTCGGTCAAGCCCGTGGTGCGCAACCAGCACGCCGTCAGCATCGTGCTCGCCAGCCAGGGCTACCCGGGCAAATACCCGACGGGCGTGCCCATCACCATCGGCGCCGTGCCCCAGAACGTGACCGTCTACCACGCAGGCACCAAGCTTGACGCCAGCGGCCAGCTCGTCACCGCCGGTGGCCGTGTGATCGCCGTGTCGGCGTTCGGCAACACGCTCCAGGAGGCTGTCGAGCTGGCCTACCAGGGTGTCGATGCCGTTCAGTTCGAGGGTAAGACCTTCCGCCGCGACATTGCGCACCGCGCGCTCAAGCCCGCCACCTCGAGCTCGGGCGGCCTGACGTACGCTGCTGCGGGTGTGGACATCGATGCCGGTAACGCGCTCGTCGAGGCCATCAAGCCGCTCGCCAAATCGACGCGCCGTGCAGGTTGCGATGCGTCGCTCGGCGGCTTCGGCGGCACGTTTGACCTCAAGGCGATCGGCATGCGCGACCCCGTGCTCGTCTCGGGTACCGACGGCGTCGGCACCAAGCTGCGCGTTGCCCTCGACATGGGCAAGCACGACACCGTCGGCATCGACCTTGTCGCCATGTCCGTCAACGACCTGCTCGTCCAGGGCGCTGCGCCGCTCTACTTCCTCGACTACTTTGCGTGCTCCAAGCTCAGCGTGCCCGTCGCCTCGGCCGTCATCTCGGGTATTGCCGAGGGCTGTCGACAGGCCAAGTGTGGTCTCATCGGTGGTGAGACCGCCGAGATGCCAGGCATGTACATTGGCGACGACTACGATCTCGCCGGTTTCGCCGTGGGTGCCGTGGAGCGCGAGGCACTGCTGCCCGTGCTCGACCAGCTCAAGGCGGGCGATGTGCTGATTGGTCTGCTCAGCTCCGGCGTGCACTCGAACGGATTCTCGCTCGTCCGCAAGATCGTCGCGCGCTCGGGTCTCGAGCTTTCCGCGCCCTGCCCCTGGTCGGCTGAGAAGGACGGCTCCAAGCCAGCGGCTACGCTGGGTGAGGCGCTCATCGCGCCCACGCGCATCTACGTCGAGGCGCTCACGCCGCTGTTTGCCGAGGCCAAGGGTCTCTTGGCTCTGTCGCACATCACGGGTGGTGGATTCACGGAGAACATCCCGCGCATCCTCGCGCCCGGCGTGGGTGTCGAGATCGACCTCGCATCGTGGCAGCGTCCCGCACTGTTCGACTGGCTCCAGGCCACGGGCAATGTCGAGCCCGAGGAGATGGCCAGGACGTTCAACAACGGTATCGGCATGGTGCTCATCGTCCAGCAGCAGGAGCAGCAGAGGATCCTGGACCTGCTCAGCCAGGCAGGCGAGCGCCCCGTCGTCATGGGCACCGTCGTCGACCGCGAAGGTGTCCACTACACAAACATGAACGCCTGGTCCGCCTGAGCGTTCCTCCTCCGCCCCTTCTCCCGTCCGTCGTGCCAAATGTAAATTGAACTGCGAATTCAAAGTAGATACCTCCCAGCTCACTGCGTTTTCCTGCTCTCACTGACGGCGTGGGTCCGAGGCGAATCTGACGCACAAATCAATAACAGACACCCGCAAATAAGTCTCTGAGGCTCAAGGCAAAGCGGACAAATACGATTGCGACAGGTAAAGTGATCAGGCCAAGACGTCGCGGAGGTCGAGTTTGATGCCTGGACCCTGGGTGGAGCTGAGGTGGACCTGCTTGATGATGTTGGCGGCCTTTTTGAGTTCGCCTGGCGACCTCGAGTCGCGCTGCGTATATTCCTTTGCCTGACCTGCGCCCTGTGCCGCCTGCTGCGAGCCGAGCGTGGGCACCTTTTGGATGATGGCATCCAGCAGCGTCGTCACGTTCTTCCTCAGGTCATCCTTTTCAAAGTTGAGACGGCCAACCGCACCGCGGATGACACCAACCTTGTCGGATCGCCAGTCCATGGCGCCCTTTGACTCTCGAATCGCATCAAGGATCGACTTTTTGTTGTCCGAGGGCACCACAGTACCACGTCGAGGGTTGGGCATGAGACCCTTGGGACCCAACGACCTTGCGAGGCCCTTGGAGACCTCGGGGAGCAGCGTGTTGGTGCACAGCACCTTGGTGAAGCCGCTGACGCGGTTGTTGAGCACCTGCGAGATGAGTTCGGAGCCGCCCAGGATGATCGGCGGCTCGGCCGTGGATGTGGACGACGAGGCGGCCTCCTTCTCCATCACCTCCTTGACAGCCTCGGCAGCTTCGGATCCTTCTTCGGCAAAGACGAGCAGACGCTCCTGCTTTGTCCTTGGATCCCTCGGGTATGCGATGCGGCCTCGAAGCGCGTTAGTCTGATGCGAGGATACCGAGGTGACAATGTGCACCTCGAAGGCGTTGAGCGGACGCGATGCGGCGCCGTGCGCCTTGAGCTGCTCGCACGCCTGCTCAAGCGTGAGCAGCGTCTCGCCCTCGGCAGCATCGAGGTTGCTCGTCGCCTTCTTGCCCGCCTTGGCACCGGCGGATGCCGCCGTCACTCCGCCCTGCTTCGCCGAGAGACGGGTGGAGAGCTCTGCAAACAGCGCCTGGTTACGCGGCGACTTGCGCGTGGCTCCGCGAGCGCGGTTCGACTTTTTCAGCGTGACGACCGAAGTGCTGAAAGTGCGCGCCGACGACGAAGATGCGAGCGGCAGCGCACGAGCTGCGAGCCCGACGGAGGAGCCGAGCGTTGGAAACGACATGCTAAGATCGGCGTGGGATGGGGTGATGAGGTGAATGCTAGGAGAGGAGGAGTCGATGTGAGCATTTGCCTTCACTTGAGCTGAGGGAGTCGGGTGAGCCGATTGGAAGAAATTGGGAGAGGAAAAGCGCTCCGACATTGCTTATATAATCATGCTAACATTTCCGGAAAAAAAGAACAGGGACGTCGCTGGTCACGTGTGCGGTTCGCGTGGATTTTGGGAGCGGCCAATTCGGCGCAGAGAGCGTTGAGGAGCGGTGTTGCTTCCGAGCTTTCACAGCGGCCATTTCGGAGGGATAACGACAACTCCACCTTCCCCGTGTCAAACGGTGCTGAGTCGCTGTCTTCCGCACGCCCACCAACCACTTCGACGTCTCTCGTTACGGCTGTCCTTGCTCCAATATCCTGACCGGGTGACGCCTCACAATGCCGGCACTGTCAGGAAGCACCAAAAAAGTCTCGGTCTACGGCCGCAAGGCTGAGATCCGAGTCGTAAACCGTCACAGCACCTTCACCTCGCTCGAGAACGACGAGAACGACCCTTTTGGCTTCTTCAAGGCGCAGCCTAAGCCAAAGTCAACGTATGGACGTTCCAGAGCATCACTTTTCCCGATAGACATTCTAGAGGACATTCCTGCAAAAGATGCGGCCAGCAGCGACGACAGCCTCGATGGAGCTGCAAGCATGGACAAGAGCGCACAGTACGACACGGCCAACTCCAGCGTCTCGTTCCACTCGGCACAAAGCGACTCCTTCTCCTCACCGCCCACAAAGGCAATCAAAGCACTCAAGCCAAAGCCTACCGTTTTTACTGCCACCAAGCTCAACATCACATCGCCGCAAAAAGCATCGAAGAAAAAGCCAACTAGCAGATCCAGCAAGACCGCTGCAGCTCGATCCGAGCCAGTTGAGACCGTCATCAGCACGCCAAAAGCACGCGCCGCGCCCGCTAAAAGGACTGCCCATGAGTCACCTGCCACACTACGAGCCCTCACCCAGCCAACAGCAAAATCGACCAACGTCTTGCCGACTGAATCCACCCCGCCGTCGATCCTTTCCAATGGCCGCGCACCACGACGTGCAGCTCAAGCTGCACGTGTCGCCATCGAGGACTACGACTTTACCGACCGAGACATGACGCCCCGTCGGCCTGTCCCCACCAAGTCCTACTTTGCAGAGAAAGCGCGCCAACTCGCCGAGCTTGCCTCGGAGGAACAGCAGGAAAAGCAGCGTGTCAAGGATGCATCGAGCGCCAAAGCCAAGTCGCGCAAGTCGATGGCTGCGCGGCCAAGGCACACCACAGTCTCACGAGCAACACTGTCATCAGGCACAGTTGACTCGCACTTGTCTGACGCGGGCTCCAGCCAGACTAGTATCAGCCTCGTAATTCCCAGGATCGACGAGGCGTCCGAGCAGGAGATCAGCGGAACTCTGCTGGCCAAGGCCAAGGCCAAACGCAAGCAAAACAAACACGTCACGCGAAGAATCGCCGACTTGAGCGATGACGAGGCGGGAGCATGCGCTGCAGGATCCGACGAGGACGACGAAGCTGATGTTGCCGCAAGCCTTGTCGCACAAGTGGCGAGTCTGACCGTAACGGATCAGTATGAATCTTCGGACCAGGAGACTTACCTCGGTGCACTTCTTGCTACCGTCTCGCAGACTGCGCTCGAGCCCTTCGCCAAAACAATTCAGCAGCTGCGATCCACGACTTCAACCAAGGGAAGACGGCGCCTGGAAAAGATCGGCGAGGCGAGCTACAGCGAAGTGTTCAAGATCTTCCCTGCGGCACGCTCGGCCACGACGGACAGCGAGGCACATGAAGCGCTGGTGATCAAGATCATTCCGATTGCGAATCCAGTCTCGGCGGGAGGCGCAGGCGACGACGAGCTGCCATACATGTCGGCTGCAGCGGATGTCGAGCGCGAGGTCCGCCTCATGCAATTGATCGGCACTCAGGCAGCGAGCGCGGGCGCATTCGTCTCGCTTCAGGCCGCGCATGTGGTCAAAGGGAGCTACCCGGCGCCGTTGCTGCAGGCGTGGGATCGGTGGGACGCCAAGCGCCGCGCCAAGACGGGAGAGGGCGCAGAGAACATCCGTCCCGACGCTTTGGGTGGCTCGCACGCTTACGCCGTCCTCGTCATGACCGACGGCGGCGTCGACCTCGAGAGCCTGCGCGTCAAAACCTGGCTCCAGGCCGCCTCGATCTTTTGGCAGGTGTCGGCAGGCTTGGCCGAGATGGAAGCTAGGTACGAGTTCGAGCATCGCGATCTGCATTGGGGCAACATCCTTGTGCAGAGCGTATCGACCAGCGATGCTCCCACGACCACCAGCGCGTCAAACTGGCTGTTGAATCCACACGCCTCGGGTGTCAAAGCGACCATCATCGATTTCACCCTTTCGCGCGCCACCACTGCGGCTAGCAAGGGCCGTACGAGCAAAGCCGAAGTGCTCTTCTACCCCTTTGACGACGAGACGCTGTTCGAGGGCTCGGGCGATACGCAGTTCGACGTGTACCGCGAGATGCGCCTCGCCACGCTCGGGCAGTGGCACACGCACTGCGCCGCCACCAACATGCTCTGGCTGCGCTATCTTGCGCACAAGCTCGTCGACGTCAAGTGCAAGTCGTGCAAGGTCCCTGCGCAGTCCGATGACGAGGACGCAGCTGCGATGCGCGAGTGGCGGGCGCATCAGGTCCTCGTCGACGCAACGGAGCAACTGGACCGAGCGGCTCAAGACGTGCTAGCCAGCCTTGAGGCTCCGCGATCAATGGGCCGCAGAAAGTCACTACACCCGCGCGCCACCACGGCTGCACCACGCAAGGGCAGGGCGACCACCCGTGTGACTCCGCTCACCAAAGAGACGAACGAAACAGCACAGACCGTGCGCTCAGCAACGCAGCTCATGCAAACGCTCATGCTATGAAACATAGATACCCCCCACCAATCTTCTCGAGACTAGTACAGCAATGGGAGCACCATGGATACCCAGTGTTGTTGAATGGGCTGTGTGGTGTGAGCCCAAAAAGGTAGCATTTTTGACGCCATTTTTGTAGCGCGATTTCTGAGGTGGCTCGAATTTATTAATTTGAGTCGATGCGAGATTGGCCCAAACGCGCCTCGGCAAACTGGCTTTCTCCAAGTAGCCGGTTCCGGTGTGGACGCTAGGTTCTCGTCCACCACCATCTCGACCTGCTCACATTTCTGACCGCGCGAGTGCATATTGTGTCCGAGATGACGGAGGCAAGCGGCGCATGGCCGCACGTGACGACATACCAGACACGCTGGCTGGACAACGATCAGTGAGTCGACCTTCTTCCTCCCATTTTCCCTGCGACTTCGACTTACCACGGTGGCGTTTGCGCAGATACGGCCACCTCAACAATTCGGCGTACTATCTCGTGGCGGACTCCGTGATCAATGCATTCCTCATCGAAAAGTGCGGCATCCAGCCTTTCATTCACCCCGGCGAGCCAGCGCCAGCGCCGAGCACGGCCGAGAAGCAGTCGCGCGATGTGGTTGGGCTGGTCATCAGCAACTCGTGCCGCTACTTTGCATCGTGCTCCTTCCCGGCGCCGCTCTGCGTTGGACTGCGCGTGGTCAAGCTGGGAACGAGCTCGGTGACGTACCAGGTTTCGATCAGCGAGCACGGCCAGCACGGCCAGCAAGATGCAGAGCAGGCGGCGGCACTCATCACATCCACACACGTGTTTGTCGACAGAACAACGAGGCGGCCGGCAACGATGCCCAAGCAGCTCAGAGCCCCGCTCGAGGGCCTGCTTGTCAAGATCGCAGGTGAAGAAAAGGCAAAGTTGTAGCACAGGCATCACTCGAAATCACACATATCGCACAGGTCCGACGAGCGAAAAAGAAGTTGCATTTATGAACCGGGCGGGGGGAAGAAAACTACAGCTTCTGGCTCTGGATCCAGGTGACGATCTCTCGAGCCACCTCGGGCTGGCTGTAGTGGGCGGTGATGCCATGGCCGGTCTTCTCGGCGATGTACGAGGTAAAGTTGCTCGCAGCCGGGTAGAGCATCTTGACACCGGAAGGGATGTCGGTGCCGTTGGGGCCGGCCCAGCAATTGCTCGAGCAGAAGATGAAATCGTTGGCGCCGTTGACGACCTGGACGGGGCCGGTGAAGTTCTGTGCCACACCGCCGACATCGCCGACGGTGAAGAGCGATCCGAGCGTCACGGGCTGTTCGGTGGCGCGCGCGAGGTCAAATGCCTCGGGCGCGTAGTTCGGCGGGAAGAAGAAGCCCGTAATATCGCTCGCGTTGCTTCCCGTCACCAGCCAGGTGTCGGGCTTGTCGCCAAGACGGTCTGGGAAGATGCGGTTGGCGATCGAGTAAGAGCCCGCGGTGAGGTAACCCCCAAGGTTGCTGCTATTGGTCGTGAATCCAGTCAGGATCGCTGCATCCAGCAATTCCGGCGTCTGCGCGGTGACAGCTTGGGTCTGGACCGAGCCGTACGAATGGCCCACACCTACGATCTTGTCGTGCTGTTTGCCACCCACCGTAGTGGAGTTGCGGAGCTGGCCCAGGACGCCCTGGAGGATGGCGACTTCGGTCTGTGCACGTGCGACCTGGAATCCACCCACGGGTGTCTCGCTCTTGCCCGTTCCGATCCTGTCGTACCTGAACGTCGCATAGCCATAACTCGCCGCCACCTTGACCACGCTATACTCGGGGCTGTATGCAAAGTCCCAGTAGCTCGAATCGAAGCCGATACCATGGACGAGGTTGATCAGCACGTTGCTGTCTCCGCCCTGACGAGGCTTGCAGTACGTGCCGGCGATGGAGAAGGTGCGATTGAGTGCAAAGGTGGTGTTGGAGACGTGCTCGCTCGTCCAATTGGCCTGGGCCTGGGTGAACTCGATCACCTGCTGCGTAATGTACGACTGGTTCGAGTAGGTGTTGTCCACACCAGTGAAGTTGGTCAGCGTGATGTTGATGGGGACCGAAAGCGTCACGTTCGAACAGTCGGCATTGGACAGTCCGTATGGCCCTGCAGTCGAGTTCGAGTTGGACGAGCCGTCATTCTGGCGAGCGTCCAGGCGGATGGAAGCACCCAGCGCCAAGCCAAGCAGCGGAAGCACAGAGAAGACCTTGCCTGCCACCATGTTTGCTAGTGTTTTAGATGGCTTCTACATTCTCCGGTCCGCGATGAGAGCACGTATATATGCAAAGCGCTCTGACCTCCCCTCTCCCTATGCAGAGGCGGCATCTACGGCTGACGAAGCGTCATACTCATCGTTGGTCATTCGTGCACTCCCACGCTAGTGGAGCTTACATTCCGCTCACCGGCCCGGCTGCGACAGCTGATCGCCGGACTCCGAAGCACTGCGCACAAGTCGACGCACGCCGACAGCTCATTAAACGCCGTCTTAGCGTCTCGCCGCTGATCTCATCCGCACGAACCTTTCCAAAAGCGCACTTCAACGCGCGCGCCTCCACCTGCATTTCGCCGATGACGTCCGAGCCGCCGAAAAGAAAATGGTCTCACCCTGCCCACCAAGTCGATCCCGCCTCGCTTAAGCCTGCGCATCCGAGCGGTCCATCAGCCGCACCATCGCGCCATTCGCTCTGCTCACCCTCACCGTTCTGAGACCACACGAAGCATCGAATGCGCTAGCCGAAAACAAAGCTAATTTGCTGCGAACGACCAAGGCACAACCAATTTGGACGTGAGCTACGCCGTGGTCTAGGCTTCACCAACAATCTGCTCGACCTCATTACCGTCGCCGGGCGCTTCGCGAGTCGATGCGGCGCGAGGACGAGTGGTGCGCGTGCTCTTGCGCGAACCGATCGACGGCGGTCCGCCCGATCTGCCCGCTGCCGCACCAGCTGCCGTGTCTGCATCACCATCGGCTTCACCACCCGCACCAGCTGCTCCACCCGCGCCTGCCCCGGCGGAGGCTGCCGGGGGAGCTGGGGTGGAGACCGAGTTCTTGCGCGCCGAGTTGCGGCGCTTCCTGCCAGCGCCTCTGCTGCCGGGTTTCTTGCCGAGCCGGCGGCGGATGACCTGCTCGTTGCCGTCGTCGTCCACCTCGACAACCTCTTCGTACTCGTAGCCGTCGTCGTCATCTGCGTCGTCCTCTGCATCGCTGCGTCCGCCCTTCTTGCCTGAAATCGGCGCTGTACCCTCGCGCTTCTTGATCACTCCCTCGGGCACTGCGAGCGACGCAATGTCCTGGATGTCCGCCTTGATCTCCGGCGGCGGACCCGAGAGATCGACGCCGATCGCCGCTGCGTACGCCTCGAGGTTGACTGGGATGGAATTGCGCAGCGCCTCGTCCACCAGCTTGCCGTTGCTGCGCTCCTCGACGTTGAACTTCTTCTTGACCATCACACGGTCGCGGCCGGGGAAGAGACGTGCGATCATCTCAAAGTCGGTGCCCCACTGCTGCAGCGCGCGGTAGAACTTGGCCGTCTCGTCGGCCGTCCACTTGCGGTTGCGGCCGAGCTTGCGCGAGTACGTGGCGGCATTCACAAAGCGGTCGCCTTCGCGCTCATCGACTACCTCCATGTTGTCGCGATCCTCTTCGTTGCCAAAGTTGGCAAACAGCGACGTCTCGTCGAGCACAATCTTACCGTCCACGATACGCGTCTGCACTGCGAATCGGTTTTCACGGAATGACACATCGGTCGCCGCCACCGATGCCTCCCTCTTGCGCCGCGCGCTTCGAGAGGCAGCGTCGTCGGAATCGTCGTCCGAGTCGGCGTCTTCATCTTCGTCTTCTTCGGTTCGGTCACCCACAACTTCTTCCTCCTCGCCCTCGAGCACCTCTTCTGATGCGTCGACGGGAGCGCCATTCGTCGCACGGAGAACGCGACTAGGTGGGGCAGGCGAGGGCGAGGCGGCATCGAGCTTGTCGCCCAGCACGTGTCCGCCCAGCAGAGCCGAGCGTGCGGCCGCCCTTCTCTCTGTGACGAGTCGATTGTAGACGCGCTCTGCTTCGAAAGTCCTGGGACCCGCACGACCCTTTTTGTACTCTGCGGTACTGATGTCGGCCATCATGACGTCGTTGGGGTCGATGCGGCTGGCGGCGAGCTGTGGACCCTCTTGATACAATTGCTTGCGATATTCCTCCTCGTCGTCGGACACGGTGTGTGGCTGGCGCGCAGCTGTCACGCGGCGCTTCTTACGACGGATGGGCACGCCGTCGTCGTCGAGCTCGGACGTGGTCTCCATGTCGCTCTCGTCCTCGGGCCCGAGTTGCACTCCTTCTGGATGTGCCTGCTTCCACGCCTCGAGCTCCGCGTCGTATCTCTGCCGGAGCAATGCAGCTTCAGTCTCCCATCTGCCGCGCAGTTCGGGTTGAAGCTCGCGCCATTCGGCCGCGATAGCACTCGTGAGTCCTGTGAGCGACATTTGCGGGTTCTGCGACTGGCGGTCTGCGCGCACCGAATTGACGTAAAGGAGATAGGCCGAGAGCGGACGGCTGGGTTTGCCCGAGGCGCGCTCCTTGCGCTTGAGCCTACGCTTCTGGAGCCGATCCGCCGCGGTACGACGGCGCGCAGCAGCACGCTCAGCTTTGTCCTGCGTGTCATTCGACAAAGCGGTTTGTTCGACAGCAGTGCCGGAATGATCGACAATCTCTCGTGCTTTGCCTTTGGCGTTGGCTGAAGGGGCAACTGTTTCCGAAGATTGCTGTGTGTTGTCAGCCTGGGATGCGCTTTCCTTGAGCGGTGCCTTTGGAGGTGCTGAGGTGGCGGTGGAAGATCTGGCGCGAGTGGCAGGGACTTTAGCCTGGATGGGGTCAGGCTGTGAGGCCTTGTCCACCGTGACTTGGTGACTGTCTGACTGAGCCGATGGACTATCGCGGCTTGCGCCGTCGCGGCTTGCACCTGCGTGAATGGCGCTGACGTTATCGCGTCGCGTGGTGCGAGAGCCTCCGATGCTGGGCGGTGCATTGGAACGCGCGGATAACGTGGAGGCTTCGGTCGCTTCGGCAGCAGTATCTTCGTCAATAGTGGGCGCTGCGCGGTCCGATGGCGGGATCACTTTGGTCGAAGCAGACAGAGAGGACGCCGGAGCCGGAGTGAGTGAGGTGCGTGATCCCGAACGCGGTTTGGACACGGAAGGTCTGCGGAAGACGGGTTTGGCGCCAGCGCTGGCGGCTGTGCTGGTGGATGGCTGTCCGGCGGTGATGCTGGTGCGCGTGGCAGGAGAGCTCTGCGTCTTTGCGATGACGGATGATGGCGCCGTGAATGCGTAGCTTTGCGACTTTTGGGTTGTGCCAAGCCTGGATGAACCACCGGCGGCGTCTGGCTGGGACGGAGTGACGGGTACATTGCGTCGCGGGGTAATGAGTTGCGCCTTGCGAGCTGGCGCGGCGGACGAAGAGGGTAGGGTGGCAGCAGCGGAGGTCGACGTGGACTGCTGTTGAGAGCCAGAGGGCGAAGGTGCTGTGGACGAGGCGGGAGTGGCGGCGCTGTTGGTACTTGGAGTGCCGGCGGCGGATCTTCTGGGCACGATGGAGGGTTTGAAGCGCGCTCCTCCCTTTTCGATGCGTGACGACATGTTGGGCAGCGGTCACCACCTGGTGGGCCCTTTGTTGGGGGAAAAGGTTTGGGAGTCGGATCGACAAGGTCTGGTGCAGAAACGACCGTGGGTGAAGATGGATGGAAGGTCGGAAGCACGCCGAGGCCGGGTGGTGGATGGCAAAAAGTGCCATCTTGGCGAGGCGCGTCGGCCAAAATGCGAAAGCGTGATTTCAGGGTTTGGTGGGCTTGGGAGAGCTGCTGCTGCGTGCTGCTGCGGGTCGAATGCACGCTGAAGTGGCGGCACTTTTCCAGCGCTTCGCATCGTCCGAATTCCGACGCTTGGGAGAAGTCGCCTCTTCGGCTACTCCGAACATCCATCGAAGGCTTGCATTTCTATTCCGTCTCGACCTTTGACCATCATTTCATCACATCTCTCTCGGTCCGGCAAGGAGCCATGTCGAACCCAGCTGGAGCCGCGTCCATTCCACCGCCAGGTATGGCCGGCCTTCCACCGCCGCCGCCCTCCTTTGGCGCGCCCATGGACCAAAGCAATGCAGAAGAGGTGCCGCCGCTGCCAGCCGATGCGGGCAAGACGCTCTATATCCAGAATCTCAACGAAAAGGTCAAGCTCGAGACGATGAAGGCGACGCTGGCCAACCTCTTCTCCAACTACGCCAACGTGCTCTCGGTCACATCACACACCAACGTGCGCATGCGTGGCCAGGCGTTCGTTGCACTCGACAACATCGAGGCTGCCGACAAGGCGCGTCGCGAGGCGCATCTCTTCCCGCTGTACGGCAAGGCGATGAAGATCAGCTTTGCCAAGTCCAAGTCGGATGCGGTGGTGGCGCAAGAGACGGCCGAATCCGGCGGCAAGGAATCGGACGACTTCCAAAAACACAAGGAGCAGAGGCTCGAGCACAAGAAGATGGCGCGCAGAGGCAATGTGCTTCGAAGGAGAGAGCTCGAGAAGAAGATCCGCGCAAAGAGGGCCGCAGCAGGAGAGATTGCAGAGCCAGAAAAGGCATCCGGCGCAGCTGCCAAGCGCGCGCAGCACGACATGCCCGACGAGTATCTGCCACCCAACAAGATGCTCTTCCTCCAAAAGATCCCCGATGGCGTCGGCAAGGGCGAGCTCGAGAGTCTCTTTTCAGCGTACGTTTCTCTTCGCCCCACGACTCGATTGCGCTTTGCTGACGCTGACTGCCACCTTTGCTTTTCTTCTGCAGATACTCTGGCTATGTGGATGTGCAAACCATCCCGGGCAAGGCGGACATTGCCTTCGTCGAGTTTTCCGATATCCCGTCGAGCGTCACGGCGCGTGGTGCGCTCAATGGCTACAACTTTGGCGCTGGCGACAAACTCAAGGTGCGTTCTGCGGAACCTGCGCTTCGGCTTCATTGCTCGTTGCTGACACCTTCCTATTTTTGCGATCAGATCACCTTTGCAAGAGCATAGTCTCGCGCAGCATTCTCAGCTTCTTGGCCACATGTCCGATCCGCATTTGCACGGCGCGGATCCGTGTATACTAGCCATGTCTCGTGTAGTTGTAATCATCATCCAAAGCGCAAACGCAGCCTGCCGCCCAAGTCCGAGTGTATGGATATGGTCGAGTGTCGAAATCCTCGGAAGCCGGAATTTGAGATCTGCAGCGGCGCGCTGCTGCAGCTGGGGTGAATACGCGACTCGGCGTGCTTTCCATCCAACACTACACCTCCTCTCACCTACGTCTCTTCGCTACTAGCCGCATCGACATGTCCAGATTCGGAGGCCGATTCGTGCCCAACATCGAGCACGAGGTGCGCAGGCAGGCGACCGAGCCCGTTGTGTAAGTTCCCGCTAAACTGGCGCCTCCAACTGGACAATCACACTGACCGGTGTATTTGGTTTGGGACGTTGCGTGTGGCAGCAAATGGCGACAAGAGTGGGTGGTTCCCTCGGGCACGTCGGATGCATCCTCATCGACTGCTGTGGGCGTCAAGATCCTCAAGTGGGTTCGTGCCGACACGTTCGCCACGTTTCCCGAAGAGCAAGACGTGCAGGCGGAAGACCGGATTTCGGACGATGCGGCGATTGTCGAGGCGCCCGTACAGAGCATCCACAATGCGCCGGCTGTATCCACACCCGCTGCAAACCTGAGTGTCAGTGGTGGACTCGGTACGATAGCGCCCAAGGAGCCGGCGCCGGCTGTTGCATCGGCCATTCCGCCGCACATGGCGCACGTATCGGAGCCTACATCTGGTGCCAACACGACGCGAGGTAGCACGCCTACTGACTCGGTCGCCACGCCCGCAGCTGGAGAGGACAGCACACCAGCACCAGCGACTGCGGCATCGACGGCAGTAGAGGCAATGAGCCAGGCGCCGTCGTCGCAGGGCGAGGGGACTGCGGCGGGAACGGGCGCCAACACGCCGCAGGTCGAGCCCCAGGTGGAGGCGCAGCTGCACACCCAGCCTACCACCGCGCCTACCACCGATACGGCCACACTCGCCGTGCTTGCGGCTGCTGGCAGTGCGGAACATGCCGAGACGCAACCACAAGAACCGGCGCCCACAACCGAGGCGCCATCATCCACCGATGTGGATATGAACCAAGCCTAGACTCGCGGCACGGACGTGTCCATCTGTATTCTATTCCCGCGCCTCATCCATGCTGCTGTTAAACGTTACAAATGTCGCAAGTGCTGTAGCGTGTACACTGACCACCTTTCGCCGCGTCCAGCCAGGGTGCGGTCGCACGCCGTTGACGCACTCGAACGGCGGCTTGATCTGGCTGAAACTGCGCTCGAAGCGAGGCTTGCGCGGCAACCCGCCCAGCTCCGTGCGGTCAAGCCCAAGCGCGCCGTCTTGGTTGCCGCCCGCCACGAGTAGGGTACCGCCGGTGCTGACGGCGAGTGTGCGTCCCTCGGCGGCGGCAATGCTGGCAATGCAGACGTCCTGGCCATTGAGATCGGGCATGTCGAGCGGCGTTGGATTAGCCAGCATGTTGTGGTGCCAAGCCGGCACATCGGTCGACGAGCACGGCGCAATGGGCTTGAGATTCGCATGCTCGTTCCAGCCCCAGCCGTATACATCGCCATGTTCACTCAGCACGAGCGAGTGTCGACCTCCCGCCGCAACGGCGCTGATTCTACAGGGAAACCCCTCGGCGCGCGAAAATGTCGGCAGGGCCTGCAACAGCCGCCCATCAGTGACTGCAGCGGAAGGTGGGATGTCGAGCTGCGCGGAGATCGCCCCTACGATAGCAGTGTCGGTGTCGGGGTGCATTGGCACAGCGCTAAAACGCGCATCGCCATACACCCAGACTGGCGTTTCGTTGTGGACCGCCTGGTCGGCCAGAAGCACAAAGTGCGCATTCCCTGCCGCGACTGCCACGAATTTTGGCAGGCTCGAATCCGTCAGTGCCGGCTTGATTTGGTTGTACGTGTACGCTACAAAGCGCTCAGACTCGCGTGGTGCTGTCGCTCCTTGTGAAGCCCCAGTCGCTCTGCCGAGCGCCGCAATGGATGGAAAGAGGTATGCGCAGCCATCGACGTCCAACGCCATGCACCGACCTCTGCCATCGGCGACCGCCGTCTTCCACACCGGAGCAGCGCAAACCGATGTCCGCACCTTCTGCGTTTCATAGTCCAGAAAGTGACAAACGCCAGTGTTGTGCTCGAGCACTGCCTCGAAGACGTCCTGTCCGACAAACACCGCAGCGTCCGGATTCGGCAGTGCGCCCAGCAGGTCTTGGAGCAACTGGGCACCGTCGCCTAGGACGTTGAGCTCTCCCGTGCGCGTCCGATACACGGTCTGAGAGGTGCATACTGCCACTATGGATGCCGCATCGTTGATCGTGATCGCGTCGCCGGCAGAAACGGCCTTGCTCTCATCGAGCGAATCGGGGTGGAGCTGGCCGAAGAGGTTGCTGCCGAATGCCACCACACGCGTCGAGGCTGTCGCATCTGCACCTGCCGCAGCCATGGTCGCGCATTGTAGGGCGAGAATCAAGCACCTGCGACCGACATCGTATCGTAGAGCTCCGATCGGCTTCCTCTGTTTGGCCCTGTGTGTTGTTGTAGAGAGCGAAGGAAAGAGGTGGGAGCGGCACAGTTGGTGTTGGTGTGGAGGTCGAAGCCGAATTCCACTCGGCCGGCAAAATCGCGGGGCGTTCAAGGCGGAAGATCCGACGTGTCTGCCAAGAAGCTGCCTCTCGCCGACGCACCTTCTTCCACCACCATCTGTCTTTACATCGGCTCGTCCCGCGGCGCACGCACGTAATCATGCATCCAGCGGTGGTCATCTTTGTTTCCGTCGTGGTGGTGCAGTGCATCTCTGCGCTCGGAAAGGAGCGTCTCCAAGAAGCCGTAAGTTGCGCGACTCCATCCGTCTCCCGCCCATCGACCATACTGACCTTTGTTTTGTCCCCTCGCGTATGCAGCTATGGTTCATCTTCGCATCGGTATTTCACCGCGGTACGCTGTCTTCGCAGCGCGCGCTGCGCAAGGAGATCTACAGCACCAAGCAGGAGCTCGCAGCCACGTCATCGCAGGATCAATTCGCCAAGTGGGCCAAGCTGCGGCGTCGGGTGGACAAGGGGCTTGCTGATCTGGAGCGCACGAATGCCGACGTCGCGCGCGCCAAGTCTACGTTTGGAATGCTCTTCAAGGCGGTCATGTTTGTCATCACCACGGTGGTGCCGTTCTGCGTGACGAGCTGGTACAGCAAGACGCCGATCTTTTGGCTGCCACCGTCCAAGCATAGCTGGTTCGGTCCTGTCGGGTGGTTCCTCGCTCTACCGCGTGCGCCCAAGGGCGCGATCAGCAGCACCGTGTGGCAGATGGTGTGCTCAAGAACCATCATCGCCCTCGCTTCGGCGCTCACCAACCTCGTCCCCGGCAAGAAGGAGGAGGTGCTGGTCGAGAAGCCGGAATCTCAACCGACGCAAAGTCACGAAAAGACGCAGGCAAAGTCGTCGGAAACCCAGGCTGGCACACAGTCGGACGCAAGGAAACGCACCAATGCCCAACCCGCGAGCGAGAAGACTGACCTCTAAAACCTCTTGTACTCCAGCTTCCACTGTGACAGTCACATAAAGTTGCTATAAAGAATGCGTGCGGTACAATTACAGGTTCCGTAAGACTAGGCGCTAATGATGGTGTTCAACACCCAGGCCTGTTAGCAGCGACTGAAGGAATCTCGGCGTGCAGGCGCCTGCGATAAGCAGGATGATTCTGAGGTACTTGCCCAAGATCTGCACCTCCTCATCTCCGCCCACTCCCGGCCTCACCACTGTATCCGCATCGACCCCGGCGAGCTCGAGCACGGCGTGGAACGCGACAAAGAGGAAAGTGCCGCCCGAGAAGGCGAGCGCCGTGCCGATCGACTTGCCATCAATCCCCTCGGCCTGTGCTGTCACTCGCTCGGGCACCGCTGCTGCGTCGACGTCGAAGAACAGCGCGAGCAGTGCATACGTCAGCAGCGCCCCCACGGGCGCAGCCAACGCGAAGACGGCTACGGCCTTGCGGATGCTGGTACGCGACAGACGCTGCGCCATCAGCATGGCACACAGCCCAAACGCCGCGGGCGCCTTGTGCACCATGATGGCGATGAACACCACCATGGTGAGCGTGCTGTCGCCCGACTGCGCGGATGCGCCCATCGCGATGCCGTCGGCAGTGGCGTGGATAAGCAGCCCGACAATCGTGGTGAGCGCCTGCCCAAAGCTCGCATGCACCGAACGCACCGACGACACCGAGCGGCTGCGCTTCGATCGCGGCCGTGGCCCACTGGTCACACTCGCAGCCGTGTCTTGCCGCCGCAGCAGAGGCGCACCTGCCGAGGGCGATTCCAGATCGGCCACGTTGGTGCTCGAGCCGTTGAATCGCTTAAAGTCGGCATTCTGGTACAGAGAGGCGTCGTGGTGGTCGTAGTCTTCGGGCAGGTCGGTGTCGCTGCTGCTCGAGGTGGTGACGATGCTGTCGACGCGGCGGTGCGTGTCGTCGTGTGTGGATGCCTCAGGAGCAGTGGCAGAGCCAATTTGCGCCTCCTCGTCGTCTTCGACAATGCCGTGATCAGCGCGATCAAAGATGGGAAAGGATGATTTGCTGCTCATCGTGCGCAGCGGGCGTCCAGCGGCCCCGCCGCCCTCGGTCTTGTGATGGAACGACTTGGAGAGGCGATGTGCCTCGAGACGCGGACGTTGCGGCGGAGCAGTGTAGTCGTTGTGGTGATGCCCTCCGTGTGTATGTGGTGAGCCATCGTGTGTTTGCGTGGAGCTGCCGGAGCCCGAGGTGAATTGGTCGATGACGTACATGAGCACGATACCAAAGAGGATGCTAGAGCCTAAGCGATGTCCTGCATCGGCAGCGGTGAAAGTGTTCTTATCCGCATCGTGGCTGTGTTTGTCGTGGTCGTGGTCGTGATCGTGATCATGATCGTCGTTTGGTGGCTCGGCTCGTTTTGTGATAAAGGACCACGCCCACGACTCGCCCTGATGCTGGTCGACACTCGACGCAATGCCAACAGGAAGATAGGCGGGTTGCAAGCTGGTAGCAAGCATTGGTGCGCGCGCAGCAGAAGCGATTGCAGACTGTGATGCAGGCGGCGTGACATGCGCAAAGAGCGCGTTGGCGCCTTCTGGGATGACGACCGTGACAGCTGCGCCGACGAGGAGGCCGGCGCCAAACACCTCGAGGATGCGCATCATGCGGTGCGAGAGTGGAAGCGAGAGAGGTACGAGGCCGCAGATGAGCGTGCCCACGCCCATGCCCGTGACGAGCAGGACGAATGCGAGGAGACCCGACATGATGGTGGATCAGATGACCTGATTACGGTGACTGCATGAGGTGTGATTTCGCTTGGCTGGTCGAAGGAGGGTGAGATGGTGTGATGAACGGCAAGGATCGTGGTGGTAGTGTTGTTGGTGGACAAGGGCCGAAATAGGCGATGCGACGAGCGATGTTTGCAGGGAGATGCGGGGGGTGAGGTAAGGTGAGATAGCATGAGCAGCAGCAAATGCACCTCGCTGTGTGGCACTGCAGCTTTAGCGGCTTCTGGCCTTCGTGCGCATGCCAAGGCCGGCCTTCTCTCGCTCGTGCCATTCCTGAGCTGCGTCTCTAGAAACCAAGATGACGACCCTTCCGGTTATCTCTTGCTGAGCCCCCACTCTAACATTCACTCACCAAAACACAAAATTCGCACGTAAGCACGAGTAAGCTTGCTGCTATGCCTTGCGATCTCTCTTTTTTGCCTGCCGCAGGGCCGAGGAATTTTTTTGGGAAGAAATTGCGAAAATGCGACCGGCTGGCCCGAGCAGGAAAAGTGCAAGAAGTAAGATTTTTTTTGAGAGCGTTGGCTGCCCAAAGCCTCAAATAGAGCTGCCTGAAGGGCTTCCTCTTTTCTTCCTCTTCCCAGCTGCTTTGCTTGGCTCACCCGTATACCCATCCTTCCTGCCATCAGGCACAGTCGCATCCTTACCCCATATACCTCGACTGCCACCACCTTCTCTCACGCAACATGTCCAAGCGTCCCTCTTCCCCTTCGCTGGACGCCAAGGCGGCCTCCGCCGCGGCAACCTCCTCCCCCGTCGGTCAGCGTCAGCGCACGGGCGCCGACGCTTCGGCTCAGCTCAACCGCATCAAGGATGCCGACGGCGATGACGAGATGGGCGAGTTCGAAGACCAGTTCGAGGACGAGTTCGACGAGGAGGACGCAGATGCTGTTCTCGCCGCGCGCGACTCGGACGATGACGACGACGACGATGCCGAGACCATGGAGGTCGATGGCGTCAAGGTCGACGGCAAGATCCAGCGCCCCGAAGACGACGAGGCCGACGCTGCCCAGGAGCCAGAGGCGCAGGTGTACATCCCCGGTGTCACCAAGCTCGAGGACGGCCAGACGCTCGAGGCCGACCAGAGCGCCTACGAGATGCTCCACCGTCTCAACGTCACATGGCCCTGTCTCTCCTTCGACCACCTCAAGGACCACCTCGGCAACGACAGGCAGAGCTACCCGCACACCTCCTATATGGTTGCAGGCACCCAGGCGGACACCGCCTCCCGCAACGAGATCCTCGTCATGAAGGCGAGTCAGCTCCACAAGACCCAGAACGACGACGGTAAGTTTTTTCCCCCGCAGTGACCTTCACGCCATAACAACACGCCGGTTTCGCAATGATGCCTTGAGGCATTTGGCTGTATGAGTTGCACCCCGCCCCTGTGGGGTGGGGAGCGATTCGATGCCGAAAACTATCTCAGCTACCTAATTTTTTACTTCTGAGCCCAACCGCGCGCGCTGTCATGGCTGTTCGCCACGACCTTGCATCTTTCTCGAGAATCAGAGGCTGACCCGAACCCTGTTCTTGTTTGCGTGCACAGGCGCATCGGACGACGAAGATGACGACGAAAACGACCTGGACGACGATGCGATCCTCGAGTACAAGTCGATTCCCGTGGTGGGTGGCATCAACCGCGTGCGTGCCGCGCCGACGTCGACGCCCGTGTCGGAGCTGGAGCCGTGCCTGGACCCGTACCCCGTGGCGGCGTGGAGCGAGGTGGGCGACGTGAAGATCTTTGACGTGCGTCCGCTGCTCAACTCGCTCGACCGCCCGGGCACCTCGTACGACGCGCGCAAGGTCAACACGCCCATGTTCACCGTCAAGGCGCACAACGGCGTCGAGGGCTATGCCATGGACTGGGCGGGCGTTGTCAACGGCGGTGCGGGCGGTGGAGGCAAAGCTTCCTCGCTCCGTCTGCTCACGGGCGACATCCACTCCAAGATCTTCCTCACCACTGCGGGCAATGCCGGCTTCACCACCAACCCGACGCCGTTCACGTCGCATACCTCGTCGGTTGAGGACCTGCAGTGGTCGCCCAAGGAGCCGACGGTGTTTGCGTCGTGTTCCGCCGACCGCTCGGTGCGCGTGTGGGACGTGCGTGTCAAGAACCGTCGCAGCGTCATCTCGGTCGAGGGCGCGCATGCGCAGGACGTCAACGTCATCTCCTGGAACCGCGGCACGGACTACCTGCTCGTATCTGGTGGCGACGAGGGCGCGCTCAAGGTGTGGGATCTGCGTCACTTCAAGCCCAACTCCTCCCCGTCGCCCGTGGCGCACTTCGAGTGGCACAAGGCCCCCATCTCGTCGGTCGAATGGCATCCCACTGAAGACTCGATTTTTGCGGCGGCAGGTCGCGACGATCAGGTTACACTATGGGACTTGTCCGTCGAACAGGACGACGACGAGACGCAGCAGGACGGTCTGCGCGACGTCCCGCCCCAACTACTCTTCTGCCACCACGGTCTCACCGACTGCAAGGAACTCCACTGGCACCCGCAGATCCCCGGTGCCCTCGCCACCACCGCCCTTGACGGCTTCAACATCCTCAAGACCATCTCGGTCTAACTTTGTCCCCCTTCCGTCGCTTCAGTCTGTACTCGCTACTCGTTAATGCATCCACCATCTGTATTTGTACCATCTCTCTTTCCCGCATCCTGCAGCTTGCGCGCGTTTGTCTTTTGTGCCACTTCCGAACGTGAATGCGAATAGAAATTTTGAGATTAAAGGCGAGGCAGATGCTGGGATGTCTAGTTGGGATCCGGCCATTCGCGCAGTTCGATCACACTATCCGGTCCGCCGAACGCCAAGATGGGCAGGTGCGGGTGGAACGCCATGCTGCCCATGGCAGGCGAGAAGCTCGAGGGCGGCAGCTCGGCCGCAGGCGGCAGGAGCGTGTGCAGAGGATTGGTCGGGTTCAGCATGGGGCCATGCGTGCCACCCGTATTGCCGCTCGACGGATGCGTGCCCGACAACAGCCCGAACCCACTAGCAGTAGGCGTGGGCGGAGCATGGTGCATCTCGCCCGGATGATGCAGATGGTGCAGATGGTGGTGGTGGTGCACACCCGAATTAACCGCATCCGGCGGGTACAGCAGCGTACTATTGCCCAAGTGCTGCGTGGACCCTGCCTGTGCAAACGTGCGTGTGATCGGCCGTCCCAGCGTCTTGAGCGTCTCGAGATGCGTCAGCACCACCGTCTGAGGCGCCGCAGCCGGTCGCAGCGGCTTGGGTGCCGAGCTCACCGCGAAGAGCGGCACGCGCTCGTGCACCGCCATGCACGACAGCTTTCCGCCCAGCTTGGCACCCATGCTGAGCCGCGCGATCGACGAGCGCACGCGCATGTCCCACAGCCGCACCTCGCCATCCACACTCGCCGTGACGAGCTCGCGCGAGCCGCGCTTCTGCAGATGCACATTCTGCACCCACGTCTGGTGCTCCTCCCACAGCCGCACCAGACTCGCCTCGGGCGGATTGCGCCGGTCGTACACGCCCACCGTGCCGTCGCCAAAGCCGGCGACGAACAGATGGCCAAAGTCGGACTCGGAGCTGATCGACGTCACGCAGCTCGACGCGCGCGTGGGAATGTCCACCACACACAGCTCGCGGTGCGCATCCCACACCCGGATCACGCGGCTGTCGCCACCCGCCAACAGATGGCCCGAGCCCTGCAGCCAGTCCACCACCAGCCCACTCGGCCGCTTGCTCCGCACCAGATCCGGCAGCGCCTGGAAGCTCGACGCGAGCTCCGGGCCGCGGAATCCCGCCGTGTGCGTCGGCGAGTCGTAGTGCCGGTAGATGCGCACATTGCCCTCCGCCGAGCCCACCAGCAGCATCGCATCGCTGTCCTCGTTGATGAACAGCGCCGACGTGATGTTGGTGCGCGCCGGGTTGCCATTGGCGAACCGGCTCAGCAGCCGCTTCTCCTCCCAGTCCCACACCGCCACCGTGTCCTGGTCGCTCGCCGTCACCAGGTGATTCTCGTACTGGTGAAACAGCATCAACTGCGGCACCGCGCCGTTGCGGATGTAGCCTCCGTGCTCGGACCATGCGCTCTGCGCCGCATCGTCAGCGATCTCGAGCGAGTGCTCCGTCAGCCGGCTGTTGCGCTGCTTCTTCCAATGCTGCACGTTGTACTTGATGCTACCTGGCTCCTCGCTCTCGGCCTGCTTCATCTGCGGCTCGATGTAGTACTCGCTGCACCACGCGAAAAGGCGGCTCTTGAGCGGCAGCGTCTCGCGCAGCTCCGCACCTCCTCCGCCCGATCCGATGGACCCGGACGGCGTGCTCATGCCGCTGCTGCCCGGCGTCGACGCAAGGCCCCAACGGTTCGCACGGCTGACGGCGGGCGATGACGCTGGCGTGTTTTGCCCCGAGCCTTCGGCGCTGCCCGTGCCCGTGAAGCGCTGTCGGAAGCGCCACATGTCCATGGCGATCAGCCCAGCAAGCGCATCTCCGACCTTGACATGGTCGTCCACCGCGACGTGCGGGTCGCTCTCCATCTCGTCGCCATAGAAGCGCTGCACATCATGCGCGCCGCCATGCGCCAGCTGGCTGGTGCCATTGCCATTGACGTACTGCTGTGGCGACTGCACAATCTCGCCACGACCCAGCGCCTTCTTGCGATCGCCCTTGCCGCCGTTGATGTACGACAGGCTCTCGGCGCTCTGCGAGCGATTGCTGAGTTTGGCGTTCGAGTTGAGAGGCGACGACGGCATCGACACCGCGGACGGCGGCTCGAGCGAGGGCGTCGTGGGCGCTCCCGCACCACCGCGGGGCGAATACGGAGAGCTATACTGTGCGGCGGCGGCTTTCGTGCCCGGGCTCCTGCGCGGCGCAATGACCGCGGGGCCTGGAGGCGGAATGCCGGAAGGTCCGGCTTCGCCGTATAAAGGACGGCCCTGACTATCGTGATCCGAGCCGACAGGCGAGGCGGGACGCGAGTAGCCCAGCGTTGCGAGCGTCTTGACCGCCTGTGCCAGCGTGGACGAGCGCTTCGGCGGCGCATACGACTGCGGACGTTGCGTCTGACGCGGCCGAGCCGGTCCAGATCCGCCCGTACCAAAGCCAGACGGCGGGACATGCGCGCCGTTCAGAGCCGCAATCTGCGAGGTCGACATCTCGTCCGTAGAGCCAGGGGTCGAGACGGTAGAGTGCGGCGTCAGGGGGAAGTACCCCTCCAAGCCCGCATCGGTGCTTGTGGGCGTCGTGAATCGCGTGACCGCCTCTGCAGCGCCGAATCCGCGCAGCGCGCTCTCGCCCGCACTCGACACGTCGCTTTCGAGCAGCAGCGCCGAGATAAAGTCGACCACCGTGCAGGCCAGGTTGGCCACCTCGGGATTCGAGTCGACGCTGAGATCAAGCAGCGCGACAAAAATGGTTGTGAACGCCGGGATGTTGGCGATGTCTTCTTCCTCGATCTCTTCTTCGATCAGGAGCTTGGACGCAATGCGGGCGAGGAGCGCCTCTTCGTTGGCGAGCGATCCGGCTGACGGCCCGGCGGCGCTGACGTTCGAGCCAGATCGGCCGAGCGTATTCAACGAGCCTCGACGGTCGGCTGCTGCGCTCTGTGCCTTTCCCTTGCCTGCGGCCGACTTTCCCCCTTGCTGCGAGGTTGCAGTCTGCGAGCTGCCTTCCTTCGAGTAGTACAGGTAGGCGGCGAGCACGAAGAAGCCCTTGTACTCGGCCACGACGGGGCTGAGCGCGATGACGAGCTCCTTGCGTACCAAAGGGCTGCAGTCGCCCTTGGTAGTGAGCATGGCAATGGCGATGCCAATCTCGAGGCCGCGCTGCTTTGCTGGCGGCAGACCGGTAGCAGCGCCCGTGCCGGGGCAAAAGCGTCTGGTCGAAGCGGGTCGAGCGCTGCTGCTGGGCACAGGGATGGCCTCGCCTGTGGCGTGCGAGACAATGTCGATCTGATCCTGACTGGAGCCGCTAGTGCCGAGCAAGGTTCCGAGTGCGTGGAGCACAGCTGCGCGCACCTCTGGCGATACATCGCCGAGCATGCAGCAGAGCTTGCCGTGCGCATCGAGTGAAATCGCGCGCGCCTTGCCAGCTTCGTTGTCGTCCCACAGCTGAGCGAGGCAGAGCGCGCTCCACTGCCGGAGCAAAAAGTCGTCGTCCTCCAGATGCTCAAGGCACGAGTGCATGACGTCGGTCTCGAGGCATGCCGCCTGACCCGCGGGAAAGTCCTGGCAGAAGACGGCGAGGATAAAGGCACACATGGCCTGGTGCTCCGAGACGTTGGGGATGGGGATGGACGGTCCGTTGGCGCCGGCGTTCTGGCCAGCCGTGTTGTTCTGGAACGGGCTGAGGACGCCTGCGAAATAGACGAATCCATTGTCGCGGAGCAAGTCGTTCTGGCAGCTGCGGTCGACGGCGAGGATGCGTGCCCAGATGTAGATCAGCACGGGCTTGAGATCAGCAGCGGGGCTCTGGAGGAGCTTAAGCACATAGGGGAAGATACCGATGCTGAGCGCCATGTTGACTGCCCAAGGACCAAGGTCGAGGAATTGACTGAGCAAGATGAGCGCGCGCAGACGGTGTGCTTGCGAGAGCAGCACCTGGAGTACAATGGGAAGCTGGTCGGGCGGCTCGCGCACGGGGCTCGCATCTCCGTCATCGTCAAATGCGTCCGGATCCGCGCCCGTGGCGGCGGATGACAGGCCAGCGGATGGGTTGCCGTGAGGCGTGATGGCGGCATTGACTCGACGCCTCCTGCCCTTCCTGCTGACGCCGCCCTGCTGAAGCCAGACCTCAAAGGCCTTGAGCTGCTCGCTGAAGAAGGTGCTGTGGCGGTACTCGAAGGAAGCGAGATGCGGTGGAACCGGCGGTCCTCCTTCGGCTGCCTCTGCTTGTGCGCGTTCCTTTGCCAGTAAAGTCGGGAGCTGCGCGAGGCACTGATCGACGGCAAGATCCCAGCTGTCCCAGAGCGGGTGGTTGTGTGTTGGCGGCAACTTGGGGTGACTCATGGGTGTGCAGTGGTAGAAGCGCATGATTCGCTCTGCGAGGAGGAAGTTGCGGAGGAGGGCAGCGACCATGAGATCGTCGCGGAAGAGACGTCGGAAGATGGTGCGTGGCAGGACGGTCCATGCGATGGTATCGGTGATGGCGGTGAAGATCCAGTTGAGTTCTCCGAGCGGCGTTCGCCTATCTTGCAGGCGACCTGGGATATTCATGACCATGTCGACATTGAGCTTGGATGGCAGCGGATTCTGCAGCACGAACCACCGGAGCGAGATCTCGATAGGCGAGGTGAGGCAGCAGGTGAAGAGATCGGCGGGCAAGTCTGGGTTCATGGGCAGCACCTCGTCTGGCCCACAGGCTGCGAGGTGGATGGACTCGCGGAGCGGGAAGTGCGGCTCCTCATTGTTTGCCTGGTCGGCGGTCTTCTTTGCTGAAGAAGAAGCGGATGCGCTGCCGGATACGCGATCTCGGTCGCGACCCTCCCTGTCGCCTCGGTTCGCTCTGGCGGCGTCCTCCTCGGCCTTGCGCTCCTGAAGGCGCTTGAAGTTGACGACGACGTTACCTGCCGAGCTTGCGTCCCAGACAAAGATACATGGGCTGCCGAGCCAGGTGAGCAGGTCGTAGAGGGTCACAGGGATGTACTGAGTGTAGGCCTTGTTGAAGACCCAGATCTCGCCTCCTGGTGTGGGCTTGGGCACACCATAGCCATTGTAGTAGAAGAGCACACGCTCGTCTTTGGCGGCTCTTCGGAGGTTGGTGCAGAAGCGTCTTGTCTCTTCGACGATGGGATCGAGGTACTGCTTGTAGCGGGTCTTTGTGCTGAGCGTCTCGAACTGGGCCTGGAGGTTGCGACCGATGGCGGGGAGCGCCTTGGAGACTTCGAGCGAGCTTGGGTCCATCCAGCAGATGAGCTTGGAGCACGGGTTGGTCTTGGAGACGTCCGGAGGATCAACGCCGATGTTGAGGCACATGACTAGTGCGGCGGTGACGGTGCGTAAGCGTTCGCGCATGCGCCAGTCTGGAAGGTCGCGCTCATCCCTTGGTTTGGGGTTGCCGTGGGTGATGTGACGCTTGAGGCCCCAGTGAAAGAAGGAGTGCTGGAGCATCCACTCGTTGACCTCTTCAACGAGAAGCGCACCGTGACGACGGCCGCTGGCAGTGGAGGCGTCGTCCTCATCGTCGAGCTCTGGGGCGAGCTGCTGCGAGTCGGTGTCGTCGAGATGATCTGGCAAGCCGTTGGTGTTGGCAGTGCGCACGAGTTGACCCGAGTCGGAGAGCTGCTGCGGGAAGGTATGTTGTGCCTGACTTGACGGCGTGGCTGAGGCGCTTGAGCGCGTGTCATGAGCGAGCGTGTACGGCTGTGGCGAGGGCGAGGCGTTGGAAGCAGCTTGGCGCGCCTGCGCAGGCTCAAAGTGAGCGGCGAGATGAGCCATGGCGAACGACCGACGCGGAGGGATCGACGTTCATGCAGTTGGTGAGCAGCGACGACGGCTGTGCTAGAAGCGGGTCGAACTGACACGCTCGTTGGTCAGCCGACGTGTGCGATGCGGTCAATGGTCGAAGCAGGATGATGAAGCAAGGTGGCGTGTATGGGTGTTGAGCGGCGTGTTCCAGCCGCGGAGCGAGACTGCCCAAGAGCACAGATCCCAGACGGCCGACGACGAGATGGGCGTCCGAGAGGCTGATGCTGCGTCCTTGTCGATGTCGACGCCGAGTGGAGAGAAGATGATAGGAGCTGATGGTGGACTGCGCCGGCTGCTCGTGCGCAACTTGGCGTGAGCGAGTGAAATGACGGATGCAGACCGCCTCGAGCACAGACGGGTCCGAGCGTGGCTTTAATGATTGGCCCCCCGCTAAGAGCCTCGTTTGGCCGCGTCCACAGCGTCAAAGCGTGGAAAAAAAAATGACAGATCTCATTGTCGTGCGAGGCTTAACACTAAGTTCTGAAAAAATCCACTCCATCACACGACCAGTTCCATCTGAGTGGCGGCCAGCTATGATGGTGTCGACATGTCGATGCTCTCAGATGCCCGTATACACGGTGCTAGGGTCTAGATCGCATATATATGGTAGCATATTACAATTAACAAAGCTATGCCGTCCTAGCCCGCTCGAGCAGCTCTCTGCGATCGACTGCATCGGCATCATACCCTTTGGTCTCGGGCACCAACAGGACCGTCACAAGAAGCCCAAGCAGGCTGACACCAAAGAAGACCCAAAAGATGCCCGTGTGTCCAAAGCGCTTGTCGTTGGCAAGCACGCTGAATCCGAGCGACGACACTATGCTGCCTAGCTTGCCCATGGCAGCGCAGAAGCCGTGTGCTGTGGCCCTAATTCGCGTCGGGAAGACTTCGGCAGGCACGATGAACGTAGTCGCGTTGCTGCCGGCGTTGAAGCTGAGCTGGAGCAGCACAAACACCACAAAGAACGGAGCGGCGTGGTGGATGATGCGCGTGTACGTGAGCGCAAGCACGAGAAACAGCACCGCGTTGGCAGCAAACCCGAACAGCTGGATCTTTTTGCGTCCAACCACCTCAACAAGCGCCACGGTGATGTAGTATCCGGGAAGGAAGCCTGCCAGTACAACAATGAGGTTGCCCAGCGCAAGCTTGTAGATCTGATGCCATGCACTGCCCTGCGTATAACCGATGAGCGCAAAGATGGCCGACTGGTTGAGGTTGATGCCGTAGAAGGTGATGTCCACGAGGAACCACGAGAGCGAGGTGCCGAGCAGCACGCGCAGGTGACGCCACTCGCCAAAGTACTCCCAGAAGTCGTTGCGCGGAACACCGATGGTGCGGAATGCGAATCCCTGGCTCTGTGCAGCCGCCTTGCGCATCGCCTCGCGCAGATCCCGCGGTGACGGTATCTGCCGCCGCAGCTTGTACCGCGAGTCGCCACTCGAGCTTAGCGGCGACGAGAGCGACGATGGCGTGAGCGAGGTATTGCGTCGCTTGTTGGCGCGCTTGATCGCGTCTGTCGCGGTGTAGACACTCGTAGGTTGAATTGCGACCTCTTCGCCTTTTGCGTTGTGCACCAACACCATTCCCGCCGCTGACGCGTGTGTGGCAATATCGTCATGGTCCTGTAGATACCTTGCCTGCACGAATCTCGCCGACTCGACGAGCGTCAATCGAAAGTAGAGCACAATGACTGCCGGTGCAAGAGGCAGTCCCTGCAAAATGCGCCACGCTCCACTCAGCTTGGCAAAGTCGCCCGCCTCGATCGCCGATTTGTAACCCCCAACCACTGCGAGCGCCGCCAACGCCGCAAATAGCGCACCCCATCCCTGGTTGCTGAATATGAGCGACAGCAGCAGACCTCTTGTCTTCAGACTACTTCTGTCCGCGACTACACTGGCACTGAGGGGGTAATCAGCGCCCACGCCAAGGCCGAGAATGAAGCGAAAGACGGCCATCCAGATTGTGACGCCTTTGCCGTGAATCGAGTCGGGAGCCGAGATGATAAGCACAATCGCCGCCATGGCAAGCATGAGCTCTTTACCATACAGCACTGAGCGGCCCCAAAAGTCGCCTAGGAATCCAAACAGCAGCTGTCCGATGACGTTGCCCATGCTAGCTGATGCCTTGAGGACGCCCCCCGATAGACCCCACTCGATATTGCGTGTTCCTGGCGGGTAATATGCGAGTAGCAGGAGAGGGTAGATCATGTTGATCACGAATAGGTCGTATGCGTCCACAAGAAAGCCCGCACCGGCAAGTGATAGCAGCTTGATCTCTCCCCACGTGAGTCCGATCCATGTCCTGGCCATGTGTCGCTCGACCAGCGCCAATGGCGGTGTAGTATTGTAGCTGAAAGTCTCTTCAGGTCGTCTTGATGGAGCGAGAGGGCTACTGTCAAAGTCCACGCGTGCTTGCTTTGGCTCTGCACTCTCCAAATCTTGTCGTGCTGAGCGCAATCCATTCCGAAGAGTCAATGATGCCGGATCAGCGTGATGGGATTGTTCTTCGCCGCCTATGCCGGGACGCTGCTGAGTGAGAGGGAAGAGCTGGTTGTACAGCTCGTCGATGGGCTGCAGCTGTGCGTTGGGCACCGAGCTAGGCGGTAGAGACTCGAGACGAATCTCGCCCAAGTGTCCGCTCTTGCGGTGCGTCTCGGTGAAGTCGAGCTCGGAAGAGGCGCGTGCCGAGCCGACGGCATCGTCCACCTCGATCTCGTCGCTCTGATAGTCGTAGTAGGACGCCCAGGCATCCATCGACGCTCCGAACGGCATGATTGCACGTTTCTATTGAGGACGAGGTGGTTGCCTCAAAGATCGTGGCATGAAGCTGGAAGGGTAGGGACAGTGAGGGTGAGGAGAGACAGTGGCGAAGCACGCTGAGTGCAATGCTGGGTATATAAGGAAGTTACAAGGTCGCCCGGGACCCGGCAAATCTCGGCTCAGGGGGACGTGGGTGTTCATACGCAGGCATGGCTGTCGGCTTGCACTTGAGCTGCGGCCTGCAGCATGGCACTACTGTACTCCGAGTTGGCCGCTGTTTGCCGACAGCACAACAAAGCACGCTAGTGAAAGGTGGGTGCTGCTTGAAAAGGCCGCATTTCATGGGAAGAAAGAGCGGCAAGGGAGCAATGAACCAGGAAGGACTTGTTGCCGAGCGTGTGTGAGCACGAGGACGCGGCGAGTTCTTGCGAGCTGCACCAACGGCGAGGCGAGACATGAGCACGCCAGGCCATGTCGACCCCCAACTACATCGGCTGCATGTAGTGGATGAGAAGCCACTGAGAGAACAGAGGCAGGGAACGTGTGAGAGCCCAACCACGTGGCAGGTGCATGGAAGTCTTCGCCGCCTACAACTTTCCCACATTGGCTTGTCGAGTGGAAGGCGAGGGCATCATGAAGGCTCAAATGAAAATGTAGCAGAATTGTGCGCATTTGTTGATTCATTTCGTGCTGTCAGGACGCTGTCGAGCGCTGAGTGCCAAAGACAATGCAGGACAAGCAGCAGCCGTCGGTCAAGTTGGTCGGTGAAGGCAAGAAGCGGGTGCGGGTGAGGCGTGCGAGCGCAGTGCTGTCGAACAGCGACCGAGCTTGGACAGTTGGCGCGGCTAAGCGAGGTGGGCACGTTGCCAACCGTGCATGGCGAGCGTCCTTCGTCGAATTCGGTCTAACAAGTTCTAACTTTTTCCTCGGCTCCTGCTTCTCCATCATTACCCCTGCCCAATGGAGGAGAGGTGCGAGGACTTCTTACATGGTGCTATGAGATGAATGTCAGTACAAAAGCAGAGGACGCAGGCAGCTGAATTTCAATCTGCGGCATCGCCGGGAGGGCGGAAGGGCCGACGAAGGTGATTGAGGCGGCGCAGGAGATCTAACGTCGCTTGAGATCCGCTCGGTCTGGGAGATTTCGGAGGCTTCTAGATCGGGCAGAACTTTCATGCTTGCAAGCGATCTGATGCGGGGACAGCGTAGGTCGGCCTCTTCGGGAAGCGCATCCGAACAAAGAGGCGGCAAGAGCGGGGCTGTCGGCGACGCCCGAGGCCGAAGGGGTGGCCGAGAGATGCGGTGAGCCAGGAGCAGCGGCAACGAGGTTGGCAGGTCAACAGGGTCCAGACTTTGCACGCTCGCGATCGGCGCTTGCACCCCTCTGCCCGCTCCCTGCAGAGCGACCACCCAAGGTGCAACCCTCTGTGACAGCCAGACAGGCGCCCCAAGCTGCACGCTCGGCTCGTCCGAGCAACGAACTCACCCGCCCTCCCCCCCTTTTGACTCAAGCTCGGCTGCATCCGACACAACCACCTGAGACGACATGTGGACGCAGAGGCTAGCGTGCAAAAGGAACGAGCGAGCTCGACGATCCTCGCTTGCTGGCCATCGGCTGGCATCCGACTGGCGTGCCGAACATGCGCGGCTCGAGCCGATGCTCCTCCGTGACGATGGCCTGTTGAGCTTCCTTTGGATGTTCACACACTCTGTGCGGGCGTGCGTGTGAATCTGGCGGAGCGGCCGAACGAGGAGGTAAGGAAAAGACCAGCCGCAGCGGCTCGATTTCAGAGTACAAATCACTTTGTATTCGGCCTTACAAGTCGGGATCGTTTGCAAAGGGACAAAGGTCGAGACCCTGGATTCAATTTAGACTATTTTTTCGCGGTCAAACGAGTGAGGGCGCGCGCAAAGGCGTTTTTGATGCAGCCCAGCGAACAGTGCGGGTGTGTGTGTGTGTGTGAGTGCAGAGTCGAGTGCAGAGTCAAGTGCAGGGTTGGCCGTTGGCTGTTGGCAGTTGCCGCTGCTTGCCGCTTCGGTGGCGGCTGCTCCCACCACTGTCGTCTGATCATCATCACCTTCTTACCTCCTCGACGTCGCCCCCCTAAGCTCTCTCGCTGCGACACTCTCCGCCTCCTACCTTCTCCACCTCTACATCACCCTCTTCACGCTCAACGTTCGGCTCGCTGCGTGACCTACCTGCCCAGGCCGTGTGTCCGCGCGTCCCTATACTCTTCTTCACTCAATCCCCACCAGCTTTTGCCTACGAGTTAGAGGACACCGTCCGCGCTCGTCGCTTCTAGGAAGCAGCCTCAAGTCCTGCCTTTGGCTTTCTGGCTGCTCGTCCGTCTTACACCTCACCTCTCTTCCCCGGCTTGCTGGCTCTTAGCACAGCCGTTCTCCTCTGGCCTGCACTTGCACCTGCAACTGCCACGGTCGCAACCTCACCTCCTCGGTGCTAGCGTCTATCTGCCGCCAGCCTACGACCTTCTGATGCAAACTTGTCGCCTGCATCAACGAGACCTTCTCGCTCCATCTCGGTGTTTTAGCTGACCGATCGATCCCACCCAAACTCGCCTCTTGACTCCAGGCACAACCACTCCTCTCCACTCCGCATCTCGACCCATACCGCATCATGCAGATCACTCTCTTGTCCCGTTCCGAAGCTTCCGATAGTCAGTCCGACTCTACCGCAGCAACCCAAACCGACCGCTCGCATACTCAGCAGACTCCCCAACAACAGACTGTACCCTCGGTCACCATGGACCACATCGACGACCATGATGAGCACGCCACCATGACCATCAACGTCGAAGAGACCAATCGCAAGTACGCCTCCATCTCTCCGGCCGCCAACGCCCTCAAGCGTCTCGCTACCGACTCCGACTCGGCCTCCAACAACGACTCGCTCACCGACGGCACCGCCTCCATGCCGTCCACAGAGCCTTCCACCACCCCAGATGAGGTTAGCAGCTCCTCCAGTGGCGTCTCAGCCGCTAGGAAGAACGCAAAGCGCGCACGAACCGACTCAGCCGCTCCTCTTCAGCATGCACGCGAACGCGTTCAGCTGCCTCACCCCCTCGGCATCAAGCCACTCGGCAACGCTTTCCTGTCGGATCGCAATGATCGCATCCCTTCGCTCGGCCTCTTTGCGCGCTTCGACGATGACTTCCTACTCAACTTCATCACCAGCTCCTTTGCCGAGGACCCCATCACGCTCGCCAAGCTTGAAGCCATCAGCCACGGCTTCTACACTTTCATCAACGCCACCAACTCTGTCTGGCGCGAAGCCTTCCTGCTCAGCTTCAATGGCAAGATGAAGCGCTGGTGCGGCAGCTGGAAGCGCACCTTCATCTGGCACCACAAGCTCAGCCGCGCCGTCTTTGACGACAAGGCGCGCGAGTCCATGGACGAATCCGCCTTTGCGCTGCTCGACCCGCCCGCTCCGAGGATCCAGTCGCCCTATCTCTTCTCGGACACCCTCTATCACCCCTTCCGTCTTGCCAGTGCTCCCCTGGACCACCTCGTCGCTCCTGCATGCCGTCTTTACAACCCCATCCCCAAGATCGATCTCGCAGAGCCTGGTTCCATAGCCGAGTTCAAGCTCAAGTTTGCCTATGCCAACAGGCCCGCCATCGTACAGAACGCCATGCCGCCCAAGGACTGGCCCTGTCGCGAGTGGTCGCTCGACAAGCTTGCACAGCGCTGGCCAAACCGTTTCTTCCAGTGCGAGGCCGTGCGCTCACGCCTGCCCACCTACTTTAGCTACTCGCGTGGCATGCAGCACCTCCACGAACAGACGTGGCAGCAGCTGCTCGAGGACGCCGATGGCAATCCGGATGTGGCTGGCCGTCGAGACTCGGCGACAGTCTCTAATGACGGCACCCCCTCGGCAGACGGCACTGACAGCCCGCGCGATCGCACCGCGCTCCCGCTCCAGAATACCCCGTACACCGTGACACGCGCTGGCACTCACCTGTATTCCGCCGTCGCCGACGAGGGCGACTCGACGTTCGACCCGTACGCCGTGCCGGACGAGTCGCCCTTCTACCTGTTTGACGCATCGTTTGCCGACGACCCGCATGCGTCGCTCGAGTGGCGCGTGCCCAAGTTCTTCCAGCAGATCTCCACCACCGCCGCCGATGCACGAGCCGACCACGATGCGTCGGCTGTGCGCTCCGACCTCTTCTCGCTGCTCGGTCGGCTGCGTCCCGATCACCGCTGGATCATTGCCGGGCCCGCACGCAGCGGCAGTGGCTGGCACAAGGACCCCAACGCCACCTCGGCGTGGAACGCGGTGCTGACGGGTCGCAAGGCGTGGATGATGCTTCCGCCGCACGTCACGCCGCCCGGTGTGTTTGTCAGCGACGACGAGGCCGAGGTGACGGCGCCGCTCAGCATCGCCGAGTGGCTGCTCGAGTTCGCGCACGAGACGCGCAGGCTCTACGGGCCGTCGGCGGCGCGTGCAGAGGACAGGCTGCTGCTCGAGGGCGTGTGCGAGGAGGGCGAGGTGCTGTACGTGCCCAGCGGTTGGTGGCATCTGGTCATCAACCTCGAAGAGTCGGTGGCGCTCACCCAGAACTTTGTCTCGCCGCCCGAATTGGCCACCGTGCTCGACTTTATGAAGAACAAGCCCGACCAGCTCTCGGGCTTCAAGCGCACGCAGCTGGACGGGCCGGCGGAGGCGGGCGCGGTGGCGCTCGCGCCGGGACGGCAGGCGGCGTCGATCGGACAATCGGTGGCGGGCGCGCAGCAGACGCAGGCGGATGAAGCGGACGACGACTGCGACGGCGCGACGTTTGACGTGTTCGCGCTCTTCGCCGACCGGCTGCAGCGCTTCGACGCGGCACTGCTCGACGAAGCCCTCGCCAAGGTCGAGCAGATCGAGCAGACGCGCAAGTCGATGTGCCTCGCCCGGCGCGTGGCGCCCGCGCCCAAGACGGCGGGGCGTAGGGCGAATGCCGGCCCGACATGGTGGGAGAAGCTGAAGCAGCCGTCGCACGAGGCTGCGGCAAGCGGCGACGGCGAAGGCGCCGAGCAAGAGGCGCCGGGCGCATTCTCCTTGTCCACACAGCTGGCGGGCGAACAGCTCGAGCTCGACGATGTGCCGTGGTAGACTCGCGCGGCTGTAGACTGCATGGTCCCCGCTCACTTTTGTATAAAAATATCTCAGACTCCTTTTTGCATCCGGACCGACGCCGCACCGACCACCGCGAGGGAGCGTGCGGACTGAAAGTGTACATTGCGTAAGACTGCGGAATGGCCGTGCATATCGGCGCGCTGGAGGATGTGTCGGGCTACGTTGGGGCAGGGTGGGGGACTACTCGGCGAAGAGGATGTCTAAATCGCCAACGGTGTCGGTTTGCTTTGGATCCTTGTTGAGTGCATGGTGGATGAGCGAGTCCTTCCTCTTCTGGATCTGCAAGATCCTATTCTCGATCGAGTCCTTGACGAGGTACCTATACACGTTCACCGGTTTGGTCTGACCCAGACGATGGATGCGGTCGATGGCTTGGTGTTCTATGCTGCTGTTCCACCAAAAATCCAGCAGCCAAATCTTTGTCGCTGCGGTCAAGTTCAGCCCCACTCCACCGGCCTTGAGCGAGATCAGGAACAACACCACCTCGCCCTCGCGCGCAGGAGACTGAAACTCGACAAGCAACTTTTCCCTCTGCTTCTGTGGCGTCGTTCCATCCAACCGCAAGAAGCGGAACTGATACCGTGCCAGTACCGGCTGGATCACATCGAGGAACGAGGTGAACTGCGAAAAGATGACGCCCTTGAAGCTGCCCTCGGCACGAAGCTGGTTGAGGTGCGAAATGAGGGCACTCACTTTGGTCGAGGTGAGCAGGTTGTTGCGCACATAGATCATCCCGCCCCGATCGTCCGACGAGGTGGGTGGACGCGTGCGGATCGCCTCGATCAAATCGCTCGCAGCTACAGGACCGGTTCGACACGTTGGACACGCAGGCTCCTCGCCCCGCTCAACGCACTGCTCGAGGTAGCCAAGCAGACACGCCTTGCATGCACTGTGCATGCAGCGCGGCAGATAGCACGGCGCAATCTGCGGATCCTCGAAACAGATGGCGCACTCGCTCTCCACCGCTGCTGCATCGCCACCGGCGTTGGTGAGCAGCCGATCCACCATGGTGCGCGAGTAGCCTCCCGCCTCTCCCTCGCCCTCGCCCTGCTCTGCCGACTGAAACTGCGCCACAAGCTCGCGCAGATCCTCCGTGCCCGGCGTCGCATCCCCATCCCCACCATCGCCAAATCCAGCCGCATCATCTTCATCCACCCCTGCCTCCGCCCCACCTACCTCTCCACCCCCCACAATCTCGGTGTCGCCTGCTTTTGTCTTACCCTTGCGCGCCTGCAGCACGAGCGCCGGATGGCACACCGCCTGCCTCAGCCGCATGAGCACGCTAAAGATGACCGAAAAGTTGCGCGTCACCGTCCCGTTCGCCTTGAGCGTGGCATACTGCATAAATGCCCGGCGATAGACATTGTCGTAGATCCTCCGTTCGATCGGGCTGAATTCGAGTTCACGCACCTCGATCGTCTTTGGCGGGAGCTCGACGATCGGTCTGCCGTCCTTGTCCTTCATGCGCTTCTCCCTGCGCAGCAGTACCGACTCGAGGATGACCTGCACCACGTCGAGCGCCTTGGTGCTCTTGGCCTGGAACGGCTTGCACACAAAGCTGTTGAAGAAGCTAAAGTCGCCCCACGGCTCGACGCGCAGGAACTTGAGCAGACTAAACAGGTCCGTCAAGCGGTTGATGATCGGCGTGCCCGTCAGCGCCCACCGACGGCGCGAAACGAGGTCGCAGCACGCACGCGCATTCATGGTCGAGCGGTTTTTGATGTTGTGCGCCTCGTCCAGAATCACGCGCAGCCAATCGATGCAGTACAGCGGTGCCGTACTCGACAGATGCCGATTCGCCGCACCACCGCCATCCAGGAATCGTCGGTACTCGGTGACCAGTGTGCCGTACGAAGTGATCACCACATTCACTTTGCCCGACTCGAGCTGGGCGAGCAGATCCGCCTTCGAGTCGGCATAGTACAGCATGGGTGTGAGCGAGCCGGGCGCCGAAGAGCGCATGATCTCGTCGCGCCACTGCCCGATCAGACTCATAGGCGCCACCACGAGCGACGCCTTGCCCTTAGCCACAGACGCCTTGAGCAGCGCCCGACGCGCGTCGCCGCTCGACGCCGACGCGGCAAAAGCCGAGGCGAGCGATGTCTGCTTGGCCGCGCCGCGGCGCTTACCCGAGACTGCCCATTCGTCCTCGCCATCCCCTGCGTCTTCGTCACTGCTCTCCTCGCCGGCCTCGGCACTGCGGTTGGCATGCAGCAGACTGGTGACCATGATGGTCTTACCCAGCCCCATCTCATCAGCCAAAATGCCGCCGCGCGAGCCCTTGCTAGCGCGCTGAAAGTCGAGGCTGAGATCGCCAGTGTACGGATTGAAGTAGAACATGCGCGTCGGACTGAGCACCAGCCGTTCATTCGCCTCGGGCTGGTCGTAATCAAGCGGGAACTCGTACTCCTCCCACAGCGGATGCAACGACAGACTGCGCTCGCCCGCATTCGCCTGCGACGCCTCGTCTTGCTGCGACGACGGGCCCGGCGCTTTCTCCATATTCTTCATCCAGCCCAGCGCCTGCTTCTGGTACGGCCGCAAGGTGAGCAAAAACGTCTCCGGTGGATCGACCTCGGGCAGATGCGCATCATTCGCCTGCGCCTTGCGGTACACTTCATCGAGCTGGTTGAGGTTGAGCTCGGTGCCGTCGTTTTCGTCCACGTCCGCATCGCCGTCGGTCTGCTGCTGCGCCTCTTTCAGCTGCGTAGCGATGCCGCCCTCGGCCGCAGCTGCCTCATCGCTGCTGCTGTCGACGTCAATCGGTGCCGACGGCGATGACGCAGGCCCTGTAGCGTTGGATTGAGCCGAGGTGGCCACATCGCCGCCGTACTGGTCGAGCATGGCATCGCTGGAAAAGTCGTCGACCGCCTTGTGCGCCTTGAGGATAGAGTTGCTGAGGCTCGGCTTGAGGTCGCACACGCGGAACATGCGGACGAGGCTGATCTTGCGCTCGCGCAGCGACTTTTCGATTTCGGACTCGGCAGTCTCAGGACGCAGACCATCATTCTGCTCGTCGAAACCTCCATTTGCCAGGGCGGTGAGACTGAGGAAGAAAGCGTCGAATCGGATGTAGGCCTTAACTTGGAGCAAGATGTCGCAGCCGACGGTGAGCGAAGCGGGGCAGTCGACGACTACGCCCTCGAAATCGGCAATGCCTGCATCGATGAGCTTGGACATCCACGTGGCGACTTCGAGCGGAAGGCGGCCTACTTCAAAGCCGCGCATGTTGCTAAAGCGCACGATGAAGTCCTGCTTGTCCTTGGACTTTTGCTTGGAGGCGAAGAACGAGGTGGGAGCGCTGGCTGCGCCGCCAAAGTTGAGAGTGGCTTGCTTGGTTTTCTTGACGCCGCCATTGATGAGTTTGGAGGGCTTGGAGGTCTCGGCGGGCGAGGGCTTTTTGCGTGGACGAAAGATGTGGACGGGATCGCCTGGCTTGACGTAGGAGGAGCCCTTGGACAATGACCAGGCGGACAGCACGAATGTGCCGAGGAAGCGGCGGTCGAAGGCATCATGGCGAAGACGTGGGTCCGGGCTGGGCGAGCGTTTGCGAGGCGCTTCTGGAGCAGGAGAGGACGACGAGCTTCTGGGTCGCTTTGCATTGCCGTTTGTGCTCGTCATATGCGCCGCCTCAGTAGCTCTCTTGCGCTGTGGCTCGAAAGGTGAGGAAGAGCGATCGCCGTTAGGTTGAGATGGAGCTGTTGGAATAAACTCCTCGTCGTCGCTCTTGATCTTTTGGCGAGGGGCAGACTTGGCTGGAGCATCGATTTGTGTGGAAAAGAAGTCGGCAGCATCAGCTGTTTCTTCTTCATCTTCGACACCCCAGGCGTCCAAGTCTTCGTCTTCGTCGGCTAAGAAGAGCGGCTTGGCATTGTCGGCTGCAGCTCGACGAGGCTGCTGTCGCCTGGATGTTTCGCCAGTCTGTGCGCTAGTCGAGCCGACGATGCTGAAGTCGTCTTCTGTATTGTCGGGTTCCGCAGTCACTTCGACGCTTGGCGGCTGGTTTGGACTCGTTGGCGGCCCATGCTGCCTTTGTGCGGGTTTACGAGGCGAAGAGGGCGTGGCGGAGGGAGACGATGCAAAGAAGTCGCGCGACGGCTGCGACTGCGGGTCCAAACTGGACTGCGAGGCCATGACGGGTGCCGCGAGTCTCTGTCGGCCTGTATATGCTCCGTGGCTCGACGTGTTCGTGAAGGATGAACAAGAAGCAATGGAAAGAGGTTGGGCACGACCTTGGACTCAGCCGGCAACTTGTCCAACACCGGTGGCCAAAAAGTGTTTCTCTGCAGAGATGCACGGCTGAGCCAACAATTCGCGGCGTCCAACAACGCGACACCGCGTAAATCACGCGGCTTTTTTCGGCGGTGTGAGACCGTTTGAGATGACATTTCAAAAGAGGAATTTCTGCGAGCTGGTCGGTGCGCCAAATAGAGCCGCCTCAGGAAGAAGAAGAAAAAGAATTTGCAACACGTTCTCAGCTGTTGCTGCTGCTGCCGCCGCCCGGCCTGTGCTCATCCGCTGCAGCTGAGCGATGTGTGTTTGGCAGGCGCCGGCCTTTCAACACCGCGTTAGGAATGCAATGCTCATACTCTCTCATCTTCCATCACCTCCCTCGAACCCCCCATCCAAACCCCACATCATCATCATCAACATGGCTGGCGGAAACTTTGAGCTGGTTGCGCTCGGCAACCCCCTGCTGGACATGCAGATCCGCAACGGCGAGGCCATGCTGGAAAAGTACGGCCTCAAGCCCAACGATGCTGTGCTCGCCGACGACAAGCAGCTCGCCATCTACCAGGACATCGTGGACAACTACGACGTCACCTACGTCGCTGGTGGTGCTGCGCAGAACGCCGCGCGCTGCGCCCAGTACGTGCTGCCGCCCAACTCGACCGCCTACCTCGGCTGTGTGGGCAAGGACGACTTGGCCAAGCAGCTGCAGGCTGCCAACGACAAGGAGGGGCTCAAGTCGATCTACCAGTTCTCGGACGATGCGCCTACCGGCTCGTGCGCCGTAGTCATTACCGGCCACAACCGCTCGCTCTGCACCAACCTGGGTGCGGCCGAGAAGTTCGCCAAGTCGCACCTCGAGACCGCCGAGGCACAGCAGGCGATCAAGAACGCAAAGATCTTCTACCTCGGCGGCTTCTTCCTCACGCACGGTGTCGAGTCGGCGCTGGTGCTTGCCAACGAGGCCAAGGCGCGCGATGTGTCGTTCACCATGAACCTCTCGGCGCCCTTCATCCCGCAGTTCTTCACCGCCCAGGTCGACCAGGTGGTTCCGTTTGCCGATGTCATCTTTGGCAACGAGACCGAGGCCGAGGCGTGGGCGCAGGCGCACAACCTCGAGACCAAGGACCTCAAGCAGATCGCCCAGGCCATCGCCGACTACGACGCTGCTACCACCAAGGCCGAGAAGCGCGTGGTGATCATCACCAACGGTTCGCAGCCCACCATCCTGGCCAAGCGCGGCGAGTCGCAGCAGTTCGTGCACGAGACGCCCAAGATCAACCCCGCCGACATTGTCGACACCAACGGTGCGGGTGACGCTTTTGCTGGTGGTGTTGTCGGCGCGCTTGTGCTTGGCAAGTCCATCGACGAGGCCATCAACGTCGGCCACAAGCTCGGCGGCATGTGCATCGGTCAGGTCGGTCCCATCCTCAAGTTCCCCAAGGAGAACGTGCTCTAGCCTGATCCTGCCTCGTGGGCGAGATGAGACCAGCGGTTCTCTCAACAAAACCTCGGCAACTTCTTTCGCCACCTTCCTGCTTTTCTGTCGCATCTTGGGTGCTCAACATACCCGGCTCTGTCCCCTCAATTTCCTCGCTGTATTGTGTGTAATACATGGTGCGTTTTGTGCAGTCGTGGTTGTGAATGGTGTGACGTGCAAAGTGGGGGGGCAGTGGCATTTGCTTGAGCAGGACACAATGAGACGCGCATCCGCGCCTTTCATACATGACCTTGCATGCGCAGATCGCACCGTCGCTAGAGCAGGCTGAGTCCTTGCTGCTCCTTTTCGCTCTTCCCATGTCCTTCTATACGAAGTACTATTCATCCCATGACTTCCAATACCGGGCATGCAAAGAACGGCACGAAGTCGAATCCTACCAACCAACACACCACACACTGCGATACTGGCCATGGTGACGCCAACAGGTCACTCGTCGAAACGGCACATGCGGATGCTGATGATGCTTCGGATGGCGACGAATGGACGCAGCTTACCCAGCCGCTAAGCGCCGACGAACAAATCGCCCTGTTGCGTGACGAGCTGCAACAGCTGCGCCAGGACTTAAGCGCCCTCGCTCGCTCCCAGACCAAGACCGACTCAGCACTTGCGAAACTCGAACGGTCCACCGAAAAGCTCAAGGACAAGATCAAGACCAGAAAGTCCTAGCGCAGCCCCAAAACCCAGGCCATCCACCCCTGCTTGCTCAACAGCACAACACTGCGACACTGTCAATCAACGACACGCACACGCTAGCACACGTTGCAATCGAGTCAAAAAGTGTCCAGATTCTCCCATGCCTACACCACACTTTACCGCCCTACTAACAACCCGTAAGCTTGTTCTTGGGCCAAGCGTGAGGATAAACCGTGTAGTTGGGGTTGGTGTAGAGATCCAGATGGTCGTTGATGTACTGAGCCGTGGGGTGGTCCGCTGGATCACACGTGATCCTATCCGTCTGACCATCCAGCTGATACACACGCACATAGTCCACCGCCATGGTCGCAGGGAACTCGACGCCGCCCGCGCCAAAGTTGACACGCTGGAACGTAGGCGACATGCCCAGATTCATAATGATCGACATCGGCTCCACCGACACCGTACGAATCCCGATATCCATGGGCGGATTCGCCATCATCGCCTTTCCGTTCACCGACCACGAAGGCTTGCCGTTGATGTACCACGTAATAGACCCACCGCCATTCTCGTTCCAGTCCGGCTGATACTCGACACCATACGTCAGATACTGGTTGGTCGTATCCACATAGCCAGCGTCAGGGATCTGGGTGAGCGCCGAAACCGCCTCCTGATACACGTTGCCCTTGTACGTGTTGACCTCGGTGACGTCGTCGTCGTAGATCTTGACTGCCGCCGACGTGTTGAGCCACTCGTAGCTCAGGTCGAACGGTGCGATCTGATACGACTGCGAGGCGTAGCCGTGCGACACGCCCGCGCGGTTCTGGATCTGCGCCTCGAGAATGTCGAGCTCGGGCGACGAGCGCGCCACATTCACATTCGGACCCGGGTGGTCCTCGCCGGGACACGTGCAGGCGGGCGAACGCATGCCGGAGAGGAACGACACTCGTCCACCCACCGAGTAGGTACCCTGCGAGTTGATCGCACCATCCGGACCCGTGCCGTTGACCCAGGTCTGGTTGCGCAGGATGCCGGCATCGCAGCTGGCGTAGCTGTAGGGCCACATTCCGTCGGTAGACCCAGCGTAGCCGGGACGAGCGAGGTTGCCCATGAGCCACAGACCGGGCCAGTATCCCGAGGTGGAGGGACCGCCGGGCATGCGCATGGAAAACTCGATGTAGCCGCCCTGGAAGCAGAACTTGTTCCAGGACTGCACCATGCCGGACTGGAAGTTGAGGTTGTGCGTTGTCTTTTGGGTCATGGTGATGGTGAGTGCGCCGCCGGTGGTGTTGACGGCCTCGGGCGAGTAATACTCGTAGTCGCCGGTGGCGCCGTAGTAGAGGTCGACGGCCTCCCAGAACGGGTCGTCGCCGGGCCAGAAGGTGCGGCCCTCCTGCTCGAACTCGTCGGAAAAGACGAGGTGGTAGGACTTGCCATCGGCGGCCGAGACGCGTTTGAGCGCCGAGGCGGGGGTGTCTGCATCGATGAGGCTGAATAGCGGCAGGTCGGGCACCTGACCGGAGCCGTTGGTGCCGCCGAGGTTGTAGCCGCCCTTCTTGGAAGCATTGTAGAGCTTTTCAAAGTGCGAGATGATGGGGTAGCCCGCAAAGAGGGCGACAAGGCCGACGACCAGGAAGGCGAGCGTGAGGACGTTGGCGATTCCGCGCCAGGACATGGCGTGCGAGTGGCTCTCCTTCTTCCAGTCGTGCAGGTCGTCGTCGTCCTCGGGCCCCTCGTAGATGGGCTGGCCCTGAGCGCCGGTGGCGTACTTGTAGCCTGCGGTGGATGTAGATGAGGCGGTAGCAGCGGTTTTTGCGCGCATGTTGGGGTTGGCACCTCGCGGCGGGGCTGCGTTGTTGCGAGGCTGGTAGCCTTGGGTGGGGAGAAGACGCTGGGTGGCGCCGCTGCTCTCGCCGCTGGAGAAGGAGCCGGACATGTTGTGCGACTGGTCGGAGGGGATAGCACGGGGACCGGGACGCTGGTGCGGCTGTTGGGATGGTGGGGTATAAGAGACCTGCTTGTAGGAGGGCATGTCTCGTGGCTGCTGCTGCGCAGGCACGCTGCGATAGTTTCCAGGGCGATTGCTCATTAGAAAGATGATGGGAGCCGAGGCTCGAGAGGAAAATGACGGAGCAGAGGCAAGGTACAGATGAATCCAGGAGGGGAAGAGGAAGGACGAGTACAGGAAAGTGACAGAACGTTAATGGTGGCGATGGTGGGGGGGATGGGGGAGGGACAAGACGGATGGATGGGCCTGAATCTAGCGAGAGAGGGGAAGCCTTTCAGATGAGGCAGCCAGAGAGAGAGGCAAAGGGGCCAGACGGGCAAGAACAGGCCAGACAGGCTGGCTGGCAAGAGAAAGGGCGGCGGAGTAAGGCGAACTGGAAGCGTTGGGTCGGGCGGATATGAAATGCAGGATTTGCGGAGGGGCAACACGGCCAACGGACACGAAACAGGATGAACGCGGGGCGACACGGCTGTTTCAGGGCATCCAGCAGCTAAGCAGCAGCAGCAGCAGAGCTGGACAGGGGCCAGCCGAAACGAGACGAGGGAGAGAGAGAGAGAGTCGCGCGGCCGAGGCCAGCCGGCGGAGGCACGACAGGCAGGCGAGGCAGACAAGGCCATGCGGGTCAAGACCCTGGAGATGCGGTGTGCATGGCAGGGCCATGTTGTTGTGGTCGTGCGCGCGCATCGTCCAAGGTTGGGCGCTACGTTCGGTCGGCGGAAGTGAGAGGTCCTCGAGTGAATCTGAGTTCGGCCCGCGTTGGGTGACTGATGGCATTCCTCAGCAGCAGCAGCAGCAGCTGTGCACTTGGGCTGGGTGGCGCTAATTGCATTTTCCAGGCGAATCCGAAGCCGTCTGCTTCCGCAGGCCCAGAGGCTCGGCTGGTGCGGCGCTGAGCCTGAGGCTCCAGCCGTGGGGCCAAAGTGAAGCGCCGCCAGGGTGCAGCAGCAGCAGCTCTAATTGACTTGCCCCAGCGTGCAGCAGATCGTGCAGCTCTCGCCTGCGACCGCCTGCTGCCACACTAGCGTGGCAAGGCACAGCAGCCGCAATGAAAAAAACGCAAGGAACCCAACCGCGGGACGCGCGCATGCAGTTCTCACACTGCTCAGCCGCCGCCCTTTGGCCCTCCGCGCCCCCAATCAGAGCGCGTGTTGACACGTCGTTCCTCTGCCGACAGCCTGCACCCTGCAGACTTGGAGTTCCATCGCACCAGCTCGCGTGCAGCTTTTCGAACGCCATCCCGATCCACATCGCTCGTCTAATTCTCCCGATGCTTCCCCCTTTCCCGATGGCGTTGCCGTCTCGGCCTTCTCCGAGAATTCTTTCGTTCTACTGCATCCTCGCCCTGTCAAAACTTTGTACGCCTGCACATCATCGTGTGAAGTGACGATGATTCCATCGAGCAGTGACCTTGAGAGCAGAGAAAGCGAATGCGTGCTTCTGACTCATGAGGAAGGAGTTGTGCAACGGCGAAAGCGTCAGTCAAGCTGGGGGCTTTTTCCAGCCTCATTCGTCTAGCCGAGGCGAGAGTGTGCCCACAACCGCGGTGCGAGGCGAACCGAGTGAGCCCAGCCTCGCCATAGCCTTCGGATCGGATCCAGCCGTGCCTGAGAGGAGACCCGACCGCGTGCTCAGCTTGCTCAGCTTGCTCAGCGTGCTCAGCGCAAACAACCCTTGCCTGCCAAGACCGCGGCGGCAATCTTTGACGGCTCTCGTGTGCACGGCGATTGCGCCGCAACCACACCGACAGAATTCACAGTCCGCTCACACAAATCTTCCTTCCTCCTCATCTTCATCAATTCTTCCAACGACTTTCCTCTCCACCATCACCATCATTCTCCCCCTTCCCAGCCTGGCAGCTTCCACCGACACCATGGCCTCGCAAGTTCAGACGGCGCTGCCCGATTACGCGCACAGCACCAACACGCTCGAGACTGTGCCCTCGTACAACGCCGCCAACACCACCGCCGCCTTCCCCGCCGCCAAACCCTGCTCGCTCACCGTCAAGAACCTCGACCGCAAACGCGACCCCATCCTCTTTGTCGACGCCGCCGCCAGCGATCGCGTCGTCTTTGAATTCGTTCAGCTCGACTACGCCGACTCGGCTGCTGACGCCGAGCTGCGCCACAAGCTCGTCGAGGAGGCCTCCGACATCTACGCGTCGCCCGTCAAGCTCGTCGTGGCGGCGGACAAGACGGTGCCGTACGCGGTGCGCAAGCACGTCGCATCGTCCACCTACGAGATCATCCAGCTCGACTCGCACGGCGGCTTTGGCGCATGCACCAAGATCGCCACCAAGGGCATCTTCAAGAGCAAGTACCACCTCGAGCGCGCGCCCGCCGCAGAGACGTCGCACGCCGACGACGTCTACCTTAAGGGGTCGCTCAAGGCGCTCAACGTCTCGCTGCGTCGCAATGTGGATGGAAACAAGGTGACGCTCATCGAGCTGATCAAGGGCGTTCATGCGACCGTGGCGCACTTTGACTCGGGCGTCACGCAGCTCGGTGCATCGCTGTCGGTGCCTTACCTTGTAGCGGCGCTGTTTGCGGCGATTGACACGCACCGCGAACACTACCTCACCTTCACCACCGATGAGAAGCTCGACGAGCTCCAGGCGAGGGTCAAGCCGTCTACGTGGGATTCGCTCTTCCTGCAGGCGGGACAGACGAGCAAGAAGCAGGAAAAGTTTGCACAGCAGCTCGAGTCGGAGCGCAAGCGCGATTACAACGAGGCCGTGCACAATAAGAGCGCCTATCCTAATGGAATTATCCCCGCCAACAGATCGGGTTCCCACTCGCGCTCGCGATCCAGGGCCGCTTCTAGGGACGCTTCGCGCACCGCTAGTCCCGCTCCTGCCCATGCGGCTCTGCCACCTGTCGACGATGCTGGGAATTCCGCGGACCAGCAACGTGGTCGTCGCTGATTGTCGTCCCTTTATACCTCGCACGCAACGGCTAGATAATACACCCGATTGCATGGATGCATGCATGCTGGCAGTGTGACAGGGGCAAGTCTTGGTGGGGACAATGACTCAGATGAGATCGAATGCATCCCCTAGCGCACTCGATGAGGTTGAATGAAAGGGTGGGGATCATGCGCATGCCCGAGTGGGTGGGACCTTGCATCCAGTGTCCAGGAAATGAGGCGCGGATCTTGCACACGGATCGAAGGCCTGGCACATATAAGTGCGGCCTCCATCGCGGTGCAGCTTGGATTCCATCCACCGTCGTCGCCATGTTGCGAATTCTTGCTCTCTTTGCAGCGGCTCTCGTGGCCGTGGGAGCACGACAGCTTCCCGATGTAGTTTGCTGTAAGTGGTTCATCCTTCCACTAATTGGTGGTACTGTTACTGACAGCGATGTTGCGGGATACAGCACTGCCGGCCTGTACGAACCTGGAAAAGCTCGGCAACAATGCACGCGGAATCTGGTTCCATCCTTGCCCCGACGACGGAGTGCCCCAAACCAGGTTGGCGGCTGCCGAGATCGCGCCTGACTCGCCCATCGCCCAGCAGATCTGGGACACCCATCCCACCCCCGATGCGTACTGGATCGCACAGGTAAGCATATTACTATTCAAGATAGATTCTAGCAACCGTACTGACGTAGAGCGGATGTAGTATCTGGAGTCGCTCGGATCGTGCAATAGCGCAGTGAGGATCGAGTGCTGGCCAAAGGCTTTCAGGGGTTGCGCTAGGCCAGGTGCTCCACTGCTTCCACCGCTCCCCATGCCTCCGCATGGCCCGCCGCAGCTTCCACCGCTCCCTTTGCCCCCCCATGGCCTCCCGCAGCTTCCACCGCCCCCCATGCCTCCTCATGGCCCCCCGCCGCTTCCAATGCCACCAAACCTCCCGCCGCTCCCCTTCACGCCGCCTCACCGCATGGTCAAGCTCGTCAAGACTCCCGATCCCACGTTTGACGACAACCTCGTGCTGCTTCCCTAAGAGTGCCGCACGAGCGCCGCAACGGTGCCGCACAATTGCCGCACAGTGTCACCAGTCCGCGTAGTTCAATGCAAAGGTTTTCTAGCGTTCTTCGGTGTGATGAAGGGCGTGTTTTTGCCAATTCAAGGAACGAAGGCGTGTGACTACACGTGACGATGCGAAGAAGTCAACACGCCTGGCAGATGTGCCGTCGAGGGCAAGTACAACCCCGTGAGACGTGTCGATGCGGGAAAGCACACCTGCGCAAGACAGACACCACATCTCTCGTTTTGCCAGCACACGATGCGACGCACGATGTCAGAACGAAGAATGAACGACAATGAGATTGAAGAAGACAAATGAGAACGAATGAGAACGAGCGGGAGGGAGGGGGGAGCAGGCATGCGAGACCCGTTGCAAGAGGAGGAGCGCAGAGTGGCGACTAAATCGCGCGCGCTTACTCGTCCTTCTTCTTGGGGAAGCACTGGTCGTCGACGTCCTGGATCTTGTAGCACTCGATGCGGGGATCGCAGTCGGTCTCCTCGTTGATGCGGTCGGTGAGCATCTACACACGTCCAGCGAGTCAGTCTCCATTCCCTTTCAATCAATTCTTCAGCTGGGAAGTGGGGATCTTACCTGACGAACGTCCTTGGGTTCGACGTTGCGGAAGTCGTTGTAGAAGTCGCAAGCCTTGTTGTCCTTGTTGTCCTTGCAGATAGCCGGGGTGGGGCACGAGACGTAGACGGTGTCGACAAACATGCCGCGGTGACCGAAGGGCGTGAGACGGTTGTACCAGTTCTTGAGCGTGTGCGGCTCGTAGCACTGCGAGACCTGCATGTTGTGCGCGTAGTCGAGCTCGGTGTAGTGCGAAACGCTCTTGCAGGTGCGCGACTCGATGCGACAGGCAATCGAGGCGTTCTTGGGCTTTTCACCCGTGGTGTTGTCGTGCGTCTCGACAGTCACCTCGACATCGGCCGCACGCACAGCAGTCATGCTGACCGCAACGAGCGCAATAGCGAAAAGCGACTTAAACATCATCTTGATAATACTAGGTGGTGGGAGAGAAAAGATCTAGGTAGAAGGTGAGGGTGAGGAGTGTCAACGAGGGAGTGAGTGAGTGGAAGGAGAGACATTTATACTCTTGCACTCGGCTTGTGTGTGTGTGGAAACGGTGTCGAGGCTTCCCGTCCGTTGCAACAGGCAAGATCGCCCCCACCTCGCCCCACGCTGAACAGCATGGCCTTGAGGAGGTGCGGCTTGCAGCGTTCGCCCACTTGCAGGGCTACGACAATGCAAGCCCGCACGCTTTCATCCCCACCCACCCGCACAGCGTCGTTGCTCCACGCACGCACCCTGCGCCCAGCATGTAGCACACCGCGCCATGCTCAGGCACACGGCGGCCGATGCAGCTGAAACGGCTTTCGAGACAATACGCGCAGCGATGCTGTGGCGACTCTTGCACGTTCCTGCACCCGGTGAGGCTCAAACTCCCGCCAACCGCGCGCACCTCATTCCGCCGCGTACATGCTTTGCAAGCCACTTGGCGATGTATCATAAGTTACCTTCATTTGTTGCCGGCATCCGAAGTCCTGCAGCCAACTTCGCGAAAGCAGCGTGTTTCGCCTCGAATCGTCCGGTTCAACAACTTGGAATAAGCCCAAGTCCCGAGCTGGAACATGAGTGCTGTAATAGATGCTTGAACCTCGTCACTGAGCTAGATCAACTTCGTCGTCTTGTCACTTGTCGAGATCGAGGTTGTCCGCTTCATCGCTTCGCTTTTGACGCATACCTGTTCGCTCGACGCACAATACACCTGCGCACAATCTCTGTCTGCGTGCTGCGAGACATTGTCTTGTTCCGATGCAAGACAAGCCGCGTCAAATGATCAGAGGCTGAGCACAGCGAACTGGGATGAGGGCCTGGTGGAGAACACCTTAGATTGCTCTAAAGCTGAGCACCTCCTCCACAGCCTCGCCACCCTCGATGCGCTTTCCCCATGCCGTAAAGAAGAAGCTGACTGCATGCAACGATGAGGTTGATCACGTGCATCCTAGACTCACCAGTGAAAGCGACGCATCCGACCTAGCGTTCATGACACATACGATTGTCAAAGGAGGCTATATAGCGGTGGTGGGACGGCGGTGACATGCTGTTCTCGATCAGTCAAGCCGGAGGCCTTTCAATGCAGTCGCCTCTGCACCTCAAACCAGCTCCATGGCGAGGAGAATCAAGAAACTGATTCACAGACTGCCATACGCCTCAAGTCATTCATCGCCGGACGAGGACATGGTCAGAATTGCATCGTCCTCGTGTGCTGTGTTCGACGCTGCACCTGTGCCAACTAACGATCGAATTGCATCGTCCTCGTGTGCTGTGTTCGACGCTGCACATGTGCCAACTAGCGATCAAAGTCAACCAACATCGCCAACCCAGGCATTGCCAAATCGCTTCGCCCACCTGCTCTGCGTCTTCTCTCGCTCTTCGTCAGCCTCTTCCATCTCCCGCCTCAACCATGCTAACTTTGTCCTACACATCGTTCGTCGTCCCCACACCAGCTTGCAGCTGAAGTCCCATGCATCCATCGCCCTTCATCCCGCGCCCCACACTCCAGCTCCCAATTCACGCACGCAACACCAGCCCACTTCACCCTCGCCCCTAATCAAACACAAGCCCACGCGCATTGCTCAGACTGTACACATTGGAATTGCCTTATTACACCCCACCACTACGCTTGCTCAAGCAAGGTAGCCGTTGGCCTGGAGCCACTGCTTGACATCCTCGGCATCGCGCTCGACCCACCTTGCGCGCGCACGCACGGCATCGAGACCCTGGCTGAGACCCATGGAGAACTTGGCGGTGTCCTTGTCCTTGAAGAACTGCTCGACGTCCTGCGCGTCCTGCTCGGACGAGAAGGCGCTGAACGAGTACTCGATGATGCGCGAGAGCGAAAAGTTGCCCGCAAACCTCTTGGACAGCGCCTCCCATCGGCTCTTGGTGGCATCCCAAATAAGACGTCGGCCAGCAGGGTTGCCCGACAGCGCCGCAAAGAAGAACATAAAGTCCTGCTCCTTCACCTCGTCGCCAAACAGGAAGTCCACAGTGCGCTCCAGCAGCTTCACGTCCTTGGACGCACCCAGCGCCAGCATGGCCGCGATCTTGTGCGTGGGCGTAGGAGGCTTGCGGTAGATGGCAAGCACAGCCTCGTACTCCTTCTCGCCACCGTGCTCGACTGCCCGCGCCATGGTGGTGCGCAGCAGATCCGGGTGGATCTGGCTGTCATCGCCCGTGGTGGCAAGGTGGTCAAAGCGCTTCTTGATCTCGCCCAGCGTCCACGCATCCTCGCCCGCAGACGCCGCGGCGATGGCAACCGCACGCAGCTGCTTGAGGTCGGGCGAGTCGTTGGCGCCAAACTCGAAGCCGAGCTTCTTGGCCGTGGGACCAAAGATGTCGGCGCGCAGCTTCTTGATCGCGCCCGTCACCTGCGCGTCCTGCTCCCACCACGCGCTGGCGAGCGTGCCGAGGTTGAGCGACGACGCCGAGTTGACCAGGTACGTAGGGTCGTTGCGCAGCGCCTTGGCGAGCGACAGACCGCCCGACGTCTTGCCGTAACCGGCCGAGGCGAGCGTGAAGGCGTCCGAGACGAGACCCAGGCGGTCCTCGAGCGAGAAGGCCGAGTCCTTCTTGGCAGCCTCCTCACCGAGCTTGGCGAGACGCTCGGGCGAATAGGCGACGCGGTAGACGCCGATGGTCTCGGCGTTGAGCTTGTAGGTGGCGTCCTTGGCGTTGGCGAGCGGGATCTTGACCTCGCGCTCGCTGTTGAGGAAGGCGTCGCGGTCGACGGCGACCTTGCCGTCGGCGCCGACGGTCTTGAGCATGAGCGGCACGTACCACAGCGTCTTGTCCTCCTCGGCGGTGGGGTCGCCAGTGGAGAGGAAGCGGTTCTGCTTGATGTTGAGGCCATCAGCATCTTCGGAGACGGTGAGCACGGGGAAGCCCTGCTTGAGCACCCAGTTGGCCATGATCGAGGCAATGTCGCGGCCGGACGACTCGCTGATGCCGTTCCAGAGGTCCTTGGTGACGGCGTTGGAGTAGAGGTGCTTCTTGAGGTAGATCGAGACACCCTTGAGGAAGACGTCCTCGCCGATCATGTTGGAGAGCATGCGCAGCACACTGGCGCCCTTGGAGTAGGAGATGGCATCAAAGACCTGGTTGATGGCGTCCTCGACGTTCTCGCCCTGGAGCGGCACCTCGATGGGGTGGCTGGAGCGCTTGCCGTCGAGGTCGAGCGCACGGTCGAGGTGGACGTTGATGAACTCGGAGGCGGACTCCCACTCGGGGAAGCATCGGTCGAGGATGACGACCTCGCCCATGAGCGTGGCGAAGGCCTCGTTGAGCCAGAGGTTGTCCCACCAGTCGAGCGTGGCGATGTTGCCGAACCACTGGTGCGCGACCTCGTGCGACTGGACACCGGCGGTGCGCTTCTGCGACTGCAGGCCGGACTTCTCGGGGTCGTAGAGGTAGACCGAGGTGCGGCCGGTGATGAGGCCCCAGTTCTCCATGGCGCCTGCGTCGAAGTCGGAGGCGACGAGCGTGTCGAGCTTGGGGAGCGGGTAGGCGACGTCAAAGACGCGCTCGTACTCGGGGAGCACCTTGACCTTGACGTCGAGGGCGTACTGGGCCTGGTGGATGTACTCTGGGGTGGTGTAGACCTTCATGGGGATGACCTTGCCAGTCAGCGGGCTGGTGTAGCTGCTCTCGATGCTGACAAAGGGGCCGTTGGCCCAGGCGACGAGGTAGGTGGACACCTTGGGGGTGGTGGCGAACTCGGTGACGGTCCAGTCGTTGGAGGCGGTGGAGGCGAGCTCGGTCTTGCCCTCGGTCTTGCCTTCAGTCTTGCCCTCGGTCTTGCTGGTGTTGGCAAGGACATCGTCGAGGCCGAGCTCGGAGGCACGGAGCAGCTTATCCTGCTCGGTCTGGGAGATGTCGTTGGAGCTGACGACGTTCATGTTGGCGAGGGCGGTGGTGTCTTTGCGGTGGATCATGCGGAAGGTGTAGGTGGCCTTGAGGTTGGGCTCGTCCCAGGTGGGGATGGCGCGGCGTGCGGCGGTGGGCTCGAACTGGGTGAGTGCGTAGTAGCCCTTCTTGCCCTCGTGCTCCCAGGTGGAGCGATAGTAACCCATCATGCTCTTGTCGATGTCGCTGGCAAAGGCGACGACGAGCTGCGCCTTGGAGCCCTTGGGGAGGGTGTTGGGGAGCTTTGCGGTTGCGCGCTCATGCTTTGCGTCGATGTCGAGGGTGACGAAGCTCTTGTTGTCGGTCTTGAGCGCCTGGCTGAGGACGAGGGACTTGGAGAGAGCGAGTTTCTCGGCGGCGTTGAAGACGATCGAGTCGGTGTCCTCGAGCACGTCGAGGTCGATGGTGGCGGTTCCGGAGAACTGGAGCGCCTCGAGGTCGGACTTGAGCGTGATGTCGTAGTGGGTGGGGACGACGTTGCGGGGCAAGCGGAACCACTTGGAGGCGTCGGTGGCGTCGGTCATGGTGGAAGAGACGGGCGCGAAGGCTGGGTCTGCAAGGGCACAAGTTGCGTGGGTGCGAAGGAAAGTGGAGCCGACCGAGGAGCGGAGCGACTGCCAGATCGAAGTGCCCAAGGAGGGAGCGAGGATGGCAGCGAGAGCAGCACAGACGGAAAGCGCAAAGACGATGTAAGCGTTTCTGGCTCGGCGCGAATCAGATGGCGACATGTAGCCGCTGTGTGCGGAAGAGTAGAAGCTGCGAGAGCAAGGAGAAGAAGATGGTGGATCACCGCTGTAAGGGAAAAGAGGAGGAGAAAGCGTACCTTTGCAAGATGGTTTTGCAGAAGACGAGGGCGAATCGGCGTGTGGGCACGAGCGAGGCTTGCGACGGTGGGAGTGGCGCCGAAAGTGTGGGGACGAAGGATTGAACGTGGAGCTGATGGGGCTCGAATGCAGGAGGCAAGGAGCGAGTTCACTTTCATCTGCACGCGGAGAGAAAGTGGAGTGGTGGCGAGAGAGAGGCGGAAAGGCAACGAAAAAGGCTCAGTTAGCCAAATGCACCGACCCTCGCACAGATCACTGGCTGGCCCGAGCGGACGAGCGGACGAGCGAGCGAGCGACGGCGGCGGCGGCGGCTGACCAAGGGCGGCCGACCGGTGCCAACGGAGCCCGGGAAGCCAAAAAGGCACACTTACGCACGAACGCGTTTTTTCCTTTTGCAACCGACGCGAGATCGCCTCTGAAATGCGCAATGCGGGCCTTGCTGGGAGGTGTGGAGTAGGAAAGCGACGCCCAAAAAAACCACTTTCGGGGCAGAGATCGGAACGATGGACGAGAAGGGACAAAGAGATGGTGGTGGTAGCAGAGCAAGCGTGTGAGTTTGATGGCGACGCTGACGACGCTTCGCAAATCCCCTTGAAGCTTCAATCAAGGCTCAACACAGGCATTCCGTCGAGTGCGGTGTGCTTCCGGCGAGGAAAGGGCTGCAGCGGACGGGAGGAATCCGAAGAGGGCAGGCAGCAGAGAGCTACTGTCGACGCTCGGCTGAGCTGCACCCGCTCTCTTTTTCTTTTCTGCCGGCACGCGACATGGCGAGCTGTGTTGGACTCCTCCGACTTTTTGACCCTTTTTTTTCTTCTCCCTCAGCAGGGTGCACCGTGCGCTCAACACAGTCCGTGACGTCCGAAAGCCGTCTGCTGCCACCTTCTTTCTTCTTTGTCTTTGCAAGTTGTTCAGATCGTCTGAACAACCCTGCACACAAGAACAAAGCTTCTGTCGCGATTCACCGATCAAAGCGCGAGGTTGGGGGCTTGAGGCTCTTCGGAGCGAAGTCTAAACAAGCCCCCGCATGGTGTGGGTCGGCAGCGGCGCCGACTGCCGCGTTTCGGCTCAACCTCGCCCGATCCAATCCCAGTCCATCACCACCTCGCCGGTCTCTCCCACGCCGTATGCAACATCCGGCAGCCTCCCATCCGAGCCTAGCTGCTTCCACTCGCTCACGCTGACGTGGAACATCCGCCCCTCTCCTTCCTTCGTCCCCGATCCCCGATCCCGAATTCGGACCCACACCCACACCTACACCCCACACTCTCGCAGTAAGCTACAACAAAACGATTGTTCATTTACAGTACCCATCGTCAATCTAACGAGCGTACATGCAGGAAGGAAAAGAGTGTCTATCGTCGCTGCGCCTTGCAAAGCTCAAAAACGAAAGTGCGAAGAAGCCAGGGGAACACCGACTGCCCCCCTTCGGCCCCAGGTGGATGCGATTCTTGAAAGTGCAACAGGAGCCAAGGAAACGTGAGATGCTGGATTGTTTTGATGTGTTGGAAATGCGCCGGGAATCAATGCGTATGAACGGGAACCTTCTACTGGCCATAGTAGCCTGGAGGCGGCACTTGCTGGTGCAGGTTGGTGGTGCTGCTGCCTGCCGACATCTCACCGTGCACGCCGTGGCCGCGATGCGCCTTGCGCACACGCAGCTGGCGTGCTGGCCAGCCCGCGTACACGGCGCCCGCCTCGGCGATCTCGCCCGACGCCACCAGCGTGTGCTCGAGCAGCATCGAGCGCGGCTCCATGCTCGCGCCCGAAAGCAGACGGCTGCCCGAGCGCATCGCACACCCATCGCCGATGCGCAGCTTGTTCAGGCTGAACCGCCCGCGCGAGTTGATGTGCGCCACCACCGAGCAGTCGTCGATGCTCACCCGGTCGCCCATCGACACCAGCTCCGGCTCGGTCAGCTGCAGCGACGGCTTGCCTCCCGCCCAGATCGCGCAGTCCTTGCCGATCTTGGCGCCAAGCGCACGCAGATACCACACCGCAAACGCCGTGCCCGAGATGTTGCCGTAGATGTGGCCACCAAAGCCGCGTCCCAGCAGCTTCTGCAGCGTGAGGTGCAGCTGCCATCGCTGGCAGTACGAAGACTTGTCCCAGTCGTAGCGTCCCTCGCGGCGGCGTCCGATCACCGCCCACTTGGTGCCGATCGTCCATGCAAACGCCAGGATCGCCTGGATCGTCAGCATCACCACGAACAGCACCGCGATCATCGCATAGATCAGCCCCGGTCGCCACCAGTGGTCGTCGAACAGGAAGCCCGCCACCGAGTACTCAAAGTGCTTGCGCAGGATGTTGAGCACCAGCACCGTGCCCACAGCCGCTGACGCCCAGTACGCCGACGAGAAGATGGTCATGCCCACGTTGATGACCACCAGCAGCAGGTAGGGGAACACGAAGAAGTTGGCCTGGCGCCTGTAGAAGGCCCGTCCGAACGGCGTGATGGTTTCGTCGTCGCCGTTGCTGCCCAAGCCGCCTTCAGTCTTCTCGGCCACCGCCTTTCCGAAGCTGACCGCCTCGCCATGCTTGGCGCCCATCCACACACTTCCCTCCTCGTAGTGGCCGTTGCGGCGTGCAAGCGCTCCGGAGCCCATGACGCACTGCTTGCCAATGATCGTGCCTGGCAGCAGCACCACTCGATCCGCAATCATCGCACCGCGGCCCACGCGCACGCGCGCCCATCCGATGCTGTCCGAAGTGAACACCTCCGAACGCGAGCCAAACACCACATCGTCGCCGATCTCGAGCAGCTCCGGGTCCGGGCAGTAGATGCTCGATCCGGGCCAGTAGACGCGCTTGCCCACGCGTGCACCCATGGCACGGAAGATCACCGACGTCATCTCGTAGTGCGTACCCAGGATGGCGAGCGCGCGGCGCACGCGTGGCTGCGAGAGAAGCTGCTGGTTCATCCATCGACGGAAGAGTGCATACTGCGTCGCATTGCGCATCGAGCCTTCGCGGTTGAGACCGAGCAGTCGCTTGACCAGGATGCCGAATGCGAGGTTGATCAGCGGCGGCATGCCGTTGCGCACGATACGCGCTACGTAGTGCCATCCGATTCGGCGCGGGTAGGCGAACCAGGCAATCACACCCTTGACGCTGTCGTGGTGGTCAAAGGCGAACGGCTGCGACAGCAGCATGAAGAGCGACGCAAACCACGGCACGTAGCACGCGAAGCGGACAAAGAAGATGATCGGGTAGCCAATCAGGACCATCAGCGCCCAGTGAGGCTGAGGAGCGTTGTTGCGGTTATAGGCAGCGTAGGCGTCCGACGACGGCTCCTCGTGCGACGAAGACTGCGGGCCCCACACCGTACCGTCGGCGAGCCTAGCACCGGGCGAGATCTGCGTGAATGTGTTGACGACGCAGTCGCGACCGACGATGATGGGCTCGAGTCGGAAGTAGCCGTCGCGCTCCACGCAGAAGCCGCGCAGCAGACACTTGTCGATGCGTGCACCGTCGTGGATGGTGATGAGGTCGTACTCGGCGATCTTGGCAAACTGATCGATCTTGACATCCGAGCCGATCGACATGCCGAGCAGACGGTAGTAGGTCTTTTGCAGACCCGGGGTCATGGCAAACAGACCCTTACCGGCAGTCTTGAGAGACTGGTTGACGATCCACCATCGGAGGTGGTAGTTGCACCACATCGGGTACTTGCCCGGACGATACCTGCCGATGACGATCCACTTGAAGGCGATGGCGGTGATGGGGCAAATGATACGACTGGTGAGACGAGCGACGATGATGGAGGCGAGGAGCGCACCCACGCGCTCCCAGAAGATGTCGCGGATGTAGAAGGCCGAGAAGGCGAGGCCGTGCAGGATGACGGTCCACGTCCAGGCGGCCTTGAGCGGGTAGAAGAAGAGGAAAGGTATGGACTGGATAAAGAGCACCCAGGGGTGCGTCTGGCTGCGCGGCTTGTAGCCGTGATTGGAGAAGGCGACGTCCTCGTCGTCGTCGTAGCGGTGGGCTGCATACGTGGCGCCGAGCGCGCCCTTGTCGTCGTAGCCGTCGTAGAAGTCGTCGTCCTCCTCGTCCTCGTCGCCTTGCTCGTCATCGACGAGGTCGGCGATGCCTGCAACGGTGGAGTTGTTGAAGAGCGTCGAGACTTCGAGCGAGACGCCCGTTTCTTTGCGGATGAGGTGGACGAGTCGGCCGAGCAAGAGACTGTTGCCTCCGAGCAAGAAGAAATCGGATTCGGCGGTGATGGAGCCGGCTTCGGTGTCGAGGAGCTTGGCGATGATGTCGCGCACGATGAGCGCGGTTCGGGTCATGCTCGAGGCGTTCTGCCTTCGCACCTCGGCCTCCATGGTGTCAAAGTCGATCTGTCCGTTGTTCTTGGCGAGCGGCTGGCGGAAGACGTGGAGCGGGTTGGGGACGACGTAGCCGTGCAGCACCTGCGCCAGCGCACGGTCAATGTCGGCTGCGTCGTAGTCGGCGTCTTCCTCGACCTGGATGAAGGCCTCGGGAGCGCCGTCGCGGCGTTGGCGAACGGCGGCCTCGATGATGCCTGGGATGCGGTAGCAGGCTCGCTCGACAGCGCGGACGTCCACGCTGACGAGGTTGCAGGGGATAGGTTCGGACAGCGGCACCTCCTTGCCTGGCGCCTTGGCCTCGAAGTGACGCTGAAGAGGCGGAACGTCGTCTGAGAGCGGCCCGATGCCGAGACGGGTTCCGAGCTTGATACGGAGCGGCTTGCCAGCCTGGTTCTTGGGAAGATCGTCCATGTAGACGGCAGCGAATGGCCATTTGGAAGGATGCAGGTGCGAGCGGAGCATGTTGTGCAGCTCGGCCAGACCGACGCGAGGCTGGTTGGGCACGGGGACGATGACGATGCCGATGGTTTCCTGGAGGACGTTGTGCTCGATGGAGAAGGCGAGGCACTGCTTGACGCGGTCGGAGCACGCCTGTGTGATAGCCTCTTCGACCTCAAAGGGGGAGACGACCTCGCCACCCTTGTTGATGATCTCCTTGGAACGACCGGTGATGTAGAGGTAGCCGTCAGCGTCCATGTGTCCCATGTCGCCCGAGTCGAACCAACCTTCGCTGGAGAAGGAAGAGGTGTCGAGGGGTTCAAAGGGATCGGCCGAGACTTCGTAGCCCGAGAAGGTGGGCAGGCCGCGCACTGAGACGGCACCGGTCTGACCGACGGGGAGCTCCCTCTCCTTGTCAAAGGGATCGCGAATGGAGAGATCAGGACCGCAGGCGACACCCGAGCAGCCGGGACGATCGAGCTGGTAGTTTGTGGGGGGCGACGCGATGGGCATGCACTCGGTCATTCCGTACGAGGGGAGCACGGCACATCCGGCGAAGGTCTCCTTGAGTTGAACGGCGAGCGAGGGGAGCAGACCGCCTGCTGCGTTGGCGATCATCTTGATGCTGGTCTCCTTGGCGGCATCGACGCCTTCTGGCTTGGAGGCGAGGATGGCGTGATGCATGGTGGGTGCGGCGTAGTACCATGTTGCGCCGAGCTGCTTTGCGAGGGGCCACCAGGCGTTGGCGTCGAAGCCTGCGCACATGATGGCGCTTCCAGCGGAGAATACGGGCGACCAGAGGTTTCTGACGATGCCGCCGACGTGGAAGAGGGGCATCATGTTCATGTTGACGCTCTCTGGGCGCAGGTCCCACGAGTATACGACACAGCAGGTGCCGACGATGAGATGGCGGAGCGAGTATGGGACGACCTTCTTCTTGCCGGAGGTGCCGGAGGTGTGGAGGACGAGACTCTGGTGTTCGAGGTTGTGAGGCGCGGAAGGACGACGTCCAGCGGTGGATGCGATGCCGTTCTCGCCGAGGAGCGACATGTCGAAGAGGCCGGCGGGGCCCGAGGTGCGAGGTTCTACAAAGATGACTTCCATGTTGTCCTGGTCTCGGAGGGTGTGAAGGCCGAGACGCTCTACGGCGTCGCGTGTGGTGACGACGGCGCGTGCGCGAAGACGGACGGCGTCGTCGCGAAGTTCGCCTGCGGTGCAGCTGGCGTTGACGGGAGCGCAGGTGTGGTAGGCGGCGACGGAGAGGAGGGCGAGCGCATTTTCGGGCCCTGTTGGGAGGGCCATCATGACGCGGTCATTGGGACCGAGCGGCTTGCGGGAGGGTGAGGAAGGAAGGATGAAGTTGGAGACGAACGACTTGATGTGACGATGCTCGAGCGGCGGGCGAGAGAGATCGGGGGACCAGAGGGCGGGGTTGGAGGTGGAGGGGAGACAGTCGATGAGGGTGGATATCCTTCCATTGTCGGTTACGTGCTCTGCGATGTGGTCGCCGAGCGAGCGAGTCTTTGGGCGCGGTGGGAGGCTGTAGAGGAAGCCGAGGGGGAAGTCGGCACTCATGATGGGCTTGCGAGCACGGTCGCGACGAGACGCGACTCAAGGACGATGGCGATGGCGAGCGTTGTGCGGGCTGGACGATGGATGGACGCAACGAGGGACGGTTGGAAAAGTCAAGCGTGCGCGGAAGAAGGCATGTATGCGAGCATGCGCTGGTTGTGCGCTGTGTGAATGGATCGAGGAAAGCAAGGGCACGAGGAGGCTGAAGGAACCGATGCGCCTAGCGTGCGTACGTCGCGGTGTAGAGAGAAATTGGCGACGAGCAGCTGATGTCGAGAGCTGCGAACGCGGTGATGGCGGAACGGAGGGTGAGAGGGAGGTATGAGGATGGCCGATGGAGGATGGAGGATTGCAGGAGCAGAGGCCCGGCAGTGCGATGCGATGCGATGTTGCGAGGTTGCCAGGTTGCCAGATTGTGAGGCTGCTATGACTGCGTGCGGTGCTGCTGGCGGAAAAAGGGGCGCTGGGCCGCAGCGGTCGGCGGTTGACTCTTTCGCACACACTCGCGCTCTCACTCGTGCTCTCGCTCTCGCTCTCGCTCACGCTCAAAGCAAGTGAGGTGGGTGCGCGTGTGTGCGTGTCTCTCTCTCTCCTCTCTTCCCTCTGTCGTGCGGTGTGTGGCTCTGCTGTGGGTATTTGTTGAAATTCCTGATCTGGCTCTCTCTCTCTCTCTCTTTGCTGGCTGGCTGCACTGCGCAGATTTGATGCACGCTGGCCGCACCACACGCACACGCCCTCTCTGGTTGCAGTTGGGTGCGAGACTCGGCCCTTAACCGAGCCAGAGGCAATCGAAAAAAAATCGCAATGCACAGCTGCTCGATGGGCACGGCAGACGAGTTTGAAAATCGCGTTTCGACATTAAATTTATATTTTGGATTTTGGTACATCGGCGCTGGCTCCGGTTTCGAGGCTTGGCTGCCAAAGTGCCTCGGACATTCTGTGCCGGCGCCCACCTGTCCCTCCCTTGCTCGCTCGCTCACACACCCACATGCCAGTGTGAGTGTCGTGTTGATGCACACACTCTACACACACCCGCAGCTATTGCACTACATCGGATCCACCACATTGGATCGGGTGTCTTGCGATTGGGCTGCGCAGCAAAAGTGTGATCGCATCGGTACAGTAGCTCGAATGAGGCGACAGCAAAAGCACGCTGCCAGCTCGGCAACTCGGGGCGCTGTGCAGCTTGGGCTGCGAGGTGGCGGCGTGGGGCGTGGGGCGGAGTGCGAACCAGCGTGCCGTGCGGCGACCAAACGGCTCCACCCTTGCTCCTCGCCCACGAGCGCGTTCCGAGCTCGCCATTGCCTGTCACGCTTAGCTTCAAGCGGCGGCTGCATGCTTGCAAAGCCATGCGGGCAATGCCAACAATGCCACACACGCGACCCACGCAGCGAGGCGAAAACTCTGTTTGGCTAAGTTAGCTGCCAGCAGATGCTCGCCGAGGACGCCGAAGCTGCATCAGATCGGTGGCTGCACGCCTAGCTCAAGGCGCGTCGCTTGCGTCTTCGTGTGCGTGTGTCAAGATGAGAGAACAAAAAAATCCACATGGTTGCCGTGACAGCTGGATGGGCTGTCCATGCGCGCTTCGCGGTCTCACTGTTATTGGCCCTCCTCTTCTTGTCGTTGCGCAACGACGATCGGAACGGCTGCACCGCGCGTTGTAACCGATCTAGATCTCCGATTTTAAACACAAATCCAAATTGTCATTTACGAAGTCTAACATGTATCGCAAAAATAAATCCTCGCGTCACGGCCGGATCCCGATCTTCTACTCGGCCGACTAGGCTCTGATGGGCGCCGACGGGTATGACGTTGCAAGCTGTGCTGTCTGGCTACGTGCGGAAAGCTCAACCCCCTCACCATGCTCGCCATGCTCTCGTACTGAAGCGACCACGCAATGTGGGGTAACTTGCGGGGAAGCATGGAGGATGGCCATAGGAGCCCCGCAGCTTCGCGGCTACCGCACCGGCTGGATACCGGTCATATCCACATCTCGCCTTCTCTCGCGTGCATTGATTGTTGGGGCGGGAATACGACGACGGCCAAGCCGGCAACACGCGAGGCTTCTCTTCCCGGACTTGTCGGCAGTCGTCGGTCTCAAAAATTGTCCGCAACGAAAAAGCGCATTTCTTTTCGGCACGGCATACAGCACAGAGCAACAACAGCTCCGGGTGATCTTCGGTGGGAAAAGGCATATGCTCGAACGACTTCAGCCGGGGCCCACCCGCCTCGAAAAGAGATGCAGCGTGGGGACTTGGATTGGCGGGGCGGCCAAGAGGTGGAGAGTTGGGCTGGGCAGGGGCGAGCCAATCACGACGTGAATTTGACTGGCTTTCAGCTGAATCGCACTTGAATCGCACCTGAAATCGCAGCGCCGGCCAACCGCTTCTTCGCTCCGCCGAAAGACCGGTCGTTTCGGCTCGGCTTCCCCGCCATGATGGATTCCAATCCTGGCCAAGGGGGTCGATGCGTCACTCTGCTGCTGCTTGCCGTGAAATGCGCGGCGCCAGAGTCCCGCAAGGAAGAAGAAACGCGATGGAGCCAGCCAAGCGCTGCCAACCGTCCGGCCGGTCGTCGACTTTTCGACCGGAGCACCGCTTCCACACAGATGGCCCCGCCCGTCCTTTGCTAGCCGGTCGGTCGTGGATATAGATAGACCAGCCGGTCTCATCGCTCGTCGCCATCTCAGCCCCCTTCTTCTGATTCTCCACTCTCTGCACACTGCATCTCCCTCGTTCGCTCTCCTTCCTCGCACAAGCGTAAACGGCTCCTGTTTTTTTATACCTTCGGTCCATCGCTCGCTACATCCCCTTCGGCTCCCTGACAAGCCCGCTCACATCTCAAAGAGGACGCTCCTCATGACACTCCTCGGTCTGGGTCGATCGCAAGCTCGCTCCTCCGCCGCCCGACTCGCTGCAAACAAGCCCCTCTCGCTCGCCGCCAACCTCAAGCACGCATCCGCTCCCGCCATGTCGCGCTACTCCTCCTCCTCCACCAAGTCGGGAGGCATCGGCAATGGTCCCATGTACGAGGGCCAGTCCGCCATGCCCCATCTGCCCGTGCCCGCCCTCGAGCAGACCTTGAAGAAGTACCTCCGCTCCACCGTGCCCCACCAGTCCAAAGAGTCGCTCGCCAAGACCGATCAGGCCGTCCAGTCGGCGCTCTCGGGCGAAGACGCCAAGCTCGTCCAGACGCTCCAGCAGCGCCTCGAGGACCGCGCCACCAAGGAGGGCCGCGAAAGCTGGCTCAGCGAGTGGTGGAACGACGCTGCCTACATGGCCTACCGCGACCCCGTCGTGCCCTACGTCAGCTACTTTTACTCGCACAAGGACGACAAGACGCGCCGCACCGGCCCCAAGCGTGCCGCCGGTCTGCTCAAGGCTTTCCTCGCCTTCCGCAGGCTGCTCGAGACCGAGCAGCTTGCGCCCGAAAAGGGCAAGGCGGGCCCGCTGTGCATGAGGTCGTACAAGTGGATGTTCAACGCCAACCGCATCCCCGAGATGCCCTCGGACACGGCGGTCAAGTACGACTGGAAGGCCAACAACCACCTCGTCGTGCTGCGCAACGGCCACTTTTACGAGTTTGACCTCGTCCACAACGGCCAGGAGCTCAGCGAGGCCGAGATCGAGTCGCAGCTGCAGGCCATCCTGTCGGACTCGGCGTCGAGCAAGCCTGTCGCCCAGCCGGTGGGTGCGCTCTCGTCCAACAACCGCGACAAGTGGACCGAGTCGCGCAAGGCGCTGGCGGCGCTGCCGGGCAACCAGCAGGCGCTGGAGCGCATCGACAGCTCGGTGATTGTGGTGTGCCTCGACGAGACGGCGCCGCACAGCATCGAGAGCACCGCCTGGGGGCTGTGGTGCGGCGACGGCAAGAACCGCTTCTACGACAAGCAGCAGATTATCGCCTTTGCCAACGGCAAGTCCGGCTTCATGGGCGAGCACTCCATGATGGACGGCACCCCGACGCTGCGTCTCAACGACTTTGCGCTCCAGGCGCTCGAGGCGGGCAAGATCGACCTCGGCTCGTCCAAGCGCACCGATCTGCCGGCGCCCAAGCAGATCACCTTCAACACGGACAAGAACGTCGAGGCCAAGATCGCCGAGAGCATCGGCGATTTCGAGTCGCTCATGGGCAGGCACGACCTCGCCGTGCTCGACTTCCAGGGCTACGGCAAGGGCGCGATCAAGAAGTTCAAGTGCTCGCCCGACGCGTGGGTGCAGATGGTGATCCAGCTGGCCTACTACAAGATGTACGGCAAGCCGTGCCCCACGTACGAGTCGGCGCAGACGCGCAAGTTCAAGTGGGGCAGGACCGAGACCATCCGCTCGGCGAGCGTCGAGTCCAAGGCCTTCTGCGAGGCCATGGAGTCGCACTCGGCCACCGACGCCGAGCGTTTCGAAAAGTTCCAGGCGGCAGTCAAGCAGCATCTCGGCTACGCTACCGCTGCGGCCGATGGTCAGGGTGTAGACCGCCACCTGTTTGGTCTCAAGAAGCTGCTCAAGGAGGGCGAGAAGGTGCCGGCGATCTATGAGGATGCTGCGTACGCCGCATCGTCGACCTGGAAGCTCTCGACTTCGCAGATCTCGTCCGAGGTGTTTTCGTGCTGGGGCTTTGGCGAGGTGACGCCCGAAGGCTTTGGCTGCGCATACGCCATCAAGGAGAACTCGCTCACCTTTACGCTCACCTCGCTCAAGCTCGGAGCGGCTGATCTGAAGCACTACATCAACGAGGCCGCCGTGGAGCTGCGCGACCTGCACCTGCGTCTGCAGCAGAACGATGCGCCCAAGAGCAAGGTCTAGCCGGCTTCACATTGTGTTTTTGGCATGGCATGCAGAATACGATACATAGAGTCCCGATTGACCAAACGTGCGAATGTACAAGTGCAGTGAGGGTTGCAGAAAGATTTTTGTGGTCGCCTTTTTTTGGCGGCTTTTCTTGTGGCAGGAATTCGGAAGGTCAAGGTGCGGAAGTCGGAGGCGGGAAGATGGGCGTGTGGAGGCGGCGCCAAAAACTTCGGCAAGGGTTCCGCTCGCAATGGCATGTGCTAACGACAGCCACCATACGAAGCATGCTGCGGTCAATACTGCGTACAGCGCGGCCGGCAGGGTCAATAACGAGGCTGGCGGTGATCTCACTCGAGCCGCGCGTGGCAAGTCGACCGGTGGGGCTGCGAATGCTATCGTCTAGCGCCGGGTTCGCCGAGGAGGCGAGTACATCTTCAGCACCTTCAGCACCCACCGCAACCGCAACGGTAGGGAAGGATGGCTTTGTACCACGTCGTACGTTCGCGTTGCCATCGACTACGCCGTCGTGGTACGCGGGGCACATGGCTCGCGCTATTCGGTCGATGCCGTATCTCCTGGCGCGCTACCCGCCACCGCTCGTAATCGAAGCGCGCGATGCACGTCTTCCTCTCACCTCGATCAACCCAGTCTTCGAGCAGCTCCTCCGACGCGCGCCCACGGCCAACGAAGGACTCGACACCGACACAGGTGTGTCGACCTGGCGCACCCGCCGGCTCATCGTCTACCTCAAGCGCGATCTCATCCACCCATCCGTCGAAGCGAGCATCACAGAAGCCCTGCGCGAACAGGATCCCCTGCAGCACGTCATCTTTGTCGACTCTCGCGTGGACGCCGACGTGAAAAAAGTCTTGCACTGGGTGGAGCGACAGGCACGAAAGATCGATCGGGACCAAGAGGCGAGTGCGCCACCGCAGGTGTCGGAAAAGGCAGCCCGACGTGCAAAGAAAGGCCTCAGTGGAGCGTTTCGCCACACGCCCACGCCGGAAGAGGGCGTGAGACTGTTGATTCTCGGCATGCCGAATGTGGGCAAGAGCAGTCTGTTGAATGCGCTGCGCAGGGTGGGTACGGGCAAGGGAAAGGCTGCGAGCACTGCCCCGCATCCGGGTCATACGCGCAAGCTCACGGGCACCGTAAGGATCAGCAAGGCCGGTCCCACCAAGCAGCCGCCCGAACCTCCTGCACCGTCCCGACGAGGCGCCAATCGAGCCCGTACCGACCGGGACGAAGATGCAGAGGACACAGCAGGGGAGAGTGCGTTCATGCTCTCCGCGCAAGAAAGTGCCTCGGCTGAGGGGGGCGAAAAGAAGCGCGGTGTACCGATCTATGTGTACGACACACCGGGTGTGATGGTTCCGTTTCTCGGCCATGGATCCGCCGGTGCCGAGCGCGGCATCAAGCTCGCCATTACCGCCGGCATCAAGGACTCGCTCTTCGACGTGCAGCTTCTCGCCGACTATCTGCTGTACCGTTTGAACTTGCGACCTTCTCTCCCGGATAGCATGCCATCGTACGTGCAGAATTTGCCGCTTTCGATGAGTGAGTACCTTGCGACGTGCGATGATATCCGAGGCCGAACGAACTCGATCTCCGAGCTGCTATGGCATGTTGCTGGCAAAGCACCTGGGTCGCTTCGCAAGGGAAACGTACGCGATTTGGACGCAGCAGCCCAGTTTATGCTGCAGCATTGGAGGACTGGAAAGCTCGATGCAAATACCGAGCTCGACCTCAACACTGTCGATCCTGCCATCATCAAAGCGCGGGTCAAGGGGTTCTTTGAAACCGGCCTGCTTGGCGATTCGGGCGTAGTTACAGATAAGGCGCTCGATCCATTGCCCAACAACAACGACGAAGAGGTGAGGGCGGAAAGCAAGAATCAGGAACGAAAGAGGGTCAAGAAGGCCGAAGTGCTGCAGCGCAAACACAAGCTTATGGCCAAGGGGATTGCTGTAGGTGCCAAACCCAAGCACAAGCGAAAGTTCAAGTGAGCTTGCCCCCCACCCTCCCTCGAATGCATTGACACGTCGCACGAGACCGAAGGCGTTGAGAGCCAGCTTGGAGAGGCGCCGGGGATGCTCTTGGCATCTTCAACGCTGGAAGTAGCCGCAACCGATGAACAACCGCTCGTTGTCGCAGCCGCAGCTGGACACGAGGACCCGCGCCAAAACCCAGAACCCCCCAAAATGCGAACCCAGCGTCAAAGACGCCTGTGTTGCGCTGCAAGATTTGGGCGCTAAAGCGGTGCGATGTGGGATGATCACGGCGCCCATTTTTGCCACACGACCCGACTTCAACAGCGCAAACAAGGGCCAGGAAGAGTCGCGCACCATCTAGGCTCACGCTGTGGCCGAGACGTTGGACTTCTCAACGAAAGATCGGCCTGCACATTAACAAAAGCAATCCACACACATCTTTGTACTTGTAACGCATCTATCAAACGCATCCTACTCTTGCACGCAGCACCTGGGCCCCTGGGACGCGAATACGTTTGAGCCAGAGTGGAAAAGGGGGTTGTTCACTGCGCCTGCCTCCTGCTGCTGCTGTGGCATGATTGCCATCGCTAAAGAGTTCGTCGTGTCACTGTGGTCGATGACAGCGGCTGCGAGACAACCCGAGACCAATATCGCGCTTCAAGAAAGACACTTGCCTGTATCTTGAACGTCTCTCTCAAGCGCATTTGCACATTGTAACTGGACGCCGAGCTCAGTTGTTCGACTTTGGCCTTGCTGTGGTACCAACTGCAACCGGCGATAACTCCCTCGCATTACGCTGGCTCAAACGCCGACCCGGAAACCAACATTGCGCTTCGAAGACAGCCCATCAATCATGCACACACGCAGTTCTGGACTTTCTCGTATCGATCAGGCGCATTTGCACAGTGCTGTGACTGAAACGCGGGACCCAATTCTTAGGCCTCGCTGTGACATCAACCGCGATCGCTGATGAGCACGCCGTTTCAATGTGGCGCAGGCAAGTGGTAGAGATCAAACACTACCGGTCCCAGACATGCACGCACACACACAGCTCTGGACTTGCACGTATCTATTCAACGCATTTTTTGCACATTGCCCTGCGACTACATCCGAGTGTGGACCTAGTTCTTGGGCTTGTACTCGGTGGGGCCGAGCATGAACTCGGGGCGGACGATCTTCTTGAACTCCTCCTCGGTCATGAGACCCAGCGCGACAGTAGCATCGACGAGCTTGGTTCCCTCCTTGTGGGCCTTCTTGGCAGCCGCAGCGACATTGTCGTAGCCAAGGTGCGAGTTGAGGATGGTGGCGAGCATGAGCGACTCGTTCAGGATCTTGTTGATCGTATCGCGGTTGGCCTCGATACCGACAACGCAGTTGTTGGTAAAGGATCGTGCACCGTCCGCCAACAGACGAATCGACTGAAGCAGATTCTTGACCAGAACAGGCTTGAAGACGTTGAGTTCAAACTGACCGTACGAACCAGCGACGGAGATGGTGGTGTTGTTACCCATGACCTGCGCAGCAACCATGGTAAGCGCCTCGCACTGCGTAGGGTTCACCTTGCCCGGCATAATCGACGAACCCGGCTCGTTCTCCGGCAGACTCAGCTCGCCAAGTCCACAGCGAGGACCCGAGCCGAGGTAGCGAATGTCGTTGGCGATCTTCATGAACGACACGGCCACCGTGTTGAGTGCACCGCTCGCCTCGACAATCGCATCGTGCGCCGCCAGCGCCTCAAACTTGTTCTCGGCAGTCTCAAAGGCAAGGCCGGTGATGTTGGAGATCTCGGCGGCTACCTTCTTGTCAAAGCCAATGTAGGTGTTGAGGCCGGTGCCGACGGCGGTGCCGCCCTGGGCGAGCTGCGAGAGGCGCGGCAGCACGGCCTGGACGCGGAGGATGGCGTTGTCGACCTGCTTGACGTAGCCAGAGAACTCCTGGCCGAGGGTGAGCGGCGTGGCGTCCTGGAGGTGGGTGCGGCCGATCTTGATGATGTCGTCAAATTCGGCGCGCTTCTTGTCGAGGGCGGCGCGGAGGTGCTCGAGGGCGGGGATGAGGTTGTTGGTGATCTGGGTGACCGAGGCGACGTGCATGGCGGTGGGGAAGGTGTCGTTGGAGGACTGGCTCATGTTGACGTGGTCGTTGGGGTGGACGGGGTTCTTGCTGCCGAGCTCGCCGCCGAGGATCTCGATGGCGCGGTTGCTGATGACCTCGTTGACGTTCATGTTGGTCTGGGTGCCCGAGCCGGTCTGGAAGACGACGAGGGGGAAGTGGCTGTGGAGCTTGCCGGCGATGACCTCGTCGGCGGCCTGGCAGATGGCGTCGGCGACCTTGGCGTCGAGGCCGAACTGCTTGTTGACGGTGGCGGCGGCCTTCTTGAGCACGCCAAAGGCCTCGATGAGCGGCTCGGGCATGCGCTCCTGCGGTCCACCAATGTCAAAGTTCTGGAGGGAGCGCTGGGTCTGGGCGCCCCAGTAGCGGTCGGCGGGCACCTGGAGCGGGCCGAAGGTGTCCTTTTCGGAGCGGAACTTGCCCTCAGACATGGTGAATGCGGAGGAGGCGAAGCTGCGGACGATGGCGGGGCGAGCAGAGGCGATGGCGAGACGCGGGGCGACGCGAGCAGATCCCTGGTAGCAAAAAGGATGGAAGTGGAGCGTTAGTACAAGGTGGTTGAGGATGATGATGGTGATGAAGGGAGTGAGCAACGAGGAGGTTCGGCGGCGGCGGCGGACGGGCCAACTGGCGGCGTAGCGAGGCGTAGCGCGTTCTGGGCCGTGCACACAGGCGCCAGAGAGAGAGAGAGAGCAAGCTTTGCACCGGATCCAGCCGCCGCGTTTGGGCGATTCATGCAACCCCGCATCTTTCCGATGGTGGTGCTCCGCATGCACTGCTGACAGCAACTCTTCGCGCATGGCGCATCCAAGGTGTAGGAGCGAGCATTGCCGCTACTTCCGCGTTGGAGAGCAAGTATCGGAGCGACTTGTGCCGCAACACGAGAGAGAATTGTTGGCGAAGCGAAAAATCATTTTTAAAGGCTGTCTGTCCTCTTCGGGCATCCTTCCTGGACTTTTTTTTGGCTGCCTCTCCCCATCCTGGTGCGGCTGGCGGGTGCGGTTGTGTCTCCTCGTTGTTCTGAGCCACGGTAGCGGGTGGGTTCGAGACTTACCCTGAGGGATCGAAGAGCGACCGATCGAGCAACCATTTTGGATAGGCGTGTATGTGCGTGTGCGAGGAGGGAGGATGTGGGTGGAGAGAGAGAAGCGGCAGGAAGAATCACGGAGCTGATGGGGATGACGGTGCGTTGGGACCGGCGTTGCTTGTTCGAGTTCGACCGGACTGGCTCGGCGACTCTCTCACGCGCCGTCTCTCTCTCGCCGCACTCTCGAAGCACCCACCCTCGTGCTCCTCATCGCCTTCCCCCACCTCTCCCTGGATCGCACTCCGCGGGTTTGACCGATCCAATCCTTGTTCAATTCGGCAAAGCATGTTCCGATGCCAAACCTTTCTGCTCAGAATCGAACCTCGAAGCCAGCCCATTCGTCGCTTCAGCTAGCACGGACGCTCAGATCTCTCAACTGCATGTGCTTCTCTGCTTTGTGTAACTTTGATCCTGCAGGGGCAGCCGAGGACCGGGTGGAAGCCTGGCGAAATTCCCACCACTTTTTTTGGCGGTCGCGATCCGTGACCTCCCGAACAGATCCTTCCGAAAAATCCTCCGCCCGAACCTCTCCTTGCGCACACGCTGCCTCGCTAAACCCGAAACCCAAACCTCCACTCCGCCCGGCGTCGATCTCACACATTTTGGCAAAATTTCTGTAGATGTGAGATTGCATTGCATCTTCTTCGCCGTAGCTATGCTGGGCGGGATGGTGTGGTGGGGTTCAGGCAAAGCCGAACCACTGACTCCACCTGGCCGATGCATTGCGAGACTGGTCTTGACTGGCGCGTTCGGGCGTGTCGTCGAGCGTCACGGCTCGGCCAAACACGTCTTCGAGGCCCGTCGGATTCTGCGGCTCCCAGAAGCGTTGCGGCCCAAGTTGGAAGTGGTCGTAGGCGCTGCTTTCGCCCGCAGCTCGTCGCGGTGGTTTCGATGCGAAGTTGGCCCAGATCGCACCCGATGTACGCACCACGTCGTCCATGTCTTCGTCGGACGAGCTCGACAGCCGACGTCGGGCACTGTACGTTGCCACTTCTTCCATCACCGCGTCGCCATCCGCATCGCGCAGCACCGGCGGCATCACCACGCCGTCGTCGTCGCCCAACGCGTCTTGCAACAAACCATCCGTCGAGGCAGCGGCGGCGAAGCAGGTGGGCTTGGGCTGATCGTCCAGACTGAGACTCGTGAGAAGCGGATCCGCCGACGAGTGGCCCTGATGGTCGGTCGCCACGATGGGCTGCGACACGAGCTGCAGTGGTTTCGGCAGCCGCACGCTGAGCTGGCTCGCAGCGTACGCCGTAAGCCCCATCTCGCTCGCCAGCAACGCAGCGGCCGCTTGCCGCAACAACAGCACTCCGTCCCGGTCTATCACTCCAGACAACCGCCGCAGCGCTGAGATGAGTGAAGTCGGATGCACGACTCGCCACATCGCTACACCGAGCACTGCCATGCGGAGCGTGAGCATGACGAGCTGCGTGGCGCGCCATGTGCCCAGGCCATGCACTTGCACGCGGATGTTGCGCGACTGCGCCGATTCAATCGATCGCTGCAGCGGCTGCATTCGTACGCAGTGCAGCAGCAGCACCGCCACGCCCACCGCAATCAGCAACCCACTCCGCCTAGCCTCGTCAATTCCGTCCATCCCGCCCAGCACCGCCCCCGGCCGCAAGGCAGCGAGCAGATAGACGCCCCATACACTGCCAGTGACGAGCGCAAAGAATATCCATGCGAGTGTCGACGTTGTTGTCGCGCTCCAAAGGCTCGCTGCACGCATCGGCGGATCGCCATGTTGTTGCTCCACAGGCGTCGAGTCGCCGTTCAAGAGTACCGCAGCCCGCAACGGAGTGCTGCTCCGAGCAGGCGATCCTAGCTGAGACGCAGCGGCAACGTCCGCATTGCTCGCCTTCTTTTTGAGCTCGAGCCACTTGCCGAGGCTCCAGCTGCGCGCGTATCCGTCGCGCTCCGAGATGCGTCGCTGCACCGAGGGCGCACACTGCGCACACACGGGCGGGTATCTGGCTGCGATCGATGCCTCGTACTCTGGCAGCTGTGCAAGTTTCGCTTCGTACCCGGGATCGTCCTCGCTGGGCAGGTAGTCGGCAAGCATGTTGAGCGTGAGCACCTGGTTGGTCCGGCACGTGTGGCAGAACACGAAGCGGTCGCCGTCTCGTGTCAGGCTGCTAGGCTGTATCAAGCGTGTCGATGATGTCACGGTGCGCTTCGGAGTCGTAGGCGTTCTCGGTCGCGTGTGTGATAGGAGCTGATTGCGGTCGCGGTTCCACGCTTCGTCCCACATTGGGCGCGTATATTGCTGCACCGGCTCTCCATCCTGCGTGGCCACGTTCTGGCAGTGGCAGCTGGAGCAGTACCAGTTTAAAGGTGTTCCCGTCGAGATGGTAGTTGTCGACGAAGTCGCCAGCTGAGATATCTGACCATTGACGTGGCTAGCATGGCTCCCATCCAAAGGCGAGTCCGGCGTGTAAGGAGGCAGGATGGTGCTCGTGGTGCGGCAGAAGAAGCACTCGCGTTGTGGATAGCCCGATCCGCCCCTTTTGGACCACGGCCATGCACTCCACATCGTTGCTGGTGTGATCTGGCCTAGAAGTGATTCATATTGGTGTGAGGAGGAGTAGTGCAGAGAGGAGAGTGGATGCTGGTGGTGCAACGGCAAAGTGGAGATTCAGGGTCCAACGCCCGAGAAAGCTCAGCGCGCGGCGAATGTGCTTCTTTTTTGTGATTTCCAATCCGACACCGCTGCTGCTCAGTTGCTCAGCTGCTCAGCTGATGAAGCCCGGATTTCGGCAACTTTTTTTCTCTTCTTGTTCGAGCCTCCACCTCGAGGAGCAGCCACTACCACCACCACATCATCATCACTGACTGGCAGAATGAAGGCTGTCCTGCGCACTCGCAGGCTGGGCCAGGCTGCGCACCTGGATCGCCCTTCGCTTTCGCATCGCACGCTGTCGTCGACTCTATCAACACGAGCCTCCCGCGCAGAGGCGCTGGCCAAGGCGGCTGAAGCCTCTGCGACTGCCTCTGAGCGTCTTTCCGCCGGTGGCCCACCGCTTGCGGGGCCGTCGTACGCCGCACGCCAACAGGCCAACGATCTTGGTCGGTCGCAGCAGCTGCTTTCGGAGCCGTCGGACTCCAACGCCCAGCTCCGGCTCAGCTCGTCCCAGGCACGCCGCTCGCGCGCAGCTCGATTCGGTACCAGCAGACACGTGGCGTACGCGCCGCCGACTGGGCTCAACACCAGCGCCGACCAGCTCGCGCGCACGACGAACGAGGGAGACGACGACGAGACTGCACTGGCATATGCTGCACCCGCAGGCACGTCAACCTCGTCCATCTATCTGCCCGAGTATGTCGCCTGGGCGATCTCGCAGCTGATTGCCGCTGCCAACGATCCCAAGCTGCTGCGTGCGGACCATCTCAAGCTCGCGCACCTCACCGATCCGCAGGAGCACCTCGCCGAGGCAGCGCACATCCCGCCCAAACGTTCGTCGCTCCTCCACCTCGCTACCGTCTCGCCGCAGCGCTATGCAGCCATCCTCGCGGTGTTCTCGGAAGTGCGCCAGCGTCTGTCGCACCGTGGACCCGTGCAGGAGGCGGATGCGGACCTGGACGCTGTCCTGCCTACGTGGACGCCGCAGACCGTGCTCGACTTTGACTGCGCCGCGGGCGAGGGGCTGTGGGCGGCGGCGCAGATCTTTCGCAAGGACGATGCGGACCCGCACAGCCCGACGTCGCTCCAGCACTACCACGGCTTTGACCGCAGACCGAACCTGCTCAAGAGCGGCAAGAAGGTGGCGCAGTCCTCGGCATCCAATGCGTCCCCCGCCGACATCAAGCCCGCCGCACGCGACGTCAAGCTCAAAGACGAGGGCGAGGAGATCGTTGTGGATGGCGTGACGTACTACGAGCAAGAACCCTCGGAAGGCGAGGAAGCCGAGATGGACGAGCAAGATGTCGAGGCTGAGGTCGAGTACTTTTCCGGCTCTCCTTCGGCGATGGCGTCGGTGGACAAGACGTTCCAATCGGTGCCGCTTGCCAAGGACCTCGTGGGAGCGGCGGCGGGCGGGCGGTCGCTTGCGCTGTCTGCGTTTGCACTCAGCCTGATGACCAACGATGCGAACCGGTTCGAGGCGGTGCAGGCGCTGTGGGACTCGGGTGCCGAGGTGATGGTCATCATCGATGCCGCCACGCCGCGCGGGTTTGCCAGTGTCGCCTCGGCGCGCGCACAGCTGCTCGAGCTCGGTCGACAGGCGGCGGGAGACGAGGGCGTGCATGTGGTCGCACCGTGCTCGCACGACAAGCCGTGTCCTCTGCTGCATCCGTTTGCCATCGGCAGCTCGGTCGCCGCCGCCGTGGGCGCAAGGGCGGATATGGGGAATCCGTTCAAGTCGAACGACGTGTGCGGGTTCTTTGCGAAGTACCATACACCGACGTTCCTTAGGCGCACGAAACACTCGGATAAGGGGGAGGAGAACGTAGCCTACTCGTACGTCGTTGTGCGCCGTGGACCTAGACCAGGTTTGCTTAGCGAGGCGCACAGGAGGGCGGCAAAGCACGGCGGAAAGAATGTCGAGCGCATCGCGGCCGAAATGGCAGACGAGGCCAGCAGCACCAAGTCTGGCATTCTTGATTTGATTCGCAGCGCCAAGCTCGATGCTGGCAAGCGCAGGCAGCTCGAGGAAGTGGACGCCAGCGCCGCCATCGCTGCGCCGGAGCGTGCGCACGAGGACGCAGCGGACGCAGACGGCGAAATGAGCGACCAGCAAGCCATGGACGAGCTGCTCAAGCTTCTGCCCGACGCACTCAAGGCCGAGATGCAGCCCAACCGCTCGGGCTCTACGGCACAACTCACGGCCGAGCAGCTGGATGCCATCATGGCGTCGGTGCGCTCTTCGCAGCCCTCCAGCTCCGGCTCCAGCTTTCTGTCCGCCCACGATGTGGCTGAGGCTGATGTGGGGGAGGATGGGATGATTGGCGTGACGATGCCTACGGCGGGGGAGGAGTTGGCGATGCGGCTCGAGTCGTACGCGTGGCCACGGCTGATCAAGCCTCCGCTGAAGAAGGGTGGGCATGTGACGTTCGATGCGTGCTGTAGCACGGGTAACGTGGAGCGGTTTACGATCAGCAAGGCTGCGGGCAAACAAGCGTACCAGGACGCACGCAAGAGCAAGCAAGGCGATCTCTTTCCGCACCCTCCACGCTCTCGGTCGGTGATCAAAGCACTCAACCCTCTCACCGCACTCGAGTATCAATCTGGCCCGGAGGAGGTGGATTTGATGCAGAAGCTAACGATCCGTGCCCCGAGCAAGCTGAACCGTTCGCAGCAGCAGGTTCAACTCGTCGGTATGGATGGAGAAGATGCCGAGGATGTTCTGGCTGAACTGTTTGGCGATATGGACAAGGACGGGGGAAAGCCAGTTGATGTGGGAATGGCATCGTATAGACTCATCTCGCCCAACTTGGTCACGCCTACGCGCAAACAGCAGAAACAAATCAGCATCAACTATGCCAACAAATGGAACACGCCGGCTTCCACCAAGACTCGACTCACCAACCCACGCACCAATCTTAACTCTACACCCCAACGCAAACCCAACCCCACCAACACCAATTTCGACGGCAACGGCGATGGCGACGGATTCCAAAGCTCCCTTCACCCCCCAGAACGCAAAATCCGCCGTTCGTCGCGTAAGAAATCGCGCGGCGATTGGGATAGCGAACTCTTCGGCCACTAAAGAACCCTGCACTCTTTAGCACCACACACACCATTCAAGCGTCAAAGTTATGCGGGACCAAAGAGGTATATGTGAGGATTAAGGTGTGACATGAGTAACCAGCATCACGCGTGAATGGACGAGCAGGATTCGGTGTGCGGGCCGGACATTATGCGGCCCCCACTATCCCCCCTCTTACACGCGCGAGCTCATCCCACAGTGGTCGACTGGGGTGCAGCACCTGTTTGGCTGCGCGGTAGTGGTGACTGTCGCAACGCACTCGGTGCACTCGCCGGGCTGAAGCGTTTGCTCGCCGCATTGCCGATGGGTGCTGCAGCCATCAGACCGTCCGGAGTCGCCGTGCGCGATGCCGACGCGGTGCTCGAGAGCGACAGACTCGCCAGTTCCGACTCGAGCGCCTCCGAGCCTGTACTGGCTGCGCCGTTGCTGTTGGTGCGCGACATCTTGGTGGGCGAGTCGGCGACGAGCGACGAGCGTGCCGCAGCGACCGGATTGGCAGGCAGCCCCGCGATGCCACTGAGCGTATCCACGCCTGCCAGCACGCGGTTCGCGGGCGACGGCCCGCCGTTGGCCGCATCGAACAACGCCGCAGCTACGGGCTTGGGCGGAAGATTGGGGTTCGAGCCGCTCTGCTGTCGGCGGTGGCCGAGCGAGCGGCCGAACGACGGCGTGTGTGCGTGGCCGCGGAGCGGCTTGGAGTGGTCGGGTGTGGCGGGCATGGGAAGCTCGGCGGGCTGCTTGGTGGGACTGCCCATCACGCCGCCGGCATTGGAGCGCGAGCGCTGCCGATTCGAGACGCTCGAGATGATGGCGCTGGCATCGTCGCCATCGTACGGCTTGATCTTGGCGGGCACGCCGGTGTCGTTGATGAGCTGCTGCGGCGGCGCCATGATGGTGCGCAGGTACGCCTTCTTCGCCGTGGCGGGGTCGGCAAAGATGATGAGCGCAGTGGTGTCGTCGACCCACTTGATCTTGTAGCCGCCCTTGTCGTCCTCGTAGATGGCAAAGACTTGCTGCAGATCGCGCGTCTTGAGGTGCGGAGGGAATCCCGAGAGTTCGAGGATGCGTGTGACGAGAGGCGAGAGGAGTGGCAATGCTGAGGCGACCGACATGGTGATTCAGCGGCAGAAGGTGCAAGTGGCGAGCAGAGTTGGTGGAGAGAGGGAGGTGGAGTTCGAATTAAGATTTTGCGCCAGCGCGGAAGTGCATAAGCTTGCTGCAGTGGACAGCTTGGATGCGGGAGCAAGATTAAAGCGTTGTGACGATAAGGTTGGATGCGGCGGCAATAAATGTGATTGTGGGAACAGGAGACGGCAGTGCGGAATGGACGGTAAAGCGATGCAGCTTATGTGGGCGAATGATGGGCGAATGAGAGTCGAGTGCAGTGGAGCAGCAGGGGGCTGGGAGAGGGAAGAGTGTCGAAAGCGGAGCGAGTCGATGGGGGGCCAAAGGCAGCAGAGGGGAGATGGTGGAGTTGAAAAGGCGTGGTGATGAGGAGGGCGACGTGTCGTCTGCACTCTTTCTGCTGAGCTGCAGCCGCGGCAGTGCGCCTTCTTCCGCCTCCCGCTTTTGGGCGTCCAAGCGTGGTGAAAGCGCGGCAGATTTGGGCTGTGCACGCGCGCAGCTGCAGGTCACGGGTCATTGTGCCGCAGCCTTGTGTCTTTGGCTCTGCCTCTGCCGAAAAGCACGCTCAATTTCGCGCGTCCGCTTTTTCGCTGCGAGCGCGCGCGCGTAGAGCTGCCACCTGGCCTGCGAGGAGTCGAAAGCATGCGGTTGTCCTCCTCAGCATGGGGCGCGGCGAGAATTTCCAGATGTATTTTGTCGTGGCCTAACATAGTGAAAAAATCGAAATGCAGGGTCCAACTTCAAGCCCCTTCTGATGTTCCAACGAGTCCTTCGGATGTTGCCTCACCACCACTTGCAACACCACACAGCACACGCGCTCGTCGTCGGCTTCATGCGCCACGACGCCAGCGGACAGCATGTTTCCACCATGAAACGACCGCTGGACAAGCCCGTGTATGGAAATTTTCAGCGCTACTACCACATCCGCAATCCCGCCGGTCTAGACGCCCCCACCGGCGCCACCGACGTCCATCCCGCGCTGGCTCTGGACAGCCGCGTGGCTGCCATTATCAGCTTTCTATCCACGCTTCCGGATGGCTTGCATTCTGTCACAGCGGCACTGGACATAGGCTGCAACGTGGGCAAGCTCACCATCCAGCTGGCGCAGACTCTGGCAGGGCAACATGCATCGCGCGAGCTGCGACCGATCTACATCACGGGCGTGGACATCGATCCGAGCTTGATCAGCCAGGCGAGAGAGGCAGCCGCAAGGGCTCGGTCGCTTCATCGGCCGAGCAAAGCGCTCCAAGATCCACAGGCAGAGACGTCAAGCCAGCCGGCCAGTGCTGCGGCACATCCACATCTGCCGGCCGACGCGGCATTCTTTCCCTCTGTCTTTCCGCTCCTGTTCGGCGCAGTCCCAGCTCCTCGCAGCATCAATGATAGGGATGATGCAGATGCCGATACGAAGAAAGACGCCGTACATTGTGCGCATCTCTGTCCGCCCCGGCTCGACTTTATCGCGGCCGAGTGGGTGAATCTGCACTCTAGCGATGCACCGAGGTCGTTCCACTACGACCCCATCGAACTGTCACGCCTGCAAGCCGCGGATTCGGGAGGTTACGACGTAGTGCTAGCGCTATCGCTGACCAAATGGGTGCACATCCAACAAGGAGACCGTGGGCTTGTCAAGCTGTTCGCACGCATCTGCAGCGTGCTGCGGCCGGGCGGGTTCCTTTTCCTGGAACGGCAAGAGTGGCGGAGCTACCATTCTACGCACGGTCTCGATGCGGACATACGACCCAAGATCAGAGCGCTTCAGCTGCGACCCGACGGCGACTTTGAGTGGCTGCTCGACTCGCTCGGGCTCACGCTGGTGGATACCATCGGCTACGGTACGGGTCTCGGGTTCTCACGTCCACTCCAGGTATTCGCAAAGCCCAAAGAGTTGGGCGAGGAGAGCGTCAAGATGGTCGAGCGTTTTATGGGCGCTTCCGAGGCGGGCCTGGCTTGGGTCGCGCGGTCAACGGCTTCGAGCGGATAATCCAGGTCGCAGTGGGAATGGGAATGGCGTGATGCGTGCATGTGTGTGCGACCATGAAGATCGAGGAAGAGTCAAGCCGTGGGGATCTAATCTGATTGCAGTGCGGAACGGGTCGGAGAGAGCATTGGGTCACCGGCAAGGCACCGATGCATGCCGTACCGCTCTAGCTCCGGCACTTGTGCAGACTAAGCGCCGATGAAGCGTGCCCGAGCTGCATACAATGTGCGAGCGTGACTCGAGTTCTTGGCGTTGCCCAACCGCGCGTGCAAAGGTGCCCGGGCGCGAAGAGGAAAGGATGACCAGGCGCGGCTTAGCGCGTTGCGTTTTTTATCAGATTAGATCGGTGCGGTCTGCTTTTGCCGAGGCGCGCGGCCTTGTGCATCGCGCGCGGCGTTGGTGCTGTCCGCCTGCTATCGCTCCACCCATGCACGCGTGCTTGGCGGCCCGTCTCTCAAGCCACTTACACCCCCTAGGGAGCTGCGCCGAGACTTCGAGGATCGCCAGGCGTGCAACTGGCAAGCTACACAGCGGACTCTGTGCCGCAGCACGACCTTTCCCGTTTCCTCCCACTTTTTGGAGGGCGCTGCTTCATCGTGCATCCTCAATGAAGCTAAATGAAGCCATGGGAGGAGCTCAACGGAGGGACGGTGAGCTCGAAAGGGACTTCGCGGGATGGCTGCGTCTGAGAGAGGATGCAGGGGGGTGGAGGCTGTCCTTTTTTTCGAGCTGGGATGGCGAAATCGAGTTTTGCATGAGGCGCGTGTTCGGGTGTGCTGCAGCTCAGCCCGGCGTCTGCAGGCAGGCACTCCTGGACCCGCGATCAGGCACCGCACCCGAGCCTCAACCTCAACATAGGAGGCACACAAAAGACCCTTGGCAAGCCCGCCTATCATCAGTCCCGGCACTCAACTCAGGACCTTGACTGCGCTCCATCACTCGCTCTCTTCCCCCCCTCCTTTTCAGCCAGCTCAGCCCGCTAAAGGTGCATCGAAGCGGCGTGCTGCGTGACGCTTTGCTCTGGACCCGACGCGCGACCCGGCACACGCGCTTATCTCCATATATACACCGCCTCGTACCATGCAACCAACCCCCCAAGATCTGTACAGCATCGCATCCTCACCGCCACTTTAGCATGTCTTGTCCATTTGCAAAGTTCGCGGGTATTCTGCCTGCGTCTGCCGCACACGTGCGTGCTCTACACGGCCTCGATGCGACCGTATCCGACACTAACGCGCGGGGGCTGTCGCTGTCCGATGCGCTTCGTGTGGGAACAGCACGTAGCCATCGAGCGGTCGAAAAGTCGCGCGGCGTATCGCTGCTACTCCAAACCAGCGCCACCACTGCAGACGCAGCAGACGAAGGGCTCAGCTTCGACAGAACAGACTATACACGCTTCAACATCATGCTCGCTTGCATCTACACGTAAGTCCCTCTTTCCCTACCTTAGCACGGGTACTTCATAGTCGAATACTGACGTGCAGCTGGGGGATGTAGGGTTTTGGAGTCTGTCATGGTTGATGCACAGTCGTCACCGTTGATTGCTCCGCTGTTTGAGGATGCAGGTTTGATGGCGGGGCTGGCACGTAGTAAGGCATTGCTAGCGGATGTGCATGCGCATCTTGACACGATTCACGCCCATACGGGTGCGGACCTAAAGGATCTAGCCGACCACGCGCGCGAAGACCACACCACATCGGTACTACCGGAAGATACAGAGGACCCACTTGCTCGAGCACGCCTGCTGGTTCTCGTTCAAGCCGCAACACCACATGCCCTCTCCCTCACCCCCAACTCTACAGCGCCAGTGCTGGGTGAAGACCATATTGCACTGCTCCGTCCCGCGCAGGTTCACGCTACACTCGCATACGTCCAGCGACTCACTAGCATTCATCCGGACCTGCTCCTCGCACACGCATACACCCGCTATCTGGGTGACCTTTCCGGAGGCCAACACATCGTACGCAAAGTCACCAAACGCTTCCCCACATCCCCTGACGGCGCTGGATTCGCTTTTTACGACTTTGACAATCCCACGCTCCTCAAGACCCGCTTCCGAACCGCAATGCATAAGCATCAGCTTGCAAAGGGACAGATGAAACAGGTGGTGGACGAAGCGAATTTGGCGTTCGACTGCAATACCGCGCTCTTCGAAAGCTTGCTACCCGCTAATCTGCGACAACCGGTCGAAAGCACCCACACCAACGCGATGGTGGAGATCGGTACAAAGCCCACACAGCTCCCTATCGCCGCTTGGATCGTCGTGGCCGCTGCAACCGCTACAATCACCGCCGCGTGGCTGGCTCACTCCCCATCGCCCGCCATCCTCGCATAGTTATTTTGCCGCAAACAAACACCCTTCACACGGCCCTTTTTGCGTCTGCCGCGTGCCTGAATCGCTGAGATTGAGTCCAAGATGATGCTCCTATGCAGTGACCGCAGCCTGCGTGCGCCTGCCCCTACCTGCCGGCCGTCGATCGTCAATACAAAGCTCGCCTACATCCGGCAGCCCCACCACCTGCAGCGCGTTGGTCCGATCGCCCAACGGCGCGGGTCTTACCCTTGGCGCCGCCGCCGCGCCTGTGCTAACAAGCGCGCGCCGCTTAGACGCACGCGGCGGCGCGGGCAACGAGCGCACATTCTCGTCCTGCACCTCCTCGAGCGACTCGGCCCTCGCCACCGGCGATGCCTCGGCACGCGCACCCTTCACCGCTGCCAGGTCCCACGCCGAGGTCGACGTGCGCAGCCTTGGCCCCGTCGCGCCTGCCCGCGCCAGCGCCTGCAGATCCATCGAGCTGCCGCGCACCGCAAACGTCTGCGATGCCGCACCGCGCAGCGTACGCTCCCGCCCCGCATACGCAGCTGCCCAGTCGAAGCTGCCCCTCCGCGTCGCAGTCTCCATGCCTCCCAGCCAGTCGCTGCTGCTGCTGCTGCGCGCGGCATCTTCGGCGCGCAGCTGGTCAAACGCATGGATCATCTGCTCCGGCGGCAAGATGCGCTCCAACGGCAAGGGGGGCGTCGCCAGGCATTCGCTCGTATCTCCATCCATGCTCTGAAATCCAATCCCGGACTTGTCGCCAGCCAATTCAGCCGGAATGGCGACGCACGCCTCGCGGGCCAGTGAGGGTCGCGCACCGGCACGACTGGTGGTCCATGGACTTGAGATCACAGCGCAGTGGCTTTGAAGAGCGAGACTCGCCGAGTCAGCAGTGCAGTCAGCCTGTGTAGGCGCGATGAGCTCGTAGCTAAAATCGCCCTCGGCCGGCTCTATGCGCATCGAAGCATCCGCCGGCATCTCGAGCACCGAATCATCCGCGTCCATCGATGCAAACGTCTGCTTGACGCTCGGTCGCGCCCTTGGCCGCAGCGAGCTGATCGTGTGCCGAGTGAGGCTCAGCAATGACGACGTGCGTGTCATTCCCTTCGATTTCCTGGTCGAGGTCTCGTGTGCCGAATCCGGATGGCCAGCACCCCGATCTTGAAAGCTGCCATATTCGCTCGCCGATGCAGGCATGCGGCCTGTTTCTCGAACTGAAGATGTGCCCTTTGGCAACAGCCGGAACGACTTGAGCTTGTTGAGGCCCCTAGACGGCTCGTGTCGGCGCGCTTCGGCCAAGTCGCACGCATGTTCCTGACCGCCCATCTCGAGGCCAAGCCCCACCGGTCTGGCTTGCGGCGCAGGGGCTTCAGTACTGGAAGCGTTGTCCCGCCACGCCATGATGCGTGCCGAGCCGAAGCGCAGGATTGAGCCTGACCGACGATGTCTCGTGGGCACGGTAGGATCTGCTGTCATTGTGGCGACATGAGAAAGCCCTGCGAGTCGGCTCGTTGTCGCTTCTCCGCTACTGTCCGCGATCGGCGGACCGAAGGACGTTGTAAAAGCACAAGCCGTAGCAGGGCGGGCGACCGAGACGCTGGAAGAAAGCAGCCGAGTGCTCGAGATGCTGTTACGGCGTGTGGTCAAGAATGGACTTGACCCTGAGAAAGACAGAGAGGACGAGGTAGTGGAGATGGACCTCTTGTGCTTGCGGTCCGAGCGCAGGTGGCTGCTGTCGGGTGGACCCATCGGCAGCGCGTGGCCTGCACCACTAATTTCGGCAGCAGACTTCTGGTTCTCTGCAGCTCTTCTGCTCGGCAGAGTCGATGAGAGTGGCATGTCCTTGGGGCGACCTGACGCGGCGTGCTGCAACGCTCGAGAGCTGGCCAAGGCCAAGCCTAGGCTGGAAGATGATGCCACTCGCTTGCGGGTCGCCTTTGGTGTGGTGTCGTCGATTGCCGTCACCGCGCCCTGCTCCATGCTTGGCAGTAGCGGGCTGTTGGACAAACTTGCAGGTGTGCGGAAGCCTGGCAGGTTGCCGAGCGAAGGTCGTGACGACACGCGCTTCTTTGGTAGGAGCAAGAGGACAGGCATGCCTTCGATTTCCTGGAGCAGCCTGATTGAACGCGATAAAGCCTCGAGCCAGCTGTCCAAGTCCTCCTCGGACATGGTGCGCAGGTAGACACGCTCGAAGCCGTGACCAAAGTTGGCCAGGATCGGAGTGCGGGGCGATGGGGCGCCGCTCGAGGACATGTCGGTCATGTCGCTCCAATCGGCGACGGAGGCGACACTCGAAGCCGAGGATGCCAAGGCGGCGGGACTGTCGGTGCGAAAGCTGGTGCTTGAGGACGAAGAGACTTTGGCGTACAGTTTGCGCGATCCCGATCTGAGCTTTGCCCATGAGTTCGAGTGAGAGGAGGAGGTTCTGGTGCGAGGCTCAAAGTTGGTCGACAGGACAACGGGGGTGTGAGCGCCGGATTTGAGTGCCTGAAAGCTTACACGCCCCGAAGACGACGCAAGGGAGGGACGGGGCTCCTGATCGGTGGGGTCACGCGGTACGCCGTCGGACTGGAGCCGATTGAGGCTCATGGCTGATTTTGGGCGGAAAAGCCGGGAGCTCTTGGGAGGCTCGAGGGGGGTGCAGCTGATGACGAGGTTGTAGAGCGCGTCTGTATGCGGCGGTGCGGGCTGGACGTAGGCAAAGGAACGAAGGTCGATGCTGCAAATGGGCTCGTCGGGCATCACGATGGCGGCGGTCCGATCGTTGTAGATAAGCAGACAGCCATCTTCGAGACTGCACCACTTTTCGGACCAGGCTGTGCGGTCGCTGGTCTGCGGACTGTCGGAGAGTGTGGCGGTGTTGAGGATCAGATGACCTTCGAGGCGCGGCATGCGCAGATCGAATGGCGTGGCCGACATGACCGAAACGAGCGCAGTCTATGCACTAGAGAGAGCGTTGGAAAGTGAGCGAGCCGAATGGGGCCTGGGAGGTTGGTCAAGTGCGCAACGTGCTAGCGCATGCTGGTGGTGTAGAGACGGCAGAGGTCGAATGCGACTGACAACGGCGACGCTCCAGAGAAGCGAGGCAAAGCTGACTTGTGCGGTGTTGGCCAGCAGCACTGCAAGTGGGATGGTATGAGCAAGTATGCGCCACGACGATCCAGATGGAAGCAGGGATGGTGGGTGGATGCGACTCTGTGGGTGATGCGGCGCATTCAAGTGCAGATGCTCGAGGTGCCGTATCAAAGCCGACCGCGACGACCGACTCAGCGGGTCGGCTTGAGCCGTGCTCCCTTTGTATAATCACACACGCTTCGGAGGTGCAGCGATTCCGGCTTTCAGAGGTGTTGTTCTCGGCTCGCCGCCGTCGACGTGCATGAGCGTGTGTTTTTTTCTGTTGCGAAAGAAATGAAAAAAGGACGTGATGGTCTCGGCTAGCGCAGCGATTCTCCTGTGGAAGCGCGAAAGGTGCGGTCATGCATGCATGTGACCGCCTTTGCCTCGACTCGCCTTGCCTCGCCTCGCCCTGTGAATCGCCTCGGCGGCCTCGCGGTGCCAGCCTCGACCACGCGCCTGGCCACACCGCCAACAAACAAATCCACAAACAAAGCCCATGCAACCCTAGCCGTACCCTTCTCCTTCTTTCTTCCGTCGACACGTCCACTGCTCAACGCTCACGGTCTCGCTAGCAATGCGCACACATACCAATGAGTATACAGAATTGATCTGCGTCGTTGTACGTGAGAGCAAAGAAAACATACAGAACGTGCGGCTCATCTCGTCGGGCCATGCCGAAGTGCACGCATGCAGGTCATCGCATGTGCTCGAATCGGGTCGGCATTTCCGCGCTGGCGGGTTGAGCTCCGACGCGCTTTTCCGCGAGTTGGCTCGACTCTCGCCGGATCGCCGCCGGTCTCGACCGTATCGTTGTGATTGTAGACGCTGCAGCGGAAGGCAGCTGCGGCCTGCGTGCGTCTGTCAACTGTCATGTTGGCGACTTGACTGTCGTCCCCGCCCGTTGCTTGGTGTCAGAAGTTCGTTGTCTCGCCTCGTGTGCATCCATCTCGCCCTAGCTTCCTTCCGAACAGGCTTGCAGCTCAGCTGAGCTTGCGGCCGTGCGCTTTCGAGCAGTCGAGCGAGGGGAGCTGCGTGTGCATCCATCTCGCCTTGGCTTCGTTCCGAAAATGCTAGCTGCTCAGCTGAGCTTGCGGCCGTGCGCTTTCGAGCAGTCGAGCGAGGGGAGCTGCGTGGCGAACTGCGCGCACGTCCCAGGGTCGAGGTTGGTCACGTCCGGAAGCCTGTCGTTCGTCCGCCTGGCAGCCTCGATGGAACTCTGAACCACCAGCTCGGACGATACAAGACCTCCGACCGCGCCAACCAGTCCGACTCCCAGCAAGGCCTTGGTCGAAGGTGCCAGCTTCTGCCCTTCGTAGTGATGTTGTTTGAGGCTGAGCACAGCCGCTTCCACCGCCGCCAGCCGGTCCGAATGGTCGGACCCGTCCGAAGACGGCGATCCTCGATACTGCTCGTGCCTAAAACCCGTGCTGGCCGGGTCGCCCTTGGCATCAAAGACGTACAGGGGCGGAGGCCTCTGGGCGTCCAGTACGCGGTGAACGTGTTCTTCCTTGGCCTTGACGGGGTGGATCTCGTTGACTTCGGTGAGGCGCTCGCTCGGAGATCGGCTGAGCGCACTGAGAAAGCTGTCGTTGTCGCCCACATGTTCCAACGCGCCTTCGGCTTCCTTGGCGGCGTCGACGAGCTCGCGTTTGACCACTTGCACGGCGCTTCGCAGCGACTCTGCTCGTTTGGCGGCATCGGCTTTAGCGACAGCCGCTCGCAGCTTCTCCCTAGCTGCGTCTTGACGGTGAGCGATGTGCATCGGGATCGCCGAGCTGGCAATATAGCCACCAGTGCCCACCAGAGTCAGGCCGGCACCAGCGGCTGTGATCCACTTTTCGCGCGTGCCGAATTGTGCCTTCTTCTGCGAGGCTTCTTGCACCTTGTCGTCCAGCTCGCTCCAGTGGCTATCGAACGATCGGACCGTCTCCGGCAGCGAGACCTCCGTCGCCTTTCCAAGGTCCCCCATCAGAGGTAGCGCCGACGTGATGCCCGCCAGGCTCAGATAGATCGCCGTGATCGCTGCGTTGAGCTTCATGCTCGTGAGAGTTGTTCGTGAGAGTGAGTGGGTGATGTGGTGGATGCGAAGTTGGGGGGCTTGGGACCGCATCCATCCGCCACGTTGATCGCCCGGCTACTTATGTGGTCCATGATTGAACGACATCCAACGCAGCGGATTGAGCACTTGCCTGAAGCATGGAACATCACTGCAACGTCACCAACAGGATCAAGATCCTTATCGCGCACGCAACCAACGACGACCGGTTGCCAAGCCCACATCTCATGTCGCTGCGCCGGTCGTGTACCTCGCCTCTGCAACTGGCAGCTACAACCCACCTCGCTGACACAGAGTCTCAAGCTCATCCTCGGCTGCTGAGCATAGATAGGCTGCTTACCCGTCTGCCCGATCATGCAGCATGCCCGTGGATGCAGCAACATCCTTCCGTGCCCAGCGCATGCAGGAACCAATCCGACGGCTCGCCAACCACCGACCGCCCACTCACTTCACAATGACCCCGACGGTTCGTCCGACCCTTCGCCCACACAGGCCAATCTCGCGCAATCATGGCACGCCATTACCGTGTCATTGTTCGTCGACGCTGCCGAGATGAAGTAGATGCTGCGCCCGAGCTAGTCGTCGTGTGGGCGTGTCGGGGTGCCGACATCTCCGGTGACGCCCGCCTGCTGGTGCAGCTTGCCGTCGGCGAAATCGAGGATGAGCTGGATCACCTTTTTGCGGTAGTCCTTGGTGACCTTGCGCAATGCGTTGGAGCGCCTTTGCATCGTGCTCGTGATGCGGTCCTTGTTGTCCGTTGCGAGCCGGGCCGCCCGCGTGAGTTCATGGATGTGCGCCCGCCTCTCTTCATCCGACGCCGGCGGCGGCAGCGGCGGCTTCATCGGGGTTCCGTCGGCCTTGTTGCTGGCAGCAGCCGGCGACGCATCGACCTTATCTCCACCCAAGGCCTGGGCCTGGTCGATCTGCTTTTGCAAATAGCCCACCGACCGGCGCACGGCATCATGCAGCACCTTGTCGGGTCGCATCCCGGTGTCTAGAGCCGACTGCACCAGCTCCTGCGCAGCAAGATACCGGCGCATGCGCATCAGCGTGTGAAACCTCGTCGTCACATTGTGCGTCTTGGGCTCGTTCAGCGGCCTCTCGGCGAGCGTAAACTTGCCCTCGGCAGCCTGGGCGGCCTCGATGATGTTGGCGATGGTGTCATCGATCTGATGCCCATTCGCAACCAGCTCCTGCAGCTCGTTGCGCGCACCTGGAGCATCACCCGCGCGCACGTAGCCCTGGATGAGCGCAGTGTGGATGCGCAGGGTGGGCTGGCACCCGATGATCTCCCTCGCGTTCTGCTTGAGCTGCTGTGCCTCCTGCAACTTGCCACTTGCGGTAAGACCTTCGACCAGCGGCGCAATATGCATCATGTTCGGCTTCACGCCGTGCATCAGCATAGCTTGGTACACCTTTTGCGCAGACTCGTGGTCGCGGCGCACCACCGCATACACCCGGATCCGCATCGCATACGCCTCGGGACATAGTGGCCGGCTAAGATCACGCTCGAGCGCATCAGCGTGTCCGCCAGGTTCGGCAGTCGACACTGTATCGCGCAGCAGCGACGACGAGTCGGCAATGAGCCAGTCCCGCAGCTCGTCCTTCGTTGCCTTGCTGCCTTTGCTCAGATCCGGACGGCCTGTGCTTTTCGCAGCCCGCGACTTGCTGGTAGAGCCTACGAGCTCTCGAGGCAGATTGGTCGAATGTTGGGATGCAAGGATGATGCGATCCGACACGCCGAGATCCTGCAGCGCGGTCAACAGTGTCTGCTGACGCTGCTGGCGAGATTCGTTCGGCACCTTGTCCTGACGCGAGAGCAGGCTGCGCACCACGCGGATCGACTCGAGCGCATCGGCATCGATGCTCGTGAAGATCACCCGCGCCACGCCCTGCAACACCTGCCGATCGACTCGACGCCCTTGCTTGAGCAGATGCACAAGCACCCTGCGTGCAGCATCGACAGAGCCCACCGCCGCCGTGCACTCGAGTAGCACACGGTAGTGCATCGAACTAGGTGCGATCGTGGCCAGCTCCGACTCGGGCATCTCGAACTCCACCGGCGGCGCTTGTTTGTTGGGAGCCACACCGTAGTAGGGCAAGCCTAGCACGTCCGTGGCGAAGCGCATGGCGCGTCTGGGATGCCCTGCGTTCAGTAGCGCCTTCATCACATGTGCCGAGGCCTTCTGCAGCGTCCAGTGGCGCTTTCTCTCCGTCTCTGAGCCGGAACCGGCAGCCAGGGCCAGTCGGAAGAACGCAAGAGCCTCGGCGTCGCGTCCGAGTCGTCCGAGCATGCCCGTCAAGATGGCGTATGTCTCCGCACTCGGCTCTGGCGTCGGTCCGTGAATGACCACGACATCGTCGGCAGCCTCGGCAGCTGCGGCGTTGGTCTCGAGCTTGTCGACCGACGGGATGCGGAACAAGCGCAGAACGAGCAGTGCGCCGTCGACATCCAGCTCCTCGCTGAGCAGCATCAACAGCCGGTTCACCACATCCAGCGTCGGGCTCTGGATGATCTTGGCATCTCGCCTCAGCATGGCCGCCAGTGTGGGTCGGAAGGTCTGGTAGCCGCGCAGGATGGTGAGCCACGCGCGAGCATCCACCTCGTAGCCGTGGCGAGGCATGGCTTCCAGCACCTCGTTGACCTGGGCCACACTCTGTTGCCGCACATGCGTACGCAGCAGCAAGTCAAATGTCTTGCGCGGCACCGCCACGCCGGCGAGCTCGAAGAATTCCCAGTAGCGCGAGACGTTCGAATGGGTGGACTTGGCGATGAGCGCGCGTAGACGTAGATGCAACAGCTCGGCATCCGGTTGACTGGCATTGTGGTCCTCGGCCACCTCGCAAATCTTGAGCACAGCCGCGTACCTTCGCATCATGCCCGCACGTGCGGCAAGTGCATGGAAGCACGCGAGCGGCAGCGGGCCAACGTGCTTGTGCACGTACCCGAGAAACGAGATGAGCTGGTCGAGCGAATCGTCCGCATCGAGCTTCACATAGGTCTCGGCCAGCTTGCCTGCGAGATACAGTGCCACCTGAACGTCCTCCGGGCGCTGCAGGGCCAGGTCAGGCTTGGACCAGATCAGCTCGCGCGCCTGCTGCAGTGCTTCGGCGAGCATGTTGGCGCAGTCCGGGTCGGAGATGTTTTTGGAAATGTAGTCGAGGCTGTCGAGGATGAGCATGAGCTCGTGCCGAAGCGGGTAGTCGTCGGGCAGAGCCAAGCTCCACTGTGTCTCGGGAAGCCAGGCCGAGGATGCTTTGATCTCGTCTTCGTACAGTGCGGGTGCATCTTCCGGCAGGTTTCGTCGTCTTATTGGTGGGCTGTACCGGTTGAAGTCCATCTCCCTTCGCCAGCGTGTGCTGCGGTATTTACGAGTCCAGGCGGATGATGTGTCGATACATGTTGATGAAACGTCGCCGGCAGAATTGCTCTGCGATGTGTGTCGAGGCTCTAGTCCACCTCTTCCGGCATCGTGGTGACTAGTTGCAACGTGCTCGGTCTGCCATTCGCGAGGGACGACCGCGGCCTGAGATGCATAGCCAGAGACGAAAGCACGCTTCTTCACCGGCGAGCTAGCAGGGATCAGCGAGCTCCTCTTGCATGAAACGACGTGCAGGCCCCGGCTTGAAGCTGGAATTTGCGAGCTCGATGACGGGCCTGGAGATGGGTGTGCCGCGCATCTCGATGGCTTGCTCTCGATCGCTGGGCACAGGAAAGCGGGCAGAAGCGCATCAGCGCGCACCAGCGCCTTCGATCGAGCCGCCAGTGCGCGCTCGCCCGCCCTTGCGGCCAGGTGCGGGCCGCCGAGCATTCCAGTTCACGCAGCCCCTGGTTCGGTGTCTAGATCATGCGGACCTTGTTGTAGTTGGCAGCATCGAACTAGCTTGTGGGCGGAACACTGAGATGGTACAGTTCTGTCGACCGCCGTCGCGTCGTTGAAGGGTCGTACCGCAGGCGGCGGGAGGATGGTGGAAGCCGGCGAGGATGGCGGTCGAGTCGGATGAGGATGAGCTAACGAAAGGGTTCCGAGAAGATTTGTTGGTCGCGTGCTCCAGCCAAAGTGGATTTTCCGGCCAAAAATGCGTCGCTCCGCCAACCAAGTCTTCCGGCGTGAGCTCAAAATCTGAAAGTAGGCGTCAGACTGGCGGATCTCGGAAATTGATCCTCTTGTCATGGTGCGAACACCTGCACTTGCAGCACTCACAATGTCGAACCAAATGGCTTCTACGACTAGGTTCACAGGAGAGTTCAGCCACAGAGCTTGAGAGTATGTGAAGCAAGTCACCGACTGAAATTGGGTGCGATTGATGCCAGGGAGGGTGTCTAGTTTACAAGGGATGATAGGATCATAGGAACGGATGCTCGAGCAGAAGTCAGTTGCTGGCTTGAGCGGACGCTATGCGCGCGCGCTTCGAGATCGTGAGGAGGTAGATGTGGGAATAACGGGCTTGCGGTAGTTGAGGCGCTTTGCAAAGGCACCCTTTCCGATGCGGATGACCGAGTTGCGCTGCTTGCCTGGCAGGGGTGCTGGCTGACCCTCGCCCACCTGGCCCGCCAGTGGCCTTGAGCCTGCCATGGGCTTTGTGAGCGACCTTCCGCGCGGCTTGTTCTCTCCAAGCACCTTCAGCCTGTCCTCGTCAATGCGCCTGGGTCCCTCGACGGCAACCGTCGCCTTGAGCCTCAAGAGGTGCTCCTGAGCCATTGTAACAAGCTTTTCCCTCGCCTCCATGCCGCCGTACTGGACAACCTTGGTGATGTTCTTGCGGGTGAAGTAGTTGAAGCGCTCGTCCTGCTCGATGGTGGCGAGGTCGAACTGCCTTCCCGTCAAGATGTCGCCGCCGCCGCGTTTGGTGATGTGGTCGTACACCTCCTTGGCGAGGGTGCGTGCGGTCATTTGCATGCGCAGGTCGAAGGGGTTGTCGACGAGCTCGAGGATGGCACGTGGAGCATGGTCGCCCTTCCTGTTGCCATGCAGATGGATGCGTGTGTAGCCGCCAGGGCGGTTGGCGTAGCGCTGTGCAAGCTCCTGCAGCTTGGGCAGCGTCTCCTGCTGCGAGTAGAGGTAGCCGCGCGTGCCGTAGCCGGCCTGAACCGAGCCGCGCTTTCCAAGAGTGATGATCTTCTCCGCCTCGCGCGCAGCCTCCTTGGCCTTGGCTACTGTTGTCGAGATACGTTCATGCTGGATGAGCGACGAGACGAGGTTTCGAAGCAGGTGGTTGCGGTGCGACGATGTCCTCGACAGCTTTCGAAATGCGAGGCCCTTCATCTTGCCGTATCGCTAGCTCGATTCGAGAGCGAGTAGAAGGAGTGGTGGATATGGACAAGCCCCGGCAACGGTGAGGAGATGTGGTGGTGATGATGCCCAGTCGATAAATTCTTCCGCCCGACTGTGCTTTGCAGCTGATCTTCTCAAAAGCCAAAAGCCAAAATGAGGGCGGCACACGCTTCTCGGTCGAGTGAGAGTGCAACGATTGCTTGCGGGCGTCAACGGGTAGCTCTGCCTCGAGATCGACTCCCCCTGCTGACCCGATCTTGTGTAGCCTCCTCCTCTCCACAATTTTTCGGGCTTTTTTGGTGTGCTTAGAAATGGCCGTCAGATCCGGGTCGATCAGCTGCTGCCAGAATGTCGGCGCGGACTGCCCATTCCGTATCGGGGGTGTCCCCGATCGCGACGTGCAATTGCATTCTTCTTTTCGGCGAGCTGACGTTGTTGGATCGTCAGCTGCTGCTGCTGTGCGCCCCGGCCAGGGCAGCTCTCGAGCGCGGCTTTGGAACATTGGCTGGGCGATGCCAATTTTTGGACTCGTCGCCATCGCCGTCCAGATCACGATCCCCTCCACCACCATCACCACAACCGCACACCTTCCTCTCATCTTCGTCTCGAAGCAACCCCGCCACACCGTCACAATGGTCGCCGCCCTCCGAACTGCTGCCGCCTCGCTCGTGCGCGCCCGCGCTCCCCTGGCCCTCGCCCGTGCTGCGCCTGTCGCCCGCGCTGCTGCCGTCGCCCCGCGCTTCACCCCCGTCCGCTTCTACGCTGCGTCGGCTGGCCTCTCCAAGTCCGACATCGAGTCGCGCATCGTCGACGTGCTCAAGACCTTCGAGAAGGTCGACCCCAGCAAGGTGTGTACCTGCCTTTCCCTTCTGCCCTACTGCAGTCTCGCCGCGCACGCACCGGCTGCCCACGCTTCTCGTTACGGCGTTCGCGACGGGCGTGTGTCAATCGGACTGCCACACTCGCAGGCTGCATAACGGAAAGCGTACAGAGTGTACTGACATTCTCAATTTGCCTGGCTTTTCCGTACAAACTTGACAGGTCGCGACCACTGCCTCGTTCACCACTGACCTCGGCTTGGATTCGCTCGACGCCGTTGAGGTCGTCATGGCCATCGAGGAGGAGTTCTCGATCGTGCGTATTTCTCCCTCGCTCTATCGCTGTTCGCGCTCTTCACCATGCTGACGAACTGTACTCATCCGCTTCCACAGGAGATCCCCGACGAGGAGGCCGACAACATCACCACCGTGCAACAAGCTATTGACTACATTGCCAAGTCGCCCGAAGGTAAGCATCCGTCACCCGGCCCTTGTTCGCTTTGTCCAGCCTTGCATTCTGACTTCCTGGCCTGCCTTTGCCTCTTGCCCCCCTTTTAAACAGCCAACTAAATCTCTTCGCCCACAGACTCTCACGCCCTCGTAGCCGTCGGGCGGCACATCTTCTCCGCCTCGAACACACATGCTCGCTCTGTAGCCGCTGTCGCTCTTGTTCCGGAAACCACGCTGTATCGTCCGACTGTTGCGTGCGCAAAATACGATGCCTTCGAATTTCCACACACTGACCCGACAGGACGTGCTCATGTTGTCACGAGCATCTATTGCGAGAGGGCTAGAAGCCGAAACTGCCAAAGTCAAACTCCTGAGCTCCCTGTTGACTGTTGCTCGCCGCGGCGCTCTTGAAGATGCTGATGCCCTGCTTCTTGGGCGGGTCTCTGGTCGCTACGGCATCGTTCGTTGGTTCGTGGGCGGCGTTTGCATCCGCCGGCTCTTCGCTCAGCGGTTTGTCGCCATTGACCACACCGGGCCCGTTGGCAAATTCACTCGCCGTATCGGTATGGGTCGATTGCACACTGCCAATGTCCAGATCGTTGATGATGCTCGATCTGCGCTGGAGTAAGCTGCTGCGTCGCCTAGCCATCCTTGGACTGCTTGGAGGAGAGATTGTGGCCTGCGAAGTGCGTCTGTGCAGTGTCGAGCTTTCGGGCTGCCCCGGCGCGGCATCGGTGCTTTCGAACATTGCCTCGTCCACACGCGACAGCGTATGCAGATCGTGCTTCGAGACGCGATGGAAGAGCGTCGAGGCACTCGTCACGCTCGGAGGTTCGAACTGCCAGTTGCGCAGCAAACTCAGCCCCAGCGAATGGCACCCCATTCGACACAGCGCCGTGTTGGTCGTGAGCACAAAGTCGAAGATCTTCTTCTCTGGTATGTCGTACAGCCCCTTGATGGTCTGTAGCGACTTGGAGCGCAGCTGCGCAAACAGCAGAGCCAGCGCAGGGTCGTTGTGGTTGTCGTCCCCACACGCCGTACCTGCCTTGACCAGGCTCGCGACACCCGGATCGGCTAGCAAGTCCCGCAACGGCGTCACGATGATTCGCACCGCTAGGTCACGCCGCTTGAGCATCCAGAACGCCCAACTACCCATCCAGCGATCGCCGCGCTCGAACGCCAATGGCAACACCCTCGTCTGCAGCAGCTCCCTGAACACGGGGCCCTCGTCTCCTCCCTCCTTGATCCTAGCCAGCGCGATCGCCAACGCCAAATCGTCCATGTTCCGCACGCACACGTTCACCGCATCCCTCAAGCTGTCGCCCAGCATGAAGAACGACGCGGCGAACTCGTATCGCCTCTGACTGAGCAGCGCGAAGGCGTTCTTCTGCGCCGCAGTGCGCCATCGTTCTTCGTCAAAGTCCTTGGCGAGGAAGGTGAGCATCTTCTTTTGCTCCGGGTGCCATACCGCTTGCCGCCACAGACCCTGAACCACCTTGTGCTTGCCAAGCGCGTAGTAGAGCAGCGAACACTTGACTGGATCGCGGTCCTCGCTCGACATGAACTGCGCGCGCGCCACCGCTTCCGCCTGGCTGCGCACGAGCTGCGAGTTCTTGAGCCACGCAAAGATGCCCGTCGCCCGCGCGGCAGACCAGTCCAGCTTGTTGCCATACGCCTGCTCCACGCAAGCCAGCAGCGTCTCTTGATTCTCGCTGTGCAGCGCCCAGGTAAAGTCGCGGTAGCCAAGACCGGCCCTTGAAACTGTACCGTGGTGCTCGGTGGATGCTCGCCCGTTGGTCATGTGCCGCAAAGCGATAAAGTATCGGATGCCGGATGCGTCCAGGGTCCTGTGCTCTCGGACCGTCTCGCCGATCGTCTTGACGATGCTCACGAGCGTCTCGAGGTCGGCTGGGGTCAGATGTGGTGGGTGGATGTCTTGCAGTAGCTGCGCTAGCTTTTCGATGCGTGCAATCGCGAACGGATCTTCGTCGGCATGGGCGTCGAAGTCTTGATCATCATCAAAGACGTTGCTACGTCGATCTACACGCTTCTCCGCCACTGCGGCCCTGCTTCCAGCTCCGGATGCGTCATTCTGCAGCACCTGATATATGGGAATCTCCTCGTAGTCCCAAGTCTCGGCAACTTCGTCTTTGTTGCACGCTGAAGCGGCCTTCTCGAGGCTACCGATGATGGCCTTGGCCACAGACATCTTGCCCCACTGCGCGCACTGGAGCAAAAAGGCAGGATGGTACTGGACGACGGGTCCGCCGACCTCTGCTAAGAGCTCGGCGAGGTGCTTCGTCTCTTGCTTGGCCGTCTTCTGCATGCTCGAGTTGATCCAAGGCCCGTTGACGTAGAGCACCGAGCCAGAAGCGACGACGAGCTGTTCCGAATTGAGCCAACAAGCTGCACGAATCGAGCTTGGCGTGCAGCTGCGCAGGTCCAACCGAACGAGCTCTTGCCATGAACTTTGCATGTCCTTGTCGGGCTCGTCGAACATGGAGATCCGGCTCGGGCAGAGGACGCGAACGTGATGTTCGAATACTACTGCGAGTGCACCGGTGGATCTCGTCGATGGCGACCAATCCAGCGCGATGATCCTCTCCGTCGATTCAAAGCAATGTCGGTGCTCCTGACCAGAGTTGAACGATGCGGTCTTGGGATTGAGAATGACGAGCGTTTGGACTTCTTGGTCATCGCAATAAAGCAGCGCGATGAGTCCTTCGGAGCTGCAGCTGATGAGCTTCGGAGGAAGAGATGCCTGGGAGAAGGACGCCTTGAGGAGCCAACGAAGCCCGGTGGTGGTGTCCGCCTGAGCCGTCCGGACTTCGATGAGACCCGACGTGTCGCTCGACACAAGAGACAAGTTTGTGCGCTGGCTGGAGGAGTCTGCTGCTGATTGCGCGACAGCAAGACGCCGAGTCGATGCGTCTTGTCCGAACAAGCGCGACTCGTGCTTAGGTCCGAGACGCAAGTCTTGAGACGACTCGATCTTCCAAGAAAGTATGACGCCGGTATCGGACGTTGTGATGAGAACGTCGTCTCCATCGAGGGAGCCCAGGACTAGTAATTGTACGTCTGACTCGCATGCGAATTGGACCTCGGCACCGTCTGTCTCTCTCCGGACCTTCCCAACTCCGTCGGCAGAGAGGAAAGCTGTGAGCGAGGCATCGGAAGAGAGCGCCACTTTCACTGCATCTTGGACCGTGTCCTTGAAGTGAAGCTGAGATGTCGATGCGCCAAGCGATGTATCCAGACTCCAGTTGATGGATTCAGCCCTAGACGAGCTGATAAGGTGATTGCCATCGGCTGACCTTGTGAGCCTCTCAATGCGGCTAGCGTGCGTGCGCCTCTGGTTGGGAGAGGCATTGAGCAAGGCTGGCGGCGCACAGGGATGGCAAGTGTCGAGTGTGATACCCGATCCTCGACCGTCGAAGAAGACTGCTGGATTGATGGCGTAGGTGAGTGATTGCCCGCCTTTGAACTGAAGATGCAAGGTCAGCATGGCAGCGTCGCTAGCTGAATCCGGAGCCATGTGGAGAGGAAGGAGCTTGGCCATGCAGACTGTGCCGAGATTTGGTGGAAGTGCAGAGGGGATTCGCAGGACGGTGAAAGCCTGGAGGAGAGTGGGCGGTCGTCGATCGATGTTGGCTACAGCTGTCAGGGTCATGAAGCCGTCGGCGTCGAAGGAGACGAGCATATCCGGAGTCTCGTTGGCGAGCTGCTCGAGGCGATGGAGACGTGTTCTTTTGAGGTCCATGTCCATCTCTGCTTTGTGAGCGTCGAGCTGAGCAGAGCTACCAAGACCGAGGTCGACCATCTGCATCTCGCGCTGCAGGATGCTGAGGTTGAGTCGTAGTGCGGCCGACAGAATATACGGATCCAAGTAGAAGCTCTCGAAGTTGTCTTGATTGACGTGATCCGCAGCCGCGGCATTGTTTGGGCCTTCGACGCTGCACCAGAGTCGGAGCTGGGTTGGCTCGTCGATGACGGGTGCCCAGATGCGAGCCACGCCGTCGGAAGCATAGGATACGAGCACATCGGTCTGGCTGTTTGGTTCTGGTGGCTGCCTCCAGACGAAGGTGTTGACGGTGCGCGCATGATAGAGGCGCTGCTGGAGGACTGGAGGCCTTGATGAGCGTGGCTGATGCTGCCAAATGAGGATGTTCTGGCCGCCTTTGGCGATGGCAGCGATGCTGGTAGCATCGGGGGAGAACCTTGCGAGAGCAATGGGTGCAGGGACGGAGCGAGTCCAGAAGCGTCTCCAAATGGGAATGTCGGACGAGTCGAGTCGCCAGAGCACAAGGCTGGCTGTCGAGCCTGACAAGAGCTGACCAGCGACGATATCGAGCGTGGTGATGACGCCTTCCTGGACTGTGAGAGTGGAGTGCACCTTCCACCTGCGCGACGATGATGAAGCGGTCGCCGGTGCATACCATACAGCGATGCGGTGGTCCATGGCAGCGGCGAGCAGGATGTGATCTTGGTCTGCGGAGAGGCCGATAGCGATGCAGCTTATGCATCGGTCGAAGTCCTGGGATCCAGAGAAAGCATCCCAGAAGGGAAGCGCTTGGTCGAAGCGCTGATCCCTGGAGAGGATGCAGACTTGATCGAAGCTGGCCTGTGCAGTGAGGTTGTCGCGCGCCTGTCGACCTGCAAGGATGGCAATGTGATCTCGAGGCGTCGAGGCTGTACGCTCGAGCGTCTGCGCTGCAGATTGAGAGAGAGCCTCATGGCGTGCTACAGAGCCTAGGATGACCTGGCTCGGCCTCGCAAAGGCCGCTGGAGGCATGTGTGGCAGCATTGAGGTCGGACAGGGGCTCGACAGCGCAGGCCGGTGTGAGGCAGGCAGCGATTACCACATGGCCTGATGTTGTGGCGCGAGCGATGGAAGGCCCGATTGAGATGCAGACGGAACCTTGATGACGATGATGATGATGATGGTGAAGGACGGCGTGGGCTGCCCGCAGTGGTGTTGCATGTGGAGTCGCAATGCCCAGCCAAAGGGTCTAGGCGAAGCGGGCTGCTCGCTGCGTGGAACCGTGCGAGCAAGTATTGGAAAAAGGTGTTGATGTTACGCCGTTGCAGCACACAAATTCTTCTAGCGCGCGTCGAGTCTAATTTTTTGGCCTGCACATCTTCTGAAAGCGCAGCAGCAGAAGCCCCGAGCACCCGCCTGCCTGCGTGCTGCAGCCCTAATTCACTCCACTCTCTCCTCCCGCTCGCTGCGCCACAGAGCGCAGGAAGTTGACTGTTGCATTTCACCGATTCGCGCACGACTCGAATCCAACACAAGCAATCCTTGCTTCCTTGCCTGATTACACCGGCGGTCCCTTTCTTTCCCACACTCACGCACACTCCCACTCGCTCCTTGCCAACAACCTCTTGTGCCGGCTCAGCCGTGCCTTTGCAATCGTTCGACAGCGCCACGCCCACTCGACGTCGAGCCCTTGACGCAGCCAATCCGATCAGTCAAGGTGGGTCTTTCCACTTTCACCGTGCATTCAATTTGGTCGCCTTCCCTTTGTTCTCGCAAATCTTCGACATCAGCAGCGGACATCCTCAGCTCATTCCCTCCTCGCTACATTCCTTACTACCAGCTGCATCTTTCCCATACACCCTTGGGACTCGGTAAGAGCGCTCTCAGCCATGGCCACAACAACAGCCCCGAGCCCTCTTCGCCTCTACAAGGCCGATGTCGTCTCGCGCAAGGTGGGCGGCGACGATGAACACAAGGTGGGCATGGTCTCAAGATGCTTTCATGACGAGCTCGACCAGGACCCCGCCTCTTTCAACCAGATTGGCCTCGACCGTGCCCTCAAGGAGAACGAGTACGGCATCCTCTGGATCCCTTCCGGCCATCGCGAGATCGTTCTTGGCTCCACTCTCAATCTCATCGACCGCATCTTTGCCGTCGGCTCCAATTGCAAGCGCTCCCTCGGCGATGCCGCCGCCGGTGTGGTCACCTCCCTCTCCACCTCGCTCAAATTGCAGCATCTCTTCAGCCGCGAGGAGATCGACCACATGGTACCCGCGGACGACGTGGTCAAGGGCAACCTGGTCAATCACGGCGATCACGTCATCGCAGACGATTGGATCGGCGAGATCGATGGCATGGTCGAAGAGGGGCTCGTCGCCAACTCAGACAACGATCGACTCATCCGCGTGTGCGAGCTCGGCGGCCGTCTGCTCCTCGGCAAGATCCCCGAGGAGCTCATGAAATCCGACCACCTCGGCATCAACCTCGCACGCCTCGGCCTCAAATCCGCATCCATCGTCGACATCAAGCAGACCGTCTTCTATGTCAACTGGCTCGCCCTCAACCAGAAGCTTACTCCAGACCAACAGGCGAAGCGACCCAAGCCACCGCCGCTCTGCACAGACTTCAGCAAGCTCACGCTCGTCAAGGCCTTCTCGCAGCGCAATCACGAGATCGGCGATCGCGTCGTCTTCCGCAACCAGCAGCTCAAGGACCAGCATGGCGCAAAGTACACCCACCACGGCCGCGAGCGCCTCGCAATCGACGCCATGATCGTCATCGAGACTTGCACCGAGCTCGAAGTCATGTGGCAAGACGGCTCGCGCACCAAGGAGAAGGCGCGCGACATGATTCCACACCTCAACCTCGATGAGCACGAGTCCTGGCCCGGCGACTGGGTCTACTGGAAGTCGGACGAGCACGGCAGCGTACCCCGCGTGGTTCAAAAGATGGACCCGCTCGAGCGCACCGCCGAGCTGCGCAAGCCCTTCTCCGAGCCCGCCGAAGTCGAATTGGTGCCCTCGCTCGAGATCGACGTCCAGGGTCCCGACCACAGCGTCTTCAGCCTCCACCGCGGCGATGCCGTCATGATCTCTGGCCGATCCACCGGCTTCTCCGGTCCCTTCCTCCCCACTGTCGGCGACCCGCGTCCCGACTACTCCGACCTTGACCTGCAGAACGACCTCATGAACGCAGAGATGAACATCGTGCCTAATCAGGACGCGGCGGCCCAGCAAATCCGCCAAGGAACAGAGGCCACCGAGATCGACTGGTACGGAACCGTCGAGGAACTCTTGCTCGACGGCACCTGTCAGATTCGACTGCCCTGCGGCAAGCTGGTGACGGAAAAGTTGGAGCGGCTTCAGATCCTGTCCGACGCCGGCTTCGGCATGCACGAGCACGAGCACGATGACGAAGACGGGATGATCGATGTCGTCGATCCCTGGGACGGCATGGAAGAAGACGACGGCTACTACGACGACGACTACGATTCGGCCGAAGAGGCCATGTGGATGGACCAGGACGGCGAGGTTGTCGCTACCACTGGCGACGACTGGGAAGATATGGACGACGGCTCCAACGGCGCGCCCGAAGTAGCCGAGATACATCTCGACGAAGATGAGGATGACGAGGATGCTGCCGAAGCGGCACACGTCGATGCATCGTCTGAACTTCGATCCGTTCCTGCCACACCGAAGACTCAAAATGGCGATGCTAGCACGACAAAGGCCGCCTCTTCTGCTCTAGAAGCCATTGCGTCCACCGAGGCATCCTCGGGCGAGCCTTCGGCGCCGTCCGAGTTGGCGGCTGCCAGCAGCGATCGAGAGTGGAGCCAGTTCAGCGTGCTCGAGAGTGCGCCCACCTCTCATGCCTTCTACTCGAAGCCGCCGGCGTCTGCGCCGGGCGCGACCTTCTTCAAGCGGCTGCAGAAGGAGATGAAGGTGCTCCAGACGTCGTTGCCCGAGACCATCCTCGTGCGCGCCTACGAGGACCGCAGCGACCTCTTACGCGTGCTCATCATCGGCTCCGAGGGGACGCCGTACGAAAACGCACCGTTCCTGCTGGACTTCCAGCTCACCGAGGAGTTCCCCAACAAGCCGCCCGTCGCCCACTTTCATTCGTGGACCAACGGGCACGGACGTGTGTCGCCAAATCTGTACGAAGATGGCAAGGTGTGCCTGTCCGTGCTCGGCACATGGTCTGGCGTGGCCGAGGAGAACTGGACGCCCAGCAAGAGTTCGCTGCTCCAGGTGTTTGTCAGCATCCAGGCGTTGGTGCTGGTGCGGGAGCCGTATTTCACCGAGCCGGCGTACGAGAAGCTCAAGGGCAAGGACGAGAGCAAGGTCAACAGCAGGCTGTACAACGAAAAGGCCTACATCCTGTCGCGTGGCTTTGTGAGGAAGGCGCTGGAACAGCCTCCGGAGGGATTCGCGACCGAGTTGGAGCTCTTTTACCACAAGGCGGCGAATCTGCGCAAGATTGTCGAGCGCGCCGAGGCGCTCATGAACGCCACGCCGGGCGCCGACACTGCACCGTCGGAAGACCAGGCGGTTCACGGTCTCACCAAAGGCGGAGGCATCATGCTCGGCCGCACCATCACCGCGCTCAAAGGCCTTCTCAAGCCATCTGCATGAATACAACACACAGCATAGCCTCCATCTAGCAATCCTACAATCTCTGTCACCGCACTTTGAGACACACACAGACACCTACACGCGCTGTGATGCGATGCGGTGAAAAGCGAAAAAAAGAGAGCCTTGAAGTACCAACACAAGAGACGAAACCAGGAGGGAGTTGAAGTTGTGAACAGCGCGTGGGTGAAGGCAGACGATGCGGCGTTGCGAAAATGTCAGCGCCGGTGCTGACTCTAGCCTAACGACCGCGCAGGGGAGGAGGTGGGGATGCGGAAATGGCTGTCTAGATGCGACGGGTCGTCAAGCGCGAGAAAGGACTCTTACTATGCGCCTTGATGCTATCCGCACGGCATGGACTGACACGGCTGTGCGATTGGGAGGAGAAAGCCTAGAGGATGGTGCAGTTGTTCTTCTTCTTGGATTTGACGGGTGCTGGGGCGAGGACGGAGCGGATGGCCTCGTCAAAGACGCCCTTGAGACCCTTTTGGGTGAGCGCAGAGCACTCGAGGTACTTGGTGGCGTGGATGTCGCGCGCCATCTGGTTGCCCTGTGCATATGTGATGGGCTGCATGCGACGGTCGCGCAGCTTGGCGATCGTCTCTGGGTCCTCGCGCAGATCGAGCTTGGTGCCGACCAGGATGGTGGGGATGTTAGGCGCGTGGTGCGCAATCTCGGGCCACCACTTGGTGCGCACGTTTTCAAACGACGGTGGGCTGACGAGCGAAAAGCAGATGAGGAACACGTCGGTCTGCGGGTAGCTGAGTGGTCTTAAACGGTCGTAATCCTCCTGACCCGCCGTATCCCAGAGTCCGAGCGACACGGGCTTGCCGTCGACCATGACGTTTGCCGAGTAGTTGTCAAACACTGTGGGGATGTACTCGCCCTGTTCAGCAGCACCAGCGGTAGCAGCAAGAACGCGTCAGTCTCGGGTGTTTCACCAGCTTGCTGATCGGGAGATTCGGATACGTACAGGGAAGGCGTTGGTTGTATACGAGATGAGCAGGCACGTCTTTCCGACGGCACCGTCACCGACGACCACACACTTGATGGTCTGCATGTTGGCGTCTAGTTGTGGCAAGCTTCAAGCACTATGATAGCCTTGAATACGTGCGCGGATGAAGTTTGGCGTGAATGTGAGCGGCGCGGATGACCTCGGGATGATGCGACGCGGTTCGAGCTGAAAGGCAGAGTTGCTGTTCGGAGAATCCGACAACAAGGATTTGTGCTGGGAAGGGTGCGACGTGTGCGTGAAGCTCGGAGCGGCGACGGTCGTTCCAGGTGCTGACAAGCGGAGTCGAGCGAGGCCAAGCGAACTGCGTTTCCTGCGAGCGCGTAAGAGAGAGCGATGAAGCGGAAATGCAACGATGGAAGGGATGCAAAGAGGCGCGCGGGTTGCCGATCCAGACTGTGCGGAGAGACGAGGCTGGGAGGAAAGCGAAAGATGCACCTCTACGGCAGAGGTGTCGCGGGAGTCGAAGTGCAGGAAAAGCGTCGGAGAGGCGGACGATGCGATGGACACGACGTGCGATCTATGGCAGATGCGAGGCGTAGTGAGGATGCACGGCAACGCTGATGGTGGTCGGTGATGGTGAAGGCGAGCAAAGGCAAAGAGTGACAGATTCAACGCCAGGGCGGAAAGTGCAAAGAGCAAGCGCAGGCACAGCGCGGGCACGAGAAAGAGGGGCGAGGCAGCCGCCAGGCAGCCAGGCGGCCAGGCGGCACAGACGGGCGACAGGGCTTGCGGCTCGAGCCAACGCGCGCGCGGGGGCGGCGGCGAGGGGGCGGCGAAGGGGGCGGCGACCTCCAGGCGAAAAGCCACAGCAGCGGCCAGAGATTCAAACAAAAAAGGGCGATTAAGGTGTAGGGAAGGGGGGGACGGAAATTTACAGGCGCGTGGGCGAGGAGGGGCACTCGGGCGGGCAAGGTCCCTGTGTGTGTTGTGTGTGTCTCGAAGCCAAAAGTGCAGCGCTGCTCGAGACTGGCTGAGCTGCGAGCTCAATCCGGATGGCCCAAGTCGGGGCGGCAGCTGGCCGGTGCAGCTGCGCGTGTCTGTGAGGTGGCTGCGGGCGATTGAATCCAAGAAGCACCGCACAGGTGGGCGCGTGTGAGTGTGTGTGTGCGTGTGCGTGCGTGCGTGCGTGCGGGTGTGTTCGTGCAGGTGAGCGTGGGTGACCGAGCGGTGGCTGGAGACAGTGTTCCAGAGCCACCGAGCGGACTTCGGGCTAGCTCGGTGAGCCTCAGAGGGCGCCGTGTTATCGGGGCCTCGATCTGATACTGGATTCGGATCCCGTCCATCTTCCCCTCTCCTTCTCTGGCCGACACTCAACAAGGCTGTTGCTGTCGGCTGTTCCGGACAGAGTGCTACATCGTGTTCCGCACCGTACCGATTGCACATCTGAGCATCAACACCTCGTCGATGGCTGAAGAATCGACACCGCATCACGGGTAGGGCAATTTTCACAGCAGCGGTTGCCAGATCGGCGGACGCGCACGAGGCTGCCTTTTCGCGCGTGGTGAACTCCCTCCGACACTGCCGAGACACTCTGAAGATCATCACCCGCTGCCGCCACAGATGCTTCATCGTTCACTGGTGCCTACCTCGTCGATGTCGGCCAAAGCGAAGCCCCGTCATTTGGCTGGTTGTAACGCCTCGTACCATGTCGCTGGGCAACACGACAGCTCAAACAGCTCGGAACGCTGGATGATGTCCTGCTGTAACTGAGCTCCACAAACCAGTCCTGCCTGCCGAGTAAGGGCAAATGGCGGCGCACCGTCGGACCTAGAGTGCGGCGTCCGCTCGGCCAGGCCGTCTCGCCGGGCCCGAGTGCAGGCTTGATCTCGAATAATGAAGTCCCGATTCATAGCATCGGGAAACATCCACGTCCACGCCAAGAAGTTCCACTCCACTTCATAGGAAAGCTTGGACACGGTGCAAACTCAGCTTTCTCGAGACGACTCTGACGCTTTCCTTCACACTCAACGGTCTCCTCTTGCACCTTCCAAGATGAGCGTCGTCACTCCAGAACAGCAAGAGACCCTCCGCCAGCAGATCGCCGACATCGAGCGTCAGGAGGCTTCGTGTGTCTTTCCCGAGCTGACCAACGACGTTGCATTCGAGCTTGGCTCGCTCATCCGCACTCAATTCCTCGAGTCCTTCAACCCAAGCCAGGACGGCATTGTCATCTCCATCTCGCTCTTTTCTGGCCATACACTCTTCTCGTGTGCGGTAGGCAACCCGCGCAAGGTTGCTGCAGACAACTGGGACTGGGTCGCAAGGAAGGCCAACACGGTCAGGAGGTTCGGTCTCTCTAGCTACCTTGTTGGTCGCACGCGCCTGCTCAAGGGCAAGGATCTCGACGGCCTTGGACCCGAGTACGCCGCGCACGGCGGTGGATTCCCCATCCGCATCAAGGGCATGACCGCCGGTCCCGTCGGCGTCATCGTGGTCTCCGGCCTCAAGCAGGAGGACGACCACGACCTCATCATCCGCGCTCTCCTCAAGCTCCTCATCGAGCAACAATCCAGCTGAGCAACAAGCACTCTTGAACCAGTCTAGAATCGCTCGCAGTCATGATGCTTCGTTCTGCCTGATTCTTTTTCCGTCATGAGAGTCGTATGCAGATCTGCACTCGGCACTCGGGTTTGAATCAGAATCATCTCCCGCGAGGGAGATAGCTTTTGGATTGCGTGAGCCGACAAGGCATGAACCTGTCGACACAAGTGCGAGTGGATGTATCGAACGTGCGTGATGGAATGTGTGCGGTGAGAGGTTGCTGATTGTACACGAACCTGCTACATCCTCCGCGATCCCGGGGCGGGAAAATATGAAGTGTTGAATAGATAGGGCGGAATCGCAAGAGGAATGAAGCAGGGTTCTGGGATGACCAAATCGGACTGCCGAACAAACTGGAGCTTGCTGTCGCACCTTGCCTTTGCCGCCTGATGTGTGCGAGTGGCACTGTCAACAACGCTCGTCGTATCGGCACCAAGGTGGAGTTCCGACCTTGAGGTGCGAGACTAGCGTGCGTCGAGACATGGATGCATCAAGGCGAGGCGAAGAGTGCAACGGAATGCAAGCCGTTTATCGGAGTCGTCGGGCCTCACGCTCGGACTCGAGGAGGGCAAGGATGTCGTCGACCTTGACGGGGCCCTTGACGTTGCGGATGATCGATCGGCGGGTCTCGTCCATGAACTCGACGCGGACCTGGATGATACCACCGCGCGAGCCGGTACGGCCGAGGACCTTGGTAACCTGTTGGAGTCAAGCATAGACAAGGAGGAAACGGAATCGTGTGAGTCAGGCTGCAACTTTTGAGACGAGCTCGGTCGAAGAGCGGCACATTCTCCTTCGCCGCAGCAGCGTGTCGATAGGCAAGGCAGCAATACGGAGAGCAGCAGCAATGCAGTTGGAATGTGTCGTGTCTTAGACTGAACGTAGAGTCGATGATCCTCCGTGCGGCATCCTGATATTGAATGCTGATGCGCGGACAACGATGGTGTGCCGTGCTCAAGTGAGGCCTCTTCGTCGTCGCATGAGGCTGGCAGGTAAATTCCGTGCATCTGATGTGGAGAGTGAGGTGTGCAGCTCCCAAAGATGATTGAGGGAATCCGCACGCCCATTCCAACATCGATGAGGTCTACAACGCAGTTGCGTTCCGACAGCGGGAAGGCTAGAAGATCGGCAGTACATGCTCGACGACACCGCGCCATGTGGACAGACAGAGCACCGACCCATGCTTGGGCCATACAAGGCGCAAGAAATGTCCAACACGGTGCCGGATCACGAACAAGTCCGTTCGGTCTCTGAGAGTGCGCTGCCGCTGACTGCAATCATTGCTCGCCTTCAATGTCGATCATGGTCGCAGAAGTCCCAAATGACCAAGGCGTGTCGTGCCTCCTGGTGGTCTCGAACGCGGGTGCATGTGCCTGCGAAGCGACAGATTCTCCATCACGATGGCGCAAATGTCGGCACCAGAATATTCGGCGGAGTGACTGCTGACAATGCTGTATACGAGTCGGTACTGATGCTGGATGCTGCTACTGCTGCTACTGCTTGTCGAATGCTGCTTCTGCTACCGCTGCTGCTGGGCTGAAGGTGTCGATGCGCGCTGGTCGAATGGCATCGAAATAATGTGCTCTGGGTGATGATGCTTACGCGAGCGAGCTTGACGGGGACCTTAGTAGACTCCATATTGAATGTGTTGGGCGATGGCTTGAAGGTAGGGAAGATGGCGGGTTGATGGCGAAGGCTAACTCGAGCCTCGCGCTCACTCACTGCGCTCGCCCACCAGATCTCCGCAAGGCTGCCGGTCTGCTGCCTTGTCCGTCGCAACGGTCGCAACGGCCTGGAGACTGGCGGCGAGCTGCGCCAAAAGTTGCTCGACAATTTCGAACCGCCTTGCCAGCCCAGGGCGGCGCCCTTACTTCCCTCCTGCCTGCATCACGCCTGAGGGCCGAGGGAGTATTCGGATCCTCGGATCCGACATGGCCAAAGCTCGGCCGAGGTCCAAAATTCCTGCTTCACGTGGACAAACGCCGTTTCTTGCTTGAATATGGACGCAGTCTAACATAGCTCAAAAAAGTCCTAGGGTATTGCGAGTCTGCAGAGCCAAATCTCACAGGGGACAGAAATTGCGCGCAATCATTCTCGTCAATTGATCGGGAGCAACTAACAATTAAATAATGCGCGTGGCGAGGAGGAGCCACGAGCCACACAGCTCAGACAGCAGGGACCGGTTTGCGGGGAACCTGCAGAGAAGCTTGCTCCTCGCGCATCTCCTTGCTGGATCGGCGAAGGCTGAGCCTGGCTACCAGAGAGCGTCGGGGCGCGGCGTGCGTCTGACGCATCGCTGGCATCGACGCCTGACGTGGTGCGAAAGTGTCAGAAGTAGCCATCTGAACAGGCTGGATGGGCTCGGATCCTCCGACGGGGCTGTCCGGTGTGCCAGCTTGACCGGGCGGGGCGGCGGATGAAGTGTCGCTGATCTTGCGCGCAAAGCTGCGCCGGCGGGGCGGGATGGGTGGGCCACCGCTGCGCTGCATCATCGGCGTATCGGCGCCCCTGCCGAGTGAGAGGCTCGGATACGATGGGCTCTTGCTGCGCGTTGGGCTACTGGGAGCGAACGTAGCAGCGGCCTGGGTGTCATCAGCAACAGGAGGAGCTACGGAGCCGGTGCCCACCTTGAGGTTCAGCCCCTGGCGCTCCTGCTGTTGAGCCTTGAATGCCTCTAGCCACAGCTTGGCCTGGCGCTGGCGGTCTTCGAGCATGATCTGCCGACCCGGAGCCACGTCGAAAGCCGGAGCGGTGAGGTTGCCAAGGGCGTCGGTTGAGAAGGCCGAAGACGGCATATTGGGGCTCTTGAGCACGACGCCGAGGATCTTTTCGGTCGCCATCTGCGGCGTGGGCGGAGTGACCATGACTTCGACCTCTCCAAACTGGGCGCGCTGCACAAGGATTGGCGAAGGGCAGCTGACCGACCGAGTGTGCGGCACAGCACTGGTCGGAGGCGTACGTCGGCCGTACGAGCTAGATCCCGCCCCCGCTACGCGATGGGAAATCTCGTCGAGCGAAGGCGGTCTTCGAGGCACTCCCTGGCCGAGTCGCATGGCGGAAGCGTGGCGCTCGGGGATCTTGACGTTGCGACCGAGCCGCTGGAGCATGTTGAAACTGGCTCTGCGACGGGCATCCGAGTCACTGCCGCTGGAAGAAGTGGTGACAACGCTGCCATCGCTTTCGTCGCTGGACGAGTCGTACTCGAGCCGGATGCGCACCGGCATGACTATGCTGTGCCCTTCACCCGACACATCAGCAGCCGATGCAGAGCGGGGAGGGTAGTACGTGAAGCCGACCACATCATACGGATCATCTTCCTCTTCCATCGCATCTTCCAAATCATAGTGGTCTGGAGTGTCGCGATCCGAAGTTTCGATCATCAGCGCCCCGCCGGTCGGAGACAGCCGGCTGATCTTGCCTGTCATGGCAATCTGTGTACGGTCATGCCGATTGAGCACCGGGTTGATGGGCAAGGTAACAGGCGGTGCTTCCTCCGCGTTGCCATCAACTCCAAGGCCATCGGATGATTCTTCCGATGGCCATGCTTTTGACCAGGCCCAGTTGCCTTCGGAATCAAACCCTCCCACAGCTGGAACCTGCGGAGGCTCGGTGCCGTGCAATGCTGCATGGCGGTAATGCGGAGGCGACGACTCGGGTGTCGTAAGGGTGTCGGCGCCCGAATCGACACTGTCGGCGCTGGTCAAGCTGTCTGCATCGCCGTCGTCTTCGCTCTCGCCTCCAGACTGGCTGTCGTTGTCGTACCACACGCTTGACCGGTTCGAGCTGAAAGGACGTCCTCGCTGCTTCTTCGGTGTGGACGCGTGGCGAGCCATCTGAGCTGCCAGAGATGCTTGAGCCATTTTGATCTATCCTGAAATGCTTTTGCTAGACTAAAGAGCTCTTGGATGTACGATTAGAGTGAGTCCGGAGAGCAAATGCACGATTGAGGTGGAAAAGAGTGTGTCGAGGTAATCGGGGCCGGCCCAATCTTGAAGGTGGTAGTACTAGTGGTGAAGAGTGGGGAGCGAGGGAAAGGAGCGGAACCAGAAGCACCGGGCTTCGTAGGAGCGATTAGCAGACGACAGAAACAGACGGTGGAGACAAAAGAACACTGGCAGGGACAAGGCATCATAGCCAGCACGGATCTTCGATTTGCTTTTGTATGAATTGAGCTTACTGTAGCACGAGGCGCTAGGGGTGGAGCGCAATCATGACTCTGCGCTGGCGCGCCCCACAAGACCGAAGTGGGCAAGAGGAGGGATCCGGTCCATGAAGCCTCAATCAACGTACGTGCAGGGAGCCCTGACGTTGATGCTTCATGTAGCTTGACTCGGTTCACCCAGCCAAATCGCATCAATGGCAAGACCACTGTGAGGGGAGCAAAAGGCTGTCAACGCCCACTTGGGTGTGCACGGGTTGCTGCATGATTGCGAGCTAGCTCACGGGCTGCTGCCGAATAGATTCTGCTTGATCCAGGACGACGCCCCGTTGCAGGCTGGCGACTTCATGGACCGGAGAGATTTGACCCGCTGTCCCATTGCTGGCAGCTCGCACGACCCTGCATCGCGACCTGCTGATCTCAGTGCAGTCGATGTATCGTCCTGCCTGCGGGATGTGCTTTTGTGACGCACTCGGCGCATCCAGTTTCCTCGCTTCGTCACCAGCTCGAATCGAGGCAGCCTGCGGAGCTCCTTGGGCAGCCTGCCGCAGGTCTGGACATCCGAGGTGCAATGACAAGTGCGGACCAACGGATGGCATCTGCAGGCGGTTGAGGTGGTCGAGTTGACGCATTCCACGCAACAGCTCACATTTGCCTTCATATGCAGGGCCCAGCCCGCCCCTCTGGCGCTCTGCCGCTGTGCAGGGCCGAAAAGAAATGCCAAAATCCCGCTGGTCGCGTTGGCGCTGTTGGACGCCTTGGCCCTCTGCCAGAAATGCACGTCGCTCTGGACCCTGGACCACTCCTTTGCTAGCCGAGCCGAATCCAACTCCGCGTTTCCACACCACAACCACATGCGCTAGACCGTGCTCACCAGTCTTTCGAGATAAAGAAAGATGCGCCCGGATCAACGGTTCATAGCCGGAGCCGGAAAGGCTCTGCCTGAATGGACTGCTTCCATCTCGACCCACTCGAGATAATCAAATCAAGGGCAGCTCTGTCAACACTCCAGTATCGACGCCTTTTGAATGGTGTTACGATTGCGAGAATACAGATGTAGCGGAAAGGAACCGTCGTACGGTTGGAAAGACATGTCTAGAATGGGTGGGATATGCACGAAAGGGGAAAGGTTGAAGTGATTAGGAGGGTTCCGGGCGTTCACGCATCGGCGGCAGCGCTGTTGGCCTTCTCCGCAGCGGCAATGCGGGCAGCGACGGCGAGATCGGGTTTGGAGGTGCCCTTGTTGAGGCTGAGGCTGCGGGTAGGCGTAGCGGCGCCGGGCGGGGTAGTGGCGGGCTTGTCGTCGGTTTCGCCGGCGTCCCTGCGCTTGATCATCTCGGACTCGGCGATCATGTGGCTCTTGGGGTGGGGCGGGACGTAGTTCTTCTGCACGGCCAGCTGCTCCTCGAGCAGACCTGCCGAGGCGGCGATGAAGCCGAGGAAGGGCGGCGAAGGGTTGAGGGGACGCGAGCAGAACTCGGGATGCGCCTGCATGCCGACAAAGTACGGGTGGTTGCGCAGCTCGGCGATCTGCATACGCTCGCCCTTCTCGTCCCTGCCGACAAACTTGAGCTCGTCGACGCCCGCCGGCTCAGTCTCGGCAGCAGACGGGTAGCCGAGCCGCGGCGAGGTGAACGAAGGAAGCGGCGGCGAGGTGGCGGGGATCTTCTGGGGCGCGGCCTTGGCGGCGAGCGAGGGGTTGGATGCCGCACTCTCGATGCGCTCCACGTACTCGGGGTTGACCTCGTATCGGTGGCGGTGACGCTCCCAGACGACGGGCTGGCCGCCGTAGAGCTGGTGGATCTTGCTCCACTCTTCGGTGCCCTTCTGGAAGATCGAGGGTCGCAGACCAAGACGCATGGTACCGCCGAGGTGGGTCTTGCTGATCTCGGGCATGTAGATGATGACCGGGTCCTTGCAGTTGGCATCGAGCTCAGCCGAGCCGGCGGTCTCGATGCCGAGCACGTTGCGCACGTACTCGATGACGGCGATCTGGAAACCGAGGCAGATACCGAGGTAGGGCACCTTCTTCTCTCGCGCCCAGCGGGCGGCGCTGATCATGCCCTCGGTGCCGCGGGTGCCGAAGCCACCGGGGACGAGGATACCCTTGGCGGAGCAGAGCGCCTGCCAGGCCTGGTGGTACTTGACGGGGTTGTCGCTCTCTGCGGCGGGCTCGAGGTCGCTGGACTCGACCCACTTGAGCTCGAGCTTGCGGTGGCATCGAAGTGCGGCGTGCTCGAGCGACTTGACGACGGACATGTAGGAGTCGTGCAGCGAGGTGTACTTGCCGACGAGGACGATCTCGACCTTGTCGATCATGCGGTCGTGGCCGACGGTGAGGTCGCGCCAGCGCGTCCTGAGCTCGCGGCCCTGCTCCTTCATAGGGCGCGGGATGCTGCCGTTGACGTCGAGGCCGAGACGCTTCTGGAAGAAGCGGACCATGCCTTGCTCCTCGAGGAGGAGAGGCACGTGGTAGGTGGAGGAGACGTCGTGCACGGCCATGACCTGCTCGGGGCCGACGTGGCAGAACATGGAGAGCTTGTTGATGACCGCGGGCTCGAGCGGGACGGGGCAGCGGGCAGCAATCATGTCGGGCACGAGACCGAGGCCGCGCAGGTCGCGGATGGCGGCCTGGGTGGGCTTGGTCTTCTGCTCGCCGCCAATGACGGGGACGAGACTGACGTGGATGAGGGCAAAGTTGTCGTGGCCCACGCGGAACTGGAACTGACGCATGGCCTCGACGAAGGGGGCGGACTCGATGTCACCAACGGTACCGCCGAGCTCGATGATGCAGACCTCGGGCGACTCTCCGCTGCCGTCTACGGGACGCTGAGCGACGCGCTCGATCCAGTCCTGGATGGCGTTGGTGAGGTGAGGCACGATCTGGACGGTCTTGCCGAGGTAGTCGCCCTTGCGCTCCTTCTCGATGACCTCCCTGTAGATCTTTCCGGTGGTGATGTTGTTGTCGCGGCTGAGGGTGACGTCGAGGTAGCGCTCGTAGTTGCCGAGGTCGAGATCGGCCTCTCCGCCGTCGTCGAGGACGTAGACCTCACCGTGCTCTGTAGGCGACATGGTACCGGCATCAATGTTCATGTAAGGGTCGACCTTGATGGCGGTGACACGGAGGCCGAGCGTCTTGAGGAGCAGGCCGGTAGACGAGGCGATAACGCCCTTGCCGATGCCCGAGATGACACCTCCGCTGACGACGATGTACTTCATGGTGCTTGTTGGGCTAGGGTGGTGGAACGTGGTGTCGGGTTGAGCTTGTGTGGTGAATGCTAAGAACCGCCGCGACGACCTCGAATCGCAGCGTCTCTTGCGGGTATGTGGTCGAAGTGGGCCGGGTAGTGTGTCGATGCAACGTCCACGGCGAGAGCAGCACCAAGGGCGTCAAGGCAACGGAGAAGTAGGATAAGGTAGGAGGAGACGAGGCGATCAGTGCCGCGCTTCGCTTGATGTCCAGCTTCTCGCCAACTGAGCTTGTCCGCCGACGCGAGATGGAGAGAAATTGGCAGCGGAAAGCGGAATGCAGCCGACAAACTCGCCGTGGTGCGTCGAAATTTTTTCTGGTCTGAGACCTCTTCTTGCCCTTTTTTTTGTAGTCCTCGCCGTGAAATTTTGGAGTCGTCTCCTGTGCTCCAGTGCCTGCCTCTCCTCTACGCTCGATGAGTGATGTTAGAGCTTCGCGGTCGCGCCCTCGGTCGGAACTTCGGACCACTCAACGCGTCGCGCGAAAAAACCGGGTCTCGACAGCTCAGAGGCGGGCGGGGCAGCTTTGAATTTAGACGCATGACATCGCCTGCTGCTGCTGGTCCGTTCGGCGGGAAAGTCCAAGGTGGAGCTTCGGTGCGGGCAGCGTGCGCGCACCAAAGGGTCCCAAGAGCAACACTTGGCCCTGCCGCACTTCCTGGCTGCGCAGGAAATGCAACTCCTCATCGCCACCTTTCCCTTTCATCGGCCGTCACCCTCGCTCGAACATCTTGCGCCGCAAGATCATATCCACTTCACTTTGCAACGGAACAGCATGTCGCGCTCCACACGGCGCCGTCGCATCAACGACAGCGAAGACGAAGACGAGCATGAGGCGGTCTCCGATCAGGATGTCAGACCCTCATCACAACGGCGCACACAAACTTCGCGAACAGATGCAGTTGCTCCTGCCGCTGGCCCAAGCGGTTCGACAAACGGCGGTGAGGTTTCCATCTTCGATGTCGACTTGCGGCCACATCCTCTGAGTCGAGACCAGGTGCCCAACCTGAAGAACCTCATGACCGAGCTCCGAAACCAGGACCAAAACATACGACGCTGCATCGAGCTGCTCAATGATACCGCCGAACAAGTCGCAGAGGCATTCCGAACGCACGACGACTGTGCCGAGCTGCAACAGGCCGAACTCGATCTGCGCGAGCTCATCGATGTGCAGGCCGAGAAGGCTATTCGACGACGAGTGCTGGAAGAAATCACTCAGGACCTCCAATCAGGCATCTCCCTCGTAAGCACCCTACCCTTTTGTCTCCACTCTTACCCATTGTCTTCTGACCATCTTTGCTTGCGATCCAAATCAATGGCCCTAGGAGGATCCTGCGAAGCGATACAAGGACGAGGTGCAAACGCATCTGGACACGTACAACAAGCAGACCTCTCGGCGCAAGTATGCCAAGAATACCGACTTTCACAACCTCAAGAACGCCGTCTGGGTCGCGCGCGAGGAAGGCGCCATGCCTCCCGTCCGAGACCTCATCCCTGCCGAAGACGGCGACGAAGACGACTCGGACGACGAAATCGTCGCCGGCGGTCAGACTCAAAACTTCCGATGTCCACTCACCGCGAACCTCCTCGAAGACCCACTCACAAAGTATGTCCCATCTCTTCCTCGTTCACTTTCCATGGTCTCATTGCTGACTTGCGTCTTTTGCTTGGGATATCAGTTCGAATTGCACCCACTCATACTCGCGCGCAGCCATTCAAAACTACGTCGAGGCAGGCAACAACAAATGCCCCGCTTCCTCATGCACAGCCGCCGTCTCGAGAAGCTCGCTCAAACCCGACCCAGGCCTCGCCAAAAAGGTCGCCGCCTTCAAACGACGCGAAGAAGAACGGGCACTCGCTCGTCGCCAGACTTCCACAGTTCTCTACTGATATCCCACTTGCACTCACCTCAATCACACACGTGCATTCAAGCGGTTTGTGGAACGAGGTCGCAATTTGGCAAAAGGGGGAAGGGGGGAAAAGTGCAGGAAAGGAAAGGAAATGAGGACTACGACGAGAGCCACGCTGCGCAGCAATCAGACGCTCATGCGATGGCGCTCATGATGAGCTGGCACGCTTCGTCCGACTCGGCACGAACCGACAGCTCCATCGTCACACCCTGGCCCGACGCAAACGTCATCCGGCAACGAGCCAACGCCTTGACCGGCTTGCCCGGGTTCGCCACTGCACCTGATAGGTTCAGCGTATGCACAGACGTCGACGACGGCGACTCGGTGCCTCCCAACGGCATCATGCCCATCAGCTCGATCAGCGTATCGCACGCCGTCTTGAGGCCGTCGAGCGCAGTGAGTGCGAACGTCTCCGTCGCCGAGGGCGCCGACGCCAGCTTGTCCCACTCCTCGCTGAAGTTGGCGTACACCGGCTTGACGTAGTCCGCCACGCCGAGCTCGAGCTCTTCGGTCTGGTATTCGTCGTCGTAGCCCTCTTCCTCGGGCTCGCCCGACGACGGGTCCACCTCCTTCGACACGAAGCGCAGCGTATTGGACAGAGTAGCTTGCGCGTAATCCGTCGCGCCTCCTTCGCGCGTGAACGAGACGTAGACTGTGCCGCTCGGGTTTTGCGCCGACAAGGCAGGCACTGTGACGATGAAGTCCTCGTGCAAGCCGGCCTCTGCAGCTCCTCCTACAACCACCGCCACGTTCTCCAGCACGGTATCCGGCAGCGTGTTGGTGACGTTGTACTGAATCACCACGTGCTCGGCAAAGACGTGCTTGACCGCGCTCACCACGTACTCGGTCTCGGACTCGGTGAGCTCGACAGCCTTGGACGAGCTCTTGAGCACCGGCCCGTACTCGGCAAACTGCGGCACCGCCGCAAGCTGCTGGGCGTACAAGCTTTCCGAGTCGCCCGAGGTCGCCGCCTTGGATGTCGAGGCACCCTTGTTCGAGTTGGCATGCACGCTTTGCGAGCTGTCGGCAGCCATGGCCACGCTGGCCGTAGCCTCGCTCTTGGCCCGGAGCGCCTCTTGGCGCGCCTCCTCGCGCGTGATGCGGGGGATCTTGGTGATGTCGAATCCGCTCGTCGACGACGATGGGTCCGAGACGTACGACTGCAACGCCGACTCGAGCGCCGTAAGCTTGTAGCTCGACTCGTCGTTGACGACCTTTGCGGCGAGCCTCGACTCACGCAGAACGCGCAGGTACATTGCGGCACGGTCGCGCACCTCGTCATCGACGTCGTCAAGGCATCGCTCGAGCAGCACCTTGATCCTCGCGTTGAGCGACTTGTCGGCGATACCGAATTTGGCGAGCGAGCTGACGGCAGCGGCGCGTACGATGGCGTTCTCGAGGATGACGCGGTTGTAGATGTAGCGGATGTACTTGTGGGGCTGGGGCATCTTGGGGCCCTCGACGCCGAGCAGATGCAAGATGCGCACGCTGAGCTTGGTGAATTCGCAGTCCTCGATGAACTCGCACAGGTGAGCGAGCGCGGTCTCCTTGCACTCGCCGATGAACTTGATCATGTCAAAGATGGCCTCGACGACGGCGCGCTTGTACTCGAAGCCACCCTCGTCGCGGAGGACGCCGGCAAGGAAGCTGAGCATGACGGTCTGCTTGGAAGGGAACTTGAGGCACAGGCTGCGGATGGCGTCGACGACGATCACCTTGAACTCGTCGCTGATCTCGGACATGAAGCCGCTGATCTGCTTCATGAGACGGTCGACGGAGGCCTCGTTGCCGGTCTTGAGCAGAGTAGTGATGGCGTACGTAGCGATGCTCCTGTTGGTGTCGGTGATGAGGTTCTCCATGTCCACATTGCACGTCTGGACGGCAGCGGGCTGCGTCTGCGCGAGCTTGGCGAGGGTGCGAATGGCGGCAAACTTGAGCGTCGACTTGGGGCTCGAGAGGAAGAGCTGCAGCACGGCGATTGGGCGGTAGAGGTCCTGGGTGGAGACGTTCTTCATCTCGCAGATGACGCGCGCGGCTTCGTAGTTGACCATGTCGCTCTTGTGTCGGAGCCAGCCCTCGAGGAGCTCCATCATGGGTGCCCGCAGGTTGGGGTCCTCCTCGGCGACCTTTGCGGCGTAGCGGACAAGCATGCAGATGGCGTAGGGACTCCTGAGAACGCTGCCCTGGCCGCTGGAGGCGCCGCCGCGGCCGCCACCGAGCTGCTGCACAAGCTTGGTGACGGCCATGCGGTCACCCTGGCGAATGAGGTAGAGAAGGCCGAGGGCATGGTACTGGGTGATGTAGCTGCTGCTGGCCACGGCCTGGTAGTTGCTTTGGGACTGAGCCTGCGACGAGCCGTAGCCGGAGAAGCCGAGGTAGCTGCCTGCGCCGGCGAAGCCACTAGAGAAGCTGGCGCCGGAGGAGCTCTTAGAGTTGATGGCTTCCTGAGCTTCGTTGCCCCACCTGCGGACGACATCCCTAGCGGCGATCTGAAGCTGGTAGGCGGAGACAAGGGCGGCGGAGCTGATGGAGGTGTTCTTGTCAACGATGGCAGACTTGAAGAATCGCTCGAGACCTTGGACCATGGAGGGGTCGACGACTCGGCTGAGACCACGAATGGCGTTGGGGCGGTAGATGACCTCTACGTTGGGCTGCATATCCTTCATGATGGAGGCGGTGACCATAATGACGTCGTCGGCGAAAGGGCAGAGCTCCTTGATGGCGAGATAGACCATCTGTCTGAGCGCAGGGTCCTTGTGCTGGAAGAGCTTGGTGGCGCCGAAGAAGAGGGTGGTGGCCTCCTGTCGGCTAAAGGACTCGCCCATGTAGAGGAGGTAGATGACCTTTGTGAGGAGGATGCGACATTTTCGAGGGCTGATGGGAGTCTCGTTGAAGACACGAGCTTCCTGGATGACCGAAGTCTTGTCCTGGTAGAAGCCGGTCGAGCCGACCTCCTCGTCCTTCTTGAACGACATGGTGGTGGGATAGGCAGACGCCGCGATGGGACCAGGCTCCGAGTATAGACGGAATCCAGTGCAGGCGGCCCACGATGTCGAAGGCAGGCGAGATGGAGGATGTGGTGGAACGGCAGTGGAGAAGGTGAGAAGAGTGAGTGTCGATTGGATCGTGCGGAGTGAGCCTGCTGGACAACGCGTGCCCAACACTGGCCAGGCGGCCAGCCAACGCACGCGGGAATGCGGCGGGCAGGTGGACCTTCCAGCTCAACACCCTTGGTGGGCCCGCGCTGCGATTTAGCTGAGAGACACACACACCTCCAGCCCGACGCGGGTGAGCTGGAGACTCGACTGATGGTCGGTGCGCTGCTGCCTCGGTGCTGTGCCTATTTTGTGATCGGGTTAGGGACGCAACTGAAATTACAGATTGACACGTAATCAAGGTTCAAAAGTGTGCTCTATACCACTCTAACAAAGTGGAGCAGAGATCGACTTATCGGCTCTGTCGACCCCGATGGGGGCGTCATCGCACAAGGGTGTATGGATCGATATGGTCTTGCGATTACCTGCATCGTGTCATCCGCACTTCAGATGACGAAGAAAGACGCCTTCATCTCGAGCGAGTGGCTCGAGCAAGGGAGGGCGAGGCAATGGACGCTGGTGTCGGCGAAGCAGGCGGGCGGCTGGGGCGGCTGCCGAATCACTCGACGCTAAAATCACGTCAGCCGTACCGAAAAAGAGGCAATTTGCGAGCTGGGCAGGTGGGTCGAGGTGGAGTCCCACTGCAACTGCAGCCCACTCCCAAGCTTTGTAGGCTGTGCAGTATCTCGCGCAACCCACGCGTACCGCCTGAGCCTAGGACAGCGGTGCCACACCCGGTACGCATTCCTCGAATGCGAGCGTCTCATCAGGAGCTTCTTCGCCGGCGCTGACTACCAAGACCGCGAGAAAATCTGTGACGGTGAGCGATGCGTAAAGATGGCTTTGATTGGTGGGACCGTGGGCATGGTCGGCCAGCGAGGAACTGCAGGTGGTGCATCTTGCAGCGCTCCACGGACGAGCTCCGGATTTTACGAGGCAGATCTACTGCAGGATGGCTGAGCTGGAAGAAGACGCACCCTTGCACCCTGTCCACGAGCACACTCACCCCGCTTTGAGCTGCCTGACTGAGGATCGGCATCGGCAGGATTTCGGCGAGAAACAGCAGCCACCATCCGCTCTCATCGAGCTGCCATCCGCGCAGTCAGCCGCACAGCTCCGACCGGCCAGCAGAAGCTTCTGCGAACCCAAAAAGGTGCTTCGGACTGGCTTTGAGCTTTTTTGCCAAAATTGAGCCCTCGCTTCTCGATTTAGTGCCGATTCGGAACTTGGGTTGTATGGTTTTGGCGGCGGCTCCCATCCGGGACGAAGGGGGGAAAAAATCCGTCGTTGCCGGGGCCTGGCTCCGTTATGCAGGCTGGCGGTGTTAACAGCGTGCCACCCGCCGCGTGCGAATCACAAGCAAGCTGAAATATGCACCTCGAGTCGCTCCAGCCGTTCCGACGTGCCCTCTCCAACCTCCTCGCATCCGGTCATCGTCGTATTCGTCATTTCGCTCCCCTCTCTCGTATCTCTTCGTTCTAGCTTGCCGTCAAGCGCTCCAACCACCGCCCTCCGATCAAGTCAAGCAGGCGCACCTCTACCTATTCCGCCATCGGCTCTCTCATCGTCGATTGCGCTTTCTTCTAATCCGCGGCCCCGGTTCGGTCCACGCATCCTCGTCGTCCGACTCGGCGTAACCGACACATCCCCTTCTACACCACCATCTTTGCCCAAACATTACCGCCCCTCCTAGGCTCTCCGCATCTTTCCAACCGCCGCCGCGTCCGCCGCTCTAACCCGACTTCACCACATTGCTGCTCGCTCGTCACAGGCTTTCGCTCTCTCAGCCTCCATCCAAGCTTCATACACACGCAGCGAGGGTCTGGCCACAGTAGCCATGCCATTCGAGGAGAGTCCCAACTCATTCCTCTTCGGCCTCAACCAATTCACCTCTCCGCCTGCCGACAACCAGAACGAAAGCGGTTCCAATTCGCGCTCCGACAGCATGCTCGCCAACATCGACGCTTTCGTCGCCTCGGACGACGTCGCCAGCGGCTCGGCTCACAACGATGCCACTGGCGGTCAGGCTCCCAACTTTGCCGATCAGCTCGCCCTCTGGACCAACGCCAACTTCAGCTTCGACGGACCCACCGGCCATGCCTTGCTCGGTGACGAGGAGAAGGAGAAGGAGGAGGCCGAGCACAATCGTCGCCGCGAAGACGAGAACCGTCGCAACCAGGAGGAGGAGCGCGAACGCCTTGCCAGGAATGCCGCCGCAAGCTCGCGAGGTAGCCATGCACTGCGCGGCAAGGCTCGCGACATCGACTCCAACCCTGCGAGCCCCTATACGCCCACTTCGCAGCCCCATCCTGCATCTGCTCATGCCTCGCAGCAGCACGCACCGCAGCAGCAACAGCACCACCAGCAGAGCTTCTTCCCTGGCGCTCCCAACTTCAATGCTGCCGTCAGGCCGTCGCAGCCCACCAATCCTGCCGGTGCTGGCATTAGCAACCCCTTCCAGCTTTTTAGCGCCTTCCCAGGCCTGCAGCAGCTCGGCGCGCAAGCCGCTCAGTCGCCGCAGCAGCCAGCTCCCCAGGCCGGCTTTGGCGCTCCTGGTTCGCTCGACATGACTTCCGCCCTCGCCCTGCAGCACCTTCTCGCCAGCAACCCGCTGGCTCTCGCTAGTCTGAGCCAGCTTGCTGGTCTCACCAACCCGCAACTCCAATCCCACCTCGCGGGCATCGTCAACGGTGGTGCCGGTATCGGTGGCATGAATGGCCCTCAACAGACGCCAGCACCGCAGCCAGGTCAACCGCATCCGAGCGCCGCCGCTTCCAGTCCCAATCCCACTGCATGGCTTGCTGCTCAATCCCTAGCAGCCTCCCGTGGCAACAGCATCAGCGCCCCGTCTCCTCACGCTGCGAACTGGGCCGCTACGGGTGCAGGTGCAGGCGCTCCGATTGCGCCCGCGCCGGCTCCACCTGCAAACGTGCCCGGTGCTCCAGTCAACGGCACGCATTCGGCGGCCAGCAGCTCGACCGGCGCACCTTCGCGCTCGGACGCTCTGCAGGCAGGCGAGGCGGGCGCCTCCGGCTCGGCCTCTGGATCGGCGCCTTCCAAGAAGAAGCGTACCAGCACCTCGGAAGGCAAGCGAGCCCAGCACGACGATCCCGACGACTCGGACGAGATCAACGGCAGGCTGGACGACATCGAACGACGATACGAGATCCCGCCGCTCAAGCTCATCGACACTGGCAACCCGGAGGCCGATGCCGAAGCCAACCGAATGGCCATCGAAGAAGACAAGCGCAGGCGAAACACGGCTGCGTCGGCACGATTCAGGATCAAGAAGAAGCAGAGGGAGGCTGCGCTTGAACATGCCGCCAAAGAACTGCAGCAGCGACTTGCCGATCTCGAAGCCGAAAACGCACGTCTACGCACCGAGAATGGCTGGCTCAAGAGCTTGATCACCGTGCGTCCCGACCAGGCCATGTCGGGCGGTCTGGATCAGAGCGCCGTGCCCAACCCCTTCTCGAATCCTGCCGGGCCAAGCGGAAGCGGCTCGCACGCTTCGGGTCACTCGACCGCACACGCATCGCCTGCGATTGGCCAGTCCAACGGCGACCTCGGAGGGGCCGCAAATCACTTTAGCCATGACGCGCCCGATCGCCAGAGCGGACTGCACCCGCGCGGCGTCGGCACTTCCGCTGGCGACGACACCAACGATCCCAAGCGCGCCGCCAGCAAGAACAACGCCGCTGCAAACAGCTCGCAACTCAAGCGAGACCGCGAGGACTAGATCGCCATGCACTTTTACATCTCGACGCTGGGCTCCAACAGCCTGCCTCGAGATGCACGCGGTCTTAATGCTCCTTCAACCCTTTCCACTCTTTTATCGTCGTATTCATGCTGTTTCGATTTCTCGTTCCTTGTAGCAACAGTAACTCAACGCGCGGTCCTCCAACACGGTCCATTTTGAGCGCGATTCGATATACCCGTCAGCTTCCCTTCTCTAATTCTCTTGCCACGCAGGCTACTCGCACACGTCGGAAGCTTGTGTGGAATTAGAGTGTCATTTCAAATCCCTCGCGTGTGATGGTCTCGGCACGTCTAGACGATGATGAGATCGTCGCGACAGCATGCGCAGTAGAGCAGTTCGTCGTTGGCGAACTGCGGGCGGAGGCGACGAGCGGAGCGCAGCGACTCGTCGGCATCGGCACCGAGCGCCAGCGGCGTGGCGTGGGAAATCGAATTGGACGGCGTGTGACCTTTGCTCTCGAGCGTGACCGAGCGAATCTGGGGTAGAGCCGACTCGGTGGTGGGAGAAGTCGCCGGGGCATCGCCGATGCGCGCCGCGAGCATCTGCAAGCTCTCCCTGCGTCGATGACGCTGTGCTGCTGGAAGCGGAAGTTCGGATGCGGTGATCGTTCGAATGCCCCTCCTTGTCGGCGCCGTCGGTGACGAAGCGGATGGTGCAGCTTCGGGGAAGTCCACTTCCCGCTCTGCCAGTGGCGACAGCGACGGCACATGCGTCGTAGTCGCGCTCCTCTTGTGACTGCGCCCGGCACCGTTCGCCTTACCCACCAGCGTCGAAGCGTCACCGCCGGGCAAGGAGCGAAGACGTTCCTCGAGCTCGATTGCCTTCCTGGTTGCTCTGTGCGCCTTATCGGTTTCTTCAAACATGCTCGCCTCGAGCTTGCGGATCTGCGACCGGAGGGCACTCAGCTCCAGCTCGTGCGCCTGCACCACATCGTCCACATGCTCCTTGCTGAAGACGCTCGTGTTGTCCACTTGCACCGCATCGCGCTTCGTCTCCAGCTCCTCGCGCACCCGCGCCGCTTCCGCCTCGGCTTCCTGCGCGCGCACCCGCGCCAGCTGAAGCTCCGACCGCAGCGCCTCCGTCTGAAGCTCGCCATCAGCTCGAACCTTGTCGCTGCCCGAGCGCAGCTCCTCGAGCTGCTTCTGGACGCCGGCCAGCTGCGAGCGCAGCTCGGTGTTCTCCTTCTTGGCTGCCTCAGCAGACGACTTGGCTGTCAGATGCTTCTTCTTGAGCGTTGCTACCTCGGCCGAAAGCTTGCCCACCTCGTTCGAGGACGCCGACTTGTCCTGCTCCGTCGAGGCCAGCTTGTCTTCAGCTTCGGCGAGCTCCGACTTGACGCCGGCGAGCTCCGTGCGGACGTCGGCCAGAGAAGCTTCGAGACGTGAGCGCTCTGATGCCAGCTGGTCGTCGTGCTCAGCACGCACGGATGCGATCTCCTCGGCCTTTGCTTCCAGCGCGGCAGCGTGGTCGCTCTCCAGCTTTTCGACGTGCGCATTGCGTGCAACCAGGTCGCGACCGGCTTCCTCGAGCTGCTTCTGGAGCGTCTCGACGTGCTCGCGGCGCTTTTTGAGATCCTCTTCTGTGCTGCCGAGCGTGCTTCGAACCGACTCGAGCTGTTGCGAGTGTTGGCCCAGCTCTGTCTCCTTGCGCTGGATCTCCGCACGAGCGTCTTCGAACGCCTTGGAGAGATCGAGCATCTCGCGGGTATGTGCGGCCATCTGCTCGTCGCGCTCCTTCTGCCCTTTCTCAAGCGACGTCTTGAGCGCCTTGATCTCCTTGATGTGCGCATCCTTCGCTTGCTTGTGCTCATCAGCAGCCGCGCTGAGCTTCTCCTGCATGTCCGAAAGTTCTGCAGTGTGCGTAGAGAGTGCCTTGGCATGCACCTCACGGAGCTTCTCGAGCTCGCCGCTGAGCTTGCTGCGCTCTGCACCAAGCGCGTCGGACGCGGCACGATGCTCTTGCGAAAGCTTGGCTGTTGACTCGGTGTGCTTCGCTTTCGCTTGTTCGAGCTCAGCCCGCAGGCCTTCAATCTGCTTGGTGCTGGCCTCGGCTGCAGCCTTGTGCTCGTCGGTCGCCTCGGCGAGCGATGCAGCGTGCTGCAATTGAGCCTCGGCGAGCTCCGCCTTGAGTGAGTCGAGCTGCTGGTTGGCGGCCTGGGCAGAGTCGGCATGAACAGCCTTGGCCTTCTCAAGCTCTGCCTGCAGCGCATCGAGCTGTTTGGAACTGGCTGCAGCCGCAGACTTCTGCTCTTCGATAGCCTTCTTGAGCGACGCGGCGTGCTGCGACGTCGCTTCGGCCAGCTCGGCCTTGAGTGCCTCCAGCTGCTCGTGGGCAGTCTTCGACGACTGGGAATGCTCGGCCTTGGCCTTCTCCAGTTCTGCTCGCAGCTGCTTGAGCTGCTTGCCACTGGCTGCAGCCGAAGCCTCATGCTCTTTGGTCGCCGTCGCCATCGATGCGCTGTGTTGCGACTTGGCCTCGGCGAGCTCGGACTTGAGCGCTGCGAGCTGCTCATCGGCGGCCTTTGTTGACTCGACTTGCTCGGCATTGGACTTCTCGAGTTGGGCCTGCAGCGCCTTGATCTGCTCCGCAGCGTCACGCGCAGCAGCGTCGTGGTCGTCAGTTGCGGCTTTGAACGCCGCAGCATGATCTTCTTCGGCTTTCGCCAGCTCTGCTGTGATGTCCTCGGTGTGCTTCTTGGCGGCCGAAATGGCTGCTTCACGCTCCGAGCTGAGCTTCGCAACAACGTCGGCATGGTCAGCCTTCGCTCTCTCTAGCTCGGCCTTGACAGCTTCGATCTGACCAGCAGCCTCGGTTGCGGCCGATTCATGCTCCTCCATGGCTTTCTGCATCGCCTCAGCGTGCTCTGTCTTGGTCTTCTCGAGCTCGGCTTTGACCGCCTCGAGCTGCTTGGCGGCCGATGTCACCGCCGCTTTGTGCTTGAGCGTTCCGTCTTTGGCCGACTTCTGGGCAGCAGCAAGCTCCTTCTCGAGACGCTTAAGCGTTTCGGCATCTTGCTTAGTCTGGCTGGTCAGGGCATCGAGCTCTTCCTGCTTGGTCTTGAGAGCCTCGTCACCAGAAGTAGCGCGTTCACTGAGCGCCTTGATCTCGGCCTCGGCTGCCTGCAGCTTGCTCTCGAGTTCTTGGAATCGCCCGACCTTGTCTGCCAACTCGGCACGGACTTCGTCGCGCGCAGCACTCGACTCGCTGAGCTTTGTCTCGAGTTCAGCGATCTTCGCCGTGGCTGCCTCCAATTCCTTGGCCTGTGCCTCGGCAGCTTTCTTGTGTTCGTCGTGAGTGGCGACAAGGACGGTATGGCGATCAGTCAGATCCGACCATTTCTGTTTGACGCCATCGTGATCGGACTGAGCCTGTTGCAGCTTCTCGCTCAGCTGCGTAGCTTCGCTGCGGGCCTGCTCGTGGTCCTCGGAAGACTTTTGCAGCAGGGCGCGTTGCTTCTCAAGCTCCGACTGTGCAGCCGCATGATCGGCGCTTGCCTGTTTGTGTGCTTTGGTGAGCTCCTCGTGGGCCGACACCTGGTCTTTCAGCTTGCTGGAGAGCTCCGTGTGCTGCTGCTTGGATGCTTCGAGCTGCTTGGACAAGGTCAGCGCCTGCGAACGATGCCCGTCTGCCTCGCTCGACTTGGACTCAAGCTCCTTGCCTTTCGCATGCAGCTCGTCCTGTAGCTCTTTGACCTTGACTTGAGATGATGCCGCGTCCTGCGTAGCCGTGGTCAGCTTAGCATCGGAGTCCTTGAGCTTGCCCTGCAGTGCCTTGATCTCCTTGCCTTGCTCCTCTGCGGATGCTTTGCTGGCAGCTGCGTCTGCCGCCGCTGCCTCGAGCGCCTTCTTCTCACTGCCAAGCTCGTCCTGCAGCTGAGTGATCTGTGTGCGTGCCGCGCTGATCTCATCGCGGGCTTTGATAAGCTCTGCGTCTGTATCTTTGACCTTCGCTTCCAGGGTCTTGACCTGAGCTTGATTCTGCTCGGCGGAGCTCTTGTGCGCTTCGGATGCCTTGCGAACCGCTTCCAGCTCTTTGCTCGTAGCCTGCAGTTCCTTCTGAAGCTCGTCGATGCGCTTCTTGGCGGTGGCAGCCTCGTTGGTCGACTTGGCCAAGTTCGCTTCTGTGGTCGAGACCTTCGCCACGAGTGCCTCGATCTCTTTGACCTTGCCCTCTGCAGAAGACTTCTGCGTTTTAACGTCCGCTTTGGAAGCTTCGAGCTCCTTCTGCAGCTTGTCCTTGTCATCACGAAGCTGGTCGGAAGTGCTCTGCAGGGTGCCATTCTTGTCCCTGAGAGTGGCGAGTTGCTTGTCTTGCGCCTCGACCTGCTCGCGCGCTTGCGCCAGCTGCTTGTCCTTCTGAACAAGAGCCTCGCCGTGGTCTTTGGTTGCCTTGGCAAGCTCGGCAGAGGAGCTCTCGGCTTTCTTCTCGGCGTCTCCAAGCTGCTTACGAAGCCCTGTCACGGTCTTATCGAGCTCCATCTTGTCCGCCTCGAGCTTCTTGTAGGCTGCTTGAGACTCGTTAAACTTTGCCGTGACGCTCTTCAGCTCGTCACCAGCAGTAGCTGCTTCGCGTTCGGCAGCGTCCAGACTCTTTTGTCGTTCAGCTGTCTCCTGTTGAGCCTGCTTGTGGTCCGCTTTGGCGTTGTCGAGGTCAGAAGCTAGAGACTGGACTCGCGCTTCCAGCTCCTTGGCCTGCTTTGCCGCCTTGTCGAGGTCTGCCTGACGCTCCTTCGTAGTGCCATCGGCTGCAGCACGCGCCTTGGCCTCCGCGTCAAGCTCAGACTTGGTACTCTGAAGCGCCTCACGAGCCTTGTCGGCGTCAGCCTTGGATGATGCCAGCTGAGCGTCGAGCTCCTTGATGCGCTTCTCCGCCTCCGTTCGCGCTGCAGTAACCTTCGCGACCTCCTGCTGGGCTGCCTCGAGGTCTGCTTCGCTCTTTGCATGCTGTTCCTTGAGGGAAGCGAGCTCCTTCGATGTAGTCTCACTGCCGCTCTTGTGGCTGGCGACCTCGGAGCGCAGAGAAGCCACCTCCTGCAGGGCTTTGGACTGGAGCTCCTCCAGTTCCTTGTGCTTGGCAGACCATTCCTTCTCCTTATCCTCGAAGGAGGCGACTTGCTTCCGCGACTTCTCGAGCTCCTCCTGACCCTGGGACCGCGATGAGCTTACCGCCTTGTGGTCTTCCTGAAGTTTCGCAAGCTGCTTGTTGAGGTCTTCGACCACCTTGGCCGAGTCGGCTCGCTCTTTTTGAATGCTCGAGACTTGGTCCTGCGCGCTCTTGAGCTCCTTCTTGAGCGATTCGAGCTGCGTTGAGGCGCTGCCCAGCTCCTTTCGAGTGCTCGCCTGCTGATCTTCAGCCTTGGCAATCTTGCCATCGCGTTCCTGCAGTTGACTTTCCAAGGCCTTGACCTGAGCCTGAGACTCCTTCAGAGATGCATCGAGGCCTTCGGCGTGCTTGCTGGATTCTTCGCCACGCTTCTTGGCGTCATCCAAAAGTTTTGTCGCCGCAACACTGTCCTTCTTGGCCTGACCTTCAAGCTGCTTGATCTTGCTGTTCAGCTCCGAGATCTGCTTAGCGTGGCTCTTATCAAGCTCCTTCGAGTTGCCGATCGCCTCTGCCTTTGCGGCTTCCAAGGCGGCCTGCTGCTCAGTCAGCGACTCGATCTTGCTCCTGGTCTCGGAAAGCTCGTCGGCGAGCTTCTGCTTCTGAGCTTGCAGAGTCGACATCTCCTTCGCCGTGGCGTCAGCCTCGTCTCGGACGTCTGCTGCATCCTTCTCGGCCTTGGCAAGAGAAGCTGAGTGCTTCTCGGCCTTCTCCTTCCAGCTCTTGATATCCGCTTGAGCCTCGTCTTGCTTCTTTACGAGCTCGGCGCGCTCCGCTGCGAACTTGGTGTTCTTGGCCTCGGCTTCCTGCAGACTCGCTTTGGTCTTGACTTGGCGGTCGGTCGACTCTTTCAGCTTGCCTTCGAGCGATGACGCGCTGGAATCCGCGGCCTTGGCCTTCCTCTCGAGATCCGTGATCTGCTTCGACAGCTGGTCGCTGCCCAATGCGGAGCTCTTGAGGCTCTCGTCCTTCTCAGCCAGCCCAGCTTCCAAGCTTGAGACCTTTGCGTTGGCTTCTTGCAGTTGCTTAGATAGCGCCGCAATCTCGTTAGACTTGCTTGGATCGTCAAGTCTACTTTGAAGATCTTGAATCGCCTTCTCCTTGGTCTCGACGCTGCTACGAAGCTGGGCTGCCTGCTTCCTTTGATCTTCTGCCTCGCGCTGCAGCTTTAATTTGTCTTCTTCGAGCTTTCGCGCAGCCTTGAACTCGGTCGCGGCCTTGGTTTCGGCTTCTTTCAGCTTGACTGCTGCATCCTTCGCATCGCCCGTGGCTTTGTCGAGAGCTTTCCGAGATTCATCGATATCTTTCTCGAATTTTGATGCGCGATCCTGCGCCTGCTTGTGGTCAGCTTCGATCTTGCCGATACGATCCTTGAGAGATGTTTCCGAGGTGGCACTGTCCTTCAAAGATGCTTCGAGGGCAGCGATCTGCTCTCCAGACTGCTTCGCCTTCTCCTCGGCCTTCTTGAGCCCATCGCGCTGCTGTTGTAGCTCCTTTTCCAGGCTAGCTGCCTTGGTTTGTTGAGCTTGAAGTTCATCTTCGAGCTTCTTGGTCCGAGCTTTGCCGGATTCTTCCGCCGCCTGGACCGATGACTTGGACTTCTCCTCGGTCTCCTTGAGCTGACGCTGGAGAGATGACGACGCATCGGTTGCTGCTTGTAGCTCCTTCCTTGTGCTCTCTAGTTGCTTGGCGAGGGAATCGATTCTGCTTTGAGCCTCTATGAGCTCACCATTCTGGAGCGAATCCGTCACGGCCTTTTCCTCGGACGTAGCGGCAGGTTCTGTCGACTCCTCTTCCGCCGCCGCGCCATTTGAGGCGGCCGGAACCGGAGAGTCAGCATGATCCGCATTGTCGCTCGTGTTCTGCGCAGCTTCGGCTTCGGCTTCAGCCGCTGCCTTTTTCTGCGCTTGATGCTTCTTGAGCTTCGCACGGGCTCGAGCGGCCTTGGCAGCACGCTCGGCTGCCTCGGCGTCGGCCATCTTGACTGCTGCGTTGGACGATTACGGACACACTTGCTTGCTCAGTCAGCCGTGCGCCGAACTTGCGGACTGGAGGGTGAAGCAGCAGGACGTTGCTATGCCGTTCGAAGCAACAAGGGACGTTGCACGGACAGAGTCGGTGGGTCGCTGAAAGGTGTGAGGAAATGAGGTTTAAGGAAGTCAGGGTCGCGAAGAAGCACAGGGCTGCATTCGCCGGGTGGTCGGTGCGTTGCTGGCCGCCTGCTGAGGGCCGAAATTCGAGACGGCGCCGACCCGACGCCAACCTGACACGTAGCGCTCCGTCGCGTGGCGAGCCCCACAGCAAGCCCACTCATGACCCTCTTCGGCTTGTCTCGCTGCTGTCATCATCGGGGGAAGGAGTCGCCACTGCAACCTTCTCTGCGTTCACGCCTTCTCATAACACTCAAAAGTGACAGCTTGACCGTCGAGGCCTGTTTGTTGCTCTATGCGTATCCATTTCTGAGCAGCTGCCGGGCTTATGCGGTGACAGTGGCGGGCGAAGTGGCGTCCAGATGAGTGCTTGAGCCGTCTGCAGGAGGATTCTGTTGCTGCTCCTTCTGGAGCGCTCGGAGCCTTCGCGCCTCCGCCGCCTGGGCCTTCCTGGCTGCTTCGCGTTCCTGCTCCTCGAGCTTCTGCTGTTCTGCCTTGAGGCGACCTTCGCGGAAGGCGCGCTGACGCTGCTGCTGCTTTGCGTTTCTGCGTGCCGAAAGGTCGTGCAGGCGTTCATCGAGACGGTCGTATAGCAGTTGCTCGAGCGACTGAGCGTGTTTCGCTGCAATGCGGTGCTGGTGTCGCAGCCTTTGGAGGAAAGCCGACACCTCTGCACGGCCCTGGCCATTCGACTGAAGTGAAGTCGAGCTGGCAGACTCGGCCAACGCATGTTCGCTGTCCGATGCTGGTGCAGCAGAAGTGTTCTGACGCGTCTTGGCAAAGCGCGAGCGATACACCCGCCATGCGGCATCGATGACCTGGGTCTCGGCAATCTTGATTTCGAGCGCCTTGGACAGCATACCTCGGATCCAGCGCAGATCACCGATGTTTCTGCGAACGGATGCGAGCGAGAAGAAAGGCTCGACCATCAACGCAGTGACGGAGAACGATGGAGCTTCGTAAATGGGATGGAAGTCGGCGTCCATCGCTCGGCCAGGAATGACCGACACGCGCTGGTACTCCGGTCGCAATTGGGTGGCCTCTGCGGCCTCCTGGTCGCCACTACTTTCTACCTCCTGTGCCTCTGCTGAGACCTCCGCCGACATGTCTCGTTGCTGCAGATCGATGCCGAGGCTGCGCGCAGTCGAGTGCAGCAGCTCCTCCGAGCGGCCGATCGCCTCCGAGAGCAAGCTCCTGGCAAATAGCGAGTAGGCACCCTTGGTCCTGCGCTCCATCTCGGCTGCACGGGGCCCGCCGTCCTGCATCTCGGCAAGCGCGAGCTGGGTGGACTCCATGGCAAGCGCGGCCACCGAGCCTCCTGCTTCGTTCTTGAGCGCCACGGGCGAGCGAAGCGGATCCACCTCGGCGCAGCAATGTCGGAGCAGGATCTGGAAAGTCTTGGTGTTGGGCTGGATCCTGTGTGGAAGGGTGTATGGGAAGACGTCCGGGATGTCGGCCTCGTCTTGGGCATTGCCGGGCTGAGCGGCCTCCGACTCGCGGTCGCGCATGCTGCTGAAGATGTCCTTCCACTTTGTCGAGAAGAGACCTTCGCCTGACGAAGTGGCATCTGTCCCCTTCGAGGCCAGCGGCAAGGGCTTGGCTAGTGTCTCGAACGCGGCTACCATTTCTGGGACGCCTGCCTGCTCACCGAGAGCCATGAGGATGGTGTTGAGCGTGTGTGTGGTCGGTGCGAGCTCGGTCGACGAATCGGCTGCAGTATCGGCCGAGGCCAAGTCGATGCCGTATGCGTCGTGCATGAGCATGTGAAGCCCATCGATGTGACCGGCGAGACGCAGCGTCCTAGCCGCAAAATCGAGCGTGATCTGGTTGGGAGTAACGCCGTGATCCTTCATGTCTTTGAGGAGCGCCATGGTGCGAAGCGCAGCGAGGATGGCTGCTGCCCTGGCGGATGGAGCGAGGATCTGGCCGAACTTTGCCATGCCCGCCGCAGCGGCTCGTGCGGATTTTTCGAGCTGCCTCTTCTTGCCCGAGTAGTCGAAGGTTTTGGAGGCTTCGTTCTTCTGCACTCTTTCGATCTGTTCGGTGGCGTGGCGGCTGAGGCCGATCATGAGCTCCCTGTACGTGTGGCGGTTGGGATGAAGACCTTTGGTGCCGGACTTGAGCGAAACACCGGAGAGCTCGTTCCAGATGGTCGACATGGGACCGATGTGACCGCCAGTGGCGAGGCGGGCGAGGACGTGGTTGTAGTCGGCGAGACTTGGAAGAGGATCGGTGGCAGAGCTGGTGGTAGGCACGACCGAGGAGTGCAGACGCATGTCGCGGAAGATGATGTGGACCCTGCGCATGTACTCGCGCACGGGGTGCTGGGCATCAAACGTCTTGGCGGACTTTCTTGAGATTTGTGGTTCGACCAGAATCTTGGTGGGAGCGAGACCGGATGTCAGGACCTGCTGCTTCTGCTGCAGACTCTGAAAATGCTTGGCCTCGGCGCGAGCGAGCTTCCTGGACGCAGCCACGGCAGGGTCGATAGCACGGAGTAGCTGCTGGAGGTGGGCCGGCTCCAGCTGCGTGAGGAGGGCGGTGAATGATTCGGAGGATTGGCCGACAGCGTGAGCACCGGAAGCTTCCTTGAGATCCGTGTATGCTTTCCAGGCGCGGTTGGCCGAGGGCTCGCGGTCGGTGCTGTAGATCTCGGAGATGAGCTTTTTGACGAGTGGGTGCGAGGCCCGAGGCGCAGAGGGCCTCTTGGACCAGGAGAGATGGTCCGGAAAGAAGAAGGACCAGCTTTCGTGCTGATGCCCTGCTCGGCCGACACGAACAGGTTGCGAGACGGCGCCTGCAGAAGCGGCTTTGGATTGGTCCGAAGGGATGTTGGTGTGTGCAGCGCTCAGAGGCAAGCCAGTCGTGAGCTGGCGTTGAGCCGCGCGAAAAGCGGGCACGGCATGCCTGCGACTGTAGCAGCGCAGCACCATGATGTTCCTACTAGCGCGTCACACCTGTGACGGCGACTCTTTTGGGACGTCTGGACACGATTGCCAGTTATTGTAACATGCGGCCTGGTCTGTCGGCGAGTGAATCCGACGCGGGGGTGGTGGTGTTTGCGCAAGCTTGGTCGTGCACCCTTTCAGCCAGCACTGCTGTTGTGCTGGATGTTGCGGTGCTGTGAGACCCGCTGAAGAGGTGTAGGTTGATGTATAGGGTGACTGGGAGAGATCTGATTGGGACCGCGATGTCGAGTTGGTTCTGGCTCTCTTGGAAGAACCGGAAGAGTTCCACTTCCCAACTTCGCGAGTCGGGCGAGGCTGAGACCAAATTTCAACCGTGCGAGAGGATCGATCCGAGAGGGTTCGCAAGCCACACAGTTGCCGCAGGTGATTGGCGGTCTGCTTTCTTGAGCCCTTTTTTTTCTGTCCATTTTGAGCTGCCAATTTTGAGCTGTCGATATTTTCTGAAGCGGTCAACCAAAAAACCCTGCTTTCACCGCCGGAGGCTCGGAAAAGAAAGTGTGCAACCGGCTCGACAGCCAGCTGGACCACCTAGCGAGCTCCAAATATGGTTGAGCCGCCGCTTGCACGAGCTCTGGTGCCGTCCAGCGAAAGTGTGATCTCAGGCTGGCGGTCATCAAGGTGCAGCGTTCGAGTCCACAGGCACATGCACAAAGCGAAAGGTTAAAGCTTAATGCTGCGTCGGGGGCCATCGCATAGCCTGTGTTGCCGCAACGTGCCACTCTCGTCCGAGCATGCCCAGCAGTCGCTTTCTTTACCGCTGCCCCGATCTGACCTCAAACTTTGTAAGGCGATCTCGCGGTGGGCTCCCGCTCTCGCTCTCGGCAAATCCCACCAAAAAAATAATCGGGAAGAAGTGCAGCAGCAGGAAGAAAGCTTCGCGCTGCAGGAAGAAAAAAAAATCCCAACCTTCCAGCTGGTTGCTCGCTTCGCCTGTGAACCACTTTTTTCTGCTCTTCTGGTCCTTCCTTTGCCGGGCCCGAGTGAGCGAGAAAGCGAAAACGAGGCCGTCAGAAGCTGCCGTGACGACAAAGTCGAAGACAGGTTACCAATCCTTCTCAAACCATCACTCTCTGGTCCCTCACTTTTTGCATCGTCACCTCCGCATTCCCTCCGCTCCGTTGTGGCACCTCGTGGCTGCATATCCGCTCCAAATCCCGACCCTTCTATCCGTTCGCTGGCTTCTCCTTGCGTTCGCCTGGCCGCCTCGTCACCCGCGCAGCCTTTCCGACTCGAGTAACGAGCTGTCCGCAGGCACGTCACTCGTCTTTTTCTGATCGCCCATCCGTCGTGGACTGCGATCCTAGAGCTAGGGCCGTTTTCATCCTCTCGCTGGAATCAATCGGTCCTTTTTCCTCGGTATAGGTTCAAGCGGTTCGATCTCGACCGGTCTGAACATCATTCGCATTCCACTGCGTCGTCACCGGCACCAGCCAGCGAGGTTGCAGACAGCCATCCTTTACTACACTACAGCAAGCACAGCGTCGGTGAGGCTCAGCTCCTCCTGGAATCCTGCGAGAACTGGCTTCTAGTTCTCTTCACGAAAGCACCTCGCTTTCCGGCACTGCCATCATGACCACCACCATCTTCCAGGCTGCCAACGACGGTAACGTCGAGCTCGTCAGCTCTCTCCTCGACCAGCCTTCCCTCGAAATCGATGCCCGCGACGAGGCCGGACTCACTGCGCTTCAATACGCCGTTCGCGCCAGCCACATTCAGGTGGTTTCTCAGCTGCTCGCTCAGGGCGCCAACGCCCTCGAGGTGGTCAACGACGACGCCCTCAAGCAGAACCCCGAGCTTGCTGCCGTCGTCAACAACGCTCTGCAGCACACCCAGTCCACTGCCTTCCAGACCGCTCCCGTCGTCGACTCGCACGGTGGCAAGCAGCTCCCCGACGGAACCGTGAGCTACGTTCAGCCCCCGGCTTACCAGAACGACGGCCAGCAGCAGCAGCAGCAGCAGCAGCAGCAGCACCTCGTCCACCAGCATCCCATGTCGCATCCAGCATACCCATTCCAGCCTCAGCACGCCTTCTTCGACCCCTCCCACAACCCCGAGCACCGCGCCCACGCTGCCAAGGACAGCTCTTCCGGAAGCCTGCCACCCCCCGAGGTCGCAAGAATGATTCCCTGCCGATTCTTCCCCAATTGCCGATACGGCGAAAAGTGCATCTTCGCCCACCCCGTCCCCGTTCCCGCCTCCTCCTCTGGCGCTGGCCCTGTCTCGCCAGGTCAGGCTCCCATGTTCTTCCAGTCGCACACCTACGGCTACCCGGCCTACGGACCACCGCAGCACTTCTACTCGATGGCGCCCCCCATGCCCCTCCAGTACGCCGGCGTTCCCATGCCCGTTCACATGCCTCCTCCTCCTCACATGGCCCCGAACCAGCACTCTGCCGACGGAGACTCATACGGACACCAGTTCGCCTCGCACTCGCGCCAGCAGTTTGGCTCCCAGCAGCCCGCTCAGGACGGCCAGTCCGCGCCAGCGGCTACGGAGGCGTCGCCAGATGCCACAGTCCCAGCTGCCGAGGCAGTGCAGGCCGAAAATGAGGCCAACAATGCTGATTCCGCCTCTGATTCCAAGACGGCGCCCAAGAACGCCGAATCGGCCAAGCCAGCATCGGCGACGGCGAGCCCGGCTACCGCCACCACCACTTCTTTCAGCGCCTTCATGGCCCACCATGCCGCACCCTTCCAGCCCGGACCAGCACAGAACGGCGTGTCCGTCGGCGCCGACGGCAGCTTCTTGACCGGCTCCCAGCCTACTACCCGTGCCACCAAGGGCGCCCGTCGAGGCGGCGCCTCCATGGGCGGCAACTTCGGCCAGCGCTCGGAGCTCGGCAAGCGCTCGAGCGAGCGTCCCGCCTGCCTCTTCTTCGCCCGCTCGGCCTGCAAGCACGGCGAGGACTGCCGATTCCCTCACATTTTGCCGGACGGCACCGATGCCCGTGGTCCCAACGCGGGTCGATCCAACCACTCCATCGAGGCTTCGCGCGCCATTAATCGCGCGCTTGCCGCCAAGAACGCAAAGGCGTCCAACAACAACAACAACAATAACAACAGCAGCAGCAGCAACACCAACAGCAACAGCAACACCAACAGCTCTGCAAAGGAATCGTCTTCAGCCGGTACTGCGGCCAACGGTGAGAACAGCAGCCTGCCTGCCACACCAAGGGATGTGAGCGTGTCCACTTCTCCTGCCTCTGCGCAGACCACCATCACCGCTTCAAACCAGAAGAACGACACCGCGTCCAAGCCTTCGACTGACCGCACTGATTCGCGTGCCGGTGCCGCCGAAAAGCCGACAGCTGCCGCTGCATCTGTTCCTGCCAAGAAGGAGGCCGCTACCAAGTCGAATGCGGCTGCTGGCTCCTCGTCCGCGACCAAATCCAGCGGCCCCAACGCTGCATCTGCCGGCAAGTCTGAGGCCAAGACGGAGAACACCAGCAACGGCAAGCGCGCCGCGGCGAGTGCCAAGAGCGACGAGGCCAAGCCTGCTACGGCCGCACCCGCAGGCCAGGGCGACCGAATCCCCGCTTCCATCCCGTCCAAGCCCATGGTCAACGGCAACGGCACCAACGGCGCTACCAACCGTCAGAACGGTGCCAAGCCTCAGGCGAACGGCGTTCAGGCTGGCAAGGGCAACCACAATCAGAACGGTACGCGCTCGCGAGCCAACCAGGGCTCCAACGGTCGCGCCAACGGTCAGGGCGCTCAGGGTGGTGCGAGTCAAAAGAAGCCCGCTCCTCAGCGCCTGCCGAACGCTGACGACTTCCCGGCCTTGACTAACGGACAGGGCCAGGCTCCTGCGGCTCCTGCGCCCGTCGCGGCCGCTGCCACGAACGGTGCCCCCAAGGCCAACTTCTCGGCCATCCTTTCGGCCCCTGCTCCCGTCAAGAAGCAGCCTGAGCCTACCAAGGAGACCGAGAGCGCTGCTGCCGCTGACGACAAGCCCGCTGCCACTCCTGCGGCGAATGGTGAGGCAAAGGAGGCTGGCGAGTCGGCCACCGATGCCGACGCCAAGACCAGCACGCCCAAGCAGGCTTCCACCAACGGAAGCGGTGCGGCTGCACCCATGATGGACTTTGCAGCTGTCGTTCAGTCCAACCCTGTTGCTGTCTAAGTGCGCCGCGAAGACAGTTCGCAGCCGTTACCTGCCAGCCATCCCATCCCGTCGCGCTAATCACCAAAAGGTCTTTGGTCTACCGATGCTCTCTTCTCGGTGCCGCACCGGCCAACCCATTCCGCCTCTTTCTCCGCCCATCTCGGCCTGGTTCATCCTCCTTCGGGCCCTTCCTTGCATAACCTATTCGCCGTTTCCGCCTTTCGATTCTTCCTTTGGGTCGCGATAGACTTGACGCCGTCCCTCGTCATCATTTTCCTCGGTTCCGCATTTCCGCCCCCGTCACTTTCTCGGTTCTGTTTCTCCCCTCAACATGCTGCAGCCCAAGCTTTGGAACTCCTTTCCCGGATCCCTTCACACCAGCTACGGTTCAGTCAGCCCTTTTTTTATCGCCCTTGGATCCTGCCGCCCTTGCTTCCACACATGCGGCTCTATTTTTGAGATACGAACACATGTTCCGGTTTCCTGTATACACATGTACGCTCGCTGCTCAAGTCCCTGCACATAACTCAACCCTTACAAAACCCCGTTTCGTCGCTGGCTTTCAGGAACGACTGTGTGTGTGTGTGTGTCACTTTGGCGTTTGAGTCCCTTCATCCCGAGAACCAGGTCAGCATGCAGTCTGGTCTACGGGATTAAATCACAAAGTGTAAGATCTGCAGAGCTTCTCTTTTCTCGCGAAAATTTTCGGTATGCACCTGCTGTGGAATTACGACACTTTTCTCAGCCACCAGAGCAGACCCGGTAAACACAGCCGAAATGTCAGTCTGCGACACGTTCTCCTGTTTGGCAGTCAGGGCACATGGAGGCCGCACGAGCGCTTTGCGATGACGCGCTCGTGGGCGGCGATTGACCCCTTTCGCCATTGCTTGCTCTTGACTTTGCTTCACCACCTCGAATGCAAGCAATGCAGTCTGCAAACGAGTAGATCTGAAGAGGAGCGGCCCGCGTTCCGATGCTGTGCTCTCGGCGCTCACCGAGCAAATACGGTCAGAGACGCCGTAAGCGCTTCCTCATATGGATCAATCAGCCACTGTATCGCCTCATCTAGCCAATTTGATGCACTTTGAAGCTTGTAAGGGAGTCCGGAGTGCCAAGGCCAGGTCGAAAGCTTCATGGAAGGGATGACGGAGAGCGTAATTGTGTATGCGAGAGACGGTGACATGACGAGGCAGCGAGCGGCGCGCCCAAGTCGGGGCTTGGCAGCTTGACCGACCGACGCATCTGGTCAGTCTATTTTTAAGAACGGCTCAGGAGGCTAGGTTGCGCCTCGGCGCGGAGCAACTCCGCCCTCATCTGGGACACGAGCTTCCTGAGAACCGCCTGGCCCAACGCTCGCCATATCTTGTCTCCGTCCACCATACCCATCTCTCCACCCAAGCCTTATCGCGGGCCTCCCGCCACATAAAGTCGCTACGGGATCGATACCTAAAGCCGACACCGACGTTTTGGTCGAGCCTTAATCCAGCTTCATCTCGCCAGTCCTGCCAGACACGCACCCTTTCTCAGGGCGCCGACCCACCTCATCTCGCGCGACCTCACAGAGCGGGTCAGACTCGTCCGTTACCGGTCTCGGATCGCACCTTGCCTGCAGAAGCTGCCGGCGTTCCGATCTCAGGAGGCCCAAATCTTAGTGACCGGCGGTGCGAGCAGCGACAATGTCGTCCGTCGAAGGAGAAGCCGCACAGCAGGGGACAGCTTCGCTGGCTCCACCCATCAGCCTTGACGCCTCCACAGCGGCCTCGCAGACAAAGAACGATGCTTCTTCAGGTCCCAAAACAACCCATACACACAGTCCGCCGGGAAGCATCCTAGCTCCCTCGGTCCAATTCGACGAGCAGAGCCTGCTCGCCTCTCCGTCTGCGCAGAGAAGAGCAGACAACTCTTCCCTGCCTTCTTCGCCTGCTCCAGGCACCAGCTTCCTCGCATCGTCATCGGCCACCAGTACGATGGCTCCTTCTCAACAGAGGAAAGAGCCGAGCGCATCTCAGCAGAGGCACACGGCGGGACCAAGCAATCTGCGCGAAAGTCAGAGCAATCATCGACCCTCCAACCGTGCTTCAGCAGCAGGCAGCTCCATCAACCTGACCGGTGGCAGCCGCAGCGGAACGGGATCAAAGCGAAGCAGGGCCAATCCCACGATTGTCACCGTGCCAGTCTGGGCGCGAGACGAGTCGCCGAGCCCTCCGCAATCTCCGTACGCCAGCCCACAGGCGCGCAGCTTGAATCGGTCCGTCCGCGACATGGAGTCTCTCTCCCTTCCCGCGGCTGAGATGCGCGTCGACGATGCCAGTCAACCTGCTGCCTCGTCGGAACGCCACTCGGAGACCACTGAGGCCGGACAGGCTTCCGACAAGGCTGGAGTCGGGTTCGATCGAGCCATGTCTCCCGAAGCCGTGCAGGAGGCCGAGGCCCAGGAAGCCCAGAGCTCATTGCCTGATCGGTGGTGGACCTTCACGCTTCCGCAAAAATATCGATCCCGTCTACACGAGCATCACCTCCGCATGGCCTTCCACCACGAACGGGAGCAGTCAGACGCACTCGAAAAGGCATCGAGCAACAAGCAGGCGAATCGCGAGCGAAGTCGCAGCTTCAGCAAGAAGCGATCTCAGCAGCGCCGCTCCAGCTCCGACTCGTCGCGCTCGAGTGCAAGCAGCAGTGGGGCCAGCAGTGATATCGAGATGCAGCAGAGGAGGGGCCGGGACCAGCAGGACCACAGCTACGACCTAGGCGCGGGAACATGGAATGGCATGGCGGCCGGACTCGGCGCGAGCGGCCTTCTCAACAACAAGCGTCGCGACACCGATCCGTCGAGCCGGCCCACTGCACGGGCAGGTCGAGGTCAGGGGGACGCAGACGCAGCAGCCACGCTTCACGATGAGCAACGGCAAGTCTCGCCATCGCCAGACGGCACCTCGACCACACGCGCCGACGATCGCGACTTAGAGAAGCAGCACAAGCAGGACTCGGAGCCGGAATACCCGACCATGTCATTCAAAGCGAGGATGGAGCATCCTGAAGTCTTCACCGTGCACCAGCCCGCCACACCTGGTTGGGCGTCTCCCTGGAAGCCCGAAGAGCGCGGTCACGGCGGGCTCAATGCAGCTGGCTACTTCCCGCGCACCGAGTCTGGTCGCACGATCCGGTCGAGTGACGGACGCAAGAGCGCGTGGCTCGAGTCGTGGAAGAACTTTTTGATCCATAATCCCTTCGTGCCCCTGCTCTTCCGCGTCATCAACATTGCTTTCACGGCGGCAACGCTCGCAGTTGCGATCAAGCTGCTCGTAGTCCTCCAGTCTGAAGGCGCCAACGATGCGGTAGGCGCATCGCCGCTGCTCGCCATCGTCTTTGCGCCGCTCACACTGCTGCATGTAGGCTTCCAGATCTGGCTCGAGTACTTTGGTCGGCCGATCGGCCTGTGGACGGTGCAGTCCAAGCTCTCGTACACGGTGGTCGAGCTCGTCTTTATCTGTCTCTGGTCGGCCGAGCTGTCGCTCACCTTCGACAACTACTTCACCTCGACGCTGGTTTGCGTGACGTATGGAAGCCCTTTTGTCGGGCCGCGACAGCCACCGTCGGACCGCCCGAATCCGCTCAACAATCCGAGCCGCAAACCGTTCGTCTGCAGACTACAAGGCTCGCTGATCGGACTGGTGTTTGTCAGTCTGCTCGCATATCTCATCGTGCTCACCGTATCGCTCTTCCGCATCTTTGTGCGCGTCACTGGTGGTGGCCGGCGATGAAGGACTCGGCATAGCACACGCATCATCCATGGAACCTCGTCTTTTTACGCTTGCAACCGAAATTCTCTCTCATTTGCCATTCGTGCTCTTGCAGTGTCTACAGCGACTCAGAGAGGGTCGCTTGTGTGTGGTGGGCCGTGCAGGCCAAATTGGCTCTGCGCAGGGCCACCGGGCGAGGAAATGAATCTTGCTGACTGTGCAGAAGCACGCGTCGGTGTGGCGATGCGCCCACCGAGCGAAAACCTTGTCATCCGCGCCCATGTGTCGAATGGCTACTCTTCTCATTTGCTCCGTCTTGCAACGGAACGCGGCAACTCAGCCCTCCGCTGCTTCACTTTGGCTCTGCACCACACGCTCGGCATGCAGCGGATGCGGCCGAACTTTATCTTGCGCTGGATGCCGAACAATCGGATCTTCCGCTCGGACAGCAATGAAGAGACGCGCCTGTCAGAAGCCTGATCACCACCAGCAGGATCCTGCTCAGCTCAGTCACCGTTGGCAGCCATGCAGACGATCGGTCCGCAGTCCGCACTTCCCGACGTCTCGCCGTCCGCTGCGACCCTCCTTCCCTCCTGCCTTACACATCTGCTGTCTCGCCTCTCCACCCTTCTGGAGGCGCGTGCTGTTTGAGCTCGCCAACATGGACGGTGAGGAGCACCGCGATGGCGTAGCGACGGCGACCTCTGGCATGATGGCGAGTGACCCGCCTCGAAACCTGCCATCGCGCCCCGAGGCTGTGGCAGAGATACCTCACCAGAGCCCGAACCTGCATCGTGGCGGACGAGGACGACCCCGTGGCACGCGCGGAAACTTCCGCGGTACCTTCCGCACCGACTTGGCCAGTACACGCACGTATCTCGATGTCGGCAGCAGCGATGTTGGCGCGGCGGTCATGCTTCCATTCCAAGGAGCTGGTCGCGGACGGGGCCGAGGACAGGGTCGCGTGCGCCCAAGTCGCGGTGCTTTCCGTGGTGGCCGTGGTCGTGGTAGCCTCCCGCCAACGTGGTCACAGCCACAGTTCCTACCAGAGCAGCCGGCGCTAGATGCAAGCCTTCCGCACATTCGCGATATTTCCGAGCAAAGCGATGTCACCGACTCCAGCAATGCCCCACAGCAGAGGATTGAGGAGACTTTCGAGGCAGAACCCGCGACGGTGCAGGTGCCCTTCGGACCAGAGCCCGAGGTCGAGCATGATTTCTCGCCGCCTAGTCAGCCCGACGCGTCCGTTGTGGCATGCGCGGAAAGCATGGCCGACATGTCGCTGTCGCCACACGTGCGTCGCAGCTCCGTGGGCTCGGATTGGCCCAGCGAGCATGGTGCGGGTGTAGTCGGTGCACCTTACAGTCCAGCTCAACGATGGTCGCACGAACAGCGCCACTTCGACATGCATCCGTGGACCCCGTACCCTTGCCCGCCGTATGATGCGCTCGAGCCGGTACCGTTCCTCGCGCTCGGCCCCTCACGCATGCCCCCGCCACCTCCACCGTTCACGGTCTGGCTCCCCGTGCCATACCTCGTCTACTGGGGGCCTGAACCGTTCGGCGCCCATCCGATGTTCTACGACGTACCTATGGTCAGTCCCACGCCCTTTCAGCCCAAGCATATCTTCTGCAGCCACTGACATGCAGACCCTCGCGGCCCTCCTATCGCTCGCGCTCAGTTTGCCGAAAATTTTCAGTTGCGTCACACCAAACGCTCCCACGCATGCGAATGGGATACAAGTACATTGCAGCTATGCGCAGGCCGCCTACACATCAAAATCGAACTGGAGCGGGTACTTTTCGGCGGCGTCGAGCTTTCGCTTTGCATGGCCCCGGTTGGCGTGATCGTTGGGCGCGCTCGGCGTCCCGTGCGGCACCCTCTCGCCCGCTGCGACGCTGGGGAAGCTGCCAAACGAGTCCGGATGAGCCATCTTGGGCTTTTCCGCCGTGAAGTAAGGATGCTTGATCGCGTGCTTGGCGCTGATGCGTTGCTTGGGATCGTAATGCAGCAGTTGAAACAAGAGGTCGAGCGCAGCCGGCGTGAGTCGGGTCGGGTGGAACTCGCGCTCGAGCCGGCGCTTGATGCGGTCCTCCTCGGACGCAGGTGTCGTGGACGAGGCAGCAATGCGCGCGTGTGCACGCGAGTAGAGCGGCAGCTCGGGCCAGATTGTCGTATTAGGCGGGCCGAGGACAGAAGCGATGCGGCGGAACTGGTCCACTTCATCCTTGCCCTGGAACAAACCCTGGCCCGTCTTGGAGGTCAAGAGCAGCTCGGCAAAGATGCAGCCGATGCTCCACATGTCGATGCTCTCGTCGTAGAGCGGAGGAGAATCGTGCGTACTGACCTGATCAGGGGCTGGCTGGCTGTTGCTCGGTCGATGAGATGCGTGCTTGTGCTCTCGCTCTCGACTTTCGGCGATCTGGTTGAGCAGAAGGAGTTCCGGAGCGCGGTACCATAGTGTGACCACCAGATCCGTCATGCCTCCTTTCAGAGGATCCTGCTCGTGCTGTTCGCGCTGCTGCGTCGTGCCTGTGCTCGAGCGCGGCTGCGAAGGTGCAATCCATCCCGCGATCGGATCGGTGTACCTCCTCGCCAGGCCAAAGTCGGCGACCTTGAGGATACCGCGGTTGTTCATGAGCAGGTTGCTGGTCTTGAGATCGCGATGCACGATGAAGTCCTCGTGAAGCTGTGCAGTCGCGCTGAGCAGCTGATGCATGAGCGTCTTGACCTCGGACGGCGCAAAGCACGTGCGTGCGCGGTGGAACGAGGTGAGCAGCGTCTTGAGATCATGCTCGACGAACTCCATCACCAGGAAGATCTGGTCGAGCGTCTTGCCGATGCACACCTCGTGCAGACGCACTACATTGGCATTATTGCGGGCCATGGTGAGCGACTGGATCTCGCGCAGCGATGTGATGGGGAAGCCGTCGCTGTCCACTCCACTCTTGTCGAGCTTCAGCTTCTTGACCGCCACCGTCGATTGGGAGTCTTTGTCAGAACCGGGTGGATCGCGCGGCCGCGCTCGAAAGACGACACCGTATGCACCTTCCTGGATGTGATTCAGGCGCTCGTAGCTGTATACCGACCGCGACGACGTGATCTTCGGATGCGCCGACCGATCTAGCGCCGACCAAGCCCGAGGCGGCTTCGAGTGAGCTGCGCGGGGCGTGAGCCTTTCCTCGTCTTCCCCCTTTGTCCCATCAGAGACAGAAAGGTCTTCTTCTTTGCGCTTCCCCAGGCTTCGTGCGCCTGGGACCGCATCGGACTGCCCTGCATGAGCCTCCTTCTCCGACTCGAGAGCATTCGCATGTGGGTCCTCCGCATCAGTGTGCTGTCGAGGACTTTGCTTTCGAGCTTCTTGATCGGGTTGCGGCACGCCCGCTGAGGCTCCAGCGCCTGTCTGTGACATTATCGGCGCCACTTACGGCTGCATCCTTCTGGCTCTGTCGGCGAAGTCCATCGTGGACAACGGTAGGTGGTGGCAGGAAGGTGTTGTTCGAGACACTCATGCGAGTTTCAAGTGGAGCAACACCCCGTTTCCCGGTTGCCGAATTTCTGTCGAATCTAACACAGTGCCGCTTTTGCCCATGCTCATCGTGACCACAAGAGGGCGGCGTACCCCCTAAACAACAACGGAAGAACAGCTGCGAGGACGAAGGATGGATCACTGCATGAAGGGGGAAACGGACTGCATGGACGGCTAGATGTGCAAGGATTTCTGCGCTTGTTGCAGGGCTTTCGCCGCGATGCTGCTGAGCCTTCGTCTGGAGGCATCGCTGCAGGTGCGTCGTACGCACGCATCGATCTGCTGGACGAGCGTGCGCCTGGTGTCTGGGTCCATACTTCGATAATACGGGCTGCGCTGATCTTGTTCCTCCTCTGTCGCCGTATTGCGTCGACGCGCTCGATGCGAAAGGTCTTGGCGGCGAAGCACGTCGAGGAATGCGGTGTAGCCGAGCCAGTGCACGTAAGGTCCATGCACCGTACAACTCACCCGCCATGCCGCCGCCCTTTTGCCGGACCGGCCCACCCGTGCATGTTTGGGGTGTTTGCCAGTCGAGTCCAGCCTTGCCGCCGCGCTGGCAGCTCTCGATCCGATATACCTGCTTGTGAACGTCACCAGCCGACGGATCGCTCTGAGCAAATACTCGGCGGTGAATGTCATCCCGAACCTGCGCAACTCGGCGAGATACGCCGAAAACTTGAGCGCAGCCACGACGAAGCTCGTGTACACATTCGCGTACACCCTGTCGTCGCCGTTGAGCGCGGTGTCGGTAAAGAGGATGTGGCAGCGCGACTTCATAGACTGGATCATCTTTTCCACCAGCGCCACTCCTGGGCGTCGGCAGTATTCCACCGTGAGTGTATCGCGCATGTCCGTGGCCGCGTATCGGGTCAGGTCGGTCGAGACGCCCAGATCACGCGTGTTGATTGTCAAGCCACACCAGGGGAAGTCGTCTCCGTACGTGCGCTGCACCAGGGGCCCGACTTCGGCAGCCATCATCGGGTCAACCAGATCGAAGTTGACCAGCGTCTTGGCGGGGCTGATGAAACAACCGTACTCGGGATGACCCTTGCGCATGACGTTGTAGAATTGTTTGGCCTGTCGCCTGCTCGTCGTGATCAGAAGAAAGTCGTCCGTGTAGCGCATCAACAGACACTTCTTGTCGGACGTACCGCCACTTCGTAGACTGCGCAAGAAAGGATCTTGCGCCTCCATGCCCGCGTAGAAGAAGCTGCAAAGCAGTGTGGACAGACTCGATCCTTGCGGGATTCCCACACGCTGTCGGTAGAACTCCTTGCCGATCTTGATGAGATTCTCCGTCACGTGCTGCCGCAGCAGCTTGAGGATCAACGAAGTCGACTCGTACCGATACGACACGTTGTCCACAAATACGACGTCGTGCAGCGACACGGCCAGAGACGACGCCAGGTCGATAAAGTCAATGTGCTCCGAGTCCGGCCGTGCGAGGCGGACAAATTCACGCTTCGTCCCCTGCGGGCGTGAGGGAGCCGCTCGCGAGGGAAGAGGCCCAGCTGCTCCAGCATTGTTTGCGGTTGAAGCATGTGTCGCAGCCGAGCGGGATTCATTCACGGCAGAGGGCATGATCTTGGCGAAGCGATGGATGCGGTAGCCTTCCGTCTGCTCGGCCTCGCCCTTGCGTAGGATCTGCTCGATGATTTCAAGCAGCTTGGCCTGGTCAATCGAGTCGAACGCACAGCGCACGTCGAGCTTGACAAAGTATAGCTTCTTCTCTGCCATTTGCGGACACTTCTTGCTAGGACCACGTCTCTGTGTAGACTGTGTGTCTGGCAAGAGGCTCTGCTTGAATGCCTTGAGCTGGGTGTAGATCTCGTTGGGTCCAAAGACCGAACTCGTGAGCATATCCACATCCATCTGCTCTGTCTCGTGCCCGAGCGTTGGGCCTTGAGATGTGGACGCCGCCAACATGCGACTCTTTTCGTACGTCAGGACGTGAAAGACGGATTGCAGGATGTAGTTGATCGACTGGCCCAGCATGAGTGATTCCTTGCGCTGCTTCGCAGTGGGGCCCGCTGCCGCTCTGGCTCGCTTCGCCTTTGGCTTTCCCTCTTCCTGGTCGATCTGCTTGGCACTGTGAACCTGTTTCGTGCTCCTCCGTCGAAGGTTCACGATCGGCCTAACGCCAGTCTCCTTGGGCAGCAGTCGCACGTGCGAATAGCCAAGCTTGCGAGACGACATCATGGCGAGTGCCTCGGCTCGTGTCAATGGCTCGAAGAGGGTCTCTTTCAGCTGGCCAAGCACGGGCCGTGAGAGCACGTGCCAATCGTCTTGCCTGAAGTACAGCACGCGGTTGCGGTACGCCGCGGTCTCGGTGACGTAGAAGGTGGTTCGTAGCAGCGGGATGAGCAGTCCATCGAACAGCCAGTACAGCACTTCAAGAACGATCTTCTTGCGAGCCTCAGCGTCGTGGCGCGACAGGCGGCGCTTGCGCGAAGCCTGAGGAGGCAGAGCCCAATCCACGTCTGCAAAGCGGAATGACTGCGTGATCTGGTGCAGATTGAACGATTCGAAGCGGCGCAATCGCACAAACTCACCAATCGTGTCGAGGATCAGGTTCTGGTTATGACGCGACCCAAACAGGTCGCGCGGAAGCAGCGACTTGACGACCAATTTGGCGAAGTGCGCTACCTGCCCAGTGGTGGGCACTGCGTAGTTGTGATACCGCGGCTTGCGGGGCGCCGGTGCCGGCAGCTCGATCTTCAGCTTCAGTGTCATGCTCCCAGTCTTGCCCTTGGATGGAGCATTTGCCTGGACGCTGTCCGTCAGCACTCCGCTTGAACCGGAAGTCGGAGGGTGTCGCTCCGTGGCCGCATCGTGAGCTGCGGAGTGATGCGTGCCGGCCCGAAGCGTCTCGATTTCTGCAAGGTCCTCGACGATCTGCTTGCGCTCCTCAGCCGTCAGTCTGCCCTTGGGAACCCTCGAAGGACAGCAGCGGTCCAAGAGCGCGTGGTACTTGACTTTGTCGTGTCGCGCAAGTATCTTTGCCAGGATCGGGAGCGCGCTTCGGATCGCCTTCGGAGTACGTATGGCGCCAAGCGTCTTGATCTCAGCCTCTCGAACCGTGTAGTCTCTGAAAGGCTGGGTAGTCGTGTCGAAGTCGCGAGCACCAGTGAAGACGTTGTGCAGACCAAACTGGCGCGGAAACACGTACTTGGCCAGGTGGCGAGTCCTTCTTGCCGTGAACATAGAGTCGGCATCTCTGTATCCTCGCTTCAGCTCGTTGGCGGTGTCGGGAGATGTGTGGCTGTTCCGCAGCAAGGTGACCTTCTTCGGCCTGGTACGCTGACTCGTGCTAGAAGTCTGGGAGGAGTTCGGAAGCGCCTTGTCGAGCTCTTTGGCGCAGCCGGAACGGGGCAGAACGTGCACGCTTGGTAGACCAATTTCGACACGGCCAGTCTTGTTGCGAGAAGAGCGGGCGTAGAACATGCGGCTTCGCACCAACACAATCTCGGACGGCTTCCTCGCCAGGGCTCCTGAAATGGTGACCGAGGCGCCGAGGTCAGCATCCGATATGGCCGACCTCGTGCTCAGGCGTGATGTGGTCCTCTCGAAGCCCCTCGCCCGCTTGCCTAGCTTCAAGCTTGGTGCTGCATCGGGGACAGCTGCTTCCGCGGCACAATCCGTCTGGGCCTCAGCAAGAGGCTCCGAGCTCTTGTCCTGCATCTGCGCCTGTAGCTCGGTGCGGTCCTGGTGAAGCCCTGGCACTGCATTTCCACCGCCATGAGCTTGCTCATCCGAGTTGTTTTTGAGGGTGGCAGGCTCGCTCAGAGCTGGTCCTGTGAGCTGAACAAAGCACGTTCCGTCTGCTCCATTGCGCATCAGCGGCACGAAGATACTGGTATGGACTAGCAGCCATATGAATCTTTCGGAGCCGACCTTGTGGAAGAGGTAGTGCCACTCCTTCTCCAGGACGAGATTCGTGACCATCGAGTTGGGGAACAGGTTGATCAAGCCGGGTCGGCCGGTCGAGGTGATGCGAAACGACTCTAGACGGTCATCGGGACGTCGGTAGCCCTTCAGCAGGATATTACTCGAGGCTGTCTGTCGACCTTGGACTGCTGTTGCGCCCCTGGCGGACGTCAGGGCGAGGATCTGTAACTGGGCTTCCTGTATGGCCTCGTAGATAGTGTGGTAAGAGGTCGCGCTGCTCGAGAGTACAGCGTCCCAGGATCGGTTTTGGGACGCATGAGAGGCATGCTGGTCGAGGCCAACGATCGTTCCATCGAGACAGGCCCAACGCTCTTCCGAGAGGTCAGGTGTCGATCTCGACGAGGATGTGGAGGCATCGACACCGAAGCGATCGTGAATCAAGGTGAGCAGAGGCACGACCTCGGCGAAGTGTCGCTGGAGCACCGAACATCGCACGCCAGCTTGTGTGTTGCGCATGCTCATGTTTGAAGCATGCTCGATGTCAAGCCATCTGTTGTGAGCTTGCGAGAGTCGATAGCGCCATGACAGTGAGAAGAAAGATGAGAAGCTGAGTCTACTTTGCAAGCGCAGGGTCCAAGAGCGCTCCAACCAACACTTCGCGCTGGATTCCGTGCCGAATTTCACCCTGCTGGGAGCCTCACTTTACACGACACGCGCCCGGTCGCGCCTTCGCTCAAGTCCCACGGTCAATTGCTAATTCAACCTTTGACGTGAAGCATCGCATTCTAGGGATGGGTATCTTCGATCCGATGCTAGTCTATGAGCACATGTTTCGCTTTCGCATCACACTGAGGTGTCGATCGCGTTTTTGAGACCCTTGACCTCGTCCACATTTTCCAGACGAAGGCCAAAGTCGTGCCCTGCATGCTCGGACGCTTTGAGCTTCTTCAGAAGCACTGCGACGGGGCCAGAATCTTCTTCCGCTTGACCGCCATACTCGCCCTCGTCCGATGCGCTCTTGGCTCCATCCGCTCGAGACAGCAGCGGGCCTAGGGTAAGCTTGGAGTCATCCTGCTCGTTGACGCTGTGGATCTGGTGCCAGATCTGAGCCAGGCTGTGCGGGCTATCGGTGCTCTCGAGATGAACGATGTAGAATGCGTCGAAACCTCCAGCGCCTGGAATGCTGCCACCCACCACACCAGGGATCTCGTCGCTGATCTTCTTGATCAGGCCGCCGATCTCTGGCGGCTCGATGGGCACGCCCGCCCGGTTACCCAACTCGCGCATGCCTGCTCGAATCGAGCGCAGGCTGTTGCGTACATCGATCAGCGCCTGCAGTACCGTGCGAGGGGTCACGCTCAGGTCGGCGGTCGATGCATCAGCCTCGTCGTCATGGCCCTGGTCGGCTGCTTGCGGGAGCTGCTTGAGCGTCGCATCCCACTCGGTCGAAAGCTGCTTGGCGGCCGCATTGATCTGCTTCTCGTACGTCGAGGAGTCGGAAGCGTGCAGGATGCGGAGCCTAAGCAGACTGTCGGCAAGGTTCTGGTTGGAGGCGGCGATTACGTTGTACAGCTGACTGGCCCACTCGGGCTTCTCCTTGCGCCAAGCCAGCACCTTGGACACGAGGCTGGGGGTGTTGGAGCCGGCGTCGACGTCGGCCAAGAGGAGGTCGAGACCAGGCGGCAATTGCAAGGGGGCAGGCCTTGCAACTTGATCTTGACCCGATGCGACGAGGCCCTCGGTCGCAGTAGAGCGGGCGCTTGCATCCTCGGGAGCGCCGCCGGAGGATAGCGGCGATGGCTTCCAGAGCGGGTTGTAGGGATCCAAGACCGGCAGCAACTGCGTTCTTCCTGACAGCCGAGCATCTCGCTGTTCTGTCGACTCTTCTCCTTCGGCACAGACTTTCTCGCCCTCATCGAGGCAAGCCTGAAGGACCTTCGGTTCGAAACGTCGGTAGAGCTGACTTCCCCAGATGGCGGCACTGACGTCGAAACCCGAGCCAACCTTGCCTTGTGCTGCGCAATGTGCGAGCTGAGCGAGGTTGTGGATGAGAGCCAGGTCGTCGGTCTCGAGGGAGCCCGAGTCTGTGGGGACGACCGCTTGAAGATGCAGCAAGAAACAAGCGACGAGCGAGGTGGTCATGGCTGCGCTCGAGCCGAGGCCGGTCTTGTGCACGTCGCCGATGCGGCACTTTTGTGGCGAAAAAGGAGGGAGCTGCTGGAGCTGATCGACCGTAGGTGCTGTTCCGGGCGCAAGATTGAGGGCCTCTCGTTGCGAGTAAAAGTCGTTGTCCGCAGCGACGGTGATGCGGATTCCCTCGGAGCGGGTGCGCTGGAGGAGCGACAGAAGCTCGTCATCCCCCTTGACCTCTGCGGCGAGTCGGAGGGTGTATACGAGGGCAAGCGAGACGAACGGATTGCGGCCGGCTTTGGCGCGTGACTCGGCGGTCTGCTCGAGGATCCAGTGACCTTTTGGCTGGTCCTGCGCTGAGACGGTGGACGGAACGAATGAGGCCGTATACACCCACTCGGCATCGAGAAACTGCGGGGAGTGCACGGTGATGGTGCAGCTCCGTTCCTTCGCTTGGTCCGCAGAGCTCTGGAAGGTTTGCGAGCGCGCATGGCAGTAAAAGCGGGAGGAAGTGGAGATGACCGAACCAGGATAGGCGGGGTCGAGGACCAGGTATCCACCGGCGACGAGCACCTTGCCCGGGGCCGAGACGGTGGTCTCGCGAAGATTATGTGAGCTCATGCCGTGTGATCGGGCAATCAGCTGGTGTGCTGAATAGATTAACAATCGAAAGCGTTGTGTGAGAGATCGTAGGCTCGTGTCAAGGGTCGTCAAGGCGACGTCCGCGTTTGGACGGGTCGCAGCATCCCACCGGGTTCAGGGCGAGAAGAAAGCGCAATGCGAGTCTCCAAAAGTAACACTCAGTTGAGCTGATCACGTGGCTGACCGCCAAGATTGTTTGAACCAAGCTCTAACAAAGATGGCAATTTACTGACCCCCATGCACTCCCCGGCAGCCAAAGTCGCAACGGCAAGGGCCACAACTGATCTCTTCGACTTGATCGATAGGGCTCGCCATGCTTTTGCTTGCCGAACCAAGCGTACCAAGCACCCAGAATCGGACTGGACGGTGCGAGGGAGGCATGACGTTGGCGCCGCAAGCGAGATGCGAGCGTGCAAAAGGCTTAAGCTGCCAGTCCTTTTGTTTGTGCCTGTCCCCGTGTCCAAGGCGAGAGCTCCGATTGCAAAGACGCGGATTGAGCGTAGAGCCGAGCTGTTGGGGAGGAACAGAGTTTGACGAATGGCGAGGCGAATCACGAATAGAATCGGCTGCTTGGCATGGCGAGTCCCATCGAATTTTCTCCCACCACCCTGTGGCGGCGATCCCGTTGCCTGGATCAGTCACGGGAAATGCAGGCGGCCATGCCGCGTGACGATCCCAGCTCACGCGACCAGCTTGAGAGCGCAGGGAAAGTTCGCACTCCGGCCTCGTGGGCCAAGAGGGGCCCGCCGAACACCGTCCGCTTGCGAGCTCGTCGGGAGTCCAAATGGATCAGAAGATGACGAGCTGGAGCCATTGACTCCGCCCGGCGAATCCGAGGATGCCATCGCCAGGCTACTCGAGATTCCCTGTGGAGAAAGAGCGCCCCAACTTGTTGCGCCGCCTGCATGCAAAAGGAAAACAAATTAAGGTGAGACGCGGCGTGAGCATGCGAACATGACGTATTGCCGTACGCGAGGATTGCCCCGCTTCCCATGTAGCGAGTGAACTTCGAGTTGATGGTGCCGATACCATCCGCAGCCATGGATCACTCTAGGGGCATGAATTTCAGTCTGGACATGTGCGAGATAGGTGGGCATCATTGGAATCGGTGGGAGAAGCGAGCACCCAGAAAGGCCGTGGTCGCAAGGCACAGTCCTGATGGCGACGAGGAGCAGTAGGATAGTCTGATGTGCACAAGGCGTTGTGGCAGAAGTTGTAGTGCCACGGGAGCGTGCACTTGATGCAAAGCGAACAGGCAGATGCAGACCCTTCGAAGCCGTGTTCGGGATGGCCTCTTCAGCGGCTCGTTCGGCGGTCTCGTCCATGTTGCGTGCCAACGATGGGATCTGCCGATGCGATCCGGGGAAGAGAGAAGAAGAAGAAGCTAACAGCCTCCAATGAATTTCCAATGGACAACCAAGGGCGAGAGGCGAGATCCGATTTGGCCGGGCGGCGCAGCCGAGGCAAGCGCGGTCTAGGCATGGAGGCGGTTGCAGGAAGCCGGAAGAGCGCCTCACAGATGTCGGGAGCCGCAACGGCCATAGCCGAGCACTGCTCATCCGCATCCCTGCTCCATTTCACGCGACGCACCTGTCCAAGTCGGCCTCTCTGCTTCCCGCTTGCTGCCTTGTTGCTCTCAAGCCGAGCGCACGAACAAGCACTCGATGCCCATTCGCTCCCATTCGATGCTGCTGCCAACACCGCCTCGTTCGAGCTGTCAGTGGATCAGACTAGCCAAAGCGCCGCGCTCTGAGAAGACTCCAGCTTGAGTGCCGGTGAATTGGAAATGCGCAGGCTGGCTGGACGCAGCCGACCTTTTTTTTTTCCTCGGCCTGGCTCTGCGAGTTGCCAACAACGCGGTGCGGTGGTAACCTCGATCCTTACGGGTCTCAGAGCTCGGCGTCCATCTGGGGCCCCCCTTTCTGCTGGCCACGGCAGCTTGGCATGTCCAAGCCTTATTCCGATTCAGTCCGACACGATGGCGAGCCTTTTCCCCGCACTTGCAGTTGTCAGTTGACATGGTCTCGAAAGAAAGCGTGCAACAAGCTGATGCGCATGCCGTCTTCTTTCGGATGCTGTCCCGACCAAGCGTCCTTGGCCAACTGATTGCCAGCCAAGCGAGATTGTCCCAATTTTCTTCAAAATAAAACCTCCGAGCCGCGCTTCTTCTGCGGCTGCGCGCAATCGAGCAGAGCGTGCAGGAGCATGCCGATGGTCGCTTGCCGCCGAATGGCTTGGGTCCCAGTCGTCGAGTGGAACGCTGTCTCACCTGGCCAATGGAGGGCCGCCTGACCAGTCGAGTGTGGCTTCAGCTTCCTACGCTGAGCAAGAACGATAAACCCTCGCTGAGCCGTGCACACGCAGTAGTGCCCGGCCGCTGGCGGCCCCGTGCAAACTGGGTCCTTTGATATGCTCGCGGCCCAAGCCTTAAGTCTTGTGCCCCGCGGCCCCGCCTTGACCCCACATTCAGAATGTGCCACGATGCAATCGGTATCAGCGCTCCGCATGGAGTCGCGGTAGTACTTTCCCCGAAGCTGGCTTGCGACCAAGCAGATGCGAACGTCAGAATGTCATTGCAGACCGTCTGTGCTGCCGATGGCAGGTCGAGATTGTCGTGGGCTGGACAGAGTGTGCCTGCTTGCAGCAGCACCTTGGTCCACTTAATTTTGGTTTTTTGAATTTTCTGGCAGCCATCCAGGCTGGCGTCGGTGCTGGAATTGGATTAGTGGCTCCGCTGACTGGGCTGAGTCTGAGGGGTTGTGGCGGCATCCGGCGACACGCTGCCGGCTGGCCCGAGAGCACCGCACCCAGCCCGGCCCAGCAGCCCAGCGCAACACAGCGCAACGAAGCGCAGCCATCACAAACTGCATCCAGAAAATCGTGCCTCTGAGGCCGCATGCTCGCAAGCCGTAGCCCAGCAGGCACCGCTTGCTTTCGGCGCTTGGGCAGTGCTCAACCTCTTTCGTGCCCTGGTCCCGCAGTCCTGTTCCAACCACCCGGGCCCCCTCCCTGTCGCACTCTCTCTTGGCACTTGGATCGCCGCCTCCCTCCCGCCCTCCTCACCACCATATCCTCCGAGCGCAACGCAGGGCTCTCCTTGCTACACGCATCGCCTGCACATCACATAACCCAACGCAGTTGTGATTGGTTAAGCGCAGCTGCCGTGCAGACACTCGTACGACCACCGCATCACCGCCGCTGCAGCTGCTTCCGTCCTCGCACAACGTTCAGCACGCCCTAGACTGGCTCACGTTGCATCTTGCATCTTACCACCTCGCCTGCGAAGCCACGAATCAGCACGAGTCCATGTCTGGCCATCAGCTCGCGTCACAAACACCCGCGACCTGAGTCCTGCACTTCTGGCCCTCTTCGTCGTCAACAAAAGCCCTTTCTTGCCGTCCAGTCGGACGGCGTAGCACCATCTTCAGTCCTTCAGCTCGTCCTGACCGAGCTTCCTTCCGCACACAAACAGCACCCGCCCACACCGCGAAGCATGAGCGTCGCAGTTCAACTTCCTCCCAAAATCGACCTTCACGACATGAACACTTCATCTTCGCTACACCAGCCTCCTTTGAACGCTACCGCCTCGTCTTCAGCCGAAGCCATGCAGCACTCAAACGATCCCACCGACAAGGGCTCCGACCTTCCGCCCATGCCGGTTCCCTACGAGGACTTCCACTTCTCGCTTGACCTCCCGGCTGAGCTGGATCTCCACGACCTTCAGTTCATCAGCTCGGCCGATCGCAAAGGCGGGCCTTCCAATCCCATGACTCCAGGCCTCACCTCGCACTTCCTTGTTTCCACTCCGCAGACTCTTGGCTTTGGACATGACGACATTCACATGGCCAGCAGGTCCAACAGCCGCAGAGGAAGCCTTTCCAAGGGCAGCAGACCCGCCTCGCCGCGCGTCGGCTCCTCTCGCTTCTCCGAGTCAGCTCTCCGACCTCCTCCGCCCCCCGACTTTGAGCCTTCGGGCGCAAATCTGTTCGATCTGGACGCTTTCCCTAGTGGCACCATGTCGCCTTTCGGCATCGGCACCCCAGGCGCCAGCGACAAACACTCTCAGGGTGCTCAGCTATTCGACGCCAAAGAGAAGAACATGCTCGTCAACTTCTTAGAAGGCTTCGAATGGGATTTCGATCCGAGCCTACCTGAAGGTTTGCCTAGCTTTTCTGCCGCAGCAGCAGAAAGATCAGCAGCGGCCGCCGAGGCAATGGGCTTTCCGGCTGACTTCGGCTCAGCCTCCGCGAGTCGCGACCCAATGCTCCATGAAGGCTCCGCCATGTCGGCAGCAGCACGCCGCCTCCAAGCTCGAACCAAACTGGCCTCGGGAGCAACGGCATCGTCGGGCTCGGGCTCTGGATCCGCCACCGCATCATCGTCTCAGAGCCCGCACGACACTTCCTCCTCAGCTACATCTCCGCACGGCTCGGCGCGCAACCATGCCCATCAGCGCAGCCTCAGCACCGGCAAGTCGCGAGCTTACCACCACGAAGCCGATCTGGTCAACACTGCCTTCGGTGGTGGTCTCTCTGAATGGTCGTCACAACAACATACCGCACCACAACAGTACGCCCAGCATGGCGCCCATGACCTTTCGGCAGTCGGGTCCAAGCGCAACGCCGGTCATTTTGGCTCTGGTGAGGCGGATGAGCAGACGCAGGCCGCGCTCGCGCTTGGTTCCTTGACCAGGATGCACGCCGACATGTTCAATATGAGCGCAGGGCTCGACATGGTGGCGCAATCTCGCGCTCTAGCCGCCGCGTCGCAGCCACAGCAACCGACCTCCGTCACCGCACCCACGCCAACCAAACACAGCGCAGGTGGCAAGAAGCTCAAGACGGAGCACGACGACGGCGAAGACTCTTCAATGCAGGCAGATCGCGATGCTGGCAGCAAGAGGGAGCTGCTGACTGAATCCGAAAAACGACAGAACCACATCCTCTCCGAACAAAGACGCCGCAACTACATCCGCGAGGGCTTCAAAGACCTCGTGGTTCTGCTCGACGATGGACGCAACTTTGGCGCACGCGCTCTGGGCCTCTCGTCCGGCTTTGGCACTGGAGTGGAGGATGAGGGTCTGGACGACCGATCCGACATCGACGACGTCGTCGACGTGCTCGCCGTCGGTCGCAAGAAGCCGCCGAAAAAGGCCAAGAAAGCGGGTCCCGACGGCGTGCGTCAGCGCGGCAAGGGCAGAGGAAGAGGCGGCAGTGCCGGAGGTGGCGCTGGCTCCAAGAGTGCGGTGCTCTTCCAGGCTGTCGACCTCATCCGCTGGCTCGACGGCAAAAGCAAGGAGCTCACCCAGCAGTGCGAAGAGCTCGAACAGATCGCCGGGATCCCCGACCCCGAAAGCATCGTTGCCGCCAACCGCCCTGCCACCGCAAAGACAGCCTAGTGTCTGTGTATCTCGCTCCATCTGCATCTTTATTTTCACACCTCGGCTCGTTCATGAAGCCTCCAGTACCGCCGAGACTGCGACACTGCCTTCGCTCTCGCATCTCTCTGTTTCCCCTGTATCAACATCTCCAGTAGCATCTCACGGACACGGACTCGCGCATTCTTGCTAATATCATTTCACGGTGCTTTTTCACGATGCTTGAACGACTTGTCGCGTGTATTCGCCTCTGCATGGTTGAGCGAGGGAGAAAGGCGGAGTAGTGGTGTCGCGTGATAGGAGGTGAAAACACTCCGGGTCCCGAGATTTGGTCGGAAATTTTGGCCCTGCATGGAACCCAAAGCTTCTCGCTCGATAACGTCCATACCGACTTTGACACAGAGTGCTGCAGTGGGGGAGCAAGATGGTCGAGACGCACCTGCCTGCGCTCGCTGCGGACCAGGATGCACACGTCCAGTCGCTGCTCCAGTATCCCTCATCCACGCCGCATCTCAACCGATTCGGACTTTCGATTCGCGACCCTGGCGGGGGACGGGGGCGGGGGGTGTATGCGACTGCGCCTCTCGCGGCAGACACGCTCATCGAAGTGAGTCCTGTGCTGCTGTTCCCACCAGCCGAGTATGCCGAGTACGGAAGCAAGACGCAGCTGGACGGGTATACATTTGTGTGGAAACGCACGGGCGGCGGGGCGGTCATGGCGCTAGCTCTCGGTCTCGGGTCGCTCTTCAATCACCACCCGACAGCGCCCAACGTCAAGTATGTGTTGGACCATGCGACGCATTCGATCAGCTATACCACGACGAGGGCGGTGGTGGAGGGCGAGGAGCTCACCATCTCGTACGGCGCAGGAAGAATGTGGTGGGAACCCCCTCCGTCGCAGGAGGTGACCGAGAGAGAGGAGCGGGAAAAGAGACAGGCTCAGGACCCAGACCACGCAGCTATGGAGATGGGTCGCATCGGGCTCAGCGACGATGAAGACGAACAGGAAACGTCCAGTGTGGACAAGGCGAAGAGAGTGGAGAATGGTATCGAGGTTCGAAGTGCGCCTGGTCCAAGTCGGCCCGCCACTGGGCCTGCGGTGTACCGCGTTACAGCGGGCGTGGACCCCGTCACGGTGCCTCTGGCCACGCGCGATGCGTGGATCATCGACATCCCGCCGACCTCGGCCTCTTCTGCGGTAAAGTTTCTGCAGAAGCATCCTGCCGAGCTGCAGAATCGCGATGACGGCCTGCACTCGACGCGACACCTGCGCTCCTTCCGCACCTCGACCAGCGTCGACTCCAACGGCCGCAACGTCGCACGTACGCACTTCCTCCTCTGCCTGCGCGCGGCCTTCCCAAATCGGTCGCAGCTAGTCTCCTGGCTGCGTACAGAAGGCGGAAGCGTGTTTGGGGAGAGTCCCGAGCCGTACATCGGCCAGGTGCCGGTGATTGCTGCGCCGACGAAAGAGAGGCTGACGGAATGGCAGGCGGTGTGGCCGTGCATTGTCAGGACGAATGCCAAGGAGCTCGTTCCTGACAACGGCGGCAATCCGGTGCTGCTGGTGGACCGCAAGGGCGACGAAAAGATGTGGCACGACACGCAGAGGGTGCAGTGGGCGTGCAATAGGTTCAAGCGATGTGTTGCTCTCGCGAGGCACGCGCTGGGACAGGCCAAAGATCAGTCACCAGAAGCCAAGGTCAAGGCTATCGGATCCGCCGTGCACGTTACGCATCCGTTTGATGCCGCGCGGCACTTCCAGTGTGCTAGCGGGGCTATGACGTGGGAAGAGCGCGAGAGGTGTGACTGGTCGCAGCTGACCGGCCCTCGCGCTCCGATCATTGGTCGACTTCCGCCTTGCGAAGCCACGCCGACGTGGGATGCGCACAAAGGACGCATCATTTCTACCCTCGGTATGACCGAGGCGGAATGGTCTTCCTTTAATACCACACCGTCCGCCTCTGTGGCCGTCTTCACCTCGCCCTCGCCTGGGGTCGGAACGATCGAAGTCGACGCGTTGGATATGCGACTTGCCCTACGCAATCCTCTCAAGCACGCAGTCATTTCGGCGGTATCGCGCGTCTCGACGCTGCGCGGTATTGATCGCTCGAACTCATCGCTCGCGGTTGCCAACGGTGCCGACTATCTGCTCACCGGTCTGGCGCTATTCACCATCTACGAGCCGTGCATCTACTGCTGCATGGCACTCGTCCACTCGCGTGTGAGCGAGGTATACTTCCTCCTGCCCTCCCCCGGCCGTGGCGGCTGCTGCGGCGCAAACCTTCCCAAATCCTCACAATGCGACAAGGCAAACGACGGAGGCATCTACGCCATTCAGGAACAAAAGGGCCTCAATCACGCATTCACCGTATGGCGTTGGATGCACCCTTCCCTCGCCCTCCCACACGAGCTAAACGCACAATCGGCCGACGCTCTCGACGACCTCGCGACAGAACTACACATCGGCCTCCTAGATCCTTAGATCACCTCACGCACTCATGAATCAAACACACCCATGCTACCAGACCAAGGGATGAGAAGAGTTGCAAAACAAGCCAAGGTACGAACGACACAACATGAGTGAGAATCAGGGAGCAAAAAGGCGCTCATTCGGGATTAAACTCTCGCCCCGCCGGCAGCTTGATCTCGCGATTGCCCAGCTGCAAGGTAGCGCCAGCATCGAACTGCGCGCGTTCGAACTCGGGGTCGACGGCAGGACCTTCTGCTCCAGCCACATCTGCAAAACTGGCGTCGGCGCCACGACCCGGCTGCTCCGATTCCACGGGAGCCTTTTGACCAATGTTTGTGACTACCGGCGAGGTCTCCTTCGCTTTCGCCGGCTCATCCATCTGCGACAGCCCAAGGGCGGTGGTGAACAGTGTGTCTCCCTCAGACTTCGATTCGGCCTTCGGCCTGGCTGGCACGGGCGGCGGCGCCGTCTTCTCTTCGGCCGACGCAGACGCTTCCGAGGCAGAGCCAGAAGCTCGCCTAGCGCTGCTGGTCAAAACTGGGCTGCCAAAGGCGGGCATCTTGAAGAGCGAGCTGGCTCGGAACGCGCTCGGCGACGTCTCGGCATCGCTAGTCGGCTCAGGTGGAGGCGGAGCACTGAAGCTTTGCGGGCCTGCCTTCTGGATCGAAGGAATGCCGGGTACTGCCATCATCGTTGCCCGACCAGGCTGCTGCTTGATTCCCGATCCGAGAAGAGGCGACGACACCTCTGGTGATGCTGCTGACCAGGGCTGATCGGCAGTCGCATCCGATTTCGCGCCAGTCACAGTGGCGGACGCGCTCGCATCACCAGCACGTACCTCTTTGGCTGCGTCAGTAGCATCCGGGGAGGGTTTTGCCGGGTCTGCAGACGACAAAGGATGCGCATCGGGCGTAGTCGATGAAGAGCGGGATGTTTCACGCTTGAGCGACGACGAGCTTGACTCTCGATGAATGGCGGCACGGGCTGGCGGCGCTGGTGCATCGACCGACTCTGCACTGGGCGATTCCAGAAGCGGACGCTCGGGCGTGTTCGGCTTGGCGGTCTGAATTTTCGGCTGCTCCGATGACTGTCTATCGGAGCTCTCCGACGTGGAGAGCTGCTCGGCCTGGCCCTCGCTCGGGCGACGAGCCGCTGAGACACTGGCAGCTGGAGGACCGGTAACCGCAACGACCTCGGTCGTAGTAGATGGTGCCGGCGGAATGAAGGATACCACGCCGCTGCTTTGTCCAGTTGACGAGATGCTGCTGCTTGGTTTTCTCTGAGGCAAGGCAGGCGGAGTGAAAGTGTTGGGCAGGTCGTTGCTCGTCGTCCTTTCCAGGGCCTTGCGCTTGGACTCGGGACTTCCTTCCTCGGCTCGATCGTTACGGAATGCGGCGGGGATTGGGGGTGTCAATGAGGGAACTTCGGCATCCCATTGGGCTGTCCAGCCAGAGGCATCGCCGGACGAGGTGTTCGTCAGCGAAGTCGAGCGTGACGAGGACTGAGTCGAGGCGAAATTCGACGATGCTGAAGACGTTCGGGCCTCACCCGAGGCGCTGTCAAAGCCATGCACCTTTTTTGCTGCCCTCAGTTCGCGATACGGCTGCCGAGAACTCGAATTGGAATGCATGCTCGCGTTGTCGTCATCCGTGTCCGTGGCGCTGGAACGCGGCCTGGAGGCGTAAGAGGCCGCTGTCGAGCTGCCTCGGCTGCGGACATTCTCTGGGCTAGCCTTGTCGAAGCCAAGACCAAAGCTGGTCGGGTCTGGTGGACTACTTGCGAGCCAGGCCGACTTGCCGGGCACCAGCGACAGGCGGCTTGACTGAGAGCGAGACATGCCATCGTAGTCGGATTGGTCGCGCGGTTCCTCGCCTGCCATAGACATGCGCTTCGCATCAGCACGCTTCGAGTTCCAGTTTGCCCATCCCCGTTTGATCGCATCCTTGGCATCGCGCGCAGCCGCCTGCCTCGATTCCTTGTCAGCCATGCTCGCCTTGGCACGGTTCCATGAGGTCAAGAGCATGGCCGATGTGGAGCCCGCGAGGGCACCTGACTCTTCACCAGCGCTGCGGTCGGTGTCATTCAAGCCATATCGACCGCGCTGCACGCTCGAGAGCAACGATGCGGCGTCTTGACGAGGCGTAGCAAGCTCATCTCTGGCAGTGCTTGTTGGTCGACGTGGCGGGGGGGGAGGAGGCGTGGCCGCCTGGATCGTGTGCACAGCATCGGGTGCGTCGGAAGCATGAACCTTGCCGTCAGGCCCAAAAATGTCATCGTTCACGTCCTTCGAAGGCTGCGTGTTGACGGCATCGGATCTGAAGCTTAGCAGCGAAGATCGCGTGCTATGGCTGAGGCTAGAAGGGCTGTCCACCATGTCTTGGTCTTCGTCCACATCGCGTGCGGACGGCGTGTGGAGAGTCGCCATCGTTGCTGGGGACGGCTCGCTAGGAGCGTCAGATGTCGCTAGCTTGGGCTCGGAAGCGCTCGAAATGATGAGAGACGGCGCGCCGGAACGACGGTCCGATCCGGCCTGCGATTGCGTCTCCTCCCGCTCGCGCGAAGCTGTGCGGGCCAGAGTGGATGAGCCTAGCGCATCCTCTGAGTCTGCCGCCAGCGCCGGAGTATCAGCGATGCTTCGCACATCGTTCGCATCTGTTTCGGCAGAGTGGGGCCGCACCGAGTCCGAAGCAGCTCGCCCGGAACCTGCGTCTGGCGCCGACATGGCCGACAGGGTAGAGTCTCTCCTACCGGACACGTTGGCCGAATTCGACCGTTGTGATGGGCGCTCGATGCTGGCATTTCCGAGCGCTAGGCTGCTCTGCTCTCGACCTGACCTGCCACCGAGAGCGGCAGCACTCAGACCAAGCGTGGAAAGCCCAGAGGCCGACGAAACGCTGGACATGGATGATTTGGACCCACTGCCAAACCACGTCCTGCGCTTGCTGCTTTGCGAATCCTGTCTTGGCGGAGAACCAGCGATGGATCCCGAGCTGCCACCTCCAGCGGCTAGATCGCGCGAAAGGAGGTCACTCAGACCAGCAGCGGCTGGAGAAGACGTGCGAGCCGTTTGAAGCAGAGCCTCTTTGCGTGCGAGCGCAGTCGCTTCGCCGACAGCCTTGCGATTGCGAAGGTCGGCAGCAGTTGGTGCGCCAGCACTGATGGAACTTGCCTCTGCGTCTTCGTCGAAGCCGTTTCGAGACGCAGTGGCGCTCTGGCGATCGGGCGTGTCAGGTGTAGCTGTGCCAGATACAGGAGCACTGGCGGTGCCCACTTTATTGGCTGCAGGCAGATCGGTGGACTTGATGCTCGTCGGTACACTCTTGGAATCACGTTCGGCCTGCGAAGCTGTCTTGCTGGCGTTGGCAGCTGCAGGAGACGGTTCCGAGACACCGACGTCGCCGCCGAGCGCATCCGCCTTCTTTGCGGCGTCTGCAAAGATGCCGCCTCGGAAAGGCAACGAGCGAGTGTCGAAAAAGGAGATGTCGTCCATGTTGGGCACGACGATTGATTCGTTGAGAAGCTCCTTGAGCCTGCCCTCGATGAGACGAGTGACCATGCCCCATTGCACCTTCCTTTCGCTGACGACCGGCTCGATATCGATCTCCATCTTGGGCATGGTTGTGAAGCCGAACCAGAGACGGTTGCTTGGAGGACGCTTTACGTGAAGCAAGAGATTGCCCTCGAGCGATCTGAGCACGACGGCAAGAACGATGGGAATTGTGTAAGGCTTGAAGCGAGATCCGAGGGAGAGGGTGAGGGTGGTGGAAATGGTGATGCGCACTTCACCAACGTAGTGTACGGCAATCTCCATGCTGGCCTCGCCCTCCGAGGTGAGGGCCTTGAGCATAGGACGGCTGAAGCCAGGAGCACGTCTTCCAACGTCGACCTCGACCACTTTGATGTCGCCGAGGAAGCCGGGCGTCTTGACGCGGTTGATCTTCTTCATCATCTTGGAAATGATGTAGTTCTCGAGCCAGGCTGTTCGATACACCGAGAAGAAGATGCGGCCGACGAGGGCATTGAGCCATCGCAGCGGGAGAGGATCTGGTAGGCTGTCGAGCGAGACGAGAAGCGAGGCCATGTCGTGCTGAGAGAAGGTGGAGCCGATGGGGCCATCGGCCTTGCTGAAGACGTCCGGAATGACGTCGCTGCTTCCGTTGTCGGGAAGCTTGGTAGACAAGCTCGAGTCTGGCTGGAGCGAGGCTTGGAGCAGCGCATGGTACCAGTCCTCCATGAAATAGTTGTTCTTGCAAAAGATGTACCACTGCGGCCTTCGTCGAGCCAGATGCGAGGCGCGAGCGGCTTTTCGGTCGCCGGGCGAAGTGCTGCGCCCGTAAGCGGAGCCGACGACGCGGATGGCGTTCCTCTTCATGAAGAGCTCGCCATCGCGGACGCCGGCTCGCTTGGCCTTGCGCCATGCTTGCTTCGCATCGAAGGCAGCCGGAGAAGTGGAAGCGTCGCCGTCGGGCCGTTGTTCGTCTGCATGCAGGTCCGTCAATTGTTCTACGTCGAGATCGGCGAGCGTGTCGCCGAGACCGGCGACAAAGATGCTGACGCGCTTTGCACGAAGGTCGATGGCGGCATGACATTCGGTGTTGGGGTTTGCGACGTCGTCGGAGGAGTAGAGGTAGAGGATGGGGGATTTGAGGATGCAATAGAAGTTTTCGCGTCCAGCAGTGCCGGTTGGGGTGGTGCCAGGAGCGGGGGAAGCATTGGCGGGGCGGGCGGCGTTGGCTTCTGCCGCAGGCTTCTTATTGGCAGTCCTGCCGATGCGGTAATCGAGGATGCCTCTGTACATTTGGGACATGTAGCCCGATCCTGCCGCGGTAGCGTTGGACTTGACGGATGCGTTGGTTGCATCCGCTGTGTCGGTGCCTTCGACGGGCGCATGCTCGTCATCGGACTGGACGCGGCTGCCGTCGGACTCGGCGTCCACGAGCTTAGCCGGGATGGTGGCCGGAGCGCTCGGGGCCGAGTTGGCGGGAGCATTGTCTTTGTCCGATTCGAACGTGGAGCGGATGACGAGCCAGCCGGCCAAGCGGGGCTGAGGAGCAGTGGAGGCATTGGCTGGACCGGGACCGATGCGCTTGGCGGTTGGAGGAGCAGTAGCATCGCCTTGGGGATGGTCCTTGCCCTTGGATTTCTCGATCTCCGCGTGGATAGCTGCATTTTGAGCGGCGAGGTCGAGCGCTGCGAGCTTCTTCTCATGCGTGAGATCGACGTCGGCGTCGATGGCCAGCGGAGCATCACGGCGTATGGAGGGCGCGTTCCAGTAGAAATGGACGAGCAGGGCAAGCGCGCAAATGGGCAGGAAGGTGACCCCTCCGAGGAGGTAGTAGAAAGCCTCTCGCAGCATGGTGGCTGGCTGTGGTTATGTCCGCTCAAAGACGCGCTGGATACCGTCCAGAGCCGGGTGGAGCGTCAAGTCACGACGACGACCGTGATGTCTACCGACGCGCCATGACTAGGTTGCCAGGGAGAGAAGTACGTGTGATGTCGTCGATCGGCTCGCCCGATGATGTAGCGGAGAAAGAGACGGAGGGTTGTGACAGCGGCAATGTGGTGGTGACGAGGACGTTGTGTCGGCTGGGTGTCTGCTTTTTGTGTCTCGAAGGGAGAGCCACGTCAGGCGAAGGGTTGATGCGTCGGAGGGGAGCCGTGCGAAATGTGTGACTGTCGAGCGCAGCGTGGAGGCTGAGCTGGAGCTGAGGCGTCTGTGCGCGGTCAGCCAAGACCAACACCGAGGCTGCCCGCTCGGCTCGACCCCCACCCACCGAATGCATTATTGCAGCGCGCTGCAGGCCGGGGAAGCCCACCTCAGCTACCCGCCCACCCTCGTTTCTTCCAGTTGCCATTCACCCAAGCTTCTGACGGCCGACAGAACGAAGAGCATTCGTGAGTTTCCTTTGCCTCCAATAGAGCCCTCGATCAGGTCCATCGGCACATCCGACACAGGATCCTGGCAGGTTGAGTGGCATTAGGGAGAGCGGCGGTCGCTTGAAGTAGCATCGCTCCTCCACTCAAAGCATGCCCCCTTTTTGGTGGGTCAGCGCAATGTGAATCCAAGATCTCACATTCTCGAAATTGTGAATTTCGATGCGTGGGATGTGGAACAGCCTGCGATCGCTGCAGCCTAGAGTGGAGCAAAAGAGCAACACAAAGCACACACAGCGCGAGCCATGCATGCACAATCCACCTCGGCGCCAAATCGAGGCACTTGCACAGCCAGCCACGCAGCCCCGCTCGATTAGCGATTGGCCGACGGTCAGACCAGCACAGGCCCACGCTCTCGCTCACGCACGCTCCCACACAAAGCGCATTACAGTGGTCGCTGTGACCCCTTTCGCGAGCTTGACCCTACCACTCCTCCCTGGACACCTCCACCACCCCTTCCCCCTTTACACGCAATCCCGTCGACCTCCAAAGCATCATGGATGAGAAGTACGGTGAGTACAGCGCACAGGTCCCCGCATCGCATCACGCTCCTTCTCGCGTCTTACTGAACCTCCAATCTTCATCTCTGCTGCAGACGCCGTCATCCTCGGCACTGGCGTGACCGAATGTGTCCTCTCGGCACTGCTCTCTGTCGATGGCAAGAAGGTTCTGCACATCGACCGAGGCCAGGTGTACGGCGGTGAGATGGCCTCGCTCAACCTCACCCAGCTCTACGAGAAGTTCCGACCCGGCGCCGAGCCGCCCAAGGACTGGGGCCGCGACCGCGACTGGGCCGTCGACCTCATTCCCAAGCTCATCATGGCCAACGGTGAGCTCACCCAGATGCTCGTCCACACCGACGTCACCCGCTACCTCGAGTTCAAGCAAATCGCTGCCTCTTACGTCTACCGCGACGGCAAGATCGCAAAGGTGCCCTCCACCGAGATGGAGGCTGTGCGCTCCTCGCTCATGGGTCTCTTTGAGAAGCGCCGCGCCAAGAAGTTCTTCGAGTTCATCCAGAACTGGCGCGACGAGGACCCCGCCACCCACCAGACCCTCGACCTCGACGCCGACCCCATGGTCAAGGTGTTCGACTACTTTGGTCTCGAACCCGGCACCAAGGACTTTATCGGCCACTCGATGGCCCTCCACCTCGATGACTCCTACCTCCAGCGTCCCGCTCGCGAGACCTACGACCGCATCATCCTTTACACCTCGTCCATGGCCCGCTACGGCAAGTCGCCCTACATCTACCCGCTCTACGGTCTCGGCGAGCTGCCCCAGGCCTTTGCGCGTCTCTCGGCCATCTACGGCGGTACCTACATGCTCGACAAGCCCGTTGACGAGATTGTCGTCGACTCGGACACGGGCAAGTTCGTCGGCGTGCGCAGCGGCGAAGAGACGGTCAAGGCCGACATGGTCATCGGCGACCCGAGCTACTTCCGATCCGGCGTCAACGGCAAGGACAAGGTGCGCGAGACGGGCAAGGTGGTGCGCGCCATCTGCATCCTCAAGCACCCCATCCCTAACACCGACAACTCGGACTCGGTCCAGCTCATTATCCCCCAGAACCAGGTGGGCCGCAAGCACGACATCTACATCTCGGGCGTCTCGAGCGCACAGAACATCGCCGCCCGCGACTTCTACGTCGCCCAGGTCTCCACCATCGTCGAGACCGACAAGCCCGAGCTCGAGCTGCGTCCCGGTCTCGAGCTGCTCGGTCCCATCCTCGACAAGTTTGTCTCTATCAGTCCGCTCGAGGAGCCCATCGAGGGCGGCAAGGAGGACAACATCTTCATCACGCGCTCCTACGACGCCACCTCGCACTTTGAGACCGTCGTCGAGGACGTCCACGACGTGTGGAGGCGGATGACCAACGGACAGAAGCTCGTGCTCAAGAAGCGCGACGACTCCGAGGGCGCCCAGGTGCAGGCTTAAGGCTCAACTCGCGCCGCTCCCGCGGTCCTTTTCATTGTCTGCTGTAATCGATACCTCCCTCCTTGTCCCACTCGCCTGTTTTCCCCTTTCTACTCGCTTTGCAACAGCCGGCCGTAGTCTCTCCATTACATGTTTATTGAAACCGCAGCCGCTACAAGACCCATGACACGACGGTGTTGCCGATGCGTACAGCCTGCATCAGACTGAGCAGAGGTTGTTTGCGATCTGGGTGCATGTGTGGCAGAGGCGGTGCGGTCCAGCGCGTGGAGGTTGGGTGCGAAAATTGTATCGGGCGAGAAATGGGTGCGGATGGAAAGTCGGGTTGCACGCGCCCTCTGCTGAGGGCCGGTCTTCGGTCTTTCAACCGCCTCGACTTAGCCGACGACATAAGCGGAGACGTGGAGCGCCGGCCGAATGTGGGGTCCTGGTCTACGCGTTACCGTGAGCACTCTCCTTCATTCCCTACCACACCGGCCACCACAAAGTCATACTCGACGGCTCAGCGTCACCTCGCTTGATCGTTGAAATATACAGCCAGCATGGCCGACGACACCAAGGGCGTTGGCGAGGGATCCTCAGCCCAATCGCCCACAGCAACTCCGGCAGGCGATAGGAGCCAGATCCTCGCCCAGGCGAATCGTTTTTTGACCTCGGCCAACGTGTCAGAGTCCGCATCCGACGAAGACAAACGCGAGTTCCTGCGATCCAAGGGCTTGACCGAGGACGAGATCTCGCGTGCTTTTCAGGATGCTAAGTCTCCCGTGGAGGGTCTCGCCGCTCGTCAAAGCGGCGTTCAGCCATCCAACGCGGGAGATCTGGATGCATTCGAGATTGCCGCCCGCCAGTTCGACGACCCAATCAATGCAGACGCTATCGCACCACCACCAAAGTCGTACCCAAACTCACCACTCGCTCTCTACTACGACACCCCTTCATCCCAAGCTAACAACATCGCCCATTCCGATCCGCACAAGCAGGGCGGCAACGCTGCCTCGCCTCTCACACGCTACCAAGTGCTACTCCAGTTCTTCCGCACGCTCAGCTACATGATGATGCTCGGGGGCGGTCTCACGGCGATTGTGGTCTCGGCGTATCGCGCCTACATCTTGCCAAAGATCACCGCCATGTTCGACGCAAGGAGCATCGTGCTCAAGCACCACATCATGCTCTTCGACAAGCTGAGGAGCAACGTCGCAAGCCTTGCCACGTATGTCCCCGTCCAGCGCGCGAGGATCGCCGCTGACGAAATTTCGACCAACGCGGCTGCTTCACCGCTCAAGGGCGTGCTGAAGAAGGTGCACTTCCATGACGATGTCGACACTTCTGCGAAAGAAGGCGAGAAGGAGGGGGTCAAGTTGACGCAGCACGCCAAGGATGCCAAGGCTGGCAGCGAGAAGGTCGTCATGCCTGGCACGGACGTTGTCGTGGATGCCAAGACGCCACTGCTCGCAGAGGGCGCCAACGAGGCTGATGACGACGCAGACGCAGCTGCTTCCGAAGAAGGAGAAGCGGAGGCAGTCAAGCTCGAGCCGATCGATGTCATGGCGTCGATTCGGGAGAGCCTGGCAAGTCTCGCGGCCGCTCTGCGAGGTGACTTGGCCGGTAACCCGTCAGCAGCATCCACGAGCGCAGCATCGACTGTATCGTCGTCCACATCGCGTGGTGCCAGAGTAGCGAGTGTGGCAGATGCAGGATCTGGGTCGGACGAGTGGGAGGACGAAGATACGGAGGCGGATGGATCAGACGACGACGACGGGCTCGAGTTTGACCCGTACGGCGCATACCAGAAGAAGCACAAGCATACGCAGACATCCGCCACGGCAAGCTCGGGCTCAGGCTCGGCGAGTCTGGCGGGCCTCAAGTCGACTCTCGTCAGTCTGAATGCGGATATCTCGACGCACGCATTTGCAGCGACCTCGTCCAGCAGCTACTCTGGTGGAACCTTCCGTCTTGGTCCTGGGTCGAGTGGTGCGGAAAGCCCCAAGTCCGGAGATTTGGGTCAGGTCAAGGCAGAGATTCGCAGCCTCAAGGGGCTGCTGCTCAGCCGAAGGAACTTTCCGTCGTATGGAGCGCGGCCGCCTCCGCTTCCCGCTTCAACACCTTTGGACGCACGCACTTCTTCCACTGTCGTATAATGCAAATCGAAGGCAGTTGATTAACAAATCGTGTCGTGACGTGAGGCGGGACTACTCTGTTCGTGGCATGGCGCTATGTCGCGTTGGAGCTGGTGAGCTCGTCGCCGGCGCCGTAGCGTGCGTGGATGTCGCCCGAAGGCAGCTGTTGGAGCTCGGCGATCTATGGTGCAGAAGCCTCGCCAGGGCGAGTGTTGTGCGTCAGCGTAAATTGCGGCGAATCAGACTCGATCGTATGGGTGGGGCGTACCTTGTCAAATACGAGCTGGGTGGCGTCTTTGACGTGGTTGTATTCGGTGAGCAGCTTGATGTACTGCTCCACTATCTGCTCTGCCTCCTGTGGAGGCAGCCCCTTGGCTGCTCTTGCCGCATTGTGCGTCTCCAATCTCGCACTTGACGCGGAAGTTTGTCAGTCTTGGCTCTGGCTTGGGTCATGAGCAGGGTGGGGAAACTCACGAAAGAACAAGTTCGGCTTCGGCGATCTCGGTCTGTAGCTCCTCGAGGGTTCGTGGCGCAAGCGGTGCCAACACCGGCTTCGTCGAGGAGCTCGTTGAAGATGGAGTTGGTTGCGGTGGTCGTTGAGGCAGCCCGCTCAGTGGGCGAAAGGCGGCTTTGAGGACTGCTGCAGACTTGTCACCTCGCGCCGGGGGCGGCAGCCGCGCACCCTGCGACTTCGAAGGTGACGCTGATCGTCGCATCCCCCACCTCGATCAACTTCACTCGGTTTCTCAACAGGAGGCAGACATATGCTCGTTCGAGCCCATATGCGTCGAGGAGGTTGAGAGGCAAGGGCATGGAGGCGATTCCAATGCGAACTCAGCCCCAAAAAAATTGGCGCACGGATCAGGCGCATTTTTTGACAGCCACCTTTCCCTTTCGGGCCTCCACCAAATCAAACGCTCATATCGAAGTCTCAGCGCGACCAACACATTCAATTGAGTAGAGCATGCTTCCACGGAGCATATCATTTCATCTTTAGCTTTGCGAGCACATTTCGAGACTAGGTATCAGTGAACGCGGTGGTGCAGGAGCGCAAGACCAACGAACAACTCGGCGTGGCCGTTTAGTAGTCGTCGTTGTTGTTGTTGCCCGAGCCGTACGAGCTGCTGTTGTTGTTGCCGTAGCCCGAGCCGCCTCGGCCGCTGGAGCCGTAGGAGTCGTTGTCGTTGCTACCGCCGTAGCCACCGCTGTTGCCTCCGCGGCCCGAGGAGCCGTACGAGTCATTGTCGTTGTCGTTGCTGCTGCCGAAGCCGCCGCTGCTGCCGCCACGACCAGACGAGCCGTACGAGTCGTTGTCGTTGTTGTTGTTGCTGCCGTACGACGACGAGTTGTTGCCGCCGCGGCCGGACGAGCCGTACGAGTCGTTGTCGTTGTTGCTGCCGTACGACGACGAGTTGTTGTTGCCGCTGCCGTACGACGAAGAGTTGTTGTTGCCGCTACCGTACGAGTTGTCGTTGTCGTCGTTGTTGCGACCGGACGATCCGTAGGAGGACGAGTTGTTGCCGCTGCCGTACGAGTTGTCATTGTCGTTGTTACGAGTTGTTGTTGCCGCTGCCGTACGAGTTGTCGTCGTCGTTGTTGCGGCGGCCAGAGGATCCGTAGGACGACGAGTTGTTGTCGTTGTCGCTGCTGCCGTAGCTGCTGCTGTTGTTGTTCGACGAGCCGTACGACGACGAGTTGTTGTCGTTGTCGTTGCTACCGTAGCTGTTGTTGTTGTTGGACGAGCCGTAGGAGTCGTCGTTGTTGTTGCTGCCGAAGCCAGAGGACGAGTTGTTGTTGTTGTTGTTGTTCTTGTTCCCCGAGAATTGGTTGATCAAGTCCTTGCCCTGCTCAGAGCCAGCGAACTCCTTAGCCTTGTTGATGAAGCCCTCCATTGTGAATGTATGAGAGAAGAGTGGGGTGATCTAAGTGTGTGAGGTTTGAGAATGAGTGATGTGTTGTGACCATCGATGGGGAGGAATGGATGGGGCCGACGCTTATATAGCTCTGGTCGAGCATACGTGCACGCCCATGACTCGCACGTTCGTGCAACGCAGTTTGGCCCGGTCGAGCGTGACTGCCCCAGAGCCTTGACTGAGCCTCACCATGCCGACTCACGGCGGCATCTCGAGCGGCACCGCAGGCGGCAGCGGCAGGGCGAGGCGGAGAAGGACTGCTCCAAAGTGCCTGACGGTGCTCCGTGCGCGCTCGCGGACGGCAGGGCCGAAGCACTGTAGCGTGCTCGGCTGTGCGCCCAGCTGACCTGTCTGTGATACTGCTCAGGGCCACGCACGGGTCAAGGGCAAGTGGACTAAATCAGAGCCATTGCATCATGCACCAACGCACGACGCACGGGGTTGACGTGACGGCCGTGTCATTCACGGCACGGGCCTCGGCCTGGCGAACTCGCTGCCGAGTCGCCACCTGTGCATTCCCATGCGCATTGCGAGCACGCAAGGCTGCCTTCCAGTGCGGGACCGGTCGGCTCCACTTCCGACACAGCAGCCAGTGGACTTTTTCGCTTCTTCTTGTGAGAAAGGCGGCTACCGCAACACACAGGCGCTCGCGTGCTTTGGCTGGGGCTAGACAGGTGTCAAGGGCGCTGTGGGCTGTGCTGGACAGCTCAAGGACCGTCGGGTGGCGGAGGCCGAGGAGGGCGAGTGAATGCACGCCATGACGACAGCAATTTGCACCGTGCGTTGCGCGTTGGAGAGAGCAACACAGAGACAGCGGGGCGGCAGGCATTTCAACTCCGGTCGCTCTAATTCTCCTGCTGGACGTGAGCGGGGCGGCGCAAAAAGTGAGAGACGGAAGGGAGTCGGTTTGAAAGATGGGAATTGGGCCGCCGCCCCGCAGCGGTGAACCGTCCGTTGTTGCCTTTGCTCGCCTCGCTTGCGTCGGGTGGCGAGGTGGTGCAGCTGCCAACGTGGAATCGACTTGGGCCGAGGCGAAATGTGACTTGTCAAATTCGCCTCGCCGCCTGCCCTTCTATCGGTCCCGCCTCTCGGCTGGGAGCTTCCCGCGTGCGTCTTCCGACGTCTGCCATGACGGAGGCGGCGTGCACACTTGCGTCCAGACTGCGTCAGGGCGGTGCACGTTTCGGCTTTGGCTGCAAGGAAAACTTCAGAAGAAGCGGCTGTGTTGGCCTGCGCCGGCGACCCAGGGCGACGCGGTCTCGACCTCGGCGAGCGATGTACAGCAGACGCATAGCAACTTTCCTCTTTGGGCTACCTGCAGCAGCACGCACCGGCTACCGTGAGTTGGCAGCTGGCGGCTCGGCCGATGAGATTGACGTTGCATCCTTCTTCCCGCTTCTCTACGATGCCAGTCACCGATAGACGCCTGGTTTGGACGCGCTTCGACATCGGCCAAGATGTTGTGAGGCACGGTGGATCGCCGGTGTGTGCCTGCGCTGTCCGTTTGGCTTGCGCTGGCTCAGTCGGCGACACGGCTTCGGCGCGCTTCCTTCGAGGTCCGCAGCTGTCAATCTGTGAATGCACGGACGGGTCAAGATCTCGTCTCCACCCTGGGCCGGTGCTCCTCATATCCAAGGTGCTCGTCTGCCTACACGGACGTTGCGTTCCTCGCATCCTCGTCTGTGGCGGCGTAAGCGTCTCGTGGACCTGTGTGGGTTTTACGACCAGCCTCTGAATGCAGCTCGTTGAAGCGTCCAGGAGCCTGTCATCGCCGATCGCGGATGTGAATGAGTCCGATCCCGATGAAGTGGGATGAAAGCTGATATTTTCGCAGCCCCCTTTTCACTGCCCATTTCTCTTTTTCTCGCTTGCAGCGAAAGTCGTTCAGACGTGTACTTGATGTTTGGGACAGCGATAGAGCAGACCCGATGTATCGGGCCTCTGGCTGCCTCGGGTCGACCCCACAGGAGCAGCCCCTGCTGCATCACAAACCCCACCCGCCGACGTCCGCACCGATGGAGTGTCATCGACGGCGGACTTCATCTCCGGGCAGCGCATCGGACGCGGCACTCGTCGCAAGAACACAGGCGAGAGCAATGAGGCTCGACTGCGAGTGTGATCGAAGGGATCGAATGCGGACAGCTGTTGCCGCCTCCACACGGCTTAGCCGGCGCCCGCACCCGGACACCCTCACAGGCTGGCACGCTGCGCAGATCACCGAGCTGTCAGCCGCCTGCCGAACGACATCGGGAAAAGGGCGAGTCTGCCAACGTACCGGCTGCCGAATACCGCTCGACGAACCTCTGATAGCCAGCCACGAGGCAAGACGTCGACGACGATGCGGCATCGCTCCGAGCGATGCGCGAGCTCGCAGTCAAACGCTCCAATTAGCCACGGCCAGGCGCGCTCATTGTGCTGCATGCCGACTTTGCACACACGCCCACGCTCCACGACCCAATTCGAGATCGGCTCGTGTGCATGGCGTAAATTTTTTCCCTCGAGTGCAATCGCGCTCTGGCATCACATGGTGGGTGGGCAGGAAGAAAAATAAGGCCAAAATACCAAAAACGCGACGGTGGTTGGGCCAAATGAGAAGAAGAGCTCGCGGCATCCGCACGGGGCGTCGATTGAGCAGAGAGGGGCGACACTCCGCATCAATCAGCCAAGCCAAGCTCAGTCAGGACAGCCAGCGCAGCCCAGCTCAGCCAAGCCCACAGGGATCTCAATATCGCGTGGATCTGCACCCGCCTGCCTGCCCAGCGCCAGCTTTGCAGCCTGTGAGCAAGCACAGGCCTGGCTCAACAAGCACGAGCGCAACAGCAGCTGGGTCGAGCTGCTGGTGGCGCCACTGCTGTAAGGAATGGCCGAGCGCGCGTGTGTGTGTGTGGGTGTGCGGATTCCAGTTCGCCATCCCAATGCTCGACCCGACTCGGCGCGCGAGGCTGACGCTCGCACGGGTCTGCTGGAACTGCTGGAACTACTGGGTCGGCAGAAGCGGGAAAAATCGCGAGTCCACAGCCGCTGACTGAGGGAGCGAGCGATGCACCGAGAGTGACTGCAAACCCGTGAATATCGAGCCAACCAGCCAGCCGCGCCGCCGCTGCTAGCTCAGAGTTGCGCTCAACTCAACCTGGCGGCAGCACCAATTTGGGCGCTCGATGCGCACGGCATGAGCAACGGGCCCTTTTCCACCTGCACCACTCTCGGCTCAGCACGATCGTCTCGCAGCCACACCCCCTCCCCCGCCGCGCGTCGCTGCATCCTTTCATCCACCACCATTACCCCCTCACCACCCACCGCAGCATCTTCGTCACCCATCACCTCTGCGGTCCACGTCTTTGCCGTTGGTGCTGACGTCGCTCCTCCGACCCAGATTCACAGGGTCCAGCGCTCGCCGCAAATCGTCCGTCTCGAACGGAAGCTGGCGTCGCCTTCTACGCACGGCCTGGCAACGCCTTCCACTGGAGACTGCCGTCAGCGCGGCACAAGCCTTCGTCGGCGTGGCGCTCACCCTGGATCGATCCAACTTTCCTGGCCTCATCGCAACCCCTGCCACGTAACCTCACCACACACACTCGGCCCACTTGCGAGATGAGCGGCGAGGAAAGAGGTGCTTCCTACCGCTACGCTGGGCGGTCTGCTGCCCCAATGGCAGACGCCTACGGCAGATACGAGCCCAGCAGCAACCCTGAAGCAGCGCCCTACCCCTACGACAGAGTGCATCCGAGCGAGTATGATCGCCGCCGCTACGATCGGGTTCAAGCCACCTATGAAACCGCTCCATCGTACGCCGCGGATCCCTCGCGCTCGCCCGCCGCGCATCCCGACTACCGCCGCTCAGCCCAGCCAGCATACAGGTACGCGCACGACTATCCTGACCGTCCCTTGGTCCAGCAGCCTGCGGATCGCGTCAATGGCCCCCGTCTAGCCGACCCCTACCGAGCAGAATACAGGGAATACGACGACAGATCGTACGAAGCGTCTCGATCCGACCCGTACGCCTCGCGCTCGCGCCCTGTGCGCCGCGACGACTACCATTCAGCTTCGCTCCACGACCTTGACAAGTCCAGGCACGAGCATCCGGCGTACGATCGCTACAGCGTCAGAGACGAGCCTCCCCGCCGCGCCGTCGCTCATCCACACGCCGACGAAATGGCCTATCGCCGGCCCGAGTACGACGCCCATGCCCGCGAGATTCAGCCTTCGTATCGACGTGGCGCGCCCAGATCTCCAATGCTGCCGTCGCAGCCCGTTCCCAGCGAACATTCGCACATGGACGACCTCGCTGCCCGCGTCTACGATTCGGCTCCGAGCAGGAACGACGAGCTGCGCGATGCTCCCGACAGCCCCCCGAGACCCTCGATGTCCATCTTCAACATGCTCAACGACCGCGCAGCCAACGGCGATTCCCATTCCTCTCACTCGAGCCCTGCCAAGTCGGTCGTGGCCGCCGAGTCCGACGGTCAGCGTGCACCACAGCCACATGCCTCTCAAGGCTCGCTCGGTGCATTCGATCCGGCCAGAGAGTCGTCCAGCAGCTCGGCTCGCGCAGCTGCTCCTCACCCGTCCAGACGCGAAGAACGTCATCGCAACTTCGACTTCACACCCGAGCCTGAGGACGAGGAGCACAGGCTGCATTCTTACAACGGAAGCGCCTCAGAACATCGCTCAGACCTCAGGGAGGGCAACACCGAGGCGCCTGTCCGCGTCAAGGAAGAGCCCTACACATCCGCCCGAATGGCCGACGATCTTTCCGGACCCAAGGCGCCATCTGGTGGGGCGCAGGACAGCCTGTTGCACGGAGCTGAAAAGTCAGAAATCCCGCATCCTGCCACCAAAAACGGACCTGCCAAGGCCGGTCTCAAGCTGCGCAACAATCCGCTCCCGCCTTCCAAGAGCACCTCGAGCTTCGTGGCGCCGCCTCCTCCGGCCAAGAAGAACCGCGATCCGGACGGCTGGGAGAGCGACCTCTCCAACGACGAAAACCGATCCGCCTGGCAGCCTGAACTCGATGACTACATCTTCGACATGCAGGAACGCCTGCGCCTCATCGAGGATGCATTCGAGGCCAGCCTTCACGAGAAGCATGTCGAGGTCGAGAAGCGAGTCGCTCGCGCCTACGAGGGTCGTCACTTTGCGATGCTCCGACAGGTCCGCATCCGCGAGCAGCAGGAGGCTTCGCAAAGGGACATGGAGCGTCGCCACAACCACGTGCGCCAGCAGTTGGACCACGAGATCGATCTCGAACTTCTCGGCACCTTAAGCGACGGACAGATGTCGGGATCCAAGGGCGCAAAGAGGCGAAAGGGCGGCCGGGACGCAGAGAACGACGTCGACGAGCTTCTCCGGGACGGCGAAGATGACGACGCCGACAGCGATGACGTCGCACTTGCCGATATTGCCGCCCGTACCAACGGTTCCCGCGCCAACATCATCAAGCTCAAGCGCAGCAAGGGCAAGCTTGGTGCCGCGGGCGGCAAGAGACGCAGGCTCGATGCTGGCGGCGCGGCGTCGTCTCCTGCACCTGGCTCCGATGCCGACTCCACGCTGGCTGATCTCAATGCCGCCTTCGACGGCGACGAATCCGCATTTGCCTCGCGTCAGGCTTCGCCGATCCCAGACGACGCCAGCTTTGCTCTGGACCTCGACGCGGCCGGCAAGGTTCCCATCGACTCCCGTCGCGCACAGCAGCTCGAGGACGCCCACCGCCGCATCTGGACAACCATCGCCAAGCGCGACGTCCCCAAGGTCTATCGTACGGTGCTGCAGAGCGCATCAAGCAAGGTCATGTACTGGCGCCGACTTTCGAGCGTCGTCCAGCGCGAGGCCAAGCGAGGCGCGGCCCGCAACAACAAGACGGTCAAGGACGTCCAGCTACGCGCCCGCAGAGTCATGCGCGAGGTCCTCGTCTTCTGGAAGAGGAACGAGAAGGAAGAGCGCGAGCTCCGCAAGAAGGCCGAGAGGGAGGCCCTCGAGAAAGCAAAGAAGGAGGAGGAGATGCGCGAGGCCAAACGACAGGCTCGCAAGCTCAACTTCCTCATCTCGCAGACCGAGCTGTACAGCCACTTCGTCGGTAGCAAACTCAAGACTGCCGAAGCCGAAGAGTCTGAAGAGACCGCAGGCAGCAGCAAGACCACCGACCCCACTGCGCCTGCCATCGATCCGCACGCCGAGGTTGCCGATGCGGAGGCCAGGCTCGCCGAACTCGACGAGATCGACTTTGACGACGAGGACGAGAGCAACCTCCGTGCTCACGCTGCTCGCAATGCACAGGAAGCCGTGCGACTTGCCAAGGAGAAGGCTCAGGCGTTCGACGTGGCTGCTGCGGAAGAGAGGAAGCGAAACGAGGCCCTGGCGCGCGAACGCGACGGTTTGGACGCCGGTCCAGGCAAGCAGATCGACGAGAAGGACCTCGGCAAGGCCTTTGACTCGGACGACATGAACTTCATGAACCCCACTTCTATGGGCGAGACCGAGATCAAGCAGCCCAAGATGCTCACCTGCCAGCTCAAGGAGTACCAGCTCAAGGGTCTCAATTGGCTGGCTAACCTCTACGAGCAGGGTATCAACGGCATCCTGGCCGACGAGATGGGTCTGGGCAAGACGGTGCAGTCGATCTCGCTCATGGCCTACCTCGCCGAGGTGCACGACATCTGGGGCCCCTTCCTCGTCATTGCCCCCGCTTCGACGCTGCACAACTGGCAACAGGAGATCAGCAAATTTGTGCCCTCGCTCAAGGCTCTGCCGTACTGGGGCAACGTCAAGGACCGCGCAGTCCTGCGCAAGTTCTGGAATCGCAAGCAGATCTCGTACAACCGCGATGCGCCCTTCCACGTTCTGGTCACGAGCTATCAGCTCGTCGTCTCGGACGAAAAATACTTCCAGCGCGTCAAGTGGCAGTACATGATCCTTGACGAGGCACAGGCCATCAAGTCGTCCAGCAGTATTCGATGGAAGACCCTGCTCGGCTTCAATTGCCGAAACCGCCTGCTGCTCACGGGTACGCCCGTGCAGAATTCGATGCAGGAGCTCTGGGCGCTGCTCCACTTTATCATGCCGTCGCTCTTCGACTCGCACGACGAATTTAGCGAGTGGTTCTCCAAGGACATCGAGAGCCACGCAGAGCAGAAGGGCACGCTCAACGAGCACCAGCTTCGCCGTCTGCATATGATCATGAAGCCGTTCATGCTTCGCCGCATCAAGAAGAACGTGCAAAATGAGCTGGGCGACAAGATCGAGATCGACCTCTTCTGCGACCTCAGCGCGCGTCAGAAGATGCTCTACCGCGGCCTGCGAGCCAACATCTCGGTGGCCGAGCTCATGGACCGCGCCACGTCGAACGACGAGGCGGGCTTAAAGAGTCTGATGAATCTCGTCATGCAGTTCCGCAAGGTGTGCAACCACCCGGAGCTCTTTGAGCGTGCCGATGTGCGCGCGCCCTTCGCCTTTGCCGACTTCGCCCGATCGGGATCGCTGGCACGCGAGGGCGACCTCTTGAATCTGCCGCACTCGACCACTTCGCTGATCGAGCTGCAGTTGCCCAAGCTGCTCGTGAGGGAAGGCGGCCTCTGCGACGTGCCAGGTCACGACAGCCGCAAGGGCTTCGACACGGGCTACCTGCAGAATCTGCTCAACATCTGGCGAGCGCCTCACGTGTACGAGTCGCTGCAGCAAAAGGATTCGGCCTTTGCTTCGTTGCCGCTCATCGGTGTCTCGGCGTCGGAAGCCGAAAGAGCCATGCATAGCAGCGGCATCAAGCGCATCTTGGCCGCTGCGGCCGAAGAACGCCGTTGGCGCTCCATCGAGGCGTTTGCAAGCGACGACGACTTTGCTGCGGCGTCGCTGCGCCCCATGGGCAAGGTGTTGCGACCGATGCCGAGCACCTCGGGCCGGGCGCCATCGTTGCTGATGCCTCTGGAGGAAGTTGCGGCGGACTACCGACGCCACTCGTATCTGGCGAAGGACTCGGCGCGCGCGGTGGTTGCGCCAGCCGTGGCTCCGCCGATCCGACTGTACAGCAACGACGGACCGTTCATGCAGTCGCAGGAGCGATTCTCGCAGGACCCGCAGGTGTCGGCCACGTTATTCGGACTGTCGCCGGAGGGACGCGAGTCGGTGCAGCGCGTGGAAGAGCTGGAGCGCGATCTGCCGGATGTGCCGCCGCAGGGCGTGCTGCGCGACTCGTCGATCGACCAGCTGCCGTACAATGGCATGCAGGTGCCGCAGATGAACAAGCTGATCATCGACTCGAGCAAACTGGCCAAGCTGGACGTGCTGCTGCGCGAGCTCAAGGCGAACGGGCACCGCGTGCTGATCTACTTCCAGATGACGAGGATGATCGACCTGATGGAGGAGTATCTGATCTACCGACAGTACAAGTACCTGCGTCTGGACGGTGCGTCCAAGATCTCGGACCGTCGAGACATGGTGACCGACTGGCAGACCAAGCCGGAGCTTTTCATCTTCCTGCTCTCGACGCGTGCGGGTGGTCTGGGTATCAACCTCACGGCGGCGGACACGGTGATCTTCTACGACCACGACTGGAACCCGTCGAACGACCAGCAGGCGATGGATCGAGCGCATCGTCTGGGCCAGACAAAGCAGGTCACGGTGTATCGATTGATCACCAAGGGCACGATTGACGAGCGCATTGTGCGGCTGGCGAGGAACAAGAAGGAGGTGCAGGATATTGTGGTGGGCAACAAGGCGTACAGCGAGACGGGCATGGCCAAGCCGCAGGAGATTGTGTCGCTGCTTCTGGACGACGACGAGCTGGCCGAGTCGATGCTGCGCAAGAAGCAGGCCGAGGAGGCGCAGACGGCGCAGGACAAGGCGGATTCGGCGAGGGCCATGGTGGCCAAGCGTCGGCTGAACAAGGACCGCGCTGCGGCGGCGGCGCAATCGCCTGCGCCGTCGGCCGGGCTGCAGTGGTCGCTGGAGGAGGACGAGGACGACTTCTTTGGCGCGCGTCCGCCCAGCAAGGCGGAGACGGATACTGCCGAGACCACGCCGCAGCCGCCTAGCCGCAAGCGCGGTGGCCCGAGCAAGCGCGGACGTGCGAGCGAAGCGTCGGAACGCATGACGCCGCTCGAGCTGGACGGAGACGCGTCGATGGCGGGAACCGAGGGAGCGTCTTCGCCGCTCAAAGGCAAGCGGAAGGCCAAGAGCCACCGCAAGAAGACGGTCGACGAGCTCGCCGGTGTCGATCTCTGAGCTGAGGAGCGGCACAGTTGTGATTCATAGTCGCAGGCTGATCTCTTGGCAATGCGCACACACGAGCATGAATCGCAATCCTCAGGCTGCCGTTGAACAAGCTGCGGCTGAAGGCTGTTTAGAGTTTGATCTCGCGACGCACAGAGGCTGGTGAGGCGTCCTGCACCGTGGCTCTCGGTTTGCAGGTAGGGGGCTCAGGGAGGGGGCCTTTCGGGTGGCTTGTGGCGCTGGGGATCTACGCCGAGCGTGAATGTACGCGAGACCAGGGCGCCCAAACGCCGCGCACCACACGCGAGTTGAGGCAAACCCAAGCATGTTTATCATCATACGCGGTCTTGGTGCGACGTGAAAGCATCAGGTGGAGAGTGAGTTCAGCTACGAAGAGGCAAACTCATGCCTCGTATGGGATTGCTCGTCGCGACAGTGTCGCGTTCAGACACATGGCGCTGGATCGGAAGAAGTGTTGACCGCTCACGGAGACCGAGATGAGGCAGAGTGCAAGGCGGAGCGATCCGAAGTTGGGCAAAAGTGCGAGGGGAGAGCAATGACGGCGAGATGCTGCGGGCGTGGGAAGTGTGGACACGAATGCATGAGGAGCAGAGGCCGTCTAGTTGGCCAACATCCATGTTTCACTCTGCTCTGGACCGAGGATAAAATCCAATCCGTAGTGCCAAACCAATGCAGAGCGCGACACAGCCGACGGAACCCCGTCCTGGCAGAAACGAAATCCTGGCGCCCGCTTTTGTCTTGTCTTCATTGACCAACTTGTACCTTCGAATTATGCATCAGCAGAAATGGTCGATCTCTAACTTGACCGGGAGAGCAGCAGAGAGATAAGGTCACATGCACAATGGGCAAGTGAGGGGTTGATGCTGGCTGCGGGAGGAGAAGCGCACTCGGTTGCCAGGAACGGCGGTGCTATGCGGAATGAATGCTCGGATGCGGCATCGCCAATCTCAACCGGGCCAAGCTTGTAGAGGGTCAGAGCGGGTTTGCATGGCCAAGTGGCGCTCTGCCACTGCCGATGCACGGAAGGCATCGTTGACCGCCGCATCTATTCGTCGTGCGTGTGCACAGCCGATCAGCATGCTTTCAGGATGGAAACGCTGTCCTGAGCCCGTACGACACACATTTTGAAAACACTCGCAGCAGAGGACACGAGCGGAGGTCGGAGAAGCGAGCGCGTGGTGTGTAGAGGATCGACCCGCTTCGCTGAGGTATTCGAGCGGAGTAGCACACATGGCGCTCAGGGTCGCGCAAACAGGGTTGCGAGTGCAAGCGAGGTGGGGCGCACATCCGCGTCGCGTGTGTGCGTGTGCCTGGCAGCGTCCCGCCAAGCGAGGGACTCTTTGGATCTTCACGGCCCGTCAGCGACACTTTGTCTTAGCTGACACGATCGTCCTTCATATCAACAGCAGATGCAATGTATCATCGATGCTCTCCAAAGCGCCGAGGCCACTTGCAACCTCGGAGATGAGCCGACACGAGAGCGGGAATGGATGAGCCAACGAATGCATCCATCGGTCAACGCCCGAAGAAGAATAGAGGATGGGAATTTCACGACAGTCGAGCTCTGAAGCTCTCGAGCTGTGCGCTTTGAGGCTCGCCGAGCTGCATCAATTTGGCCAGGGCATTGCATCTCGCTGGCGGTCGTAGCTCGGAGCCAGCCCCAGCTATTTCGAGTGTAATCCAATCCGCTGCCCTAACGGAGTCTCATTTTCCAGCGCACGGCAGCTGTCACCTGCGACTTCATGCGGAGCATCCGGCCGGATCCGCTTTTGTTCAAAGCAGAGCGTGCAGACGGTGCAGCTGTGCAGCCGCGCCTCGCTCGAGTTTTTCCCACACCGCTTTGGCCACGCGTCCAGCGGCTACTGCCTCCCCCACGGTAGCTCGCTCGCTCCCCTCCATACCTGGGTCGCAACCACGCCCGCATGCAAAAGCGTCTTCTCTCGCAGAACGACTTTGGTCTCCCTCTTCTCATGCCGCCTGCTCATCCGCCGTCGGTCGAGTCTGCATTGCTCCTCAAGGGATTTCCCGGGTCTTCTGGCAAGTCAGCATGCAAATCGATTCAGTGTCTAGCCCCTCCCTCCCTCGCTCAACCCAACATCCTGCGCTGGCATCGCTACAGTGCATGTAACTTACAGTGCATGCTGGCCTTTCAAATGCGCGCACAGGATTCGTCGATTTGCGTAAGGCCCATGACGACGATCGGCCGCACCAGCCCAGATCAAAGTGGCAGCCCAGTGTCCGCGCTGCCTTTCCGCGACCGTACTCGAGTGTACGCACCTAGCCTAGTGCATCGTCTCAAACTGACTTCAAAGAGCGAATGAGGGAACATGCTATGGAACAAGCAAGGCCGAGGCGAGCTCGCTCGACGAGGAGTGCAGCGGGATGGCCACGTTTCAACACGCTAATTTAGCAGGTGGCAGGAAGAGGGGGAGGGGCTGGATCGAATCGCCGCCTCGCCTCGCTCGGCCTTCGACCCTGAAGTGCTCGGATTCTAGCCCGTGGGCCTTGAGAGTGAAGCCCAAAAAAATGCAGGGTGCGAATTTCTCGAAAACATGGCCATGCACTTTGCTCCTCTCCTCTGCTGCTCTGCCTTCTCGACGCTGGATGGCTGACAGTTTCGCTTCCACGACACAGAGAGTCCCGCGCCTCGAGCCTGAAATTTGCATTGTCTCTAATTTACGCGACGTTGAAGGCCCTGCCAGCGACTGGCAGCAACGATCTTGCATCAGGATCCTTCTTCCGCCTGATTGAAAGCAGCAGGCAACGGCCACATGTCAACGAAGAATACAGTGAGTACAGCTTGAGTTAGGGACCGTGCACCGCGAATGCGAATCGTGGCGCTTCGCTCCATCTCAACTTGCCCGGCAGTGCCCACCGGGAGACGGGCAGGCAAGCAATCTATCGCAACTACTCACTGTATCAAGTCGCATCGCATCGCATGCGTACGGCTCGGGCAGAAGGTCACGGGAGAACCAGCTCGTCTCGTCTCCGAGTGCAAGTAGAGTACAGGGGGAAAGAGACACCTCGGCCAGCAGCATCCCGCGGATTCGAATCGATGCGTTCGATTTTCGACCTTTTTTTCTTTCCCCCCCCTGCCTTGGTTCCTGGATCGATTTTTCCTGGCGTCGCGCAGGGAAAGGTGGCTTCGCATCCCTCCTGCCTAAGTGAGCGCGCGTTCACACTCGCACCACGCCAGTGTAGTCGCGTTCCAATTTTGCGACGGCGTGGCCGCAAAGGCACCGCGTCAGTGTGTGCAACAGCTCCCGGTTGCTCCGAGGCGTCGGTGGACCTCTCGGCCATGTCTCTGAATCGGAATCGCCGCCGCCTCGTGTGTTGCCTCGGATTGCCATGTGGGAGAAATTTAATACGAGATTGCTTTTTCGACCACGGCTGCATGCGCCCCCCGCTGGCAAATGCAGCCTGGCTGTCTCTTTCTTTCTTTCTCACCCAAAACTAGGCGGTGGACACCCTCGATCGTTCCTCGCTCGCCCTTCCCCTGCCCATCCGCTTCGAATCGCGTCGAGAGCATCTAGCGTGGTGAAATTCATTTCCACTGCATCTGCCCTCTGTCGCCCTGCATCAGCCACATCCTGCTGCTGCTCCCCGCTTGCTTGCCTTTGCCTTGGGTTGACCATGGCGAGCTTTCGTGTTCCTGGCGGATTCCCTCTGCCCTTTCCTGGCGAGATGCACCCTGATTTTTCCGCCGCCTCTCGCCTTCGCTTGTCTTGATGCTTCCCCTCCCTCTCACTCTCCCTCTTCCCCAAGCTCTCCTTCTGTCTTGCCTCGGTCGAACGAAAAGCCGGTCGCCGTGCTCTCCGCATCAGCTGCTTTGCTTTGACCGCGTCTGCTGCCCGCGTTTGAATCCACAAATGCGTCTCTCCGGACCGCCATCGCCCCTCGCTCTCGCTGCAGCGGCACCTGCAGCGCCTCTCACCCTGGTCCTCCTTCTCTTCGTCTTGGGTTGCGACTCCCACCGAGCTCTGACTCTGCTACTGTACTTCTGTACTGCTGCTGCTGCTTCCCTTGATCCTGCATTGTGCCACTCTCTCTCGCAATCCGGTGCTTCTGATCCCGCTCCGCTGTGTGTGTGCTGAGGTTGCTGCTGCTGCTGCTGATCCCCATCCGCTTGCGCTTTCCCCCGCTCACCCTGGCCTCGCTCGCTCGCTCATTGGCTCCTCCAGTGCTGTCCATCTTTGGCGGCATGACTGCGCTCAAAGTTCCGTCTCCGACTCACTCGCATCCCCTCGTTCCTACCGACTTGGGTGTGTGCTTGTTTGGCCCTGGCCCGCCGATTCCCCCTCGTGTTCCTGCTGCTCCTCCTCCTTGTCCTGCTTTCCCGCTCCAAATCAACTCCGTCAACTTCCCTTTATAGATCCGTCCCTCCCCTGCCTTTTCCACCCCGACTTCTCTGGATGCCCCGCTCAACACCGTCACCGCTCCTTCTCGGATCGCTTTCCCCAAACACCATCCCTATCACCACCACCACCATCATCAGCGCCATCACAACCACTTCGGCTCTCTTCGCCTCCTGATCGCGCGCGCCCGCTCTTGCAGCTTGTACACACGATTTCATCTCGCTCGGCCGTCATCGATCGACTCGCTTCGTTGCACCGAGCCCACCCTCGACCTAATCGCGCCTCTCCTTCATGTCGGCTCGCCAAGGCCTACCTGCAGCCAGCATGACCTACGGAATGGCTCCTCCGATGCATCCGCATCATCTCTCTCACGCTGCCGACGCTACCTCGTCGCTGCCACCCCAAAGCTACGCCGCCCACCAGCAGCAACAGCAACAGCAACAACAATCGCAGCAGCAAATGAGCCAATACGGCGCCTCCCAGATGGGCTCCAACTTTGCCTACTCCAGCCAGGGCTTTTACGGTCACCCCAGCCAGCACCATCCCAACGAGATGCAATCGCAGCAGCATGCTTCGGCCTACTACTCGCATCCCACCTCGTCGCCACAGATGGACCCTAGCGCCCAGATGTACGCCGCACACCAGATGAACCATCCCGACATGATGGCAGGCAGCCAGTTCCAAGGCCACCACCCTGACCTCCTCGCCCACCAGCACGGCTACGCCGCTCTCCAGGGTGCCGGCATCCGTCCCAAGCGCAAGCAGGTCAAGAACGCCTGCATCAACTGCCAGAAGGCATGCAAAAAGTGCGACGAGGGCCGTCCCTGCGGCCGCTGTGTCAAGTACGGACTCGTAGACACCTGCCAGGACAGCGCCCGCAAGGAGAGGCGACGAGGCATCAAGCGCGGGCCATACAAGCGCAGGGCCACCACCGGATCCCAGCCTACCAATCCCGCCCTCTCCGTCTCGGGTCCCATGTCCTACGGCCGCGACGGCCACATCTCGCCCTCCAGCCGCAGCGACGGCATGCTCGCAGGCACGCCAGGCACCGAGTCCAGCTTCTCCAGCCCCGCTTTTGGCACCCAGGCGCTTGCACCGCGCCCGCCCATGCCGCTCCAGATGCCCAGCAACGGATGGCAGCCCAGCAACCCCAGCCCGATCGGCGACGACAGAGACGGCCTCAGGGCTCGCTACGGCCAGTCGATGGCATCCAACCAGCATTCCTACTACGGTTACGACCAGGACGCCGCCCACCACGCCTACGACCGTAGCTCTTCGGCGCCTGCCACGCAGCCTGGCTCCATGCTCAGCCCCATGGGCCGCTTTCCGAACTCGTCCACGCCCCAGTCGTCCACTTCGCAGCTTCCGAGCCTCGGCTCGCAGGCGTCGGCCAACGGCAGCTACCTCGGCGGTGTCTACGGCAGCGGCGCCGGCCGCATGGGCGGCATGAGCAACGGATCCACAGGCTCGCTCCTCAGCCCGCCGCTCCACTCGTCCGCCTCCAGCACGAGCTTCCTCTCGGCTTCGTCGGCACCAAACGGGCTCGCGCATCACCGACTGCACTCGGACAGCAGCCTGGCCACGCTTAGCTCCAACGGCGCGTCGAGCAGCACAATGTCGCCGCGCACGCCTCTCAACGGACCGGGCTCCGAGCCGCCGCTGCTCTCGCCCTCGGGCAACAAGATGTCGGGCTTCGCCCCGCCTCAGCCCACAGTGCCGACGGCGTCGGGCACGTTCCTCCAACAGGACACCTCGCGTCCGTTCCCGCTCAAGATGCCCAAGCCCGCCACGCGCGGTCGCTCGGGCACCGGCAGCTCGTACCTCGACCAGCCTCAGCAACAGCAGCAGCAGGGCTACTACGCCAACAACCTTGCGCCGATCAATGTCAAGCTCCCCGTGCAGCACCAGCAGCAGTCGCAGCCGACACAGCAGCAGCAACAGCAGCAGCAACCGCCGCAGTTCGGTCGATCGAGCCCGTACATGGCTGTGCAGAGTCTTGATGACCGCAGGCAGTTCCTTAGCAACACCACGCCGCGCATGGACCTCTCGCCCAACGCGGGCATGATGCCCATCAAGTCGGAACGCGAGGTTGGCGCGCCCCCGCCTGCTCCTGCCGGCTCGCTGGGTCTGGCGTAAGGATACCCTCATCTCGGCGCGCGTAAGCGCGATCCTCTTCTTTTCACTCTGTATTCTTTTGTACCCAACCTCGCTCTCCCCCCTCTCTTTGTTACGGATCGTAACGGTGTTTAGATATCCCCCGATGTGGAAATGGAATCGACGTGTCTATGTTATGCAGTGCGTTTGTTGATGTCGTGTGTCGTGTAGCCGGTCTGACGATCGACCGAGGCGAGGAAGAAGCCCATGCCGGTCCAGAACTGTTTCTGCACCTCGCTGCCCGTCCAAAAGGGGCACAGCGACGTGTGGTCCAGACCGTCGATCTCGAATGTGTACCACCGATTGGGCTGTGGTTGAACGAGGTCAGTCTCCACCCTGTGGGCTGCGTTATTGTCGACTGCTTCGGCAGTGGCTTGGATGGGTCCAGAGGGCGGCAGGTTGGGGAGGAATGATTGGAGGTCTTCCTCGGACGGCGTGACGAGGGGCGGATCGTCGCCCAACGCGCGCAACGACGTGGAGAAGGCAATGCGTGCAGCTGAAGTAGCCGACCCGAGCATCGACTTTGCCTTGCGCGCTTGGGTCGCAGGCACTGGGAGCAGCTCTTGCTCCTCAGATTCCGCGACTGAGCGGCGGAGGTCTGTCGACTGGGGCCGTTTCTTGCGCGTACCAAAGGGGAGCGAAGCAGGCATGCCGTTGAAGTGGGTGCATCGGGCCGGGTCGCAGTCGAGCGGATGGAACTGCGATGCGAGCGGGACCACGCCGTCGTTCTGCCACCATGCCGACGACAGCTCCGCCACGCGCGCCTGCACATCGTCACCATCGCCCTTCTCAGCGGGTGAGAGGAAGGATGGCACGGGCTGCAGACGCGAGTAGTCGAAATGCCCAATCAGATGCGCGGTCAAGGTGAGCGGCGATAATGACCAGTACGTCTCGGGTCGGTGGTACGATGGTCCTGCCTCCGCGGTTGCGGCTTCAGGAACTGTCATTCCGCCAGCGTACGATCTGTACCACGTCCTTTCCCCGCGCGAAGAATCCGTGTCGAGACCCCAACCGTCCTCGGCACGGTCTTGATCGCGTTCGGCGAATGTACAGTCCCAAGGGGCACAGTCGCGTCCTCCTGCCCAATCGCTCTTCCACAGCTGCTTGAGGAACTCCCGCAGGCCCGACGCCTCGTCCTGCGTGGTCCAGTCCATCTTTGAGCTGGCTTGAGGATCCGCCGAGGTTTCCGGTGCCGGTGCGACCGTGTCAGCGGCGATCTGGGAGCGACGGATTGCTTTGCGTCGTGCCGAGAAATGCCAAGCGTCGGCATGCACGTCGAACGGCAGATCGAGCCAGGCGGCGATGTGGATGAGCTTGCTGAGCATGTCGCCGAACGAAAACATGCGCACCTTGGGATACGGTAGCGGCTCGCTGCCCAGACTGTACACCAGCGGCGTACCCCTGAACGGCGAGGATACCGACGTGACTGACAGCACCAGATCCTGCGCCTTCCACGCACCAGCGTCGGTGATGGTGAGGCCGAGTGCGGCATCGAAGAATCCCTGACGCAGGAGCTGTTGCAGCTTCAAGATGGTCGGGCCGCCTAGACTGTGTCCTAGAAAATGGGCTGGCAAACCTGGCGTGCCGTTGCTGGGACCCCACGTCGGACACAGTGGCTGGGCGTAGTGACGTCCGAAGCGCGAGTGGCGATGCTCTCGCGCATGCTCGGCGCCATAGTCGACCGTGCCCCCGCGTAGCGCGTAGAAGAGCTCGCACGCTCGATCGTGCAGACTCGACACCGGCCCGATGGGTGCAAATACGACCGCGCGCGAAGAACCCAGCCCCGACCGCCGTGAGCGTGGCGATGAAGGTGACGAAGTTTGGTCGACTAGCTGCTGGTGGCCGACTCCGAGGTAGGTGCGGAACTCGTTGCCCCACACCACGCTTTGCGCCGCCGACAGAAAGCCCTCGCAGATGATCAGCGGCGGAATTGATGCTGCGCCGCTTGATTCGTCGCTGCCAGTAGATGCATCCGAGACTGCGTCGGTGCAAGGAAGAGGAGATGCGGAGGACGAGCCCGCAAAGGGCCAGAGTGACGGCATGAACCCCGGATTATGTGTCAGGGTATAGAAGGTCGAGTGGTGGTTGCAGCATACGTGCTATCGATGAGAGTGCACGAATCTTCAGGGTATCAACATGGTGGTATGGAGGAACAGGCAAGAGTCGTACGACCAAGCACGCTTTGTTGGGTCAGGGGGCAGCGTTCTAGACTCAAGGAAGTTTGCATTGCCGAGATGGCTCTTCGCACCATTGCGTGTGAGGAACGGATGATCTCCAGCTGCTTCGCACGAGGAAGGGGGTGCAGGATGGGCTGATTCGAGCAAAAGATCGGCGCGATGCCGCAGGCTCGGTTGAGCGGATCGAGCCGAGCCTTCCAGCTGCAATTTGAGCTGAGCTGCGCTGCGTTTGTACGCTCTATTTGGCAGCTGCAGTGCCCGCTAAGCCTCCACACTGCCGAGCCAAGCCGAGACAAGCAGAACCCGAACAAATCTTCGGAACACGGAAGGTCTCAGCCAACATCGTTACAGCCCTGTTCCTGGCTCCCAAGCCTTGGCATACGAACGGCGGATCATAGATGGCACGGAGCGATGGTTAGATATCTGCGGCCATAGAACCTTGAAAGCACCGCATCCCGTCCGATCTGCGAAGTTAAGCAAGGTATCGCCTAGTCAGTACTGCGGTGGGGGACCACGCGGGAATCCTAGGTGCTGCAGTTCTCTTTTTTCTCCTCTTTTTGGGCCGGCCAGGTCTTTCGCTCGATGAAGAGACATACTCGCCGCCTGTATCAAAAGCTCAACCAGACCACACAATCTCGGCCAAAGTCGTTGTTCAAGCACGTCTTTAATAGTCTGAATGCAAGGACTCGTCGTGATGATGAATGTCCCTACCACCGCCTCCCTCCGACGTCCGGGCGCTTTGCAGCGAGATGGACGCCACCAGGTTCAAGTTGCGCAAGCAGCAGCAGGCCCAGCGCAGCAGACACCGGCGCAGATGCTTGTCAGCGTCGTTGCCAGAATCTACCGCGCCAGGAGGATTGATCTTGGTCCCAGCGAGCGCCACGACAGCCCATTGGAAAAGGCAGCGGGTGACTCTATAAGCCAGGACCGTAAGGGTCTCAAAATACACACGCACTGAGTGGAAGGGGTAAGGGGAGTGCGGCCGGAAAGGCAGCGGGAAAGAAAGGTGTTCGAATCGGGGGATGAGCGCAGACAGGGCGGCGTCGCAAAGGTCGTTGATCGTTTGCGGAGTATTTGCGGTACGTTACAGTTGATCGACATACGGCCTTGGGGGTATCACGGGAAGCTTGGGGTATCGAGATGGATGGCATCCAATCAATCGTCCTCCTTCTGGGGCGGAGGACCGCAAGGCTGCAGCATCTTTTCGGTGAGCTCGAACTTGACGCGCGCCTTGCTTTCTCCGTCCGCCAGCGCCGAGTACGCTAGCAAGGGCGGGTGACCGACGATGGACGAGCTCGTGTCGCGCATCTGGTGCGTGATCCACTCGCTGTTGCAAATAAAACACAGCAGATAGACGAAAAGACGATACAGTCAGCTTCTGACAGCCATCGAGCAGAGACACGAGAAGCAGAACGCAAGCAGCGGGTACTCACTACTTCTCGGTATCGGCGTTGATGGTGCCGGTGTATCTGCTGTGCAGATGCTCCAGCTGCGAAGCCGCCGTGTATCGTAGATCCGACATGCTGGCGTTTGACCTTGCCCTTGCGATGGACGATGTGGTGGGAGACTGAAAGGGGCAGGACAGCTTGGCCGTCGCACTTCCACTCCGATTGCGACTCGACTTTTTTTCTTCGCCTGCCCAGCGCGCTCTCACCTGGCTGATCACCCGCCAGCCTCACGACCCGTCCTGTTTCGGAAAATGCTGTCATCATGACAAATTACAGCTATGCCTGCCCTGCAAGTTGGATCGCCGATGGCAGGCAGACGCGTAATTTTGTTGGACGTGACGCTGCCAGCTGCCGTATGCACTCCGACCCCTGGCTGCGATGGGCCTTGGAAATGGACCTCAAACGCGAGCGAGACAGCCAACGCATGGCAGCCGGCACGAGGCACGAAGCACCAGACGACAATCCAACCCCTTACGTTGCGGCTCGGCTGTGTGGCGCTTACAAACACTGGCTCGCAAATGACGAGGCTGCGGCTGACCAGCTTGGTGCGATTCCGCTCCAAGCACGACAATTGTAACGAAGACAAGTGCCGGCAAGAGAGCGAGAGAGAAAAAGAGAGAGAGGGGCCGAAGCGCGAAAATCGAGGCGAAGCGTGTCATGGCTCGGCGTTTTTGACAGCTGCACGCTGCATCTCGGCCATCAGTGCCGAGCCACATTGGCTTGGCCGCACCATGCCCACTCGTCTCGTTCCGCAAGGGTCCAGACGGTGCAGCGTCGCCTCGCCGCGCTTCGGTGCTGCACCTCGGGACGCTCAGCTCGTCATGCGTCCCTCCTGCCTCGGTGCTGTACACCTGCTCAGCGCGTGCGCCGCCATGATCGACACCGCACGCCTCTGGCTCAGGGTCCCGCCTGCCCTCTTCGGCGAACAGGCTTGGGCTCTCTTTGAGTAGTGATGCAGCTCGCGACGATGTGCGCAACAGCGCCGAACGCGATGCATCGGATCAGCATGCCGCATTGCACGCCGCTCCCTCGAGCCGTCTGTCTGGCTCGTCATCAAATCGGCTAGCCGCAAGCAAGTACTGTATCACGCTCGCAGCTTCTCGCAAGTGCTGGCTCGCCCCCCGCGTATCCGGTGCAACGATCTTCGTTGCAGCTTCACCGTGCAGCACTCTCTCTAGTGCGTCGCCGATGCTCTAGCTTGAATGGTTCGCTTCCGCCTTTGCTCCCTGACGGAACCTTACCCTGTCTCGCAGTCCTGAGCTGGATGTGCCCGCGTTCGACACGCCTCATCCATCCTCGACGACCACCATCTTTGCACACCACCATCCTCACCAGGTCATCGCCTCCGCCCTCCTCCGTATCATAACGTGAGGCATCATGTCATCTCAAGGCGCAGCTGCTGGTGGCAGCGGCGCCCACATGACCACCCTCTCCACCTCGCTCCTCGCCGCAGCATGCACAGCCGTCGTCGCCGCTGCCATCTTTGTGCTCGTCGCGCTCCGACGCTATCTGGCCGCCAAGAAGCGCAGATCCACCATGATCGCCCCTCAACCAGCCCCTGCGTCCGCCCAGGCCATCTACAACTCGCACCTCAAGTCCAAATCGATATCCACCGAGGACATCAGCGAGCCTCGACTTCACTATGCTCCGGAACGTGCCCACAAGGCCCCTTACGACCTCAGCAAGATGTCGCTCGCCCAAAAGACCGTCGTATCCATGCGCCAGCAGGGCTTCCTCCCATCCAAGCCGTTCGCCTCGCCCAAGTTTCCCAAAGCAGCTCTGCTCTCGCCAAGGATGCAACCACCAGTCTCGGCCGATCTGCCTTCGCCACGCACACCAAAGTCCCCGGGCCTCACTGAGCTCGCCATGTCGCCGGGCCCAAGCATCCTTCTCAAGCCCATGGCATACGGCAAATCGCCCGTATCGCCCGCCAAGAGCCCTGTCGCAGCGACAAAGAAGCCATCACCAGAGCAAAAGAAGAAGCTCACGCGCAGCGCCGTGCCATCCATGCTGCTCCGCAGCCTTGGCGTGTTGCCCGACTTCTCGGCTTCGACCTCGCAAGCGAAGAAAGCAGAGCCATCAGCGGATGAACACAAGGAGATCATCGGAGACAGCAAACAGCAGCAGGATTCGCAGCAAAGCAAGGAGGCCGACGAGCCTTCGCTCACACCTATCCTCGATCTCGGCATCGACTTTGGTAACGACGAGTCCTTCGAGCAGTCCCTCAAGCTTCGTGGCAACTTCTCCTTCGACTCGGACAGCACGAGTTGGCTCGATTCTTCGAAGCAGCAGCAGCACGACCTCGAAGCTCAGCAGCCTGCTAAGAAGAGTGCCGGCCTCGCCGGCCTTATCGAGGCTCTGTCCCCACAGTTGCCCGAGACTACCACCCTGCCCATGGGTCGCATCAGCCCGCCGAGTCGTCTGGCTGGCTTGCCGTCGCCCGCATCGTTCCGTTCGCATCTGCCCACTCCTCCGCCATCCGCAGGTCTTCCGCCAGCTCCTACCACTCCGTCCATGCACAAGGCCACCTCGAGTAGCTCGTTGCAAAGCAAAGCCAGCCGGGCCACGGCCTCTTCAGCTCAGCCTTCGACCGCCCAGTCTTTCCACAGTGCCGCTGGATCCATTGGCCAGCTCTGCATCGACATGTCCGCTGATGGCCCCGAGGACGAGGCGAATTCACCGTCGTTCCTCAGGCTCAGCCTCGGGTTCGGTCCACAGAAAAGCCCCTCGCAGGGCACTTTCAACAGCATCTTTGGTGGTCTGCGCAAGGTACCGGCGCGCAGCGACGAGATCGACCTCGAAGCAGCCAACTCTTCCACTGACGGAGCGTCGACGCTCCGCTCGTCCTCGAGCGACGAACTCTCTTACAGCTCGTCGCAGACCAGCATGGATATCGAGGCCAATACGAGCTTCGGCAAGGCGAATGTCGTTCCCGCCGCATGCGTCCCTCCTCTGCCCCCGATGCCCATCTCGCTTCAGCAGCTTGCCCAGGACAAGACACCGCAGGCCGATTCGCAGCCTGTCTTTGCCGACGACTCGGCCACGCCTCGTCCCGCCCGTAAGCGAGCTTCGACAATGGGAGCACTGGACGAGCCCAAGCTCGCCATGCCGGACCTGATGCATCCTCGAGCCGCGCCGCTGCCTCCCATGGGCACTGCTGGCAAGATCGCTGAGCCCACGATCAATGTGGAATCGGTGCAAGTACACCGGGCAGAGCTCACCAAGCTCAAGGCCAAGTCGACCGACCACCTCCCTCTGAAGGCTAGTCCAAGAGGCGCGGCGACGATGAACTTCAAGAGCCCCTACCACCGAACGCTGATCCCAGACCCACCCATGGATGGCGCACACCTCTCGCCGGGTCTGGGTGCGGACAGCCCGATCCTGGCGCAGCTTAGCCCCAAGCTGCTCGGTGGCTCGCCGGGCGCCAGTCCTAGGCCCAGCTTCACTGAGAGCCTCAGGGCCAGGCTGAGCCTCTCGCGCAAGTCGCTTACCAGCTCGCCCGGCTACACTTCGCGCAACAGCACGCCGCGTCTCGACACCATCAACCAATTCCCCAAGCCCGGCAGCGATGGCTTGCACTCGTTCGCAGATGCCACGGGGGTCAACAGCCCTGCTGCTGCAGACGCAACGCCAAGGCTTACCGTTGGTAAGAGCGCGAAGCCTACAGCAAGGCCAGCTACCAGCCCTGTTGTGGGTCAGGGTGAACAGGTCGGGCTTGGCTTCAGCCCCGCGATCTTGTTCAACGGACAGGAGATCGAGCCCACCAGGCCACTGCGCTTCCAGAAGCCATCGTCGGCGGGCGGCCGTCTTGGCGGCTCGCCCCAGCCGCTGCTCTCCCCCGGCTCTCCTTCGCCCATGCTCCACTCCGAGGGTATGTTTTCGCCCCTGGTCGACGGCATGGATGGCGGAGCAAGCCCAAGCGGCGAACGCATCGAGTTTGGCGTCTCGGAACCGCAGTGGACCGAGACTGTCAGCTCGCCGCTCGAGCAGACCGAAGCCGCAAGCCTGGATGGCACTCCAGTCGCACAGACTCCTGCCACTGCGGACGACCTTGACAGCCCTGCGATGGACAATTCGACGCCGCGACCGCACTCGTCGTCGGATGCTGGCGCATTTGCAGAGGACGAAGAGGAGCTCGAGTACCTTTCGCACCGCGACAGCATGATCAGCGTGGCTGCGTCGACCATCAGCATGATGAGCAACAGCACGTGCATGTCCGACTCGATGGGCGACGAGATCGACATGGCTGCGGATCGCCGTGCCAAGCTACTTGCCAGCGTACAGCAGAACGTGGCTAAGGCCAAAGCCAAGGACGCCAAGCGCGAGAGCCACGCGGCCACCCGCTTCCGCAAGTCGCACATGTCGCAAATGTCGCAGTCGTCGTCGCTGCGCAACATCCCCGAGGAGCTTTCGGGCAGTGCCTCGACGATGGGTCTCGGGCTCTTTGAGAGCGAGGAGGAAGACGCCAACGACGAGGAGAAGGAGAATCTCGCCGATAGCCCTCAGGGATACGGTCGCAAGAAGCCCGAGAACCTCGTCCTGATGCCCCAGCACGACAGCCGTCTTATTGGACCGCTGACGCCGCCTCTGACGCCGATCGATGCTACGGCAGGTCAGAAGCAGTCTCGCCACGCGCCTACGCCTTCGACGAGCTCGGCGTCGTCAATGTCGTCGGCTGCATCGGTGCCTCGTCGCATGAAGCCGTCGCGGGGCCGACTGGCGCCTCTCGATGTGGGCGCAGCCAACCGACTCTCGCCGTCGGCAACTGAGCAGGGACGTGGCGGCGCCACTTCGCCATCATCGCTCAAGCTGCGCCCGCTGAGCTTGGCAGCCAGTTTGCACAGCGGCGACAGCAGCCCGATGAAGCGCTTTGAACGTCCCGCGTTCTCACCGGCGCTATCGGCCAACATCCCCAGCCCGGGACCGGTGCACATGTCGGCGATGAACGAGCGCTCGGCGCGATACAACGAAGAGGGCCGATCCTCACGCAGCGTCACGTATCGCCAGGGAGGCGTGCTGCCCACGGTCAACTCTAAGGGTGCTCTCGACACGGGTCGGGCCGGACACGCAGAGCCGTCGCTGACGCATTCGGACAGCTCGACTTCCATGGGCTCCATGGCGTCGTCGCTCGGCTCGTTCTCCCGTATGGGCCATTTCCCCAGCCCCGTCCGCGCGAACTTCTCCAACCAGGGCCTCGGCAAGGCCATGGGCATGAGGCCGATGATGATGGGTCGCAACAGCAACCTCGTTGACATGCCCGAGCTCTCTTCCTCGGCGAGCTCCCACAGCTTCGCCAGCAGCAGTGGAGGTCGATTGGGCTACAAGACCAGTGACCTCTCATTCACCGCCATCTAGACACACTCACTTGGGATCCAGCCTCCCCCACACTCTTTCAAATTTGTCTCTTTGTACACTCTCTTGACTTGCAGGCGGCTAGCGCGCGATGAGGACATCACCGGGAGTATCGCCGTCCGAGACGGTGGCTTCAACGGGATCAGTCGCTCTCGCGCCCACTGCCCTTCCCCCCCATTCCCAGCTCCGGGACCAGCCTCTCTTCTGCGCTCAGCCAGAGATCGATGGCGCCCTTCACATTCTCTACTTTGCCATTGTACATTTGGGTCAAGCACCCAATCTCTGCTGTATCATACGGACCATTCAATCCCATTCTAGCAAAAGATCGTGATGTCTGGCGTCAGTGTAGCGTGCTGGAAGTGCCGGGAGGAGGGAGCTCCGCGGGGCGCGGGGTTCTACACTGTTAGACCTGTCTCATATACAGCTATCAGTGGTTGGGTCAGATGGATCACGTGTCAATTACGACCTCGGCCGAGCTTGGAGAAGCACGAGAAATTCGACTCGGCCTGCAGCGCAAGTGCCTCTGTGAGGCTGCTCAGCCGGCAATGTCGCTCCAGGCCGCTCTGTTTGTGGCCACGGGTCAGGAAGGAGCCCAGCCTGGGAGTGCGAGCTGCTGCCGCATTCGAAGCCGAAGCGCTTATTCTCAGAATTCGAAGACTCGAGGAGACTGGTGGCAAGCCTGACTTTCCTGTGGGAGGGCAAGGTCGCGGCGAGCAAGCCCGAAATTTTCGCGCGGGTCCGAGTAGTGGCCAGCAGCCGCTGGGACTGCGCAACGCCGCCAGTGGCCGCGGTCGTCATCACCGTCTGCTGCCGACTTCCACCTCCTCAAGACCCATCACCATCCCCCCATACATCTCCGTCAAAATGGTAGGTAGTCAGCACCAATATGCGTCGAATCGACACTCGCAGTTCAGCAGTACGCAGCACGAAGGGCATCCATGTCGCAACACCAGTTCAGACCGACAGCAAAGCCATCGCAGACTCGACTTGGCGTAGCACAGCATGGCCAGCATGGAACCGACAGTGATGATATAGCAAAGACCAGCATCGGCATACATCGCAAAGCGCAGCTACGCTCCGTGTGGTGATGAAGGTGTCTCACTCGTCGGCAGCGATCATACATCACGACCTCGCGTACGACAATAAGCTTGGCACGCAAAACATCGACCTCAGTATACGACGGAGATCGCTACATATCTTCGACGGCACAGCATGAAGACATCTGCCGTCATGCTGCCGCTCATCACTATCTGGCAGGCACGACTCCAGACGAGTCGCAGATGTCTAGATGTGCGACAGTCCGACGATGATTCGTCTTGCCGCGGTATTTGTCTATCAACAACTTCGGTCCCTCAGATGCCGTTCACAGCCGTCATGCTTCCGCACCACCACCGCAGCCACCACCGCAGCTGAGCCAGCGCACCGTCACAACACGTCCGACCTTTCCGACATGGCATGCCCTTTATACTGCTTCGACGACCTCGCTCGCCCCGACACCATCATGCACACACGCTTACACGCCCATCTCCGCTTCGCCCCACCATTGATCCCACCACCAATAGGTTGTTAAGACGTTCGAGCTTCAGTCGAAGTCCAAGGGTGACCTCACCAAGCAGCTCGAGGAGCTCAAGACCGAGCTGCTCAACCTTCGCGTGCAGAAGGTTGCCGGTGGCTCGTCGAGCAAGATCCTGCGCATCAACTCGCTGCGCAAGGACATCGCTCGCGTCCTCACTGTCATGAACCAGAAGCAGCGTGCCAACCTGCGCGAGTTCTACAAGGGCAAGAAGTACATCCCCCTCGACCTCCGCGCCAAGAAGACCCGCGCCATCCGCCGCAAGCTCAACCAGGTACGTACAGCGCACGCATTGTAGCGACAGCGACACCGACGGCAGCAGGCAGCATTAGGAGGAAACAGCACGTTGGTCTCCTTGATCAACGACGGAGAATCGTCAGGATACCCTGACAAGCAGGCAGAAGCAGGAGGACGTGGACGCTGGGATCATGTCAGCTGGGATTGTCGGGCTGGAATCAGGACGGAAAACTCAGCCTCACGCAGTATTGGCAAGGCTTTGGCTCGGGTCAAGGGCGAGTGGCCAACAACAAAGACAGGCCAGCAACATAGATAGGACGAGTAGGCTTGACGTATGAGTAGAGGCCAACCCAATGCCGGCCAAACGGAATCGGCGCTAGGGAAGGGACGCCCGAATCCATCGATTTGCTGGGGAGACCCTGCATCGCCTCCACTGCCATCGCTGTTCGCACTCGCACCCATTTCGTCATCGACCACGCCCACTGACACTTGCGACCTCGTTCTCTTTTCACAGCACGAGCGCACCCGCATCACTGAGCGCCAGCACAAGCGCGAGGTGCACTTTGCCAACCGCAAGTTCGTCCTCAAGGCATAAATGTAGCGCCGTTTGTTTCCCTTTCTCTCGCACACGATCCCCTTCTATGCAACTTGTGTATTAGCACCCCATCATCCACATCCTCGGCAAAAGCTTGCGACCTCTAATGGCGTAGGCGTGTAGCCAACCCACACCCCAAAATATTGATCACGCCCTCCGCATATGGAGCGTCGAATCGCCCCGACTTTCGTACATCCTGCGTGTGTCAGCCGTTTGTCTTGTGGAAGAAGTGGAAGAAGCGTGGCATGGTGTTGTGAATGTTCCCATGCGCGAAGTGAGTTGGTTCGAGCGCAGGGTTGCGATTAGGAAGACACACTCGAGGCTCCAGGCAGGAACATTGGAGGCACACTGGAGGCACATTGAAGGCACACTACCGACACGCACAGGCTGGAAGTTGATGCTTGGGAATGGGTGTATTTCACAGTGCGGATTGGAGACGATTCATGCTTTGCTTGACACCGAACTTAGGCGCCACCACTATTACAAAGGGAACGATAGAACGAGAGAGGAGAGAGCAAGTCAGTATATGTCATCGATATCCGCTTGCGGCGAGGCTATGAGGTGGAACTTACACAAGCTGTCGAGGTTTCCAGATAAATGTGTGCAGAGATGCAGGCATGACGGGTCGAGTGGTGTGAGTGAATGTGCTCGATGGTGTGGACGAGTGGTGAAAGTGGACTTACGATCGAGTGGATTGGGATGTGGATCTGTTGCGAAGCGAAGCGATGACAAGACGAGTGGGCGTTTGTGTGAGCGATGCAGTCCCTGCGGTGTGGACGAAGCGTGTGCACGTACGAGCTTAACAAAGTAGCCGATGAAACCCATGACGACGAAGCCCATGCCGACTGCCCGGCAGATCTGGATGTACTCTGCATGCATGCGAAGCCGCAAGAAGAAGGGAAGAGAGAGGCTCAAATTAGTCGGACAGAGATCCCTAGCACCGTAGAACGACTCCCTCCTGAACGTGGGCGTGCGCATGCCTGGTCTGCTCTGCTTGCTAGCACCATCGAGAGCAAGACCGGAGGAGGGATGAAAGACGAAGGACGCACCTTTGCGGTTAGGCTTTGTGCATCGGTTGACAAAGTGAGTTCCTTCGCGGAAGAAGTTCTGCGGGATGTCGACGATCTCCTTGATGGTATCCGACATTGTTGCGGGTTACAGCTGTCGAGACGTATGCAGGTGGAATGGTGAAGAAGCGATTGATGGAGGCGTTGCGATTAAGGTCTTGATTGAGCTGCGTGGCATCTTCGCGCGGCCGTCGGTGCGCCACGTCGATTGGCTCAATCCGCCGCCCAAACGCACTGCTTCTCCGCATCCCAGTCCGGCAGTCACTGAGGCGACTCATTCCCCGATTTAGTTGAGGAGGTGTAACAATCTCAAAAATTCACGGATCCGATGCGGGCCGCCCGGTTTTTTGCCTTGGAGCTGGAAGAAATTCCGCCTCGCTCCTCAATGTCACACTTTGCCTTGTCCACCACCATCTCTGACCGTACTCTGTCGCTCGCTACAATGGCTTCGATGTTCCGCAGCAGCTTGCGGACGGCACTCCGACCTGCCTCCGCCTCGTCCTCTTCCGCCCTCGCCTCGACCAGCAAGCTTCGTCTTCCATCGCTGCGATTCAACTCCACCTCGACCACCCCGCTCGAACCCGAAGCCGCGCCGACCGAGGTACAGGATGAGGCGACGGCGGTACGATACAGCTACTTTGTGCCGCGTGTAGGAAAGACACTGGACAGTCTGCCCGTGTACACGGATGTGCGCAACGGCGGCACACGCACCATGACCGAGGTGCGCAAGATCCAGGGCTCCGTGCAGGACCTCAAGCTCGACCTCGAAGTGTTCCTCGCCGACACCTATGCACCCACCTACCCCGACTCGCCACTAAGCGTCAACAAGAAGCCGCTGCGCCCAAAACCCGGCCGCAAACTCGTTGCTTCCGTAGGCAACCCGACGTACATCCAGCCAGTCGCCCAGGGCAAGGTGACAAATGCAGGAAAGCTCAAGATTCGTGGAAACCGCGTGCACGAAGTCAAGGCCTTCCTCGAATCGAGAGGCTTCTAAACTTACTGTATATCTTTGCGCAATCCTCAAAACCTGCACATATTTCAGCATCACATGGACAGATCGCCAGCGAAGAATGATGGTACAAAAGCTGAAATTGAGGACAAGGCGAGAACTAATCGAATCCGGCACCCGAGCGCTGCTTCTTGCGCTTGTTGGCCTTGTTGTGCTTCTTACTGTTGGCCTGACCCTGCGCGTTGGTGCCGGGTGCTTGCTTGATTACCGAGCCATCGTTGGCGATGCGACCCTGGATGGCAGCGGTTGGCATTCCAGTGCGGCCCACGATGGTGGGACGCGCCGAGGCCATGGTGTCAAAGAACGCCGAGTCGAGCGCCTTGGACTTGGCCGACTGACGCGGTCCTGCGGGCACTCTGCTCCTGGCCATCTCAGCGAGCTCGGCATCGAGATCGGCATCGAGCTCGTCCGCATGTTCGGCCAGATGCGCAGTGGAGGGGTCGTACTTGCGTCCTGCGAGTGCCGCCCTGGCGCGCTCTCGCTGTGCTGCATTGTAGACGTCCGAATCGACGCCCGGTGGCGCGTGGCTGTAGAGCAGCTTTGCATTGACGTAGTCCTTGAGCACATAACGCACCGCCCTCGACTCGTCCGGATTGCCCTGTCCCTGCCTAGTGTAGCCTCTAGCGACGGCATAGGCAGTGAGCATCTCGAGACCCGTAGGCACGCCATTCCCGCCCTCTTCCTCAGTAAGCGTGTCGATGCGGATACCGTAGGTGGCCTCGACAATGTCCTTGGGGATGCGCTTGGCGACAAGCTCGGCGGGCGCCGTGTACTCGCGCATCTGGTCAATGGGCAGCACGCCGTCGCACACGAGCTCGGCCGAGGTGGTGGCGAACTGCGGGAAGACGAGACCGGGACAGTCGCACAGCACAGTGGTGGGCGAGAGGTGGATGGTTTGGAAGTGCTTGGTCTTGCCGGGCGTCGACGAGACCGACACCTTCTTCTCGCCCAGCAGCGCATTGATCGTCGACGACTTGCCCACGTTCGGGTAGCCGACCAGACCGACGACGAGCTTGGACGGGGCCGGCTGATCGTCGATGGCAAACGTGTCAAGCGGAGGTGCGCACGCCATGAAGAGCTCCTCGAGCTCGAGCACGTTGAGCACACGTGTGGGATCGCGGTCGGGCGAGAGTGTGGTGGTGGCAGTGGCAGTCACGGCATCGACGGCTTCGGGTTGGTCGTGTGCGTCGGCTTGCGAGTCGTGGTTGGCCGGATCGGCTGCCGGTTGACTGGCGGCCTCCTCTTGGTGCTGGTCGTCGCTGTCTTCGCCCTCGTACTCCTCGTCATCGTCCTCATCGACATCGTCGTCGTCATCGCGTTCGAGCTTAAGCTGCTCGAGACGCAGCCTCTCCTCCTCCTCGGCTCTTGCCTGCTGGATGGCGGCAGCATTGGCGGCACTGAAGAAGGCGTACTGGATACCTTGTGCGTCAAAGTAGTCGGCCCAGTACTTCCTCTGCTGGTCGTCGAGCAGATCGGCCTTGTTGATGAGCAGCAGGTTGCTCCTGGGACCCTTGAGTGGCGAGTCCTCCTCGAGATACTCGATGCCGTTGGTGGAGCCGATGCCGAGGCTGGAGACGTACTTTTCGAGATCCTCGCAACGGAAGCGGAGCGGATTCCTTGCGTCTACAATCTGGACTACGAGGTGGCTGCGCTCGATGACACGCCAGAGCTGACGCCACACCTCGAGATTGCGCTCGAAGGGCGTGAGGACGAGGCCGACGCCCTCCTGGAGCTGTGCGAGGCCGCGTCGCCACTCGAGGAATCCGTCCTTCTCTGCACGCTCGAGCTGTGCGCGTGTGGTTGCGCTGGTCCACTCGGGACGCCTGGGAACACGCAGACGCTCCTTGTTCTGCACGTGCTTCTTGAGCACTTCCTGCTCCTCCTGACCTGTGAGCAGGTACGGGTTGTGTCGGGTGCGCTCGCGGTTGGGGGCGGTGATGACGGTGACGCCGCCGTTCCTGCGTTCTGCGGTGAAGTCAGCGTCTGCGAGCGAAGCGGTGTTGAGGAACTCTTCGAGATCGCCCTCGTGCGTGACGGAGCGCAGGTTGGAGACGGAGCCGTAGTTGTTGATGTCGGTGGTGTGGAACTCGGTCTGGTTGCGCTGCTTGGCGTCCTTGGCGCGGCGATTCAGGATGGCGCGACCCAAGCCCACGGTGTTCTTGGACTGTGCGAGCGGCATGGTGGATGTCTATGCAGGCCGCACGGGTATCGGAAAGGAACTCGGCGGGATGATAGGGTGTGGAGAGGAAGTGAGTAGCAAGCGGCTATGCTTGAGCCACCACCACCGACAGCTGCCACAGCTCAGCAGTGCGCAGCCGCAGCGGACTTTACGAAGGCCAAGGCAGCAGCAGTCAAGAAGAATTCTCCACCCAAAAAAAGGCTCGCTCGACTGAGCCAAAAAAGAAGAAGAAAAAAGGCTGCACGGCCAAAGTGAAATTGCGAAATTTTTCGGATATCGCCTCCACACTTTCATACTGGGCTCCGTGCCACTTTTTTTTTTTCCTCGAGGCGAGCAACCAATTCTTCCAAGCTTTACCTTTGGGCCGAGAGCTGAGCGACTGTTCTCACCATCATCCACGATCGCTTCAAACTGGCCGTAGCCGCCAGCACCATCACAAAGCCATGGATCCAACACTCAAGCTGCTCACCCTCATCAATGTGAGCGCAGCACGTCCAGGCAAGCGTCAGCGCGCCTCCAATGTCACCCACTACGACAAGATCACCCGCAAGGCCGCAGCCGCTCAGCAGGCCACAGCATCCACCAGCACTGCCGCTTCCGCTTCCGCATCTGCGTCTCCGTCAAAGAGGTCCAAGGCCGCTTCTACCCCGTCTGCATCCTCATCGCAAGCTCAAAGCATCAACGAACTCGTTGGCGAGGTCTCGGACGACGACGACGATGAGGCCTCCTCTGCAGTGACCAAGCAGAACAAGGCGAAACAGCCCGTTGCCTTTGATGCCCACTTTGGCAGCGACGGTCCTCATGCAAAGGCCATCGCCAAGCTGCCCGAGTCGGTCAAGTCGCTCACCTGGACTTCCTCTCGCTCGGCGCTCCCCTCCCTCCCCACCACCACCGCCGTTTCCAAGCCGGACCTGCCCGATTTCGATACCCAGGCTTATCCCGGCCAGCCGCAGGTCAAGGTGCTCGAAGCCTTCAATGCCTACGCCGCCAAAAAGTACTCGGAGCCCACGCCGCTGCACAAGGCGCTCGCCACCACCCTCGGCAGCTACACCGACTTCTGCGATGCCAACGTAGCGCTGCGCGACCGTCAGCAGTACCGCGAGGCGCTCGCCATGCACGCCATGTCGCACGTCGCCAAGACACGCAGACGCGTGCTCAAGAACAACGAGAGGCTCGCCAAGCTCGCCGCCGCCGCCACATCCACCGACGCAGACGAGCTCGACCTGCGCGACCAGGGCTTCACCCGGCCAAAGGTGCTCATCCTGCTGCCCTTCCGCAACTCGGCGCTCGAGTGGGTCGACCTCGTGACCAAGTTCAGCCTCTGCGCACAGGTGGACAACAAGGCGCGCTTTGCCAAGGAGTTCAACCTGCCTCCAGGCGCCGTCGACAAGCTCGCCGACCCAGCCGTCGCGTCAAAGTATCCCGAGGACCACATCGCCAACTTTGCAGGCAACATCGACGACTCATTCAAGCTTGGACTCAAGGTGACGCGCAAGTCGCTCAAGCTGTTTTCGGGCTTCTACGACTCGGACGTCATCATTGCCTCGCCGTTGGGGCTCAGGTTGGGCATCGAGAAGGATCGTGGCGATTCGGATTTCCTCTCGAGCATCGAGATGCTCATCGTCGACCAGACCGACGTGATCAGCATGCAGAACTGGGATCACCTCGAGTTCGTCCTCGAGCGCCTCAATCACATCCCGCGCCAGAGCAGGGACACCGACTTTTCGAGGGTCAAGCAGTGGTATCTCGACAACCGTGCGCCCATGATGCGCCAGTCGATCCTGCTGTCTGCGCACGACTTCCCCGCGCTGCGCTCGGTGTACAACCACACGCTCACCAACGTCGCGGGCAAGGTGCGTACGCTTTCGCACACCTCCGAAGCTCAGGCCGAGATGAGCCGCGTGGTGAGTGGAGTCAGGCAGACCTTTACGCGGTTTGAGGCGGCCAATGTGCATGCGGAGCCCGATCTGCGCTTCCAGCACTTTACCACCAAGACACTTGCGCAGCTGAGCAAGAGTGCGGTGTCGAGCAGCCATACGCTGATTGTGGTGCCGAGCTACTTTGACTTTGTGCGGCTCGACGACTTTCTGCGCGCGCACAACGAGCAGCGTCGACCCGGCGAGACGGCCAACCTCTCCTACACCTCGATTTCGGAATACTCGACGCCCAAGGACATCCGTCGTGCACGCGAGGCGTTCTTTAGCGGCAAGAAGCGATTCCTCCTCCTCACCGAACGCGCCCACTTCTACAGGAGGTTCAAACTGCGTGGCGTCAAGACGGTCGTGTTTTATCAGCTGCCTCAGAACCCAAGCTTCTTTGCAGAGTTCCTCGAATTCCCCTTCATCACAAAGCGCGACTTGGCCAAGCCCAGCGACGACGACGATGACGAGGAAACCGACCCAAACGATGTCGCCGCTTACATCGTGTACAGCAGGTACGACCTCATTGCCCTCGAACACGTCGTCGGCTCCCAACAGGCTGCCAACATGATCTCCCAAGACAAGGCCACCTGGAAGTTCGTCTAGACCCAAGCGAATGAAGCAAATTCTACACATCTGCTGAATTAGTGTCTCGAGGATGTGAATGCGGTGAGGACGAGATTGTGGGCTGTGATGGTGGGCGGGATCTCGAGGATGAGGGCTTGGCGCATGGCTATCGCCAGTTGTTGTGTGGAGGGCGATTCATGAAGACGCCCAATGATCGGATGCACCACTGTAAGTGAAAGCTGTTCGACGAGAAGCACCAGTCGGTTGCCGACCAGAGCCGTTGGTGAGTCGGTGGCTTTGGAGGGCTTGATGACACGCGCGAGCATGACCAAGTTGCGCACGAGCCCCAGCATCTCTTTCAGCACATGCGCAGCTGCCATCGCATTCCCCGTCAGACCGCGTGTTTCCCCAACCGAGTCCTGTAGCCGCTGGATCTGTTTCGCAAACACACCCAGTACCGCCTCGACCAAGCTTATATACCGCGCGTGTGAATCGTCCAACAATGTCTGTACGATATCCACCACGCCCACTAGCTGCTCCACCTCCTCCGACGACCACACCGACACGCCACCCGCACTCAACATCGCAATGAGCTTGGGAACGAGCACGTTGGTGGTGAGCGACGTGAGCACTTCGTGGTCGCCGCCAAGCGGCGCGCGCGGGTGGCGCATGGCTCGCTCCGTGTACTCGTTCGCACCTGTGAACCAGCGAAAGTCCACGAGCGCCCCGACGCCTCCCCTCCATCCGCTGTGCTCCCGGTCGCGGAAGGCGTCCCATGCGACTATCTCGAGGCGCGCATAGAACTCCCAGATCTGTCCCACCGACAGACCGCCCCATACCTGCGCGTACTCGTCAGGGTAGCGGCGTCGCCACTCCTCGAAGCGCACCACTACACTGCGCGGGTGCAGCGCCGTCCAGTCCGCTCGTGTGCGGCGCAGCCATACCAGCCCGGGTGGAGAGTCCGAGTCAGAGGCGCCAGCGTCGATGGGCGCGAGCGGATCGAGGTACTCCGGTGCTTGCACGTCCGAGAACGTCGCACTGAGTCGGTCGATGATCTCGCGCTTTGCCAGGTCCAGTGAAAGCTCGTCGGCCGCAGCCAGCTCGTCGAGCTTCGGGAAGCCATTACCACTAAGGTGGTCAGGCACACTGCTGTCGCGCTCTTCCTCCTCCTCGTCGTTGCTGGGGATGAGGGATTTACTGGGGCGGGTGCCGAATGCTTCTTCCCACCGCGCTTCCAACCACGCCGCCCTTGCTCGGTTGAGCATTGCGGTCCGGCGCGCGATCAGTGCCACTGCGTCGCTCTCGATCTCGTCCACCCTGGCCTTCTTTTCGCCCACGAACCGCGCGAGGCTCGCGACAAAGGCGTCGAGCTCGTTGAACCAGCCCGCCTTGTCCTCAACCGCGGTCACGTCCAGCTTGTTTTCCTGTTCGGCTTTGGCGAGCGCGTCGAGCTCGAGGAGCGAGGATGCGACAATCGCGTCGGCCGCACCTTTGCTCTGGTCGAGCGCACGCAGCGTCAGTGTCAGCCTCGCCGAGCATGTCCCCGCCGTCGGCACGGGTGCTGGGTCTGGGATCGGTGCGGCGCGGAACGGCGAAGCCTCGCGCGACGCTGCAGCTGCACTCGGCTGCGTACGCCGCAGCTGGGCGCGCTCCCACTCCTCCTCGTCCTCGTCCATCTCGTCTGCCACTGCGCCCGGGGCGTCGTCGTCAAAGTCGCCGCGCACTGCCGCCTCCATCTGCCGGCGCTGGCGCTGTTGCAGCTCCTCTTGCGCCTTGGCGCCGATCGGGATGCGCTCGGTCGCGCCCGTGTACTCGGCAAACTCGTCTTCGCCATCGCCCAGCTCGTCCTCCTCGCGCTGCAGCCGCGAGTGCGGGTGCGGACCGTCGTCCACCGCCATCGAATCGTACGCCTGCACGGCCGAAGAGCGCGAGAAGGGCGCCAGGGAGATAAAGTCGTCCGACACGCCAGACGAGGCGCCGGCTGCACGCAGCTTGGCGCGCTTCTCCTTAGCCGCGCGAATCACGCTCTCGCTCGGAATCGCATCGTGCGCAAAGTCGGCCGCATACTTGGTGCGTGCGAGCGAGTCGTCATCGCCAGCTGCGAGACCAGGTTGAGAAGACGATGCGGCCATTGGGTCGTCTATGAATGTCGCAGGCCCTGGTGGGGCAGGTGCAGGGCTGTGGGCGCGCGATCGCGCAGTCGGCGTGGAAGTGCGCAGCTCCTCGAGGTATTTCGATGTGTATAGCGACGATGTTGGAGCGGAAGTGGATGCTTCCGCCTGCTCGTGTGCGGGCATTTCCTTGAACGCCGTCGGACGCAGCGGCGTTGATCTCTTGGGCGTGCCTGCCGAGCTGGACGAGACTGTAGACATGCCGACTCCAGACATCCGAGCGGGCTTACGCGCTCCATCGACCTTGGATCGTCGTGGCGCGATAGCTGGGCCATCATCGTCGTCGCCCTCCTCCTCTGCTGCCTCGCCATTGCTAGTCCCGCGCGCCACGGGTTTCGTGGAGGTGCTTGCGGCAGTAGGCGTCGCTCGGGCACCCCTCGCTCGTGCGCGGAAGACCACTCCGCCCGTATCTGGCTCCAGCTCTTCGTCCGAGCCCCCGCGGGATAGCATCCGCCGCGGTGTCGAAGATCCTGACGCCCCGGATGCTGTCGCAGGCACCGATGGACCGGCTGCCTGGGATGGGTCGTCAACCTCGTCGTACGCAGACGAGACGCGAGTGGCAACACCCTTGGGCTTGCGCCGCTTCACAAAGCTCGCCGAGCCGCTGCTTGTGTCTCCTCCCTCCATCTCGGCGAGTGTCACCCCGCCTGGACAATGTGTTAGGGGGGCCAGGTCGAGAAGAGTATCGTTGTGGTTCAGATGCAAGCCGCCGAGGTCGAGTTGCGCAGCCTCCACCGAAGAACGGGCATTTCCTCGTTCCGAATTCCGAAATCTCAGCCAGGACCTTCAGACCGACGAGCATCCCCCCTTTCGCTCTCCTGGATGCCGCCTTTGAATCACACTGCCTCGTGTGTGCTCATCTCACATCATGGCAACGGTGTGGTGGTTCAATACGTGCCAATGGAGGTGTGATACAAGTACATTTGATGTGATAAAACAGATGAGAGCTCACGCCTTCTTCTTGAGCTTCAGTTTGAGTCCGGCAGGCGTGGGTGTGCCCGTGCCTGGTGCCGGACTTTGCGAAGGGCCGGGCGACTCGCCTGGCGTCTGCGCCGCTGGAGTCATGGGGGTCATTGGGCCAGCACTGCCGATTCCGATGCCCATGCCCATGCCTGGTCCGAAGAACCCGCCGCCGCTCGCGAGATGCGGCATGCCCGGGCGCCCCGCACCGCCCGGTGTACCCGGTGTGCCCGGCCCACCGGCTGCGCCTCCCGCGCCATTCTTGCCGCCGTCCTTGGGGAACATCGGGCACGACGTGTTGGTCGACATGTGTCCGACCTCGCCACACCGACCACAACGACGCTTGGTGTCGGTCTTGTTGAGCAGACTCTTGTAGCCACCAGGAATGGCGAGCCCCTCTGCAGCCGCCTTGGCGTTCTTGCGCTGGATACGACGTTCCTGGTTCTTCTTGCGCTGCGCGAGCTCTTCCTGCAGACGCTTCATGCGCGCCATGTCGATCGCGGCGTCTCCCGTCGGCAGCAGATCCTCCGTCGCGATGGCCTCGTCCTCGATCTTCTTGCGCTGCGTCAGGTAGGCATTGATGACCGCCGGGTCGCGCACCATTTCGCGCTGCCACTTGCCGTTGACCAGCCGACGGATGCGCAGCACCTTGGTCGACTTGTCGCCTGCATCGCCATTCACCGTGCTCATCGCACTCGGGCTGCGGTCGCGGCGTACCGACTCGCCTCGACCGCCGCCTCGCTGCTCCGGCTTGCCGCCGTTCGCCTGCAGCGCCGCCCTGCGCTCGTCCTCGGCGGTCAGCTTTGCAGGGACTGGGTTGGCCAGCGAGCGGCATTGCGCGTTCCAGATACGGTCGATCTCGGATCGGTACACGGCCTGCTGCTCAGCAACGCTGTACTTGTGACCCGACTTGCTCTTGGCTTCGGCCTCGGCCTGTGCTAAGCGCTCCTCAGCGTCTTCGCCCGCTCTGAGGAAGATCTCTTTCATCGAGACGCGGATGAAGCTGAACGCCTCGCCACGGCCGGTGGGATCTCCGTCTCCGTGCAGCTTGAGCATGGCTTTGCCCTGCGTCGCGTTGATGAAGTTCTTGCTGGTGATCCACGGGGCCAGGAGCTGCTCGATGTCCATCTTGCTCTCGTCATCGTCGTCACCCTCGGCGGTGTTGGTGTAACCGCAGTCTAGCAGATGGCGCTGTCCCACCTGCATGCTCTCGGCGAGACAGATGTTCTCGGGCGGCAGCATCTTGAGCAGCTCGGCCTCTTCGGGCACCACAATGTGCGCCTTGAGCTTCCAGAAGCCCTGGTTGACGTCGCCAGCCTTGCGGTTGTACTCCATGAACTCCTTGAGCCTCTGTCGCATCTGCAGCTCGTTCTGGTCGGGGAAGTAGCGCATCAGTCGATGAATCTTGATACGCTGTCGCTGGCTCTTCTGGATCAGCTTGTACGCGATCATCTGCAGGCGATACTTGATGTTGTTGGTGATGAGGCGCGCGTGGGGACCTGGAATGGGCTGCACGGGGTACGTCTGGCCCACAACAAAGAGGTTGCGGATCTCGCGAAGATAGTAGCGGATCTCGTTTTTGGTGGTGCTGCGAATGAGCAAGAAATCGGTATGGGACGGCTTGTGGCGGAAGAGCGGAGCGCGGATCATGTTGTTGTACAGCGTCGGCTGCACCTGACCTCGCTCGATGTTGCCGAACTTCATGAAGGGCGACTCGTCGGCCACGTCGAGTAAGTAGGGCTCGCCAATGTCCATCTTAGGCACGTGTTCGTCCTTTGCGTCCTTCTTGCGGTAGTAGTTGACCAGCAAGCTGCCCATACCGATCTTGGAGAGCAGCGGCGGATACTCTTCCGAATACTCGTACAGCACGTACGGCCCGGTGTCCTTGAGCGTGAGATCGCGCGTTGTGCGTAGCATCTCGTTGGGATCCTTGGCCTTGCGCGCGCCGGCGCCTTCCTTCTTCTTCTTGGACGAGATGGTCCTGGAAAAGTGCAGAGGCATGTTGGTGGGGAACTGCATGGCAGGGCGGTGAAAAGATCGAGCCTCGGCCTTGGTGAGCTTTGTCTTGTACCACGGGAGCTGCAGCTTGATGGCGGGCCAGGCATGCTGAACGACGAGCTTGCCGAGCGTCTGACGCACACGCTGGCGATGCTCGCGCGTCTGTTCATAGAACTTATCGTTGGAGAGGTTGAAGATGTCGAGCTCTGCCTGGCGGCGCGCGAGGTCTCGCTTTGCGGCGGCTGAAACGACTGGTGCGTCGGAACGAAGGAGCGAGTTCTGTTTGACTTTGGGTCCGACGTCCTCCTCGAGCATCATCTGCGGATCGTTCATGTCCAGTACCAGCGTGTCGAAAGGTTCGAAGAGGGTATGTGCATCCCAGATGATGCTGCGGGTCCAAGCACCGCGAACGAGGTCGTGATTGAACGGCTTGTCTACGCTGGGAGGCGCGTAAGAAGCATCCAATGACTCGTCCATGGGCTCACTCTTCTGCAAATGATCCGGTTGTTCGGCCGCTGTTGGTTGGCCGTTCTGTGAGGTGGCCCATACGACACGCTCCTCCCAGTCGTCCAACTCGACGGGTGCGAGTTTGACCCTGCTACTCTCCGCTTTGACTCCGGGCGTGGTGATGAGCTGGAGATCATCCATGTCCGAGTCGCGCGTTTCGGAGCCGGTGGCTGATGCGCCCAGACCACGAGTGAGGTTGGGAAGGATGGAGGCGTGGTGCGAACGCAGAGCTGAAGGCCTGAGCATTTCCTCGCGAGTCGACTTGGGCACCGGCAGTTCATCTTGCGGAGTTACGTGGAATTTGGCCTGGGGAGGGCCGAGTCTGCGCTTCTTGGGCGGTCGTGTGGCGAAGAGGTCGGTGAAGTTGAGCACTTTGCCGGGCTCGAAATCAGGGAAGAGCTGGTGGACTTCGTCCATGTCGACGTAGGGCCCATGGCCGGAAGCACCGGGCATGTACGGCTGCTGAGGCAGGGGCGGGGTCTGTGGCGACGACTGCCGCGAGCTGTCGGATCCAGGAAGCGCTATCGGCATGGATGGTGCGGCGGATGTTGAAGAGGACGCCGGGTCGGGACCGGAGAGGAAGGCCATGTCTGTGTCGTCGTCTTTTTCCTCCTTGACGCGGATCATGCCTTCACCGAAGCGACTCGCGCCGTTCGCTTGGGTGACATGCCCGTTTGCGTGAGATGTCGATGCGTCTGGTCGTGGTTGCTGCTGGGACAAGGGCACGTCGTCGTCGTCTTCACCTTCGGCGTCATCATCGTCGTCGTCATCGAAGTCATCATCTTCGCCTCTGAGCCGGGCTCGGGGTTGTTCGAGCTGAGCCATGCCCTGGCGGTAGTAGCGATCGAGTGCGGCTCTCTCCTCCGAGTCGTGCTCGCTAGCGAGTTCCCTGCGCATCTCATCGTCAACCTCGGTCTCCCAGTCCTTGGTGGAAGAGCCGTTCTGACGGTAGGCGTCGCCGAGGTCGTCGTCCTCATCGGCGAAGTGGTCATTGTAGATGTCTTCCTGCTTGATTCTGCCGCTGCTGGAAGCAATGCCGAGACGCTCGAGGTCGTTCTGATGCTGTTCGTCGATGCCCAGGTCGCGGAGGACGTTGCCGAGGGCAAGGCCGCCCAGGTGGAGGGCGGCGTTCTGCTCGTCGTCCATGCTGCCTAGAGAAGTGCCGTTGAGGCTGTCAGCCTAGCCGGTTTGGCGGATGTGTACTGCGAGGAGGTCGGACGGTCCACTCGCTGGCTGACTGCCTGGCTGGCTATGCCAGTTGTAGGTGGAGGGGTGATCTCAGCTAAAGCAACAGTTGCATGAGGGCGGCGGCGATTGTTGACGTCTGGAGGTGGTTCGTGGTGGTCGGAAGCGTCTGCGTCGCTGCGAGTGGGTGACGAAGGGGGGAGTGATGCGCGACGCGCCAACGGGCAAGGACGAGGGAGGGAGTATAAGTGCGAATCTCAATGACAAGTCAAGGGTCGACGATGCAAGCCGACAGCTGCTGCGCATTTCATCCAACGCGAGGACCGCCTGCTCACGAGACCAAGCTATCGCCGATGGGTGAGCGCGGCCATCGACCGATCTGAATTTGTCATGCTTGACTGAGCGCTGAGAGCGGAATTTGTGCGGCACTAACTACTGTTAGCATTTTGCAGCCGAGGAAGGACGATCTCGGGATTTTGCTCCACTCAAAGTCGAAGAAACGTCAGACGAGCAGCAGCGAAACATTCTTACTTGAGCGGGCGACCCTTCTTTTTCGCCATCCAAGCCTCGTCCTCCTTTCTTCCTACGCCATCTCCTACGCCATCTCCCACGACGCTTCGCACCACACATCACAAGGCGTTCATATAGGGCTCGAAGCACGCTGGCGACCTCACGTGCAAGGCATCGTCACGGCAACGGATCGCACAGTGGCACACCTACTCCAGCACCTCGAAAAGCCTCCACACGAGGAACCTTCACGCTTCAGTCCACCACCTTTGCTCATCAGGCTCCGACTCCGATGCAGTCTCCATAGCGGCGCAGTGACTCTCTTTTGCATTCCTTCCGATCCCCGCCTCTGCACGTAGGCGCTCTGCTGGTGGGTCCGCGAGTCGGCTCGACCTACCAGTGCCCAGCCACACGCCACGATGCGCTACCACGTCTTGGGGGTTGGAAGCATAGGCTCGCTCATCGCCTTCCACCTCAAGCGCTCCATCAAATTGCAGCGCCAGCTACTGAAGCCCGGGCCATCGTCCAAATCGCGCCGGGAGCTGCTGCTCTCCAACCTTTCCAACAAGCGGCCGGCGTTCAATCAGGGCAGCATCGTCTCGTCGCTCAGCCTGCCGCCTTACGTGCAGTCCGAGCTTCCTGATCCGCTGCAGTCGTCCGTGACGCTGCATCTGCGCAAGAGTCTGTTCGGAAGGGCGCCGAAACGCTATGCCAACTCGATCATCCTCGAGCAGGGTGGCGTGCGCGACGTCGAGGGCGGCTTCCAAACCGACTTTACCGCGAGCGCAGCCGACATCACGGCGAGCATCGTGCGCAACCACCGCACACAAGAAGGAGACGACGACGAAACAGGTTCGGGCCGTTTCACAATATCGCGGAGAGCGGACATAAGCTCGGAAGATGCAGCTTTGCGAGAGCTGACAACGTCCAGGACGCCCGTGCCAGATTACGATGGTGGCGTTTCGCTCATCTCGACGCTCGAGGGCGTGCATTCGCAACCAAGGGCAGGACCGATCGACAGTCTCATCATCACCACCAAGTGCGACTCGACACTTGCGGCGCTCGAGTCCATTCGTCATCGGCTGCATCCGTGGTCGACGATCGTGCTGCTGCAGAACGGCATGGGCGTACTCGAGATGCTCTTCGACCGCTTCTTCAAGGATGTAGAGCAGCGACCCAACTTTGTGCTCGCCTCGACCACGCATGGATGCTGGAAGAAGGGGCCGCTGGATGTGGTGCATGCTGGCATGGGCGCGTTGCATTTCGGAATCGTGCCTAGCGGTCGAGCTGGGTCGGTCGGGTTCGAGTCGAGCCGCGTGCCATTGGGGCAGACAATGGCGGTGCCGCAGTCACCTACGGGGCCCAGACCGCGTGCAGCGAGGAATGCGAGGGGTTGGGATCGATTCTCTCCCGATGCCGATGCGCAAGATGCTGTGACCGAGCTGGATCCACAAGACGCTGAGTCGCCATCAAAGATGCTCTCGCTATCGGGTATTCCGGACCTGCCGAGTCTGCGTACGCTTCGAACAACCGTAGCTGCGCTGCTGTCTCTGCCGCTGCAGGTCGAGTGGGAGACGATTCGCGACTTCCAGCTGCGCTCGCTGCGCAAGCTCGTGATCAACGCATGCATCAACCCGCTCACAGCGCTTGCCGACTGCAAGAACGGCGATCTTTTCGGCAATCCCGCTGCAATGGATGCCATGTGGACCGTTTGTCTCGAGGCAGGAATGGTGTTGGAAGCCCAGGTGCGCGAACACCTCGCCTCGCCAGACGCCTCGCCACGCCAAGCCGCATCATCGGCCCTATCTGCCGAAGACCTCATCCTTCGTTCCACCGAAACGGGCGAACCCATGCTGCATCCAAGCTTGACACCCCAGGCTCTCTACCAGGAAGTGCAGCGGGTCGCAAGGTTGACGGCCGCCAATTGGTCCTCCATGCACGCCGATCTCAAGAACAAAAGAGGAAGCACAGAGATCGATTACATCAATGGCTACATCTCGGCCCTAGGCAGAGGATACAATATCGACACTACCGCCAACGATCTCTTGACCAACCTCATCAAATTGAAAACCACAAGAGCCACCGGCACAAACAGGCTCTAGGGTCCTTCCACCACTCTTTTCCCCTCATCCCAAAAACTCGACCAACTCGGTCTCACCAGCGCATCCTTAGATGTCACCGAATCTTTAACTTTTCGCGCACTTCCATCGTCTGAATCATCGCTTGAACATGCAACTTGAGACCGCGCAGAAAGTAAAGTGAAAATGCCCATTGCAATAGTAGGATAGCGCGCCTTTAGCCAGCCAGGGCGCCTTGCCCACGCTCGGGCGGGTTGACGACGAGCATACGTACGCCGTCCATCTCGGCCTTCATATCCGGCATGTCCTGCGGCGTGATCATAATGTACTGCACGTGCGGTGTGGCCTTTGCCTCGTTGAGGATCATATTGAGCGCCACGCGCCGGTTGACCTGATCCATAAAGATGTCGAACTCGTCCAGACATCGAATCGGCGAGCTCATGGCCTGCCACAGCGAAAGCAGCAGACACGCCGTGGCGAAACTGCGCTCGCCACCCGACATGCCCTTGTTGGAATGCTGCGGTGCCTGCGGCTGCGTCGGCGTCGCCGCACCCGACCGCGCGGCTGCATCCTGCGTAATCACCACCAGCGACAGCTTCTCCGCCTTGTGGTTGAACTTGAGCGTGCCCTCGTACCCGCGCATCGAGAGGTTCTTGGCAAAGTTGCTCTTGGCCCGTACCGCAATCGAGCGCCGGAAGAAGCTCCACTTCGCATAGCGCACTTCAAGCGAGTGTCGCAACCGCCGCTCGGCCTCGTTCATGCTCGCCACTTCCTCCTGCGCCTCGCTGAGTGCACGCTTGCGCTTCTGCAGCTCCTCCGCCGCCTGCTCCAGACTCACGCCCGCCTCGGACGCTGCCTTCTTCTTGAGCAGCTGCAGCTGCTTCTTCTCCGCCTCGATCTCGGCCATCGTGCGCCGCGTCTCCACCTCGTCGCAGTACTCCTTGGCTTTCTCCTCCAGGCTCCGGTGATCCTCCTCCAGAGTAGCCTCCGCTTGCTCGCTCGCCGTGACGTCCTCTTCGATGCTGGAGCGCTTCCGCTTCCAGTAGTCGCGGTTGTTGGTCTGCTTGACTCGCTCCGCCACGGCCGCTTCCAGTCGTCCCTGGAGGCTGCTCATCTGCTCCTCGAAATGGCGCTTGCGCTCGTCGATCGCCTGGATCTCGGCTTGCACCGGTGCCCTCTGCGCGACCACTTCGGCCTTCTGCGTCTGGATTTCCTCGAACTGCTGCATGATTACCTCCTTCTGCGTCTCCATCTCACGCTTGGCGTCTTCGAGCGCCGAGATGTTGCCTGGTGCAGCTTCCTGCATCTGCTCGTCCAGCCGCACGTTTTCCTGACGCAGCATGTCTTTGCGCCTGCGCATTTCGCCGAGCTCGCGCCTGCAAACGTCCTTCTGCCGTTCGGCCGCCGTCTTCTCCTGGCGGAGATCGCGCAAGGCCTGCTGGCATTGGGCGATCTCTTGCTCCAGTCGCTGCTGTTCGGCCTCGAGATTGCGGATGGCGTCAGCGACATTCTGAGACAGCCGCGGCGCTCCGCGGTGTTCCTGGAGCGCAGCAGAGAGCGAGCCGGCTTGACCACCGCTGATGCTGAACATGTCTGCGGAGAAGCATGCCTGCACGTTGTATGGCTGCGTGCGCATCAGCCTGTCGCCATCGGCACGCTTTTCAACGAGTGCAGCTCGCTCCACGTGCACCGAGAGGATGAGTTGGCGCTTGACAATCTCGTTGTCGCACTCGAGCACGCGCAAGATCGTGAGGATGTCGGCATGCGGCTCGCCCGACGAGTAGTCGAAGAGCGTATCGGCACCAATGATGATGGGCGAGTGGCATCCGACTCTATCCATTATCTTCTTGAGGCGCTGGCGATCCTGGTGGTTCGAGACAAAGAACGAGTTGAGCGTGTTGCCAATGACGCTCTCGAGCACCTTCTGCCACCGCATGTCCTTGAGTTTGACATGCGTGCCGAGAGGTCCGATGGGCTTGGATCTCCATCCTGGCTCGTTGTTGATGGCCTGGAGGAGGGCAGGGACTTTGGGGCCACCGTAGGCGACGAGACGGTTGCGTGCACTATCTCGAAGCTGCGTCAATCCCGAGCTGTTGCGATTATACTCGTTCTTGAGCCGCTGCAAACGGTCGGTCTCTTCTTGCTCGCGTCGAGCGGCGTCTTCACGCTTGGCGTCCAGCTCGCGCAGCTGCTCGTCCTTCTCTACCACCTCGTCCTGCAGAGTCTGTCGTTGCGTCTGCAGGGCTTGGCGTTCTTGCTCGAGCTGCTCGCGGCGCGCTTTTCCTTCGTCGGCGAGCTTGGCGGTTTCTTCGCGGATCTGGTCTTCATATCTCTCGATGCTCTTGTTCAAGTCGCTGATGTTATCGTTGAGCTCGCGTTCCTGCACGTTGAATGCCTTGATCTGGTTGGACAAGTCCTTCTTCTTTTGCACGAGCCCTTCGTACTGCTGCTGGAGTGGGGAGAAGACGTCGTCAAAGGTGTTGCTCTCGCCCTCGAGACGGACGATGCGCTCCTCGCACTGCTTGAGCGCATCGAGACACTCGTTGAGGCTCTTGTCGCAGGCGACGAGCTTGGTGCGGATGCGCTCGGTCTTCAAGACGGCGTGTTCGAGCTGTGCGTGGGCGTCGTGGACCTGGACCCAGACGAATTCGCGGTCCAAGGCGTCGATCTTGTCCTGGTAGCCCCTTGTCTCGCGCACCTTTTGCCACTGCTGGAGCGCCTGCTGGGCGAGCGCTTCGAGCTGCTCGAGGGCGCCCGACTTGAGCGCCAAGGCGGACCTCATGCCGCTGATGTGGTTCTCGATGAGGGTATACTCGCGCACGAGCTGGCTGAGCTGTGTGCCTTCGAGGAAGAACTTGTAGACCTCGGAAGGGTCGGAGCTGCCGAGGAACTGACGTGCGGTGTCCTGGGTGAGGATGTGGATGGGGTTGTCGGGCTGGATGTTGGCAAAGTCGCAGAAGGATTCGAGCTCGGATTTTGTGTTGGCAACGAGCCTGCCATTGGCGGCCTTCATCTTCCAGGTAGCTGGGCCGTCTGCGAGGATGCGGCGCTCGATGACGATGTGGTCGCCGTACGCTTCTGAACGGAAGGCGTCGCTGCCCTGGTTGCGGACGGTGACGGTGATGGTGGCGGAGGACTCGCCCTTCTTGACGAGGTCCTTGAGGCTGGAGCCGCGATTTGTGGAGCTGGTCTTGCCACCGAGTGCTATCATGAGCGCGGTGAGGATGGTGCTCTTGCCGCTTCCGTTGCGGCCCATGATAAAATTGAGCGTGGGGCTGAGTTCGATGGAGAAGTTGGCGTGGCACATGAAGTTGCGAAGCTCGATCTTTTCGACGATGCCGGACTGGGCGTATCCTCGGTCGGCTTCGGCCTGGCGCCGCTCCTCTTCGGCTCGATCCTCGTCCGAGTCGATCTCGTCCTGCTCGTCGTCGTCTTCATCTTCATCGTCTTCGTCTTGCTCTTGGTGGGCATCTTCTTGGTCGTCTGCTCCATCTTCGTCGGGAGTCATGACGCCATCTGAGTCCGAAGCATTGGCGAGTGGAACGGGCCTCCCTGAGCTTCGGACGTTTGACCGTCTCGGGGTTGTACCGTTGGCTGTGGAGTCGCGACCGTTGATGCGCATGCGCTTGGGAGAGATGGCGTCGACGTCATCGTCCTCGTCCAGGAGCGTGTCGCGACGACCAGATGACGTCCGCTTCTCTGGTGCCATATTGGTTCAGCGAATGCGAGACTGGGTCCAAAATAGGAGTGCTGGCCATACAGTTGCGTTGGCGTGTGACTTCAGCGGAGGCGACCTCCACGTGAAAAGAGAGGCACCATGCACATGGACCGACTCCAGCTGTGCTTTTGCGAGCGTCGACTCGCCGAGAGTCGCGAGGAGGTGAAGCTCTGCAATTGGTTGGTTGGTGAAGCAGCGTGCGATATCAGAAGGAGATGCGGACAGACGAAGGATTGTTTTGGCAACCTGGCTCGAGCTGAGACCAACACGGGGATGGAGCCAGAGCCATGGCTGAGTCGAGCGAAGCGCCATGCTTCAGCATCCTAATCACGCTCAGCGCGGGTCCCTTTCAAAATTGGCGAAACGCGCGGGAAATCATCTACGCGCTGGTCTGAGGGGAGCGCGCGACGTGGCTTCGAGACCAACACCTCGTCCCGTCCTCTCCACCTTCTTTCGCCGCTCTCCTCATCGCAGTATTCTCGGGTAACCCCACCTGGACCCTCCCTTTGCATGTAGCACGCTCTCATCTGAGCTCGACCGGCCTCCTACAGCAGAGAGGGTGGCCCGAGAGTCGCAGAGCCCGCTGCCTCAGGTCCCGAAACCGGCAGTCCCCGCAAGAAACCTATTTTTCGGCCGGTAATATGACCGCATCTTGCCGGCCGAGACGTTCCGAAAATTAGCCCCTCAACGCAGCTCCTAAATCGCGTCGGAAGGTGAAGGTGTAGATATTGAGTGAGGGAGATGGAGGGCCAAGCCCGATTGGACTGGTCTGGCTTAGAGTTGCGCGTGCGTGCGGCTGCAGGCGTGTCTCTCTTTGTCTCTGGTCTGGGCGGCCGGCCATGCAGAAAGAGCTCTATTGGATCCTGCGGGCCGCCGCGGTGGTGCAGTGGGGCGGCCCTGCTGCGTCCCTTTGCCGACCCTTTTTTTTCTTGTGGTGCGCACCGCGGCAAGCACGCGCACAGAGAGGCCATGAAGCGCTTCCGGGTCTCATCTTGCGTCTCGCGAGGAAGTGCGTGCCGCTTGGCCAACAGCCGTTGCTTCACTCCATCACCTTGGCCATTGATCCGCTCCCGACACACGGCGTCGATCCAAGATCTGGACCACCCTTCACGCTATAGAAACGATCATAACGACCAAACCCACTTCTGCAGTCGGCCACAGCCGGCATCGCGCGCGTACCCAGCAGCTCGTACAAAGTCGAGACATCTGCAAGGCATCGCCGTCCTCGCTCCTAGCACAATCACATCGAGACATTCCCATCCGCTAGCCGTCGTGCAAGCTCACGTGCACGCCTAGTCACCGACCATGGCCATCTTTGGCAAGAAAAAGTCCGACAAGGACAAGGACAAGGACAAGGACAAGCAGCCCGGTTCCCAAGGCCCTTCCAATGGCGACAGCATCTCTTCCTTGTCCCCCGCCCTCGATGGGTCCATTCGACAATCGCAGCAGCAACAACAACAGCAACAACAGCAGCAGTCGTCGTCTCCATACTCCGCTTCCGGCATCCCCGTCCCCGGCGGTTCACACATCCCAAGCAAAGGCTCCATATCCGGTCCATCCGGTGCACCTGGCATGCCGGTGGGCAGTGGCTTTGCTCCCCAGGGTCCCTCTGGCATCCCGGCTCCCAGCTCCGGCCCTCTGGGTTCCGCTTCTGGCTTCCGATTCGGTGGACCGCCTCCTCGTCCCGATGGCATGGCTTCCGGCATTCCCGCTCCGGGACAGGGCTCCATGCGCTCGCGCAAGATGAGTGAGCAGGGCGCTCCGATCGCGCCTGGTGCTCCTGGCTCCCAGTTCGGCATGCCTGGCGTCGGCAGCCCCACTGCAGGCAGCATCTCGGGCCTTCCCACCCAGTCGACCGGGCCCGATGCTGGTCCGCCGCTCGCGAACCCCAACGCGCCCGGACAGCCCCTCGAAAAGGGTCGCTCCCAACACGTCGTCTACCCCTGGAGTCAACGCGGTCTCGTCATGAACCCGCCCAAGTTCCTCGATGAGACGCGCCAGGCTCCTCCGGGCGCACTCAGCCCCTTCCCCTTCCCGCGCTACGGCCATGCTGTCAACCAGGCCGCCAGCTCCAACGGCGAGCTCTACCTTTTCGGTGGTCTCGTCCGCGAGAGCGTCAAGAACGACCTCTACACCGTCTATGCCGACAAGCTCATCTCTCAGACGCCCAACTCGCCGCCTGGTGCTCCTGGCGCCGGCCCCGCCGCTGCCAACCAGATCTACGCCAGCGCCACCCTCGTGCAGACCACCGGCGAGATCCCCCCGCCACGCGTTGGTCATGCCACCGTGCTCGTCTCCAACGTGCTCATCCTCTGGGGCGGTGACACCAAGGTCCGCGCCGATGACAAGCAGGACGAGGGCCTCTATCTGCTCAATCTCAGCACGCGCGAGTGGACTCGCGTCAAGGCCGGCGACGGCCCCGACACCTGCCCTGTCGGCCGATACGGCCACAGCGTCGCCATCGTCGGCTCCCGCTTCTTCGTCTTTGGCGGTCAGGTCGACGGCTCGTTCATGAACGACCTCTGGTGCTTCGACCTCAACAGCCTCAAGGGCACCCCCGTCTGGGAGTGCCTCAAGCCCAACGGCGATGTTCCTCCCAGGCGCACCGGCCACGCCAGCGTCACCTACAAGGACAAGATCTACGTCTTTGGCGGTACCGACGGCCAGTACCACTACAACGACACGTGGTGCTACGACATTGCCACCAACACCTGGAAGGAGCTCTCCTGCATCGGCTACATCCCCGTTCCGCGCGAGGGTCACGCCGCCTGTCTCGTCGACGACGTCATGTACATCTTTGGCGGTCGTGGCGTCGATGGCAAGGACCTCGGCGATCTGGCCAGCTTCAAGATCACCAACCAGCGATGGTACATGTTTGCCAACATGGGCCCTTCGCCCAGCGGTCGCTCGGGCCACGCCATGTCGACGTTCCAGAACAAGGTGGTCGTGCTCGGCGGCGAGAGCTTCACGGGCGCCAAGCCGGACGATCCGGCTACTCTGCACGTGCTCGACACAGCCAAGATCAAGTATCCCACCGACAACGCATCGCAGATCAAGAATCCCGCCACTTCCCAGGCTCAGAAGCCCGGTGCTCCCGCCGGTCCGGGCGCAGGTCCTGGCTCCCAGATCCCCGGCGCCAACAATGCTTCCGTTCGCAGCGCCATGTCGCCTGTCGCCGAGGCGGATGAGCGCCAGAGGGCCATCTCGCCTACCGCCCGTCTGCAGGGCAGTGCGCCTACCTCGCCGAATCGTGGCCTGGAGCAAAAGTTTGTCCAGCAGCAGCAGCAGCCGCAGCCCATGCCTGGCCAGGGCGCCGGTCCTATGCAAGCACAGCAGCAAGTACCGCCTCAGCTTCAACAGCAGTACGCTAACCAGGCGCCGACGCAACCGCCCCAGCAGCCATCCCAGCAGTCGCCCTACCAGCAGCAGCCTATGGCTGGCCTGCCCAACGGCGATCAGGCGTACGGCGCCACCAGCCCACCTTCGAGCATCCAGCAGCACCAGCAGCAGCCGCCTATCCAGCAGGGCATCCAGCAGCCGGTTCAGCAGCCGGTTCAGCAGGCGCCCAACATGCAGATGCAGGCCTATCCTTATGCGCAGAACGTGCCCGGCGTCGGCCCGTCAAGCGCAGCATCCTCCAACGGACCTGCGCCGTACGGCGGCCCTCGCAGCCAGCGCTCGATCGAGAACATGCGCGCGGGAGGTGCACTGTCGCCCACCAACGTCAATTCGATGCGCAGCATCAACGGCGTTGTGAGCAAGATGGACTCGCCCGCCAATGCACCTCAGGATGGCTTCCACTACGGGCGCACCACCAGCCCGCCGGGCGCCAACGGCTACATGTCGCCGCAGCACGTGCCCGCCGAGCTGGATGCGATGCGCAAGCGCGAGGCGTGGTACAAGGCGGCGCTGGCACTCGCCGTCAAGAAGGGCTTTGTGGAGCCTGACCAGCTCAACGCAGGCGACATTAGCATGGATGCGCAGAGCGTCACGTCGGAGCGCGTCAGTCTCGACGGCATCGACACGGGCGCCGAAGGCAGCGACAAGGACCGCGTACTCAAGACGCTCATCTCGCTGAAAGCCCAGCTGGCGAGTGCCAAGGCGACGATCGCGCAGCAGGCGCAGGGCGAGGCGGACCGCCATGCCGAGTCGGACCGTGCACGCTCGGCGGCGCTGCAGGAGGCTGCGTACTACCGCGCCAAGCTCTCGGCGATCGAGTCGGGCAACGGCGACGAGGTGACGCGGCTGGACCGCGAGCGTGCGGGCAAGCTGGAAAGCGCGCTCTCGGATGCGTTGCGCGAGGGTGCCCAGTTGGAGCGCCAGGTGGCGTCGCTGCGAGAGCAGACCAAGCTGGAGCAGCAGCTGCGCAATTCGGCCGAGGAGCGGCTGTCCGAGACGGCCAAGCGCGCGATGGCGGCCGAGGCGGCGCAGATGAAGGCGTACGACGAGCTGTCGGCGCTGCAGAAGCGCAGCTACTCGACCGAGAGCGCGCTGCGCGAGCACACGGAGCAGGTCACGACGCTCTCGTCACTCGTGGCGCGACACAAGGCGGACCACGAGCATGCGCGTGGTCAGCTGGACGATGCGCACTCGAACGTCGCTGCGCACCTGGCGGCGCTGACGCAGCTGCAGGCGGCGCATTCGGCCGTGACGACGCGGGCGGGCGAGTACGAGCGACTGCACCAGGAGCAGCGCAGCATGCTGCAGCAACAGCAGGCGAGCATCGCCGAGCTGCGCGCGCAGCTCGAGGCCAAGACGAGCGAGGCGTCACTGCATGCATCGCGCGCGGCCGAGCTCGAGACGCTGGCGGACCAGCATCGACAGGAGGCAGAGGCGCACCGCACGGCGGCGACGAGCGGACTGGCTGCGCTGCTGGCGCAGAGGGAGCAGACGTCGACGCGTGACCTGGGCGGCGCATCGAGCAGCGTGCCCGCGCATGTCGAGGAGAAGATGCGTGCGCTCGAGGACGAGGCCGAGGCGCTGCGACAGCTGCACGGCGAGGCGCGCCAGATGGCGGACGAGCATGCAGGCTCGCTGCAGGAGATGCAGGAACGCCACCTGTCGATGGAGAGGCAGACGACGACGCTGCGTGGCGAGCTGACTGGTCTGCGCAGCCAGCTGGCGGTGGCGTTGCAGGAGGCTGCGCGACTCAAGGACGCGGCGGCGACCAAGGATGCGGAGCTGCGCGAGCGCGGACGGGCGATCGAGGCGGCGCAGGTCAAGTCGAGCCTGCTCAAGCAGTTCATGGCGGAGCGTGGCGTGAGCGTGCCGAACGACGACGAGCTGAGCGTCAAGAGCGGCTATGCGGATCGCCGGATCCGAGAGCTGGAGGAGGAGATTGACGCGCGCGCACGCGAGATGCAGGAGGCCGAGCACCGTCTGCAGGACTCGGAGAGCCGGGTGGAGGAGCTGACGCGGGAGCTGGAGCACCATGCGTCGCTGACGGCGAGCCGGGGCACGGCGGACAGCGCAGGCGTGGCGGAGGCGGAGCGACGTGCGCAGCTGGCGGAGCGCGAGCTGGCGGAGACGACGGCGTCGTACAAGGAGCGCATGGCGCAGCTGGAGAACGACTACCAGACGGCGGTGCAGTTCGTCAAAGGCACGGAGAAGATGCTGCGCAGGATGAAGGACGAGCTGACGCGCTACAAGGGCGAGAATGCGAGTCTGCAGAACGAGGTGGCGACGCTGCGCACGCGGGCGGGCAGTGCGGGTGGCAGGTTGAGCGGCGACGATGGCGCGCGGTCCGAGGAGGCGGCTCGCGACATCGAGGCTCTGCGCAGCCATCTTGCCGACGTGACGCAGCAGAGCGAAGAGATCGCGGCCGAGAACCGCGAGCTGGAGCGCCGGGTTGCGCAGCTCGTGGCGGAGCAGCAGCGTGGGTCGCTGGACAAGACGCGCGAGGCGGGCTCGTCGGACGCAGGCCACTCGTCGCGCAAGCTTACGGAGCTCGAGAGCGAAGTGGCTCGATTGCAGGCGAGCCTGGAGGAGTCGCGGCGCGAGGTGCAGCGGACGCTGGAGCGCAACGAGGAGCTGCAGGCGCACGTGTCGTCGGGCGGGTTGCGCAACGACGACGGGCTCAACAAGTCGCTGAGCGCGGCCCAGGCGAGCAACGAGCAGCTGAAGCGCGAAAACGCCGGCCTCACACAGCGCCTGCACGAGCTCGACGACAAGTTCCAGCTGCTCCTAGGCAGGATCGAGTCGACGCACGAGGATGGCGGCGAGCGCGCGCGCGACAGCATGGCCTATGGCAGCATCACCTCCGAGCTCGATAAGTGGGAACGCGACCGCACCCTCGGTGAAGCCGATGCGGCCGCAGCACCCCAGTCTAGCGCAGAGGCTTATGCCACTAAGGCCGAGGCTTGATGCGAGGAAGGCTGGATTGATGTAACACATGTATGACCTTTTTTTTGCTTACGATGAATCTCATGATCTTTTTGAATGAACAAGACATCCTCAGGGGCGATTGCTCGCGCGAGGGTATGCTCTTAGAAAGTATAGAGCTTGAATGGATGGATTCAAGGTGGAATGGATGATGCTTGTTTACAGTGCTCCAGCGACGATAGCTCGTGCAAGCGCAAGCTTTTAGGAGGTATGGATCTTCTCCTCGATGAGGAACAGGGAAGAAGAAGGGGCGGGGTTGGCTGCGTGTTAGAATGGCTGCGTGTTAGAAATGGCTGCAAAGGCTGGGGCGCTTGGCGGAGTGAAGTTGGGCGCTGCAGATGGCGGTCATTGTGCGCGGTTCTTGCTTTGGGTCCAGGCGAGGCAGAGGGATGGAACGAGCCAAGCAAGCAAGCAGGCAGGGGAATTCCGACGTCGGCGTGGAATTTTCAATGGGCCCCCCTTTCGAAAATGACTTGCTGGCGAGGAGCAAAAAAGAAGCAAAGGGGGGCGCGCCATCCGATTTCCAACAGCCGAGAAATTCAGAAATGCGCGTGATCTGCCACGCCAAAGCCCCCTTCAATCTCATTTCAGCCCAGCCCCCAAATTCGATGCATACCGCCAGTGCCAGAGAAACGCAGGGAGAGAGACAGGGAAAGGGTGAGAGAGAGAGGGAGAGACACACACGCGCACACACCCTGAAACCCTGGCCTGCTTGAAGAGACACCACCATCGCCATCGCCATCGCCATCGCCATCGCCATCGCCATCGCCATCGCCATCGCCATCGCCATCGCCATCGCCATCACCTTTGCATTCAGACACTCAACCCGGATCTCCCGTGCCATCTAATCGCCACCGGCTCGAATCTCAGCAGCCGCCGCCTAGACATTCGTCACGTTTTGGATTCCACACGACGGTGCTGGCGTGCGTCAACTAGACACCCAACGGATCGGATTGGAGGAGCAAACTCAGCCTAAGCTGGTAGACATCACACGATGATGCGCATTGTATCGCTACTGCTGGCGCTGGTGGCGCTGCTGCTTGCAGATGGCGTAGTTGCGCCTGATCCGCCGTCGTTCACACCCGGACTCTCGACTGCCGCACCTGCTGCATCTGGCACATCAGCGCAGGGCTCGGCCACACCCACTTCAGCCAACATCCCATCGTCCGCACCCGTGGGCGGCATCACCGTCACACAGCCCATCCAGACGGCCGACCCGTCGTACTACAAGATCGCACGCGGCGTCGACGTCACCTTCGGCTGGAACTTCACTTCGGTGCTGCAGTACCCGCGTACGCTCACCGTGCAGGCGTACTGCTCGGACAACCTCAACACGTACAACATCGCGACGGACTTGCCGGGCACAGCGACGAGCGTGGTGTGGTCGCCGTACAACTACTCGACGAGCGTCGAGGTGTCGAATCCGAACTTGCCGCAGCTCATCGCCGCTTCGTACAGGCTGTTGGTGTACGATGAGCGCGGCATGAACGTGGGTGCCTCGCCCGGTCTCATGCAGCCCAACACCAAGGTGCAGTTCGCCCTCTACAATCCCCAGGCCTACACACCGCTCGCGAGTGGATGGATCTGCGCAGCGTGCAGCGGCGCAACCGGCCTCAAAGCGACGCACCCTGCATTTGTCGGACTCCTGGCTACGGTCGTGATTGCCGTCGTGTCTGGCTGGAACCTCATCTCGAGACAGACCGGCATGGCTGGGCTGGTCGACGACGAGTGACAAGCCCAAGCCCCGCCTCGATCGTTCACCAGGTCGCAGCTCGCATTGTGTAAATGGACACTTTTTTCTCTTTCTCTCTCCGCTCGTCTGGCAGATGCAGAATTGTGTGTGGGTGTTGTGAGTATGTGTGCGTGTGATGGTGGGCTGAGGATCGGCGATGGTGTTGACGCCCGATGGAGAGGTGAGGGAAAGAGCGGCACGTGATGCTGTACGCGGTGGTGGCGTGACGCGTGGGTGGGCGCGTACTATTTTTTACGAAAATTCAACACAGCGCAGAGGGCTTGGGAGGAGGCCTCACTCGGGCTTGGGAGAGTGGTTCTGGCCGAGGTGCATTTTTGGAAGCATTCCAGAGGATGCGCTTCAGCGCACACACACACTGGCGATCGGGCTTGAGTGATGCGCTCTCGGACGCGCGTGGCTGGCCATCGCCGAGCGACAGCAAGAAAGCAGCAAAACGCTTCATGCGTGCCTCTGCCCTGCGCTCGGCCTTGTCTCCGCATCGCCATCATCATCCTCGTCATCCTATCTCCAAACGCCTCACGCGCCACACCACACCGCACTGCACTCACAACCGCGCGCATCGCTTGCCGCCTACCATCCGCAGCTCCGGCCGAAGCAGCCCAGCCTGTAAACACCCTCGCCACCCGCCGCGCTGTCCTTCCTTTGCCGCCCCTTCCCCCCTCGGACTACCAAGCTACTGTAAGCCGCGAGCAAGGTCCCTCCAACTGCATACAACCAACACCGCTGCAGCCTTCGGTGCGTAAGTTGCTCTCACTCCGAATCGGCTTCCAGCCCAGGCGCATTTGGCTCCTCCCGCATGAACCCGTCCTCCTCCTCTTCCTCCTCCCGTGTTGTTCTCCTCGCCTCTTTGCCCCCCATTCGCCGTGTGTTCGCCCCTGCGTCTGTCGCTTGCGCTCTGCCCTCGCTCAGATTCACACCGCATGCACTCGGTCCATCATCCTACAGTGCATCTCTCTCTCCAGAGAATCCTCATGCATGAAGAGAGCGCATGCGCAACGCAGTCCACTCAGCACGAACTCTAGCTGCACCTCGCTCTCTCCATCTCTCCATCATCCTTTCCTCCATTCCTTGCGCTCTCGTCTTTCCCTTTTCGGCCACCGCTTCCATCAAGCCTTGGTACTGACTCCATACGTCCTCTTCTTCACCACCGCTTCTTCAACCTCATCGTCGTGACCACCGTCTACTATCGCATATACCCGCACCGACATCGCTCCGGCACGCCTGATCGCCCACAATGCAGGTCGAGCCAGCACGAGCAGGCCTAGCCGTATCCAACCAGTCCACATCGCCCTACCTTGCAGCAGCACCGGCTGGCCTCTTTGCATCGTCGTCGCAGCCCACCGCCGCCTTTGATACCGCATCGCAGCCCGACGCTCAGCATCTGCAGATTCAGCACCATCACCAGCAAGGCTTTGTCGCCGCAGACGCCTTCCAGCACTCGGTCGCACGCAGCTTCTCCCCAGCGGTGCAAGACCCCTCGGCATCGACGCACGACGGCGCTGTTTACCGCGTGCCTGCACTCGCCCGCTCGGCCTCCGTCGACTACAGCTATTCATACCAGCAGCTACCTCCTCATATCCACGCACACCAACAGCATCCGCAGCAACAGCAACAGCAGCACGCGCCGCCACCGCACTCGGTGCCCTATCATCCGCACGTGTACGCGTCCACCTCGTACGCGTCGCTCACCGGCTCCACGCCCGCGCCCGCTCCGTTTGGTCAGGACCTCACCTCGCTCCCCTACACGCACTCGCCCGACCTCGCCATGCTGCCCAACAACACCGGCATGCCCATGATGCGGTACGGCTCGTTTGGGCTGCCCGTCGACGATATGGCGCGCGCCGGCTCGTCGAGCGGCGGCACGCCGGGTCCCATGACGCAGCAGGACATCGACAATCTGCTCGCCATGTCCCGCGCTCAGGCGGGCAACAACGGCGACGCCAGCGCGTTCCCCTGCACTTACTGCGACAAGGTGTACACGGGCAAGCACGCGCGCAGCATCTGGCGACGCCATCTGCAGGACAAGCACAACATCCCGCTCAGCGCACAGCCGCGCCGCACGCGCTGGGACGGCGACGCCAACCGCCCCAAGAACGCAGAGGAACGCCGCGCGCGCATGCTCGAGAGCAAGCGCAGATGGGCGCGCAAGAAGCGCCTCCAGGAGAAACAGGCGGCTCAGGGCGGCAAGTCGGGCGCGAGCAACACGCCTAACCCCGACGACTCGGATGCCGACGATGGCGATGATGGCGAAGGCGACGATGGTGTGGACGCCGACGTGTCCAACATGTCGATGAGCTTTGCCGGTAACGAGGCTGACGAGAGCTTCTCGGCGCCGCCAGACGCGCAGCTGTTTGCGAGCCACGAGCCGCTCGGTCGGCCTGCCAAGCGGCAAGCGCTGGCGCCTTCGACTGCGCACAATGTCGCTGGTCCCAGCGCGGGCGCGGCGCCGCATGCGGGCCAGCTGCTCGCGGGGCCGTTTGGCGCACACGAGCTGCCGGCGGGCAGCGGCATGTACTCGCACTCGCCGCTGCGACGCACGGGTCCCAGCCTCGGCCTGCCGACGGCGCAGCATGTCCTGTCCGCCCTGCCTGTCGCAGCGGGCCCCAACGACAGCCTCAGCTCCAACAGCAGCGACTACTCGCAGCCGAACTCGGCGAGCTTCTTCAACGACAGCTTTGGGGGCAACGCGAGCAATGCGGGCAGCGACGGTGCCAGTACCTCCATCGACACGCCCGCCACCACGTGGCCTGCTCTGCCGGCGCTTGGGGCGGTGGAGGGCGATAAGCTCGCGGGTGGGGCACCGCCCAAGATGCAGAAGGTCGAGACGCGCGATGCGGCGATCCAGCTGCTGGCGCTGCGTTCGGGCACCAACTCGCCCACGGACGAGCGCGAGGTGAGTCTGCGCCGCCGCGATGACGAGGCGTGGAGCGAGACGCCCAGCCGCGCAAAGGTGTCGGAGCACGAGGCGCTTACGGCGCTATCGGCGGGCCGGGGGGAGGAGGCGGCGAGTCCGTCGCCTGTTTCGCGCACGCTGCCGCAGCGAGGCATGCCCGTGACCACGCCTGGACCCGCGGCGAGGACGGGCGAGAATCCGTTTAGCCTGGATAAGCATAAGATCTCGCCGTACCGCAGGCTGAGCTACTCGGCTGCACCGCGTTCGCCGGTGGCGTCGCCTACGCATCTCACCTTCGGCGCGCCCGCTGCAAAGGCTGCGGCGGGTTCGGTGGCGGGAGTCAAGTTGCCGCCACTGGTGAGTACGCCCGTTCGCCAGCCGGCGGATGAGGAGCGTACGCGCCTCGAGGCGCTACCGCCGCTGCTTGGGGCAACGCCGTTTTCGGGCCTGGGATACTCGGCGCGTCGTCGGGCTGTGGGTCGTCCATCGCCCTCGCGCCACGACGACCAATTCAGCTCCCCACAGCACCTGAATCTCACGGAGAGTCTGGGGCTCGCGCCACACTCGATCTCGCGCACCTCTTCGTTCGCCTCGGCCTATGCGGGGTCTCTCGGCCTTACTCCCAGTGTGGCGCATATGGCTGGGCTGGGTAGTACGCCCTTCCACTCCGGCCTGGGCGGGTTGGCTGGTCTTGGGGGTTTCACACCCATGTCGGCCAAGTTCTGGCCCGAGTCCGCGAGGAAGTCGGCACATAGAGCAGCGTTGGGTAGGGCAAGTGCAAAGCCTAAGGAGGCCGATATTTTCGATGCAGGGTTTAAGGGCAAGGATGCAGCGCCCAGTAGCGACTCGTTTGACGAGGACGATGCGTTGGGTCCGGGCGCGATCGATACTCCGTCCAAGCCCGCCGCGGCAAGGATGATGCCCAAGCAGAGGAAGAGGAAGGACGCTGAGGCTAGGTCGCCGCTTAAGGCTATTAGGCTCAACTGAGCGGGCAATCTTATAATCTCTAGTAGTTTTTAGAAGGATGCGTGTGTGTGTGTGTGCGTGGTGCCGATGTGGTGAACTGTCGGGCATGCGATGCGGGTGCCGTCGGAGGGATGCCGACATGCTCGGGCGAGAGTGTTGGTAGGGTGGATTCCGTCGGGCTGTGTTCAGCACTCTAGCTGAGGTCGAATCCAGCTCCGAGGTGCAACTCACGCATCATGCGTTGTTATGGGCACACAACTTGGCTCGAACGCCTCGGTAAACACGCATGGTGTAAAGCAGACTATCACTGCGACTGTGCTCGGCACAGTACCACCGACGGGCATCTAGGACGGCGTTCGGAGTCGTTCAAAAACGGCCCCGAGATTACGCTCAGACCATTGGGGGCACTGGCGAGCATCGCGGTGTGCACGTCATGAACGTGTCTGCCTCAGCACACCCGCCACACATGGTTTGGAGGAAAGATGAGATGGCCACGCGCAAAGTGAGTTGCCTCGGAGCTACGTCGTCTGGAGCTGAAGAGTGTCGTGATGCTCTTGTCTTGCGGTGGGTCCGCTACACGGATGTTTGGAACGCTAATTAGTGTTGAGAAGGTCTTTGGATGCCAGTCGTCACGAAACCAAGGGAAAAATTGCTGAGACTCGAACCGATTGCCCAAATCATAGGCCTAAGTCTTGAGATGGACCTAGTTCCTGGGCATGGCGCGGGGGAGCGGCACACCACCAAGCTTCTTTTCAGCTGCTGCCTGAAGCTCGTTTACGATCCTCTCGAGTTTTCCCGCAGTCACAGCGCCGGTCGGCACGAGGAAGGTCTTGCTGATGACGCTTCCGTTGGCCACCTCGATCGAGACGCGAGTCCTGTGATCAAAACCACTCGTCAACGACCCTTCTCAAACAAGCGAGAGTGGCAAGAAAGGGTGGAGGGGGTAGACTTACATTGCGGTATCGCGGTGGCTACGACGGTCACGGCGTTGATCTCGAACCGCCTGGCGAGCTGTAGCTGCTGCGTTGCGTAAAGCGACAGCGTGATTGGTAGCGACAAGCGTCACTTCGTCTTCGGTTTGGATGCCGGCCAGACGAGGCATGCGTGGAGCAGGTGTAGGAGTGCGCATCAACGGCGAAGGGCGTGCAGGGCGAGGTGCAGGCGTAGGAGTACGCATCAGCGGTGCAGGTCGATTGTAAGGATGAACAGAACGACTGCGGCTACGAGCGCGAGCAATGCGAAGCGAGGGTGTAGCATGCCGAGCACGAGCAGGTTCGACAGCTTCAACGCTAGCACGGGGGTTGACGATCTCAACACTGCCACGATCAGTGTCACCATGCATCCCAACATCAGCCGCAGGGACGAGGGCGTCAACTGGCTCCGGTTTGACCTCCTCTTTCACCGGCGTCAGGTCGATCACACCCTGAAGCAAGCACCAAGACGATGAGCGAAGGCGATCTCGAGCGACGATGGTGGAGAGTACTCACCGAGGCAGAGGGCGTGGCGGCAGGAGTGGGCAGAGGAGTGGCGCTGGGCTCGCGCGCAACTACGGCTCGAATCGAGGAGATGGTAAACTCGGACATGGCGTAGAAAGTACACATGGTTGCCAGAACTCAAGCGACGATCACCAGACCACCTAGTACTTACACCCTCAAGCACAGCAGACAAGCTTGGCCCAATCCCATCCTCCACGCTTTGTCGCACGCGCACAGACGATCTCACTGTCAAAGCATTGACATTCCGCACACACCTTTGCGCAGCTAATCAATGCCCACAGCCCAAACTTCGAGTCCGTAGCACTCGAACCTCTTCTCGCCCTCGCGCTGGCCCTTCCCCCGCGGCAATGCATCGCACAGCACCTCGTTATCAAACGCGGGACAGCACGCACTAACACCCTTCTCCAACGCACCATCCACCCACAACCCAAACTTGCCCTCGCCACCCCCGACGCTCAGGAAGGTCGACTCGGACAGAACCATGTAGTCGTTCTTGCCCGTCCATCGAAACCTCTCCACCTCCCCCTCCTTCTTTGGGCCCGAGCGAGTCGTCTTCCACAGAAAACACTCGCCCGAACCGTAGTAGTGCTGCTGCGGTCGCAGCTTCTCGTTGACGAACGCACCGAACACGTTGTCGTCGCCATCCTTCAGCGCAAGCACCAGCCCGGCGTCCGAGATGCTGCTCAAGCCACCACCGACGTGCATGTGCGTGGTTTGGGCGCGCGTACCCATAGCTTGCTGCGTCTCGCGCGACGCACCGCGCAACCAGCCTTCGGCATCACCACTGTCCTCCCCGAACGCACCGGATACAGAGCGCGCAGACTTGGTCGGGTCCAGTCCCGAGGCGACGCGGTTGTACAGCGTCTGTAGCGAGATACCGTGCTGGTCGAGCGAGTACAGCAGGCTCCAGCGCTTGCCGAGCTGCAGCCGTGGCGGTAGCAGCGCCTGCAGCCGCGCAGCATGCCATGCCTCCACCACTACTTCCGTCTCGTCGCGTCGGCCGGATAGCACCACGTCGATCGCGCGACGCTCCCGATCACCCCGCTCATCCAGCGTCCAGTGACCCGTGTTCCACTTCTTCTCTGACCGCGCGTCGAAGCCGGGCGCGCCCGAAATCGGAGCGGTCGCGGAGTGTACAGGACCCCGCCGCAGCGTGCCGCTGCTCGAGAGCGAGTCGACCCCGAGCGAGCCTGCGCTGGGCGACGCAAACAGATCGCGCGCGCGCAGCGATGCAGCCACGCCGTGCTTCGACGGCGACGTTGCGGCGCCCGACGAAAAGGCTGATGTGCTTGCGTGTGGCGCAAAAGGCGTGCCCTGACTGTAGTCCGAGGCGTGCGGCAGCCCAGCCCCGCTGCTGCCGCTGTGCCGGCGTCCCAACTCGATGTCCGACTGGTCCGGTGCGTCCGTGGCGAACAGCAGGCCGCCACCGGGATTCGAGTCGGCTGCGCCCGCATGCGCAGTCTCGCCCTCGACTTCCTCTGCGGGGACGATAAAGTCGCTCGCGCTGGGCAGGTGGCTGGCGATCTCGCTCTGGATGCCGCGCAGCGTGGTCCACGTCTTGCGCAGGCTGCCCGTCCAGCTCGAAGGCGAGGCGGGCGACATGGAGGACGACGCCGACTCCTTCTTGGGCTCGCTGCTCCCTGCGATGGGCTTCGGCTGCGCCGCGGCACCAAAGTACGAGTCTTGTCGTGATGCCGACGGCGATGTGGGCATGGGGCTGGTGCGCGCATCGTGCATGCTCTCGAGCTGTTCTGGCTCGAGCACGAGCGGGTTGGAGCGGCCCAATGCCGTCTGTGGCGCGCGCTCAAAGCGAGAGAAGAAGTCGTCGTCTGCCGAGCCGAGATCTGGCGGCTGTGCTTGCTTCTGCTGCTGGAGCTTCTTCTGGTCGAGCTTCTTTTCCACTTCGCGCAGGTCGATGATGGGCGGCGATGGCGCGCGCGTCGGATTGGTCGCTACTTCGAATGCGTCAAAGAAGGCGTCGTCGGCCGGATTGGACGGGCCTGGTGGAGGTTTCGGGTGTGAATCCGAGGCTCCAGGCTGGGACTGCTGGGTGGGAAGCGTATGCGCGGCAAGGAAGGAGTTCCAATCGGCCCATTCAGACGAGGCGCCGGTTCCGCTGACCTTGCTTCTCGCTGGAGGTCGGGTGCTGGCTGTCCCCACGGGCTTCGGTGATGATGCGGACGGAGCAGCGCTGGGGAGATGGGTTGGAAAGTGCTGCTCTATGGGCGAGAAGCTGGAGACCATGTCTGCGTCTGCCCAGTCGTCTTGATCCTCGGCAATGGCGCTGTTGGCTGGCGGTCTGGACGCCGAATCGGCGCGGGCGCGTGTAGGAGAAGCGAATGCCACGGACGACGACGTAGCTTGGCCCTCAAGCGGATTCGAGGACGCCGCCTCGAAGCTCGTCGGGAACGCAGACGTGGAGTCGACGAAGGAGCCAAAGCCGTCGGACTCGGTGCGTGCATGTCCCGACGACTCGGACATTGAGCCTCGCCCACGTCGACGGAGCGAGGACTGCGGCGACAGCATGCTGGATCAGCGATGCGAGCTCGGTTGCAGCAGCTTACAAGGTGGCCATCGACGCGGAGAATGTGCCTGTGGATGGCCTTCGTGAAGTCAAAAGATGGTGATGTCGCAGTGGATTCCCGTTGTGAAGGGATGAGAGTCGTCTGCAGAGCCAAGACGATGTCGATGCGGGCGTGTGTCGAGGATGGTGTGGTTGCAAGTGTAGGTGTTGTCTGTGCCGAGCGGAGCAGGCTTTGTGTGGAGCTGAGCCGGGCGGGCAGCGAATCCTTCTCAAGTGTCACACTTTCCGCCTGCGTGGCACTTTGCCCTCGACGGCAATTTCGCGCTCAGCCGCCGCACCACCAAATGAAACCGGAGGCTCATGCACACACAGTCACCGTGCATCCGGTCTGTGCGCGCCCACCCACCGCCATTAACCCCCCACCTTCCATCTTCCATCGACATCCACACATCATCCACTTTCGGCAAACTCCACACACAGCCATATGCAACGATGACGAATGTTATTACAGGGAACCGTGGTACACAAGGTGACAAGATGTGAGTGTGGTAGAAAAGAGTGTGGATCACTGGTAGAAGTGAAGGTCGAACGCCGTCTTCCACGCCACGGCTTGGTCGGGCGAGCCTGCTGCAAGGTAAAGGATCTCGGAGCGGTCCACCAGACGCAGATTCACGCCGCCCAGGATCTCGACCGGTCGCGTGAGCTTGAGTACCGACCGCAGCAGCACCGGCGCTTGCACGTCTCGGCCTTGCGACTGGTCCACGCACAGCACGGCCACGTCGCTGCACAGAATCAGCGCCATGCTCTGATCCTCGGTGGTCTGCTGCAGATGGTCTGCCGACAGCACCTGCTCCGAGCCGCGAGACGACGCTGCGCTACCGTCAGCGGGACGCGCTCCGCTCACCGACGCGCTCCGGCTCGAGCGCACAAAGCCCGGGATGCGGCGTACCGTACGCTTGAGCTGCAAAGAGCCGTCCTTGAGCAGTCGACGGTGGGGCTGCACCAGCGGGCCCTCGATCGGTCCGCGGATGCGATACTGCCACGCCAGCAGGCGTCGATCTTGCTCCGACTGGCGCTTGCTCTCGTTGACCTTGGACGCGATCTGCGTGACGTGCTCCAGCGCCGTCGCGAGCGCATCGCCGTCCGCCAGTCGTGCCGTGTCGGTGCTCTTGACCAGATCTTCAAGCAGCAGGCGGTATCTAGGAATGCGCTGCACAGGCAGCAGCAGATAGCTCTCCACGTTGATCTGCGTGTGCCGCGGGTGCGTGCGGCACCGCTTCATGAACGTCCTGATCTTCTTGCGCTGCGAAGGTGTCAAGGCCGAGTCGCCGCCCAGGATGCTCGAGCCTGCACCTGCGCCGCCCGCTTGCCCGCTGCCGGCGCCGCTAGCGAACATGGCGGCTGCTGCACCTTGCTGTGCCGACAGCGCGCCAAACGCCTGCAGTGCGCTGTATCCGGGCGCCCCGCGCAGCGACAGACCGCCGCCGTTGCCAGCCGACGACGGCGCCATCCATGCGCTGATGCGCGCCTGTGCCGAGTCGCAGTTGTTGATGTAGCTCGTGTACATCTTGAAGAACGCTGCGTGTGTCGAGAAGACCGCAGCCACCTTCTCGGCGATCGCGGCCGTCTCGTCCGGCGACAGATCGCCTGCTGCCTCCTGATCGTGTGCAAGAATCGGGTTCGTCACTGCCAAGAGAGACGGCAGGAAGACGGTGCGGTGGAACTGCAGGAGTGCCTCGACGTTGCCAAACACGGCGCGGTGCTCCATCGGAGGAATGACAGGCACGCCACTGTTGCCGTCGGCGGGCGCCATGGCAGGCCGCACATACACGTCGACCAGCTCGCTCAGTCCTTTGACGTAGGTCCGCTCGGTCGACACGATCTCGGCAATGATGCGGAACCGCCTCACCGAGTCATCCTTGCTGCATCGAGCCGAGCTCAAGCGCGTCGGCTCGCTCGAGGCACCTTCCGAGATTGAGCTGGCAGCTGTGCTCGCTACATACTCGCCTCCCGAGTCGCGCGACTTGGTCGACGGGTTGCTCGACTCGGCGCGGTGCATGCTGGCCGTTCGCGACAGAGGCTCTCCGTCTCGGAGGTGCGAGAGTGTGCTCTTGCTAGGCCCGACGAAGGACGCTGCCTCGGTACGCACTGCCGTCAAATCGTCGAGGTCGCGCAAGTAGTGCATCAGCGCACGCAGTCGGTTTCGATGCTTCGAGAGGCTTTCCTCGTCCATCTCTTCCTGAGCTGTGCCGGCCGCTGCTGTAACGGACGTTGGCGCTAGGTGTGGCGACGCGCCGGCGGCAGCTGATGCGAATGCATGCACCGGCAGGAAACTGCGACGCCGCGCCTTCTTGGCTTCGGCGTCGAGCGAAATGGGCTGCAGCAGAGCCGACGAGGGAGGAGAGACAGGCGAGGAAGGCTTGCTCGGCGCTTCAACCTCGAGCGGCGTCATGGGTGCATGGCCGATGGAGGGGTCATCGGCGACAGCTGCTGCCAGACTGAGCGAGCTAAGTGCAACGGTCGGCGACAAGGGTTCCGATTGCGACGCGGTCATCGGCTGTGACGCACTGCTCCTGGAAGCCGAATTGAGCCTCGCCACACTGCCGGTCGACCTGAGCGACTTGCGCACCGCTTTCGGGGAAGAGAAGCGGCTCTCGCTTGGGCTCGTCGCTGTCGATTCTTGGTTCGCCGAGCCCAGCCTGTGGCTCGATGCCTTGCGTCCGATCTTCTTGAGGAATCCGCCCCACTTGCCTGGCGTCTGCGCAGCACCGCTTGGATCAGCCTCCTCTGAGATGGACTGTCGGCGGGATTGATCTTCGCGCCCAGTCGTTGCAAGCCTGGTGAAACCCTCGACCGGGCTGACGTATCCGCTGTCGTTGCTTGAGATGTCAGGATTCGAGTGGGGCGAGTTTTGCCCGCCTGATCGGCCGCTGAGCATGATTTGGAGGTCGTTGGCGCTGCGCAGACGATTCATCAGCGGACGCTCGGGCACCGCACCCAAAGGACTCTGCGTGGAACTGCGTTGGCGCACGTGCCTGGACCAACCACCGTTGCCAGATGCATGTGGATGCTGCGGAACAGCCTCGCCGGCACTGTCGTTTCGAGCGGCACCGCCAAGCAAAGGCGCCACAATGTCTTGCCAGGGTCCGCCAAAACGGTTGCCCTCGACAAAGAGGTTGCTTAGCTTTGACATGCGGTGCAGCCAGCTCGGGAGGAAGACCAGCTCGTTGTTGCGCAGGCTGAGTCGCTGCAGCTCTTGAAGCTGGATCAGGCTCGACGGCAGGTGGTGCAGGCCAATGCGATCGGCAGAGAGCGCCCTCAAAGCGCGGAGGTTGAGAATCCAGTCGGGCAGGTGCTCCACGGCGTTGCCCGAGATGTCGAGCTCCTCGAGCGCGATGCAAGAGCCGATCGCATCCGGAAGACGATCGAGATTGCAGTTGGAGAGGTCGAGGACGAGCAGATTGGTGGTGAGGGGCAGTACGCGGTCCAGCACCTCTGCCAGCCCTTCGGCGTCATTGCCGCCCAGCAGGAGATGCGTGGTGTTGGGTCCGGTTTCGGCATCGATCTGTGCCAAGGTGAGATGACGGCCTTGGACGATGGTCGCGCTTCCTTCCTCGGCCGTCTTGACCGCCCTCGACTCGTCGCCTTCTGTCTCGGCGCTCTCGTCAAAGTCATAGAGGCCTTCTTCCCATCGCATCCTGCTGGCATACGCGCCGACGATGTGGCTGAATTCGGCATTCTGTAGGAAGCTGTTGATTGAAACGTCGGAAGCCCTGCGCGTGCGCGACGCGGCGGACGTAGTGCGAAGGGAGGGCTCTCTGAGTGAGCTCGAAGGCGAGTTGCGCCCTGACGCCGGATCCAGTGTCTGCTGTGCATCAGCAGCGGAGAGCATCCTCGCCTCGTCGGATGCAGCAACGCCATCGAAAGCTGCACGCGACGAGCTTCGACCCATGACGATGGGTGCGAGGGCGGGTGGCGTTCGCTGCGAGCGCTCGCGTACGAGAGAAGGCGAGCCGCGCAAAGAGCTGACGGATGGCGAGTGGCGCAGTGAGCTGGAACGAGGAGGGCTCTGCAGGGCGCTGAGGTCGGCGCCGCCAAGGAATCCACTCGAAGCCGGCGTGAGCACGGGCGTGAAGCGTCCCGAGACGGAAGCGCAAGACGAGACGGAAAGCGACGGAGAGTGCCTCGAGGCCCGGGGAGGCGTGGAATGGTGGTAGTTGATCGAGTCGGACGAGCATCTGACGCGCGAGTCACGACGCAAGGGGATCGAGGGTCCGAGCAAGGAGGATGAAGGCGCACTGGCGACAGCATCGCCACTCTGTGCGCTCAACCCCGATACGGGCGTGACATCGCTCAGCGCTCTTTGCATGTGAGCACCCACGCTGAGGCCGAGTTCGCGCGCGCCTCCGTTGGCCTGCATGTTGAGGATCTGGTCGAGCTGACTGGACGGCATCCCAGACAAGGGAGCGAGGTCCAAGCGTCTGGTCCAGGAGGGAGCGCGGTGATGCGAAAAGGGGCCCTGAAACGCTTTCGCCGAAGCTGGAAGCACCGGGGACGGAGAGACGAGAGCGGCGCTGGACCTTCGACTGGAGGTGTCATGCTCGACATCCGAGGTGATGCCGAGACCGACCTTGCTTTCGTCCAGCTCGAGTTCCTCGGTCGACTCTGCGGCAGCGTGATTGCGAAGGTGCAATGATGCTGGCGAGGCATCGAACTTGAGCATGTGCTGCCTGGATGCAGGGCTGTTGTTGCCGCTAGCCAGGCTCGGCTCGGTCCAGATGGAGGTGTGGGTGGAGGCGGAGTTGCGGAGCGAGTAGTCGGATGAGAAGTAGGTGTGATGCGAGCTGAGTCTCTGGCTGGCAGGCGACGATTGACCGCTGTGATCGTGGAAGCTGTTTGGAGTGGAGAAGCCGACACCCTCGGAGAGCGCAGATGGATCCGCGGCGGCGAAGCGTGGTGGCGCGAAAGGAGCATCGGCTTCGAAGGGAGCGCCACTCTTCCATTGTGCCGGAAGCGATGGGCGTGGTGCACGACGATCCGAGCTGATCATGGTGGCGGAAGTCGTGCCAGCAAGCTGTGCAGATCTGCGATTTGGCGATTGCGACATGCTGAGTGCAGGCGAATAGAAAGGCTGCTGCGGCGAGGCTTCTGGATGGCCCGGTGCTTGTTGCCTGACTGATTCTGCTCGCTGGACGTGACCGACGTTGGAGGGAAACGACTGAGCCTCGGGCGATTCCGAATCGAGGTCAAGGAAGGAGGCTGTGTTGCCGGCCGACCTGGAACGGGTAGCCAGGGGAGCGATCGAGTGTTGGACGAGAGGCTTGCTCTCTGATGGCGCGTGGTCAGTGAAACTGCGTGCGAGCGCGGGTCGTGCGGGAAGGGCCTTGATGGTGTTGGAAGCGTAATGCGGAAACGCTGACGATGGGCCGGGCTGGTTGTCGCTTTGGTTGGTACAGAGAGGCGGCGGTGGAAGAGACTTTTCAGCGGGCAACTGGACCGGGTTGGCTTTCGGTGTAACCTGCGAGGCCGACATGGCGATACGCGGCGACGGCAGATGGAGCTCGCCGGGCTGCTTTGCCTGAGAAGACAGACAAATGGCGAGACGTCAAGCTCGCCAGGGGAAGGGCTGCCGATCTGGCGGGTGGCGTCCTGTGCGGAAGGGCCGAGCGCAGCCGCCAGGGGGAAAGATCGAACGACACAGGAATCGAGGGATCGAGCCAAGTTGGAAAGCGTGCCTTGATCCGACGGGTCTGCGCGTATGCTTTCGGCGTGCTGTGACTTTGACAAGTCTCAAGGAGAGTGCCGAAATGAAGTCTTGGCCGTTACCGAGAGTGGCTATGCGTCAGGTCGGATAGAGCGGAACCAGCTTTTCTGTGGGCTTTGCGCAGCACTGCTTTCGGCTTCTCGAAGAGGCCGCAGAGATGAGGCTGCGGGCGCGGCGTCTTGCTGGGTTGTGGACCTTGTAGGATGCCAAGATGATTCTGATGCTTCGGAATCGGACCGAGGGTTTCAGGCAAAGTATGATAAGGTTAAGCTATCTGCGTGCTGCATGCTGCTTCTGCAGGGCGAAGGCGACAGAGAGCGTCCTGAAGCGCTGAGCGAATTGGAGCGACGACGCAGCGCGATCGAGATGCTCAGGGGCGGTTGCCAGCTTGGCGCGGGGAGAAGCCGTGGGGTGATGATGAAGTGGGGCTCGAATAGCGAGATGAGCGAGGGTGGCGGTGTATGGTCGTCGACGCGGAGACGACGCTGCGATCGCGAACGTGAGAGCCAGGCTAGAAACTTTAATGTGGGTTTGGCCGCGAGGTAATGGTCGAAGAGGCTGGTGATGCGAGGCAATGGAGGCGTGTGCTCAAAGTTTTGGCGGCGTGGGTCGGGTCCTTCTCGGGTGCATCAGAGACTGGCTCTAGGCTGGAATGAGATGAGATGAGAGTCCGAGCGGTACAGCACAGGAGAGAGGCAGAGAGGTGCGGTTCGTCGAGTCGTTCGTGATTCGCAAGAGGCAGGTGATGATGATGGTGATGAAATTAGTGCGAGCGAGGACAGGCACCCCGAATCTCTGCACACTCTACCGGATTGGACTGATGGTGACGGAACAAGGAGGTGGTGGTTCTACCGACGGCGACTCTGCAAGCATCTGCAGACCATGCTCGTTCGTTCACAAGACCCCGTCCCGGGATGACAAAGGGCCACGCAGCGACGTTCCGAACCAGAGCAACGCACCCGAGGAAGAACGGCTCACTAAGCTAAAGTACTTGCTCTACTGTCACTTTGGCGCTCGCTGGCGGGCGTAGTCCTGGAGCTGCACAGTTGTGCATCTGCGCAAGAAGCTGCAGCCGATGTCTTCACAGCCATGCACCCATCCTGCAGCTGGGCCGCAGCGCAGCAGCGCAGGGGTGCAGCAACAAAAGAAACAAAAGGAAAAAAGCCGGACTGTATTTTGGCTTTCACCAGTTTTTTTTTTTCTGTTTCTTTTTTGGCAGGTGGAGTAGCCGAGGCTGAGTGGTTGTAGCGTGGCAGCCGAGCACTTGCAACGCCGCTCATGTCCCGCTGGCGAGAAGAACCCCAAAAAACAAAACGCGCCTCTGAAACCTCACCCTTTCTTGGTTTCGCCTCGCCTTGCCCTGCCCAGCTTGAGGCGATTTCTGGTGTGCCTGCAGTCTGCACAGCAGCGTGCATAGACGGCTGTGGACGTGGCATCGCCCCCCGACTTTGGTTGGCTTGCCCACTGTCCGAAGTCGGTTCATCCTTTTGTCGAGTTCGCTCCATCTTGCCAACGAACAAATGCTACGACGACCATTGACGATGATGATGCATTAATTGAGCGGACGAGGAAACTTTTTTAAGTTGCGACGCGCGCCCTTTGCCTGTTCATGGACGGCCTAGCGTGGGCTGAAGGGGCTGGCAAACTCCGATCCTACAGTAGAAGCAGCTTTTGCTACTCACCGACAGCTCGAGCGATGCAAGACAACGGGCGAAGGAGCGCTGCTTCCAATGCCAGCGGACGGCGGCATTTGCGACCGGTCCGCGTGGAAGACTGCCAACTGCAGCGATCTGAGCCATCTGAGACACACACCGAAACCGCCGCAGAATCTTCGCTCTAGCTGCCAGGCTCTGCCAGGGGAGACGCGTCCCAGGCCAAGATCGCTCGCCCGTCCGGTGCCGTCTCGAAACACCGACGGAGCGCCAGATCGGATGGAACCGAGATCGTCCCTTTTTCATGGCGATTCGCTGTGCTTTGCTCTGCCTTGCCGGATACTGCAACTTCGCTCTCCGCATCCTCGCGATGTCGAGACGCGGTGTCCTTGATATCGCAGATGGCGCCATGCTCGGCGGTCGTTGCGCGGGTCAGTGAGTCGAGGGTGCCATTGTTTCGTTGTCTCAAGCTGAAGCACCCTCCGGGATGGCTCGAGCGCCGCATCGAACGCGTGGCTACCGTTGCGACGGAGAAGCCTTCCGTGCAGCGAGCGTGATTGCCATGGCGACGCCTTTCCCCCGCCATCCAACCTCGGGGCTCTCTCTCGACGAGTCGACGTCGCAGCAACCTTTCTGCGATCCTTGCATCCATGCGTCCTGAGATCCGCAGTCGCATTCGCATGCACCTTGACCACATGCACACACTAGCCTCTGCGGTGCGCATCTCTGCTGCACACAGCGGCTACGTGGATACGCAGCTTCGACCGCCCACGCGAGCTGCACCGTCTTGCTTGCTTCGAGCATCGAGATTCGGAACGTGAGCCAAGACGGGCGACGAAAGCGGGTGGCGTCTGTCCGGCTTGAGTGTGTAATCCAGGGTCCCCTTGAGTTCTCACAGACTTCGGCTCGTCCGGATCTCTACCATCGCGCGCGTTCGCTTGGCAGCAGGAGTAGCAGTCCCTGTGCCGCAAACAGATCGCGCCGTCGATCCTGACTCGCTTGGCTTGGGCCTTTCCGCTATTTTTATTCAACAGGCGCCCTCCGACGGCAACTTGACTCTCGCCTCAACTCGCTGCCTCTGGCTCTGATCAGCATCGACGCTCGGCTCGCCACTTCGCTTAGCATTTTCAATTCTGCCTCGCCAGGGTCGCCAAGATCCGGAAGCCTGATCTTCCCCCTTCCGTTGCGCGTGGGAGACATTGCCCGAAGTGCAACCGACTCAAAACTTGAAGCATCGCAGCTAGAGCTTTCGAAGCCAAATCGGGAAGGTGTGGCAATACGCACGATGGCGCAGGCTGAGAAACTCAGAAGCTCAACGCGCAGCAACTGCGGGCGTAAGTTTTCTGGTTCAAGCACGAATCTACGCGAGCCTGAATTCCGATTTCCCCGATTTGCAGTCGCCTCATCAAGGCCTGATTTGGAAGGTCGCTCTGCTCACCACTCCAGCCGACAACACCGCCTCAGGTCGCCTCAGCTGAAGACCAGTGACACCACTCAACAGCACAGACTGTCATCAACTGCTAGAAGCACTTTCACGCTCCTCACGAGGCAGTTCGCCATCTCGCACGGGTACGGCGAAGCAGTGAATTGCAATTACTGCCACCCTTTGTTCAGAAGCCGGTGGCTCCTTCTCTGAGCTGTGCGAGTTTCTTGTTGACCTCGCTGGGTTTGCGATCGAGCTCCTGTGCCACTGCGCTCTGCTTAGCAGGCGGAAGCAGGCCGAACGACTCGCACAGATCGCCGTCAATGACGTGTTTGACGGGCGCATAGCTGCTCCTGTACGCCAGATGGTCTCTGCCGACCAGGCTGTCGCTTTGCTGCCTTAGCTGCATCTCGAGCGTCGTCATGGTGTCGACGTCTTCCTTGCTGACAAACGGCACCAACGCACCGATTGTGCCGCTGATGCCCGTGTAGAGCAGCACCTCTCGGCCGCCGGGTACCATGACGGCGCGCGAAAGCGACGTGATGATATCGCCCACAAAGTAGTGCGCCAGCAGCGTCGCCTTGTGCGCGGCACCCATCAGCAGCGGCTTCTCGTGCATCGTGGTCATCCCTGTGACGTCCTCGTCGACACTGCGGCTGGTGTCGGCATCAATGCGCACCACGTACACGTTGCCAAACTTGTCCGCCGCCGCCACCGTGTCGTAGTCGAGCATCGTGCACCGCGTCACGTACCGCGGCATAATGTCATCCGCAAACGTCACCAGCCGATTCTCCAGCGGCTTGTACGATGCAAAGATCACACTCTCCTGCATGTCGCCCACCACAATGCGCGACCCCTGCGCATCCAACGCCACGATCGATGTCGGGAATGATCGGTTCTCGCACTTGCGCAGAAGCTTCTTCTTGCCCAGCTCGTAGATGCGCAGCGCCTTGCCCACGCCCGCCAGCAGCCGGCCCTGGAACGCGCGCAGCACCAGCGGCACATCGTCCACTTCGGTCTTGTGCACCACCTCGAGCTCCCGACCGCCGTTACCGAGGCGGTACGTTGTGAGATACGCCTTCTTGAACGAACGCGGCGACATGACCACCTCGACCGCCGAGCCGACGACAACAAAGAGCTCCTTGTCTGCACTCGCAAACGGCACCACCGCGATGCTGAATGCGGCCTCGTTGTCGTCCAGCTCGATCCTATGTGTCGTCTGTGCATTGACGCCGTCGACGACGCGCACGCAGCTCGCCCAGTTGCCCGGCTCGGCGCGGATCGAGCCAAACTCGGCCGGGTCCAGATCGAGCACGCCTCGCTGGTGCGGCTTGAGCTCCTTGTCGAGCGCCTCGACGCGTCTCCTCTGCGCGCCGGGCGACAGCGTTCGGTGATCTGCCTCTACGACGTAGAACAGCCCCTGACCGTCGGGATGGCTTGCCATGCGTCGCGGCGTGTACGACAGCACGACCGAGTCCTGCTTGAGCTTGCTCGCGAGCGAGGCGATGGTAAAGATGCGCAGCGTGCTGCCCACGATGCCGATGAGGCCGTCGGGACACAGTTCGGCGCTGAACGACCACGCGTAGTCGAGCGCATCAAAGATGAGCGGCGTGAACTGGACGCGCGATTGGTAGGTGAACGAAAGCCACGTGCGCGTACTGAGAGCCATGACGGCCGTTTGACCGTGCACCTTGGTGCGCACGAGACGCACAGCCTTGCTGCCCAGGAAGCGCGTGCGCGTGTCCGTGAGCTGGCCGGTGACGCCGTCGAGCACGGTGCGCAGCAGCACGCCGTTCTGCAGGCCGATGTTGACGAACGTCGTGGCGTGGTGGCGGTCGACGGTGCTGTCGTGCATTTCGGCCATGCAGATGCTCGATGCAGGCGCGGTGAGGGCCTGGATCGATATGGACGCCAGTGTCGAGCTCGGCTCGAGCGACACGATGCGCACCGTCGAGTCGCCACATCCCACCGCGAGGTACGCCGTGCGCTGTCGACCCTCGGGGCACTCGGGCATGCTCATCGTCAGCACGGGCGCGCCCATCGCCTTGCGCTCCTGGTACTCGTTCAGTTGCCCGTCCATGTCGAGCTCAAAGTACACTAGCTCGTTGCTGCTGAGTGCCACCACCACCTGGCGCTCGTTGGTGCACGTCGCCACGATCGTCGTCTGCCGGCCGTTGGGCAGGCTCGGCGTGACCCACTCGTTGATCTGCTTGTCCACCAAGATGTGCCGGATGCCGTGCGGATGCACCTGCAGCAACGCATCTTCGCCGAGCTGCTGCACTGCCAGCGTCGACGACGACGTCAGCAGCCCACTGTCCGATACCTCCTCGATCGTCTCGCCGATGCTCAGAACCAGCGTGCCGTTGACAAAGCTCAGGATGATGTAGCTGTCGTACTCGTCGCGGCGCGTGATCTTGGTGGTCCACACCGCGCTGGGTACACCGGGCAGATCCGAGCTCACCGCCTCCAGCGCCTCGAGGCCGTGCCGCAGCATCTTGAAGCTGCTGCGCGCGCCGCGGCCGCACGCCGCAAAGATTTGGGGCGAGTCCGACGCTAGCGGGTTGAGCGGCGTGGCGTCCAGGATGGGGTCCAGGCTCGGCACCTCGTCCACCTGCACCAGATTGTCCAGCGGACGCGGCGTGAACGTCGGCAGCTGCGGCCGCCGTCGCCCCGCGCCGTAGTCGTCGTAGTCCGTCGAGATGTACTCGGGCAGCTCGTCGTCGTCGCCCAGCTTCTGGAACGAGTACAGCAGCTGCGGCCCGAACTCGGACGCAACAAAGAGGAATCCAGATCGCAGAATGCAGAGTCCCGAGGCGACAGGCACCGTGTCGAAGTACTTGATCCTCAGTGCGCGAATCTCATCGTCTTGATGTTCCATAGTGACCTTGAACAGATCGCCGTCCTCGGTCTGCACGAGGAAGAAAAAGGCATTCTTCATCTTGTGCAGCACACTGGCGACGATCAGCGTTCCCCGCCTCTCGTTGGGGCGCTCGATGGGATTGAGGCGTTTCGGGATGGGCACGCGATGCTCTGGCTGGTCCTGGTGCTTGTAGCTGATGTAGTCTTCGCTGCAGACCAAGACTCCGCTGGGTCCGTCCCACTTTTCCTGGTTCTGGTTGTAGCCGCCCGGCACCTGGATGAGCAGATTTGAGCGCGGGTCCACCGGCTCTGCCCACCTGCGCACCACATGATTGAGCCCCAAATCCAGCTCGTAGTACGTCAGGGTCTTTTCGGCTTCTTCGAACGCTCGCCCTGATGCGTCTCTATCCGACTCCGAGTAGTCGACCTCGAGACAGGCAAAGAGCGGGTTCTCGAATCCCACATCCACGCCGACAATGTGGTGAATGATGCCGTTGGGACGGTGCGCCTCCAGCGGGCTCGAGATGGTCAGGTTGGCCTCGGCGTCGCGGTTGAGGATGTAGACGAGCTTCGCCTTTTCCATTGCGCCGATCATGGTCGCACGACCCTTTGGGTCGGTGGCGAGGTACTGGCCTGGCACGATGCGGCGGGAACCCGAGCGTCCAAACGTCTCCTGGTGCACCTTGTCGAACGAGTTGCTGCTGGGCTGGAATTCTAGGATGACGATGCGGCCCGAGTCGGAGCCGACGATGAGATAGTCCTTGGATCCACCCGTGAGCCTGAAAGCGGCGAGGCTGCGGATCACACCGAACGCATCCGAGGAGACGATGACCTCCACTTTGCCCGTCTGCGTGTCGGGCCGAAGAAGCTCGAGACGACTGCCTTTTGCGACTACGATCTCTTGCTGTCTTGTCCCGGAGAACTGCCCTACCGCGGTCGCATGGACGCTGCCGATTGGCTGCAGCGTCAGGTTGTAGAGGTGCATGCCATCCATTGTCGATTCTGAGAGTTTGTCCCGCTGCTGTTGGGGTGTGTGATGCCGAGACCTTCCAGTGGAACCAAAGCAAGTTGGACGTGGTTTATTCCAGCGAGATGTAGCAAACCACGATCGCTGTGGCGAGCTCTGCCGGGTCGGTCGAAAGACTCTAGGTTGCGACGCGTGCGTGGAGGTGACGCTCGCCGGCCAAATCTGTTCCCTGAATGTTTCCGATGCTACAAGGCACGGCGGCAGTGGCGATCAAAAGCACGCTCGGACCAAGCGACGCTCTCGACGAGGGATGTGGAAGGGAATGAGCGCTTGCTGCGCCGGGAAGATGATGGTCTTCCGGCTGGCAAGGGTCGAATCCATGACGAGTCTTCCATGCATCGAAAAATACTCGGAATCCGGAACCCCCAAAATCGGCAGAAGTGTAAACCTCAACGATCGCACAGTCGCTTCTCGAAAAAAATCGAGGCCAGGCATCGGTATCGGGGACAGCGGCGGCAGAGGCTTTTCCAACTTGCCTTTTCTGGATCTTTTTGGGAGCGAGGCAGCGTCCGGGCAGAGGCGCGAGCGAGAGCGTGTTGACGTGCTAAGCGAGCGTCGATGTGCAGAAGTTGACGTTGGAGCCCCTAAACGCTAGAGTTTGCGGAGTTTGGACTGCTCTCATGTCTGCTCGCCTCGCATGCTGCGATTCGGGTGCGTTCCCAGCACCTCCTATCCGTGGCCACGGGATGAGCCGACCTGAGAGCTTTGGCAAGGTCATTGCTTTTCCATTGTGGGCCAAAGTCACGCCAGAAAGAATGCGCGCTGCACACAGGCAGGCAGTGCAGGGGCTGTTCCTCATGCCAGATGTCGATGCATTGATGCTCTATTGCAGTGCACGATTGGGGAGCTGTCTTGGCACACTGAGCAGTGTGGATATGAAGAAGCAGAATGTCGAAGAGGAGCGCACTTGAAACAAACACGGCGGAAGGCTTTGTCTCAGTCTTCAGCCCAGATGCTCGTATGACAGCACCGTCAATGGTCCAGTCTCGAAGACCTGCCTGGCAGGTGCCTAGATGGGAGCAGAGCAGGACTAGGTGAGCGCAGGGAGGGAGCAATGACGGCTGAGATGCTCTTCTGGCGGAAGTGGGCTCCAGCGCCGCTTGCATGCATCCCGCGACATTTTGGCCCCTGTCCATCTGTGCCCTGCAGCTCGCGCTCTGCCGCCTCATTTTCTCCATGCATCTCTTCCCCTCGACAACTCCCGCTCTGACTTTTGCTCTCTTTCAGCAGCCCCACCAAGCTTTCCTTCAGCCTGACGCATCCCTCCTCACGCATTTTCGCTTCCTTCCCTACCCCGCTCAGACGCCAGCGCCTTGGCCTCCATCTTCAGTCCCGGTCCAGCATTTGGTTCAAGATTCTCCTCTTGACGCGATCAGCTTCACGACCACCACGAAGCATCACCAGCTCGAGCGAAACGACCCGACACGACGAATCACGACACTATCGTTGACCGCAACCAAGGCTCAGCGTCAAGCACACAGCCAACTTTCCGAGGCTTGCTTCTATATCCTATCGGCATCTCGTAGACCTCCAGACATTCTTGTCGACACACAGCCATGTGGTGTGACAACTGTCTTCTCCTCTTCCCATTGCGCAGCGGCGCGATGGTGTGGAACGTGTTCATCGCTGCGTACAACCTCGCCGGCTCGATCCTGCTGTTCCAAAAGGGGCAGTTCCTCTTCTTCAACTATCCCGAGTACCAGATCTACGGCGGTATCGGTATGGCGGTCATGGCGATCTGCATCCTCACCACGGTGGGCATGGCAAACAACTCGTACATGTTCATGCGGCTGTGCTTCTTCGTATGGCCGCTCATCCTGATTGTCGTTGCGGTGCGTGCTGGGTTCATGATGTTCCAACTGGACCGTCAGCAGACCAAGATCGTTTGGGAGTGCAACAACGGTGGTCAGCAGTGGGGCACACAGGGCGAAAACACCGGAAGCACCGATACTATGCCTTCGGGACTTTGCTCGGCGGGTTTCCATAGTCTGTATATCGCCTTTGTCTTTTCGCTGTTGATCGACTTTGGCCTGCAGGTGTACGCGTACTTTATGTGCTGGCGCTTCAAGAAGAGGATCGAACACTACTACGCCCTCGCGACCAAGGAGAACAATATCTACAACTTTTAGGCGTGCACGCTAGTTGCGCTGTAGACGGCCTGGGCTGGCCGCTTTCCGCCACGGCAAAAGCAGGCCACCAGTCAGCATCAATTAGTCGTTGCAATCACGCGAGCTCAATACTTTGCAGCCAGACATCCTTGCTGCTTCGACACGCGCAGGATCAATCTCGATCCGACACCTAGGCTCACGCTCGCATTGCGGCGACCTCTTTCCCCGTCGACCTCGATCGACGAGCATTCATCACATCACGGACACTTCAACGGCCTCGGTTCATTTCCGATCTTCCCGGGGCCACACTGGCTGGGATCATCGCCGTTTTCTTCGCACACTTTTTCTCCATTGTTGTAACGATACCAAGCTTGACGAATTTGAATGACCACGCATACTCCCCTCGGCCATGGCTCCTTGGCGATTCCGCATTAGCAGGTGTGAGCCTTGGCTATGAGCAAGGTTTACTATTGCAGGATCCCATTGCCACTTTCACATCCACCTGCATTCTTGCACGAAGCCTCTGGATCGGCTCTTATTAGATAGTTCGACCCGATCGCCCGATCCGACCCCGATTGAGATGCGCAGATCTGGGCACCTGTTGCAGAATCACGAAGTTGACGTCGGAGATTGAGCGACCCTCTGTCGCGTGGCCTGCTTATCAATCCGCGTGCTGGCGGAAGCGTGACCGTTTTTGCGGGGTACGGCACGTCGGATCAAGGAGCGAGCGTCGGGTATAGCCGCCCTGGATCACGGAGTAAGGGCGGGGCAGGTCGTATGACACGTCGGGATTGGCGATTCAGGGCTGCCCGGCGGAGTGGCAAAGGTCGGAGATGCGACAACAAGACTCACCATCTCGCGTCTAAATCCGACATGTGCACTCGGGTGGCGGTCCTTGGTCGCCGAGAAGCCCGTACGCAGCCACGAACCTAGCCCTATCACTCTCTCGTTCTGTTCTCACTCTCAACGCAACTGAGATTGATGTCGAACAATGTCGTATCAATGCTGGTGCGTCATGGGTTGTGGCGAGGGCGTGGTTGAGAAGGGCGGACAGGTGACGAAGAGGCAACGGAGTTCGGCATGTTGGCCGGTCAACCTTGGGAGAGTTTGCGGATCTGCAGTAGCCGCCGACGCACGGGAAGACGGCCGGCGCGTCTATATGGGATAGAGAGTGTGGGAGAAGGGCCAATCCGAACGCCGACTTTGCCAGTGTTTGACAAGCGAGCGCCCACTCTTCCCTGAGCCTGAGCGTGGGGGGATCAAAAAAGTGGCCTGCCGAACAAGCGTCACGAGTCATGAGCCCAAAAAAATCGGAATTAAACTCTGCCAGTCCACGCCAACAGCTGTTGGACAGGTCTGGCGGTGGCAACAAGAGATGCGACCGCCGAACAAACGGCCGAGATACGACGACTCGAATTGTCATATCCGTTCGACAGCGATAGTGTGATAAGCCGCTGCAATCATAGCGGTTCGACTTCATGAAGAAGAAGCGCAAGATGAAGCGTGGGAAGCCCAAGATGGGGGCGTTCTTTCACTGCGGGAACACTCTCGCTGTTGAGTGGGTTGTACCACACTCGGGCTGGAATGAACGACATGAATTCTCAATTTTGCCCCGCAGCCAGAGTACGGTAGGACAGGGCGCCGGCGGAGAGTGGAACCAAGAGACCCTTTTTTTGCACTGGCTGGGTCGGTGTCATTTGCACATCCATCTGGAAGAGCTTTTGCCGAGGGCGTGCACATCTCACCGGCAGAGCGCAAGACACATGCACACTGCTCGTGCCCGAACTTGTGCTCGTGCTCCTTGTGCTGCGTAGAGATCGCTAGCTATCAGCATCGGTGTGGCAAGGCTGCTACCCCGCATTTTTGCCTGCAAGATACCCAGGAGAGTGGCCTATCTCCTATCACACCCTGCTGTCGCAAGTTGCGGCTTGCTTGATTTCCGCCATCCTCCCCTTCACCCCTGCCCGCTGCACCGTCCTACGAAGCTGCATGGATCAATCAGGAACACTTCACTGCAAACCGCTGTCAACCGCCGCCGTCTCGTCTGACCACCGCGCTCTCGATAGCCGCCTCGGCACGCCAAAGCCTGAGCTTGTCTGTCACCGTCCCAGCAAACGCTTCATTTGCCAAGCCATCCTGCCTCACACACATATAACCTTGCACCATCCCTCCCTCCCGTCTCCATCCCGTTCCCTTCACCATACAACATCCCCGTCCTCCATCCGGACCAACCCCTCTCCTCCTGCCGGGGTGACCATCATCACAACCATGGGAAAGCTCCATCAGGTGCGCGTGTTCTTCCTGGGCGAGGTGCCGCCCACTGCACTCGAGCGCCGCCTCGTGCGCAAGATCGACATGGTCGTCATGACGTTCTGCACACTCCTCTTCCTGTCCAACTACCTCAATCGCGCCAACTTCAACAATGCCTACCTCACCGGCATGAAGGAGGACCTCAAGTTCCACGGCAAGCAGTTCAACCAGGTCAACTCCATGTTCACCGCCGGCTACATTGTGGGTTTGTGGCCGAACAACTTGATTCTGCAGGTGGTTCCGCCTCGAATTTGGTTGCCGTTCTGCGGTGCGATGTGGGGAGTGCTCTCGGCGTGTTTGGCGGCATGCAAGACTCCGCAGCAGGTGATGGCGATTAGGTTCCTCCAGGCACTGTTCGAGTCTAGCACCTTCACGGGGTGCCACTGGATCTTGGGTTCGTGGTACAAGGAGGCAGAGCTGGGCAAGAGGAGTGGAATCTTCTCGACTTTTGCACAGATGGGTAGTTTGTGGTCGGGAGTGATGCAGGGCCGCATTTCGCAGACGATGAACGGTCATTTGGGACTTAAGAGTTATCAGTGGCTGTTCATCATCGACTTTTGCATTGCGATCCCCATCGCTGTGTTTGGGTTTGCACTCTTCCCTGACACCCCGCGCAAGACCAAGGCTTGGTTCCTTACCGAAGAAGAACGACAGTGTGCCGTCGAAAGGCTTCCTGCTCACGAGCCGACCAAGATGTCCTGGGATCTCGTCAAGCGCGTATTTGGACGCTGGCACATCTACATGTTTGGGTTGCTCTTCGGGTTTGGTAGCATGCTCGAGAGCGCCGGTATCAACAGCGTCATGGGATTCTGGTTCAAGTCGATGAAATTCTCCAAGGCGCAGATCAACTATTACCCGCTGTCGCTCATCAGCATTGCGATCGTCACAACGATCATCGCCGCGTACACTACCGACTACGTCCGCAGCCGGTGGTGGGTCAACCTGCTTATGGCACTCATCATCACCACCTCCTCCGCAATGCTCCTGGCCTGGGACATTCCGTACGGCGCCAAGTTCTTCGCATTCGCCATTCAGGGTACGGGATACATGGGACAGGCCACCAACTTCGCCTGGGCCAATATCGTGTGTGCTGCCGACGAACAGGAGCGCGCCATGGTCCTTGCCGGCATGAACGTCTTCAGCAACATCGTCAATTCGTGGTGGAACATCGTGCTTTGGCCTGCAACCGATGCACCAAGGTACCGCAATGGCTGGATTAGCATGTTCCCCCTAGCCGCCTTCGTCGTCGTCGTCGCCCTCGCCATCGTCGCCCTCGAACGAAGGGATAGGAGAATCGCAGACGGCCCATACGCGAAGGACGAAGCTCAACACAACACCCACACGCTCCACCAAGCAGGCTCCGAATCCGACTCGGCTTCGATCAAAGATAAACCCACCGCCTCGCTCTAGCTTTCCTCGATGCTTCTATTTTCCCTTTGATGTCCACTGTTGTAGAGGCAACCCCGATTTTATGGAAAAAAAAGACTGCAATGCTGGAACGAGAGAAAACAACTTAAAAAAACATGACAATTGCTGGCCAGGGGGATCTAGATCTATCGCTTGCGCTCCTTGCTGAACTTGTACACCTTCTTTGCCGTTGTCGCGCCCTCCTCGTCGTCCTCCTCTTCGGTGAGAGCCAGACCGTTCTTGGTCATGGTTCCGCGCGCCACCTTATCGGCGAGGCTGTTCTTTCGCGCAGTGACGACGCTCGAGTGTCCGCCCTTGTGCGTCATGAGCGCACGCACGAGGTTGAGCTTCTCTGCCGCGGTCTGCAGCTGGTCGAGGCGCGCATAGCGCGATGCGAGCTCGGTGGTGAGGTAGCCCAGATGCTTGTTGCCCTTGCGCAGCGCCGAGCCGGGCGTCGTCAGCTCGTCCGCCTCCACCTCGACATCCGACGAGTCCGACAGCTCGTCCACCCAGCTGCCCTCTTTCCGCGGCGTTGTTGGCGTCGACTGCGTGCTTGATGTCGACGCAGAGGGAGCCGTGTATGTTCGCAGCGCATCTGCATCATCCAGCCACACGGTCTTCTTGCCCTGTGCGCCGATCTTTGCCACTGCGGACTTCTTCGCCTTGCCCGGCGCCGCAATCAGTCCTGCGCGCTCCAGTGTGGGTCTGCGGTTATCCTTCTCGTCAAGCCACTCGACGGGCAGGTTGGGGATGGAGGGAGCTATGCGTTCGACGAGGCCATGGATGCGTTTCTTCTCCGCCAGCAGCGCCGCACGGATATAGCCGACGTCCTGCGTCTTGAGCAGCGCGACCACGTCGTTGTCGAGCTGCTCGGCGGGGCGCGCGTGCTGGTGCACGCCGTTGCGCGTGGACGAGTTGATCATGCCGAAGTAGAACTCGTCCTTGTTGCGCATCGCCGCCTTGTCCGTGAGCCGCTTGAGCATGTCGCGCTTCTTGTGGTGGTCCTTGGCTCGCAGCACGTAGTCCTTGTGCTTCTCGAGCAGGCCCAGCTTGGCCCGCCCCACCGGCTGCGACCGCTCCTTGTGGTTGCGGCGCTGCACCGCATTGCGCAGCGAAGATCCCGCCATGATGGGTCGTAGAGGTCGTTGGTAGTAGTTTCGGTGGAATCAAGCGTAGAGTATGAAGAGCGATGCAGATACGGATGCGGATGCGTGTGGAATGTTCTGCTGAACGGTTCGTGGATGGGTATAGATGCAGAAGCTGGTGGCCGAGACCGGATGGTTGCGAAGAGTGAAGCAGTGGCGGAGGAGCTGCACTGTGCTCAGCCGTTCCAAAAAAGTTCAGCCTGGCCGCCCCGCCAAAAATTTCCAGGAATCGCTCGGCGAGCTGCTGCACGTGACTCTAGACCCTGAATTCTCCACTCGGCTCTCTCTCGGCCTCCTCCTTCTCTCCTTGACTCTCTCACACAACGCCCTGCTGGACAGAGTAGTGGACTGGATACATGCATCAGAGATCTTTGCCAACAGTGTACTGGCTGAGATCCGTATCCGGTCTGTTCAACCCCAAAACGAGCGTCAGAAATGTCAGTCATCCGTCCAATCGTGTATACAGGGCTTAGGCTGGGGGGGAATACGCACTCTAGCTGGCCGTTTTTGGGGTTTCTGCGTGCCGAGAAGAAGGTGTAGCTGAGCACGACATCGTCAACACCCTTGGTGCTTGGATCGTCCAGCACGTCCGAGTCGATAAAGAAGAACACGGGCAGATCCACCTCCTCGCCCGCCAACAGCTTCTGCTCCTCGAAACAGAAGCACTCCACCTTGGCAAAATACGGCGCAATCTATCACCCCCACAACAACAACAACAGGCATCAGCAATCCAGTGCCTACACTCTGAGCTCAGCTTTCGTGGGGGAGGGACTTACTCTGTCGGGGGAGACGTTGTAGGTGGCGATACCGATGATGTCCTTGGTGCTCTTGTTCTTGGCGGTGTAAAACGCGAGCGCTGTCTCGCCCGGAAGAACATAGATCTCCTTTTGCTGCGGTGTGAACGACCAGGGGATGGCGTCGGAAGCGTCTGCATTGAACGTGACCCTAATCCTCTTGGTTGGAGCGTTGGTGCTTGGATCCGTATATGCCGGAACGAGGCGCGAGGGTGCGAAGCGTTCCGGATCTGTAATTGGCGTGCCCGAGAAACCAGTCGCCGAGCAAAATGCGCGGTACAGGGGTACGGCTGCGTAGCTGAATCCGAGCGTAAACACCATGAGTGCAGCCGAGTACATGAGCAGCGACTGGTTGCGGCGCTTGTACGATTCGCGCTGGCGACGCTGCATCTCCTCGGTCATCGAGGCGGCCCGACTTGCCCGACTGCCTGCCGCTCCGATCGGACTCGGACCAGACGTGGGCCTGGGTGTCGCAAACGCTCGTGACGATGTGCTGAAGGACGATACGCCGATTCGAGTACAGATCGGAGAGCGGGCTGGGAGCGAGGCCTCGCGCGCCCAGCTATGTGCGAGTCGCAGCAACGGCGATGTCGCTGATGCGCGCATCGGAGCAGCGACAAGCTGACTGCGCCCGGCACTGGCTAGTACCATGGAGCCTGAGCGCGCCAATGACCTTCCCAACATCGTCGATCGAGTCGGAAAGCAGCTGCTGTGTGTGTGTCGGTGGTGATGAGAAGAAGAGTGGGGCTTGTGGAGGCGAAGAACTAAGGCTGCAGGTGGCGCAAAAAAGACTCGGCGGTGCTCGGAAGGTAAGCCCAAAAATTCCCCCGACACCCGAAATCTGGGCCCTCCTTCGCGCGCTAAGCTCGCTTAGCTGAGACAGAGGCTGCCCAAGTCTGCCTGCTCTCCACCCTCCGCATTTGACTCTGCAGCACGCTCATATCCTTGCAGCGGAGAGGCGGTCTCATACGACGCAGACAGCACACGATGGCCTCAGGTAGAAATACATGATATTGTACAATCCTTGCTGCTCTCCATTCCGGGTAGGATCAAGTCGATCCACGTCGAGCATGCGCGGAGCCCGTATGCGGCACCGGCACCTCTTGAATCTGCTCGAGTGGGAAGTCCGCATCGACGGGCGAGGTGGTAAAAGCGCTGGCAGTGCCTCTGCTCCGCGTGCTTCCCGTAGCGCCCTGCGATCTCGAGTCAAGCGACGACGTCCAGCTCTCCTCGCGGATCGCATGCAGGCCGCCCTCGGACGGGCTCACCGAGAGCTGTCCCACGCCTCCGAGCACAGCGGGCAGTCCGAGGGGCGAGGCACCGCCGATCGCCGCTAGCACGTTGGGGTGCATCAGCGGCGACAGGTTCACGGGTCCACTTGTCGAGGCGCGCTGCTCGAGGTCCAGCGCGATGAGACCCGGGGGATGGCGGCGACTCTGGTCCGGGAATGAGGCCCACAGTCGGCGCTCTTCCGAGTCGTCGCTGCCCGCAGAAGCCCTCGAGTGGTTGCTGCCCGACGGAGAGGCCGATCGGCCCGCGTCGTTGGCAGTCTGACCCAGCGGAGCCAGAAGCAACGATCCACGCGCATCATCCTCCTTCGCTAAGGTTGCAGCCTGGGTCTCGCCACTGTCAGTGGTCGGTAGCGTTGTCGATGCCGACGTGGTCATGAGGGTGGGTATACCCTCGGCGTGACCGTCCGAGTTGGGCAGAGACGTGTCGCCTGCCGCACTGCCCTTGAGCGACGAGGTGGAGCCTGCGGCTGAAACCTTGCGCGAGCCGCCGCGCATGCCAAACAGCGACGTGATCCACGACTCGCCCTCGGCCCTACCGGCGCTGCCGCTCCTTCGGCTCGTCTCGGACGGCGACGCGTTGGTCATGCGGCCGAGCAGCGAGTTGCGCCCGCGCTTCTTCGCCTCGGCACCATCGAAGCTGACGCCGTCCTCGGATGACCCCTCGTGGCCGTGTCCCGAAGAGCGCGGCCTCGAGTACGTGCCCGAGCGCCCACCCTTGAGCGACGAGCCCAGCGAGGTGGTGGACCCGTTCTTTGCGTCCGCATGGGTCCGCAGTGGCAGCGTCGTCTTGGACGCCGCGTCCTCGGGCCTCTGTGCAAACAAGTCCGGGTTCGGCGCGGCCGCTGTCCACGAGCCGTGCTTGGTGTCGCTGCCGCCCTGATCCGGCGACCCGGCCAAAGACGGATCCTTGGACATGGCGAAGGACGTGAATGGAGGCACAAACGCCTGCATCACGCGTCGATCGTTATCACCCGCCTTGGGTCCGCCATGCTTTGCTGCGTCGCGCAAGTCGATCTCGGCGGGCTCGTCATCCTCGTCCTCTTCGTCGATCTGGCCGCGCAGCCAGTCTTCGGTCTCGGTCACCATGCCGTGCGGGTTGAGAGTGGCATAATTGGCGGGCACCGGTGAGCTTCGAGGCCGCTTGCGCCCGCGCCACTCGCCGAGCATTGCCGAGTCGTCGGAAGTCTGCATCGGCACTGTCGGCGCAGCGGCAGGCGCACTGGACTCCTCAGTGTCTTGCATGCCGAGCGGAGCAAGTCTGGAAGCCGACTCGGGCTGGACGTGGCCCGGTCGAGTAAAGACGTCAGCCGCCGTCCTGGACGATGTGTATGCATCATCGTGGCTCTGGAGGGACGAGACGTGGGGCGAGCTGTCGGCAGCCGCGAGCGGAGAGTCGTGCGAGCCAGAGTGTGCCGAGTTGAGCGCGGCGAGTCGGTTGAGCGAAGAGATGGACGAGGCGTCGCGCAGCTGCTCCTTGGATCGCGGGCTTCGGCCGATGGGCAGCGGTGCCGGCGAGTAGGGATCGCTGGCGTCGCTGCGGCGACCTTCGTCGGAAGGCGATGATTCGTGGTGCTGCACGTGGAATGCTTGCTGCTCCTGCGGGGCGGCAGTGACCACGCTGAGGGACGCACCGCCCGCTTGAGCCGCCGTCCACGTCTCGGGCTGCACGGCTTCGGGCGACGTGAGCGCCAGTCCGGTCTGCGACTCGGAGAAGGTGAGGCCTGGGCCGAACCAGTCGCGTTCTCCCGTCTGCGGGCCGTAGGTACCTGCGCCCTGACTCTGGTCATGCGGCCCGACTCCGCGGTTGTGCTCTGCCGCACCTTCATTAAGACGAGCGACTTCATGTGGGCGGTCGCCATGCCAGTTCTGCATGGGCTGATGCAACAAGCCAGCGTCAAACAAAATGGCGCGAATGCGGTCTTCGGCGCGCCATCGCCAAGCCCAAGGCCGTTGAGCCGCTTGCTCGAGCCGGTCCTCGGCGTCGCTCCAGCCCTGCGTGGGTGCTGGTTGGGAGCCAAAGTGGCGTGCGACGAGACCACGGCGGCTGTGAGCGGCAAAGGTGGTCATCTCGGTATCGGCCATCTCGTTGCGCACCTTCTCCTGCTGCACCAAGCTCTTGGGACTGATCGTGACTGCGAGGCCGATGTTGGCGATGAGCAGCACGGCGAGCTTCCAGGCGACCCAGGCGGCCTGGATGGTGATGATGATGAAGGCGAACTGCGTGAGCCTTTGCGTGGACCGATCAAAGTAGACGGTGTCGCGTTGGCTCTGTGTGGGTCGCGCGGGGCCGGCGGGCTTGTAGAGCACGAGCACGACCGCTGCAATGGCACCGCGAGGCAGGAGCGTCAGCACGGTAGGCCAGTTCTGCGAGTAGTACCAGAAAGACTCGATAAGCGCGTCGCGGCGGCGGCTGGTGGAGCGCGCGCGATAGAGCAAGCTGTAGAGCGAGTAGTCCTTGATGGCCGTGCGAACAAAGGCGGGAGAGGACAGGTAGATGGGCATGGCGAGGGGCTCGTGCACGGTCCAGCGCCTGCGGAAGCTCCAGAGTGTCTCGTAGATGAGCACGACGCCGACGAGCCATGCGAGCACGCAGCCTGCGTAGATGCCGGCGGCTATCCACCACGCCGTCCTGGTCCCGGTTTGGAAGGTGTCTGGATGGAGTGCGATCTGAACGACGGCAAAGATGACGTTGTAGTCGAGGAAGAGTGTGGCGGGGATGTAGGCGTAGGTGAGGAGGGGCAGGATGGTGTGATGCACCCTAGCCCAGCGGGAAGGGAGATGCAGCTGTGCGCGATACATCGAGTAAGGAGGCGGAGGCAGCTTGGGGGCGAGGGAGTAGGCATCGCCGAGGTGAGGCACGTGGGGAGTGCGCACGGCATCGTCTCGGTGAAGGTGGCCGTTGTGGTCCGCAAAGGCATTGCGGTGGTCCGCGTAGTGTGCTTTCTGTTCCGCTGGGTCTTGGTACATGTAGTACCCACGCCGCTGTTGCTCTGGCTGCCACTGTTGGTCGTTTGGCGCAGCATATGCGGGCTGAGTCTGCTGTTCTGGAATCTGCATGTCGCGTTGCGAATCCGACGCATAGGGTGCTGCTGTGGCTTGATGGTGGAGAGCGCCAACGAGCGACTTGCGCTGACCTGGTGGAAGCTCTGACAAGGTGTTGCCAAAGACGGGCGTCTTTGCGCGCACTGATGCGGAACGAGTGGGAGCATTCTCGGCAAGCTTGGGGGAAGCTTGATCGTTGAGTGCGTCGATGGAGTCGTGCGAGCCCTTGCCGGCAAAGAGAGGCGGATGCGATGTTTCACGAGGGGGTGAGTCGTCCTGTTCCGGTAACGAGAGAGGGAGCAAAGCTGAGGGCGAGAGGGTATCCTGGGTCTGACGGCTGAGTCTCAGGTCGTGCCTTGGGGTGGAGGAGGAGGCGAGGCTGCCGGTAGTATTGGTGAGGCCGGTGACGGTGGTGTTGGATTGGTGCGAAGCGCGCAGAGCCGCCTTGCCGGTGAGGGGAGACGCGGTGCGGGAGTCGATTGCGGACGAGGTCGCAGGTGGGGATGTGACGAGGGAGCGCTGCTGGTTCATGCGGTCGAGTTCCTGCTGCTGGCGCTGCTGACTGGGTGTGAGGGTTCTTGTGAGCACGTTGAACTGTTGATCGCCTCCGGCCTCGCCTACGCCGTACGCGACATCACCGGAAGGGTCTGTGCCTCGACTGGAGGTGGTCTCGGAGTGGGTGGTGTCGTTGAGCGGACGGCTATCTGCGCTTGCGGTGGTGTTGTGGCTCTGCTGGCGGGATGGAGAGCCAAAGGTGCGATCAGCAGTGTCTGATGGTTGTCGTGGGTCGGAATGGATTGGTGGCCTCCACATGTCTTGCTCGTCGATGCTGCTGGAGCCGGTGGTTGGAGTGGGAGAGGGAGTGAGGTTGAGCTGCTTTTCGAGCGCATCGATGAGGCGCTGACGAGGCGGAGGAGGAGGAGGCGGCGCGGATGCTTGGCTGAGATACTCTGTGATCTCGTCGCTGTGGAGCGAGGAGGAGGGCTGTATCCAGCTGGAAGCGAGATAGCCAAAAGCGCTGCGTTCTGTGGGGCTGGTCTTGCGACGGGCCGAGGAGGTGGTGTGGTTGTCGCTGATGGCGCTGTGACCCGAAGTGCGGCCAAAGGTGTCGTGCGTGAGTTGTGCGGGAGGAGGGTCCAGGGATGAGTCGTGCGCACGAGCCGTGGTGGAAGCGGCGAACCGTGCGGCGGCCTGGGCTGAGGATTCTGGGTGGTCTTCGTAATCCAAGTCGTTGGGTCCGGGCGAAGGAGTTGGATAGTCGGAGGGCGAAGAGTAGCCCCAATCTGCGGGGGACTGACGATTGCTGGATGGCTGAGCGAGTCGGTCGGGTAACGGCAGTGGTGGTGGATGGTTGCTACGGCTCGGGTTGCGTCCGGAGAAGTCGCTGGCCGGCTGCTCTTGTTGGCCAGCAGCAGCGACACTGGAGCGGAGACGGCCGTTCATGGTGGGCTGGCGGGGTCCGTTCCGGGTCGGAGAGGTGAGGAGGAGGTGTGGCTATGTGATTGTATCGGCGCACATTTGGCCGGTCGTGGATGGGGAGGAGGGTGCGATGGCGAGTTGGTATCGATGCAGAGCGAAGCAGAGCGGGCCGGCTTGCGATGTGGTAGAGCGGAAGGCAGCGGATGGCCGGACTGAATGCGAGGGTGGCGGGTCGGCGAGGTCGCGAACAGCGCGTAGATTGCGGCGGTGATGGTGACGGTGCGAAGGAGCGACGCGAAGGCATGCGAGGCATGCGAGGATGAGGAGGGCGGCGTGGATGCTGCTGCGCTGCGGGAATGTGAGGGTGGCGAGGCGAGGCGAGCATGAGGAGCAGCGCCCGTGTTGGGCAGGCATGACTTGGAGCACGACAGCTCGCTTGGAGAAAAGCCGGGCGGATGTCGCGAAGCGGCGTTGGCAAAGCAAAAACAACACGGTCCGCTCCCTCTGGCACTGACGGGCTGACGGCGACGCTATCGGAGCTCCAACAGAGCTGCAAGGCCGATCCCCAATAATAAATTTGCAGCCCAGCAGAGAGTGCAGTGCAGTGCAGTGAAGTGCAGGGCAGCCGTCACGCCCCGCCGCCATGCATCGGAAGCGCTGCTGCTGCGCGTGGTTGCCTTCGCCCCCTAGATTGGAGGATTTGGCTGGGCGTAGAGCGACGAAGCAAGTGTGTTGACGCTTTGGCCGCTGCGAAATTTCATGCAACGCGCCGGAGAGAACAACACCTCTGCAGAGGGGCGGCGCGCCTTTGCTCTGCATTTGCTCTGCATTTGTGCTGCATTTGGGCTGCAGGTGCGGATTGGCCGATGGAATGCGGCCTCCGGCTAGCCGCACTTCCGCTGCTGTCGTTCTGGTTGGCATGCCGTTGCAGCTGCAGCTTGCGCGTCGGCTGTTCCGCTTCCACCCTCTTTGCTTCGCTCGCTCTGCTAGATACCCACCGCTGGCAATTGTCGCTGGCATTCGCAATCGCAATCGCAACCGCAATCGCAATCGATTGCCTCAGCTTCCACGATTGCGACCCCCATTTGACGCCGTTGCTCTGCATTGCAATGCAACTCGGATTCGGCATTTGGCGAGCTCGAGGCTGTGTTTGGACGGTTGCGCACCTCCACCTCGCCAAGCCAACCGCACCCTTAATTGGCCTATTGTGTGCGCAGTTGACCGCGCGTTGCTGTGCTCGCCTCCACCGCGGCAGCTGTCTCGGAAGCGCAGCCTCTGAGCAGCAGCGGTAACTAAATTCGGTCTGCACCGCCAACGTTTGCCTTTTTTCTGCCCTTTCTTCTGGCTCTTTCCTGTGCTGCAACTCGTGTCTCAGGTGCGGTCTTAGTGTTTCTTTCGACTTGCTTCTGGGATTCTCTCTTCGACGGCTCGTCTTGCCGGAAATTCGGTTCGCCGTGAGAAAGTCGACGGCTTGCAGCCGATGATAGCGTGGCTGGGCATGGGAAAGTCGAAAGCAAGTGCGCGCGTGCACGATGAGGCGGTGGCGTAGAAAGCGGCCGCCAAGCTCTCTTTTTGCAGACCTTAAGCCTCTCTCTCCCTCTCGCGCCGAGACCATGCTAAAGACACCGCGGACTGTAGGTTTCGAGTTGCCCCGCACGCGGGCTGTGCAATGTTCTTGCTGCCATACACCGTGGCGGGCTTCGCTAGCAAGGTCCCTACGATGAGATTCATTTGCCACCCGGCGTGGGCGCGCGGACTCCGCTTCATCTCGACCGTACCGGCGCAGGGACGCCGCCAGCTGGCGTGGGTGTATATGCAGGAACCAGCCGCAGGGAAGTCCCCACTTTCGGGTGGCCCCTTGCGCCGGCTCATCAGACGCCCGTCGGGGTCGCCATGAAGGGCCCAGCAGATATTGGACCCTGAGGTGCACCCTCTGCAGCCCAGCTCTTGGCAACCACCGCTGCAGCGCGCTGTGATACCGGCCATCCGATCGCCACCCCGGAAATCCACTGCAGCTCGCTGCACGCCCTCCCGTTGTCATCTAAGCGCGGCAACCCAAGAGATCTGCGACTCATTTCTTCCGGACGCCATTCAGCCGCAGCATGCCACTACGCCAGCGAGCGCCCCACAGATGTCCATGATCGACAGCTGACGAGAAGCCTTGAGGTGCCAGCGAACCGGTTGAGCGGTGAGTGGTGGCGAAAATTCTTGGCTGTTAGATGTGTGGTCTGACACTCGAGAAAAAAATCGGGCGTCACGCGTGGAGGTTCAGCCGCGAACCGCTGGGCTGCGAGCAAGAAGAACAGCAACTCGCGCGGGCCATCTCTGTGCTCCACCGCAACACCTCATTTCGGTGGGGCTGCGAACCTACCATTTCCACCAGCTCACCACCACGGCATCTTCGCTTCAGTACGACAACATGCCGGCGGCCAAGCGCAAGGCGACTACATCGTCCGCGCCTTCCGATGGCGAGTCGGACACCGCCCTCGATCTCCCCGCCGCCTCGCGCACGCAGCCAGCCCGGAAGCGGGCGCACATGGACTCGCTCAACGCCGAAAGCGTGCTTCGCATCCTTCCGCGCACGGCCTTCCTGCGCCACTTTCCCACCCAGAAGCGACGATGTCTCGCCACGCTCTCCGGCGACCTACCTCCGCCACGCAGCCACCACACTGGCGAGGCCGCCGGCACCGCGCCTGCCACCTATGCCAAGGCGTGCGTGGGCCTCAGCGACGAATGGCATACACTTCACACCATGCTCAAAGCCACCGTGACGGCGCAGGAGAGCAACAGTGCACTGCTCATCGGTGCGGCGGGCGCGGGCAAGTCGCTGCTCGTCGATTCGGTGCTACGCTCACTCGAAGCCGACTTCTACCATGTGCGCCTTGCAGCGAGCGTGCAGATCAACGACCGGGCGGCGATGAAGGAGATGGCCCAACAGTTCATTCTCCAGGGCGCTTTTAGCGAGCAAGATGTTTCCGATGCCATGGACGACTCCTCCCCCGACGAAGACTCCCCTGCGCCGCGGAACGAAGGCGATCATGTGTTTGGTGGAGATGGCGAGAGCGACGACGAGGTGGTGGATGAAGAGGCCGAGATGCAGGACGAGCTGGCAGGTGCGATCCTGTCGTCGCTCAACAACATTATCGCACACATCATTGCGCTGCTGTCGAATACGGCGAGCAAGGGTGTGCGCAAGCCGTTGGTGATTACGCTCGACGACTTTGACCTGTTCACGGCGCGGCCGAGGCAGGCGTTGCTGTACTGCCTGCTGGATGCGGTGCAGGCGGCATCGTACGGTGCCGGGCTGGCGGTGGTGGGGATGACGAGTAGAGTGGATACAGTCGATCTCCTGGAGAAGCGCGTCAAGAGTCGATTTTCGCACAGGATCGTGCATGTCAGGCCGCCAAGGGACTACGATACATTCGAACAGATCGTGCGTAATGCGCTATCGCCACCCATGGAAGGGGATAGTGCGGGGGAGAGGGAGGTCAATACGGCATGGGAGGCGGATATAAGTCTGGTGCTTGCACATCCTCCTGTGCACGATATCCTTCGTGGGTTGTACGAACTCTCGAACGATGTCCGTATGGCCTATCGCATCCTCCTTCCCGCCGTAGCTGCGACGACCACAACCAACCCCCTGTTGGATGTGGAGGTTCTTATCGAAACGGCGGCGATCGAGGTGGGTGATGGGATGTCGCACATCCTTCGCGACCTGACCGAACCCGAACTTGCGCTTCTGCTTGCGATACGGCAACTGCAACTCCGTGATCGGGTGGTGTTTAACTTTGAGATGGTTTTCGACGAGCTTCGTCGATTCGCCGCACGCGATTCAAGAGACCGTCAATCCGCCGCCACCTCTGGAGCCTCCGGTTCGGTGGGAAGTGCATCGTATGCGGATCGAAAAATCGCACTACTGGCTTTTCATACGCTGCTGGGGCTTGAACTGTTGTTGCCAGAGAATTACGTAGCGACATTGACGATCAGCAATCCAGTCGCGAAACCGAGCGCTACTCCATCGGCCACTCAGACGGGTAGGGCCAATCAGAATACTATCAGGAAGGAGTTTTGGAAGGTCAGATGCGTGCTGCAGCCAAATACTATCGCTGCTGCTGCAAAGGATAGGTCTAGACCAATCGCTGTCACTTCGTCGTTGGAGAAATGGGCTTCGCATACTTAGAGCTCTGCAATCGCATTCACCTTGTGTCAGAACGATGGAGCGTGTTTCGAGGGATCCAGCATTCGAATCCAGTTCGATGGAGTCTGACAACACCACCTGGGGCTGATTCACACAGAGCTCAGTGACACACTTGGCAGCATCAACACCACGCTCTGTATCAAATCCACACCACTGCAGCGTTTTGCGAATGGGGGAACAGCATCAAATTCAACCTTGTCCGCTGTGCACGGCTACTCGAAGGGGGGCACCAGCACCGCCTGTCCCGCCTGTGCCCTGGGTCCATTAAGCTTGATGGCCATGACCCTAATAGTCGTCTTGATAGTCGCGACATCCGCATCCGCCTGACCTCTTCCCCTCTCCAACAACACCCTGAGCTGGTCGCACAGCTGGAACCACCTAGCCGACGCCCTCGTAACATCCTGCATGGCGGGGCACCTATTGAGGAAGTGGAACTCGCCGCCGCAAATGATGCACGTCTGTTCGCTCGGCGCCTCGTCGCTCTCCACCACGCTCTCGGCTACGCTGCCATCGACCGAGGGCGCAACCGATAGGCGAGGGGTACCGGCACTGCTGCGGCTCGACTTAATGCGTGGCTTACGCGAGCTCACCACCACATCCATACTCAGCCGACCCAGGTCCCGACGCGATACATCCACCGTGCGTGGACTGCCGCCTGAAAACGCAGAGAGCCGCGAAAGCGCCGCACTCACCCGGTTCGTACGCTTCGCCGGCGACGCCACCGCACCCACCGCAGCCAGCGTGTCCGGATCAACGAACTGACGCGCATCTTCGAGGCTGTTTCGAATCGAAAGCTTCGCCTGCGGATACGGCGTACGCTCCATCCGTCCCTCCATAAAGCCCTGCACGTACAGCACCAGCGATGGCGCCGATCTCGACGTCGGATTCTCCACCGCCAACCGAGCCGTCTTGGTCAGCTCCTGATCGCCCCTGCTCGCAACCGCATCCAACCACGCCCGACGCTTCACCGGATGCACCAGCACCCCCGCCGCCGCCGTGATCGTCTGTGGCGCCGGCACCTCGCGCTCGGGCGGGGGCGAGTCGGCGATCTCGATGACCGCCGGTGCCACCTGGGCGCGCTTCTTCTCCCACTCCATGATCGCACGCACCCACGGTGCCTCGCTCTTGGGCGTGCGCAGCGCCACCACCATGTACGTCGCCGTGCGCACCAGCAGCTCGCGGATCTTGCGCCAGTCGAGTGCAATCGCACCACCGTACGGCAGCGCCAGAATCTCCGGCGGAATACTCTCCTCGGGGATCTTGCTAAACGCCGCATCGAACACCGCCCGCGGCACGCCGAACGACTGCATGTAGTAGTCCACGTGCGTCTCGGTCAGCTGGAAACGCATGCTCGGCGGCGGCACGTCCGGCGCTCGCCCGCTCGCCGCGCGCTCCGCTACGTCGCGCGCAAAGTCGTGCTCCGGCAGCAGCGTCAGCAGCACGCGGCGCATCGCGGCAAGGTGGCCCGGCCGGATCGCCGACACGGGCTGCGATGCGTCCAGATCGTGCAGCGGCGATGGAGACGGAAGCCGGTGCTCGGCGATCAGCTCCCGCTGCAGGCCAGCCAGCGTCGGCGGCCCGTTCTTGATCTTGGGCGATGTGGCTGTGGCCGCGCTCTTGGACGTGCTCGCTTTGATCGCCAGAGGCCGAGCAGCAGCCGGCGCGGGTCGGGGCGCGGGTCGGGGCGCAGGGGCCGCGGCGAGCACACTTGGCGCAGCCGTGGCACCAGCAGACGAGCCAGCCGCAGCAGACTGGGTGGCAGACTGGGCGGTAGCGACGGTGGCTGCTGCAGCCGCAGCGACAGCGGCATTGGACGAGTTGATCTGGCGCCGGCGCAGCGCCTGCACCGCCGGCAGGTCCTCCTCGTCCTGGAGCACCGCATCGATCATCTCGTAGTCGTCGCTGTCGCTGCCGGCGTCCGCTGTCGCCTTCCAGTCCTCGTCCACCACCTGCTGGGGCACCTTCTTCGGACGCCCACGCTTGCCCTTTGCAGGCGCAGGCTCCGCCTCCTTGTCCGCTTCCTCCTCGAGCATGCTTCGGATACGGTCTCGTCGCGACGCGCGCTTCTCGGCCAGCTCCTTCTCGCGCGCCTCGGCCGCGCGCTTGGCGGCATCGTCGCGGTGCTTCTGCAGCAAGTCGGCCCAGAAGTCGTCGTCGACTACAGCGGTCGGTGCGACGGCAGCCGTGGTCGCCGCCGACGCATCGGCCTCCCAAACGCGCGCATACGAGAAGGTGCCCTTGTCCTTGTCCTCGCCTTCGCCCTGCGCAGCCGCCTTTACCTCCGGCTCGTCCTCCTCATCCTCCCTGCGCAGGAGCAGCGAGTCGAGATCCTTGTCCGAGTACCGCACGTCGCGCTCCGACTCCTCGGTGCCGCCCTCGGCAAAGAGCGCCTGTGCGCCAAACTTGAGGATCGACTCGAGCTCCATGGGCGTCTCCTCCTCGTTGTTGAGGTTCTGCACGATGAGGTGGTCGAGCATCATCTTGCGCTTGGCGCCCTGCAGGATGCGCTCCTCGACGGTGCTCTTGCACATGAGCGTGAAGACGAGCAGCTTCTTGGTCTGGCCGATGCGGTGGGCGCGCGCGATCGCCTGCATGTCCACGTGCGGATTCCAGTCCGGATCCATAATGATCACCGTGTCGGCCGTGGCGAGGTTGATGCCCACACCGCCGGCGCGCGTGCTGATCATGTAGACAAAGTACGGCGAGTCCGGCGCGTTGAAAGCGTCGATGCCCTTCTGACGCTGCTTCTGGCCCACGTCGCCATCGAGCCGCAGGAACTTGTACCCCTCGCCGCGCAGGAAGACCTCGACGATGTCGAGGTTGATGACGAACTGCGAGAAGAGCAGGATGCGGTGGCCGCCGGCCTTGAGCTTGGGCAGCAGCCGCTGAAGCAGCGACAGCTTGCCGCTCGCATCGATGAGGCGCTGATGCTCCCAAGTCGCCTCGTAGTTCGCCTCGTCCTCGCGCGTCTCGAGATCGGGCGCGATGAGGTACGGGTGCTGGATGCACTTGCGCAGCTGCATGAGCGTGTTGCTGAGATTGGTGAACGTGCTCTTCTTGTTGCGCTTGCCGCCGGGCCCGCGCGAGGCAGCGAGCGCCTGGATGTCCTCGACGTTCGACTCGAGAATCGAGCGGTAAATACGCTTCTGAATCGGGCGCAACGACGTAGGCACGATGAGCTCGATCTTGGGCGGCAGGTCGAGCACCTCCTTCTTGAGACGACGCAAGAAGTAGGGCCTGAGGCGCTGCTGCAGCTCTTCGATCACCTCGGGCTTGAGCGCGCTGTACTCGGCCTCGAGCGCCTTGACGTCCTTCCACTGACCGCCGGGCTCGAGCCAGTTGAGCAGGTTGAATAGCTCGGTGGTGTTGTTGTTGAGCGGCGTGCCCGTCATAATGACGCGGTGCTCGGCGTGCAGCTCGTTGAGCCGCTTGAGCAGCAGCGACTTGCCGGACTTGAGGTTCTGGCCCTCGTCGACGATGATCACGTCCCAGCTCTCGACCTTACGGAGCGGCAGCGAGTCGAGCCTCACCGTCGAGTCGGCCGCGACGACCACGTGGAACTTGATCGCACGCGTCGCCTCGTCCATCTGGGCGAGTGCCTTTTTCGAGTGGAAGAACTCGTAGCGCGATATCATGTCGCGCGCGTCGGACTCGCCCCAGTACGGCACCACGCGAAACTGGGGCATCCACTTTTCGAACTCGCGCATCCAGTTGGGCAGTGTCGAGTTAGGCACCACCACGAGGAACGGCCCGGCCCGGCCCTCCTTCCAGATGGAGGCGAGGAAGGTGATGACCTGCACGGTCTTGCCGAGACCCATCTCGTCGGCTAAGATGCCGGGCTTCTGGTGGTACCAGCCATAGCGCAGCCAGTTGACGCCTTCGAGCTGGAAGTCGATGAGGTCGCCGCCATGGACGCACGAGGGCTGGTCGTCGAGCGCTCGGAAGCCCGAGCCGGATCGGGCGAGGCGGCGGTCGCGCTTCCTTCGCTTTTCGTCCTGCGTCAGCGCGGGGAAGACGATCTGCTGCGCTACGAGGAAAGCGCGGTAGGCCTCCTGGGCTTCGTAAAACACGTCTGCCTGCTTTCGGCGCGTGGGCGGATCCTCCCATGTAGCTCCCTCGTAGGGCTGGTCCTGCCACTTGACGTACAGCTTCGCCACATGCTGCCAGCTGCGCAGGTGGTCGGAGGGCTCGAGCTTGTGGCGAGGGATGGAGTCCGAATCGACCATGTCTCCGCTCCGCTCGTCGTCGCCATCCTCGTTCTTGATCGACGAGTAGAACTTGACGGCGAGGATGCGGTCGGACGTCTTCCACGCCTTTGGAATGCGACGCTGCGCGTCGTGCATGGGAGACGGCGGCCCAATATCGACATCGCCCTTGTCATCGACCTTGAGCGTCTTCTTAACCGAGCGCGTGACCGCGCGACCTTCGACGGGCGCGCGACCAGCACCGCCACCGCCGAGCGCGAGCGATGCACGGCTCTTGCGCGCGTTTGCGAGCGCTTGATCGGACTCGACGAGCTCGGCGGGCTCAAGCTCGAGACGGCTGCCCTTTGCGAGGAACTGCATGAGCAAAGTCTGGTGCAAGATGCGCAGCCAGTCGTGGGGCACCCATTCGGTCTCGCGGTACGAGCGCTCTTTGAACTTGACGAGGTACTCGCGCGGCAGATTCTCGCGCGGATGCAGGACCGCATAGGCGCGATTCGAATCGTCGTGCCACTGGCTGCGATCGAGCGGACGCCATGCGATGATCTTCTCGACGGCCGGCCAGCGGTGGCAGTCGGCGCAGAGCCAGCCGCCGTCCTGGGCCGACTTGGCGGCGTGTTCGGCCGAGGGGTCGTCGAGGTCCGAGGCGCGTGCGATACACTCGTAGTGGCTGGGACGAGAGCAGCGCCTGCAGCGGAAGAGCCTGGTGGCTGTGAGGTTGGTGGGCGGCTTTGGATAGGCGTCAAGCATGGCCTGTGTGATGCCGAGCTGCTCCTCGGTGGTGCGGTCGCCGTTGACGTCGGCCTTGCAGTGGATGCAGTAAGCGGCGTAGCCGGCGCAGTCGGGACACGATGCGGTGTTGACGAACTCGTCGACGTCGATGCGGCGGACGGGATCCGGAGGCGGCGCAGACTGGCCAAAGATGGAACGATGTCGGCGGGTCGTCTCTGTGTTGATGGTTTGCAGGATGGATCTCTGGGAATCGAGCGGAAGGCAGCCCCAATGCCACGAGACGGAGCAAGTGCTGCACTCGAACCAGCCTCCACGGTCCTCGAGCACCTCGATCCACTCTTGAGTCTGCTGGACTGGCGTGAGGGCGCCCCAGGCGTCGTCGATGAGCGCCTTGCGCTGGCGGCCGCGCGAGTCGATGCGATCGGGCGATTTGTTGAGCAGCTTGTTCTTCTCGCGCGTCTGCTGTCTCTTGAGCGTGGTCATGGCCTTGTTGTAGAGCGGCAGAGCGGGGCCGTCTTTGCAGCGCTTGCAGCCGGGCCAGTGTCGGTCGATGCAGGGCTGGTCTGCGGCCATGAGCTTAGCCTTTTCGGAAGAGGAGGCGGTCGAACTGTAGCCCTGCTCGCTCGCGGACTCAAGTTCTTCTTCCTGCTCGGTCTCGTGCTCGGACGCGCTGCAGAATGCGGGTACGCCATCGATGAAGGTGTGATCTTCCGAGAGCGTGGTCTCGGCGTGTATGTCGATGACGGGCGGAGTAGGATTGTCGGGCTCGTCCAACGAAGGCTCGGGCAGCTCTTGCTGGAGTGCGAAGCGCATCTTTGGCGGGCGCTGTGGACGGCTGGTTGGCTTTCTGCGAGGAACACTGTGGGCGTTTGTGCGCCTTGTGGACCTGCCTGAGGATTTTTGCGTATTGCGTGGACGCTTGGAGGTGCTCGATTTGGAGGGTGCGGAACGCTTTCTTTTGGCGCGGCGGATGAATTCGACTTCGTCCGAGTCGACGAGCTCGTCCTCTGACTCGTCGTCGTCGTTGGAGATGTGTTGGTCTTCGTCGGTGCTGGTGCCGTCATCGTTGAGGTCCATCCAATCGTCCCTGTCGTCCCTCTTCACTTTGGCTTGACGGGCGGTTGGGCGATTGGCGCGAGGTTTGGCGCGGGTCGAACGATGCCTACTTCGCGCATGAGCCGTATCATCGCCGTCGTCATCGTCGTCTTCTTCTTCTTGCTCCTCTGCTTCCTCTTCCTTGACGTCATCATCCTCGTCTTGCTCTTCGTCGTCGGACTCGGCGGCGGCGGCCCTTCGTTGTCTGGTGGAGACTCTGCTTGCGGGTCTGGCTGGTACGGCAGATCTGGTCGAGCGCTTCTGCTTGTGCTGTGGAGGATCATCATCTTCCGAGTCGTCGACGACAAAGTCTTCGAGCCGGCGTACCTTCTTCCTGGCAGGAGCAGCTCTCCTGGAACGGCGCCCGTAATCTGCATCCTCCGAGTCCTCGTCCGAGTAGTTTGCTAAGAGAGGGCGGCGCGATCGAGTGGCGCGAGCGGGAGGAGGGGGAGGTGCGGCACGCGAACGAGTGGACTTTTGGGATGCGACGGCTGAGCCGCGTTGGAGGCGGCGAGTTTGCGTAGACTGAGAGACCTGTGGTTCGTCTGAGCTGGCCTGCTCGTCGCTGTCGTTTTGTAAGTCGTCGTCGTCGTCGTCGTCGAAATGCAAAGGGCTGAGTCTGCGACGCGGCGCACTGCGGCTGGTGGAACCATTGGTGTGGCGAGCTGCTTGGGTACGAGACGAGCTTGGGCGTGGGGTCGATTTGGTGCGCGCGGTGGAGTTCTGCGCTCGAGAAGCGCCGTTCGACTTGCTAGCCTTCTTGGGCGAATCTGTCCTGAAGGCAGCGAACTCCTCGTCGGATGAGAGGAAGGAGAGATCGATGTCAACGGGCTCCTTCTTGCTGCGCGCTGCGCGTGATGCGGGCGGCATGATGAGGCTGCTATGGGTGGAAGGAGTGTCGTGGCAAGGCGACCATCGACACGACCTCCTGGTTGATCCGTGTACGGATGTGTGTGTGTGTGCAGAAACATTGACGGAACAGAGAGCGTGTGAGGGTAAAGAAGGAGGTGCGGATGTGGATAAGGGGTCCTGGCCAGGCACGGATGGACGGACCCTGCGCAGCCATTTGGAGCTTTTCTTTCAAAGAGCCCGCATTCCGGATTTCGGAGAGTTGGCTGCTCAGCCATTCTGCCCCACCTCAGCAAAGCGCGTGTGCCTTTCTTAGCGCAGCAGGGCAGAGAGACAGCCAACACTCATCAACGCGACGCGACTGGAATTCCCGGCACCAGCCAACACTCTTTCGAAAGAGAGAGACAGAGAGCAACGCAGCCAACACTTCATTTGGCTCCGTCTTGGCCTCTTCGCTTCGCATTGCCTTCTCCTCCACACACATCCGGCAACCTTGCTCGCAATGACGCAAACCATGGACTCGGGCTCATCCTCTGCGCCATCCGGCACCATGGGCTACGAGCTCCCTTGGGTGGAAAAGTACCGACCCTTGAACCTCGACGATGTAGTTGGCAACAAGGACACCATCGATCGGCTTAAGGTGATTCAGAACGACGGCAACTGTCCGCACCTGCTCATCTCGGGTCTTCCGGGTATTGGCAAGACCACCTCGGTGCTCTGTCTCGCACGCGCGCTACTGGGCGATGCATACAAGGAGGGAGTGCTCGAACTGAATGCCTCGGACGAACGTGGTGTGGATGTGGTTCGCAACAAGATCAAGACGTTTGCGCAAAAGAAGGTGTCGCTCCCTGCGGGAAGGCATAAGATCGTCATCCTCGATGAGGCCGATAGCATGACACCGGCTGCCCAACAGGCTCTGAGGAGGACTATGGAGATCTACTCCAACACTACGCGGTTTTGCTTTGCCTGCAACCAGAGCAACAAGATCATCGAACCCATCCAGTCTCGATGCGCCATTCTGAGGTATGGCAAGGTTAAGGACGAACAGATCCTCAAAAGGTTGCTCGAGATTTGCGAGATGGAAAAGGTAGAGTATACAGATGAGGGTCTGGCAGCTATCATCTTTACTACCGAAGGCGATATGCGTCAAGCAATCAACAACCTTCAGTCCACTTGGACCGGGTTGGGATTCGTCAATCCCGAAAACGTGTTCAAGGTCTGCGATCAACCGCATCCCTTCCTCATTCGTGCACTGCTTACAGCGTGTCAGGAGAGTGACGTCGATCTGGCTATGGACAAACTCGACGAGATTTGGGCAAAGGGCTATGCGGCTGTCGATATCGTCACCACCCTCTTCCGCGTGGTAAAGACCATGGACCGCATTCCAGAAGCCACCAAGCTTGAATTTATCAAGGTAAGCTCTCGCCCCCCTACCCTCATCCCTGTGTCGTTGCAATGGGCTAATTTCGTCCTTTGTCGTCTCGATAGGAAATCGGATGGACACACATGAAGATCCTCGAAGGCGTTGCCACCGTGGTCCAGCTCGGCGGTCTCATCGCCAGACTATGCAAACTCGTAAGTCCCCCCGCCACTCTCTTCCACATTTCAGCCCTTTGTACCTAACATCTCCTGCCTTGGCCCTACAGAGCATCGATCCAAAGCAATTCCAGGTCTAACGCCCTCATCCACCATTATAGCTGCAGCCCCGTACAACGCTGCCATCCTGTACTTTTACACATCCTGCAATCGCTCTTCCTTTCACACAATGTTGAGAGTGACCTTTTCGGGATTACAGCAAGACTCGAGCATCGACATCAAAGGTAAGGCGGATTCCGGACCGAGTCGCAAGAGGGGGTCAAATGAAAGCGAAAGGAAAAAGAGCGGGCGAATGAAGCCAAAAATACAAGGAGCGGATCAAAGCAAACAAGACGAGAAATGGTATCGAGAGGACAGAGGCTTAACCGGACCAGCGCTTGCTGTCAGCAAACGGGTCGCGGCGCGACGACGAAGCGCGGTCGTAGTCGTAGTACTCGCTCTCGCCACCCCTCTGCACCTCTTCGTACGGCGAGTACGGTCGACCGGCACCGCCGTTGACCGCGGCAGCATCCAGCCCCCTCGTAGCGCGGTTGTTGTACCCAGCGGTAGACGAACCGTCGTAGTAGTTGACATCGTAGGCGCCCTGGTCATCGCTGTACGGCGAAGCACCACGCCCGGCCGCCGCATCGTCGACGTACATGCTGTCCGTCACACGGTGCGCGGGCGGGAAATCGTCCTTGCCACCGCGCTGCGATCCGTAGTTCCTCAGCCTGCTCGAGGCGGGGCCCACCGCCGCGTACGATGCCACCTCCTGCATCGGCGGCGCCATCTCGCCGTACTCCTCCTCGGTCAGCGTGCTCATCGGTCGCGTCGCCTCGAACGACTCGTAGCTCGCTCGCCTCGGACGGTCGCGCACCAGGCCATCCGCCGCTCCACCCACCGCAAACGCCGCACCGCCCGCCGCGAGACCACCCACCATGCTGCGGTGGTGGTACTCGTGGTCGATCGGGCGCAGGCGGGGATCAAACTGCTCCTGCTTGCGCTTCCTCACGCGACGAATGATCGTCCACGCCACAGCGATCACCGCCACCGACGCGGCGATCACCACAATGGGCACAACCACCTTGGTCGTGCCATCGCTGCTCGACGAGCCGCTCGAGTTGGCGCGGTTCACGCCCGTAGCCGCCGCACTCGCGCTGCTGCGAGACGCCGCCATGGTCGCAGCCGCCAGACTCGCCTGGGCCTGCGCACTCGACTGCGAAGCCGCCGCGGCCGACAGCAGGCTCTCGGCCGCCGCGGCCATGGAGGCCGACGCTGACGCAGCAGCAGAGTTGGCGCTCGTCGCCGAAGCAGCCGCGCCGGACGCAGCCGCCTGCACGGGCGATGCACCACTGCTGCCCCGGTTCGACCCGGTGTTGCCCGCGTTGCCGCCGGAACTGCCCGCGTTGGAGCTGCCACCGTTCGACGCAGGACGGTTCTGATTGTTGTTGTTGTTGGTGTTGGTGTTGGTGTTGCCGCCGTTGCTGTTGTTGCTGGTGCTGCCGCTGTTGGTGTTGCTCGTCTGGCCGGACGACGGGCGGTTGGCGGGAGCCGAGGTGGACGACGCAGCGGGCGCGGGCGCGTTGCTCGACGAGCCACCGCCGTTGTTGTTGTTGTTGTTGGAGGCCGGACGCGAGGTTGTCGCGGGCGCAGGCGCGTTCGACGAGCTCGCCGATGGAGGCTGTCCACCACCTGTGGATCGCAATGAGAAAGGGAAGGCGTCAGCAAGTTGCGGGATTATTGGCGAGCCGGGTTAAAACAGCCGCAAGTTGATAGCGTCCATGTGGACAGTGGGGTTCGCCGGGGTACAGGGGAAATGGAGAACGGGGATGAAGGATGGGGAAAGGGATTGCGGCTGAATCGAGGAGAGAAGTTTGGGGAGCAAGGAGAGGTGAAGAGGAGGAAGAGGAAAGGGCGAGGATGTGGGGCGAGGACGTGGGAAAGGGGGATGAATGGGGAAAGGGGAAGAGATAATCACCAGCGCCGAGGACATCACCGACAAGGCCACGACGGAGATTGTGCAGACGGTACTCTGCTTCGTCGAGGTCTGTGGGGATCGGCCGTATTTGAGAAGGAGAAGAGTCGGGTTCCGAAGGAAGGGGTGGGTTTTGAGGAGATCGAGCGGCCAAGAGAAGAGTGCGAAAGGGGGGGGGGGGGGGGGTAAGAGTGGAAAGAAAAGAGGAGGAGGAGGAGGAGCGAGAAAGGAAATGGGATGGGAATGGATGTGGAAGGGGGAGGGAAGGAATGGAAACGAGGGAAAGAGTGCGATGAGGAAAGGGGTTAGGAAGGGATGCCAAGACGAGAAGTCGGAAACTCATGTTTGCAGTCGAGATGGTGTTGCTCGCAAGCGGTATAGCGGCAGCAGCGCAAAGGAGTGTATGGCTGCCGCTTGTAGTGCTAGAAGATACGTACCATTGAGACCGAGATCCCTGCCGAGACCATTGATGATGCCGCCGAGACCGTCGCCGATGGTGGCCGCAAGACGCTTCTGCACCTTGATCAGCTGGGGTTGGCGGTCGGTGAGGCCGCGATGGGCGAGGACGTGGTGGGCGTGGGAAGCATCGTGCTGCTGGATCGATGCGGCTGCGCCTGATATGGCGACCATCGAGACGGCCGCAATGGCCGAGAACTTTTTCACTCCGACCATGCTGTGCAGATGAGATCGAGGTTGTCGCTGTTGGATGAATAGAAACTTTGTGGTGTGGTGAGGCTGTCCGTGGAGCAGGTGTCGAGAAGAAGCTTTTGTAAAAGAGTGTGGTGAAACGAGACGTAAAACGAGTGTGATGCCGAGACGGGGATGAGGGAAGGAGGGGATAGGAGGGGAGGCGACGACGATGGTGGTGGTGATGATGATGGTGATGGAGGGGACGAGTCAAAGTGTCGAAAGGTGGAGAGATGTTTGAACGGACAAGGCAAGGGAAAGGGGCTTCAAGCTGTCCAGCAGGAGAGGAGGGGATCGACGGACTGCATCCAAGCTTTTCGAAGCGAAGACACCACTCCCTCGGGCTCGCCAACGCAGGACAGCGCAGGACAGCGCAGGGCCGCGCTTTGTTGGGCGCAAGGGGGTCAAAGCAGCGAGCTCTAAGCGCCAACTCGTGGCAGCGCGAGCCGTCTTGCGACTGTGCGGGGTTACTTGCGAAGGAGGCAGCTCGACGAGGCAGACGAGAGGCGGTGGCAGCAAAGAGATTTTGGCGCGAGAAGCGCCCTTGCATGCATAGGCGAGGAGGCAGCGCTGCACGCGCGCCCGCCGCCCTCCGCCCGCACTAGACTGCTCTACCGCTTCGCTCCTTTCGGCCGCCTTGTCCGCTGTGACCTTGTCTCTGGGCTGTGTCTAGTACCTGTCATTCCTCTCATCATCTCTTCAGCTTCAGGTGGAATTGTGTCGGGTGCGTGCCGAGAAGAAAGGCTTGTTGACAGACGCTCGAATGTTCAAATTGACGAGTTGCGATCGGCGGTCGTCCGACAGCGTTGGTCTCACGTCAACACGCCCAGCTCGCCTTGCGACGACAGCTGACATGCAGCCGGATCGACAGTGCGTCGAGCGGCGCGCGCGCGCGTTTCCCACCCGCAGAGACGTGCATTGGTGTGTGAAAATCACATGCACATTTTCAGTGTCTTCCCTTTGGAATTTTTCAAAGGTGCAGCGGCTGCGCAGCTGCAGCGCGTCTTCGTCAGGCTTTGGCTGGCAGAGGCCCCCCGAGGCGCCCGCGGCGGAGTTGGAATCGCCTCGAGATGCAAAGAAGAAAGAAGGATGGGCTCGGTTTGTATCCGAGCACTCGACCTGCAGCCGGCGCTAGAAGCAACTTGGCTTGACTTATGCCAGCAGCAGCAATCCTGGCTCCGCTACATTACCCGTACATGCTCGTGCAGGTGTTGGTTTCGGCCTGCTGGCACCGTTCCGTGAGCCCCTGTCGCTGCTTCTACCCCGCCATCAATCCGGCCGGTTGCAGGCTCTATTCATGCCAATTTCCTCGATCAAAGTCCTGGACTGTCTGTTTGCGTGTCTCGTTCAAAATTCTGCTATGCCATAGAAGCGTGTGGAAGCCTGGACTCTGTGTTGAATGTGACTGCGGCACAGCGGGAGATGATGGTGTTGACCTTGTGATATGGCCGGGAAGAAGCACTCCCATCAGTCTGCGCTAAACTGAGCGAAGAAAATGAGGACACAAAAAGGCAATTAAAAATGCAGGACTGTTAGGTTAGGAGAAAGAGTTGGCTCTGTTAGGCCGTTTGTCTGCGCAGCCTCCACATGGCTCTTGGCATGCATTGCGCACAAACCCGAACCTTCGACCCAAAGAAAGCGCAACTTCCGAGACCAACACCTGTGACCACGACCACGACCACCACCATCAACACTGCGACGTCACAGACGGGCACGAAGCGGTATCCATCGTCTGCTGCTTCTGCCTCGGGGCTCGGCGCCATGTCGTCACGCAAAGGCACGGTCACCACTCAAAACGGACGCGGAGCGGCGGACAAGCGCGATGCTCCGCGCGATGCGCCAAGCGAGCAGCTCTCGACGGGCCTCTGGCTGCTCAAGCACACGCAGGGCATCGTGACAACCGCCACTGCACTCGGCATCCTCCATCTGCGCACCAGCCACGTGCTCTACTTCACCATCGGCAGCCTGGCCACCAGCTTCACCGCCAAGGGCCTCAAGCGCGTGATCAAGCAGCCTCGCCCTCCCGGCTCGAGGGTGAAAAAGACAAGCGGAATGCCGTCAACCCACAGCGCGTAAGCACAGACTACAACGATCGCAACAGCCGCGACTGGAACAAATGCTGACCTATCGTGCGATTGCTGTGGCAGGACCATCTCGTTCATGGGCACGTACATCGTGCTGTCGTCGTTGCTTTTGCCCCTGCATCCTTCGCTCGTGCTGGACCGCACGTCGACGCAGTCGGACGAGATGGTGCGCATCTGGCTTGCGCTGATCGGCGTGGCAGCACCCGTGCTGGTCATGTGGTCGCGCGTGCGGCTCGGCGTGCACACGCGTGCGCAGACGCTAGTAGGCGCCGCACTCGGCGTAGTCAAGGCCATCCTCTGGTTCACCCTCTGGAACGGCACCCAGATCATGACCGGTGCCAGCTCGGCTTCGGCACTGGACGCTGCCACGGCGCCGTCCACGCTGCAGGTGGGCCTGAGAGCATCCGTGGGCACGCGCATCGACTCGCTCATCCGACACAGCGAAGCCAGTCTGCGCGATGCCACCGGCTTCTAAGCGTCACCATATCGGCGAGAGACACATCCACATACAGTCAATAGAGTCGTGCAATTCTAGACGTTCCTCCAGCCTGCTGAGCGCGGAGAGGGGACTCCCGATGCATCGGTTCGATGAAGCGAAGCCATAAGGAGCATCGGGGAAGACGGCCGATCTGCCGGTGAAATGACGTCACAAATTTGATTCGCCCAACTGGACGTCCTTTGAACGCCGCACCCCAAAGCACACCTTCCCGTTCGAGCTAGGAGCCTCCACTTCCTTCTCGCTGCCGTGCCGTTCGCCTGGCGCTCACACAGCTTTGTTCCGGCTCCAGAGTCGGGTGCAGATGACGTGCGGGGCGGCACCTTGGCCCTCCCGTCACCGCCGTCACCGCCAAGACGCCGTTGTTTCACGCTCACGAATCAAGGCTCTGTCAGAGCGCACGGGGACGCATTTAGAACGTTTCGAACCCGACTTGTCTCTGGTTTGCGTTCGAACGTGCCGCCCTTCCCCGGAAGGCACAGCCGGCCGCTCAACCTCTCCCCTCCTGAAACCCGGAAAGCTTTGGGGCGCATCGACTGAGCAGCACTGGAGGGTTTGAACGGGTGGCGGTGGTTGCAAGAGCTGCCGGTGCTGAGTGTGTCGCAGCTGGAGGTTTGGGAAGCTGAGAGAGAGACAGAGACAATGGCTGTGTTGCCGAGATGTGGTTCCTGCGGAAGCATGGAAGAGCTCGCTCCGTCGACGCGAGGGCCTGCCGATCAATGCGTGCCGGGCCATGAATCGCTTGCTGAGGCAGCCTCCGAGACCCGTACTTGAGCAAAGGCGTGATTCGACGGGCCGGCCCGTCATGTTGCGCTGAAGCGAGGCGTGGTGTTCCGGATGACGTCCCGGCTGCCATTGTGCACCGCCCCCCCGCACATCCGTGCACTGCTCATCCTCACCCCCGGACTCAGCCAGAGTATATAAGTCCCCCACCTCAATTGTTCTTCACGCGTCAAAGAAGATCCACCACGAAAACAACAACGACAACACCATGAAGATCACACCCTCGTTCGTACTTGCGCTTGCTGCCGCCTCTTCTGCGGCTGGCTCGCCTGTGTTCAGGCGCCAGGCAAGCAGCGACGTCGGAGGTCTGCCCACGCCTGTGGCTTCGGCTGTATCCACCGCAAGTGGCCGTGCCTCCTCGCTTGCCGGTGCCCTCACCACGTCTGCTGCCACGGCCCTGTCGCGTGCCTCTTCGACGTACGCGCCCTCGTCGACGTCGTCCGCTTCGTCCGCCACTTCCACCGGCAGCTCGGGCTCGTCGACGTTCAACGACACGCAGATCTTGCAGTACGCTCTGACGCTCGAGCATCTCGAGGCGTCGTTCTACAACCAGTCGCTCTCCAAGCTCTCGAGTGCGGACTTTGAGGCCGCGGGGTACAACGCCTCGGTGCGCAACCAGATCTACTCGATCGGCCGCGATGAGGCTACCCACGTCGAGCTGCTCACCACCGCCCTGGGTGAGAACGCTGTGCCCGCGTGCACGTACAACTTCTCGAGCGTCACCGATGTCGCTTCGTTCCTCACCACCGCCCGCGTGCTCGAGGGCGTCGGTACCTCGGCGTACCTCGGTGCGGCTAAGAACATCTCCAACAGCACATACCTCGAGACCGCCGGTAGCATCCTCACTGTCGAGGGCCGTCATGCGTCGTATTTGATTGCCCAGACCAACGATGGTGGCAACGCTATCCCCGGTGCATTTGATACGCCGCTGGACTTTAAGCAGGTGTACTCGCTCGCTGCGCCGTTCATTCAGGAATGCCCCCAGAACGCTACCCTGCCCATCACGGCCTTCCCCGCCTTGAACCTCAGTGGCGGTGCCGCTAATGGATCGTTCACTCCGGGTCAGCAGGTGACCGTGGCGTACGAGGCCAACTCGACTTCGGGCAACTCGAGCTACCTCGCGCTGATCCAGGGCGTAGCTAAGCCGCAGTTCCTTCAGCTCGAGGGCAACCAGTCGCAGGTGACGCTGCCGAGCAACATCACCGGCGGCCAGATTTACGCCGTTGTGACGAGCGACAACTCGGGCGTTACCGATGACAACACCATCGCTGGCCCTGCGGTGGGATACGTCAACATCCCCCTGCCCCAGGCTCCTGATGCCACCAACTCGTCGTCGTCGTCGTCCGCTTCGAGTGGTTCGACTGCTACGGGTGGTGCAGGTGCTGGATCTACCGGCGCCGCATCGAGTGCTGCCTCGGCCAGCGCTACTGCGAGTGGATCCGACTCGATCGTCTCGTCCGCGAGCGCAAGTGCTACTGCTTCCGGCACCCCGTCACTTCTGCCCTCGCTCGCTAGCGCAGCTTCGGCCAACATCCCCACCCCCACCTCGTCGGCCTAATTCCTTCCCTCATGCCCCACATCCATGCTCCGGAAAATGAACAGTTGAATACCCACATACATGCGTGAAGATGATGAGCTGGTTAGAATTCCAGATCCTGCGGACGAGCTTGACTCGCCTTGCTCAGTGGCGGAGGTGCGCGCGGTGTTGCACCTGGCCGCGCGTGGGAGTGCGCCGACCGCGGAGCCGTATCGACCTGCACCGCATACTCGCCCGCCGATGGTGCCGATGCAGCCGCAGCCATTCCACGCTGCCGCAACGCCGCGAGTCCCTTGAGCTTCGGGGCCTGCCCTGCCGGCTGCACCTGCGCACCCCCGGCACCCTGTGCTTCTGTCTTGGTCGGCGCCGTCTTCTCCTCTGTGCGTGACTTCGGCGCTGTCGAAGCGCGCTTCGGTTCGACGTCGGATTTGGGCGGTTTGGTCCGGCGCTCGCTCACGCCGCCTTCGACATCGAGATGCAGCGTCTCGATCACGAGCCTCTTGCGTCTCACCTTGAAGGCGAGATTGTTCTCTCCGCCTCCTGCACCGCCCTCTCCTGCACCCGCCAAACCGCCCGTGCTGGCGGCGCCCGAGCCCATGCCGCGCAGCACCGACGATCGGATGCTCGGGTTGGTCAGCGTGCCGATGGCGGGCGTCTTGAGCACCTTGAACGCACCCGTGTATGCCGAGAACGCGCGACGCAGAGCCGCCGAGCTCGCAAACGCACTCAGCGACACCGCCGCATCGACACTGTGCACCAGCCGGTGCGCGAGGTTCACGGGTGCAGCTAAGGACGAGCCGGAGAGGAGGAATGACGAGAGAGAGATGACGGCGATAGAGGGGATCGCGACGATGCGCGAGGAAGGCGTGTTGTCGGTGAGTGCGAGCGAGCGCAGAAGGTGGCGCAGGCGGTGCAGGAAGCGGACAGTCTCGGTGTGTGCTGTTTGTCCACGTGCGATGGTCCAGCCAGGCGAGCCGAGCGAGCGCACCGCGATGCGCAGAACAGGAGGCGCCGAGGTGGGGGCAGCCAGCTGCTGCTTTCGACACCGGTCCGCGGCAGCAGCGATGCGCTGCAGCGCGATCTCGTACGAGCTCTCCCCCGCGAGCTGGTCGGCTACATCGACGACCTCGAGCCTTCCCTGCGCAGTGGCGTGCTGTACGACGCGTGGATCGATGCGCTTGCTAAGGTCAAACGTCTGACAGAACGGCTGCGCCCCGGACCCAGAGCCTGCCGCACTGGTGCTCGGCTCGTTCACCGTGGTGTTGAACTGCTTCATACTGTGATAGCGCCAGGCGATCTTCATCTCTCTCTCGCGCTGCGACGTCGCCTCGCCCTCTGCAGGTGTCTTGCTCGGCGCGCTCTGTGTGTCGTCTTCGTCGACAACAGTGTCAAGGCTATCCGAGGGCGCTTCTGTGTCTGCTGCCGATGCGGTGGCTGGTCCCAGCTGGGCGAGGAATTGGTCGTCGAGGTCGCCTGCACGAGCCATGAGGCCGGAAGCGAATCCAGCAGCGTCCTCGCCAATGACGATGTTGGTGTGAGAGGACGCGATGCCCTGTGCGACCGAGTAGCCGAGGAGGAGGTCGAGGTACGGCTCGGCAAGCGCGCGTGCTGCATGGTCGGTCTCGGCAGTCGCGGAGGGAGTGGAGGTGGATGCACCGGTGTGGGCTGCCGAATGAGCCGCGGTGCCTGACGCGGGAAGCAGGAGGAGATCCGAGCCTGAGGAGAGTCCGCCGCCGGAAAGAAGGTCGTCAAGCGCGGGTACGCCTGTTGAGACGAGCGGCACGGGTGAGGAGAAGGAGGACGGCTTGACGCCGGCTGGAAGCGGCAGTGGCGCCGAGCCCGAAGTCGGATTGACTCGCCGCTTGAACGACGACATGCTGCGACAGCCTCGCGGTAGTGTGTCGAAGGGTATAGGTGCGGAAGCAATGAGCAAGAAGCTTTTGTTGCTGGAGTGTGTGGGACCCGCAGCCAAAATTCTGAGGTGGAGGACCGTTCTGCTCCAGTCAGCGTCACGTAATTCGATCAACAAGCTGTTAGAGCGTTTTGCCGCACCGGCCAACTCGTGCGAGGTTGTGTCGAGGTTGTCCGACACCTCGGCGACTGCAAAGCCGCAACGTGCCGGCGGGGTATTCCTTTGCATTGCCGTTCCTCACCGCCATCGCTGGAGCGCAGTCTCCACCTCCACTCGGACTCGGCCTCCACAACCACCTCCATCTCCACCGGAAGCCACCAGTATCTCCCGAAGATTGTACCGGCCTCGAAGCTACAACTAGAGCCCTCCCTCCCGACCCACTCCTTCCCCGTCATACACGCTCCAAGAGAACACGCGCAAGAATGACGACTACTGCACAGCCCCAGACGCGCGTCAAGGTGGTGTTTGGGTGCATGACGTTCGGCGCTGCGGGCGCCGAGCAAGCACGCGTGCACGACCTCGACGACTGCCGAGCGATCGTAGACATCTTTGCGTCGCACGGGCACACGGAGCTCGACACGGCGCGCATGTACGGTCTGGGCAGTTCGGAAGACTATCTGCGTCAACTTGGCTACACTGTCCCCAACTCGCAACGATTCGAGGTGGCGACTAAGGTGTTCCCCAGCGCACGCAAGGCGAACTTCCCCAGCAAGGACAAGTACACCTTTTCGGCCGGCGACATCTCGCGGGCCATTGACGATTCCCTGCGCACATTGGGCACGTCGAGTTTCGATCTGTTCTATCTCCACTCTCCCGACCGCGAAACCCCGCTCGAAGCTACGCTGGAGGCAGTGGATGCCGCGTACAAGGAGGGCAAATTCAAGAGGTTTGGTGTAAGCAACTACCGCGCAGATGAAGTGGACCAGATCATCCACATCGCCGACAAGAACGGTTGGGTCAAACCAGTCGTCTACCAGGGACTCTACAATGCCATCACCAGAACAGCGGAAGAAGCTCTCTTTCCCACCCTGCGCAAGCATGGAATCTCATACTATGCGTATAACCCCCTGGGAGGTGGATTCTTCACGGGCGCTTTCAATCCTCAATCGGATGTCGAGAAGGGTTCGAGGTTCGATCCGAAACGTGCCCAGGGGCAAATGTATCGTCAGAGGTACTGGACCGAACACTACTTCAACGCGATCGAGGCCATTCGACCCGTGGCGCAGCAGCATGGTCTGAGTACGGCGGAGATCGCACTCAGGTGGATGATGCACCACTCCGCTCTTGAACCTACGCACGGAGACGCGGTCATCATCGGCGCAAGCTCAACCAAACACATCGAGCAGAATTTGATCGACCTCGAAAAGGGACCTCTCCCACAAGAGGTCCTCGACGCTGTGGACAAGGCGTGGAACATTGTCAAACCTCATGCTCCTGCTTATCACCACTAGTTCCCGCCTCATCCTGACCAATGCTATCGAACCTGAAGAGTAACTATGCGTGTGGAAATAGTAGATGCAATAAAGATATTGGCTGAATGTCTAAAGCCTAGGAGAAGCCATGCGCAGGTGGCAGTGACGGAATGGGTCTCCTTGATGGCGGACGCATAGTTCGATCCCTATCCATCTGTTCTCCATTCTCGACCTCGTCTCTATCCGTCTTGGCTCGCCTTGGACCGGAGTCGACGGATCCATGCATGAGCGGCGAGCGCTGCTGCGGCTGGTACGAATCTCCCACCGCTGCCGCCTTGGCCGCTGCGAGCTTGACCTCGTTCGAGATGCTGCGCATGCGCGGACTCATCGCGCGCATCCCCACATGTCCGACCGACAAACTGGGCAGCTTCTTCTCAAACTCCCTCCCCGGGGGTGTCGAGCCGGAGCGATCTGTAGAGTGGGGCTGCGAGTGCTGGCGCTGCCGCACCACTTCGCCCTGCGGTAGCGGGTCCATCGGCATAAGTGGCGACGTGCGACTCGAAAAGCTGCCCGAGCTGCTCGCCTGGCTGTCGCTCATCAGCTCCCGATTCGGCGTCACCGAGCGACGAGGCTGCCCGAGCCGCGTCACCAGACCGCGCATCGCCGCACTGCGCGACGACGATGGCGACGCCTCGACGAGGGATGTCGAGATCGAGCGCTCATGGATCGTGGCAGCATCGCCACTGGTGCCGTTCGAAATCTTGCGCCGGTACGGTGCCGATGCCCGCATGCCGACCATCTGGCCCAGCGCTGTCGTGCCGGGCAACGCGGCTGCGACCGAGCCAGGGCTATTGCTGCCAACGGCAGGCGGGCTGCGATTGCCCTCACCCATGTGCGTGTCCGACAGCGTACGGCGCACGGTCCTGCCCACCTCGCGCTCGGCGTGGCGCTGGCTCAGGATATCGCGCGCCAGCTCCTTGACCAGCACCGCATTGTCCTTGACACTGAGCCTTTCCACCGCCTCGTACACGTGCAGCTGCTCCACCAGCGGCGAGCGCGCCTCGCCGCGAAGGTCGCACATCATCTTGGTGAGCCTAAGCAAATTCAGCCGCACCACCGCCTTGGGATGCGACAGACGCTCCAGCAGCCGCTTGACAAATAGCGTGTTGCGCGCCATCGACGTCACAATCCCACCGGACAGTCGACACACCTTGACAAACGGCTCGAGCAGGTTCTCGAACGAGTTGGCCTTGCTCGTGGCAAAGACGCAGAGAAGCGCATCCACCGACGTCGGCTGCACCAGCACCTCGTCCACACGCGCCGTCTCGTCCTGCAGCCAGATGAGGATGCTCTCGAGCGCCGACACCTGCCAGTACGGATCCTCGAGCAGCTTGAGGTAGAAGTGCAGCCCACGGTGCTGCCAGAACATCTTGCGCGTCGCCTTGCCCGCGTGCGCAAAGTCGCACAGGATCGGCAGCGCAAACTGTCGCATGGGCGAGTTGGTGCGCGCCACGCGCAGCAGCTGCGGAATCACACCCGCCTGCGCCGCCTCCTCCTGGCGCGACTTGGACAGTCGGCAGAGGTTGTACATGGTGTTGAGCACCTGGTTCGAAATCTCGGTGCCGTGCGGACCGCTATGGTGCTGCGCCAGAATGTTGGACAGGATCTCGATCGTGTTGGCGTTCTGCATCTCGTCCAGCAGCATCGGCGACATGGAGAGGTTCTTGACCACCTTGAGCATGAGCGTCAACGCCTCTGGGTCCAGCATGGACGCCGACCGCAGGATGCGCCGAAGCACGCTGCGCGTGGCAACCTGTTTCTTGAGGAAGTTGTCCGACTGCGAGTAGATGAGCAGGATCTGCAAGATGTCGGCGCGTGCTTCGGACGCGTAGCCATCCTCGTCATCAGCAATGACGCTCTGCAGAGCCGACGAGAGCGGCTCCAGCAGGCCTTCCTGTGCGAGCATGCGGCAGAAATCGTTGCGCGAAGCCGGGCTCTGCAATTCCAAGACACTGCTGACACAGCCGACGCCGATCCAGACCAGGTCCTTCTGCTCGAGGTAGTCCTCGTCGATAAGACCGACGAGCGTGCGCAGCCCGCGGCAGCTGAGCACGAACTGCAGCGTGAGGCGCGAGGTCGAGCACATGGCAAACACAAAGTGCGCGGCCTCCAGGCGCAGATCGTGCGGCCACTTTTTGGTGGTGAACGTCATGACCACCGGAATCGCGCCGATCAGACAGAGATTCTCCTGCGCTTCGGGATCCTCAAAGATGATGAGGTTGAGAATACCGAGCAGCCGCGTGGCGAGTTCGCGGTCGGCAGCAGCTTCCAGCAGCTGAATCAATGCGAGAGCACCGTGGGACGATAACAGCTGCGCCTTCATCTCGGGCATGTCGGTGAGGATCTGGTCGATGTCCTCGCACACCTGAAGAAGCTCCTCAACCTCCGTGCGTGGGTCCAGCGATTCGACCAGCTCGGTGACGAAGGCACACATGCGTGCGTGCTGGTCGCGGGCCACGTTAGCCTCCAGATCGGCCTCGGCGTTGAAGCCCTCATCGATCTCGGCGAAGGGATCGTCCTCGTCGTTCTCGTCGTCCCGCAGCCAGGATCGATTGGAAAGGCGGGCAGTGAGCTGAAGCGTGTTGCCTCCGCTGAGATTGGCATCCTCCTTGCCGTTCCCTGCTGCATCTGCGTTGCCGAAGAGGTCCGAGTAGTCTTCGGCCGATTGGTCCTCCGAGTACTTGCCCAGGGTGCGTCGCATCTGCTTCCACTTTTCGTCCTTTTCGAGCCGAAGTGTCGCCTGTGGGCTGGAGGGATTTGAGGGAGGACGTGTGGCAGATGCGCCGAGAGAACTGCGGAGCGCCTCGGACGAAGCCTGTCTGCGGCGGTCAATGGCACGAGAAGGCGAGGCAGTGGCGGCATCGGCTGTGCCAAGGTTGTACACTTTCGGTGCTGCTTTGGAGGTCGAGAGGCGAGCGAGGTCGTTGGGATGGAAAAGGCGCTTGCCGACGCTGTTCTTCATCTGCAAGTCTCGGATGCGCTTGTTGAGGAGGTCCTCCTGCCCGTCTCCGACGAGGTCGGAATAGTCTTCCTCGTCGTCCGCAGAGAAGCTGGACAGCGCGGTGGAAGGGGGCGTCGGTTTCTGACTCAACGTACGCACTTGAGGTGACGATGACACCGAGCGCAGAATGGGACCCGAAAGGGGTCTGATTGTGCGCTGGTCAAAGTCCGCCTCGCCAGCCGAGGGACGAGACGGTGAGGAAGTCTGTTCCGCGTGCCGAGAAGATTCTACCGCCGCCAACGAGTCGGCCGTGGTGGCTTTGAGTGCTGGGCGGGCATCCGCCTTGGCAGAGGACGTGGAGGGTGGCTGCGAGGGGAGACTGGTCTTTTCGAGAGCGGCGATCTTTGTTGTGGTGATGTCCTCTTCAAAGTCGTCGTCCCAGTTGTCGTCGGGTCGCTCGGGCTGCTGGAGATCGGCGAGCTTGACGCGTTGGTCCATCAAGGATGTGGCGGGCGTTGCGCCGGCGAGGGGAGTGCGGAATCCAGAGCCATTTCCGGGCGAAGACGGCTGCCGGGTCATCGGAGCGAGCGCAGCCAGTGGCGAGTGGGCTGCTACCGCATGATCGTTGGTAGTGTTTGGGGAGCGAGAGACGGCGTCGATGAGTCTGGAGGCCGGTCTGGAGGAAGTGTCGACCCGTATGTCCTTGCGAGGCACAGATGGCGGAGGGCTGAAGTCGAGCGGGAGGGTGGGCCGAGTCGGGTGACGTGTCTTGCGAGCCAGAGGCTTGGCTGTGCCCAGCTCGGCAGCGATGGCGTTGACTCTACGCAGGCTTGGTTGAATGGGAGCACGCACGGTGTCTGGGTCTTGGAGGCGCTGAACTGCTTGTTTTGGGGGCTCTTTCAGCGCCTGGTTCCATTCTTGGACGCTCTTGACGGCTTCTTCGTGTGGAGTGTTGAAGGTGCCACCTGCACCTACACGGAGCGATCCTCCAGACTTGAGCTGGTCGAGCTGCTTGCGAGCACTAGACATCCACGGATGGCGGAGGAGCTTGCGAGCCGAGACGCGCAGGTTTGCGTCCTTCTGGAAGCAGTGGAGGAGGAAGTCCTTGACGACAGGAGAAGCGCTTTCTGGAAGAGGCGGACAGTCGTCCTGGACGATGCGAAAGAGGGCGGGCATAGGAGCCAGGAAGTGGTACGGAGGCTTGCCCTCGAGAAGCTCGACGACGACGCAACCGACGCTCCAGATGTCGCTAGCGGTGGTGGCACCGCTCTGGTCGATGACTTCGGGAGCCATCCAGTAGGGGCTGCCGACGACGGCGTACTCGCTCATTGCGCCGGTCTTTGTGGCGACGCCAAAGTCGGCGAGCTTGACGGAACCATCCTTTGTGGTGAGGATGTTGGCGCCCTTGATGTCGCGATGAATGACACCCTGGTCGTGGAGGTAGACGAGGCCTTCGAGCACCTGAGAGATGTAGACGCTGACGAGGCCCTCTGGGAACTTGCCGAAGCGCTTGCAGATGTGGTGGAGCGATCCGTTCTCGCAGTACTCGAGGATGATGTAGAGGTAGTCTTTGGTCTTTTCGGAACCCTTGTACTTTACGATGTTGGGGTGGTGGAGGTTCTTGAGCAGATCGATCTCGGACATGATTTCGCCAAGCTCTGATTTGGGGATGTTGCCTAGCTGAATTTGCTTGACGGCGACGGTCTCTCCATTCATCCAGTTGAGGCCGCGATAGACTGATCCGAAGGCGCCACGGCCAAGGCAATCGCCGAGCTGGTAGTTGCCGAGTGTGGTGCTCGGAGAAGGAGGCGGCAAAGGCTTTGCGGATGGAGCAGCTCCGGTGGCAGAAGGCGGGCTGGTGCTACTGCTGCTTGGTCTGGCACTTGACTGAGGGGGCGTTGAACGGTGTTGGGAGTTGGAGGTGGACGCCGATGAAGACTGAGCTGGACTGCTTGTGGATGGCTGACGGGAGCGTTCTACGACGGCTTGTGTGGCATGTGAGGATCTGCGAGGTGCATCTGACGAGGCGATGGAAGCATCGTTGTCAGCTGCAGCCTGGAGAGGCGGAGCATGGGAGGGGAAGCGAAGTGTGGACTGGGCGGGCGGGAGCATGTTGGAAGAGGGCGACATGGCCGGCATGCGCGTGTGCGGTTGTCTGGATGCTGAGCTCGAGGCCGAGACGCCGTCAAAGGACGACCGCGCTGGTTGCATGCTTATAAGCTCCGTCGATGGACGGCTGTTGTACGGGTGTAAGATGCTCTTCAGAGGGACTCCGCAGCGTTCGTGCGCATGGAGCGAGTGCGCATCGCCGGCGGTGGTGAGGCGTGCAGAGTAGCGAACACGAGCGTTGCAGCAACGAGTGGGATGGTGGCAGGTGTTGAGGGCGGCAGCAGGTGGGGCTCGGATCGCTCCTTTGTGCCCACACCATCGGCTGGCTCGCGCATGCACCGAGACCAACACCTCGCCGATTCAGCTCCGCTCCGCTCAGCAGTGCAACTCGACGCCTCTCTCCACGCCTCTTTCCACCACGACGCGTCGGGCTGCATCCTGACTCTAGCTCTAACACATTTTTGAATATTCGGAAAAAACTGTGAGCTTGTTAGACCCCGGGGTGAGCGGCGTTCCTGAGTTGGCGAAAAAAGGGTGCTCGTGCGCAGTTTGGCGTCAGTTCGCATGCAAAGCAGGCGAGGAGGCGCTTAAGCGGGGCAAGACAGCCGCCCCACTGCAGCACCACATGGAAGCAAGCATGCACACCTCTCTCTCTCCGCAGCTCAGCCAAAGCCACCACACCCTCACTCATCCACACTCGACCACGCGACAAGTGGATCTTCACATCCCACCACTCACCCGACCCACCACATCTCATCCGCCAGTGCCGAACTCATACGGTGCGCCCAGCTCAGCTCATCATTACACACTCGTGACCAACACGCTTCTTATCGCTCGAGCCGGATCTTGCAGCGACCACTCCATTCCATGCCCAGCTTGCCTGCTTTTTCGCTGAGCTTGCCGTGATCCACACCCGATGACAGCTTGATCATGTCGGCCAATCCGTCGCGTGCTTCCACTCGGCCTTCGAGTGAGGTCGACCGGCTGTCCTACGACAATGGCAGCGCCACTCCTCGTGACAGCGCTCATCGCCGCCAGCGCTCCAACACCTCGAGCTCGCTGCGCTCCAACGGCACCGTCCGTGCTCCCTCCGTCAACATGGACCACGACACCTCGCCGCTCGCCAAGATCGGCATCAAGGGCGACGGCCTCATGCTCTTCGTCACCTGCTTCGCCTCCCTCGGCGTGTTCCTCTTCGGATACGACCAGGGCGTCATGTCCGGCATCATCACGGGCCCCTACTTCAAGGCCTACTTCAACCATCCCTCTGCCTACGAGATCGGCACGCTCGTTGCCTCGCTCGAACTCGGCGCTCTTGTGACTAGTCTCGCCTGCGGAAGGCTCGCTGACATCTTTGGCCGCAAGAACACCCTCTTCTGGGGCGCCGTTATCTTCTCGGCAGGCGGCGCCATCCAGACCTTCACATCCGGCTACGACACCATGCTCATCGGCCGTGTGGTCTCAGGTCTCGGCGTCGGCGTGCTTTCCATGATCGTGCCCACGTATCAATCGGAAATTTCGCCAGCAGAGAACCGCGGAAAGCTCGCATGCATCGAATTCACGGGCAACATCATCGGCTACGCCAGCAGTGTGTGGGTCGACTACTTTGCGTCGTTCATCGACAGCGACCTCTCGTGGCGTCTGCCACTGAGCCTGCAAGTGATCATCGGCACGACGCTCGCGTTTGGCTCGGTGCTGCTGCCCGAGTCGCCGCGATGGCTGCTGGACAAGGACATGGACGAGGAGGGCATGCGCGTGCTCGCCGACCTGCACGGCGCGGGCGATCCCAACGAGCCGCGCGCCAAGCTCGAGTTCCGCGAGATCAAGGAGAATGTGCTGTACCTGCGCAAGCAGGGCGACAACTCGTACCGCCGCATGCTTACACAGTACCGCTTCCGCACGCTCATCGGCATGTCCTCCCAGATGTTCGCACAGCTCGTCGGCATCAACAGCGTCTGCTACTACCTGCCCATGATCCTCGAGTCCGCCGGCTGGATCGGACGCGACGCCTTGCTCATGACGGGCGTCAACGGCATCATCTACACGCTCGCCACCGTGCCCACGTGGTTCCTCGTCGACCTGTGGGGTAGACGTGCCATCCTGCTTTCGGGCGCCATCGGCTGTGCGGCCGCACTGTGCTCGTGCGGCTACTTTCTCTACCTCGACCGCGACTACACGCCGCAGGCTGTGGTTGTCTCGATCATCGTGTACAACGCCGTGTTCGGCTACAGCTGGGGTCCGATCCCGTGGCTCTTCCCGCCCGAGATCATGCCGCTCGCGTTCCGTGCCAAGGGCGCCTCGCTCGCCACCGCCACCAACTGGTCGTTCAACTGGCTCGTCGGCGAGCTCACGCCCATCCTCATGGAGCGCATCGGTTGGAGGCTATACATCCTCCTCGCCGGTTTTGCGTTGCTCGCCTTCGTCACCGTGTACTTTTGCTACCCCGAGACATCGGGTGTACCACTTGAGGAGATCGGTGCGCTCTTTGGCGACGAGATCAACGTTCCGCAGGACGAAGACGACGAGGACTCGGACCAAGATGGCGAGGAGGAGAGCAGCGGGGCAAGGCGAAGGAGTACGGATGGATCGGATGGCGAGGGGTACAGTAGGCCGATTCGAAGGTCTATCTCGAGCCATCCGCGGCTGCAGTCGGAAGAGGAGCGTGCCGCGCGTGCTGCTGCAGCCCGGGTTGCGGCGGAAGAACGTCGAGCTGCCCAGTCGTTCTTTGGCCTTGGCGCCGGGTCGGGGCCATTGGCATGGCTCGGCAGGCTGGTGAGCGGGGGGAAGAGCGAGGCGCCTCCGGATCGACGGCTGTACGAGGAGGTGCGGCGGGATGAGCATTAGGAATTCGGCCCTTTCAGCCCCCAGCACACGCGCACCCACGCCACTGCGAGCCACGACACTAGACCAGAGGGGTACGAGTCGGAATCTCTGCTCATGGACGAGTTGCGTTTGGCGGGTAGGAGTTCAGTGCAACCCGCGCGTGCGGGGGGTGGGGTTGGGAACGACCGGGATGTATTTGCACTGGGCGACGATGAGGATGATATAGGCTGGGAAGGGGGGAAGAAAGGGCCCTAAAACTGCACAGACATATGATCGAGACAACGTTCAATTGCGAGGACATGTGCGATGCTAAAAAAGATTGATTTGCTTTGCGAGTTTACTTTGCGAGGGAGCCGTCTGGGTTTCTGGTGCCGTCGGCGAGTTGTTGGGCAGCACGGTGTTTGGAGCCCTTGAGCTTGTTGAATCCCTCGGGGCCGACGTCGATGGTTTCCTTGCGGTGGTCACGGTCGTTGTGGCCGATGAACCACCAACCAATGAATCCAACCATGAGTGCTACGGATGGTACGAGCACGCGGACGGTAGCGCGCGTGCGAGCGACGTTGATCTCGGGTGATGGATGCGCTCCGGGCACAGGGCCGTGAGAGTGATCGTCGCGGAAACCGGAAAGTGTGTCCGGACGCGCTGAGAGAATGCGAGGTGTCGTGTGAAGACCGCGCGAAAGCTGAAGTCCAGCCCGGCTAACAAGTCGTGTAGACTGCATCATTGTGAATGTGAGTGGTGTCGATAAAGAGTGTGTGAAACTTTGAAGCCAAATCGAGATGTGTTTGTCGTTGTTATCGTCGAAGCAAAGCAGGGTGGATGAGGGTGTTATATACATGCCCGAGTGTGCGGGTGGAATGCACGGACGGCAAGGGTGTTGGTCAGCGATGACGGCGACCTCGCTTCAGCCCCCGGCACGCCATCCAACCACCGCTACGCGCTGCATCGACTGCTTCTCCAGTGCACTTCCAGAACCACGGCCCACCTGACCGCGCCTTGCCGCATCGAAAGTGGGTCATTGCCTAAGGCAGCGAGGCATTGGCTAAGGCGCCGAAAAAAAGTGTGGGGTAGAAAAACGCCGACACCTCTTTGACGTCAGTCGGATGCTTAGCGAACCCGCGCCGCCTTCCACCTCCGGCACGCCTTTCTTGCGCGCGCGCCGTTTAGGGAAAATTGACCGACTTTTTGCTCAGGTCAGAATACTGTAGCTCTACTCACTCCACCTCGCCAATTTTGGACTCATACCCACACTCTCGCCTAAAACAAGGTCTCTCCCACGCACAGACTCTCCACCCCTCCCGCTCGAGACCATTCTCGTACGAATCACTCTTACCCAAAGTCTCACTTACGGAGTGGCGTAGCGGCGTCGTGGAGAAACAGAACTGCGGTCAAAAGATTGCATTTACTCGTTGAGGATAGCAACATGCAACTAAAGCTGGAAACGAGACGCGGGAGAATTACTGGGTGAGCGCCTTGGGCGAGAGCGGGGTGCCCATGTTGGCAGGGAAGGCGTAGTCCGGGTCCATGTCCTTGAGCCTCCTGCCGCCAACGAGCACAGGGCCGTTCTTCTCCTGGTACAGACGCATGCGCTCCTCGATCTCGGGGCGGAACCAGCGCAGCAGACCCTGGATCGGCCAGGCGGCCGCATCGGCAAGCGCACAGATCGTGTGGCCCTCCATCTGCTTGGTGAGCTCGTAGATCATGTCGATCTCGCGGTTGTTGCCACGTCCCTCCTCGAAGCGCTCCATCATGTTGGCCAGCCAGGTGGTGCCCTCACGGCACGGAGTGCACTGACCGCACGACTCGTGCTTGTAGAACTTGGCGAAGCGCGAGATCGCCTGCACCACGTCGGTGGTCTTGTCCATCACAATCACCGCACCCGTGCCGAGCGACGACTGGTTCTCGCGCAGCGAGTCAAAGTCCATCAGCACCTCCTCGCACTTGTGCTTCGGCAGGATGGGTACCGACGATCCACCAGGCACAATACCCAGCAGGTTGTCCCAGCCTCCACGAACACCACCGCAGTGGCGCTCGATGAGCTCCTTGAGCGGAATCGACATCTCCTCCTCCACAACACACGGGTTGTTCACGTGGCCCGAGATGGCGAACAGCTTGGTGCCCTGGTTCTTGTCACGGCCAAAGCCGGCGAACCACGTCGGTCCGCGGCGGATGATGGTGGGCGCCGCAGCCACGGTCTCCACGTTGGCCACAGTGGTGGGGCAGCCGAACACACCCACGTCGGCGGGGAAGGGCGGCTTCAAACGCGGCTTGCCCTGCTTGCCCTCGAGCGACTCGATCAGCGCGGTCTCCTCGCCGCAGATGTACGCACCAGCACCCTTGTGCACGTACACGTCAAAGTCGTAGCCCGATCCGCACGCGTTCTTGCCGATGAGGCCGTCGGCGTACGCCTCCTTGATGGCGTGCTGCAGGTGTGCCACCTCGAGGTAGAACTCACCGCGCACGTAGATGTAGGCGGCGTTGGCGTTCATGGCGCGGCCGGCGACGAGGCAGCCCTCGATGAGCTTGTGCGGGTCACCGCGCATGATCTCGCGGTCCTTGCACGTACCGGGCTCGCCCTCATCGGCGTTGATCACGAGGTAGCGCGGGCGAGGGTCCTTCTCCCAGCCGGGCTTGTTCATGAAACTCCACTTGAGACCCGACGGGAAGCCGGCGCCACCACGGCCGCGCATGCCCGAGTCCTTCATCTGCTGGATGATCCAGTCGTGGCCCTTGAGCAGGATGTCCTTGGTGCGGTGCCAGTCACCGCGTGCCTTGGCACCCTTGAGGCCGTGGTCGTGGCGCATGTAGGCGTTCTGGAAGATGCGGTCCTGGTCGCGCAGACCACCGAACGAGCGCACGGGCGTGTCGGTGACGGTGGCGAGACCGCGCGCCTGCGAAGGCGTGGCGCACGCGATCTTGGCAACATTGTTGAGGCTCTTTGCCGAGCGAGCGGCGCCTCGAGCGACCAAACCTGCAAGTGTGGCAGGGGCGGTTGATAACATGGCAGTTATTGGCGAAGTCGGGATCAGTGGCGGCAGGAACATCGGCGAGAGATCGCGGAAAGGATTCGAGAAGTGTCGATGCAAGTGTGGCGATAGATGCGATGGTCGGTGCAAGGGTCGATCGAAGGTCGGGGTTGAGATGGAACGATATTGTCGATGGTCAGCAATCAATGCAATCGCGATGGAGCACAACTGCAACAGGTCTTTGAACAGGCAAGATCTTCTGTGGCGACGAAAGCACTTACTAGCTCGCTGCATGATGTATGATCTGTAGGATAGAGGTGGTGGTGAGGAAGCGATGAAACTGCGAATTCACATATTCGAGATCGAGACGAACGAGGTGCGCCCAGGTGGCACTGGCGGCTGCTCGCGCAGAGGCGGCGACGGCTCTCTCTGGCGAGCGGTCGGAAGCGCGATAGACTGCGCTGCTGTGGGTGGAAGATGTGCTAATGCGAGCTGAGGCTACCGTACGTAGCGGCTGGTCGCCACTTGGCACCGGTGGAATTGGAATTTCGAGAGGATTTTCCTGGCTTGCTGACCAAAGCACTCGCCCGCCTTGACGCGCGCAGCGCCGCCAATCAGCACATCCTCAATGCTCACCCGGTCCTCGGATCCGTGCTTCCCCGATATATTTTGGCCAAATCGGGTGAAGGATTGGTGTCATCTCGATTGCGTTTAGCATGCCTCTCACAGCTGACGGCACTTCTACCACTGGTTCTCATTGCGGCAAAGGCTATCCTACAGAGGTGTCGAGCTAGTACTCATAACGGGAGCTTGCTCGTCGTCCACTGAACAGGGCTGCTGACGACGTGTCTCCATCCGCGCTGATAAAATGCGGGCCAAAGGATCGTGAGCTTGGATCATTCGCGGCGGCAGAGATAACGGAGCGCACTTACTCTTCCTCGTCGTGCTCCTGCAGCTGCTGCAGTGCTTTGCGCTGCTTTTGGCCGTAAGCACGCTGAACGTAGCACATGTAGGCCTGTTTGTGGTTCCAGATCGGCATTGCGTCAGTTGATCTGTCTTTCGCATTCTCGTTCCGATCTCGCAAAGACATACCTGGGTCAGGAAGAGGATGAGTGTGAGGCCGCCCATCGCTGCCGTTTGGGCCCACATGAAGTAGTTGCAGATATGCTCGCCGGGAGCAAACGAGTCCAGCCCTGGAACCGACACGCCGTTGCTAGAGTTCAACGGTGGATTGCCGTAGATGCGCGTACACACCTCGGTGGACTGCTTGTGCTTGGTCGCAATCACCACGGTGCCGATCGCAGCAGTGGCGGCGGTGATGAGCACAAGCAGAAAGTTGAGCCGGATGTACAGTCGATAGATGGAGCTCATCTCGATCCTGACCGTTGCCAGTCCAATCACCTGCCATGCTAGAGTGATGATCGCAAGAATGAGCAGAACGAGCGAAAAGATATGCGGCAGCGTATCGACCGCAGCCACGATCGTGGGCGTCGTGGTGCTGAGCACGATGATGCACCCCGCTACAAACCCGAACTCGAGCGGGATGAGGTACGCTCCCGCCTTGACGAGCGGATACGAGAGACAGCAGAACTCCACCCCTCGACCGCCTCGTCCTCGCTTCTCTGGTGCTTCCGAATCCATGGCGCTTATTCAGATGGAGCTGTGATCTATCCAGTGTCTTTCGTCGAGAAAGAGCCTGGTGATGTGCGGAGCTGCGATCGATGTGTCGGATGTAAGAGCTCTCGGAGAGTCGATGCGATGGACCAGAAACGGCGCAATACCAGATTGCACCTGAGCGAGCCAGACGAGAAGCTACAATCTACCAGAGATTGTCGAGATGGCCTTGAAACAACGAGCGAACAGAAAGTAGAGACGATGGTGAGGAGGGAGGGGATGCAGGAAGCATCGACCCTCCCGACCGCCCGAACGCCAATGCCAGCCCTCGGGAAGCGCAGCAACGGCTTCCGTTCTCGGCCACCGAAGCATCTTTCCGCATGGGGAACCAAAGACATGGGCAGCTTCTCCACTGAGCGAGATCAACTCTACGCAAGTCATCATGGCCGCAGGCGTCCGGCGCAAGGTGCGGCAACTGTCAAACTTGGCGGTGCGAGAAACCCGCGCTGTGCTGGGCTGCCGATTTTATTTTCCCCAAAAACCCGGCGCGCGGCTTTCCTTGCTCGTCGGGTTATATCAACTGAGGCTGCAGCATCGAGCTTGTCGACCCGCGTCATTGACACAAAGCTCAGGCGGAAGCCTTGGGTCTGTCTGGAACTGATTGTCTCGTCCACGGTCAAGACCTGTCCGATATCGGTCAGCCTCGGCCATTTATCGGTCCGCCAGGCACGTGCAAAACGAAAGCCATCAGGGACGCTCCAGGATGGTCGCCAGCTGCCATGTGTGATTTGGAGCGGAATGAAAGCTGTCGACCAGGAACTTGGCTCCTTGCTGAAAGGCTGCCACTTCTATGCAGCCATATCGTCGCGCTTCAGCTTTGCGACCGCGGTTATCCGGTCGCTGTTGAAGGAAGCCCACGTAAGGAGACAGTTGAAGCCATTATGTATACGAGTGGCGGCGGTTGATTTTGGGAAGATGTTACTGATACAGGCGCAGAAAGTGGAGCGATCACGACATCTGTCCTCGCTGTTCCTGCAGCTTGTTGACCTGTGAGCGAGAAGATCGGATCGCACCAAGTCGAGTGTCAGCAATCCAGTCCATGAAAGAGAGGCCGCGTGCCGAGTACCTCAACCACTACTTACGATGAACAAGGAGGTGTCCAGGAAGCTGTGAGGCCACAACATCAAAAGCATGCACAGGAGCGAGCGGATGTGCAAAGTCAGTAACGTTCATCTGCGTGCCATGGCGTCCTCCGATGGACCCAGAAGGTGGTGGAGTGCTTACCGTTCGACGCAGTTGCTCAGGCAAGCCTCCTCGCCCCTGCCGAAGCTGGAGCCGATGGACGACTTGATACACTGGTCCCAGCATCGGTCTGTGAACGTGTGGATCGACGACTGCACGCGAGCCTTGGCCTGCTCGGCGTCGAGGAACGTCTGCAGCTCTACGTTCGCAGCGCCGAACGGGATCAGTATACGTGTCAGCGCTTGCAGTGTCAACAATGGCCGGTGCAATGAGAAGCGAGCTTACCCTTCTGATCAGCATCGGCGAGTCCGGACATGTTGTGCGAGTCTATGTAAGTTCGAGGATCGGTATGATGTCTGGAAGGCAGGCAGCGGCTTGATGGAAGGCTCCCACTCTGGGCGAGGAATCTTCGCGTTGCGGACGGCAAAGTGGAGTGGAGCAGCGGCCTTAGTCATGCTGAGTGGACGAATTTGGGCAAAAAAGTGGCGTGGAGGTTTGGCGGCCAAAAAATCCAGGGCGCCGCGGCGGTTTTTTTCCCGCTTCTTCGTGGCGTGGCAGAAGAGAAGCAATTGAACCCTGAATGCCGCACCGAAACCCTTCTCCTCATCCTCCGGTACCACATCCACTCGGACACTACAACCATATACATCGGCAGACATGGCGGAGACAAAGCTCACGAAGAAACAGCAGAAGGCCGCACAGTTCAAGGCTGGCAAGAAGGGAAAGGCTGCCGCCATCGCCGACCATCCCGCCACCCCGGACGATGTCGTGGATCCCGACGATGCACCCTCGACCAGCGCGGCAGTAATTAGCAACAAGGAGGAGACGAAGGAGAAGTCGTCCAAGAAGAAGGAGAAGGAGTTGTCCAAGAAGCAGGAGAAGGAGTCTTCCAAGAAGAAGGCCAAGGAGTCGGTTGCAGAAGCACCTGCTCCGGCCGAGGCGGCACCTGTCGAAGCGCCGGTCAAGGAGGAGAAGCGTAATGCGAAGCGCAAACGTCTTGCGGCTGAAGCGGAGGCGGCGGCCGCAGCCGGCATCGTCCCCGAACCCATTCCCAGCAGCAGTACCAAGGCGTCGAAGTCCGAGTCGAAGCCGAAGACGAAGGCAACCAAGATCGCAGCACCAGCAGCGCCTGCCACGAAGACGACGTTCGGTGACGACGGCGAGGTGGCCTCGGAGCAAGCCGTTGCCGCTGCTGAGTCGGCACCTTCAGCCGCCTCAGCCAAGGGTTCCAAGTTCATCCTTTTCGTCGGCAACATGGCATTCACCACGACGACGGACAACATTGCGAAGCATTTCGGCCAGACGTGTGGGGAGGTGCCCACGGTGCGCCTGCTGACGCGCAAGGCGGATCCGAACGCGCTCGCCAACCTGCCGGCGTCGAAGCGCAAGTCGATCGCCAAGGGCAAGGCGCAAGATCCGACGCAGCCGCAGTCCAAGGGATGTGCGTTTGTCGAGTTCAAGTCGTCCGACGCGCTGCGCAAGGCGCTCAACTTCCACCACACCATGCTCGAGGGCCGCAAGATCAACGTCGAGCTCACCGCGGGCGGCGGAGGCAAGAGCGAAAACAGACAGAACAAGATCAAGGAAAAGAACGCCGGGTTGGAGAAGGAGCGTCAGAAGCTGCATGGCAAGTACGTCGCGCCCAAGAACGAGGCGCGCAAGCAGAGGGCAGGGGCCAAGGAGGAGGGAGAGTCGAGACCTGCGAAGAGGAGCAGGACAGAGAGTGATGAGAAGGAGAGCCAGGCAAGCTGGAGTCGCAACGGTGGCAAGGAACGAAAGATGCCCAAGTTCATGGCTACAGGTGCCAACGCCGTGCGTGTCGCACCAACCTCGTAAAGCTCCGACTACATGCAATATACCATCTCGGCTGCAGTCGCATGTCGTGGCAAAAAAGTCTGAGCATTCATAAGAAACGAAGAGTGCAAATGGGGAATCTCGAGGGCGGATCAACAGTGTAAGGGAGTTGTAGCAGGGGTTGGGGTGAAGGAGGACTAGCTGCTTGCGGCAGCGTTGTCGACGTTCCACAGACACATGCCGTTGTGGGGAGGCTTAGACTGTCCGCCCTTGTCAGTGCAGTCGGCGTTAAATGCGGTCGTGGCGTCTTCAGCGGCCATGTCAAAGTCGAGCTTGCAGAATCCGTAGGTGTACGACACGGCGTTGGTCCACATATCACTGCAGGTCTTCTTGGTCTTATCATCGACAATGGCACCAGCATCGCCGTTGACGGTGGTGTAGCCGTCGAGTTTCTTGGCCCCCGTGATGGTGGGAAGCATGCTGGTGCACTGCGACATGAAGACCGTACTGGCCACCTTGCGTTGGGCGCACTTGTACTTTTGCGGCTTGAGGATGGGCGCAGTAGCTCCACTGCAGCATGCCAAACTGCGCGTAATGGCATAGTCGACCAGAGAGTACATGAAGGTTCCCACGGTCTTGAAGCCGTCCTTGTCGTTGGTCAACTTGCCCGTGGCATCGGGGATGGTGGGAGCAGGAGCAGGCTTAGGATCGTCAGCGGGAGGTGCAGGAGGAGCAGGCTTCTTGTAGTCGTCCTTGAAGTTGGGCCAGATTTGAGGACAGTAGTTGTGATCGGTCTGGATAGTTTCACCTGTGCCCTGCTTGCAGACCGCGTTGAAGGCGTCGGTAGCAGCTTGCGGGTCAAACCCGGGCAGATGGGAGCAGAACTGGATGCCGACACGACGACTGCCAGGAGCCGTACCCATCTGCAGATCCTGGTGCGGAAAGCACTGGTACTGAGGCACCGATGGAATCTCGCCCGACAGACCCATGCAGCACGCCAGATCACTGACCTTGGTGTTGTCCGTCAACACAATATTGAAGTCGCGCACGACGTACAGGTTGGGATCTTGCAGTTGGCCATCCGCTGCCACCGTGGGCAGCCAGTGCGAAACCGCACCCAGCACCAAAAGCCATGAAAGTTTGGTCTGCATCGTTAGTCGAGTCGTAGGTAGCATCCAGAAGGAGAAAGAGAAGCACAGGGCAATCAACAGGAAGCCGCCTTATGTACACGACTCCCGCCAAACTCAAACCCACCTCACCACGACCGCACCTTGGCTGGCCCCACCAGCCTCATGCGCAGGTCAGATGAAGTCGAGCTCGACGTTGACTCACCCCCACATCGTCCCGATAGCGTCGCGCCTGTGCGTATCCAACCCGCCTGCATGCATATGAACGAAGTGGGATTCCGTCGCGGCGCATCCACCACCACTCGCCCACATGAACCGCACGGCCATCATTCACGGCACACATGGCGCCGAATCATCAAGGTCCACTCGAATTGCTCTCCACTGGCAAGTCTAAAGGGGCAATCCGCAGATCTCGCAGTCGCTTGCCGAGGGCTCGTTGTGGTATGTGCAGTGGGAGCACACCTTGACGCCCGCGGGGGCGTCCTCTGCGCTCGCCGCCGCAATCGCTGCCGCCGTAGCGGCGTCGGTGTCGGCGGCTTCATTCCGTGCCGAAGCGCGACGCACGTGTGAGATCTGCACATCGTCATCGTCGTCTCCCTCGCCGTCGTCGTAAAAGTCCTCGTTGGCATCGTCGAAGCCGACATCGTCGTCGGAGTCCATACCTCCGTCATAAGTAAAGGGATCTTTGGCAGGAGCAGCACTGTTGTTGCCACTGCTGCCTGCTTGCGGCGCATGCTCTCGAGCAAGCGCCATGAGCGTCTGCCAGCCCGGACGCAGAAGAAGCGCGTCGAGTGCGGCGCCCAAATCGTGCGCCGTGGCGAGCTTGCACAGCGCCGCCATGTCGTCCTGGTCCAGGAAGCCGCTGGTGTCGAGGAAAGCCAGCAGATGCCAGTCGCTCACGATGCCCACGAGCTTCTCGCGCACCTGGTCGTCGTCGGCTCGAGACTTGCCCTTGGTGCTTTCGATGCCGTCGCCGATGGGGAACAGCTCCTTCTGACCCACGATCTTGCCGATGCTCGTTAGGGCCACGGTGAGGTCCTGATCATGCAAGCCAGGTCGGTTCTCGATGGGGAAGGCCGAGCTGAGGAAGGTCGGGTTGGGCGCATTGGGGAAGCCGTGCGTCGCGTTGACGATGAGGTACTCGACGGGGAAGGTGGGCTTGGCGCTTTCCTTGACGTCGATCTTGTACTCGTTGGTGTAGCGATAGAAGACTTCGGGGACGTATCTCTCTCCTTCGCTAGGCTTAACGCGGATGATGTTGGGATTGACGCTCGCCTCGATCATGTCGGCTTGAACCATGCCCATTCCCTGTTCGCTGATCTGGTAGGCCGAGACGTCGATGGCGCCCTCGTCGGTTCCGCTGAGGATGCAGGTGACGAATTTGGAGTTGAAGCGGCCCGAGGAGCTGAAGCGAGAAGGGTTGGGATTGCCGAGCTGGAGCTGGGCTGCAAAGATGGCCTCGATGCCCGAGAGGAAGAAGCTGTCCTTGTGGCGCTTGCACATAACCTTGCCGGCGAGCGACGAATCTTGGTGGGTGGGGTCAGCGGGGCTGAGGTCCGAGTAGATCATGCCGACGAACTCCAAGCCGCACATCTTGGCGAGCTTCTCGATGCGAGGCTGCTCCTCCCAAGGAACGCCGAGGGTCAAGCCGTCAAGCTCGCCCTCTTGTGGCGGCTCGTGGATCGCCTCGACGACAGCCTTGATGCCCATCGGTACGTCAGGATACGCCTCGTAGCGGCCGAGAAGGAAGCCGAAGCGCTGTGTTGCAGTGCTGCGCCAGAAGGCAAGGATGTTTTCGATGAGGTCTGGGTGTGCGAACTCGACGTGGTCGACCATGCGGTATGGCTGACGCTGAAGCGTGATGGCAGAGGGCTGGCACTTTGTGCAGATGCCTGCGGGCCAGCTGGGATGGGTGGCTGATGGGCATGGCTTCTTGACAGTGTAGTCGACCTCTTCGAGTGGCGGGATGAAGGACTGGGCGGGCTTGTTGGTGGCGATGTCCTGCTTGCGCAGGTAGGCGTGGAAGGAGAGATGCTTGATATTGTTTTCGGTCTGGTATTTTGTGTCGTAGGGCTCTAGGGGCATGCAATAGTCGCACATTCCCATGGGACCGTGCCGACAGAATTGCGAGTCCTTTTTGCGGGTGATCTTGCCCTCCTGGGCCTCCCAGTACGTGTCTACGCTGTGCTCCTTGGCGGTCTCCCACGGCTTTTTGGGCCGAGATGCGGCAGAGGTCGACGATTGAACCGAAGCAGAAGGCATCGCGGTCTGGGCAGAAGCAGGAGCAGAGGACGATGTGGCGGAAGAAGAGGGCGCAGCATCTGAGGCTGACGTAGAAGCAGCCGCTGCGGCAGCAGCTTCAGTATACGCAGCGAAGAGCAGGTGGCCATGGCCGATGCCGAGCTCTCCAAGGGTGCTGCCCTTGAGCGTGTCTGCCTTGAACTCTCCACCTCTGGGCTGATTGGAGAAGGTGAGGGACTCTGGATGGGCGCCGGGCATGGTCTCGAGCGCCTGTTGGATGAGCTTGACGGCGTCATCGGTGGGCTGGAGCTCGAAGCGGAAGTTGCCGTCTTTGGAGCGAACACGCACGATCATGTTGGAGGTGAAGCGGCGACCGCAGGGTGTCCAAGTGGTGAAATGACAGGTGATGAATTGGTTGTGAGTGAAGATAAAGGGTCAAGGGGCAAAGGGTGTCGTGAGCAGCTCAGCCGAGCGGTGCGTGGATGTGAGCGTGGAAGAACGAAGTGGAGGTTTGCAACCGCAGGGGCTGAGCCGTGCGGCTAAGTTACGCCCAGGGTCTACGACGCAGGACAGCGCAGTCGATCACAATTTCTCAGATGTGTTACGGCGAAAGTTTTCACAAAGCGTTTTCGGTTGAGTCTTTGTGCGCGCACCCCGAGCTAACAATACGAGAGAAAAATTCAGCCTGCTCGGTTGGCTCGGGCGAGCGGCCGAGGAGACGCGCTGAAGATCGCGATGAGGCTTGGATTCGGAGGAGAGGCTTCCGTCCATGCTTGCTTTCCGCGGCTATGTAGCACATCGCAACACCAACGGGATCGCATGAGGACGACAAAGCGGCATGAAAGCGTAGTAGGCCACAAGCGTTGGCCAACGTGTCGAGTCATGGTTCGTTGTCGATTGTCCGTCAGGGACAGCCATCACCTCGGTTCGTGTGATGGTCTTCTCCCATCACGGGCAACTTCCGTCCAGGTAGGCCCATACCCACTCCTGCAAGAGTAAAGCGGTCACCGTCCCTGCGGAACCAATGTCTAATGTTTCGTGGATAAGATGGCAAGGGGAATGCACCACATGAGTACAATAGAACGAGGAGGTGGTTGCTTGACGCATCCAGTACTCAACAGCTTGTTCGGAAATAGGAAGCGTCTGATTCGCACAAAAGGGCGCGCTCCGCGGACTTTTCCTGCAGGTCACACTGACCGGAAAAAGGGACGAGGGCGAGCATCGAGACGGCATGCTCGGTACAGTATTCCTACGTTCCGTCAGCAGCATCGGCCTTCTTTCACCACATCAATCCACTGTATCTGGCCCTCGCTCTGTTGACTCGAGAGCGATAGAAGCGAGAGACGGGCGTGTGCGAGGGTGGAATGAGCGTGTTCGTGTCCCTTGAGACCTGCTCGGAAATTCCGATTTTGCCGCTGTCAAAGGTTGGGCTTGGACCTCGCTGACTACAGCAGGCGCGAAGTGGCGTGCCTGGTTAACTTACACTCGAGTCTGAACAAGAGTGGACAATGCTGAACATTAAATATGATGTATGTCGTCGTTGCCGTCGTTGTCGTCGTCGAGCTGCGGGTTGGACCTGCGCCAGTTCCGCGGCATCGATCCTGTACGCCTTGCCTGGTTGATCCGGCTCCTTCGGTTCGAGCTGCACGGGGAGGACGCAGGGACAGCCGGCGGTGAATGCGTGTCCGACAGCCGACAAATTGGAAATTTGCGAGAGGGCCGCCACCATGCGGTCGCTATGCATGTCTCCGTTTGCGGTCGTGTTTTTTTTCCTTTCTTTTTTGGAGAAATGCTTAGCCGCGCTGTGCTGAGCTGAGCAACTCCGCGCAGGTGAGAGGCGGTCACAAGGTGCAGTGCGTGGACCTTTTTTTTCCTTTTCGAAAGAGGCCGACGGGACAGCCGAGTGGGGGTGGCCGATCCCCAAGTCTCAGTCAGAGCCCCGCTGCTGTGTGCGCTCATCATGAAGCTCTGCGCACACCAACCCACCAAAATCTGTCACACTTGGCGCATCTTGCGCAGTGACATCCAAACTAGAACAGCATCGGCGCTGAGCTTGTTTTTGTGTATTCACCAAGCTGACGAAGCTGGCATGAGAGCAAGCGATGGTGCTGAGCTGAAGGGCGGATTGAGAGCGCAGAAACCGCACAGCCCAAAAAGATTCACGACACCATGTGCTCTCATGCTTTGCCGACGCGCGTCGCTGTGTGCCGGTCTCGGAGGGTGTCGCCTGCTCCGCGGCGTTGTGCTCGCGATCCTAGACTGCTGCTCCCCTCGCCCCAATCCACACATCCTCGCCCTTCTCTCGCCCTTCTCCGCAGCCTGTGTCTGTTCCTGCTTCTCGTCCACGCTCAGTTTCCCGCGCTCCTTTCCATAAGTCCCCCCGCCTGCCCGACTTGACTCCCTGCGGCCTTCCCTTTCAATCTGCGTCCCTCCATCACCTTCGCTTCTCGCTCCCTTCATCTACCGTCACCGCCGCCATTTGCTCTTAAGCACACACTCTGGCGCACACTTGTCCGCTTCGCGTCTTTTCGCCATCGACCTCTGCCACCACAAGGCGGGATCGCACACCACACTGCACCTAGTCTTGCCTGATCCACAGCTTTCCGGCGTCATCGCCCGCACACGTTCTCGGATGCAATAGCTTCAACTCTCGCTTCTCAACCTCACCACCTGATCAGCATTCCCGCTCATCAGGTGTTTGCATTGTCGGACCTCTCACCATGTCCGCCACTTCCTCTTCAACCCCACCGACGGCCGACCCAGCCTCGCATGCGACGGCTGCGGTCGAGGCCTCTTCACAGCCCGCTCCTGTGCCCACCGTCGTCCACGACACCGAGGACGAGAGCCACAGCGAGTCTTCCAAAAGCGCCGTCGCTTCGACCGAACACGCCGCACAGCCTTCCACCACCACTGATGAGAAGCCTGGCTACGAGTACAACCCGGGCGTCCGCAGCTTCGTCGGCGGAAAGCACAAGGAAAAGTGGTACCAGGTCTGGCGGCCCAAGAACCCGCCACTCCCACCACCCAACAGCCTCGACGATGCTCGCCTCATCCCTCTCGCCAACGCAAGCCTCATCAACCGCATCTTCTTCCAATGGATGACCCCCATCATGGTTCTAGGCTACCAGCGTCCCCTCGAGGCCACCGACCTCTGGGCTCTCTCTGAAGACCTCAGCGCCAAGCAGCTTGGTGGTCAGCTCAACACAGACTGGGCTCGACGCGTAGCCGAGGCCAAGGCCTACAATGAGAAGCTCGTCTCTGGCGAGATCCAGCCCGGCCTGAAACTCCGCGCCTCATGGGTCCTTGCCTCCACTCTCAACCCCAAGGGAGGCAATCGTCAGCAGCGCGAAGCCAGATGGAGAGCACCACCAAGGCCCGCTCCTGCCGCTGCTGCCGCCGGACCTCCTCAGCCTGGCAAGCCCAAGCTGCCAAAGGACCCTTCCGGACACAAGAAACCTTCGCTCGTCTGGGCCATGCACGACCAGCTCGGATGGAAGCTCTGGACGGGCCTCGCCTTCAAGATCGTGGGCGACGCCTCACTCATCACCTCGCCTCTCGTGCTCAAGGCCATCATCAAGTACGCTCAGGAACTCTACGCGGCTCACGCTCGCGGCGTGCCCGGTCCTCCGGTCGGTCACGGCGTCGGTCTCTCGTTCGCTCTCTTCTTCATGCAGATCATCTCGTCGCTCGGCACCCACCAGTTCTTCTGGCGTTCCATGTCGTGCGGTGTCGAGGCGCGTGCCGCCCTCATCACCGCCATCTTTGACCGCGCCATGAAGATGAACGGCAAGGCAAGATCCAGCGGAAAGCTCATCAACCACATCTCCACCGACTGCAGCCGCATCGACTTCGCCTCCGCCTGGTTCTCCGTCGTCTTTGCCGCTCCCATCCAGATGATCATCTGCGTCATCATCCTCCTCACCCAGTTGGGACCTTCCGCTCTGGCCGGTCTCGCCATCTTTGTCGTAGCCACGCCCATCCAGCTCCAGACCATGAAGATGCTCTTCAAGATCCGACGTGCCTCGATGAAGTGGACCGACGCACGTGCAAAGACCATCCAGGAGGTGCTCGGCGGCATGCGAATTGTCAAGTCCTTCTCTCACGAGTCCAAATTCCTCCAGCGCATCTACGACATCCGCAAAAACGAGCTCAACGGCATCCGCAAAATCCTCATCATTCGATCCGCCAACATCGCACTCGCATTCAGTCTGCCCATCCTCGCTGCTGTGCTCGCCTTCGTCGTTTACAACCTCACTGGCCATGACCTCAACCCTGCCATCGTCTTCCCCGCTCTCACGCTCTTCCAGCTTCTCCGCATGCCCCTCATGTTCTTGCCTCTCTCGCTCTCCGCTACAACGGACGCAAGAAACGCTTTCGACCGTCTCTACACCGTCTTCACCGCCGAACAGCTCGAAGACACCGTCGAGCACGACGAAGACTCCAAGCACGCCCTCGTCGTCCACGACGCCTCCTTCCGATGGGAGACCGTTGAGGCCGATGAGGCGCTCCCCTCCGCGAAGAAGGGCAAGAACGGAGCAGGTGCCAAGAAGGGTGGCAGCGCCGCAAAAGGTACGGAAGCCAACGCCGGTTCCCGCAAGGGCCTGTTTGGCAAGGCCAAGAACTTCGCAAAGAAGTCCTCCGTGCCCCCCGCGGCCAACGCACCAGGCCTCCCGGCCCCCGTCACGGCAAAGGTACCGGACACGGACAATGGAAGGCGTCTGGAGCAGATCCGCGCCGAGCAGAGCGATGCAGCAGCCGATGGCGACAACGAAGCCGTGCTGGATGTGGCCAAGCTCGAGCCCACCGTGGGCGAGGCGCAGTCGCTCGAAAAGGTCGAGGAGACGGCGCAGGAGCCCTTCTCCATGTCGCACATCAACGTGACCATCCCCAAGGGCGAACTCGTCGCCATCGTCGGTCCTGTCGGCTCGGGCAAGTCGTCGTTCCTGCAAGCATGCATCGGCGAGATGCGCCAGACGGGCGGCTCGGTGCAGTGGGGCAGCGAGCGCGTCGCCTACTGCTCCCAGAGCGCCTGGATCCAGAACGCTACTCTGCGCGACAACATCCTCTTCGGTCAACCGTTCGACGAGGAGCGCTACTGGGAGGCAGTCAAGGTCTCGGAGCTCGAGGCGGACCTTGCCATCCTGCCAGCCGGCGACCTCACCGAGATCGGCGAGAAGGGTGTCAACCTTAGTGGTGGTCAGAAGCAGCGTGTCAACATCGCGCGTGCGCTCTACTACAATGCCGAGATCGTCTGTCTCGACGACCCACTCTCGGCCGTCGATGCTCACGTCGGCAAGGCGCTTTTCTACAACGCCATCATGAGTCTGCGTGCCAAGGGCACCACCGTGCTGCTTGTCACGCACGCTCTCCACTTCCTTCCGGACGTCGACCGCATCATCACGCTCGAAGACGGCCACATCGCCGAGATGGGCACGTACGACCAGCTCAACACCGCCAACGGTCCCTTCCAGCGACTCGTCCTCGAATTCGGAGGCGAGAAGGAGAAGGATGAGGAAGAGAAGAAGGAAGACGAGGCCGAGGCCATCGAGGACTCGGTCGACGACACCAAGAAGGGCAAGAAGGTGGACCGCAACCACCTCTCGGGCGGCAAGGCTGGAGAAAAGGCGGGTGCGCTGATGCAGGCCGAGGAGCGCAACACGGGCTCGGTCTCGTTGCAGGTCTACCTCTCGTACTTCAAGTTCGGCCGCGGTGCGTACATGGTGCCGCTCTGCGTGGGCAGTCTGGCGCTCATGCAGACGACCAACATCCTCAACTCGTACTGGCTCATCTGGTGGCAGAAGAACCACTTTGACAAGAGCATCGGCTTCTACATGGGCATCTACGCCATGCTCGGCATCGTGGTCACGATCCTGACGTTCGTGATGGGCTGTGCCATGGGCTTCCTCAGCTACTATGCGTGCAAACGCCTGCATCACGAGGCGATCCAGCGCGTCGTGTACGCGCCCATGGCGTGGCTCGATGTGACGCCGATCGGACGTATCATGAACCGCTTCTCCAAGGACGTTGATGTGGTCGACAACCAGCTTGCCGACGCCGTGCGCATGGCTGCCAACACGATCGCATCGGTGGCGGGTGCTGTGATCCTCATCACCATCCTCACGCACTACTTTGTCATTGCCGTTGCCGTCGTGCTCGTGTTCTACTTCTTTGGCGCGCTCTTCTACCGCTCGTCGGCGCGAGAGGTGAAGCGACTCGATGCGATCCTGCGATCGAGCCTCTACTCGCACTTTTCCGAGACGCTGTCGGGTCTCGCCACGATCCGCGCCTACCGCGAGACGGAGACGTTCGTCCGCGAGAACCAGAAGCGCATGGACATCGAGAACCGCGCGTACTACCTCAGCATCACCAACCAGCGCTGGCTGGGTGTGCGCCTCGACATGCTGGGTGCGCTGCTCGTGCTCATCGTCGCGCTGCTGACCACGGCCAGCTCGACGCCGATCACGGGCGGCAACGCGGGCATTGCGCTCACCTACATGCTCACCGTCGCGCAGGCCTTCTCGTGGATGACGCGCCAAATCGCCGAGGTGGAGAACGACTCGGCGTCGGTGGAGCGTCTGCTGTACTACGCCGAGGAGCTGGAGCAGGAGAAGGCGCAGACGCGCACCGACAACCCGACGCGAGAGTCGTGGCCCGAAGAGGGCCGCATCTCGTTCAAGGACATCTGGCTGAGCTACCGACCTGGCCTGCCGTCGGTGCTCAAGGGCATCTCGTTCGAGGTGGGCAGCGGCGAGAAGGTGGGCATCGTCGGGCGCACGGGTGCAGGCAAGAGTTCGCTGCTCACTGCGCTGCTGCGACTGGTTGAGCTGAGCAAGGGCTCGATCGAGATCGACGGCGTGGATGTCGGCAACATTGGGCTGGAGGATCTGCGTCGCAAGCTGGCGATCCTGCCGCAGGAGCCGCTCCTCTTCAGCGGCACGCTGCGTTCGAACCTGGATCCGTTTGGCATTTACGACGACGCGAGGCTGAACGATGCGCTGAAGCGCGCGTACCTGATTGGCGACGACACGCACACGCATGGAGCGGCTACGCCGATCATGCCCGTGACGGAGCCGGCGAGCGAGACGGCGTCGACGCACGACGACGAGAAGGCGGCGCTCGCAGTGCCTGGCGACGCCACGCCGGGCAGGAACGTGTCGCGCATCAACCTGGACACGGTGATCGAGGAGGAGGGTGCGAACCTGTCGGTGGGGCAGCGCTCGCTCGTGTCGCTCGCGCGCGCGCTGGTCAAGAACTCCAAGATCATCCTGCTGGACGAGGCGACGGCGTCGGTGGATCTCGAGACGGATGCCAAGATCCAGCAGACGATTCGCGAAGAGTTTGGCAACCGCACGATCCTGTGCATCGCGCACCGGCTGCGCACCATCCTGTCGTACGACCGCATCGCCGTGTTCGACAAGGGCGAGCTCGCCGAGTACGCGAGCCCGCTCGAACTGTTTGAGCGCGAAGACGGCATCTTCCATTCGATGTGCGTTCGCAGCAACATCACGCGCGACGAGATCGTGCGCAACGCCAAGACTTCGGCGTTCCAGTAGCTGTCAAACCCCGCCGTGGCCCGTCTACAAGGTGCCTCCAAGGTGCACACACATACACGATTGCATGGATCCCTGTAGAAGTATTTCTCAATGCATAAGGCTTTTTGATTGGATTTGGGAACGTCTAGGATATGGAATGCGATGTAAAAGTACAGATGCAGGTTGTGGCTGCAGAGTGAGAGAGAGACGTCAAGTGTAGCTTGGATGTTCAAGGGCCGGCAGAACGGAAGGACGAAGATTGGGGAGGACTAGCTGTAGCTTCCCATCTGGTTCCCGGATTTGGGGCAGGAGATCTTTGCGATATTTTTGGACAGAATGTCGCTGACGACGGCGTACATGTTCCTGACGTCGGTGAGTTGCATCTTGAGTCTGTAGACCGACTTTCTGTCGTGTTCACGAATGGCCTCTGCATAGTCCTGCACCCCGGGAAATCTTACAAGCTTGGCGGCCATATCTCCGCGCGCAGAATGGTAGGTATAGGGTGTTGCGATGAGGTTATACGCAGCGTCTTGCGAGCGCACGATTTCGTTGAGCGCCTCTTCTTGAATCGAAACGCCAAACGTATCGCCGTCTTCGATCTGGGGCATCTGCAGATTGATGTACATCTTGAGTGCGTCCATGAGCTCGATCAGCTCATCCCATTCGGCACGCAGCTCATCGAAGGCTCTGCTGAGGTAGATAGGGGTCTTGACAATGCCCGTAAAGACGTGTGCTGATCCCTCCCCCTCGTGCGAGGCAGTCTCGCCATTCGCCGCAGCAGTCTCCGTCTTGCGCTTCTTACTCGACGGACCATCCGTGTCGCTGGAGGAAGAAGAGGCGGGATACACTGTAACGTCGGTTCCAATGGCAGAGGGCTCGTAGTAGCGGCTCTTGGAGAAGAGGTGCTCCTTGTTCGCGTTTACCTCTGCGATCTTTGCGTTGAGCGAAAGGATCTTGCCCGGCAGCGTCTTTTGGATGATGTTGATCGCGTTGTCGCGGATGCTTTGTTGCCAGGCCTCGAGCGCGTCCTTGGTGGACTGTTCGAACTGGAGCTTCACTGCGACCTTCGACATGTTCGCGGCGAAAGGATGTGTTGTTGCTCGTTGCGGTGGACAGGAAGAAAGCAAGGAAGGGTCCACGAGGAGCTGACCAGCAACTCCACTTTGGCGGCAAAATTTGTGGCTCAGCTCCGCGGCTACAGCGGTGAGACTAGATTTAACAAATTGCTGGATTTTTTGGGCCGCTCGCGCACCGACCAACACCCGCTCAGCTTCGCGTGTCCCCCTTTGGACCCCTCCTGACCTCATCATCCGCATACACCACGAAGCCGAAAGCACTCCAACAGCGGCAACAAAGGTCGCTTCCGAGGTACATCCTCACGATGAGCCTGCAGTTCGACGAGGCCGAGCTGCTCAAGGCGTACAATCTCGACTCGCTCGAGCCTTCGCAATGGCACACCACCGAGGCCGAAGCCGATGCCAAGGGTGCCGCCTCGTCCATGGGTGTGGCAGACGAGCCCGACCCGCTCGGCCTGCGTTCGTCCATGGCCACCTTCCGCGGCCTGCCCAAGGACGTCAAGACGCAGACGTCGCTCTCGTCCAAAGCATTTGACGCCAAGGTCTTCCTATCCACCATTCACCCCGACGCGACGTTCGCCGACCTGTCGCACGGCATCCTCCACCTCAAGAACAGCATCGACCAGCGCTCCGAGGCGCTCAAGGTGCTGGTCGAAGACAACTTCGACCGCTTCGTCGCGGTCAAGGCCACCACCGACGGCGTCTTTCGCGAGATGCGCGACACCGAGTCTGGACCCTTGCAGCCCCAGGCGGACTATGGCGTGGCGTCGCTCAACACGATCCTCGCCAACGCCTCGGCCAAGGCGGACCAGGTGTTCATGCCCGTGCTCGAAAACAACCTCAAGACGATCAAGCTGCGCTCGACGCTCGGCGTATTCGAGCGCTCCAAGTTCTTCTTCAACCTGCCCGGCTCGCTGTCCGAGTCGGTGGAGAGCGGACGCTACGATATGGCGCTGCGCGACTACAAGAAGGGCAAGTATCTGCTCGACAGTCGACCGGGCCAGCTGCTGGCGGTGGGCAGCGCCAAGCCGCCCGAGTCCGCCGGCGGCGCGCGCAGCGATGTGCAGCAGAAACGCGTCTTCGCCAAGGTGTGGGACGCGGTAGAGGCCACCATGAAGGACATGCAGAGCCGGCTCACCGCACAGCTGCGCGAGCCGCGCCGCAACGTCGACGAGCAGGAACGCACCATCGAGATCCTGCTCGAGCTCGATCCCACGGACGATCCCGTGTCGATCTATCTCGAGGCGCAGCACCAGCATCTGCGCAGCGTCATGCGCAAGACGTTCGACGCCGGCGTGAGCCGGATCGAGGCAACGCGCGCAGTGCAGCGGCCGTCGAGCAGCGTTGCTGAGCGCGACCGTGCACGCGACCTCCAGACGAGCATGCGGCTCACGGGCCAGCTCGACGCGAGCTTTGACAAGTGCACGGGCGCCGACGAATGGCGTGCGATCCGCGACCTGGTCAAGGCGCTGTCCGAAACCATGCTCGGCGGCCTGCCGAGCTTCTGGAGGGTCGCCAAGAACCACGCCGAGGGCAAGTTCATCAAGACCAAGGCGCGCGGTGGTGCCGGTGCGGGCGGGGACAGGGTGGCGGCGCAGAACAAGGCGTGGGCAGTGGAGGCGCTCGAGGCGTATATCAGTCTGGTGTCGCATTTGTTCTCGCTGACGGACGTGTCGATCTTGATGCGCCAGCCGCTGCCGCCCGTGGCGGCGTGGGTGCCCGTGGGAACGAGCTCGGCGACGGCAGCGCATTTTCTGCGCGAGACGCTTGCGCACATCGTTGATGCGTGCAACGATCTAGCGGCACTGGGGATCGCGTCGGCGGCGACGCTGCGTGCGCTGCTCACCAATGCGCGCTTCTGCTTTGTGCAGGTGGTGTGTGTGCTGTGGCAGGAGGACGCCAAGATCTTTCATCTGCTCGAGGACTGGACGCTCAATCCGGACGAGCAGGCCACCACGCTGCATCTGCGCGCCATTGCTGCGTTCCACAAGAGCAACGCGCGCCAGGCATTCCATCTTGCCGGTGGGCGGTCGGCGTCGACACCTGTGTCCGCTCTCGAGGCGCGCGGCAAGAACCGTGCTGCCGAACAGCCCGTGGCGAGCGAGTTTACCACGCGCATCAAGGGTGCGTTCCTCGATGCGCTCTATGCCTTTCTCGACGGCATGGTGCAGTTGGCCTTTTCCGAGTACAGCCCGCTGGAGCCACGCACGGCGTTGTCGGTGCAAGCCGTTCCAGGACAGCCGGGGAGCTCGGTCGATGTGCGCGATCTCGACACACGCGTGCTGTTGAGCGTGACCAACTTGGCGCACCTCACGCGCAGTGTAGTCCCGGGGTTGGTCAAGCAGTTCTCGGACGCATACGCCGTCAAGATGGACGACGACCTGGCGACGCTAGCCGAAGTGGCGGTACAACTGGACGCGATCCTGTTCAACGACTATGTTCAGCGCAAGTCAGGGGTGCTTTCGCAGATAATCTCGCGGGGGATTCTCGAGTCGGGCATTGACTGGGCGTCGATTCCGAAGCCTTCGGGCGTGCATTCGTTTATCTACGAGGCGCTGTTGTCGCTCGTCGAAGTGCACGCGCACGTGCGGAGTATCGCCAAACCTCTCGTCACGCGCACCATCACCACGCTCGTCGACGATCTCACCGCCACCACTCTCGATGCCTTTCAGCAAGTCGGAAGATTCGGCATGGGAGGTATGCTGCAGGCTACACTTGAGATCGAGTTCCTCCATCAGACTCTCGCGGCATACATCTCGCCTCAGGCGGAACAGAGGCTCAAGAGTGTATACGAAACCATCTCGCAGAACTACGTGCGCACTCAGAGCGACAAGGATACCCTCAATGCCGAGCTCGAACGCGTTAAGCAGATCCTCGTCCACACGCGCAAGTCCACTGCCCTCGAGTTCCTTTGCTTCCGCAAAAATAGAGTCGCCCCACCAAAGGACAAGGCCCCGGACCAGTAGCTTCCACACTAATGCGGGCAATTCCAGACACAGCGGTCTTTCACACAGCTCGGGCCTGATCGTTGAAGTTTTCGCAAAGTACCATTGGAAAAACTGTACACATGAGGGAGAAAGTAGGAGCCATAGTGGTGGTGATGTGAAAGCGCTCGAGTCCGACGGCGAGAGGAGAAAGGCTGCGGTGGTGCTCTCTGGTCGGACCTCTTGCGTGGCTGACTATTTTTGGAAGAAACCGGTGAAAGGTCCAAGAGGGGTGGGGGGGACGAGTCTATTGTGATGCTGACAATGCTGGTGGTGCGGATCCTGGGAGGGTATCGGGGATGATGGGAGCGACCTGTTTATTCCCCTCTGCCATGAAGCGCTGCATGAGCACACCGACGCCCTCGAACACGCCGAGCAGAATGCCGCACATGATGCCCGAACCGACCGCGGTCTTGGGGCCCGATCGGATAGCCAGGCCGCCTCCGGTCATGAAGCCGGCGATGATGGCGTTCCAGGGATCCTCCTTCTGACGGATGCCCTTGACGGCGCAGTCGAACGAGGAGAACATGCCGCCCCACACGCCGAAGTTGCCTCCGAGCACGGGTGCGCGCGCCTTGATCGCCGAGAGCGAGCCGGGCAGACGCTCACCGCGCGGGCTGTTGCGCGCACCCTTGATGCCGTGCCAGATGGTGCCGCCCACTGCACCCATGGCAAACGCACCGCCAAAGTCGTTCAGGATGACCCATGGACATGGGTCGCGCGTGTGGTCGGCGTGCGACATGCTGTGTGGTTATTTGCGAGCACCAGCGATTAGTGTTGCTCGAGGCGGGATGCAGACAGGTAAGGCTCGGCGCTAGGCGTGTGCGATGCGTGCGAGACCAAGCTGGGTTGCGTAGCTGCGTGGTGTCCAATGCCGATACGAGCTGATGCCTTTTCTAGCGACAAGCCTTGGGATGCTATGCTACTTGCGGTCTGATTCGAATGTTGCAGCAGCTGCCGTGAAGCTGTGTGCGACTCGAGCTGCTTTCGGTTTTAGCGAGGACAAAGGGAGCGTCCGAGTGTGCTTCCGTCGTAGGCGCTGAGCAAGTTGCTTTGGTTGAAGCTCTTTGAGGCTGTGCCAAGTCTGCGTTGGTCGCGTTGCAGCTGCTGAAGTACGGACTGACGAGTTGGTCCGACGGTCGAAGCGATGAGGTGAAAGACAGGTGGAGAAGCAGAAAGAGATGGTGATTCGCTCGCAGCTGCCGACTCGGGCCCACAGCCGGAAGAACGCGAAGCTGAGCCAAGAATCGGCCTCAATTTCCAACCACTTTTTTTCCCCTCGTGCAAGTGGGCGCCGGCTGTCGTCAGCCTCTGCGGAGAGACAGAGAGAGTAAAGATTTTATCGGCCCCCACCACCCGCCAACGGCTGCGAAATTCGAGCAGAATCGGGCATCCTGCTCTTGTGACCCCTTCAACCTCCACGGCAAGGTCCGATTTTTCCCCAACCTGTAAGATCGCACCCTCGCTCGAGCCGGTTTCGCGCGAGAGAGAACGACATTCAAACCCACACTCACACCCGTAACTTAGATTTGAACAGTTGAGGCTCTAAGGCATGGTGGCATTCAGTCTTCTGTAAAGATCTAGGCATCCATGGCCTTGCGGTTGATCTGGGGCGTCTCCTTGGGATCGACATAGGGGACGTGGCCAAGACCGAGCTTGTTGCCCAGCAGCTTCCAGAAGGGCACGCCCGAAGGATGGTAGCTGCCGTTCTTGAGGCCCGTGAATGTAAAGTCGTCCCACTTGGGGAAGTGCGAACGCAGCATGAACTTGACCTGCCAGTCGGGCTGCATCGACGTGACACGTCCACTCTTCGGATCAATATACCAGCTCTGTTAACAACACGAACGAAGATAGAGGGTCAGTGAAGAGCTCCGTGTCGTGATTTCAACTGATCGGGGTATGGGAGAAAACTCACCTTGCAGCCACTGGTGAAAACGAGCTGGGACATGGCTTTGGCGATCCAGTGCTGCTCGTCCAGCTCGGCCTTGAGCTTGACCTGGAATGTGGGGATCTTAGCGCGCTGGACGCGCTCGTCGGCCGGGGTGCCGGGCATGTGGTCGATGGCCAGCTGCGGCGGGCGTGCGGCGGCAAGCATGGGCTTGGCCACCTCGAGCAGAAAGTTGACCGTGCACTCCGAGGCAAAGATGAGACTCTGGTTGCCCGTGCCCGTGTTGGCAGCGTTGATCTGGCCCATATTGGGGAAGCCAGCATTAAGCGCCGAGCGGTAGGCGATCATGCCGCCCTCGCCGTACTTGGCCCAGTGGTCATGGAGCGATCGGTTGGTACCGATGATCTTCAGCGGTGCACCTGCAGCATGCGGCTCGAACCCATTGGCCATGACGATCACATCCGCCTTGATGCGGCGTCCGTCGGCGGTGACGACGTGGTGCGGCTCGATGCGCTGCACCTTGGTGTTGTCCACCTTGACGTGCGGCTTACGGAGCGCGGGGTAGTAGTCGTCGTCAATGATGCGGCGCTTGCACCCGACCATGAGTTCGTCCTTCTTGGGTAGCAGCATGTCCCAGTACTCCTTGGGCGCATTCTTCTTCAGGTGTGCCTCGCACTTGCGGCGCCAGTTCCAGCGGAAGAGCCGACCGAGCGGATTCTGCAGGATGAGAATAAAGTGCGACTCGAGGACGAGCCAGATGAGCAGACGCTGCAGCTTGCGCACAAACACCGACTTTTGCAACAGCCACTTGAAGCCCGGGATGTCGTCGAACGGGTTGTGTGGATGCGGCGCAATCCAGTGCTTGGAGCGGATGAACTGCGTGAGCGACTTGGAGTGCTCGGCCAGGTACGGCACACATTGGGTTGCCGAGCATCCGTTGCCGATCAGCACCACGTCCTTGCCCTCCAGCGACACCGAGTGATCCCACTTGGCCGTGTGGAAGATAGGTCCTGCGAACGTTTCGTGGCCTTCAATATCGCAGGGCTTGGGCTGCGAAAGACCGCCTACAGCACTGACGAAGAACTTGCAGACAAAGTGGTGCTTTTCGCCGTCGCTGCCGTCCTTGCGCCAGTCCTGGCTCCACACGTGCCACAGACCCGTCTCGCCGTCGTACCTCGCCTCCTGCACGGTAGTCTGGAAGTGAAAGTTCTTTTGAAGGTCGTGCTCCGCTGCAACCGTGCCAAAGTAGTGCTTGAGCTCCTTCTGCTGCGGGTAGAACGTCGACCAGTTGCCCTTGGTGGCAAACGAGAACGAGTAGACGGGCGCCGGCACATCGCATGCACAGCCCGGATAGGTGTTGTTGGTCCATGTGCCTGCTGGGTCCTCGCTGCGCTCGAGGATCTTGATGTCGTGAATGTTGAACTTGCGCTTGAGCTGGCAGGCCATGCAGATGCCAGAGATGCCTGCGCCCACGATGACCACATCGTGGTACTCGGGCGTGAGCACTGGCTGCTCGCACGGTGGCAGTGACTCGACCATCGTTACTTTTGCTAGTGTCGAAAAGGCAGAGCGCGGTCTGACGGGCAAGGTGCGGCACTGCAAAGATGGAGTCGAGAAGTTATACGTGCAGTGGCGGTGGATACCTTGAAAGGAAGGAGGAGCGCTTCGAAGATGCACCGCTGCAGATCAACATCGCGCTTCTGTGCGGGGAAAGCGCGAGGTGTCCACCGCCGACAGGTCGCCACCGCCCAGCGAGCGAATGCTCGATTTCGGCTTTCACACGCGCTGCGCATGTCAGCACGCACACACACCTGCTGGCGCCGTCGATCCTGCAATTCTATCAAAATCAGGCTCACCACGTCCGCACCACGCTACACAAATCGCTCGCAGAAACGGGAAATGACAGTGTATCGAAAAGCACGAGATCGAGAACCAAAGAAACAAAAGGATTGTTCGTAAGCCGAGGCTGAGCAAGCTTAGCACAGCAGCTTGGAAAATAAAGAGAAAGAAAAGCAGAAGCAGAGCAACGGGCACCACTGCTGCTGCGAGAGGAGAGAAGCAGATGGCAAGGACCCATCTGAGCTACTCCATTCCAGGGCTAAGCAAAATAGCGCAGAGAGCCGCACTTAGTTGTGCGATGTGAGGCTCCACTGGCTGAGGGGCACCGACTTGGGCGTAGCCTGGTCGGCAGCCGAGAGCGAGTCCCACTGCGGCTGCCACAGCACCTGGAGGGTCTGGGCGCCCGACTGGGTGCCGTCGAGGTCGATCTGGAGCGCGGTCACGCCGGTGTTGACCTGGTCCGAGTCCTCGGGCGGCGCACTGTACGTGGCTTGGCCGTAGATGCGCGTGGCGGGAGGGCCGGTGGCGGTGAACACGGCATTCGACGGGCTCAGGATCTGCACCTTCATCGTCTTGGTGCCGCCGAGGCTCACCTTGCCCACCACGCCGGCGTTGGGGTCGGTGATGGAGCTCTGCGTGAGCGTCGCCGTCTTGCCGTCCGCCGAGAGGCTGACGGTGCCGTTGGTCTGCACACGCCACTTGACGTCGGTGATGGAGCTCGACTGGCCGATCTCGTCCTGAACGAGCACCTGTCGGCGTCCGTTGAGCAGGCGGATACCACGTCGCACCGTGCCAGCAGCCTGGCTATAGCAGCTGCTGAGGTCGGTCACAAACGAGGCGGCGTCAGTCGTGGCAGGCTTGAACGAAAGATCGCCCGTCTGCGCGACGCCGGTCGAGGTGTAGTTGTTGACGGGCAGGCAGTTGGCCACGTTCTGGTTCTGCATGTTGATCGTGAGCGTGTTCTGACCGTCGGTGGCCTTGCGGTAGTAGGTCCAGCGATCCGAGCCCTGCGTCTCGTTGGAGAAGTAGCCGGTCGAGAGGTAGTTGCCATTGCCGTACTCGCCGGCCCAGCGTGTTCCGAGCGCATCAATGACAAAGTCACCAGCGTCGAGGTCGCCGTGCGTCTGGTGTCCGGTGAGGTTGGAGGCCTTGACACCAACAAAGACGGCGCTGGGATCGGTCCACGAAGATCGCATGCTGACCCACGAGCCGCGCGTGTCGTCAAAGTATCGGTCGAGGGGCAGGCCGTTCCAGAAGGCGCCCTTGGCGGTAGGCTCGTACCAGAACATGCTGAGCGGGTCAAAGGCCGCATCGGCGCGGTCACGCTGGTAGAGGGCGGGTCGCGCATCGCCGTTGAGCTTCGAGTAGAGCATGAGCTGGTTGGCGGTGGTGGCAAACTTGTTCGGGCCGTTGTCGCCGTACGCAAACAGACCGCCGGGGCCCGAGACGTACATGTGGAAGTCGGAAGTCTTGTACCAGTTCGGGTTGGCCGCCATCAGGCCCTGGTCAGTGCCGGTGGCCGAGATGAGCGACGAGAGGGCTCGTGCCTGGGCGTTGGTGCCAAAGTACCAGTAGTTGGGGGTTTCGGTCCAGGTGCCGTCGTCGTAAGCGCCAGTCATGCAGTTGGACCTCATGTTGGTGAGGGCCGAGTTGATGATGCTGTCAGCGATGCTGGTCTGGTTGGAGTCGCCGTCGCCTCGGATGGCGAGGGCGCCGGTGAGCAGGCCGCCATTGCAGACGCAGTTCCAGTTGCCGTCTCCGTTCTCGGGCAGCCTCCACCAGCCAGTACCCTGGTACTGTGCCTGACCGGGCACGAGACCGTAGTTGACGATGGCGCTACGGATCATGGACTTCTCGTCGTCGGACCAGTCATTGTAGAGCCAGTCGTACGCCATGGCGAAGGCCGACGTCATCTCGGCAACGTCGAGGAAGTGATCGGGGTTCCAGTGAGTGCCGTTCTGGCCAAAGTCGGTAGCCGTGTTACCAGCGGCAGTGTTGAGCTCGAGGTAGAGGCGGTCCTTGAACGAGGTGTTCTTGGAGATCTTGTAGGCGTAAGCGAAGGCCTTGACACGCTGCTGGACCTCGCGGCTGACATCGAGGATGCCCGAGCCGGTCGGACCGCCGTCGAAGACGTACTTGACGGGCGGCTGCGAAGCCCAGTTGGTAGCGTTGTTGAAGATGGTGGAGTTCCAGACGGTGAGGTAGGCATCGTTGGCGATCTTGGTGGGCAGGCAGTCCCACTCAGCCTGGGTGGTCATGATACGCGGGTGAGGACGGAGGTTGGTGAGGCTGTTGGTGGCGGACCACGAGTCGGAGCAGGACTGGTTGTGGGCCCGGCCGGAGTAGGAGGCAGCCGAGGTGTCGACGTTGGCCGAGACGAAGGCCGGGTTGCCGTAGGGGTCGGTGCCCTGGTAGAAGAGCATGTTGTTGCCGCCGTTCTTGGCAGCCTGCTGGGCGGCGGTGAGAGCGGCGCCCTGGACGTTGGGCGATGAGCCGCTGCCTACGCTGCCGCTGCCGCTGCTGCTGCCACTGCCGCTAGAGCTGCCGTTGTTCTTGGCGGCTCGCGCGCCAAAGATGCCACCGACCACAGCGCCGGCGATGATGAGGAGGAGCAGAGGAATACCAAACTTGATCCACTTGGAGACGCCACGCTTGGGCTTGGCGTAGGAGTAGGTGGCGGCAGCCTGGGTAGCAGCGTTGCGCTGCTGACCGTGGCCGTAGCCGGCGCCCTGATTGGCGTAGAGACCCTCGTGCGACTCCTTGTAGGCGGAACCCTGGTAGCCGGAGGCATGGTCAGGGTAGTCCTGGTACCCGGCGGCGGAAGCATTGCCGCCGCTGTAGCCCTGCTGGTAGGGCTGCTGCTGGTAGCTCTGCGAGTAGCCCTGCTGGTAGCGCTCATCGTACTGAGACGCGTTCGAGTGAATGTAAGGGTCCTGAGGTCGTTGATACGACATTTTGACGATCCCTAAAAGTTGGCCTTCTGATTATGATGAACAACGAAGAAGCGGATCGCCGAGCAAACAACAGTTGAGGAAGCAGAGATGAGCGACTCGCACGCGAGCGTGATCTGCCAAGGACAGTGGCGCCAACTTACCTTGACGGGCCAGCGAGTGGGGAAAGTGTGGGTGACGTTGGTGGTGGTCGGGATGAAGTAGCGGGGATCGCGATGCGTGCGAGATGAAGTGAGCCCGCTGCTGCCTCAGGGTCAAGTCCAAGGGATCCACAGGAGTTGCAGCGTGGCGGTGGGATGATTCGGCGGTCGATGCGAGCTAGCTTGCCAGCGTGAGCCGAGTCGAAGAACACGACCGAGATGCAGCCAAAAATGCAGCAGCATCGGCGGCAGAGGCACAGCAACAAGCACAAGCACAGCACTGCACACTTTCTTGGCAGCACCTTGCCGGCACCACCAGCGACAGCCCGAGCGCAGAGACGCGGAGGCACGTCGGGGTGCAGGCACCGGCACTCCGAGGCCAGGCCAAGGCGCGCGTCAGATCGGCGGGTGGAAATCAGAAAAAAGGGGACCAGTCAGCCCTGGATGCCGAGAAAGGGGCCAGTCGGCGTTGTTGCTTTAAAAAAAACATGCGAATATCCTCGGCATTGATCTGCCGCCGCAGCTGCATCCTGCCGTGGCATGGACGCAAAGCTGAACTGCATACAAGTCCTGCTGTATGAATCGGCAAGCGCTCACTTTGAGCACTTGGCTTGGAGCGCCGCAACCGAGCCATACGCAGCCGCAACGGCAAGCTCGGACGAGCCGATCGGCACTCAGGCCGCGCTTCGGCGGGAGGCTCGTGTGGCAGCAGCACATCGAATTCAAAAGTTTGGCACTCTGCTAAGCGAAGAACTGCCTCCGAATTGAATTCTCACCGTGCGGCTCGGTCCAGCTTGAAAATTCAAAAGTCGTGAGTGTTGGTTTCTCCAACCCGCTCCGAGCCTTGAGAGCTGTGCTTTGCGCGCCAGGCGTGGCGCCAAGTCCAATTCACCGTCCGCCCTCTCCGACTCGGCCAACGCCAGCCAGGTCCGCCATCGAGCCACTCAAACCCCCTGCCGATGACCAAACATGATCGGGGCTATCGGGATCGTATCCGCTCATATCATCGGCCGCGACCGACTCGCTAGTCTCTCATTTGCCTCTCTTCAGTCACACCGTCACGCTGCCTCGTCTTCTAGAAGTACAAGATTTGATATTCAGTACTGACATGACCGTCACCGCCTTCAACGGCGATTCGAAGGGAGGCGCATGGAGCCCGACAGCATGCTCGGGTCCACCGACGCCGGCATCACCTCGTCCTCCGGAACCGGCGAGCGGATGAACGGACTCGGACTCGCCGAGCCGCGAGCAAGGTGGCCAGAGCCGAAGCCCATGCCCGTCTTGCTGTCAGAGCCGAGCGAGTACATTCCTGCGCCGCTGTGGTCGCCGAACGCAGCCGGCCCGACCAAGCCGCTTGCCGCCATAACGGTGAAGCTGCCGTCGTCTCCACTCGAGCTCTGCGGGATCACCAGCGCATTGCTGCCATGCATCGACGCCTGCACCTCGTCCTCCTTGCGAGCCTCCTCGTCCTTCGACTTGCTCTCTTCTGTCTCGATGATCGGCGGCGGCGCCACTTCCGGCACCACCAGACGACCCGCCTTCCATCGGGCTCCGCACGCATTGCACAGCTGCGACGGCCCCTTGGGTCCGCGTCGCCACATGGGCGTCTTCGTCTTGCCGCAAGCTCCGCAGCTCTTGATCGAGCCGTCCGGATTATGCGTCGCCACATGTCGCTTGCGCTTCGGCGGCTTGGCAGGCGTCGAACCCGCTTCCGTCTGAATGCCGTTCGGCCCAATCACGGTGAGTCCGATGCCTTCGTACGAGAAGCTGACGTCGTCCTCGCGTGCGCCCGCCTTGCGCTTCACCATGGGTCGTCCGGACACGCACTGAGGGCGAACCGCAAATCGATCCTGAAGGTGGTCCTCCAGGCCCTGAGGCAGCAGCGCCGGCGCAACGCGCGGCAAGATGAAGCGTCGGTCGGGCATCTGACTGTACAGGTCAACGAACGAGTCGGTAGTCTCCTTGTGGAACTTGATCTCCTCCATCGGCAGGTCCAACAGGTGGTATCGGATCTCCGGCACCAGGAACTCGGCAACGTCCGGCTCGAGCTCGATCTCGGGCTCTCGCTTGACCGGCTGGCATGTCATCGTACCCGGCACGCGTCCGAACGCCTCCCAGAGGCTCTCGGTCACTCCGCCCTTGATGCTCCACGTGAGAGGGTACACCTCGTGCTTCTTGCTCAGATTGAGGTCGGTCATCCCATTCATCTCGCTGGCTTCTTGCTTGATGGCCTTGCTGCTCTTCTTGCCGCCCGTGCTGGTGCTGCCTTTCTTCTTCTTCCCGGAGGCCACCGACGTGGACTCGCCGTTCTTGGCGTCAGCTGGAGCCTGCGCCTCCGGTGAGGCTGTCGAATTGGCGGCCTGAGAAGCTGGGGGCGTTGTCTTGCTAGGATTGAGTCTTGCCTCTTCGGCCGCTTTTCGCTTGAGCTCCTCTTCGAGCTCGCGAAGCCCACTGCCGTCCGCCGCGTCCGAGCCAAGCGATGGAGCGAAGAAGCTGAGCTTGAGCTCCGGCTCGATCCTCTGGCTCTCTTCGTCTTCCGAGTCATTGTCGAAGAAGCTGCGCCTCTCCTTCTTCACCTTTGGGATCGAAGGTCGCTCGATGCCCTCGGTGCGCTCCACCAGGCACTTCCACAGCGGAAGGATGAAGCGCATGCTCGGATTCTCTCGGAATTCGACGATGATGACCGGAGGTTTGGGTGGACTATCGGTGGGCCATCCAGGAGGAGGATGACGGAGTTTGTTCGAAACGGGCGGCACGGTCGGCTGCTGCTGTTGTTGCTGTTTCGGCTGCTTCTGCTGCTTCTCCTTCTGTTGCTTTTGAGCCATCTGCTTGTCTGCCTGTGCCTTTGCTTTCGCCTCGGCCTTGGCCTGCTTCTTTGCCTCGCGTTCCTCGATCTTGGCTTGCTTCTTGCTTGCCTTGGCTGCCTCATCCACTTTGGTCTTCTTGGTCTTCTTACCTGCTGCTGCGTTGGCTGCAGAGGCGCCGTTGCTGGCAGACGAGCCCGCAGCACCAGCCTTGTTGGCGGCAGCTGCGTTGCGTGCCTCGTCCTGCCGGAGCTGCGCAGTGATAGCTTGGATCCAAACGCCGAGTGCCTTGAGCTGGTTCGGATTCGCTTTTCCCGACGCGGCGATGTGGAGAAGCTCCTGCAGCTCAGGGTTGAGCGCAGCAGTGGCGTTGACTCGCGACACCAACACAGCGTCGATCGCTGGAGGTGGCGGAACGCCGGCAGGGCGTGGCGGAGGCTGCGTGGACGTAGACGCGGCGGAGGCGTCAGCGGGCTTGCCGGCTGCGGGCGCTTGAGGCGATGGGGCAGACGTGCTGGTTGCGCTCGGAGCTGCCGGTGTGGTGCTTGTACCTGCAGCAGGAGCCGCCGCAGTCGCTGACGTCGATGGACCTGCAGAGCTACTTGCAATGTTGTCTGCTGCCCGCGGGATGACAGGAGCGGTCGCTGAAGCAGGCTTCGCCTGGGTACCAGTGGCGGCAGGCGCCTGCGACGATGCCGATGGCGCTGCTACCGATGTGGCAGCGCCGCTGGCAGCAGTCGAGCTTGCCAGCGCGTTCGAGGCCATGTGTGCTTGGTTGATGCTTGGCGGTCGAGGAAGCGATGGCGTCGTCATAGGAGGTCGTGGCAGCGACACGGGCAGGGCAATAGGCTTGGGCGTTGCAGCAACAGGTGCCGGTAGGACCGATGCCGGCTTGGTCTCAGCAGCTGCGCTCGTGGCACCAGCAGCGTTGCTGACCGGAGACACTGCCTTAGCTGCGACGCCCGGGACGGTTGGCTTAGCTGCCATAGCAGGTGACGAGGAGGTCGAAGAAGCAGCCGTTGACGTGCCAGCTGACGCTGCTGGAGCGACAGGGGCAGCAGATGCGCCAGGAGCAGCAGGCTTTGCTGGGAGGGAGGCCGCCAAGGCTGAGGATGCAGCTGGTGCGGTCGTTGTCCCTGATGAAGCGGATGCGGATGATGACGTTGAGATCGGCGGTTTCGAAGGCAGAGACGACCGCGCAGAGGCCGAGCTTGCCACTGGCGTTGCTGGCAGCGTTGGCGTTGACGACACCACTGGCGCAGCCGGCGCGATAGGTTTTGTGACGGCCTGTAGCGAAGAGGTGGACGGTGCGGCAACTGAGGTGCTGGCTGTCGATGAAGCCGGGGAGGGACCGCTCGTCTGAGGGGGACGTGCCGGAAGCGGTTTGGCTGACGAGGTCGGAGGCCGTGCCAGGGGCACGCTGGGTGCAGTGATGACGGGAGCTGCTCGTGGCGAAGGAAGCTGAGGGTGTTGAGGTTGTGACATGTGGTGCGGCAGCGGCTGAGATGCCGATAGGCGGACGTAGTCGGGAGGGCCCCCGAACGAGCCATGTGCACGCATGCGTGCGAGCGGATCCATGATTGGCGGCATCTCGTAGTCGGGCCGGACTTCCCAGAACTTGGTCTTCATGAAAACATGCGGACCGACGTGGATATCGGCGCGGCCGAGCTGAATGAGGACGTGCGGTTCTCTCGGATTGAGGCCGTGGAGCAGGCTGAGCGGGAGGACGTTGGGATAGATCATGCCCGACTTGACGCGTTGGCTGAAGGGCGTCAAGAGAGAGGAGAGATGCGACAGGCGCGATTGTCTGAGCGACTGGAGGAGTACGAGGCTCTCTTCGATGGTTGCCGGCTCCTTTCTGCGCCTGCGAGCCTGCCTCCGGCTCTCCTCTGCTTCACTGTCCAGATCGGATTCGTCCGACATGACCGAGTAGTCGTCGCTGTCGCTGCCGGTATCGGGCGACGAGGTCTCGGAAGCGCCCATGGCCATCGCCGACTGCACACTGGCGTTATCAAGGACCGGAAAATCTGGACGGACGTCGACATAGGGCAGCTGAAAGGGAAGCACGAGCTCGGGCAGAGCCTTGCGACCGCCTCCGGCCGCAGTGAGCATGGCGGGGATGACGGCGTCCGGAGCGGCGCCGATGGTGCCACCTGCAGTGCTGGAGGTGGGACGGTAGACAAGCTCATCTTGAGTGCCAGTTTGATTCGCTCGACGCTTCTGCTTTGGCTTCGTCTGACCTGGTGCCTTGGGCCCTTTCGGCTTGGTGGTCTTCTTTGTGGATCCGTTCGCTTCGCCCTTGTTGTCGAGGCCCGACGAGCTGGCAGTCGGCTGTGTTTTCGCTGAAGTGACGGTAGGCGTCGAGTTGGAGTCTGTCGAAGTAACACCACCGGCAGCAGCTTTGTTGGCGGCTGCGGCTGCGGCTGCGGCCTTGGCAGCAGCATCGTGGAGGCTGACGGCACTGGCTGGAGGAGGTGGACGGGGCGGAGGCTGAGACGCTGGAGCAGGAGCAGAAGAAGATGCTACCTTGGCTTGCGCAGCTCCGCTGGGCGAGGGCTGTGCGGCGACATTTTGGGGTATTGATTGAGATGGCGAGGGTTGCTGTGATTGCTGCTGAGACTGCTGTTGCGATGGAGCCGCTTGGACGGCCTGCTGTGCGAACTTTGGCGGAGGCGTCGGTGTTCGCAGGGTAGGATCGGATGGCGATGAAGACGAGGCAGTAGGTTTGGATACGGCCGCAGCAGCGCCAGGATCAACCTGGGTGCCTTGTGAGCTGGCCTCTTGCGAGCCGATGCTCATGGTCCCGCTGAGCCGATCTGAGCTCAGCCTCGGCTACAGGCGACGAGGGTAGCTTCGCAGGTAAGATGGCATGCAGAAATCTGGATTAGGTGGAAGGGCCGACGCGGCGATCTCCCAGGCCAGCGAGCTGCTCGATGCAACGAGGCGATCAATACGTGCGAAGGATTGCCCTGCTGAAGTCGATGTGAATTGTGTGAGATCGTGCCGAGAGCAACTGCAGGTTGGAGCGCGAGCAGCGATGCTTTGGGTGCCGAGAACGTGTCGTGCAGAGTCGGGGGGCTCCCGGTGTCCAGAGAGAATAGCAACGATTGATAGCGAGCCAAGCCAGAAAGAGTCGGATGATCCGAAGCGAGCGTGACCAGCGATGCGGAACAAGTACTGTATCTGCCGAGCCCTGCCGACGGGCCAAACGAGAAGATGGTGATGAAGAGAGCGAGGAGCAAGCAATGCCCGGAGCGGCGGCGGTGGTGGTGGTGGACAAGTGTGGAGTGGATAGCAAAGGAAGGAGGTGAAAAGCCGAGCGGACAGGGTCAGAGAGCAACGCAGGCCGCTTTGACCGTCTTGGGCCGAGGCTCACGCGAAGAAGAAGAATGCTGAAACGCCAAGGCGGCCGCGGTGGAAGGAGGCGTGCAAAACCCAGGCGTGGAAGAAGCGGAGCAGCCGCGCAGGCCCAGCTAGGCAGAAGAGCGGCGGGCCGCGGTGCATCTGCACAGCAGGCTGCAGGCGGGCCGCTTCATCCGGCACAGTCACAATCGGCCACGATGACGAGCAGGATCAGCCTCGCTCGCTCCTTTGGCACTCTGGCTCTGCTGCCTGCCCCTACGCTGGGGTACCGCAAAGTGCACGCGGGCGCGAGGCGAAGCTGTAAGCCATCGGAAGAAAAAACACGCATCAGAGGAGCAGAAGAGGAGGAAAATAAAAAGATAAAAACTAGAAGATCCAATCGGAGGTGCCATGCCTCCTCGAGCGTGCACAGACAGCGCATTCTGCTCACAACAAGCACGACAAGCACAGCAAGCACGACGCGATTTCAGAAGATTGCCTCGGCTTTGGGGCGGGCACCGCACCCACCGCAACTGGAACCCACAGCAGCAAAGCGTTCATGCGCACCGTCGTTCCGCATGTCATACTACTTCCATGCTTGCGACTCTGGATACATCAGTACACTCGAAGCATTGCTGGCAGCCATGCAAGGCTGGCAAAGTTTGACTGCGGTACTCGGATAGGGTTAGAGGCTGCGGGCACGGACAGTCCTGGCTGCGGGGCGCATTGATGGGCTCTAGGGATCGGCCACCACAGACGCGACCAAGGATCCGGCGTGAGAGCGGGCGTGAGAGCGAGAGAGCGATAGTGGGAGTGGGGCATCCATGTCTTGTTGCACGCCGGGCGGAAAGCCGGCTGTGCCGTGCCCGCTCTCGATCGGTGTGAATGCGCCGCTTACAGCGCTAAACGCGCACACCCCACCAGCTTGGCTCGCTGCTAAGTGACTGCCGGAGCCTGCCATCTGATAGCTGCGCCGGCTACCGTGACTTCGCTCGTTTCAGTTGCGATAGCCGGCTTCTCTGTTCGCAGAGATCAGCCGCCAAGCTCTTGCAAGCATCACTGCTTCTGAAGTGCTTCGGATAGTCGATACGGTCCGCGGGCCGCTCATCGAGCCGGAAGAACCAGGCGACTCTGGAGATTTCCGCGCGTCGGTCGATCCCCAACACATCTGCAGCCCCATATCGGCGCGCTCATGCGGTCCCTTTTTTGCCCGATTAGAGGCTTCATTTCGGCCAAATTGGTCGCAGGCTCCGCGTCGACTCATACGTTGCGGGAGCGTGTGCGGTGCTCTGCCGACAGCCGCGGAACCATCCGATTGCGACCATGCCCGATTCCTAGCCGGGCTCAATCCTCCTCGTTGACCTTGCTCCAGCCAGCGACATCAGCTGTGCCTCGGCCTCTCGCTTCCTATTCTCGACGCATGCTCTCGACGCGCCTGTGCGTTGGCCAGCTGGCCAGCTGCGTGATGAGGACTAACACACGCTAAAGAAACTGCACTTTGCCGGCCAAGTCTAAACAGCCGAGCTCCTCGGCCCAGCAAGCCAAGTGATGCAGGCTCACAGCGACCTTGATCTCACATAGCAAGGGCAACTCGAAAATTAAAGATGAAAAAATTCGGAGGGAGAATTGCGGCTGCAAAATGGCTCGCCTCGGCCTGATCAGCGATTCCAGACCAAATCGGCAGCTGAGGCCATCCCGATGCTGCAGGGTCCTCACTTTTTCCCAAGCCCGCAGGATCTTCTTCTGGCCGCAACAACGAACAACCGCTCCACCATCAGACACTGCAAGGAGCATCACTACGACGCCCGCAAAGCAGGTGCACGCACTGGCGAAGCGCCGAGTAACGTGCAAGCGTTTGGACTGGTCGAACACCTGCCAAGGACTGCGTAAACAAGGGAAGATGGCTGGCACCGGTTGCAACCATGCTCCCCTTTCTACTGCCTCCGACATCGCTGGCCCGTGCTACGCCGCAACTCGCGCGCCAGCTGCAGTCGGTCATCAAAAGCACGCACTGTGATCGATGTATACGCCGCGCCTCGACAGGAGTCGGAAATGCCAAGCAAGTCGGCTCTGAGCAAGAAGACCTCGAAGAGAGCGACGATCCTCCCCACGTTCACAGCCACCGAGGCAGGCAGACACCCTTCTCGCGCTTCTTCAACAGGCACATTCCAGCCACACCCTCAAAACAAGAACCTCGAATCGGTGAAAGCAAGACTTCCTACGACATCACCGCCGCCTCTCGACAGGCCACCACCGCCTTGCGGCGAGCCGTCAGCTCCGGCTCAGCGATCGAGATCATCAATGCGTACGACAACCTTGTGCGCGCCCACCACAGACACGTCCAAGATGTCACCAGCTCCTCATCCAAGCTCCTTGCTCCTTCTAAGGTCCGATTTCCGATGCGCAAAGACGACATAAAGAAAGCAATCCGGACTCTCTTGCTGAACGCTCAGAAGGAGGGGCCTATCCCGTCTCAAATCGCCGAAGCGTGTCGGCGCATGTTCCAAGACCTCAACCGGCTCTTTGGCTTCAAGATCGCCGCAAACGACCTCCAACGCCAGCTCTACTGCGTGTCCAGAAGCACCGACGTGGACCAAGTAGCAGCGTTTCGGGAGCTGCGCGAGAGCTACCCTGACTGGCGGGTTGCGCCATTACAATGGGGAATGATCATCTCACCGCTAGCAAGGCGCGGGTGCTATGACCAGGCGATCGATGTCTGGCAGGAGATGTTGCAGGCTGGCGTGCAGTCGGATGACCGGCTTCGCGAAACAATGGTCAACCTCTGCCTGGAGAGTCAAGACGCCCCAGCGCGAGCACGACTTGAAGGCCTTGCGCAGGGTGCGGACGAGACGGCATTTCACACGTGCATCGTCGTCGTCGAAGGGCTGTGCCATTTCGCCGCTCGGGTTCTGGAGGTCGACGAGGAGCTTCAGCTCCGACTGCGGACGCATGCCTCTCATCTTCGCGGTCTGCTCGAATCACGCGCTCCAGATGAAGCGTGCACAGCCGCCCGGGACGCGCTTCTGCGCTTTGAGGCAGTGGACGCCGGTCTCACGCAGGCAGCCGAGACAGCTTCACGAGCACACGAGCCCGAGTCACCTGACCAGCGGGCGATCGAAGAATTGCTGCTTGGCCTCCACGGCGACGAGCTGAACAGTGTGCAGAGCAGCGACGAGGCGGTCGAACTGTTGGATCGGATCCTAGCAGCCACCGACTCAGGCCGGGCCATCCATCCAGACGACCAGTGTTACCACCTCCTTATGCTCGGGCTTCTCAACACGAGTGGAGCCGACATCTACGCGTCCCCCGTGGAAGACGCTGAGGACGGATCTACTCAGTCTCGAGCGATGCCGACCCCGAATCAGGTGCGGGAAGCACAGCTGCTCTACGACCACGCGCGGGCGATTGGCGTGTCTCCCACCTCGCAGCTCGTGGTGCCGCTGCTGAGGGCATACTGCGAAGCGTTCATTCCGTCCATCTCGGCGGCGATCAAGCTCGTGCACGACATGCTCGATCACCGTGCCGAACGCAAGACGACGAAGGCGGCTCCAAGTCGAAGCTCGGACAGAGTTGGCATGGATGTCATTAGCCCCGTTCTGGACGCATGCGTGCGGACCAAAGACATCGCCGCCGCACGCCGGTTGCTGTCGCGGCTGCAGTCGGCGCGCATCGCCATCGACGTCGATGACAAGGCGCTGCTCATTCGTCCGCTCATCAGCATGGCGTCGTCGTGGTCCGAAGCATTCGGGATCTACCGGGCGCTGTGGCGCTTGCCTATCTCGTCTACGGGCGAAAGCAGGGGCTTGGACAGGAGGGGCTACACTGAGCTGCTTCGGTCACTGTTCGAGCTGTGCTTCACGGAAGATCAGGGGAGCGGCGAGCGGGTGATGCTGGCCGCTCCACCCGAGGACCTGCTCGGAACGCTCCAGGATATGCGGGCCGACGGGCATCCGCCGACATGTGCGGTGTATACGGCGGTCTTGGACTACTACTCTAAGACGCAGCCTGCGTCGGCTGCGGGCGTGGCGGCGACGCACGCGATGCTCAAGTGGGACGAAAAGCTCGAGCCGGACCTGCCGCTGGTGAATGCGCTCATGAATGCGTACAATCACATCGACGAGCCGACCATTGTGCTCGCAATCTGGGAGAGCCTCTTGGCGACGCGGCAGGAGTTCGACAGCGTCACGCTGTCGGTGTTCTTCGACACGGCCGGGCGACATGGATTGCTGACGCTGGCGCGAAAGGTGGTGAACACGGTGCAGCGAGCAGAGCAAGAGGCCAAGGGGCGGGGTACGAAGTGGCGCACGCCCATGTCCAAGGGCGCGTGGGATGCGTGGCTTGAGTGTCTGGCGCGCTGCGGGAGGCTGGAAGAGGCCATCGAGGTGGCGTTTGGCGAGATGCGCACGACGCTGCTGCGCCAAGCCATCGAGTCGCACGACCTGGAAGAAGGCGATGCGGCTAGTACGGTAGCGGAAATCACGGTTCGGTCCATGCAGGCGCCTGTGCGCGATCGCAACGGACAGATAGTTGGACCGGATGCGAAGACTTTCAGTACGCTACTCAAGTTCGCTGCGCGCGAGCGTGATCGTCGCCAAAGACAACAGACGGGTCGCGATTCTCGGATCTGGCACACGCTGCGCACGCGCCTGCGCGACGAACTCAGCTGGCTCTATCCCCATGTTCAGCGTATCGGCGAATCAACCTAGACGTAGCACGTAATAAAGGCATTGTCATGGCGCATTCAATGTGGCTAGAGCTTCTTGTCAAAGTGCGAGGCGCGTTTCTCGAGGGCGGTGCGCAGATCTTGAGGGATGTCGCACTTCTTGAGCTGGGTATAGTCGTAGGTGACGCAGTCCTGTGCCGAAACGGCGACGATGGTCTTTTGTGCCAGCGAGTACGCTGCGCCTCGGAGCATGAATCGATCCTTACCCAGTGGCAGCTCACATGCCTGTCCCACCAAGATCTACAAAGCCGAAAGAGCAGAAGTCAACATCCGGTCAAGCTGTAGCAGGAGGTGAGGGGTGTGGCTTACGGTGTCTGGATATACGACCGGTCTTCTGTATCTGACGTTAATGCCCGCAAGGATGAACGACTTTCCCGTGCCTTTTGTGATTTCGAGTTTGCGTTCCGGGGTGAAGTTGTCCGTTTCGAGGAAGGAGTTGGCGAAGAACATGCGTGCGTTTTCGAACCAACGTACAAAGTGGACGTTGTTGACGTGCTGAAACTGGTCGTGGTCTCCCCATACCACGCGCTGCTCCCACACACTAGCCCGATCGTAGCCTGCATCTTCCAACGCCTTGATGCCCGCCTCAACCTCGTCGAGCGAAAAGATCTTGGCCGATGCTGCGCGCTTGTCTTCAGAAGCTCGCACGGAGGCGGAAGAGAAGCCTCGTTGGAAGGTCGCTGTTCGGGTCGAGATCGTCAAGGCAGGCATGCCAAGTCGAGAGCTCGTCAGCCCAACCCCTCGCCAAATAGTCGCCATCCTGTCGGTGATCCAAGTCCGAGGCTTGCGTCGAATGCGAAAGTCGCTGAAACCAGAATGAAGCTCGAGAGTAGCGATGACGGAATGGGAGGCTGGAGAATGCTTGTCGGTGATGGTTCAGAAGAACACTTTCCTCGACCAGAGCGCCGAGGTAAAGTGCGGGTTGACGGCCCTGAGTGCGGTGAAATTACGCCTGTTGGCAAATAGCCGAAAAGCCGGACCACACCTACGCACGGGGCAAAACCCAAAGCCCCGCTTTCTACCTTGAACGCCAAGGCTCGAACCACTCCTCCAAGCGTCAACACACGCAGCTCACACAGTGGCAGCTGCCACATCGCGCACAAAGCTACGGTGTGTAGTGATGAATGACAAGCCAAGGTTGAAGTGAAAAGACCGACGAGAACAGACAGGAGAAAGGAAAAAGGTAGGAAGAGCGTACCGTGGGGCATCTCGAGGGAGCGGAAAGCTGCAGTGAGGACCCGCTGGGCCGCGTTCGTGCCGCTGTAAGGGCCTGGAGAGCATGCGACATGAGCCTCGGCAGGCAAAATGGAATGAAGAAGGGATGCTAGGATGACAAAATGCAAGAGGGGGAGGAGGTAAAGAACTCCGCGACGAGTGTGCCCAAGGGGCTTGACCGCCGCCGCCGTCCGTCACTAGCACCGAACGTGCAATTCGTTTCAACGAAAAGAGGATCGGTGGTAGTGGGAAGAAAGGATGGGTATATGGCGACCGCAAAGGTCTGGATCGCGCGTGTGGCTTCCTCAGACACAGGGCGTGGCTAAGCCCAAACCAGCAGGCGCGAGTCCCAGGAACCGGTGCAGAGCGCCATACCGTCGGTGCTGACGCCGAGGCACGAGACGCGGTTCTCGTGGGCGGCGAGCACACCGACGCGCTCGCCCTTGAGCGTATCCCAAACGTTGCAGGTGTAGTCGTCGTAGCCGGCAAACAGGATACGGCCGGAGACTGAGAAGCCGACGGATGTGATGCCGCAGAGGATGTTGTCGTGGGTGTAGGTATTGAGCTCTCGGTCGGCGCGCAGGTCGAAGAGGCGGCACGAAGCGTCATCGGAGCCGGTGGCAAAGGCGTCGCCGTTAGGGAAGAATTGGACGGCGTTGATGTCACTCTCGTGACCGGCAAAGGTCTGGACTGCCTTGCCGGATCGGATGTCCCACACCTTGGCCATGGCGTCGCAGGCGCCCGAGACAAAGACGTTGGGGTTGGGGCTGAGGGAGATGCTCATGACGTCGCCGGTGTGGTCGTTGAATTCGGTGATGCGGGTGCCGGAGTCGATGTCCCAGAGGATGCAGCTCATGTCGCCGGACGAGGTGAGGATCTGCTGGTCGTTGAGGAAGCGACAGCAACTGAGGTAGCCGGTATGCGCGGAGAGCTCCCTGCCGACCTTGATGTTGTTGGGGTCGCGGCCGCGGAGCGAGTAGATGCTGCAGATGTTGTCGAGGCCACCGCAGGCGACCCAGTTGCCCGAGGGAGCGTAGGCGCAGGTCATTACCCACGAGGAGCGGAGTGGGATGGCGTGAACCTTGTTGGTGGTGTAGGCGTCCCAGACGATGAGCTTTCCATCCTGCGAAGCGGAGACAAGGTGGCGCTTGTCGTTCGCCCAGTGCATGGCGTAGATCTTGGCGAGGTGGCCCTTGAGAGTGCGACGGGGCTTCATGACGATACGTGGCAGAGGCTCGATGTCGTTGGCCATGGCTCGAAGGCTGGTGTCGGCCATCTGATCCTTCTTTGCGCGGATCTTTTCCTTGAGGCCGTCGGCCTCACGGCGAGCGGCGGCGATGCGCTCCTGCAAGTCGGCACCTGGCACTGACATGATGGAGGCGTGGCGTGACGTACGGGTTGAAGAGAGGGAAGTGAGGGTTGGTAAACGGGACGACCTGTGCTGGACGACGAGATCCTAGAATGTAAACGCAGGCAGCGGTGCAAGGTTGTAGGAGGATGCGACGGTAGCGGCAGGAGATCCGGAAATGGACGCAAAGTCGATAGGGGGAGAGGTCGGAAGATGCCAGAATGGATGTGCGAAAGCTGATTTGCTCGAGACCGGAGAGATGCAGGTGGGATCGAGTGGAGCGCGTTGAGATGAGCGAGCTGGCACAAAGGAGATGAGCGCGGGGTCGACTTTGTTGGACACCGAGCAGAGCAGCAGACGCGCGTCAAGGAGGTGGTGGGGCACGAGACACGACGACGGTGCAGAGCACGATGGTTGTCAGAGGAAAAGCAGAGGCCGAAGAGGATGAGGGCGATGACGACGGCGATGGAGATGGAGGGTGAAGACGGAATGAGATCGAGGCTGATGAAGCGGCGGAAGGGTGTGCAGTGCGGAGTGAGGGGCCGGGCCAAACGAGCTGAGGGTGCTGTCGTCGATCCGGTTTGATGCCGCTGCTGCTGCTGCTGCTGCTGGAAGGCGAAGATCCATCCAAGGAAGCAGAGCTGCGCCGCGCGGTCCTGGCTTGGCTGGGCGCACGAGGCACCTTTTGGGCCTCCGAATTGAGCTGACGCCCCTGCTCTTTGACACACACGCGCCTCCCTTCGAAGGATTTAGGCTGCTCTGCTCGGTCGCCGACGCGAGACTCGGAAGCTGCAGAGCCACGGCAGAGCCAGGGCAGAGGCCAGCGCCCAAAAATGCAGCGGATTCGACTCGACGACGCACCGCGAGCCAAGCCGACGGACGTGACAAGACGCGGCCCGAGACCTCTGCTCTCTGCTCTGCAGCCCTGTCAGAAACAGGCTTCTAAAACGAAAAAGGGCCGAAAAGGTAGCGAAGCGCCTCTCTCTCTGCGCAGTTGCCCGGCGAGTCGTTTTGGATTAGACTCTAATCACGAGTTCTCTTCACAGGAGCAGCGATTGAGTTGGAATTTCTTCTGCCCACTATCCGCGCTCTGCCCACGCCACACTGCGCATGGCTTCCACCCGACGCCCACTCGCCGGTGGCCGACCGCCCCACTGCTTCTTTCCTGCTTGCGGAGTTGCGAGCGTCGCCTTCCAGCCAACTACGGGTCGGACCCTCACTCATCCAACCTGACTTGCAGACTAGGGCCAAGGCTCGCCCAATTCCTGCACGTGTAGCGGAACGGCGACGCCAGCCTGAAACCAGTCGGCAAAGCCCGAAATCATCGCGCTTCGTTTCCACGCCAAGCGAGAGGCGGAGGAGGCGCCCAGCTGCAAGACCAGGCATGCGTATGTGAATGCGTTGCATGGGTGTGAGAATCGTCACGCCCGCTCCTGCGCCGATCCCCTTCCAGCCTCTGTTGCCAGCCAGCCAGCCAGCCACCAATCATCCAACGCACCTTGAGCCTCGAGACTCGGAGCGCTTCGCTCTAGGCAGTCCAGCCAGGACCCTGAAATGGGCAGAGCATCCTCATCCCGCATCCTCGCAGAAGCCCACCCTACGCCAGGGTCCAATGTCATTTGTCGGTTGTTGGCGCCGTCGTCACAAGCCAACTGAGGTTAATTTGAAGTAAAGACTGTGGTCGCGCCGAGCTCCCGTCTCGTCGTGGTCGAGCTCAGCGACGCCTCTTGGTCTTTGGCTGCGTCCGTGGAAACGCCTTCAGAGTGCGGAAGGCGTGGCATGAATCCTTCTGATCGACCGATGATCCCACCGGCCACGCCGATGGCACGTCGCGTGCCGATTCAAAAAGGCAGCTGCAGAATGTGCGCTCTCCACCTCAAAGCTCTTGGAGGTGGAGTGGCTGGTGCGCCCGCTCGGAATTCGCACTTCGACTGCCTTTCCTTTCAGATGCACCAAAAATCTCGAGTTCGTGTGCTGTGACGCGCCTCGATCCGCTGCAGCCTTCGTGGTGCTTTCCCACCTTCCCACCTTCATCCTTGCTCCTCTCCTCTTCCATCCAGGCCACGGTCACCGACTGAAACACCCATCTCAGCTCGAGCTGCCGACTGCATGGGTCATACCCACTCCTCGCCCGCAAGGCACGTACGCTCAGCCTAGTCCAATCTTCATCCTGTCATCATGCCGGCCGACCACATCAACGGCACCTCGCAGAGCACGTTCCAGCGTCCCCGCTACGTACCTCCGTCCGCGCCTGCCGACGTCTCACTCCATCACATTGGCAGTCCCGCACGTCCCCGCCAATCCTCGTTTGGTGCTCACGCAGTAGGCTCTGCAGCCTCGCCCTTCCCTCAAGCGCCACCTTCTCAAATGAAGCCAAACCAGAGCATGTCCAGCCCAAGCAATCCACGCCGCCCGCGCGTCTCGACCTCGGCGTACCAGCGCTTCGATGAGGTCGCTTGGATCGTTGACCTCAGCTCACGTATCGGCGACGCCCTGCAGTCACCATCGCATCCCTCCGCACAAGCATCGGTTGCCGCATCTCCATCCTCGTCGTCCCTCCACAACCTGCCGCGTTCACGCAGTCGCGTCCGTCTCCCACGGCCCAGCAAAGAGTTCCGAGATCTTCAGCAACGTCTCCAACTCAACCACGTCTCATCTCCGGCTTCGGCTGCTCTTGACGCCGATTCGGCGCACGACGCCTCCTTTGCCTGGGATGATTCTCTTTCCGCCACTCAATGGGCTGCAAACGCCCAATCCGACTTTGAGCGCCGTCGCGCCGACCTCGAACGCTCCCGCAAAGCCGTACTAGAGCGAATGGCCAGCAGCCACGACACCGAGGCTGATCTTCGCCCGGAAGAGGCTGACGCACCCGCCACGTTGGATCCAGCCGTACAACGCAGCCTGCTTGCTGCTAAATCGCTTCAGGAGCTCATGCGTGGAGGCGGGTTGCAATCCGAAGATCCACAAGACGAGCACGCGGGCTTGGCAGACATCCTTTCCAGCGCCGAGCCGCTCTCTAGCTCCGACCTTGATCTTGGCCCGTCAGCGCTGTTCGAAGCCAACCGAGGAGCCGACGGCGCCCTTGATATCGAGTCCATCCTCCAGCAACGCGCCAGAATAGCCGCTCTCGAAGAGCAACGCCAGTCGCCTCCTTCCAGCTCGCAGTCCGCTCCAAAGAGGCCGGTGATCGAGTTCCTCCCAGAAGACACCGCCGTACCAAGCTCCAGCGTCAGCCAGCGAGCGCCTATCGAATCCGACGACAGCTCTTCAGACTCCTCCGATGACTCCGATAGCTCAAGCGACGCTTCTTCGTCAGAGCCCGGCTCGGATGCTGATGCAGCCGACACTAACAACGCATCAGCCGAGTCGACCCAGATCCAGCAAGTCAGCCAGACATCTTCAGCTCCACGGCCCATGGACCAGATTGCCATCGTCAACGGCACATTCACAATCGTCCCAGCTCAGAGCGCCCAGACGCCCGCGGCCTTCGACTTCGCTGCGACTAGCGACGATGTTCACGACGGCGTTCAGCACACCTTTGAGGAGCGGGAATCCGGATCCGAAGCATCCGACTCCGATTCTGCCTCCGACGAGCTAGACGATGACGAGGGCTTGGGCGATGAAGACCCATCCACCCTTCGCGACCGATATGCCAATGCGAGTCCGCGCGACTCCGTCTTTGATGGGCCAGCTGGCGATGCAGACGAACCCATCGTGCTCTCCGACTCGGACGACGGTAGTCAGTCCAGCGACGACGGCGAATCCGGGGAAGATGAGCAGGCAGACGGCCAAGAACCAGTTGAAGTGCAAGATTATAGCCTCGGCTCGCAGGACCAGCTCCTCGACGAGGCCTCTTCCGAACATTCCGAGCATTCCGAAGCAGGTAGCGAGTCAGGCTCTCACAGGCTCATCGACAATGACGAGATTGACGGCGAGAGTTCCGTTCATCACCGCTCACAGCTCCTGGATTTCAGTCAGGACGCACATCAAGGAGCTCAGATCCAGCACCATGCAGAGCCCGAGCTCGAGACACGCTCGGCTCAAGTCCTTCAGCCTGACGTCCAGATCGCAGCAGACACGGTCATGCACGACGGGGCATCTCCAATCGAGGGCGATGGCCGTCTCTTCGACACCTATCTGACCGAGCCAGACAGCGATGCCATGCCGGAAAGTGAAGTCGAGCCGGAAGAGGTCGACGAGGATCTGCGCTGGTCAGATCTCGACAACCGCCAGTCTTCAAACGAGGACATCTCGTCTCCGCATTTGCCTCAATTTTCGTCGGCCACCTCGGCTTTCCGCGCCCTGCAAGGATCACAAGCCATGCCCGGCTTCCTGACCGCCTCTCAGCTGCAAGCAAGCATCGAGACGATCGAATCCCAAGCCCGGGATGCCGTGGAGCAAGACACCGTGAAGCAGGACGCCGTGAAGCAGGACGCCGTGAAGCAGGCGTCCCCTGAAGATATCCAAGCTGCCGAGCAAATTGACCCGCTTCTCCTGGAAGCTTTGGTCTCTTCGCCAACGGACCAGCCTCAAGACCAGCAAGCTTCGCACCAAGAGGGGCTGGACTCTGTTGATGACGCTGTGGCTGCTCAGCACGCAGAATCGTCGGATCCATCTCCCAAACTCGACATTTCGACAGTTCCAGCGGAGGTTGACGGCGCCGACTTCGCGAATCCACTGAGCGACAACCAGGCGACTGCGGATCCCGAGGTCGCTCAAGACAAGCCCCAGCAACTCACCCACGAGAACGAAGGGCGCCAAGTCTTTACAGAAGGGAAGGAGGAGGCTGCCGCTCATGTGATCCGAAGCGTCGCCTCGCGGTCAGAACCAACCGAGGTGGCTCATGATGGTGCAGACACCATCAGCACGGCACCGCTCGACCTGGCCGAGGCCGACGCGGAGAGATCTTCGCCGCCGGTCGACGCTCACAAAGACTTGACTGCAGTCGAAGAGGCAGACACCATCGTGAGAGCGACCACGGCCTCTGTCAGCGCACCGCCTGAGATTTCCATCGCCAGCGCATCTGAGCCGGCCAAACCGACCCTCGTGCGCATCGAGAGCACAGATGTCTTGGAGGCGGACGTCGAGGACAACAGCGAGGAGGAAGTCATCGAGGAACCGATCCTCATCGAGCCCGCAAAGGTATCCGTTCCTTCCCAATTGCTCTCACCCGCTCCCGACACGGGAGTGGAGCCCGGCTTCGGCGAAGACCCCGGCAGTGCGACCATGCCTGACGACGATGTTGTCATCGATGGCAGCGGCGAAGTAGGTGCCGCCCCCTCTCAAGGCGATGGCGACCAGCCAAACATCCGCCTCGCGACGGATGACGAAGGCATCCTGAGCGGAGATCTTGCAGACCGCGACACTTCGGTCGAGCGTCAAGCTGCGCCGTTGCGTGCGGACTCGGCGGATCAGACCATGGACGATGCACTCGCAGATGAAAAGCGGACCGACGACGAGCTTGGCGCTTCGTCCAGCGTCCCCGCAAAGCGTAAAGGCAGAGCAGAGTCCGACAGGTCCGAACATCACCCCGACACCGAAGACTCGTCCCTACCCAATTTGGACGGCGATGCGTCCGAATCGATCGAGACAGCTCCGCACAAGAAGGCGAAGCTGGAGACCGACGTCGGCGATGTTTCTAACGAGCTGCCAGCCGTGTCGGGCTCCGAAGAGGCACAGAAGCCCAACGTCTTGTCACCCTTGGTCATGCCCAAGATCCCTTCGACATCGCGAGTGCCCCCATCGCCGGCCTCATCGGACCGCCGGTCGGTGTCCAGCTTCACTCCCTCTGCGAATCGCCACGGTCATCGACACCTTCATGGAGCTGCTGAGCGCAATCTGTTCAGCCAAATGACTGAGGCCGCTTCCACTCTGGCCAGCAACCTCACCGCTCCCCTTCGTGCGCTGCCATCGTTGCTGCCGATCCGCGAGAGTCCGGCCGCTGAAGTACAGCAAGCTCAAGGCACTGATGAGGAAACCGACGTCGGTGCGGACCAAGGACAGCACAAGAGCTCGATCCTCGACGAGGATCCGGCATCGAGCCCGATCGCACGATCGGAGCCTGCCAAGTTCACCATCACGACCCGGTCGCACTGTCTGTACCGGCGTCTGCAATTGTCGGGCGTGGCCGGCTCTCCGGTCTTTCTGGTTCCCGGTTGCTCCATCAATCACGAGGATGCCCGTGACGAGCGCGCTCAGGACCTGGGCGAAGCTTCTGAACAGAACGCGGACGACTGGGTCGATGTGGATCCTGACTTCCTTCCGCTAGAGGTACATCACATGCTGAGCCGTATCGTCGGTCTCCAGATCCTTCGCGAGGGCATTTTTGCAGAGCCCAACTCTGCCGCCGCCGAGTTGGTGGCTGCGAGTTACGACTTCGACATGGATCTGCAACCAACTGTGGACGATGAGCAAGGCTCTTCGAAAGCATTTGCGGTTGATCAGGGGAATCCAGTGGAGGCCACACCCATCGATGACCTGCCTCATTCAGGACCAGATACTCCCCCACGGGCTAGTCAGCACGCCAAAGTCTCAGAATCGAGGCGCAAGGCTGCCACAGCATCGCCACAGCGTCGCTCGCCTCGACGCTCGGATCCGTCGAATGCTGATGCTAACTATCTACCCGAAGATGAGAGGAAGCATTTGCAGCGAGAAAGACATTCGACAGCCGCCGTTCCGGGCGACGTGTCTATTGCCTCACTTGAAGAGCACGTGGACGACGAAGCGCGCGCCGGCAATCCTGAGGATCTGGATATGCATCAAGGCGAAGACGATGTCGGTGGAATCGAAGGAGCGATCAATTCAACTTCGGGCACCTCGCCGGTTCCTATCGGCTCTCAAGGCAAGAAGAGACGCGGCAGGCCTAGGAAAAGCGCAACTGCGGCTACGGAGACGAAGGACACGGCTCCCGTTGAAATTCCAGTTGAAGCGGACAAGGTCCCGGTATCAAAGGCGAAAGCACGGGGACGAGGTGGACGCCAGCGGTCCGAATCAGGCGATCAACGAAATGCTGGAAACACCGACGACGGTGCAGACGAAGGAAAGGTGCATGAAGTTGACGAAGAGGCTGTTGAATCCATCGCCGCGTCGCGTCCTCGGCGAAGTGGCCGAGTCCGTCAAGAACAAGAGGGTACAGCAGCGCTCGATCCTCCCGATAAGAAGTCGGACCAGGCTGAGCAAGCTGTCGATGACAGCGAAATATCGGGAACTCGATCCGGCACGCGCTCGAGTCGAGAGGATAAGGCCGAGATCGAATCCGGAAAGCTAGAAGCTCAGAGAGCCGAAACGCCGCCGCAGGCTGAGGCTGACTCTGAAAAGCCTTCGACACCTGCACGCAAACGCAAGCGAGCGCCGAAGGCATCGTCTAGCCAGGGATCAGCAGCGGAAGCCGACTTCTCCGACGTCAAGGATGAAACCGCAGATGCCAAGCAGCCACGCCGAAGTCGTCGGTCTCAAGGAGGCAATCGGGCTCCGAGTACGAGTCCTACCAAGACGACGCCTCGCAAGTCGCCAAAGCGTAAGGTACTCAAACTCAATTAGTCGCGCATTGTGCCGGCCTCCGCGCATCATAGCCAAAGCCCGAAACGTGTGTGCCACTCTAAATCTGATGCCCTCGCGCGCCTCGTTCGGTGCGATCACCATTTCGCGGCCGGATTACATCCTCCGCTCAGGCACAAGCGACTAGGACCAGCTAAGGAGGTGTGGCATCGGTCTTGCGACGTCGCTATACTGTGAGTGCGAGTCTGTGACCGACACCGGTGTTCCAAGGAGAAGAGTCTCCACTGCTATCGCTAGCGAGCAGCAGCATGGCGAGTGGGGCGTAGATGGCGTTCGCTCTCAAACCTACGTGACGATGCGGAAAAACCTCAATTCGGACGAACGTGCGACCGTGACACGCTCAAAAAGAGACGTGTGTGAGTAGCGTCGGAAAGCCTTTCCGACCGTGAGCGCGCTATTTGCACTGTGAGATCACATCACCATGTGATCGATGACGCCGACGGCTGGCTACTTGTGCGGACGTCCTCGTACAGTGTGAAGAGAGGAGCACGGGCGGTCGACGTCATGCGCCCTTGTGCTTCAGCAATTGTACTTTCAGCCGTAACGGCGCCCTGGGCGATGGACTTGGGTTCGTCGACCCTACGGCTTATGCCGCTACCTTCTGCCGCAACACGACAGCCCTGGACTCGCCCAAAAGAGCCTGGCTCGCTGCTCTCGAGTCGCATGACTAGAACTGGCTGAGCCCTCCTGGAAGTCTTGTCACAATCCGCCGCTCAGCAGGTTGGGATGATGGATAGGAAGCTGTGGAGCTAAGATCATGACCTCTCAGAACCCAAACAGGCTTCTCTCTTCTATGATCAACAATCACAAGAGCATAAAAGCGAGATGACCGTCTACTCGAGCCTCTTCTCGCTCGAGGCTCTCAGTCCCGCATCGCATTTTGACTCGACCATTTGACCAGCAGCGAGACCAGCGATCTTGCACGCCCACGCCCTCACATCTCCTCCTCCACCTCTTCACCATGGATAGGGAAGCTCATGTTATGCAGGAGGAGTGCCACCTGGAAGGTGCCTGTCAGCCAGCCCGGTCGAGCTCAGCACCACCGTCGCGCAACAATGGAGGAGTTCCACCCAAGGACGTCCAAGCGTCGGCAATAGCCAAGGAGTCGGACACCCAGCTGCATCAGACACCAGCCGTGTGCCTCGCTTATGCTCACCTGTGCGGTGGATGTAGGTCAGCGACGGAAATGTTCGATCCCACCGCAGCCAGTCCGTTCGACTTGATCCCCTGCCTTTCTCAAACGAATTGCCTCGATCCGCACAGCGCTTCGGCTTCCCTGCAGTGGTACCGTGAGTCAAGAATCACATAGCCCAGAGCAAAGCTCAATGGTCCCTTCATAGAGTCTTGTACTGACGTTGGTCTTGGGTCGAACGGCGTCTTGACACAGACGGTGCTTCTACGTTTGGTCCTCCGATTGCAAGTGACGCCGCAGGATTTGGTGATCCCTTCTTCAGACAAGCGGACTTGCAGCCGACACTCACAGAGGAAAGCATAGTCACGGAAAGACTGGTATGTCCGACTCCCACCTTGCCTTTCGGAGGCGTCAAGGACGATGCAGGCCGAGCCGAGCATGAACAGCGAGTTTCATGCTGCCCTGTTACGCAGGACATTGGCCTGGGGCTACCGTTCGGAGCGACCGGAAATCTCCTCGCGTCTCATCACGATGGTCGGGCGGGCGGCTCACAGGATTCTATAGCATCAGGGGTGCGTGAGCTGGAATTGTCGACGCCTTCGCCACCCTCGCCTCGTGGTGTAGCTCAAGACGACGCTGCTCAGGATCTGAAGGGGTCAGTCCAGTCTCAGCACGTCTGGTCAGGCTTGTCATGCTCCGGGACTACCGGGACATGTGACAACTCACAGGAAAGAGAAGTGGCCGAGCAGCTTGGGAAGAGCGATTGGAACGCATTCTCCACGGCGGCAGCGGGAGGCGAAACCGGGAACCCAATGTGGGGCTCGGACCAGTACGGGAATGGCTCGAGTCCCGGAACAATGTGGATCGAGTCAGCCATGTCAGGGCGCGGCTGGCCTAGCCTTCTGGGAGCGGTAGGGCAAAGAAGCTCTCTTGCGTCGAGTCAAGCATTTCCCCGGATCCCATGGGCTTTGGATGACACGATGCTCTATGGTGATGGCATGGAGGGCTCGAGGGACAATCCATGGTCTGACTCGCAGGGTCATGGGCTCGGAAACGGATTCGCGGGAGGCACGGTCCGAGAAGCGCAGCTCGAGTCGTCCCGCTGCTCTACTGCAGCGCTCACCCAAAGCCTGCAGCCCGAGCAGGATGCCGCACGAGGTGAAGGTTCTTCGGGATGGACATTGACGAGTGATGGAACGGCAGCATACGATGCACAGAGGGGCAATCGAATGGAGGAAGGGTCGATCGGATCCAAGCGTCGTATCTGGTATCGGGCGCCCAACGGCCAGTTCGCCTCTGCGAGCCAGATACGTGTGGGAAGGGAGGGGGGAGATGGAAGCTCGAACGGCGAAGGCAGCTCGCGAGGCAGCGAACCGTTCCGAAGGATTCGACGACGACGCAAGTCGGAAGAGGTGGAGCGCAAGTATCGGTGCGACTTTTCTGGATGCGACAAGGCGTACGGCACACTCAATCGTACGTACAGGATCGTTCGCGAGGTATAGCTAGAGCAAAGATGCATGACGATGCTGGCCACTGACCTTCGGCCCAATCCTTCACGGACGCGTCTTTTAACACGGAACGACACGAGCAGACCTCAATACGCATCGTGCCACCAACGAGCATGGACCACGGCTGAACGCTGTCGGTGAGTGAGATCGGGAAGATGATGAAGCAACGGGCGGCGTCGCACAGAATCTGACAGAAGGGATCTTTTCTTCTTTGTCGCGGAGGCAGGCTACCGAAAGGCGCACGCCGAGTGGATGCAGCGACGAGGTATAGTCTCGGACAGCCAGCAGGGAGATGTGCATGGCTAGGCGAAGGAAGCCCGCGGCGATGGAAGAAGCCTCTGTGCCCTGAGGACCCGCCGGAGATTAGTTGAGAAGGACAATGAATCGAACGCTCGAGACCGTGACCCTGCGCATGAGCATGCATGGATCGTCCGAGCCGAGCGGTGTGACACGAGGCGTGACGTGCGACGCAGAGTGAGAAGGCCAGCAGTGCCCCACTGGTGGCAAGCCGCTTGTGGCCAGCCGTTTATTGACCGGCCCGACAAGCGTGCGAGTTTACCGGAAAAGTTTGTCGCTTTGCATGAGCCTTATTTCCGAGGCCTTGAATCCACGTTGTTGCACCACGCAACCACGCAAAACGTCATGGCCGTGCTTCGGGTCGGAAGCCGGGCAAGAAGAGCTCGAAGTTGAACCGACGTTTAGCCACGCCTGCCGAAAGACGAGGATCGCTGCAGAAAGCGCAGAGACGGACGGCATTATTTCGATTTTCTTCTTTTTTGGGCTCATCGTGGCCCCTGCTCAGGCACCTGGCGAGTGTGGTGGAAGCATTGCCGAAGGTCCATGCGCAAATTTGTTTGTCGACACCTCCACAAGAAAGTGAACTGTCATGGCCCGAGACACTGAGCAATGGTGGGAATGCTGCAAAGGCCGCTGCTCCGACGCCAGGCTTTTGTCATGACCGGGCCAAGAGAGTATATAGGTGACAGCTTCCCTGCAAGTGACCTCCTACTTCTCTCCATCCAACTTCATACGAAAAGAAACCGAAACCATAGCAAACATGTCGCTTCCCTCCTCGCACAAGGCCGCCGTGGTCCCCGAAGCCGGTGCCCAGCACCAGGTCGTTGACCGTTCGCTCGCACCCATTGGCGACGATGAGGTCGCAGTCAAGGTCACCGCCTCCTCCATCAACCCTGTCGACTGGAAGATGCGCGACTACCGCGTCTTCCTTTCCGAGTACCCCGCCGTGCTCGGCTCGGACGCTGCGGGCGAGGTGGTCTCCGCAGGCAAGTCGGTGACCAACGTCGCCATCGGTGACCGTGTCTTCTTCCAGGGCATCATCGGCAACTACGACTCGTCCACCTTCCAGCAGTACGTCAAGATGCCCGCTGCCTTGCTCGCAAAGACGCCCAAGAAGGTCTCGGACGAGCAGGCCGCCACCTTCTGGGTGGCTGGTATGGTCGTAGCCACCGGCTTCTACCACAAGTCCGGCATGTCGCTCTCGCCTCCCTGGAACGCTGACGGTGCCTCGGTCGGCAAGGGCAAGACCGCCGTGATCCTCGGTGGCTCCTCGTCCGTCGGCCAGTACGCGATCCAGTTCGCCAAGCTGTCTGGCTTCGACCACATTGTCACCTCGTCCTCGGCGTCGCACTTTGACTTCCTCAAGTCGCTCGGTGCCACCACGGTGCTCGACCGCTCGGAAGCCACCACGGCCGAGGCATTTGTCAAGGCCATCCCGTCCGACTCTAGCGTCGACTTTGTATACGACACCATCTCGTCGCCCTCGACGCAGCTGCTGGGCGTCCAGATCCTGCAGGCTCTCAAGGGTGGCAAGGTGCTCGTTGTCATGCCTGCCGACGAGAAGGCGGTCAAGCAGTCCGAGGAGAAGGATCTTCCCGACACCTCGGTCGTCGCTATCCTCGGTATCGGCTCGCACCCGGAATACCGCTACATCTCGGAACCCCTTGCTGCACACCTTGGTGGCGAGAACGGCTACGTGGCCAAGGGCGACGTGACGCTCAACAGGCCCATGGTGATCGAGGGCGGTCTCAACGCGGTCGAGAAGGCGCTCAAGGCCAACAAGGACGGCGTTTCGGGCGTCAAGGTCATCATCCGCCCCAACGAGGCCTAATCAGCGTACCCAGCGTTAGGAATGAAATGAATGCACATGGATATATTGTTACAGTGTGTGGTGTGAGTTAGCGCGCGCGACGTTGAGGATGCTGTGGTGTAGGTGTCCAACCTCGATCTCCAATGCGAACAGCTGGGGTGGTAGAGCCGTGAGCGGAGGCAGTGCGCGTGACGGATGGCGCGGGAGTGAGCGTCCGAGTGCTTCGATCGAGCAGTGCTCTTGCTGCTGGACTGAGAGCGGCAGCGCTCTGCTTTGCGGGCGACGCGAACGCGCGCGCTCTCAACTGCGCCAGTCCGCCGTACTTCTGCGTCCCATACGGACTGGGCTTAACCCGCTTGGCCGACGATGGCGTCGCAAGCCTCTGTGCCAGCTCCTCGCGCTTGCCCAGACGCGGCAGCTCGAACCCCCTCCCCCCTGCACTGTGCGCATCTGCATCTGCCTCGCCAGGCGTGCGCCGCACCTTGATCGCATTGTAAAGCCTTAGATGCTCATCGTCGAGCGCATGCTGCGGCGTCAGGTACGGCGTCACAAATCCATACCCGTTGACGCGGGGTGAATCGTGCGCGTCGAAGGAAGACGCGATCGAGCCAGCGCGGCCGCGCGCAATCGCCGCATCGACCCGCGAACTGCTCGGCGACCATCCAGCCTCACTCCCATTCTCGGCGTCGTCGCCGCCCGCGCAGCCGCTGCTATCGAGTTTCCGGATCGCAGCGAAGTTCGTGGTGGCCTCATCGGTACCGGTGCCTGCGCTGGGTGCGCGCAGAGAATCGGCGTTGGCGTCCGGCCCGAAGAGGAGCGCGTTGCGCGCGGTGTACTTCCACCGAACCAGCCCCGGTGGCGGGCGTCGGTCGTCTCGCCGTGGCTCCGGGACGAGGATGAGATCGTCCATCGGATCCGCCCTTTCCTTCGTCTTTGAATCTGGCTCTGGCGCTGATCGTGCCTCCGTCGCCTGGCCGCTGCGCGTGTCTTCGAGCATAAGCGTCGTTTTACCCTCGGCAATCAACTTTGGATGGTCCGGATTCGCCTCGATGGCCAGCCTGCGTCCAGCCTCTGCCTCTTTCCGCTCTGACGACTCGATGCGACGGCGCTGGTCCACCGACGCACGCTCGCGCGCGTACAGCCACGCATGCTTGCGCTTGCGCTCCTCGTTACCGCGCTCGAGCAGCTGCGCGAAGCTCGCATTGTCTTCGCTCGTGTATCGCGCCTGAAAGTTGGCGAGCGACAAGCTCACGTCAGGCGTAATCCCCGAGCTCGGCTCTGCATCGTCCGTGCCGTGCTCCTCCTGCGGCGCGTCCAGGCCAGGCGTGCTGATGGCCGGCGTGAGCGTGGGGTCAAACACCTTGGACGTCGAAGCAGACGCTACCGGTGTGTCGTCCCACTCGCCTCTCGCCTCTCTCGCACGCTTCGAGGGAGCCGTTTGTCCTGAGCTGCGTGTCTTGCGCGCTGTGGGCGCAGGACGGGATCGCTGTCCATCGAAGCTCATAAGCCGTTCGAGCGCCGCCCGGATGCGGCGCGGATCGTCGGCCTCGACGGCGGCCAGATATTCGTTCTCGGCCGTCATGCGATCGATGTCCGGGAAGAAGTCGCGCTTGATGACGGCCGATAGCGCCGACGTGTACTCGTCCTCTGTCAGGATCGCTTGGCGCCGCAGCGACGTCTCTCCGGGCCGCACCGGGATGAGCGGCCCCAGGGCGGTGGCTGAGGACGTGCCAGGGTGCTGTGTGCCGTCGAGCCGTGCGGCCACCGCAGCCGAGCGCGGCGTTGGTGGCTCCTTGCGCAGCGGCATCGCTCAACGTCCACGCTAGATCCAACCAGATTTGAGGATGGTCGGTTGTAGGACGGCAGGAGCTGGAAGCTCAGCAGCTCGAGGTGCAGCACTCTGCAGAGGTGGAGGACGAACCCTGAAATCTGAAATTCCCACAGCCCGATCCCGACCCAAACAGATTGCAGATTAGCTTCATCTCGTGCGAGTGCATGGCAGGGCCAGGGCTGAAAATGGCGCCATTCGTTTAGCGGTGCTCGTTAAGAGCACGCGTTGGCTGCAACGACACCCTGCCAAGCCCAGCTTAGGCTCAAAGCTGTGGAAAAGCGCGGAAAATTGAGTCTCACGCTCGCTCTCCCAGGCAAACCTGGGCCGGCTGTTCCGAGTTTCTACAGTCAGCTGAGCGGCTGAGCAGCTGACCAAAAATCGCGCGGAGAGGGCTGGCTAGGCACATTTGGCGCAATCAAATCGAGCACATCTGACCGTGAACCGCTGCTTGCCTCCTCATCACTCCATCCACGATTGCATTCACCGTCCACGCTCGTCACTGCGACATCCAGCCTCCCTCGGTCCACATCGGGCTCAACCAATTCTGCCACCGCCAAGCTGTTCGCCCGCACGTTATAACCATGACTGCCAATAATCTGAATCGACCCAGTCGATCCCCCGCCAGCAGCCCGAGCGCAGGTGCTGGTCTCGATGGGGTCTCCTCCGCGCGCCTCAGCCCCGCTCGCTCGGCGCTCACCTCCACCCATGCTGCTGCTGGCTCGCCTCGGAGCCAGCAGCAGTCCACCACGTTGAGCACCGTGGTCAAGTGGTGGTCCTGACGTCCTTAAAGCAGAAATGCCTGGATCCACACCCACTTTGCAACATCCAGGTCGAAGTGCACCTGTGAGAGGGGTCGCTTCGCAGCAAACTTTCACCTCCAACACTCTGGCCACCAGCGCCAGCGTCAACACCGCCGCAGCATCGCCGTCGGCCCACAGCGCCACTGTCTCGACTCTGTCGCCGCACCAGCAGCATGGACAGCAGATGCCCGGCGTTGTGGCTACGACTCACCATCCTCAGGGATGGAACAGGGCGTACAGCAGCGGCATGCCCGCTCCTGCGGTCGCAGTGCCCATATTCCGCGCCGCACGTGCTGCCGACATGGCCAGCACGTCCATCGATCGACAAAACCTCGCGGACCATCAGCTCCCTGATTCTCCGCCCGATACCCCGCCGCATTCGCCCGGCCTCCGCCCCATGCAGATGCCGTCTTTGATCGAATCCGGCTCCTTCTCTCAACTTCAGCGCGTCCAGCAGCAGCAGGCGCAGCTCCAGCAGCAGCAGCAACCTCGCATCTCTCCCTTGGTGCAGTCCTTGCCCACCGAGGCCGCAAGAAACGCAGATGCGGTCGATCCGATCTACACCGGACACACCCCTTGCGACAGCGAGCTCGAAAGTGACGACGGCTCCGACGTGTCGGATGACGCTTCGCAGGCCACGCTTGATCAACTCACGCTGGCGGCGCAGTCGCTCCTGTTGCATTCGGACGCCTCGCATGGCTCCAAGCCAACGCATCCGGTCGTCGCTCCTCACAGGGGCACGCTGTCTGTCGAGCTCATGCCCGCCACGCCCGAGATCAGTCCCGACAACGACGTCCGCCACCACGCTCACAAGTCGGCGCACGCCTTCCTGCATCGCATCTTCGCCGAGGTGCCGCGCAACCTGTCCGTCGAGGATGCCGGCGTCGAGCTCGTCAGTCCCGGCTGGAGTGGCGCTGTCATCAAGTCGCACTCGGCTGCCGGGCCCGCGTCGGCGCATGCCTCGAGCTCGTTCTCGTCGACAGGCAGCAGCGATAGCTCTGCGGACGCGCAGCGCACGCTGTACGTCAGCATGCCCGCTATCGTCGACGCGAGTCTGCTGCGCGAGCAGGTGCTCGCCGTGCTCGATGCGGCCAGCGAGAAGCTCGGCTGCGACTCGGTCATGATCTGCCTCGACCGCGCGCTGCGCGACTTTGCCTCGGTGCTCCACGGGCTCTGCTACGTGGGCGGCGCTCTTGTCGCTGCAGCCGCAGAGACGGTCAGCAGCAGTGACAAGGCTGCCGACCAGTTCGGTGCTGGTCCGCACAGGCTGCCCGACACTGACCCGGTCTCGGGACTGGCCCTCAGGTCTGGCCTCGTGCTCGTCGCCATCGAGCTTTAAGCGCACGCCCTGCATCGATGCGAAGTCTCCGCCTCTGTTCAGCATCTTCTACTTCCCACTCTTTCCTTACTTGGTCTCAGTTTCAGTCTCCGGTTGGTCCTGGTTTTTTCCCGGTATATCCCCCCACACCCGCAACACTTCAACAGTCGTTGACCGTACCGCGCTTTCTCGTCACTGTATTTGCATGCCGTCACACATATCCACAATCACACATCAAGTTTCTCAGGTTTCCGATCGAGTGGTCTGAGTGTTTCGCATGGCGTGATTTGGTGAGGTCCTAGGACGGGTGAGATGGGCGCTTCTGCCAGATTTGTAGGTGGGATTCGGCGAGGAAGATCATGTGTGGATCGATAGGCTCGACGATGAGGTCGTGGATAGCGAACCACTTTGGCGCCTGCTTGCGGTTGGTGGGGGATGTGTGGACGTGGGACTTCCATGTGGCGTTGTCATTGACCGTGCCTGGGGTTGCGTCATAAACAACATTGGCCACGAGGTCGTAAGCGTTTGCGATGGGCGAGTCTGTATCCATTGCGTCGGCCGCGGGGAGCAGTGGAGCATAGCGCGACACGTCGAGGTTGGTGGTGGGGAAATTGACCAGCGTCGGATTGCGCTCCGTCTGGCCAAGGCTGTTCTTGGTAAAGCGTCGGAAGTGGAGCACGAGAAAAGGCGGCAAGCGACGCAGCTGGTACTTGGAAAGCCGCGCGTGCGAGGCATGCAGACTCGTGCCATCGTACTTGGCCAGCAGCTGTCCAATCGTGACCTGCGGCACGAGCGATGCGCTGTCATCGTCTCCGTCAGAACCCAGCACCGGTGGAGGCGTGGGGAGATCCATAGACAGCAGAAAGAACGGCGTGTCCTTGCGCTCGACCTTGGCAGCAGGATCAAAGCATGCACGTCCACTGCCGTCCACCTGTCCTCCTGTGGGACCAGCCCCGTTGGCGAGACTTTCCGCTTGCGCAGCTACGGCAGCGTCATCTTCGGGCTTCTCCAACTTCTCCAGCGGCTGTGACTCGACCTGCACCACGCCCTGGAAGCACCGGCTGATGATCGTCTCGACGCCCACCGCCGTACGCTTGCGCTTCGCACCCTTGGCACCCGGTGAGGCGAGGTCAGCATGGAGACGGTTGAGCAGCCAGCCGAGGAACTCGACCGGATCCGCCTGCTCGGTGATCTTGAAGCGGTTGTGTGAGACCTGGGCCACCTGCTGCAGGAACTCGTGCGGCGACACCTGCGGCTTGAACGCGCGCGGATTCCAGATCTTGCGCACGAGCGCCCCAAACCTTGCAACAAGCTCGCTCGTGCCAGCCTGCGCCTCGTGCTGCTGCAAAAAGAAGTCTCGAAGCGGGCGCACATGCACGAGCGCCTGCACCACCACATTCACATAGTCGTTCTTGCCCACATTGTTGAGCCCCACAAAGCCGGGCGAGTACGCCGTGCCGTTGAGGTCGTACGCCTCCTTTTCGTCCAGCGTTGCGAGTGTCTTGGTATCGAACGTCGGATTGAGGAGGTACTTGATGTCCTGCAGCGCAGCCTGGCTCTCGTCCGGCACCGCATAGTTGTCCGGCAAGATGTACGTCTGTGACGTCGCGAGGTTCATGAAGACGTGGTGCGACGTGTCGATGCTGTGCAGATACGCGTATGAATTGCGCCCGCGCCCTTGGAAGTACTTGCCGCACACCAGGCAGGCGTACACGTTGATGTTGCTCAGCGACACCGAGCAGAGCTTCTCAAAGTCAAAGTCGAGGACCGCGCGGTTGATCGTGTCGAGGTAAAGCGCCGACTTGCTGTTCTTGGCTGGAAACACTCCGCCTGCTGTTGTAGCTGGCGCTTTTGAAGAGGATGCGGCCGTGCAAGACGGGGCAGAGGAAGATGACGACTGCGCAAGCCGTGTCCAGTACTCGGCATCCTGGATGTCGAGATCGTCTTCCGCGTCTTCCTCCTCTTCACCGGCAGCGGGAGGAGGCGGAGGTGGAGGTAGGGATGGTGGCGGCGGTGGCACGATGTCGGCATTCTCGGCCACATCTAGAGAAGGCTCTGGCGGCGGTGGTGGTGGTGGGGAGCCGGGGGGTGCAGGAAGTCCATTCGAATGCTCCCCGTCTTCCGCAGCTGGTGGAGGCGGGGGAGGCGGTGCGTGATCTTCAGGCTCTACCCGCTGCCTTTTTGATGGCGGTATCGATGCGGGCGCCATGTCTGCCAGCTTGCGATGCACGTCGAAGCTTCAGCTGTGTTGAGGTGACGCGAAGAAGGGCAGCGCATCCAAAAGTCACGACACGATGTTCCGAAAAGCTCTTGGACCCGTTCGCCTCCACCTTTCGATCGCCGATATTCGATGCGTCTTTTCGAATGCCCGATCAGAGGTACTTGGGAAGGACGTTTTTCCGAAAGATACCGCCGACCATAGAACGACCTCGCGCCTTGAGAGGTGCCGCCGTATTCGGCGAGGAGTTGAGATACTTTCCAGCTCGAGGTCGACGCCGAATTGAGCAAGCCTTCGAGCCGAGTAGACCGAGATCGCGAGTGGCTGGAGAGGCAGGGAGCGGACAGAGTGCCAACTGGAAGCGCATTTCTTTTTTTACCGAGCCCACGCGCATCGAGCAGAGCCGACGTTGTTCGCATTTTTGACATGTGTCGAGTAGCGGGTCCTCGACACGACCCTGACCATCAGCGCCACCCATCCTGCATCGCTTGCCGTCCACGAATCTACCCTTGTCGCCTGCTTCAAACCTTGTGTGGCTGCTGCGTAGACATGTCTCGCCCACTCCTCTTTGTCGTGCGTGCATGTTCGTGCTGCGCTGCAAGCCGCTGCCCTGTGATGCACATGCTTCGGAGACGGGAGTGAAGCATCCATCGCACCACACTCGCCTGCACACGGCTTGATCCCAAAGCCCGTGCCTGCCTTGCGAGACACTCAAACACTTTGGTCTTACCCAGACCGCATGCTTCAACCTTTTCGACTGCAGATCGCAGCGCATCGCCTTGTCCATTGATCCCACGTAGCAGGCTGCATAGCCTGTCTCTGCCGCTGCCACTCAACGCTGGCGCCATTTGGACAAGTGCAATCTGCGATATTGGAGTCTTACCGTGCTGCAGCGCAAGCCACGCTGCAGGCCCGCTCGTTTGGTACAGGTCAATGTGTGCCTGCTCCGGATGTGTGATCCGTCTCTCGTTCAATCAGCCTCACAGGCGTGCAAGTCTCTCCGGTATCTCTGTCCCGTCTAGCAAAGAACCAGCAGCCGTTTCTTGGCGCCCGTATTGAAGTTGCACCCGTAGCTTCCTCCATCCCTCATATCCACTCCTTGACCACCTTCGACCACCTCTTCTTCCACTTTTACCTCAACGGCGAAGTTTGGAGCAGCCCCCCTTTCACTCTTCTCTTTCACTTCATTCGGCTGTCTCTTTCACTTTCTTCTACGACTTTTTGACGCTTTGACGATCCGAGCGCCTCCAGCAGGTCTCTTTGACGCACCATTCATCGCACTCTGAACTGGCTTCAGGTGCTTCTCTTCACGAACTTCACGCCTCCTTTCTGTTCTGCTTCGACGACCGACGCACCCCCTTTCCAGACTTTCACGACCTCTTTGGCAACAGCCAGTTCAACTTCATCGAATCATCTCGCATTCCGCATCCTTTCTACCCACGACCGTTCTCACTAGCTGTGCTAGCTCCTACGGCTCGGTTCTTCCTTTCTTCACCCTATTCATTGCCGTTCAGCATTCCTGCATTACTTCGCCACTTGGCCATTCCAGCAACGCGCTCCCCCTACTCGGGCTTGGCAACTTTGACATTTGACGACTCTTTCATCTAGCGACAACCAACACTGCCCAAGCAACTTCGGGCGCAACAAGGCTGAAGCTTTCATGTTCTAAACTTCGACCCTTTTACTTCGCCAGTCACGACCTTAACGACCTCTTCTAGCACGCCGTCTAATGTTCTGATTTCAACGATCCTCAACCAACTCATCTAAACGATCACGCCCAAAACCGATCAACACTTACAGATCGCTTCAGCGCTTCAAGACTTTGACCCTTTCCGCCCTCTGATCAGCAGCAAAGTATAGCTGAAATTAGACCGCAACAACACCCGAGGAACCCACTGAACGCGAAGATGTCTGGAAATGGTCGCCGCAGGGAACGTTCGGCCACCATCTCTGGCTCGGCACAGCATAATCAGCAGCGCAACTCGGGCTCGAGTGTCAGTGTAGCTTCCTCATCGGCGCGACAGGAACAGATGCGTGACGCCACCCTGGCTGCAGAGCAAGCGCTTCGACGTTACCAACAGGAGATGCAGCAGTCACCGGCTTCGTTTCCTTATCAGGTGCAGCGACAGAGTCCACCTTCGCAGCACGTCCGTCACGCTTCCGCCACAGTCAGCTCCGCGAGTCAGCTACAGAGGATCCCAGAAGTGAACTCGGAGTCGTCTTCCGGTGAAGCGGCCGGTCGCGAAGCACGCAACAGCACCGACACTCCACGTGCGCTCAGAGCGGGCGACCGTGCCGGAGCCACGGTGGCACTCGGACATGGCCGGTCTGTGTCGATGGGAGACAACTACGGCGCTCTTCCGCGAAACTTTGATCCAGTCACCGGCAGGAAGCAAAGCACCAGGGGTGAAGTGCGTAGACCCAGCCTGCCGTATGTCTTCTCGCCCATGTCGCAGGGCCAGCCTCAGCAGGCCGCTGCAACGGGACGAGGCGACTTTCCGAACCCACATGGCGCTGGACCGTCGGACTCGCAGCTCTCAACTGCTCAGCTGCAGCGCCGTGCTAGCCAGGAGATGCAATCGCCGCTTCTGTCGCGCCACGCTTCTGGCTACCAGCAGCACCAAAGAAGCGACAGTCAAACTAGGAGCCCATCACAGCACATTCAGACCGACAGGCTCACGCGAGACATTCCGCCCACTCCACCACTGGGATCCAACTCGCAACCATCTGGATTCCAGACCATGCCCCTGTCGATCAACAAGGCGAGGCAGTCGCAGCCTCAAGCTCAGGCGCCCTCGACCTCGTCAGTATGGTCCTCGGAGACCGAGTCCGAGCCTACGCCAACGGCGAGCAGCGTGGCGGCTATGCGCGAGCGCAACGCCCAGCTCGAGTCGCAGCTGCTTCCCGTCCAGCTCACTCTGCCCTCGACCTTCTCCTCTTCCTCCACCCTCGCACCCAACCCACTTTCGGCTCAGCAAGCAGTGATCTCCGGCACGCGCTTTGGCCTGCAGCCGAGTCCACAGCAGCAGCAAAGACAAATCCCAGTGGCGGTATCTGCTGCCGAGGTGGCGAGCATCAAGGCTTCGGCCGCGCCCTTTGCTCCTGCGACGCCGTCGAAGCTTTCAGCCCCACCTATCCGTTCCAACTCCAACGACACGAATTACTCCGGCGATACGATCGCACTCCCCGACGGCACGCAGGTCCCCACCGTCCGCACTGACTTTCAGAATCTCAAGCGCATCAGCCTGCCCAAGTCCGCCGCGACCGCAGGCAATGTTGCAGCCGAGAAGCCGAAGCAGGTGCAGTCGGAGGCGGTTGCCAGTGTAGGTGGGCACGTCCTGTCGCGCGCCGATGCCAAGGTCGTTGCACGCAACGATGGGTCGTCCCGAACGATCTACTCGCCCACACCGCAGACTCTCGCTGCTGCTAGACGCCAGTCGACGCTTCTGCAGGTGCCAGCTGCTGCCCATCCCGGCGGCGAGACGCAGGTAGACCAGAGGATCCCATCTCCGCTTTCAGCGTCTGTCGAGGCTCCGACAGCTCCGCAGATCCCGCATGCACTCAAGTTCCGCAAGTCCGAGCCGTCCATCAGCACGCCACCTCAGGAGCCGCACTCCATGCAAGCGGACGTCAGGGTCGCTGATATGGCCAGTGATGCCGTGGGCAAGGAGGGCAAGAGCGCGTCGGGGCTGACGCAGGCCAAGTCGGACGACACCGATGTGCGCAAGCGCGACAATGACGTCGGCTTCCGCGGCGACCCTCGCCGCAACACGTTTGGCGAGCTGGCACCCAGCATGCTCGAGGAGGCCAACCGTAAGCTGTTCGTGTACCAGATGCAGCAGCTCGACGACGATGCTCGCGAGAGAGGCGTTGGCTCTTCGCGCCAGCACGCATCTGTGCCCACATCCGGTGGCACTGCGCCTCGTGAGGCCGCAAGGAAAAGCAAGGAGTCGAGCGAAAAAGGTGGTCAGGCCGACTCGATCGGTCCACAGGCTGCGCAGATCGTGCGCCGCGAGAGCTCGGCCTCGCAGCGCAGCAGGCGCGACTCGATCGGGTCTGCCACTACCGCCTTCGACTCGCCGACCAAGGAAGACTTCCCGTCGGGCCTGTTCCGCCAATCTAGTGGATCTGGCGGCGCCAAAGGCGCGCGTGGTACGGCGCGCAACGTTGTAGCGCCGCCGAGCGACGTTCCCGAGTTGCAGGAGCCCGAAGACGCCGAGGCACCGCGGAGCGAGGACGACGAGGGGACCGAGATCGACGAGCAGGAAGAGCCGTTTGATCTGTCGCTCGATAAGCGTGTTCCGTTCGTCGTCGACACGTACGCAAGCAGCCGCGACGCGGACGACTTTGACATGCGTGCGCTGCGCCACGGCCAGCAGGGCGAGAAGGGCGAGTTCCGCTTCATTCCAATCTCGTCGGTCAAGGCAGGTAAAGCACGCCGTCCACGCACACGCGACACGCGCGTCTCGTTCCGCAGCAACCCGTCTCACATCGACCAGCCGCGACCCGGGTCGCGCCAGCACGGTGCGGCGCCCGCATGCCGCCAGTGCTTCCGCGCGGGCTTCGACTGCGCCATGAACCTGCAGCTCGGCGAGGGCACTGCCGCGCGCAAGGCGTTCCAGGACTTTGTCGCCGCCGGCGGCCTCAACGCCATCTCGATCCGCGACGGTGCTGCGCCCGGTAATCTCGCCGGCTCGATCGCCGATAGTCAAGGCGGTCGCGGGAGCATCACGGTCGAGGAAGCGCTCGGGCGCAACTATGTGGACAAGCTCGGCGAGGTGGCGTTTGGCGAGTCGGCGCTCAGTCGACCTGTGACGCGCGGCATGTACAACGAGCTGCTCGAGGAGAAGCAGGAGCAAGAGCGACGTCGGCAAATGTACACCGACCACAAGCCTTGGGCCGCCGACGTGGACAGCCCAGAAAACGACGACATCGCCAAGCAGAAACAGAGCAGCGAGCGCGTCAAGCGTAGCCTGAGCAGCAACCGCGACCGCCGCCACAGCCAGATGACGCTGCAGGACGGCGTGGACGATGTGGAGCCACTCGACGAGGACGAGGCGCGTCAGGTGCTGCTCAGCAACCTTCGCCGCTCCGGCTCGCAGAAGCAGCACGAACTCGAAGAGGGCGAGGTGGTCGACATTGATCCGGCCGACTACGAAGACGAGGCCGACCTCGACGACGAGACGCTCTCGTCGGCGTCCGAGGACGACCCAGTGGTTTGGGCGGACCGCTGGAGTGCTGGCGCCAAGCTGCGCCAGCTGCTCGCGTACTGGGTCTTTCTCTTTTCGCTGCAAGCGCTTGCCTCCGGATACACCAACACGGTCGCGCAGATTATCATCGACCAGCGTGCTGACGGCACCGCTGCGCTGCTGCTGGGCATCGGCTCGTTGGCGTACAACGGCTCTCAAGGTGGCGGTCTCTTCTTCGCCAATGCCCTCGTCGGCTTCGGCCGCCAGCGCATCACTCTCCTCTCGCTCGTTGCTGTCGGCGGCGTCTGCACGATCGCGGGCTTCGTACACCACTTTGTTCCGATCCTGGTCGTCCAGACCCTGTTGGGCCTGCTCGCTGGTGTCGCCACGTTCCTCGCGCTCGCCACGGTGATGGACCTGTTTGCGACGTCCAAGGGCCGTCTGTTCGGCGTGGGATCGATGGCACTCGCCGTGGTCGGCGGGCAGATCGCAGGGCCATGGATCTCGAAGCTCGTGCTCAGCCTGCTAAGCTGGTCGTGGACGTACTGGCTGACGCTCATCGTGGCTGCGGTTCTGATTGTCTACATGGGCGTCGCTACGCGTGAAACGTCGGCATTCGTCGTGTTTCGTCGCGAGGCGCTGCGGCTGAAGCGAACCGGCCAGGGATGGACGCCCGAGCCGCAACCCGAAACGCAGGCACGCCAGGCGTTTGTAGACGACCTCGGTAGACCGGTGCGCCTGGTGCGATACAACCCGATGCTGGTGCTGCTCGCTATCGCATTGGCCGCGCTCACGGGCATGTACATGTTCCTGTTTTCGGGTCTGCAGCGCGTCTTCACCGGCACGCACGGGCTGTCGAGCACCTCGGCCGCACTCGCCATCACCGTCTCGGCTGCCCTGGGTCTCATCGCGGGCGTGGTGACGACGTACGTGGTGAATTCTCGCAAGGTCGGAGGCGGTGGCCACGCATTCGTGACCAAATCGCGCCCGCTGTATCTGGACGAGAAGGGCCATATCGACACGCACAAGCCGCTGCGCGTCAAGACCGAGACGCTGCTCGTTCCGGCTGTGATCGCAGGTGCACTGTTCAGCTTTGCGCTGTACACGCTGGCGCTCACGGCGAGCTTTGCGACGACGTGGCTGCTGACTGCATTCAGCGTGGTGCTGGCGACGGCGTCGGTGGTGTGCGTGGGCATGGCGGTGGTGCAGTACGTGCTGGACGGCTACTCGCCTGCGCGCAAGGTGGTCTTGCGCGACGTGGTGGCGCGCGAGGACGTGTCGACTCCGACGCTGCTGCAGGATGCAGACGAGGACCGCTTCACGTCGTACTCGCGCCGCACGGCTGGACGGCTGGCTGCTGCGCGCTTCAACGGAGGGCGCAACGGACGCCATGGACTCGGCAAGCCCAGCAAGGCGGCTGCGGAGCAGAGCGATGGCGAACGTGAGGCGTGGCTGGATGCAGGCGAAGGCGTGATTACGAGTCGCGACAAGCGATGGCTGGACGAGACGGCTCTGGCCGCCATGACGGCGGTGGTGGTGCTGGTGTACACGATCAGCTGCGTACTGTCCTTCGCGGCGCTGGTGGCGTATTCCAAGCTGTCGTTCGGCGCGTATGCGGTGATCTTTGCCTCGGTGGCGCTGGTGTTGGTGCTGATGCTGGTGTGCGTGTATCTGTACGGTGCCAAGCCGCGCGCGCGATCGCTGCTGCGTCTCGATGAGGCGGACGGAGAGCGTGCGCACTCGCGGCGGGCAGCCGAGCGCGAACGCCGCGCACTCCAACGCCGTCGCTCCATCTCTCAGTCGCAAGCCACAAGCGAGCACGCCCGCCGCTTTGCGCCCGCTCGCCTCGCCAAGCGTCTCGCGGATGCACTCGGATACAGACCGCTTTCGCAGGACGGTCTGGAAGTGTACCGCCGTGACGACGCGCGCGGTATGCAGGCTCCACGTGCGGCGCCCGCTTCGATCATGCAGGAAGCTGATCGCCATTCTGCTGCCACCGCTGCTGCCGAAGGACGTCGCGAGCTGTGGCTGGCCAAGTTCATCGCGAGTCGCAACGACCCAAACCCGCGGGCGCCCACGCCTCCCGGTCAAGATGATGCAGCGCCGACGCTGAAAGAAGCGCGCGGGACTGGCAACGGTGGGCTGAAGGAGACCGTGAAAGGTTGGGGCGGTGTGATGCTCGGACGTCCCTCGCCCAATGCAGGTCAGCGCGATGCACTCGGACGCAGGCACAACGCTACTCTGTCTGCCTTCAATTCGTCGCCGCGTGCAGCGTTCCCGCTGTCGCCCCCACCACCCAGCCGCCCGCGTGCGAGCGTGACGCTCGACCGCGAGACAACGCGCGCCGACGGCGGCGGCTTCGAGATCGTCCAGTTCGAACCGAGGCAGGACCAACGCAGGCCGTACACGCCCGTGCTCTCGCGCAAGTCGGTCGACATGACACGCAGCCGCACCGACATCATGACCCGCAGCCACTCGCACCAGCGCTTCGTCTCGGGCCAATACTGATCATTGCCGCTGCTTCAACAGCGCGGTTGTACTTGTACGGGAGCCGAGTGTACCACTGATCCCTTTTGCCTTTGTAAATGTGTAGATAAGCCGACCCGCAAGATTCGAGAAGAGAAGGAAGAACAGATAGCTCCAAGCCCAGCAAGTGACTGTACAGCAAGATGGAAGGCTTCAAGATTCGCAACAGATCGGAAGCAAGATCAGCGTCAAGATCGAAAGCAAGGTTGATATCAAGATCGGCATCAAGATCGGACTCAAGATCGGCATCAAGAGCAGCGTCAAGACCACCAAGACCAGCATCAAGATCATCAAGACCAACATCAAGATGCTTCAAGACCGGATCCTATTCACGATCCTCAAGACGTCAAGACTAGCCGACGTGAACCCAACCTCCGCGTGCACTGCAAACACGGCGTGCGAAGCATTATTACGACATGAAATGACATGATTGACAGGCAACCTTACTGCCACGAACGAACGACGTATGTGTGCAGCAGCGCGAGAACGATCAAATGAAGTTCTAACCGTGCCAGTTGCACTGGCCGGGTCTGGTGGCGCACCAGAGGGGTTGGAGGGGTTCGGCGTTGACGCCCATCTGGACAAGCCTGTACCTCAGATCCATCATCCTAGGCAGCGCCTCTACCTTGTCCCTCTTCTTACCGCCGACCTCCTCTCCTGTCCACCAGACCTCTGCGCCCGCCGCAGCACGTGGCCAGACCTTGCTCTCGAGGTTCGTCGGATCGATCGTCTCGGTCCAAACCGCATGTTCACCACCGACGAACTTGTTGCGCACGGCCTTTGCATCCTGACCGGCCGTGGTGGCATTGGCGATCGTAGCGGTGGGATCGAACGAGTAGGTCTGTTGCCAGGAGACGTAGGGGCACCAGGTGTTGCTGGTGTAGTTGCCCAGGAAGCTCGCCGTACCACAGTCGAGGTAGAAGTAGCTATAGGGAGCCAGGACGATGTTGACGTCGGGATTGTTGGTGAGAGCGATGCGCGAGTTGTTGGCATCGTTCCAGATCTCAACGAGCGACTTGGGCGCAAGTGTCTTGGCGACCTTGGGGAACTTGACTGCCATCTCCTCCCACACCATGCCGCGCTTACCGCTGGCGTCGGTGAGGTTGGTTACGAGCTGCATGAACGGCGCAAGGTACGGCTCCATCTGCGCCTCGGTAGTCAGGTTCCAGCACTTGTAGTTCGGCTCGTCACCACCGCTCGACACGTAAGCCGACTTGGAAAGCGTGGCGATCTTGCGCAGCAGGCTCGAGACGAAACGGTTGATGTTCTCGGGCACCTTGTACGTGGCCGCATCGGGCGCGGGGGACGCCTTGGTGTTGGTGAACAGCCTTAGCTGGCCCGAAGGTGGTTCGGCCGCCACGTTCTCCCACGCCTGCTCGTTGGGACATGCCATGAGCGATCCACCATCGATCGCGTCGACGCCGGAAAGCATGTGTGCAGGCATATCCGTCTCGATGATCACATTGACACCGCGGCGCGCAGCGTACTCGACGATCCCACGCACGTCGGTCTCGGTATACACCATGCGCGTGGTCTTGCCATCCACCTTGGTCCAACCATACGAGCCGCGCTCGGCGAGCAGGCTGAGCTGCGTACCGTTGCCCCCCTGCGCGTCTGCATCGTCGTCGAGCGCAAGCGGGAAGGACTGCGTGTCGGTAGCGTGCCAGTGGAGCTGGTTGAGCTTGACGAAGCCCATGGTGTCGATGAGCTTGCGGATGGTCGCGAGGTCGAACCAGTTGCGCGCGGTGTCGAGCAGCAGGCCGCGGTACGGATAGGCAGGCCTGTCCTCGACGACGACGGGCACGTTGCGGATGAACTTCTGCGCGGCCGCTGCATCGTCGCCCTTGGGAGGCAGCGTGTAGATGAGCTGCTGCAGCGTCTGCAGACCACGCAGCGCGCCCAGCGCCGTGTACGAGGTGAGCTGGATCGATCCACCGTCGTCTGGCACCGCGAGACGGTATGCCTCGGCATCGAGGTAGCCCAGATCGGCGGGGGCGCTCTTGTCGGTCTCGAGGTTGAGCTTGGCGGCGGAGACGTTGTAGTTGAGTTCGCGGATGGCGTGGCTCGCGATGCTGCACGGGTTGAACCAGTTGTCCGGCGCCGTCTGCTTGGGCTCAGCGCTAAGGTCGACGGGCTGCACGGCGCTCTTGCGGCCGCCGAAGGGCTGCTGCACCGAGCGAGGCTGCACCACTGTTCCGACAGCAGCATCCATGGGCTTGTTGGGCACACACGGGTTGGGCGTAGTGGCGGTCATGAGCTCGAGCACCGAGATGCGTACGCTCGCCACGAGCTTGGCCTTTTCCACACCGGCGCGGTAGCTCTCGCCGCGGTCGGGCACGAGCGGCCAGACGTCGAGACTGTGGGCCTGCTTGGCGGCGACGTCGATGGCGTCCGTGAGATCGGCGGGCACGCGCGACTGGTCGGTGCCCTCGGCGAGCTCGAAGCGCAGATCGCCCGAGAGACGCACGTACGCGTCGTCCTTGCCAACATCGAGCTTGGTTGGGTGCGGCCAGATGGCCTGAGCCGAGAGCGCGCCGAGCAGGCACGCTGAGGCCAGCAGCGAGGCGAAGCGTGTAGATCGCATGTTGCCTGAGCTACACCAGCCGCTATGGGGGCAGTGAGAAAGGCGTGGCAGAGAGGGAGGGGTGAAGGGATGTCTGAGTCTGGCCAGGCTGAGCCGAAGGGGGGCCTTTTATTTGTACGCGCTAGAGGCGGTCGCTTCAAGAGAGTACACGAGACCCACTGCGACTCCCGATGCCAGATGAAGGTGTGGGCAGAAGCGGGTGTCGGTGGGGCGGTGGGTGCGAGGAGCTAGTGAGGGCGGTGCATGAGTGGGGCGCGGTGATCTCAGCGCGGGGTCTCAATGCACGCTAAACTTAGAGGCCCCAGCGAATGCAGCTGTTCGGGACAATGCACCATCGGCGGTTTCGGCGTGACGCCGAGCAAAGCCAAGATGAGAGGCCAAAGGCCAAGGGGTCAAGGGGAACGAGCGCCGGCGCTTTGATGGATCGAAGCGAGGTGCATGTGCATGGAAACAAAGGAGGACAGCAGAGGTGTTGGATAGTGCATTCCACGCCAAAAGCTCATGGCACGCACGCGCGTCGGTGGGTGCGTTGCTCCTTCATTTCGCCCAACCGACGTTTTGAGCACGGAGCACGACGCACTTTGTTAGGCCACCGAGCTTCGCCGAGCCCCACCGAGCCCACATGTACAGCACTGCCTTCGTATCATTCACAGCGCTAAGCTCATTGTCTTTAGCTGAGCAACAGCCGACGTTCGTGTCTCATCTGTGCAGCCGCGTGCGCAAACACAAAGAGACCATTCACGTTGAAAGTGAGCGTCGTGTATTGTGTTTCAGCAGGGCAGCACAAAGGGCTGCGGCTCAGTACGACTTGGGCAGTCCGAGCACGTGCTGGCCAAGATAGTTGAGGATCATCTCGCGGCTGTAGTCCATCGTGGGTGGACAAAAAGTTCCGAAGCGTCAGTAGTCTAGCAAGCACAGCGAGTGTTTCGATTCGGCACATACCTTACTGGTGCGAGCCTGGGGACGAGGCTTTCGCGCAGGTATCGTTCGACGTGGTACTCCCTTGCGTATCCCATTCCACCCAGGGTCATGACTGCGGTTTCGCACGCGCGGAACCCAGCCTCAGCAGCCATGTACTTGGCGGCATTCGCCTGAGCGCCCGAATCCGCCGCGCGGTCATCGTACATGCTCGCAGCAGCATAAGTGAGGTGCTTTGCCGCCTCGAGCTCCGCCCAGCTTCGTGCGAGTGGTTGTTGCACCGCCTGCATCGCGCCAATCGGCTTGCCAAACACCACACGGTCTCCCGCGTACTTGACTGCCTTCCTCAGCGCTGCATATCCGTTCCCCAGCGCCTCACCAGCCAGCAGACATCGTTCGGCATTCATCCCGTGCAGAACGTACTTGAACCCCTTGCCCTCTTGGCCGATCAGACAGTCGGCGGGCACCTCGAAGTCGTCAAACCACACCTCGTTGGCATCCACCGTATTACCGCCCATCTTGGCGATCTTGCGCATCTCCACCCCCTTGGCCAGCTCCACCTTGCCTGCGTTCTGCGGCGTGTTGGGCACATTCCGCAGCGGGGCGAAGAACAGACTCAGCCCCGAGGAGCGCGAAGTAGCCGTGGGCTCCGAGGTGCGCGCGAGCAGTACGACGTGCGAAGCGACCTGCGCCGACGACGTCCAGATTTTACTGCCGTTGATGATGTACTTGTCACCCTTGCGTACCGCCTTTGTTTTGAGCTTGAGCGTCTCCAGTCCCGTCGTGGGCTCGGTGATGCCAAAGCATGATCGGATGCGTCCATCGATCATCTTCGGAAGCCAGTCGGCATGCTGCTCGGCCGACGCAAATTCGATGATCGGCATGAGCGGATAGATGTTCGCATGGATCGACTGGGCTCCTGCGATTGCACCGCCCGACTCGGCGATGGTCTGAAGCATCACCGTCGCTTCCGAGATCCCCAACCCCGCGCCACCGAGCGACTCGGGCATGCAGATTCCGATCCACCGACCAGCCGAGAGGGCATCGTACAGCTCGTGTGGATACTCGGCATTCCTACCCGTCCATGCAGATGGGGGTTGTCAGCAAAAGTCGTGCAAGTAGAGAAGGGAGATTGGCACCTACTGGTCCTTGTGCATCCAGTAATCGTCGTCAAACTGCGCGCACACATCCTGGATCGCACGCCGCACGTCTACCTGCGACTCGGTCAGGCCTTGTTCCGACATGCCCGTGAACTCGGCTGCCGCGCGCGCCGTCGCCGAGCTCGCAAACGTTCGCTGGCCCCGCTCGTCATCCCGCGTTGAAGCGCGCAAAGAGGCAACGGGGTTCGCCACAGAGACGGACGGTGCAGGCCGCGCCAAGAGCATCGACGCCCTCAGCAGCGCATGTGGTCTTGCTGCTCGCATCATTGTCGGGTGGCCAAGGGGCTATGGCTGTGAGCGAAGTTGTTGTGGTCGAGAAGAAAAGCTCAACCCAAGGTAGCGGCTTATGACGGCAACGCTCTTCCGACCGGCAATGCGGGGTCGCGTTTAAACGCCGCACCCTCGATCCAATGCGCGGGGGAGCGGGGCATCGGGTAATTACGCACAGCCTCCACTCCTTCCGCCGCAGGCCCCGCATCAAATCCCCGGTCCTCACCCCCGCACCTCGCACCTCGCACCCCGCACCCTACACCTCCCGACACCACCATGCCGTGCAGTCCTTGCACACACGCGCGCCATCTTCCAGATCCACAAACTTGAATTAGCACCAAGATCACATCTGAGAAATAAAGAACGTGTGTGTATGTATGTGTATGTATGTGTGTAGCGCCACAGGATGGCAGGGTTACTTGCGTCCAAACAGGCTCGGCACGCGCAGACGGCCGAACCTCGACGTGGCCGTGCTGACCATGCTCCTGTTCTCCGCCGGATACGCCGGGGAGGCCGGCGCCATGCTCGCCGACTCGCTGAAGCTCGTGTTGGCCTTCCTCGGCTTCAAACTCAGGTTCGGCTTGCCTTTACGCGCCTTGTTGGGGCCCATGTCGCTCTGCAGCTGGCCCAGCACGTCCTCCGACTGCCACTCGGGCAGCTTGGATGCCAGCAGCTCGCAGAACAGTGGCTGCAGCTTGCGGATGTGCTTGAGGCTCGGCGGCGGGAAGCCCACCGCCACCTTGGGCACGCGCAGCTCGCCCGCCTCCTCCTCGGCCGACAGGTGCTGGTTGAGCGGATCCACTTCGTCGAAGAACGCCCAGGGGAAGTCGTACTTCTCCGTGCCGCGCACGCCGTCCTCGCACACGCCGTCGTCAAACGTCTCGCCCGCCTCCTCCATCAGATCGCGCATCATGGCATCAATGTCCTTCACCTCGCGCCGCATCCCCTCGTCCGTCAGATCGCGCTCCGACACGCCGCCCGGATGCGCCGCCTCGGGCTTGGCCAGCAAGTAGTTCTTGCGCGCCTCCAGCTCGTACCGCACCTTCATCCACTTGCTGTACCGCGCCAGCCGATCCGCCTCGCCCACGATCTTCTTGACATCCGCATCGCTCAGCCTCGAGTCCTGCAGCAGCTCCTCAAAGTTGATCTCCAGATTCGCCGCGCGTCGGTCGGCAGGATGCGCCGGATCCGTCGTCGAGAGCGCCATGTAATCCAGTCCGAGCTGGCACCAGTCCCACAGCGGCTTGGCGATGGGCGCGCACTCGTGGAAGAGCACGTAGAGCGACTGCTCGTGGCGCGCCGCCAGCGCAATCCAGTCCTCGATGCTCTCGCCGCCCTTCTTCTTGGTCTCGAGCATGTCGTCGATGAACTTTTGAAGGTCGCCCAGCCTCTCGCTCAGGTTGGCGCTGCCGGCGATCTCGCGGATGGCCGGATAGAACACCGTCTCGAGCGAGTCCTTGATGATGGCCGGGATCAGGCTGCCGCTCGCAATCTCCACAGCCTGCTCGCGATCGCGCCGCTTCAGGCTCTCGCGCAGCAGCAGCTTGAGCAGCGCAAACTTGCGCGCACGCGTGTGCTCGGCGCCCTGCGCGCCCCACGCCGGCATTGGCGGCTGGTCGGCACCAGCGGGCGTCGTCTCGGGGTACGCGAGCGACAGGTTGCCGCGGTACGGCGAGAGCGCAAAGCAGCGCTGCAGCTCCAGCACGTGGTTCTCGGCCTCGCTGCCCAACTTGCCACCAGCGGTGAGCAGGATGGTGGTCAGCACGTCTTCGCCGCGCTTCTTGGCCTCGCGCTGCACGCGGCGCGACTCGACTCGGTCGCCGCGTCGCACGTAGTCCTCGATCTTCTTGGTGAGCTCCGGGTCGTCGATCTCCTTGCGCAGCGGCACCACAAATTCCTTCTGGATGTACGCCGCCTCCTTGCCGATCACGTACGAGAAGACGCGCTGGATGAGCGACTTGGCGCCACCCGGTCGCGCGAGCAGCAGCCTCAGGATGCCCGAGATCATCGTCTCGGCATTGGCGTACTTGAGCAGCTGCTTGGCGCCCCAGTATGGAGCCAGCGCGTGGATGCCCCGCACCATCTTGAACAGATCGTCCGCGTTGGGCGCAGACACAAACAGCGTGTAGAAGATGTAGGCGGCGTGGATGCGCGCGAACTCGACCGAGTTGCGGTAGTGCGGCGGCAGATTCTTGATGCTGCTGATGTCGAGGTACGAGATGGCATCCTCCAGACCCGTCTCGCTCTCGATGATGCTCTCCTTGAACGCACACCAGTCTCCGCGCACCTTGGCCCACTCCTTGCCCGCAGCGCGCCACACACGGCCTCCCTCGCCGTCAAAGAGGTTGTCGATGTTCTGCATCAGATCCGCATCGATGCGCTCGGGACGGTCGAGGCCGCGCTTGACGGTGCCCTTGCCCCAGTTCTTTCCGACGCCCCACTTCTCGGTGCCGGGGTCGCCGAGACCAGGACCGCGCGTCTCGCCTTCGCCACGCACGCCAAAGCCTCGGGCAACAAAGCTTCCGAGGTAGCGCGTGGCGGCCAGCGCGTACAGCCTGCGCTTCGAGATTTCGCCGCGCTCGATCGACGTCGAGAAGTTGCGCGCGGCCATCTCGTCGAAGAAGGGCTGGATGCGTTTCTGCCAGTACTTCTCAGGCGCCAGGTCCAGGCCCGGGAACGAGTGGAGATGCACGTGGAACAGGTGGCGGAGCAGCAGCGGCTCCTGCAGATTCTCACCCTCGCGCATCGCATCGTCGTTGGCGTACGGATCGCGCGCAGCGCCCGAGTATTCGCCGGCATCCTCGCCGCGCTCAAACGTCTTGACGCGCGTGAGCTTGGAGCGCTGGCTGGAGAAGGGATAGCCGTACTCGGTGAGTGCGCCGAGCTTTTCGACCTCGGCCCACTCGCTCTGCATCTGCAGCATGACGAGTGCCTTGAGCAGGTGGTGGCGCTGCTGGGGCGTGAGCGGCTTGACGCCTGCGTCGCGCATCTTGGGACCTCCAGCTCCATGCGGACGGCGTCGGCTCTGTCGTCTCGCCTCGGCCTTGTCCTCGCGCTCGCGCTCCTTCTCGCGGATCGCTAGCAGACGCTTTTCCTCGGCCTCCTCGCGCTCGCGGATGGCTCGGTCGCGCGCCTGCGACTCCTCGTCGCGCCTTCGCTCGAGCTCGGCCTGCCTAGCTTCCTTCATCTTGATCTTCTCGCTGCGCTTCGCCTCCTTGGCTGCGAGGGCTGCAGCGGCGGCAGCGGCTGACGCCTCTTGCTTGGCTTTGCGTCGCTCGGCCGATTTCTCGGCTTTTTCGGCACGAGCCTGCGCCTCGGCCGCCTTCTGCTCCTGCTCGGCCTGAAGCTTGGCGGCGCGTCGCTGGTCCTTGTCGGCCTGGGAGCTGCGCTTGGCGGAGAGCAGGCCTGCACCGGCAACCGCTCCGCCCGAGAGAGCTGCAATTGCGGCAGCTGGCGTCGCGCGCGCTGGCTTCGGCGTCTCTTGCACCTCTTCTTCCTCGCTGTCCTCAGAGGACGCCTCCGACTCGGACTGCGCACGGGCCTTGGATGCCACGGGCTTGGCCACGGGAGCTGCGGCTGGTGCAGCAGGAGCCTTGCGGGTGAAGTTCATGTAGCCTTTAGGCGCGGCGCGGCCAGGCGCGCTGGTGGCGACGATCTGCGAGCTGGACTTGGACGCGGTGGATTGCTTGCGGACCATTGCAGCGGAAATGGCCGGCGCCGCCTTGGCGGCCGGAGGCTCGTCTGACGTCTGTTCGGTGCTGTCCTCGTCCAAATCTTCGTCCGAATCCTGCTCGTCGTCACTGGTCGTCTCGGGCACCTTCTTGGAAGCCGCAGGGTTGGCAGCGGTTGCGACTGCTTTGGAGCCGTTGAGCACCGGCTTGGCCACAATGACAGCTACGGCCTCGTCGTCATGCACATCGGCGGGCTCGGGAGCATCGTGGAGAAGATCATCGTCGACTGACGATACTTCGGACTCGCTGTCTTGATCGTTATCTTGAGCGACCTGCTGCGACTTGCTCCTGCCCACGCTTGCCGCGGCTGCACCGGTGGAGACGCCGGTGATGGCGGCGAGGGCAGCCTCGCGCGAGGCACGCTGAGGAGGAGCGGCGGAACGAGAGGCGGAAAGGGCGCGGCTGCGCGATTGGGGCTGCGCCGTGGAGTGAGATTGGGACCTGGCACGTGCGACGGCGTCGGTGCGCGAGACGGTGGGCAGCTCGCCGTCCTGACGGTGGTTGCGCTCGAGGGTTGCGAGCGTGCGATGTCGCTCGCGGTCCATACTCCTACGGACACCGCTGGCGGAGCGTTCAAGGCCAGCGGATTGAGCGCCGGTGCCGCGAGCGCTGGGGGCACGCGAACGGTTGACGGGATGGCGGAGATCGCGGTCGTCCCTGTACCAGCGAGGATCGTCCTGATCGTAGCCGTTTGTGGCGCGGTTGGCAGCACTGCGACGCTTCTTCATGGCGAGAAGCATTTCCTCTTCTTCGATGCGCGCGAGCTCGATCTCGCTCTCGTCGCGGCGATCGGGGCCGGCCTGGCGCTCGCTGTAGCGGTTGAGGCGTGAGGAGGACCTCTCCATTCGGGAGCCATTGAGGTCGCTACGGCTGCTTCCCGAGGTGCGGCTGAGCACACGACTGAGCAGGCCACCGCCACTGCGAGCGGAGCCGGAGCGACGCGAATCGCGGTCGGCGGACAAGTCGAGATCGTCGCGGCGGGCATCGCGAGAGTTGTAGGAGCTGGGCTTGGCGGGACGAGCGCTGGTGGACTTGCGACGATAATCGCGCTTCATATCGCCATTGGAGACGGAGCGGGCGGGAGCGCGTTCGACGTAGCGAGCGTTGGAGTATTCCTCGTAGGGTTCCGGTGCGCCGTACGGGTCGCTTACCGAGCGGCGGCGGCGGTCCAAGTCGGCCCTGTCGTCGTCATTATCGTCGTCGTCGTCGTAGTGGTCCCGCTGCGCTTGTCTGGGAACTGGCTTCCTGGCGATGGCCGGACGGTCGGAGAGGGCCATGGATCGACGCGGGGGGTTGATGCTGCGACGTCTGTTGGAGCGCGCGTCGTCGGCATCGAGCTGGTCGGCGTCCTCCTCGTCGAGGTCGTCGAGCACGTCGCGGTCGCGCTCGTCGTCGAAGTCGGGCAAAGCGGGACGACGGATGCTGTTGGTGCGAGAGCGGGGTGCAGCAGCGGGCAGGCTGTCGAACCTGCGACGACCGTCGTCTCGGTCGGCGCGTCGCGAGTCTTGGCGGCGACGGTCGTCGTCGTACTGACGTGGAGCCGAGCGACGGGAGCGGTCATCGTACTGGTGGTCGGATTCGTCGCCGCGCCTTGCGCCAAAGGATCGTTCGCTGCGTCTTGCGCCGGACGCGTTGCTGTCGCGACGGGAGCGCGGGAAAGTGGGGTAGTATGTGGGGCTTGTGGGCTCGGCAACAGGGTCGCGGGGAGGCAGGCCCATGGAGTTGACGATGCTACGCCTGTCTGGCGGCGGTCGGCGCATGGATGAAGGCATCTCGACGATCTAACGAGTGACCTGTCGAACGGACAGGCACGAGCAGGCTAGAAAGGTGGTGACAGGGATAGTCTCCAGAAGCTCGTCTAGATAGAAATAGGATCAGGCAAATGGGACAAAGGGGCTTCCAGAGATGAAGGTGCGGATGGAGGAAGGGAGCGACGAGATGGCAAGGGCCAAGGCTGTGCTCCAGAGGTCAGCTGAAGAAGGGCGCGGGGTGCAGATGGGCAAGGCAAGGCAAGACGAGGCGGAGCAAGGTCAGCTCCGCCGCCGATTGGAAGGATGGATGGAATCAGGCGAGCCGGACGTGATGCCGTTGAAAGCGCGTGGATTGACGCAGCAGGCGAGTGCGGAGAGATGCAGCGAGGCCAAGCCTTGGGATCGATTTTTGACAGGCCAGCCACGGCGGGCGGCGCGGCGAGGCGCGGCACGCGGTGGGGGCGGAGGTGCGGAATAGCGGAGGCTGGAATAGCGCACGGAGCAAGCAACCACCGAGCCAGCCGAGACGGCGCCATTCCAAGCGAGTCGAGTCGAGGCGAGCTGAGAGCAGCGCGCGACTCGTGCCGTCTGAGCTGTCGACCTGAACACCTTCTGCGCTCTGAAACGGGCTGATGGCCAAGACAGCAATCAGCCAAACGTCGGAGCAGCCCGACCATCGGAAGGGCTCTGGCTTCGCTCAAGCCGTGGGCAGTCTTTCCCCGCCTCTGGCAGCCCAGCTGGAGCAAACAGACGCATCGAGCCCACACTTCAAAATTCCGACCTGCAGCTCTTACGAATTTAGCATCTCTGATGGTTCGCAGCCCTGCAGCATTCCGAACAGCGCAGCTCGTGCAGGCAGGGTTAGCTGCTGCTGCTCTCAATGCGTGCACATGCAACGCAGCGATCCTCGTTGCTGCTCGTCGAAATTTCGCAGCATGACGGCGGTCTGCAGAGCCAGACAATGGAACACCAGCGCCATGTGCTTGCAACTCTCCCACGACCCGATCGATAGCGTATGCATGTGACGAGGGCAGTCCCACGGTATCCATTTGATCCAGCGTGCTACGAAGATGAGCCTCGGCGAGCATCGCGATCGCATGAACCAATCAAGTCGGCATCCCTCAGCGGCCGCTCAGATGGACCCCGCGCGCGCGGCTGACGATCCCGAATCGGCGCATGCTCGTGCCTGGCAATGCACGCCCAAAAGCAGCGGGGAATCAAGAAGCGCGTTAGTCGAGACATGGCTACCGCCGCTTCCCGTAGCTCGCTCTCGACCGACCTCTCTGCTCCGCCATAGTTCCCGTCCGATGCCGGCGTAACATTGTATATGCATCTCGCCCGCTCACTTGGTGGGACCCTGCATGTTCGGAAGCTCGCCGAACTTCTCGCATCACGCTCGACACTAAGTTAGAGTATGGATGCAGTATACGAAATGACATTCAACATGATAATACCCGGAAAACAACAACAACGCAAGATGATAGTGCAATGCAATGCAGACCAGAGGCATCACTTTCGCGCCTTGGCGGCCTTCTTGTTGAGCGCCTTCTTCTTCTGCTGCAGCTTGGCGGTCTCTTCGGCGCGCTTGCCCGACGAGTAGTTGAGCTTCTCGTACAGCTTGCGCTGGCGATTGCTCATCATCATCTTGGTCATCTCCTTGGCCTCCTGCTCGTCGCTCTTGCGCACCGCCGCTCCACCCGCGCTGCTGCCCTTGGCCTTCTTCTTGGCCTCCTTGAGCGCCGCGGCATGCTTGCGTCGCATCTCCTCGAGCGCATCCTCGCCACCCGCAGCTTCCGCCTCGAGCTCGGCAGCATCCAGCAGGCCAGCATCCGTGGCATCCGCAGGATCGGCCAACAATGCTGCAAGTGCAGGTCGCGACGATTCCTCCGCCTTGCTTGTTGGCTCCTCGTCCTCCTCGTCCTCGTCGGCTATCTCCTCGTCCACATCCTCGTCGTCTTCGTCGTCGTCCGACGGGGCAGCGGCAGCATCGGCCTCGAGACCCAGTTGCTCCCTCGCCTCCTCGGGCACGTAGCCGCCGCGACGCGCCACCTCGGCGTCGTCGACAAACGGACTCAGATGCGGCGGCAGAGTCTGGCCCGGTCCGTACGCACCAGCAGGCAGCAGCTTGCGTGCATTGGCGCAGTCCACAATGTACTGCGGCTGCACAAACACGCGCTTGCCCGCGTACTTCTTCATGCCGCCAGCGGGGACCGGCCTGTCGATGATGTGATGCGTAATCCTCGCGTCGTCCTCGTCCACCGCACTGCCAGCACCAGCCACCATGTCCCAGCCAATGCGACCCGGGAGCGCGCCGAACGAGCGCAGCACAAACTCGATCACCGCGCGCGGGCACTCTCGCGAGATGTAGAAGACGTACGGCGTGAACAGTCCGTTGGCTGCTCCCTCGCTCGCCGCCGAGGCTGCCTGGATCTCGTCAAACGTCGTGAGGTGCGCCGACGACTCTTGCTCCTCGGCCGACTTGGACGGCTGCTCCACAAACGTGTCCTGCTCCGCCGCGACTTGCTGCTCCTCCTCGTCCACCTCATCCGCCTCGTCCACGTCGTCGGCGACAGCACCGGACTTGGCGATCGCCTTGATCTGCTTCTTGACGTCCCTCGCCGACACCTTCTTGCCGGATGCGGTGATGACGGTCGAAGAGGTCGAGGGAGCGACGGCCGCCGCGTTCTCGCCGCGCAGCACAGCCGCGCTGGCCGGGTCGAGGCTGAGCGCGCCAAAGCCGGCAGCCTGCTCGTCCTTGGTAGCGTCGAACCTGGGCGGGTAGACGAGGTTCTCGTCGGTGTACAGCTTGAAGAGCACAAAGCCCAGCAGGGTCTGGTAGAGCTCGAGGAAGGTGTACATGATGCGGAAGTCGATATCCGAAGGGATGTGCTGCGTGAAGAGGTAGGGGACGAGCCATGTGATGGTCTCTCCGTTCACCTCGGCCTGGAAGTAGATGCCCTTGATGCTGAGGAAGACCTTCTTGAGGGCCTTGGTCTTCATGACGTACAGCTGCCACTCGGCGCAGAGACGCGAGCATGTGGCGATCACCTCGGCCGACACCTTGTCCGTGGCGGGCAGATTGGCGAAGAGGGTGAGGAGCGAGAGCGCATCGTCGATGTCCTTGAGCGAGTCGCGGAACGTCGGGTAGCGCTCCTTGATGATGTGGTCGAGTCGGTAGGTGGGCTTGCTCTCGTCGAGGTTCTTTGCGGCGGCCCACTCGCGGCGACCGATGGCGCGCGAGAGCTTCTTGGCAAACGTCTTGTGCTCGCGCAGCGACTGCAGCACGGGCTCATGCTGGAGGTACGCGATGTCCTTGGCGAAGAAGAAGGTGGTGGGTGCAGAGGAGCCCTTGTTGGCCTTGCGGACGCTCTTGGGCTGGCGCGGGAAGATGCCCTTGAGGATGCAGAGGCGGCGGAAGTCGGAGAGCGTCACCTGCAGCTTCTTGATGGCCTGGTTACGCGTAACGTAGTTCTTTGCCGCGCCCGACTTTCCCTTTTGCTTGATCTTGGCCATCCTGATGGAGAGGCGCCGATGCGCAAGTGTGAGAGGATGACGGTCGGGAGGGTCGAGGTTTTAGCGTCGGTGTGACGAGTCTATCCGGTTGTGACGACGTATCGATAGTGAACGACGTTCCTGCGTGCGAGTATGAGTAGGAGAAGGAAGTATGCTCCGGAATGATGGGAGTTTTGTGAACTGCAAGAGGCAACGAAGAGGTTCTCCAAGCGCTGTCGCAGTGGCAGCGCCGAGGAAATTTGTGCTCGCAGGAAGAAGAAAAAAGATGCGCTTGTGGAGCCTGCAAACGCGAGCTTCAGGGTCGAGCTTTCATTCAATTCCAAGCCTCGACAGGGTGCAGCGCTCGCAGCTGCGAAATTTTTGGTGGAATTTCTGCAAAAATTTCCGCCCGGCAGCGCTCAGAAGGCTCACGTGATGAAGGGGCGTTGCCCGAGTTCCGCAGTCCAGAGGAATCTAACAAAGCGAAAGTTCGCGCTGCGCGCCATCTCCGCCCTGCCGTTGCTCAGACCCTGAAGGATCCCTCGGCACTTTTCGCTGTTCCTGACAATCCGCTATCTGCTATGGAGCCCGACAACGCACCGCCATCAAGCTTTGTCAAGCAAAGCCGGAGAAGTGCAGCTCCGGCGGGAACACATTTGCGGAGTCTGCATGCCAAACAGCACCGACTTCTCTCGACGCTCAGTTGCGGCACGGAGAGAGGTGAGACGTCGAGTCGCCGATGGAAGCGAGCGCTGCTTGACCGGAGTGTCGGGCATTGCTGGCGAAAGGGCGACGTCTGCCGACAGACGGGGTTGGGACTCCGACGCCGATGCTTTGGTCGCAATTCTCAACCCCTGCCTGTTTGGCGCGTCGGGTCCTTTCTCTCAGCCGGGGCTTCTGAAGGATCTGCATATCCCCCCATTTCTCCGAGCCTCAAACGAGTGTTGTGCCTGCGGGGATGTCTTTCCTCTTTATGCTTCTCTTACAAGACGGGACCGCGGCAACGTTGGCATCTCTGGTGAGGCGCTGCTTGTAAGTCTACGAGCTCTGTGGGATTGCATGGCGCTACAAAGCCAACGGAAGTGAACGCGCGGGCTCGCTGGCGCTTGGCAGCTGCAGCTGTGCAGTGGGGGCAGCGGACAGGAACGCACGCGTGCAGAAGTGCGTCGCCGCCATGCATTGTTCCTCTGCCGTGGAATTCGAAAAGCGAGCAGCCGAGGCGTCAGAATTGCTTGGATCGGCGGATCTGCGACCGACTTGAACGCCAGGAATGGGCAGCAGCAGACTACTGTCAACCAGCCTCGGAGTCGCGCGTCGGCTCTGCCAAATTTGCCCACTGCTGGCTGCACTGCACTTTGCGCTGTGGCCCTTTGTGAATCGAGTGTTGGTCTCAAAACATCTGCCGCGCTCCTCAGCCCACCAGCAGTCACAAGTGGCAGCGACCGAATGCCCGCCTGCCTCTTTCATTTTTTGCGGCGTCACACCAGCACAACCCCTATCCCGCCGCCCTCGAGCGCACAGCAGCGTGATCAAGGGCCTCAGACGGAGTTGCTGCGATCTGCGCCCCGCAGGCCTCTTGACGAGAATTCGGTCGGGCGAGAGTGTGTGCCACACTGCCACACGACTTTACAGCATGGTGTCGGCTGGTCGTGCCTGTTTCAGCCCATCTCATCCAGCGCTCGCCTTCCTTTCTCACCATATCCACTCTTGACCCTCCCCTCCTCTGATCCTCTCCCCCGGTCTCGTCCTGTCCCCCTTTCCATAAAGGTCCATCAGCACTCTCACCGTCGTCACTCTTTTGACCCTGCATCTGCCAACACCGGTTCTACCACGCCATCTTGACCGTCCTTCGACTTCGAACAGCTTCTTCTAAACACCCTTGCTTGTAAGTATACCCGCAACGTCTGAGCTCTAGATCGCCTCTTCGATCGCATCGACCAGACCGGCATGGCGATTGTCCTCAGATTCGCTGGCCAACACGACTAACCCAGTCTTCCGCATGCTCGCCCTTCCCGCAGTTGCATCCCTCATCAACACCACCATGAAGTTCTTCTCTGCTGCTGCTCTTGCCCCTTGGGCCCTGTTCGCGCTGGCTAGCGTCGAGTCGGCGTCTGCCGTTCCCGGTATGGTCAAGCGTCAGTCGAGCTCGTCTTCGTCGTCTTCGTCGTCTTCGTCGTCGTCGTCGTCGGCTGCCTCGGCGGTCTCGCCGCTCACGCCCGGCCTCACCAACGAGGGATCTCCGCTGCTGATCCAGTGGGACACCACCACGAATCAGGCATGGAAGAGCATGGAGATCAAGTTCATGACCGGCTCCAACCAGAACATGACCGAGCTTTACACGGTCGCCACCGACGTCGACGGCACCTCGGCCGGTGCAGGCAAGCTGCTCTGGACCGCGCCCAACGTCGAGCCCAATTCGGGCATCTACTTTTTCCAGTTCACTCATGACGGCGAGGACCCGACGTGGACCACTCGATTCGCCATCGCCGACACCACGGGTGCCGTGACCACGCCGCCCCACGCCAAGCAGCCCGAGGGCCCCGCGATTCCCTGGGGCGAGGGCAGGATCGTCTCTGCCGCCTCCGCCGCTTCGTCTTCGTCCTCGTCGTCTGCGTCCGCTTCGGGAAGTGCCGCTGCCAACGCCACCTCGGCTTCAGCTGCCCCTACCTCGTCCTCGGCCAGCGCGGGAAGCTCGACGTCGGCCAGCGCATCCAGCACCACCTCCAGCTCCAACTCGGCACAGACCGGCAACTCGTCCGGCTCCGGCTCCAACAGCCAGACCACCTCGGGCTCCACCTCGACTCGCGTGGGCTCGGCTGCGCTCGTCGGCTGTGCCGTCGCCGCTGTGGCCGGAAGCCTGCTCTTCTAGATGCTGCATCCATTCCGCTTCGCTGCGCACCTCGGGCTGCTGCACACTCGGATCCGTCTTCGCTTCTTCTTCACACTTGTTCCCCCCTCCGCCCCTTTTTCTGGCAACGGTAGTGCACGTGGCTCAGTTGGCAATTCGCAAAGCACCCTAGCAATCGCACGGAAGCCAATGCCTGAGGAACAAAGGTTTGGCTTTGGAACGCAGCTGCAGATGAAGTCTGGGGCTGGTGAATCACCCGAAGGGTCGCCGCGAGGGATCGTTGCTCGCTGGCGCTCAATTAACCCAGAGACAGCGCACGAACCTTTCCTTGAAGGCACTTCAAGGTCACTCGTCACACAGGCCAAAGAATGAGAGGGAGCACTGGACATTGACAAGGGGCTGAGGTCTACGCAGTGCAGTGATGAGAAGCACGGGAGGAGAACAAGTGACGTTTGGGGGAATTCGGCAGAGGGCACACGGATCTATCAGAAGTATGCAGGCGAAGGCTCCTACCTCTGGAGGGTGAGAAGGCCGGGGCGGTAGGGAGCAAGATCGTAGCTGTTGGTAGCCACGCTCTTGTCGCGGCCCTGGTAGAGGAGCTGAAGCTTGCAGAGGTCGACGGACATGGTCTGATCGGGGTTGGATCGGATCAAATCACCGTGGCTGACGTCGTCGGTCCACGAAGCGCCGCTGTTAGCCTTACCCGCAAAGGGCGCCGACTCATCACCAGCGTTGACGGTCCATTTACCCTCGAGGCTGTCGGCCGTAAAGGAGCGGAAGTAACGACCACCGGAACCCATAGCCTCTACAAGCATCAGATACTTGTTCTGACCGATGGTGTAAACCTGGACGGCCTCGAAGAGCTTTGCCTTAGTGTCGGACATAACCACCTCCGAGGCAGTACCGAAGCTTCCAGGGAAGTTACCAATGGGCATGCAGGATCGGTAGATCTTGCCGTTATCACCGGCAAAGAACAGACACATCTTGGTGCTGTCTCCAATGAGCGTCTGATCAATCGGTCCCGTATCACTGTCACTGATCTTGCCCGTGAAGAGGGGCTTCTCCTCAGACCATCCATTCGGGTCAGTGGGGTTGTTGCTCGTCATGTAAAAGAACGAAGCAACGCCCCACTGCGATGCCAGAATCCACGTCTTCTTCGGGGCAAAGTAGAAGATCGTCGGGGCAACAGCCGATGTCTTCATGGCCGTTTGGGTGGCAGTAGCCATATCGGCCCAAGTGGAGAAGGGCGCGAAACCCATCGAGCCGTACTTGGTGCCTTGGTCGTGAGTGGAGGCGTACACGAGGTGCTGACCATTGTACGGCACGTGCGTAAAGTCCTTGAGCGCCACCCAACCATTGGCGGGCTTGGCAAGCGGAGCAGAGGGAATCCACTTGTACGAAGTAGGCAGAGAACAGCTCTGTCGACGTTCAGCCGCAGGGGATGCGCCCGCCAGCGTAGCTGCCAGAGCCACACTGATGGCAACGAGCGAGCTCGAGATCTTCATATCGAACAAGTTCTAACGAGTGAAGAAGGAAGGGAGAGATGAGAGAGGTGAGGAGGGGTTGTAGGACGGAGAGGAGGGGAGAGATGTAGGTGTCTTGCTTGGACCAAAGCGTCGGCGAGCAGTGCGTCTTTATACCTGTTGCCACTCGGATGTGGGTGCAAAAGGGGGAAGAAGCGCACAATAGCTCTGCGGTCTTGGTCCATAGCAACGCGCTGGGTTGGTGGCGAACGCCGAGGTTGGAATGCAGTGTTGCTAGTCAAGGCCTTCCCCTGAGCAGGGGTGCACGTTGGGCGCAGCTTGCAAACCCCACTTCATCCACGCAAAGGTGGGGTTGTCAGGGCAAGACAACATTGATGCGCCACGTTGGCGCATGTGGGTTTCCTCGTTTGCGCTTAGCGCCATCGACCCACCTGTGACCTCGTCGGAACGGCATAGCCCGGTTGCGAGCCACGCCCAGCTGGTGCAGGCTAGCGTGACGAGTGCCACCGACGATCGTTGATCGTTACACTAGCTCCGAGGTAGAATGCTAGCAATGTTGAGGTCGCCGGTCGAAAAGAAGCAACCGAGAGGTGATGGGATCTGGCTTCATCTTGCCGTTTCTTCCGCTGCCATCTTCCTAATCCCTCTTCCTTTGCGTTTGCAGCCGCACCTACTCCCGCACAGCTGACTCAAAACTCGATCGAGAAACGATCGCAAATAGCGCCCAAGGTGGGGTCTTGTCGGGCATCGAACGGTGTCAGCTTATTGTGCGGCGACGGGGGCCGGCACAATGGTACGTCGATCGCCGGTCTCATGGCACTAACTGCAAAGCAGAAGATGCGGGGTTGGTGGCATGAAACGCGTTCGCTTCCAGAAGCATGCAACCGTCACTAGCTCCACGCGCGAGCCGAGATTGCCGGTCCGGGCCACAGCTGGCGTCTGCTGACGACTGAACCTTGTTGCTGCACCCGAGCGGGAATCTCATCAGGGTCCGGAGCTTCATCGCGGCTTGGGGCGACCAAGAGAGCGCCGAATTTTCCTCCTGCGCTGTTCTGACAGCTGCCACACGAACTCAGAACTAACCCCGCCTTCGGTCGAAGAGAACGCTGCCATGCGAGATGTCCGCTAGACCTTAGCATGGACGCAGTGGACCCTGCAGAGCTCCGAAGAGCTGTTCCGCCGGATCCTCGAAGCCTAGAAAGCCGCCCACGCAATACAGGATGCACATCGAGAGCAGCACGCGGCTGGTGCAACGATCGCATGCAGGTGCTGTGCACAGATTAGCACAGTCATCAGGGGCACGCCGAGTACGATGTGTGGGACTTAACCGAATCCTTGATGGCGCTTGCGGCGCTGATGGCCGCGATTGCCGAACCACCGCTGCGATTGTCTACGTGCTGACTCTCGCGACGTTTCCGCGAGGCTTCGATCGACGGCCGCTATGTATGAAGAGCTGGAAGCGCCATGACTGCGGACAATCGAGCGCTGAGCAGCAAGTCGCAAGTGTAAGATCGACAGGTTGCTGCGTCGTCGCTCACAGCAGCAACTCGATCGCCTCAGACACTCCCTTTCGTGTGCAAGCTATTCAGCCGTAGCGAGAAGAAGGTGTCTTGGCTTCAGGCACTGTGCAGTCACGCTGGCAGTTGGTGCCTGCTGTCGGTCTTCTTGGCAAACATGTTCTGACCTGTCCATCGTGTTGGGCTGCGAACCCAGCACATGACGCGATGTCTAACGAAATTCCAACCGCTGTCTGCTGGTCTTGGCGGCTGAGCGTCGTTCGACAACCCCGAGAGCCGAGTTTTCGCCCAAAGGGCTTTGAATTGAGAGCCAGGGTCCGTGGAGCTCTCTGACGTGCGGATTCTTTGAATTTTTGGACTGAATTCGCGCGGAAGTTCCGAAGGCCTTTTTGGTCGAAAGCTGAGCTGCACGATGCCGAGCGGCCAACGTGTCGTCAGTGGCTCTGACAAACGCGCGCTCTCAGTTTTGCCAGAAATTCATCCGTCAAAACCCTCTCTCTCGCTGGGGTCTCATTATTGGCTCCAACTGCGCTTTCGACGCAGGGCCACTCGGAGATAAGCAATTCCCACTTGAGCCCCCTCCTTCTCCAAGTATGCTACTATTTACCCTTGGCGTTCGTGCAGACACGGTTCAAAAGAGTTCAGTGAGAAGCTGACCAAGCTGCATTCAGATTGCGGTCCTGCAGCTGTGTGTGTGGGCGGGGATGCGGGTGGGAGGCTGGCCGAAATGAGGCCCAAAAAAAAAGGTCGGCGTGGGCTCCGTGCGGGGATGGGGGGGTGGCCCATTCGCCCAGGGTTTTGGGCATTTGGATTTTGGCAGGCCGCGATTTTCATCTCTCTTTTTCCGCGCCCGCTGCTCTGGCGCGGGCCACCCAATCAGTCCGCCCTCTGTCGTCGCTCGCTCGGACTCCCCTTCGATTTTCGGGCATGCCGCTCTGAGACCGTGGGCGGTCTAGCAGTGTAGCTGCTGCCGTCATTTTGCTGCTGCTGCCTCGGATGCTTGTGCGGATGCCGGATGGTTAGGTGGCCGCCTCCCGCTGCGGCTGCTGCTCCTCCCAGCATGGCAGCTGCACTTACGACTCGGCCGCTTCCGCCTCCTCCTCCTCCTCCTTCTCCCCCCACCTGCACCAGCTAACTGTGCATGTTGCCTCCACCTCGTCTTCCCACCATCACCATCGCTTTTCTACATCTTCCATCTCCAGCCCTGCTCCTTGCTGCGTCTCTGGCGGCAATCTCGGCTTCATCTCGCCGCTACGTCGAATCGGGCCTCCCCATCACATTGGATGAGGAACTCTTCTCGGTCGTCCTTCGCTTTCCGTTTCGACGCTGCACCATCAGCTCACGGCTCGAATCAGCTCTTCCTCGCGTGGCAAGCTGAGCTACCCGCACGTCCCTAGACGCTCGTAGCATCCTGCATTCCGTCTCCCGTCGGCGTACGGAGCCGCCAGTGCCAAGAATTGACCGGCCTGCAACAAACCCCCCCCCCCCCAACCCACGCGCCGCCCTTACTTCCGAACCAAGGTTCGTCCCACCCTGTCCATTCCGCAATACCTCCGCTTCGCCCTTTCACACCCGACACCGTCCTCGCAAACGGCTACGCGATTGCTCCCGACGCTCCCCTCTCTCGGTCTATCGCCAGTCGCCGGTCGTCAGTCTGTCCGATCCGTCCTTCGCTGCAACTCTTCTCCCTTGCACACTCCACGGCATAGCATTTGATCGACCCATCTATCCACTATGCTGTCGTCAAAGCCCATGGACCCCATCGTCCACCACACAACCGAGCCCGATCAGGAGCGCCGAGGCGCCGACGTCGTCCATCTCGCCACTCAAACAAATCAGATGACGCTCCGAGAGAACTCGACCGCTCCCGGCTACACCACCTCACCCCGCGGCCAGGCTGCCTCATCCACACAGCCCAGCTCCACCTCGACATCCGACTTACCCACACCCGTCGCCAGCAACAACACACACGTCGTCTCTTCTCCAGCGCAAATGGCTTCACCCGTGTCCACCGGAGGCCTTGACGCTTCAAGCGGCATCGTCTCCGGCCCTGTCGATGCCATCACGGGTCCCAGCGCGTCCGCCGCCAAGATTCGATCCGAGAACCTCAGAAAGTTGGGTCTCAGCGAGCGCGCGGATCACTCGGGCGTCGCCACACCTATCGGCACCGGCGGTTCCTCCGCACACTTCCAGCCCAACAACTCGTCGTCCGAACCTGTCTCGCCCGTCGTGAGCCAGCCAAAGTCCAGCCTCAACAAGGTCCTCAGCGGCGCCATGACTGGCACCAACTTCCAGCCGGTCCAGGGAGCCGGCGCCAGCGGCCTCGCATCTGCGCGCGGCGTCGATGCTTCCGGCAATGAAACGGCAACCAGCACGCCTCCGCAGTTCATCTTCCCCAAGCTCGGCTCGCGGCGCAACACCGACCGTCATTCCGGCAGTGGCAGCGGCGCCGCCTCGCCCTCGGACAACGACGGCCACCACAAGAAGAAGAAGGACAAGGAGCACTCGTCTCACCACCACAACCCCCTCTCCGACTTACGCAAGTTCCTACACAACCACATCGGCCACCACAACAGCGACTCCCGCAGCGACAGCAGCCGCTCCGGCGTCGCAACCCCCAAGCGTCACGGCAAGGACTCGCCGCCCCTCGGCGAGGACCACGCACACCTCGCCAAAAAGTACGGAAAATGGGGCAAGGTGCTCGGATCCGGCGCCGGCGGCACCGTGCGTCTCATCAAGCGCTCCAAGGACCACACCGTCTTTGCCGTCAAGGAGTTCCGCCAGCGCAGGCCGGGCGAGAACGAGAAGGAGTACATCAAGAAGGTCACCGCCGAGTTCTGCATCGGCAGCACGCTCCACCACGTCAACATCATCGAGACCATCGACATCATCTCCGACCACGGCCACTACTACGAGGTCATGGAGTACGCACCCTACGACCTCTTCAGCGTGGTCATGAGCGGCAAGATGTGCCGCCAGGAGATCTACTGCGTCTTCCGCCAGATCTGCGACGGCGTCGACTACCTCCACTCCATGGGCCTCGCACATCGCGACCTCAAGCTCGACAACTGCGTCATGACCACGGGCAACATTGTCAAGCTCATCGACTTTGGCACGGCCACCGTCTTCCACTCGCCAGGCAAGAGCAAGGTGGTCGCCACCGGTGTCGTGGGTTCCGACCCTTACCTCGCACCCGAGGTTCTGTCGCAGCAGACCTACGACCCGCGCCTCACGGACGTGTGGAGCTGTGCGATCATCTTCCTGTGCATGATCCTGCGCCGCTTCCCCTGGAAGCTGCCGGACATGAAGACCGACCCGAGCTTCCGCCTGTTTGTCAACTCGCATCCGGAGCTGTGCAAGCCGCCGGCATCCGAGGCCAAGAGTGACGGTGTGGCGAGTCGACAGGGCAGCACAACTTCGAGCACGCTCGCAAGTCGCGTCAACTCGGGCAACGATGTGTCGGCCATCCGCAGGACGCTCGGCATGTCGTCCATCGACCCGGTCACGAGCTCCGACGATGCCGCCACGCCGCAGATCCGATCGGCCAAGGAGGCAGGCTACATGACGCCGCACTCGATCCATTCGAACCCGCACTCGCCGTCGCTCAGCGACTCGTTCGACACGCACAAGATGCTCGGCGAAGACGGCAATGGCAACGGCGGTGCGCCTGTCGCCAGCCCTGGCGCCGTGTCTCCCGTGGTGTCGTCGCCGAGCTCCACGCTCGGTGACAGTGCGGAAGGCGGTGCGTTTGATGATGTGCGTCCGCATCAGCACCGCAGCGACAGTGTGTCGTCTGCGTCGTCGCAGACCACGTACACGTCCGGTGCGGCCGATAGCATCTTCCGACTGCTGCCGCGCGAGACGCGCTCTGCGCTGTCGCGGATGATGGCGGTGGAGCCGTCGCTGCGATGCACGCTGGGCGATCTTTTACGTGGACGTCGGTTCAGCGATACGGACAGCCCGCTCACGCGCACGCCCGTCATGTCGCGCAGCAACAGCACCGACATGCTGCGGTCTGCGATCGACGGTGCGCATGCGCAGGCGCATCCGGACGGCTCGGGCACCGTATCGCCGCGCACCGGCACCATCGACGGCATCAGCCGCGACGCGCACGCGGCGGGGCTCGGCTCCATCGGACTTACAGAGTTCGAGGATGATGACGACCATGGAGATGACTGGCTCAAGGGCATCCGCACGTGTGCGCACATCGTCAAGGACGGCAAGCCAGGCGAACAGGCCGACCACCCACACGTCAAGGTCATGAGCGAAGACAGCAAGCGCAAAAACTCGCTCTTCCACCGAAAGGACTGAATGAAACAACAGATACTGGATCCCCCCCAATCACGAATATCCCGCCAGCCAACAAAGTGTATACGGAGGAGAGGAAATCACGGATGCGACCCACAATCAGACTTTCGCTGATAGACTCATCGCGAGTGTCAGAGGCTGGTATGGTGTTGCATTACGACCCATTTGTTTTAGACGGAAATCAATGTTCTTTTGACTCTTTCGATGCGGACTCTTTCGATGCGGTCATGGGATTGTTCGAGTCCGCGATGAGGTGTTCGAGTTTGCGATAAGGTGTATTGTTGAGCAAGAGGAAAGGTGGCTAGTGTACATGTGCGATCGAGGAAAGGCTAGATTGAGTCGGGTTTTGCGCATTTGCGGTTTTCGACGATGCCGGTGATGGGATCGATCATCTGATTCCAGCTGATGGGGACCATTTGGTTACCTGCAATGTTCCACCCGGGGCCCTGGTGGGCATTGGATGACTCGCCTGCAGATGTTGCGGAGAGGGCGTAGATGACGCCTAGATGGTTTGCTGCCGTGGAGAGGTAGTAGCTACGAGCGTCTCCGAGGCTGATGACTGTTGCGCGCACAATGTCGCCGGGACGGAAGCAGTCGGCGAGCTTCACCTTGTCCTTTTCCGTCGAGCGCACATCCTGACTCCTAACAACGCCCTGGAAGTCAATGCCTTCGCCCTCTCCAGCTGCGTGGTTGCCAAGACCAGACTGCACAAACGTCGACGAGGTGGACGATGAAGAGCCGCATGGTTGACCGTCAACAATCAGGATCGAGAGGTACGCTTGGCGAGGCGTAACGCGCGTCACACGGGCAATCACCGTCGAGTCAGGTCGCGGCACCACAAAGCGATTCTCCACACCACTGATCGAGACCGTCTCAGTCTTGGATACTTGTGAGCGAGAAGACGATGACGGTGCAGAAGTCGATGTCGACGGAGTGCGAGTCTCGTAGCCGACGAGCGAGGACAGGATGTAGTCGCCGCGTGAATATGTGCCCAGGCCAAGCTCGAGCTGCGGTTGCCCTGGCTTGGCAGAAAGCGTGGATGAAAGTGGCTGGCCCGGCAGCAAGAGCCGCGAGCTTGATGCAGTCGTCGTTGATGCGACCATCTCGGTGTGAGGCTATGGAGAAGGAAGGATGAGTTGGTGGAGGACAGACGTGAGGGTAACTTCTGAGAATTGGCGGACGTCAAATCCGGCTTATGTAAGCAGCCGACCGAGTGGAGCAAATCGAGAAATCGCTCGACAACTGCGAGGGTTGAGGAGAAAGAGTCAGAAAGCTGCACCCTGAACGCCTTCGCATTTCGGGATTTTTTGCCTCCAAAAAAAAAGGTCGGCAGCCGCCTCCGCCTGCTCCTCCAAAATTTTCTGGAAGGTTGGGCGCTCAGCCCCGCTCATGAGGTCTACATCACAATCAACACCATCAACGACTTCATCGGCTCCTTCTGAACGGGTTCGAAGCATCGACAGCATTACAGTCCGCTTCGCATACGCATCAACGAGCCAGGACAATCTCACAAAGCGGCTGTCCTCGAAAGAAATCCTTCCCGAAACCGCATCTACAAGGCGAGTGGCGGTCGCCAAATAGCCCAGCATGCCGGCCAAGTCCAAGACCAAGAACAAGTCGATATGGCGTTCGGAGAATGCTCAGCACTTCCAGCTCGTGCATCGCTCGCAGCGTGATCCGCTCATCAACGATCCCGATGCCGGTGCCCACGTGCTGCTCTCCTACGACCCGGCGAACCAGTCGAGAGCCAAGGGCAAGACGCGCGCCGAGCTCGAGGCCGACGCCACGGTGATCCGCGACAAGTACGGCAAGCCCATCCGTGGCAACATCGGCGAGGCCGCCAACTACGGCATCTACTTTGACGACACCGAGTACGACTACATGCAGCATCTGCGTCCCATCAAGGATGACGAAAACGTGAAGCGCGGCGGCGAGAATGTCGACGAGACCGTCGACACCATCCTCGTCTCTGCCAGCGCCAACAAGGGTAAGGGCAAGGAGAAGAAGGATGCCAACTTTGCGCTGAAGGACGGTGCAGAGGAGTCGCAGGATGGCAAGCTCAACTTGCCGGCGTCGGTGCTGCCATCGCAGAAGGAGATGCCGTTTAGCTTCACGTCGCATCTGGCCGTCGAGCCATCGCTGCAAGGGTTCCAGCCAGAGATGGACCCGCATCTGCGGCAGGCGCTAGAGGCGCTCGACGACGAAGCTTTCGTCGACGACGACTTGGACGACGACTTCTTCGGCGAGGTTGTCAAAGACGGCGAGTGGGACGGCGTGGTGCGTCAGGACGACGAGTGGAGGAACGATGCACCGGGCGGCGACGAGGCCATCTGGGCCGACCCGGCCGCGCGTGCAGAGAAGGAACGAGCAGAGCTTGGCGAGGAGAACATGTCGCTCGAAGCGCGTGTGGCGCTCTTCAAAAAGCAGCAGGAGATGCAGCGCAGGGCCGGACCCAGCTCGGACGACGATGACGATGACGACGAAGAGCGCGACCAACTCGCCTCGCTCCGTGGCGGCTCACGAGTTGCTGGTTCGCAAGCGGGCACCATGTACACTGCGGGCGGCACAGCCATCGGCAAGAAGGGCAAGCCAGGCGCGCTAGCACGCCGAGCTGCAAGCACCAAGGCGCCATCGATCGGCGGAGGCAGCACGGCGTGGTCCATGTCGTCTTCGGCCATGTTCCGAAACAAGGGCCTCACTGATCTCGACGACCGCTTCGCACAGCTCGGCCGCAAGTACGGCATCCGCGAGGACTTTGACCCGTCGCTCGAGGAGCTCGAGGACGAGGAATTTGTCGACTCGGACGGCGACGAAGCGGGCGAGCCGGTCACGCGCGAGGACTTCGAAGGCATCATGGACGACTTCCTCGCCAGATACGAGACCAAGCACGGTAAGCTGCGCGAAGCGCTCGGCGGCGTCGATTCGACTTCCGCCGAGAAGCTCGCCATTCTGCGTCAGGCGCTCGGGCGTGCGCGCATCGACGGCCGCGAATGGGCGGGCAAGGGCGAAGACGAAGGCAAGGGCGAAGGCGATCTGGGCGACTACGAGGACTACGAGTCGCCCGACGAAGAGATCGTGGACCCTGTGCCGCGCAGCCACATGCGCGAAAAGTGGGACGTGGAGACGATCCAGAGTACCAAGACGAATCTGGAGAACCACCCGCGGACGATCACGGCCAAAGAGAGCGTGTTTGGCGGCAGCAACGCCTCCGCCTTCCGCCCTGGCAGCGTGGTGGGTGGTAGCAACGGCGCCGTCAACCGCGCCATGCTGGGCAACGGCATGGCGCCAAGCATGACGAGCTATACCAGCCAGCGTCCGTCGGCGTCGGCGTTCCTCAACGACGAGGAGCGTCTGCCCAAGATCCGCATCAACCCCCGCACGGGCTTCCCCGAGATCGTCGGATACTCGAAACCGCGTGGAGCTGCCAAGCAGAAACAGAACGCAGCAGACAAGGATGCAGTGGAGGATGAGGATGACGGCAGGGGCCCGCCGTCGGGAGCGAGCGATTCCGGCTCGGATACCGAGGACGGCGAAGGCGACGAGCACGATTCGGACGCCACCGAGGGCGGCGAGCTGGCGCGCAGGCTGTCGACGATCGCGGTGACGGCCAAGCGAGATCGCAACGAGAGCAAGGAGGACAGGAAGGCACGCAAGGACGCACTCAAGGCGAACAAGAAGGAGCGCAAGGAGCGCAAGATGAAGACCAAACACGCGTTTGCCAGCGAGAAGAAGAAGCAGACTAAGGCGGAGCGCGGCCGCAAGGAGACCGAGGGTGGGCCCGCCGGCATGCGTCTTCTGTAGTCGTATGCAATTCGATCTTCACAAGACATCACATTCTGTGTTCATGGTACTCCCGCGTCTTTTGTGCTGGGGACGTCTCGTCTTGGTATGGTGATTGAGGTCTAGCCTTGGGGCGGAGATGACCGTGGCGAAGGTTGGAGAGTGTTAGAGCTCAGCAGCTACGGCACGCAAGAAAAGCCGGAAATGGCGCCGAGGAGTTGATGGGGCTTTAGGCGGCCGCTCAACCTCCACTACAAATCACGGTGACCGGCAGTGGAACAGTGTTGCGCCGCTGCACCCTGACTCAATGCGGCAGCCTCCCAGCCGAGCAGAGGTCGCAGATCACAGGCCCACTCACCCACCCAACGATGTATGCGCCCTGCTGCGCGGCCCTCCTCTCTCCGGCGAAAAGGGACCCCTGGGCTGTATGCGCCTCTGCTAGCCTCCTCCGCGACTTGTCTCATCTCCATCATCTGCAACATCAGCATCGTTACCACTCTCCTCAAGACCCCACGATGAAGTTCACCATCCCCATCGCCGCCGTTGCGGTGGCACTGTCCACGTCCACGCTCGGTGCATCGGCTCTGCCCATCCACGATGTCGTGTCCACCGGCGGGTTTGCCGGCTCGCTCTTCGGCGGGCTTACCAGCTCGCTCTCGGACCTCTTCACCCCGCGCCTCGTCCAGACCGCGCCCGAGCAGGAGCCGTACTGGACCACCGAGTTCGGCAAGCAGCTGCTGTGGTACCGTGGCGTGCACTTTATGGACCTCACCGACACGCCCACGCTCGGCGAGCTCTCGGCAGCGCGTCTGCAGGCGCCGGGTTCCAACAGCCTCGTCGGCAGCGACTCCAAGTTCCCCACCAAGCTGCAGCACCACAAGGCGCTCAAGAAGGTGTTCAAGCTCATCTCCCAGGACGGCCCGCGCAAGCATCTCGCCAAGTTTACCAGCTTCCACACGCGATACTACAAGAGCTCGACGGGCCGCGACTCGCAGGCGTGGCTGCTCAAGACCGTGTCTGAGCTCGTCGCGTCGTACGACTACGTGAGCGTGCGCGAGTTCCCGCATGCCTGGGGTCAGAACTCGATCCTGCTCTCCGTTAAGGGCACCAATGCTACGCTCACCAAGGATCGCGGCGTGACCATCCTGGGTGCGCACCAGGACTCCACCAACCTCTTCCCCTTCTTTGCTGCGCCCGGTGCGGACGACGACGGCTCGGGCACCGTGACGATCATCGAGGCGCTGCGTGTGCTGCTCGAGTCCAAGTGGCGTCCCGAGTCGGATGTGGAGCTGCACTGGTACAGTGCCGAGGAGGGTGGGCTGCTCGGCTCGCAGGCGGTGGCGCAGTCGTACGAACGCCAGGCCACCAAGGTGCAAGCCATGCTGCAGCAGGACATGACCGCCTTCGTCAAGCAGGGTACCAAGGAAACCGTCGGCCTCGTCTCGGACTTCGTCTCGGCACCACTCACCAAGTTTATCGGCACCCTCGTCGACGAGTACCTCGACATTGGATATACCGAGACCAAGCTCGGCTATGCTGGGAGCGACCATGCCAGTTGGACCAAGATCGGCGCCGATTCGGCGTTTGCCATCGAGGCCACGTTTGAGAACAGCAACCTCAAACGCATCCACACCACCCAGGATACATTCGACCATCCCGAGTTCAGCTTCGATCACCTCATGCAGTTTGTGCGCCTGTCCGCCAGCTTTGTCGTCGAACTCGCCGGTTGGTCCACTCCCTGATCTGCAGCCGCGTCCACTCTCCCCGCATTGGATCCCTCAACAATGTTCTCTCTTCCACATTGCAATTCAGACCGCTTATACTTTGCCCATGCCGTGCAATGCTAGGTGGGAACGCGCAGCGATGTGAAGAACGATGAGATTGAATCAAGGCTGTGGGGGCTTAGCCCTGGGCTTCGAGTTGGTTCTGTTCGCGAATATCGTTGAGCGTCATGTGGCGTTTGGACCAGTCGGCGAGTTCGTGTTTGGCGATGCTACCGGACTCGCCTTCGGCGCCGTCCCAGGCGGTGCTCATGAGACTCGGTTCCTGTGGATGCCAGCTTACGTCTCGCACGGTGCATGCTGCGCCGCCGCCAGTGCCTCTGTGACCTCGTCCTGCGATCCTGCTCGCTCTTCCACCCGCCGAGGCGTCGATTGCTGCAGCCCCGTGGCGTCGCGGATGCTTACGCCTAAACCACGGCACGGGTGGCGCTGATGGATCCGATGCAATCCCGGGAGGCCGGAAGACGTCCAAGTCATCGTCTTCCGATTCGTCATCGTCGTCGGCCGTGCCAGGTGCCTTGTACGCATGCACCTGGTTGGCCGGATCCTTTTCGGCGTAAAGTGGCCTTACCTGCGACCGGTCTAGCACCTGTGCAACTGTTCCGTCCAGATTCCAGATGTGGATCTTGCCATCCGCACTGCCCGAGTAGATGTACTTCTGCCCCGTCGTTTCGGCGGGGGAGAAGTGGCATCGAATGAGCGTCTTGAGCACCGCATGACCGCGGTACGTCATGACCGAACAGTCCTGCGGATGCGCCTGATAGCGCGGCTGCCGGTACGACATGTTGCGATAGTCCCAGTTGCGCAGCCCGTAGTCGAGGTGCGTCATGCGCTCGAACTTGGCCGAACTGTGCATCATGCGCAGATCCCACAGCCGACACGACTGGTCCTTGCCGTTCGAAATGCAGTATCGCCCATCACCCTTGGGCGACACGTACGTCACGCCCTCGGTATGACCCATCAAAACCCCCGCCGGTTTGCCGCCCGACAGAGAGCGTCGGTCCCAGACTTTGACAAACGAATCGTCCGAGCCGGAGATCAGCACGTTGGACGATGCTGCGTCCGCAAAGGCTACTGCGTTCACGTCGTCCGAGTGGCCCTCGACCCGCAGAACTCGCCGCCGCGCTTCAATGTCGTACACGTAGATGTCGCCAAAGTGCGCACCCGCCACAATCTCGCGTGAGTCGCCCGAAAATCGAATCGACCAGATCTACAAGCGAACGGTTCGGGAAGAGTCAGCTTCACAGTTCATAATGGTGGCAATGGCCTCGGGGGATCTTACCGCTGAGCGCCATCTTACCCCTGTGTCATCATCCGTATTCGAAAAATCGAGCATGACCTGGTTGTCGCTGGGCGTGCCGCCGCCCGTCTCGAACGTCTGCTTGGTGGGCACAAGATGGACGAAGGGCGTGATGCTCGAGTAGATCATCCACTGATTGTCCGGGCTGAGATGCGCATCGGTGATGGTCCAGTTGCCCTGTCGGCCCTGGATGCTCTTGGTCTGCTGCAGCGACGTGTAGTGCGTGGTGCCCATGGAGCTGAAGAACCAGCTGTTGCGCACGCGCCGCGGGCCGTCGTCGTGCACCTGCACGCTGCGTGGGCCCGCGACGGTGGTGTCGTACATGTGCACCCGGAAGTCCTGCGTGCACGTGTAGAAGAACGACGAGTCCTGCGAGTACTGCCCGCAGTACACGCGCGCCGGGTACGTCGCGACGATGGTGCCGTTGGTGTTGGGCACAAATGCGCTCATGTCCTGCTTGAGCATGCGCCGCCGAGCGTATTTGCGCTGGTGCACCAGATCCGACAGATTGCGACTCTCCTCGAACGCTGAAGGTGCAGAGTCGAGCGGGCGCTTGGGCTGGCGGCCAAACTCTCCGCTGAGCGAGAGTTCTTGACCAGACCGTATGGGCTCGTCAATCGGCTCCCAGAAGTCGGCCATTGGCTTGGAGCGTGCCATGTGGTACCAGTTGTCTTCATCCTCGTCGTCCTCGTCCTCGTCCTCATCATCGTCTTCGTTGACCACGCCGCCGGTGGCTGCGGCAAGCAGACGCTGCAGGCCGCTGATACCGATGCTGTTGAGCGCGCGAGAGATGGCAGCCCTGGTGTTGAGCGTCCCCGCATCGCCGCCTTCGCCGTCGTCCTCGTTGCTGGCGGCGAGATGTGCGCGCAGAAGATCGCGGATGTCGATGGTGATGGATTCACCGTCGTCCTGATCTGCGTTGGCATCGTCATCGTCATCGTCCTCGTCATCATCGTCGGCCATCTCAATTTCGAGTCCACCTGCATCTTGGATGAGATCTTGGTAGACCGAGCCGTCGTCGTCGGAGGGAACGTATTCCGAGTCGCCTTCCGAGTCGTCAAACTGGTTGCCGAACGAGTCTCGCGCTTCTGCTTGCGCCACCATCTCCTCTAGCGCGTCTTGAAGGAGCGTATCCTCGTACTCGTCGTCCTCTTCGTCGTTGTCACCGTCGAGATAGATTGCGGCCTCACTTTCCGAGAGAAATTGGTCCTCGTCGCTTGCGGAAAGGTCTTCGCTGCCGTCTCTGAGGGCGCCGGCTCGACGCCGGTAGTTGTCTGTGCTAGCCATGCTTAGATGGGCTCCGATAGCGCAAGAGGGCCAACTATCAACGGTGAAGGTACGGCGAAAGAGCGATCTCGGCCCCCTTTATGCCATCCGGATGCAGGTGCCGAAATCAGTTGCCGGTGAAGTCGAACGATAGTCAAGCGGACGAGATGCGAGCGCTGCCTCGCTCGCTGTTCCGGAGAAGAGTCGTTCCAGCGATCAGGTCAGTCGACCGACTCGTTTGAGAGCTGATGGGGTCGAGGGCGCTCTCGCAATGAGCATATGTGGAAGAAGAGGAGGGGGATCCGGCTGCTGGTGGGGCCAAGCGTGCACAGGGCAGCACACTGGGCGGGTGGAGGTCCCAAGCGGCGGCGGGCTCAGCCTGCTCGCCCGTCTAAACGCCGCGCTGAATTTCAACGCAGATCAGCGCGGCTCTGAAAATCCGTCTTGCGCGCACCCGACCTGGCTCCAGGTCATGCATGCATGCAGCCCAGCCAGGGTCCGCATCGGCCCTTGCCTGGAGGACAGCCGGCGCTTTACGTGAGCCACTCCGTGCACACCAGATGGCGGACTTAACATTCCATATCCTGATAGAAAGTTCAGCCGTCGACTTCCACCATCTCAACGCACGCTTTGACTCGGATGCACACACAAACAGCAAAAGATGGGAGGGTGCCAGGTCAGGAAGTCGAGCTCCCGTTTTCCTGGCTTTTGGGGTAGTGATTCCAAGTCCCGCAGGCTACATCAAAGAGTGAACTAGACATGGCCGAGATGGGAGTACCGGAAACACACGCCATCGCTCTCACAAGCGAGGGCGACCGTCCTTCCAAGGCATGGTAAGGAGTTGAGCAGAGAACCGCTTAGTTCTCCTCAGCCTCCTGGTCGTACGAGACGTTGAAGAACTTGATCTCGTAGCCCTGCTTGGAGGTGGCGACGACGCGGAGCCAGTCACGCAGCTGCTGCTTGCGCAGGTGCTTCTTGGTCAGGTACTTGAGGTAGCGCTTCGAGAAGGCAACGTTGGTGTTGACCCAGATCTTGCCCTCACCTATGAGTGTCAAGGTGCAAGCGGAAGCCGGGCATCAAGCAACGAGCAAATGCGCGAGACGTTGGTGGGAAAAGCGAAAAGAAACAAAACCAAACGCAGAGGTCGATATCGAGGACGAGAGAGCTTGAGTCAGCTATCTCCGACTCGAGTGCGCGATGCGACCTTCTGTACGAAGCAGAAGTTGTGGGAAAGGGAGAGGCGGGGCCGTGGAAGAGCGTTCCAAGTCAAGGCAACAAAAGCTGGGCTGAGACGTAGAGAGCCAGATCAGAGAAAGAGAGGTACGCTCGCAACAAAGGCTCCCGGACGTGCACCGGAAAGCCGCTGTGGACACAAGCGCATCTGAGAAAGAGACAACTCGCTGAGCACCTCCTGTTGGGAGGTAGGCAGTACTGCTGTGACGTCCTGTTCTTTCTACCCATCGTCTTCCCTGCATCTTATCCCCAGCGTATATCGGCCATGCTCTTGGGTCGCCGATCCTAGCCCCACCTATTTACGAATACTTACCCTCACGGGTGATGGTGACGTTGTCGCCGAGGTTGCCGGCCTTGCCGTCGACCTTGATGCGGTCGTGCAGGTACTTCTCGAAAGCGGCGGCGTCAAGGATACCGTCGTTGGCGGGGCCCGAGAAGTCGATGAAGAACTTGTGGGCGGTCTTGCCCTGCTTGGCCGAAGCCTTGGTGGTCTTGGTAACAGCCATTGTTGATGATGATGAGCCTACTGGGAGATCAGCAAAGCGAGACGAGATGGTGTGGGATAGGAGAAGACCCTCAAGTATGCCTCCCCCCTATCCAGCCTCCGAAGCTCGCTCAACCCCTCCGACCGTCAGAGGTCCCGCATCGACGCAAGAGAGCCGTTCTGCTGTCGCCTAAATTTTTTACAGTTTCTGTTTCTAAAGGCACGTGACCTTGAGGCTTCGATTTACACGCATTTTTAACCATTCTATGTTAGACCATGTGTCGTGTGGAGACTGGTATTTCTGACCAAATGCGTAGTCAGCATATGGAGCTCGCGGATCCGCCTGGCCTCGATGTGATTTGTGATTTTAGAAAAAAAGCGCTCGACAGGCGGAAGAATTTTTGTGGTGCAGTCGGGTTCAGCACCAGCCATGAAGCCATAGCGGCAGAGCGCAGCGCATGCAAAAGAACGAAAAAAAACGAGGCCGAAACAAGGCTCAGCGGAGTCTCGTCACGGGCATTGAGATCCTCGACCATCTCTCTCACTCCCACCCTCTCCAGCCAACCCTCCCGACCATACACCCTCGAGGCTTCCTTGTGCCTTACTGTCTGGTCCAATATGGCTCTCCCTCTCGGCACCTCGGTCGCTCAGGCCCAGGAGCAGGGCGACTTCATGATCAAGCCGGAGAACTCTGGCCCTAAGCTCAACACCGCCGACTGGCCTCTGCTGCTCAAGAACTATGACCAGCTGCTTGTCCGAAGCTCCCACTTCACGCCCATCCCGCACGGCTGCTCGCCGCTCAAGCGTGACCTCCAGAGCTACATCAAGTCCGGTGTGATCAACCTCGACAAGCCCTCCAACCCCTCTTCGCACGAGGTCGTCTCGTGGCTCCGCCGCATCCTCCGCGTCGAGAAGACCGGCCACAGCGGTACCCTCGACCCCAAGGTTACCGGCTGCCTCATCGTCTGCATCGACCGTGCCACCCGTCTCGTCAAGTCGCAGCAGGGCGCCGGTAAGGAGTATGTCGCCGTCCTCCGCCTCCACGACAAGCTCGAGGACCCGAAGAAGCTGCCCCGCGCCATCGAGACGCTCACCGGCTCGCTCTTCCAGCGTCCCCCCCTCATCTCCGCCGTCAAGCGTCAGCTGCGTATCCGAACCATCTACGAGTCCAAGCTCATCGAGTTCGACAACGACCGCCACCTCGCCGTCTTCTGGGTGAGCTGCGAGGCCGGCACTTACATCCGAACGCTCTGCGTCCACCTCGGCCTGCTCCTCGGCGTCGGCGGCCACATGCAGGAGCTGCGCCGTGTGCGATCGGGTGCGCTCTCGGAGAACGACTCGATCGTTACCATGCACGACGTGCTCGACGCCCAGTGGCTCTACGACAACCAGCGCGACGAGACGTACCTCCGCCGCGTCATCCGCCCGCTCGAGTCGCTGCTCACAGGCTACAAGCGCATCGTCGTCAAGGACTCGGCGGTCAACGCCGTGTGCTACGGCGCCAAGCTCATGATCCCCGGTCTGCTGCGCTACGAGAAGGACATCGAGGTGCACGAGGAGGTGGTGCTCATGACCACCAAGGGCGAGGCCATCGCGCTCGCCGTCGCACAGATGTCCACCGTCGACCTCTCGACGTGCGACCACGGCGTTGTTGCCAAGGTCAAGCGCTGCATCATGGAGCGCGACACCTACCCGCGCCGCTGGGGTCTCGGCCCCAAGGCGCAGGAGAAGAAGGCCATGATCAAGACGGGCAAGCTCGACAAGCATGGCAAGGCCATCAACGGCGTCACGCCCGACAAGTGGCAGAAGGACTACGTCGACTACTCGGATGCCGCCGCTGCGCCCGCAGCCGCAGCGGCAGCCTCGGATGTGGAGGAGGTGGCGGCGGCGGTGGTCGAGCCGGTCACGCCCGCCAAGAAGGACGACGAGAGCAAGAAGAGGAAGCTCGAGGAGACGCCCGGCGCGGCGACCGACGGCGAGACCGAGGAGGAGAGGAAAAAGCGCAAGAAGGAGAAGAAGGAGCGCAAGGCGGCCGAGGCGGCGGCGGCGGGCGAGACGCCCAAGTCCGAGAAGAAGAAGAAGGACAAGAAGGACAAGAAGGACAAGTGAGCGGTTTGTTGATCCCACCCCCCACTTCCCGATCGCGATCACGTTCGTCTCCCCCACTTGAGGTCCAGTTCGTCCTTCGACGAGGGAGTGTGCGGCGAAGAACAGCATGACGACACCCGATCCTGCCACCGATTTTGCGTGGTACAGCGAGGATGCGGGTTTGTCCGTCTGTCTGACCATCGTTCCGTGCTGTCCTCTCGTCGACTGTCGCTATTAGTCTGGGCGTAGTCCAAGGGGCACAGCATTCAGCGGCAACCCGCGTTGCTCCCCACACCTACGCACTCGCTACGTTCCGTTCCTCTCGCCGGTCCCATCGGTCTTCTTCTCATGGTCCTCTCCTTTCTTCATGTTTCGCCGGTTCTCGTTTTGATTTCCACTGTACTCTAGCCATTCTAAGTTTCGTTCGCCACACTTTGTGCGTGTGTGATGTCCGTGTTTTGCAGAAGATGCAATTGGGCTGGGTGAGGCTATGCTGGTGCGGGGAAGGATCTTTGGATGCGCGCCGTGATGGGACGATGGTCTGAGATGAGGAATCCTGCATCGCCCTCGCTCCAATTCGGCAGTGTGCCGAACGTTCGAATCGCCCATTTAGGGCCTTGGTCATTCTGCTCAACCTCCGAACGTCGCAGAGCGCCTGCGGGTGGAGGCGACGGCGAGTGGTCGAGCCGAGTATGTGGATGTGTCTCGTCAACCACAGCAGCGTTGTCGAGGAGCATGATAAAGTCGATCCGATCGTCAATCGCGTTCCTTGGCGAAGGTTGGAAGTCGGTGAACGTTCTAAGCGGGCCGACAGGTTCCGAGAGCAGACCTCCGCGGCCAGAATCCCCCGGCGAAGGCGGAAGTTTGCGGCCCGAAGCCAGGACAGCTCGGTGCGGATCCTCGTTATCCGTAAGCAGCGGAGACGAGAAGCGGGTGGGAACGGATAGCGCCGTGTCGAGAAAGGAAGCACCGGACGAGTTGGCGGGAATCCCATAATGGGCCGAAACGAGTGTTGACCAGCTGCCCTCATTGCGCGGGCTGTTGAGATCACCAATCAGCACCACAAGAGGCTCCTCCAGTGCCAGCTCGGATGATTTGGCCTGATAGAACGCCCGTGTGGACGCCGAAGCACGACGGGCACGCTCTACGATAAGTTCCGACGACTTTGCGCGCGCGACGATTCCCTGGTGGTCGTAGTGCGTGGAAAAGATGTGGATGACCTCGTGTGTGGCGCGCAGCCGCAGACTGACGTGCGTGCACATGCGCGTCAACGCAGCATCCCACCCGACACTGCCCACCTTGCCCGGTGTCGGCGAGAGCCAAAAGTGCTCCACGCCGTCCTTGCCCACTCCGCCTTGATCCTGCCCGACGCGCTCGAATGTGTCGCGCCTCCAGAACACAGGCACTGCCTCTCCCGCACGGTCGCCGTCATCGCGTCCGATTCCGGCATGATCATACTCGTCGCCAAGCCAGTGCACAAGGTTGCCGAGCTGTCCATCCAGCACCTCCTGGAACGCAAACAGGTCCCAGTCGTTGAACAGCGCCACGTCGGCCACCTTGGGCCCGCGAAGCAGCCAGCTGCGTTCGCCATAGTACTGCTGCATGAGATAGGGCGAGCCTTCCGAGGAGACGTGGTGCGAAGCGGGGCCTGCACCCTTGCGGGCAGCTGTGATGAGGTTCTCGATGGACGAGAGCATGGACTGCGTCGAATCGTACGCCGCGTTGCGCGAGTAGCGGATGTTGAGCGAGCCAATACTGAGCGAAACGCGCCCACGCTTGCCTCCGTGCAGACCGGTGTGAACGCGATGCGTGTCGAGCTCGGCAGGAGAGACAGGCATGTCGGTTGAGGAGCAGGAGGAGGAGAGCGGTGCGACGCGGCAGAGACCGACCGAGACAAGGTCGTACGAGCGGAAGCGCAGGTAGAGTGCGAGCGAGAAGGTGAGCGAGCAGAGCAGCAGCACAGCCGCCAGCGGGCGATGTCGCATCTTGCGCTGGTCGGTCCTGGCGCCGGTGAAGAGGGATTGCTGGTGTCGGTGGTGGTGGTGGAGGAAGATGATGAGCTTTGGAATCGGTGCGGAGGTGCGGCGTTCACGGGGAATACCGGCGACTGGGAAGCTGATTCGACCCTGCAGCCGCTCCGCCACGTGGGCGAGTCTCCAACTTAACATCGATAAAATTTCGCGCAGTGTCAGGTTGGGCAGCTCGACCTTTCTTCAAGCTGCGAAGCCTCCACACGCAGAGATTGACACTGCTTCCATCATCTCCTACGTATCCGCCAGCGCTGCCAGCTCCTCATTATGCAAAGCCTGTTTACTTCAGCGCGGCTCGCAAGCCGTGGAATGCGCTCAGCGCGCGCCTGTAACCATGCCCCGCACAACCTTGCTCCGCGCCTGCCCCACGCTGGCCGCCCGCGACACTATGCCTCTTCCTCTTCAGGGCCCTCGTCATCCTCATCGTCTCGGCGGCCGCCGAAGCACGTAGGGCCCAGCATTCCACACATCCTCCTCGCCTCGGCCGTCATTGTGGTTGTCATGCCTAAACTTCTCGAGCGCTATGCTGAGCTGTCTGGCACCTCTTCGGGCTCTTCGCGCACGTCCAACTCGATCCCCGGCAAGCTCGAGCCGCACACGCACCACCCCTTGGCACTCGCGGCGTCGAGCTTCTATCCCGACGCCAAGACGAGCTCGAACCACAAGCTGCTGAAGATCGCTCTGCCCGCTTCGGTGTCGGCGAACAGCAGGGGCGGGGGGGATGACCTGGCGCAGAGGCTGAGGATCAGGAGCGTGTATATCAAGGAGCCGAGCCTGGTGATCGAGCGCGCGTATACGCCGCTGTACGACTCGCTGCCCGGCACTGCGTCGCTGGCGATGGAGGGTGCGACGAGAGCAGAGAAGGACTCGCTCGACTTGCTGGTCAAGCGGTACCCGGATGGAGAGCTCGGTCGGTTCTTGCACCGCGCGGTGCCGGACGCGAGCATACCGCAGCTCGAGGTGCGCGGGCCCGTGGACACGTGGTCGTTCGAGCGCGACTCGGCGCCGCAGCTGCCAGATCGGATCGTGATGCTCGTGGGTGGCACGGGTGTTACGCCCGCGTACCAGCTGCTCACGAATTTGTTCGGACACCCGAGCAGGCCTGCTTCTCCGCACGCCGCATCGCCGCGCGTAGAGGTGCTGTACGCCATGCCGGATCTGGACAACGCCTTGCTCGTGCCCCAGCTGCATGCGCTGGCCAGCAGCAACCCGGACAAAGTCAGCGTCAGTCTCTTCGCCGAACGTCTCCCTTCCACCAACTCGGCGACAGCAGCGCTTGGGCAGCTGCAGACACAAGCCACCAAGCGCAGTAGCTGGCTTCCGTTCTTCGGCAGTGGCTCGAGTCCGGATGCTAAGCTGCAACTCGGAGCGCATGGTGCGTCGACGACGATCCCCGTATTCGAGTCGAGGATTACGCAGGATTATCTGCGCCGTGTACTCGCACCCACACCGGCGTCGCGCACGCTCGTGCTCGTGTGTGGACCCGACGGAATGGTCACTGCGCTGGCAGGACCAAAGTCGCGCGACGGCCAGAGTCAGGGCGTTCTCGGAGGCACCCTCGCCCATCTCGGCCTCAACCAGCAAGACGTGTTCAAGCTCTAGTGTCTCTATAGCAGCGTAATGATTAAAAAGGAGGGTATACAAAGTTCTCTTTGGGGGAGAAGGTGTTTAAACACCGGTCTTCTTGCGCTGGCCGTCGCGCAGCACGTTGTTCTGTGCATGTTGCTTTTGCGGGTTGAGCGATTCGGTGTGTATGAGCTGTGCGTCTTCTTGCGGATTGGGATACCCGTCGGCCGTGCGTTGCTGCACAGCTACGAGGCCGAGGTGGTGTCGGAGGAGGGCGGCGAGCTGCGAGCGTGCGAGTGCGAGCCGCGAATCGTCACCCGCTTCGAGCGGGCGTTGGAAGAGCGAAGCCGTGTTCCACTCGGTCGCCAGCTGGGTGGGCACCGATCGATCCGCACTCAGAGCGTCTGCATCCGCATGCTTGATCGACGCCGGATCAAATCGCAGCTCTTCCGGTAGCAGATGCTGGGGTGCAATGTCATTGGTGGCTCGTATCGCCTCGACGACCGGCGCGAGCTGGTCGGTCACAGGCTCGCCGAACGTGATCGACACATCGTTGCCAAAGCGCGGCAGCCATTTTGGCTTCGACCGTGGCTCGGGCATCATTCTGTCAAACCCAGTGATCCAAATCGGCACCACCGTCGGCAGCCGTTCGGCCTCGAGCAGCATCCTTGCGATCCCCCACTTGAATCTGCGCAGCCGCGAGCTCGTGCTGACATTCACATAGCCCTCCGGGAACAGATGCACCCAATTGGCAGTGTTGAGCTTGCTGATCGCCTCGTCGATTGCCTTTTGGTAGATCCCCCCACCGCGGTGGGTCTCGATGCACTGTCCGTTTCGGAAGAATTGCGCAAGCATGGGTTTGGTGAACATGATGTCGCTCGCGCCCAGTGTCCAACGCACCGTGCGTGGGTCGCGGAACGTGGATGCCGGTAGAGTGCCCCAAATCGTCGGCTCGTCGAGCACCGAGATGTGGTTGCAGTACGTCAGCAGCCCGCGCGACGATGCCGTGCGCTCAGCCGAGTGCAGCTGCGCCAGAAAGCGGTCCAGTCCACGCACAGTGACGTTGCGACACCCGAAGCGTAGCAGATTGCGCGCAAACGCAGCCACAGCACGGATGGTGTACGTCGACGACGACGACGGCATGGGCGCCATGGCGGAGGTCGATATCGTCGACGCGGCCGCTGCCCTCGCCGTCGTTACCGCCGCTGCTGCACTAAACGGTTTCAGAGCGCGCGCTGTGGCCAGCACCATGCTTTCCGCAACCCCAGGTAGGTGGTTGCTGTGCCTCTATCGCCCGCGGAAAGATAGCCGGAGCTCGGACGTGTAACGCCGAGATTGGTCGCCGAAGGATCCGTCCTGAAACGCTAGAGGTTGGAACGCAGCTCCTGTCGCACTTGAACGATGGATGCAGCGACTTGGCTGACGCTCGGAGGTGGGTTGGGTGGTGGATGAAGGTGGATTGCAAAGCCGGCGGGCAAGGGAGGGGTCCACAATGGACCTCGGCTCAGCTCGGCGGAATTCGGGCACAAATGGGTTGGGCAGCGAGTGGGCAAAAAATGCGGCTTTGCAGTGCATCGCTTACAAACACCAGAGGTCGCCGGACAGGCACGTTTCTTCCCCTCGATCGGAAAATTAATTTTTGCCCAACATTGCGAAAAGTGGAGGAACGCAGCTGCAAGTCAGCGTGACATAATCGTGAGCGCGAGAGAATCCTCTCGTCTGACCGGCTTTGCTGGTGCGGAAAGCTTCCATCCCTCCTTCTCCACATCCTTACTTCAAACCCATCTCCCACAAACACACATACACCATGGATCTCAGCTCGTTAACAGGCAAGTCTGCCACTGGCGCTGGCGCGAGCTCCGCCACCTCGGCTGAGCGCAAGGAAGCCATCAAGCAGCAGGTGTAAGTCGCGTGAACCGACCAATGCAGACCTCGTGCTTCTCACCAGAAACATGTCAAGTGCTGACGAAAGGTGTTGTTCTGGTACGGCAGATCTTCGGAGCTGGCAATGGCGAATGCGCAGCAGCTCATTACCAAGGCGACTGAAAAGTGCTATGTCAAGTGCATCCCGGCGCCCGGATCGAGCCTGTCGGGCAAGGAGCAGACGTGCCTCACCCGCTGCATGGAACGCTACTTTGAGGCCTTCAACATCGTCTCATCCACCTACGTCCGCAGGGTCGGCAACGAGCGTGCTGCAGGCGCCGTCGCGGAGGCCGGCCTTTAAACAGTGCCCGTGTATCAGTACATCTACACCAAAAGTGACAATCAACACCTCTCGCTCGCAAGACTGTTGGAATACCACAGCTTTCTCAAGTACATGCGGTGGCTTGATACCATCATCTAGCACGGATATCCATGTTGTCAGGGTATGCTTCATTGCGGTGAGAGTGTGGCATTAGCGGACACTGCCAAACAGGTTGAGGGCGGATCTGCGAGGTGGCGTGGCAGCCGCATCTGCATTGGCGGGATCCTCTTCCGCGTCTGCGTGGGATTGCAGTGCCAACAGCTGGGCAAGCGTAACGTCAGAGCCATTGCTACCGACAGCAGTTCGAGACTTGACCCGTGACTTGGCAGTGGCATCAAGGCTCACATCGCGAGTACGTTTCAACGCTCCGGCCGCGCCCGTGCCCGTGGATGTAGTGGGGCCTGTCTTTGGACCAAACACGACGATCCTGCGAATATGCGTGTCTTTGCCGTTGAGATGGTTGGCGAGAATGCACACCTGGAGCAGCCACACGCGAATTCCGTCCTGTTCTCCCTCTTCATCCGACCTCCCATCCTCCCCATCGCCTTGGATCTGTTCGTTCTCGCCATCCGTCTCGTCGTGCTCTTCATCTTCCTCCTCCGTGGCTGCGTCTACCGTGCCAGGCGTCATGCTAAAGTGCTTCCATCCCTGAGGTGTGTCGAATGTGCGCTGTCGAACGGGCGTCAGATCGTGGTAGTTGGTGCCCGCCTTGATGGCGATCTTGGTGGGCGTGTACGAGTCGTCCTGCTTGACGTCGAGGAAGATCGAGACGTGTGTGACGCACGTGCGCCGCGCGAACTGGATGTTGATCAGGTGCGGCTGGTTGCCGTCCGACTGCCACAGCTTGGTCAGGTCCGCTGAGCGAAGCTCGGCCACCCCGGAGCCCGGCTTGTACGACGATAGCGTCCACGAGGTGCCCGACGTCGAGCCCACGTCGACCTTGGTGCTGCGGTCTACACATTTGAGTCGATTAGAAGAAGTCGCAATTGTCAGCGGTGGGGTGTCAAGAGCACTGAGAAAGACGAGCAGACTCACCGTCGACGTCGTAGATGCGGCGCGGACGCTTTCTGCGCGATGGCGAGGATGGACGCGGCTCTGGTGCTCCTTGGCTGGTGCTGGCTACTGCGTGCATCTCCATGATGTATGACTTCTTGGAACGCAAGTCACAGGGGCGCTGATGCTGATTAGAGCGCTCGTAGTGCGGTGGCTGTGGGTACGGAACGAATGATTGGTGGCGGGATGCAAGGCGCGGTAAGAGTCGAGGTGCGGGAGAAAAGTAACACTTTCGGTCGCGAAGCCCAGATCGCGAGCCGCTTTACGCGCCGGCAATCCTCCACCCTTGGACGCGGCGAGATTTCCTCGGCCCTCAACGGCGAATTCTCAGAGAGCCTCAAAGAGCCTCAGATGCAACTGTGTACCCTCAGGTGCCTCTTGCCGCTCTCGTTTCGGACACATGGTTGTCGCAGTCATCTATGCATTGCCAATCAGAATAAAGAGTGACTATCAACCCAATTTTCACGAGCTGGATTCGTTCTCCTCTTCGTCATCGGACGCAGGCTTGGCGCTCTCGTACGAGGGCAGCTCCCTATCCTCGATAAAAGCGCAGCCGATGACGGTGCCGATGCTGACGACAGCGATGCCGATGAACACCCAGCGAAGCGCATACGCGTACGACTCGACGGCAGCCTTTTGAAGCTCCTTGGGCAGCTCTGGGACGATCGAGGTCTTGTGTCTGATCTCGGAGATGATCCTGTCAGCATCTTCGCCTGTGATCCTCTGGCGCAGCTGACGCTTGAGCAGAGCCTGGAAGAGCGTTCCGCCTCCGGATACGCCGAGGATCTGACCCGTGTTGCGCGCCATGTACGACATGCTGGTGGCCACAGCAACGTCCGAGCGCGGCACCGAGTTGATGAGTGCAATGAGCGTGCATGTTAACACGCCCGCCGTTCCAAATCCGTGCGGAATGATCGAAATGTACGTGAAGGCCTCGGAGCTCTGCTGGCTCATGAGCGCAAAGCAGACGATAGAGACGGTGATGAGCATCGAGTTGACCAGATTGTACGTATAGTACCTGCCCGAGTTGCGCATCACAATGCCCGCTAGCACCGAGCCGATACTGAGCGCCACGCTGTTGGGGATCAGATGCAGACCCGCCAGCGAGGGCGTCTCGAGCTTGACCGCCTGGAAGAAGAGCGGGAAGTGGTAGAGCGTGCCGAACGATACGATCGACAGGCAGAAGTTGGCAAACGCCACCGCGGCCCCCGAGCGCTGCGTGATGAGCCGCAGCGGCAGAATTGGGTTGCGAGCAATGCGAGCCTCGGCGTAAAAGAAAAAGACGATGCTGGCAAGCCCAACAAGGAAGCCTCCCCAGACGGCAGGGTGCGAGATGGCCAGATCGTTGGCGCTCATCAGACTGAGCGCAATGAGCGTACTGGATAGACCGAGCACGAGCGAGAAGGCGCCGAAGAAGTCGATCGACTTGAGCTTGTCCCACTTGGACTGATGCGCGAGTGAATTGGGCGTCTTGACGTTGACGAATACGAACGCGAGCACGTAGTCCGTCAGCAGCAGCGGGATTTGGATGAGGAAGGCTCGTCGCCATCCAAGCGTGTCGTTCATCCAGCCGCCGATGGGTCCTCCAAGGCCTGAACCAAGTCCGAAGATAATGTTCGTTAGCCCCTGGAGAAGGCCACGATTCTTAAGGGGAACAAGATCGGAGAGCACAATGCTGGTGGTGGTGGTGAGTCCGCCGCCACCCATGCCGGCGAGGGCACGCGCAAAGATGAGCATATTCATCGAGGTGGACAGACCGCAGAGGAGGGTGCCGGTGGTGAAGAAGGTGAGCGCGGTGTACATGCAGTTCTTGCGTCCGATGATGTCTGCCATGCGGCCGTAGAGCGGGGTGAAGCAGGCGACCGAGAGGAGGTAGGCGGATCCAAGCCATTGCGCCTGCTCGGACGCGTTGAAGGAGCTGCTGATGCTCGAGATGAGGGTGGCGGTCACCGTGCCATCCATGCTGGCCACGAACACGGGCACCCACAGCGCCGTGAGCAGCGGCGCAAGCTTGCTCAACGGCGGCATGACCTTGACGTGATCCTCTTCGCCTCCATTGTCGTTCTCTGTTGGTGACGAGGACAGCGACGACGAGTCAACGCCGTCATCGTCTCGATTGTCGGACGTGGACCGATAGCTCGACGATGTGTTGTTGTTGTTATTGTGAGACGCCAGCAGTGCCGACCTCTCATTGACGGAGCCATTTGACGGAGCCATGTTGAAGCAAGGTGGTGGCAGCAGATGAAGAAGTGCTGTGTGGGGCCAAGGGTCGAATAACGCGGTAATGCAAGCCAGTGTGGGCCGGCGTGAGCTCATTCGTCTTTGTTGCACACTCCGGCTTTTGATAGGCGATTTTCCCGGCGAATTTCTGCGCGCCCTGATGCCCTCACCGAGTCCCAACACCTCCTTCCATGCATCGACCGACGGCACAGTCGGCTGGAATAGACGGCGGACCGCATGCCTGCCGCTTAGTACACCAATCCCGGTAACGGTACAGCCGTGCAGCCCCTGCAGCACCTCACAGTCCTAACTCCTATCGTGCTCCGCGGCCGAGCTTCCGTCCAAGGAAGCTACCCTCGACCGCATGGGCGTGGGGGACCGCCATGTGTTGTCCGTGGCATCTTCCACGTATTCGGCCCTTGCGTCCGAAGCCTCCGCCTCATCAAGAGTATCAAGCGGATAGACACTGCGTCTCACATCCGACAGCCTCAAGCTATGAAGCCGCTCCTCGGACCGTGGTTTTGGAACGCCATGGCTCTAGATATCGACCAGACTGTGCCGATTCGCAAGTCCCAATGATGTTACGTCGTCACTACTGCCAGTTTCATGTTTAAAATTTCTCTCCCGTCTCCCGAAAAGTCTCGCGCCGTCTTGAGAAAAAAGGGTCGAGCAGCGAGAGCGGCAAACCAAAAATTTCGTGCGTTTTTTGCCTTTCTGGCCTGTCGCTGCGCAACACTTTTTTTTGCACCGCCGCCCAGCCTTGGAAGTTTGTGGGTGGCTCGCTGAGGCCAACGATTCATTCCAATCAGGCAAGACTTCCACTTCTTCTTGATTCACCACGCTCATCACCACTTGAGACCCTGGTCGACTCCTACACCATGCCTGGAATCAAGCGGTCTCGTCCCGCAGAGGATGCCACGGCATCTTCCGCAGCCGCCAGCTCCTCCAAGTCGAGCCACACCAAAAAGTCAAAGAGTGCTTCGTCCGCTCCCTCTACCTCCGCACCCTCCTCGTCGCTCCTCTCGGCCCAAGAGGTCGACTTTCCTCGTGGCGGCAGCTCCGGTCTCACCGCGCTTGAGTTCCGCGAAGCAAAGCGCGAGGCGCGCTCCGAATCCGCAGCCAACGAGCTCCTTTTCAAGGACGCAAAGGACGAGCAGGCAGAAGCCAAGCGCAAGAAGAACAAGCAGAAGTACAACCGAGAAAAGCGCAACGACGCAAAGAAGAAGCGTACTTCCACCACCGCTGCAGCCGCTTCTACTTCCGCATCTCAGTCCGAAAAGAAGGACCACATCCGCATCGAGCACATCAACTACAAGCGTCTCGTCCCGGGCTCCAAGCTTCTCTGCTCCGTGCTCGCCGTACACCCGCTCGCCGTGGTTGTCTCGTTGCCAAACCAGCTCCTCGGCCATATTCCCGTCACTCAGATCAGCCCTCACTTCACACAACGCTTGCAAGCTGCTGCCGACGCCGCGGCCGAAGAGTCCGATGACGACGACGAGAGCATGAACGCTGACAGCGACAGCGACAGCGACGATGACGATGACGACGACACCAGCTCCTCCAACAAGCGCTCCAAGAAGGTGCCTGAGCTGCGTGACCTCTTCCACGTCGGCCAGTGGCTCGTCGCCAGCGTCGTTCAGGTCCGCGGTGGAGACGTCGCCAGGGGCCGCCCCACCCGCGAGGGTGGTGAATACGAGAAGGAGTCTCGCCGAGTCGAGCTCTCGCTCGCTCCCCAGCTCGTCAACGCTGGCGTGTCCGTCTCCGACCTGGACGCCGGTGCCACTCTCTCGGCCACCATTTCGAGCGTCGAGGACCACGGCTACATCCTCGACAGCGGCATCGGCGAGTTCCGCGGATTCGTCTCATTCGCCGAAGCCGCCAAGCTGCCAGAAAGCTTCCATGCAGGCAAGAGCGGAAAGTCGCTTCAGGTTGGCAGCGTCGTCTTTGCCAAGATCACCAAGATCCCCGAGAATAAGCGCAGCTTCGAGGTTACGCTCGACCCCAAGGCCGTCTCGACCACCCCGATCAAGCACGTCCCCAGCATCACCGCCGTCCTCCCCGGCACCCTCACCAAGGTCCTTGTCACTGCCGCACTCCCCACCGGCCTCAACGTCAAGCTCTTTGGCATGTTCGACGCAACCATCGACCGATTCCACCTTCCTGAGCTGCCCGAGGGCAAGGACATTCCAGACGTATACAAGGAGGGTTCCAAGCACGTCGCTCGTGTCCTCTGGGACCTGCTCAGCCCTCCCTCGGCAGCGCTGCAGGGAGAGAACCCGGAACACGAGCGCAAGTTTGGCCTTTCGCTCGCTCCCCAGGTGCTCTCGCTCCAGGCACCCGTCGCCAAGGACCAGCAGCTCCTCCAGCACGCATACCCTATCGGCACCCCGATCAAGGTGACCGTCGTGCAGACCGTCACCGACTGGGGCCTCATCGTCTCGGTTCAAGGCACCGATCTGCGCGGTTTCGTTCACATTTCCCAGGTCTCGGACGACCATGTCGTTGCGCTGCCGCCGTCCAGCGGACCGTTCTGCAAGGGCACCGAGCACAAGGCTCGTGTCGTTGGCCACTCGCCCACCGACCGCACCCTCCAGCTCTCGCTCAAGGCGTCCGTGCTCGAGCGCAAGTTCATGCGCGTCTCGGAAGTCGAGGTCGGCGAGGTGGTCAACGCTACCATCATCAAGCTCGGTTTGCCCAACGCCATCTTCCTCCAGCTCCAGGGCCACGTCGACGGCGTCGTCTTCGCGAACCACTTTGCCGACGTCAAGCTCACCCAGCCCGAGAAGCGATTCAAGCCGGGCCTCCAGGTCAAGGCGCGTGTGCTGGACGTCGACCCCAGCCGCAACCGAATCGTGCTCACGTGCAAAAAGTCGCTCGTCAAGTCCGATCTGCCCATCGTTGGGTCCATGCAGGATGCGCGCGTCGGTGTCGTGACCCACGCCACCGTGTTCCGCGTCCAGGTCAACTCGATCATCGTCAACCTCTTTGGCGGCCTCAAGGCGCTCATCCCCGGTAGGGAGGCGAGCGAGGCCTCGTTCGAGGATGTCAAGGCCAGCTTCACCGAAGGCAAGGTGGTCAAGATGCGCATCACCGAGGTCGACTACGAGAACCAGAGGCTCGTGGGCAGCATCAAGCAGGCTTCGCCCGAGTTTCTGGCCAAGCTCAACGTGGATGCTGTCGAGGTTGGCGAGAAGGTGGTCGGCAAGGTCGCTGCGGTGCACAAGGAGGTGGTGGTGCTTTCGCTTGTGCCGTCGGGCGTGCGTGCGCTGCTCTCCCTTTCCGTGCTGGCTGCCATGAGGGACACTTCCGCTGAAGAGCTCCTTGAGAGTCTCGAGGAGGACCAGGAGATCGACAACCTCGTCGTCTCGGTCAAGAATCCCGAAAAGGGTCTCGTCATTGTGGCAGACAAGGTCAGGTCGAGCAAGACCGCTCGCGATGCCAACGGGTCTGCTTCCACGTCTGCGCAGGTCGAGCAGGGCGCCGTGGTCAAGGGCCGCGTCATTCAGAAGAACGAAAAGTACCTCGACTGCGTTGTTGCGCTCGGCACCGCCACACGCGCCACGTTGCACATTACTGATCTCGCCGACGACTTCACCAGCGGCGTCTCGCTCCCCTCGCCCGGAGAGAACATCGACTGCTTTGTTGTCTCGCTCAAGGCCAACGGCAAGAGCGGTGTGGTTTCCACGCGTGCCTCGCGCATCTCGCCCTCGGACGCCGAGGTGACCGATGCCGAGATCACGGCGATCACCGACCTGAGCAAGGGCCAGAAGGTGCGCGGCTTCGTCAAGGCGATCACCAACGTCGGCGTCTTCGTCTCGCTTGGCCGCAAGCTCGATGCGCGCGTCCAGGTGCGCGAGCTGTTTGACGAGTTTGTGCGCGACTGGAAGAAGCGCTTCACCGTCGGTCAGGTGGTCAGCGGAACGATCATGGACGTCAACGCTAACCAGAACGAAATCGAGATGTCGCTCAAGAGCACGCCCGGCAGCATCAAGCCGCGTGCCGAACGCGCACAGGAGCGCGCCGAGGCCGATGGCAAGAAGCGCCCTAAGCGTCTCACCGACTTCAAGGCCGGCGACAAGGTCAAGGGCTTCATCAAGAACATCATCGACTTTGGTGTCTTTGTTCAGATCGAGGGCACCAATGTGTCGGGTCTGGCGCACATGAACGAGCTCAGCGACGGCAAGGCCGACGAGGCGCTCAAGGCGTTCCGTGTGGGCGACAAGGTGCGCGCCATCGTGCTCAGGATCAACGAGGAGAAGAGGAAGATCAGCTTCGGCCTCAAGCCCTCGTACTTTGACGCGGCTGACTTCGAAGACAGCAGCGACGAGGACGAGGACGATGAAGACGAGGACGAGGAGATGGACGAAGACGATGTCGCCTACATCGGCTCTGATGCTGAGGACGACGCGAGCGACAGCGAAGACGACGACGAAGCTGATGTCATCGAGATGGATGAGGACAGTGATTCTGAGGCGGAAGCTGCGCCTTCCAAGTCCAAGACGTCCAAGGTACCCTCGCTCGCCCTCTCGGGTGGCTTCTCGTGGTCCGCAGGAGCTGGCGACGATGATGCGGCGGACGAGCTGGATTTGTCGGACTCTGACTCGGACTCTGACTCGGACTCCGAATCCAAGGCGGCCGCGCTTAAGAAGGAGAAAGCCAAGGCGCGCAAGTCGCGCAAGGGTGCTGCGCTCGAGGAAGACCTGACTGCAGACCTTGCGACCAAGGCACCCGAGTCGTCGAGCGACTTCGAGCGACTTCTGCTGGGCTCTCCGAACAGCTCGTTCCTGTGGATCCAGTTCATGTCGTTTGCGCTTCAGCTTTCGGACGTGGACAAGGCGCGCGAGATCGCCCGCCGCGCACTCAAGGTGATCAACTACCGCGAGGAGCAGGAGCGCATGAACGTGTGGATCGCGCTACTCAACCTCGAGAACACGTACGGCTCGGACGAGACGCTCGACGCGACGTTCAAGGAGGCCGTGCAGGCCAACGATGGATTCACCATGTATCTCAAGATGGTCAACATTCTCGAGGCCGCCGACAAGAACGACGCGGCCGGGGAGATGTTTGTCAAGGCCAAGGCGAAGTATTCGACGACGCCGGATTTCTGGATCGAGTATGCGCGCTATCTGCTGCGTACTGGCCAAGCTGATGCGGCTCGTGCGCTTCTGCCGCGTGCCATGCAGGCGCTCGACAAGCGCGACCACACGAGCACCATCACGCGCTTTGCGATCAACGAGTTCAAGCTCGGCGACGCCGAACGGGGCCGAACGATCTTTGAGGGACTCGTGGATTCGTACCCGAAGCGCCTGGATCTGTGGTGGCAGTACCTGGACCAGGAGTCGCGACTGGACGACAACCAGAACCAGGTGCGCAACCTCTTCGAGCGCACGCTCACGCTCAAGCTCACCGCCAAGAAGGGCAAGAGTCTGCTCAAGAAGTGGCTCGAGTACGAAAAGGCTCACGGAGACGCAAAGAGCCAGAACGCCGTGCTGGCCAAGGCCAAGCAGTTCGTCGACGAGATCGCCCACAAGAACCAGGCTGATGACCAGGACGAGGATGACGAGTAGAGGTGATCTCCCCGCATGTTTCATGTGTACCCAGCAGATGCTTTCAATTGCTATGATATGGTTTCGCTATTATTCCAAGTCCGGCTGCAAGTCGCGCGTGATGTCGACGAGGCTATGACACGAGCGGGGTCGTGGCCGTGAATTGAAGGAGTACATCGCCGCCAGAATCGTCAGATGTGCGAAGAGGTAATCGCTACGCTACGAACGCATTGCGGAGCGATCTTCGATCCGAGGATTGACTGCGACGAGGTCGATGCTTTCAGGGTGAAGAGGCGCTTTATGCGATGTGGCGACCAAGCAGCTCGTTGAGGTAGTACAGAGCGACGGGAGCTGTAAGTCAGAGCGAATCTCAATGTCAGTCAGCCTGTCCATTCGCGTGCATCAGGACACCCTTTGTCGGTCATGCGAAGCCACGCAAGCGACGAGGACCACTTCAGAACTTACCGGACCAGAGACCGGCAGCGTAGACTGCGAACTGCTTGAGGGTGTTGCGTGCCTGGAGGCGGGCCGCGGCTGCCTCTGCGGGCGAAGGCTGACTGGGAGCACCACCGAACATTGTGAAGCGTGCGGATGTCAGAAAGCGAGATGGTAGTCAGGACCGATCGAGGAGGCGATGGAACGTCGGCGTCAAGTGGAGAATTTTTGGCCATCCCGATCGATCCCGATCCGCACCACCAGCTCAGGGTCCAAAGGAAGAAAGTCGCCGCAACTGACTTTGATCCGCACCCTCTGCCTGTCCACCATTCCCACAGGGCGGGAGACAAGCACGACATGGACAGCCACGCCGAGTGCAGCAAACATGCATCGGCACCGCGATCAAAGAGCAACGGTGGAGCAGGGGTGAAGCGCACGACGGTCCAGCATCAGCAGCTGCCACCGCGGCCCAAACTCACCCCCGCCTATCCCTCGGCGACTGAGCGCACACCGCCTCGGAACTCGCAAGCCGAAGAAGCTAGCTTGCCCTTTGCGCTTGCCGGTCTGGCAGCAACACAGGATGGAGAAGCGACGGACGGGTGGGTGTCGGTGATCACAGCGCCCGCATATGCGCCGTTGCGGTGCTGGCGCAGCGTGATGCAGAGCCTCATAAGGCATCCCGAGCGCAACTCGAGTAACATCCTTCGAGCCGACATCCTCGCAGACACATCTGCTGCCGAAAGTGCCGAGGAGGATGCATCTGGTGGCTGGAAGAAACAATGGACAGTGAGGAGGGCGCTGCTCCCACGGCGGCCTAATCTCGACTGGCGCATGGAGCAGGACTGCTCCCTCTACTACCGCTACCGAGCTAAAGGCACGGCGTCGAATCAACACGATGCAGACGACCAAGCGCACGGAGATGGCGACCATGATGATGACAACGTCGAAGAGGCTCTTGTGGTGTACACGCCACTGGTGGGCGTAGAGAGCCACCCCAAAATGGCTATCCCTACAATCCAAGCAGCGGCCATCGGCGCTCCTCCACCGCACGAGGCGTATGTGCCATTCTACCACCCCAAAGTGCGCGCTTTGGCCTTCCACTTTCGGCGCAATCCCACCTCGGACGATTCTGATGCTCCCATCCATGGTGAGCTCGGTATCTCCCTCGTTCCCTTTTCTTCCGCCTCGGATGCTGAGTCGGATGGGCAGTTTGGGCCAACACATCGGCTGTCGCGCGTGGGGCTGTCGCTGCTCACCACGCTGCACATGCACACATGGGGCGAGCTGCACAGCTACCAGAAGCGCGTACACCATGACCAGATCGTCGCACGCACACTCTACCAGGACACGTACCTCGAGCTCAAATCGCGCTATGCCTCGCACCTCATTGCAACGTGGGCCGAGGCGACCGACCCCACAAAGCATGTGTTTGAGGAGATGGGAATCGCTGCATTCCTCATTGCGCTGTGGCGGCAGCTGTACGCATCCGAACAGCCCTCCGATGGGAATGAGGAGTGGAAGGGCAAAGTGAAGTTCGTTGATGTCGGATGCGGGAACGGCTTGCTCACGTACATTCTCAGCCGCGAGGGGTTCAAAGGCGTAGGGTTGGATCTGCGCGCAAGGAAGAGCTGGACGCAGTACAGGAACGACGGCGCAGAGCTGCACGAATGGACGTTCAACCCCGCCGACCTCGTTGGCGAATCCGCGGCAAGCGATGTTTGGCAAGGCGCGTTCTTGATCGGTAACCATGCGGACGAGTTGACGCCGTGGCTTCCCGTGTTGGCGACGCACTACGGCTGCCGCGGATTCATCAACTTGCCCTGCTGCTATTTTAGCTTGGACGGCACCAGGGATTTCCCACTACTGCTGCGCGGTGTAGTACCGCGCAACGAGCAGTATCTTGCGTATGTCTCGCATGTCCATCGGCAGTTTGGTTGGCATGTTGAATTGGAGCCGCTGCGCATTCCTAGCACCAAAAACTGGTGCTTCGTCGGACGAACTCGCACACCCCTCGACCCGAACTCACCAGACGCCGACGTGTTCCAAGAGCGCCTCAACCTCGCTATCCAACAGGCCCTCGCTTCGGGCTGGGCACCTCGCTCGAGCCAAGCCTAGATACACACGGACAGACGCCGCTGCCAGGGGAATACGAAATGTGCATTTCCAGTCGCAGTCGTCTACTCTGAATGCCAGCCGTAGCGCATGAACGCATCGACGGTGCTGACTTTGGCATCGGTAAATGCCGACAAAATGCCGCGCGCCTCCATGTAGAGCCACACCTTGAGCATGGGCAGCATGCGCTTGAACTCCTCCTTCTTGGGCACATGCATGCCGCCACCCTCCTGGTGCTGCAACTCGCGTCCCAGATGCCTCAAGATCGGCAGCGCGCTCTTGAACAGGTCCATGTCCGGATCGAGCTGCCTACCGATGCCCTCGAGCAGCAAGATCGAAATGACCGTGTTAACAAAGTCGGCCTCCATCTTGACGTGGTGATCGCGCACCGCCATGAGCACCTTGTTGAGCACGTCCGAGATCTTGATCTTTGCGAGCGAAAACGTCTTGGACTTGACGCTCAGCACAAGATCCTGCATCTTCATCGCAAACACGTCTTCGTCCACCACGAGGTCGGGCGTCCTGCATCGCTCCACCATCAGATGTCCCGCGAGGGCGCCGTCAAACTGAGCCACGGCCGAAAAGAGGTCGAGGAAGTTGCGCCTGTTGAGCGGAGTCAGCTCGACGGTGAGTCCGGCGTCGATGAGGACGATCTCGGGCTGGTATCCCTGCGCGTCGAGGCGGTCGAGCTCGTCGAGCCACGCGTCCTGGTCGTGGTTGAGCGGACGCAGACGCTGGACGATGCTCTCGTCCACCTGGTCGTCGGGCGTAGCAGGCGCCTTGCGGTGACCGGGCGCATAGTCGCTGTCGAACTTGCTGAGGATGCGCGCAAAGAGGTCCGAGAGCAGCGACTCGGTGGAGGGCTTGTAGAACTTGATCATGATGTTGCCCGGATGCAGATCGGCATGCGTGAAGTTGTCGATGAGCAGCATGTTGAGGAAGGCATCCAGGCCGAGGTTGGCGATGCGGTGGTCGAACTTGGCGCCGCCGAGCTGGAGGAAGTGCTTGAGCGGCAGCGCGTCCTCGAATTCTTCGATGAGCACCTGCTTCGTGCTGAACTCGGTGAGCGGACGCGGGAACGAGATGGCGGAGCGGCGGCGTGAGAAATTGTGCTCGAACCTGCGCAGGTTGTTGCCCTCGTTGCGCAGATCGAGCTGCGAGAACATCATGTCGGCAAACACGTCGACCTCCTCGGGGAACGAGAGCCATTCTGCACCGGGGATGACGTTGATGAGGCTGGCGAAGAAGCGCATGATCTTGATGTCTCGTCCGATGGTCTTTTCGACGCGCGGATGGAGGATCTTGATGGCGACGCTGTTGGTAGGGATCTGCGGTGGCGCCACATCCTCTTCGTACGAGAGTGCAAGCGTTTTGGAGAGCTTCTTTGTGGTCTCGCCGGAAGTCGGCTCCTTCTTGGCTCTTCGGTACCCGGGTGGCAGAAGATCATGCTTGAGCTTTGCCTTGTATACCTGTGCTACAGCGCCGATGCCCATGGGCTCGTGGCCGAACTCTTCAAAGATCTCGTCAAAGGGCATCTGGAAGATGCGCTCGATGACGCGCTTGGTGTAGCGGAACGAGTGCGGCTTGCCGTTGGAATGAAGTCGTCCGAGACGCTGGCAGAGCTCCTCAGGGAAGAGATCCTGGCGACTGCCGGCCCACTGTGCGAGCTTGATAAAGGTGGGACCTGCGCGCTCCATCTGTTTGACCAAGAACGAGTACCACCAGATGGCGCCCCAGCGATCGCCGTCCTCGTCCTTGCGCACCTTTCTGCCGCGCATACGCCCTTTCTCGCGTCGAGCTCCGACGAGGAGCATGGGTGCCGCGAGGATGACGGGAGCAAAGAGAAGGAGGAGGTAGAGGAAGCGGCGTGCGGTGCCGAAGGGCTCGATGATCCACACCTGTAAGATGTTTCCGATCTTGAAGAAGACGCGGACGACTATATTGCGTCGGGTCAGGTCTTCATCGTCCTCCTCGACGGGAGGAGCAAAATCACGATGCTGCGGGTTCTCAGGCTGCGAGTCGGTTGAGGAGGTATCGGACTGGAGCGGGCCTTGTGCGAGGTAGTATCCGATCAGGAGGGACCCACCGATGCCGGCGATGGTCAGCGATGAGACGCGGGTTGAGCTACGATAAGAGTGTGAGCCATGGCTTGCGGAAGATCCAGCAGACGCGGAGTAGAAGCGCTTATTTGACTGTATCAGGTGACGGATGCTGGTGGTCGGTCTCGGGGCATGGTGGACCAGTGGTCTTGTGGTAGCGTGCGTCAGTATGGAGGGCGAAGCGGCGGTGTTCAATGACGCCAGCTGTGATCTTGCAGCGAGGCCGAATCGTGCCGAGGCAGTCTTTGTGAGGCGGGCGCCCACTGGGGCCACAAGGGCGCGTCGTAAGAGCGGCATGGTGCGTGTCCTGGCAGCAAGGTATGCTGCGATGTAGGAAGACGATGACCTGTACCTACATGCCCTGGCGCGATGTGTCCGGAAGAGCGTAAGGATGCTGTGACTGTTGCTGTTGATGGTGGTGATGATGGTGGTAGTGTCGTGTCAGATAAGGTAGGCTCCAACGATCTGCTGTCCCTTTCTCAGGCACCGTGACACGAGCCATTCCGAGAGGTGTGAAAAGCAGCGACTACGTAGCGCTGCGTCTGGGCGCTGTCGCTGCAGTCAGTCAGCCGGCCGTGCGTTTCCGTTCGGGAATTGTGCCTCCACCTGGATCGCGTCGAGTGTTTTTTTGGAAAAATGAAATGCACTTTGCGCCGCTCTCACATCTGCATCGGACGCGCGTGGCGCTCCATCACGCTCATTTCATTAAAATCTGCAGGGCGCGACTGCAGTGTGCTGTCAAGAAGAACGCGTTTCCGCTTCGAAAGTCGACTTTTGACTTACGGCAGACAGGCGAATCTCTGGGCTCCGCACTTTGGTCCGCTCCACACGGCGTCAATCAACGCAGCTCAGCCCGGCCTTCCTCCACCCCACACGTTCCGCCTCTCCGCCGCTCGTGCTCCCTCCGACCTTCCTCCTTTCCTCCTCATAGACAGCCGGCACCATGAACGAGGACAACGACTACGAGCAGGAGCGGCTCAAAAACATCAGGGAGAATGAGCGCCTCATGAAGGAGCTCGGAGTCATGGGTGGGTCCTCGGCCATCGGCGGGCCGCCCCCCAAGCGCGCCACCCCATCCAAGCCCAGAAAGTCCGCCACGCCCAAGAGCAAGGCCGACTCTACACCGACCCGCATCATGCCCACCCGCTCCAGCGCACGCCTCGCCGGACACGAGGCAGACTCCGAGACCCTCAAGCGCAAGTACGAGAAGGAGGCCGAAGAGGCTCAACGAGCCGCTGACGCCGCCAAGCGCGCACGCCACCAGCAGTTCGACCTCTCCGGTATGACCGGCGGTGAGCTCGAGGAGGAAGCCATCCTCGCCCTCGAGGCCACCCTCAGCAGCCTCGCCTCCAACGCCGCTACGGCAGCAGAGCTCGTAGACATCAAGCATGAAAACAAGCGCAGAGCCACAAAGCAAGAAGACGACCAACATAGTGCCGATCGAACCGAGCTAGAGCAAATCCTCAACAAGATGACGCTAAAGAGCGCAGCCAAAGTCACTCCCAGGCGCATATACTCGATGGCCTACCATCCGGCCATCGACAAGGATCTCATCTTTGTCGGCGACAAGGAGGGCGCCATTGGCGTCTGGGACGCTGCGCCCGTTGCTTCCTCGAGTGTCAATGGCGTCAAGGCGGAGAATGACGAGGACGTAGAGGAGGACGACGCATTTCCCGAGGGCACCGCATGGACACTCCAGGTCCACGGCCGCAGCCCCGTCACGTGCATCAAGTTCGACCCGGTCAACCACAATTCGGCCTTCTCCAGCTCGTACGACTCGACGGTGCGCAAGCTCGACCTGGCCACAGGCAAGTCGGACGAGGTGTGGGCGGGCGAAGAGGACGTGCTGCTGTCCATCTTTGACATCCTATCGCCCTCTACCCACGCAGGCGCCTACATCGATACGCCGCACCCTTCGCTCGACGAGCGCTCCATGTGGATCGCCGACCATCGCGGTGGGCTGCTGCACATCGACCTGCGCGAAAAGACGCGCCGCGGCAACAATACGCGTCGCTGGCAGGTGTGCGAGAAGAAGATCGGCGCCATGTCGCTCAACCGTGCGGCGCCCCACTGTGTCGCCACTGCGTCGTTGGACCAGCATATTCGGCTGTTTGACGTGCGTGCTCTCGCCTCCGTCGTGAAGGAGACCGCAGAGGCTCCATACAACTACAAGGGCGTCGATGCCGACGATCTCGAGGCCGCACAGACACAGGCGCAATTCGCAGCCAACAAGGCCAGACAGGCATGCACCAGCGTCGACTTTAGCCCCAGGGGTGACCAGCTAGTCGGCGTCTCGTACGACGACGTCGTCAAGGTATGGAGCATGGATCCCGGCTGGCTCTACTCCGACCACGGCCTCAAGAACAAGGCCGCCATCACAGGCGCTGGCAACGGCGCTGCCAAGAGCGCAAGACGCAGCGGAGCAGGCGTGAAGAAGGAGGAACCCGAGCCCAAGAAAGGTGCACTCTCCACATGGCTTTCGAGCTTCAATCCGCTCAAGACCGAGGAAGAGGTCAAGGAGGCCATTCAAACAGCCAAGACGATGGCACCGGCCAAAGATCGACCTCATGACGTGCTGGAAGATCCGGTGCGCATTCCGCACAACAATCAGACGGGCAAGTGGCTCACCATGTTCCGCGCAAAGTGGAACGCCAATCCCACTCTCGAGCCTCACTTTTCCATCGGCAGCATGACGCGCCGCGCCGAGATCTACGCCGCCGACGGAACGCTCCTTCGCACGCTGTGGGACGAGAATCTCGTCACTGCCGTCCCTGCAGTCACTGCAATGCATCCTGCCCGCCCCGCCCGCCTTGTCACGGGAAACGCTTCCGGAAGATGCACCTTCTGGTCGCCAGATCAATAAACCCTCCTCAACGAACCACACATACCCCGCGGCCCCTTGCCTTTGTAACACTATCCAACAATACATCCGCAACCGTCACCCTCACTACGACATGGTCATCTTGGTTATTATTCTTGGATTTCGTATGCGGAATCACACAGCAGCTCGATTGGACCTCGACAGCCCAAACTGCGTCTACTGCGCGCCAAAGCGTAAATGTGAGGAGGGGGCCGCTTTAGAGCTTGCCGGTGGAGCCAAGGTCGGTGAAGGCCTCCTTGCAGCGCGTAGCCATGGTCTTCTCGCCCTCGCGCACCCACACACGGGGGTCGAAGAACTTCTTGTTGGGCTTGTCCGCACCGTCCGGGTTGCCCACCTGGCTCATGAGGTAGTCCTTCTTGTTGAGAATGTAGTCGCGGATACCCAGCAGGTACGCCCACTGCGTGTCCGTGTCGACGTTCATCTTGACCACACCGTGCGACACGGCCGTGGCGATCTCGTGCTTCTCCGAACCAGAGCCGCCGTGGAAGACAAAGAAGACCGGGTTCTCCTTGTCGCTCTTGACCTGCTCGCGAACGTGCTCCTGGTGCTTGCCGAGCAGCTCGGGCTGCAGCGAAACGTTACCGGGCTTGTAGACGCCGTGCACGTTACCGAAACCGGCGGCGATCGAGAAGTTGGGGGTAATCTCCGAGAACTGACGGTAGATGTCCCAGATGTCCTCGGGCTGGGTGTAGAGCGAGGCGTTGTCGACGCCCTCGTTGTTGACACCGTCCTCCTCACCACCGGTGATGCCGATCTCCATCTCGAGCCAGATGCCGAGAGGAGCCATGCGCTTGAGGTACTTGAGGCACGTCTCGATGTTCTCCTCCTTGGACTCCTCGGAGAGGTCGAGCATGTGCGACGAGAAAAGGGGCTCGTTGTGCTCCTTGTAGTACTCCTCGTCGGCGGCGAGCATGCCGTCGAACCAGGGCAGCAGCTTCTTGGCGCAGTGGTCCGAGTGCATGATGACGGGCACGCCGTACGAGGGGGCGACGGCACGGATGAAGAGCGCAGCAGCCTTGGCACCGATGATCGAGGCCTCCTGGTTCGAGTTCGACAGACCCTTGCCGGCAAAGTTGGCGGCACCGCCCTGCGAAACCTGCAGGATCAGGGGCGACTTGGCATCGCGAGCAGCCTCAAGAGCCGAGATGGCAACCGACGACGACTGCCGTTTCGCGCGCAAAGAAAGGGGCAATCGCAGGATGTCAGCATTCAGCTCAATACAAGAACGAGCGCATTCGTTCTGCGAGCGCCCTGAAAACGACCGCAGCCGTTGGCTGAGCAATTTGGGGCGGGTCAAAAGATACTTACGGTGACGTTGAAGGCGGGGATGGCGAACTTGTTCTCACGAGCGTAGTCGAAGACCTTGTAGACGTCCTTTCCGGAGACGACACCGGCGGGAACAATGTCAAGAACACCCATTCTGCAGTTGCGGAGAAGCGACAAAAAGGAAAGATGCGTATCAGCGACACATGCTCATTGCATCGATGCTCGCACCAGTTGCAACCATCGCAACTCTCCGCGTCGACATTGCGACACGACCGGGACATGGCCGCGGGGAAGCAGTCGAGGACACGAGGAGGCGTGGTGCTATATGCGGAGGCTGGGGGCATACTCACTTTGATATGATGGAACGAGAATGAAAAGTGGTAGTGGGGAAGATGTGGTGGTGGTGGAGGGAAGAAAGGATGGTGCAAGTGGGCAGGAGCTGGCATCAACCTGCTGGCTGGCAGCTGTGGGGCCACGGCGCTGGGCCTGCGAGAAAGGCACCCGGTAGGATGTCGGTCGATCTGCGCTCTGCCGCCGCAGCGGGCAGGGAAAGCATTGAGAGACAGAGTGGCACGGGCGCAGGGGCGCTTTCGACACATGACCATTTTTTCTTCGCATCTGGGCCGAGCTGCTGCACGGACATCCCAAGATCGATCAGGCTGCTGCTACTCACAACAGCCTCTCAAGCAACCCACGGCGAATCTACACAGATTAGAATCCAATCGAAATTCCCAGCCAATCCCAACTGCCGCCTCACCCAACACTTCCCCCTCTGCTCGTCTCGTGCACCTGAGCCTTCTCGTCGCTGAGGCGACTTGACCTCATGGCAGCGTCCAGCAAGAAGACAGGAACGTTGGTGAAGATGCCCCTGCACGGCGAGTTGAAAGCGGAGCCACGTTTAGCCTGTGCCGCGAGAAGAAGCGCGACTTGCCGCGATCGACCGAAGCCTGCAAGCGACCCTGCAGCCTCCACCTTTGGTGCTTCCTTGGAAGCCCGATCGACGCTTGCCGCTGGCCTCGGAGACATCCGTGCGCTTGCCGGGCTGCTGTTTCTACCGCGTCCGAGCGTCTCGGGTGAGAACGTGAAAGGCGCGGCCATTCACGGAGCAACACCTCACAAGAGCCGACACCTCCGCTTCCCCAATGTTACATGAGGCCGAAGACGACGGACACCATCCGTTTGCATCGGGGACGGGACGAAGGGAAGGGTGCAGATGAGATCCAGCCCGATCAGAAAGGAGGGCGTCCGGGAATTCGCCGAGGGTTGTGCACTGCTGCTGACTCGGGTTCTTCGTATGCCAGCTTCTCTTCTTCGGTCACTCCTCCAGCCGCTCTTTTCTGCGATGACAGCCTTCTGCATAGCATGAGCCTGAACAAAGCAGCTTTCAGGGTAGCTGTACTGTAATCAGAGAGCTGCTGATGGCAAAGACGGGGTGAAGGCGCTTGCTTATCGATAGCGAAATAATCTCTCCGCGACGCGCGTGGGAATTCGTCCGAGATGCCTCTTCGCCCCCACATGGGATGACGCTTTGCTGCTCATGTCGACCCAACCCGGAGCCTGCTCGTTGCTGCCTCGGTGCAGCCTGCAGCAAGCCTTGCCTTTCTCCATCGGGTACGGATACTTGCCTCAGATCTCGATTCAGATGCCCTCGGCGGCGCATGGCCGAATCAACCTTCGTCTCGCATGCAGGACCCGTCAGGTCTGGAGCTCAGTACATCTTCGAGCAGCACGTACGCCGCAAGTGTTCGAACTTCAGGACCAGTGTAATGTAGGAGCTGTCATATCGTACTTTGTACTGTCCCGAGTGTGCGAGCGCACGCTATCTCTAAGCACATCTAGAAGCCCTTGTCGTACTTGCCAGAACTGTTGGGGACCACGTCGCGCAGTCAAGGGACAGAGGAAGGACATCGAGTCAGCGACGGTACTCGTGAGAACATGCAATCGACCGCACGCCACCGAAACTTACGCATAGAAGGCCTTCATGTGAGCAACGATCTTCTCGAGGGCGGCGAGCCACTTTTCGAGCTCCTCGTCCACCTTAGACTGGGGCTCGCCGAGCTTGGCGTAAAAGTCCTTACGGTACGGGCACGCCTTCATGGCGAGCGCAAAGACGGGGCGGATGAGCATGCCGTGATGTGGGCGGAGGGTCGTGCCGTATGCGCTGGTGAAGCTCGTGGCCAGCTCCTCGTTCTTGTTGTTCACCGAGTTGCGCATCGCCTGCGCCGTGAAGTCGAGTCCACGCAGCAGCCACATGAGGCCTTCGGTGGCAGGTCGCTTCGAGGTGCCGCCGGGGCCCTCGTTCTGGACGAGCTTCTCGAGTGTTCCCGACTTTTCAACGCCCGTCTGAGCGAGGCGAGTGTTGACCTTCTGTTGAGGGGCGAAGACAGATCGAAAAGGAGCCGATTACGATGCAAAGAGGGTAGTTCCGTTCAGCTGCTGTGGTTCAGGCGCAACAACCTGCTGCAAAGGCACTATTAACGGGATACTGACCGCAATGTTGCCGTTCATGTCGTTCTGCACCACCTTGAATGCCGTGTTGCCGAGCAGGTCGAAGAGCTTGACGAGGCCCTCGCACGCCTCGAGGAAGGCCGCCGTGTCGACACCGCCCTCGGTGGGCACGTCGGCGAACGACTAGATAAGACGAGGAGACAGCACCAGAGAAGGGAGTTGGGTGGATCATCAGCATCGCGTCCGCACTAGCTTCTTTGCCAGGGTAGGCGGTCGACCATCTGTGCGCCAGTGCCGATTGCACTTACACGTCTGCACTGTTCAAAGTATGTGGTGGCCATCTTGTAGTCGATATGAGAGGGGTCTCGGTCGTTGAGGAAGACGGTGGCAAGAGATGACCGATGTAATGCGGAAAGAGGGCAGCGGAGTTGTGGCGAGCTGGCTGGCTGGCTAGCTGGCGGCGTCCTGTCACGCGGGTGGGGGGATCTGGGGGAGTCGGTGCCTGGCAGGGAGCCCGCATGCACTTCCAGGTGTTGGTTCGCGAAGAATTCAATTTGGGCCAAGGGGCTCCAACGCGCCGGCATCAAATCAAACGCACAGACCGCGGCATGCAGGCTCAAAATCGCTCACGCCCACACCACAAGAACCCAACCCCGCCCCACCGCCGGCAGAGCATACGACAGAAAGCCGGCTCGTCCCCGCTCCCAGAGTCACCTTTCGAGGCTGGCTTTCATTGCCAAGCCCAAGCTAGATAAGCTCACATTATTCATCGATCGCGCAATGCGATCCGCACTCGTTTCATCCCACGCAAGATTCTCCACGTCGGCCCGGTACGATATGATCAGGATTGGAGAGATTGCCGGACCAAATGAGCTATCTTACAGGACAGTATCATTATATTCGCTTCAAGCGGGCAAAGTGAGAGGCGGCAAAGAGCCAAAGACGACGACGCTTGCGCAGGATGAAGTCTGAGCGTCGTCAAGCCTCAGAGCTTGGCGGCAGCGGATCGAGCGATCTTGGCCTTGATGTAGCCGCTGGGATGCGCGGTGGGCAGGAAGACTTCGGCGTCCTTCTCGTCGAGGTTGCTGAGGCCCTTGAAGCCGAGGTCGATGGGGATGTAGTGCTTGTTTGGCAATGCGAAGGCGACGTCGGTGACCGTCTTATTGACAGCATCGCCGAGGATGGCTTCGCCCATGCGGTACATTGTGGCCTGCACACTTGCCGAGTCGTCGAGCGCAAAGACGCGCAGCACGTGCGATTTGACCGAGTTGTGGATGTCGCAGAATTTGGGGAGCGATGCCGGCTTCTTGAGCGCGGCGCTGAGCCCGCCCTGCGGAAGCGCAATCGCGTAGGTGCACTCGACCTCGGTGGAGAAGATGCGGTCGCGCACCTCCTTGAGCGTGGTGAAGCTGTCCCTGTGGAAGCCGTAGAAGGCGCTGCCGCTGCTCTTGAGCACGAGCAGACCCTTGATGCCGCCCTCGAGTGTTGCCACCTGGATCTCGCTGCCAGCTCGCTCGCCGAGCGCACGTACGGTGCGCTTCTCCTCGCCGTCACGCACGAAGCTGTGCTTGTGTGCGCCGCCGTCCTTGGCGTCGAGCACGATGCGCGTCCACTTGTGCTGGATGAGGTCCACCTCGGTCTTTTCGATGTGAGAGTAGGTGGTGAGGAAGTGGTTGACAACATGCAGCGCGTATCGCTCGGGGCACAGCACGTCCTCTGCTGGCAGCACCTTGGCGAGGTAGTTGAGCGTGTTCTTGACCGTGTCCGTGGCAACGACGGGCGAATTGTCGGCCTCGGTGTACGATGGAGTGAGGCTCTCGCCGTGGAGCAGGCATCGCACCGTGTACTCGGCGACGCGGTGCGACGAAGGGTCCTTGGTGTCGCGCACGATGCGGAAGATGCGCACGAGGTCCTTGCCATACGACGAGGACGCCAGACGGACGTTGGAAGACGAAGCTTTGGACGACATGACCAGGTAGCAACGGAAGCGGGCGGGCAGGTGGGCACCGGGAGTAGCTTTGACGGAGAGTGGGTGGGGATGGTCGGCGAGTGCCAGAGCGGATGGCGTGAGCTTTATGTAGACCCGGAGGCAAGCAAAACGAGCGTCGAGAGATTGGGTCGGTGGCAAGCCCAGTGTGCAGAGTAGCCGTGCTGCTCGAGTGGGGAGCAGCAACGGCCCGCGTCGAGCGATAAGCGGAGGCCACGCGCAAATTGCTCCGGGCGCTGTCCAGTGCTCGGGTACCCGGTTGCAGTGCCTGTGGCTCAAGTCCAAAATTGCGGCCACAACCGCCAACCTTGGCGCCCATCCCGGAATGGCTTGTTGCTTTTCATCCCAAGCGTTTGCATCAAGAGCACGGAATCATGCAATGTGGCGGGTGAGCTTGTCACCGCTCTGCACAGAAGCCAGACGCCATGCGTGCCGCGGCGTGGAAATTATCGCGACAGCGGAGCGGGCATGGAGATCGCCGAAGACCCTGAGCACGGACAACTGCAAACCCGCAGCAGCAGCGGTTGGCGTGTCGAGCTTGCTTCCGCCATCCGCTCGGCTCAGCCACCTCTCTCAACCTTCAGAGGCGACTGTGTGTGACCTTCATGTATCCGCGCCGCTCTAGGCAACTCCTCTTGACCAGCCACGCCTGCGCCTGTCGCCCACTCGATTCGGACAGCATGCCTCGCAACGTGCCAACTGTTGCTGGCGCCCCACCTCAGCGGTGCTTTCCCGAGCGGAATCACGCTGAAGGGGGAGGGTGGGCAACATAGTGTTCGATGCATTTCGAGCAAAAGAAGCCAGTCAGCGAGCCATGCAGCCAACCAGCCAGCCAGCCTCGGACAACGCCGAAGTCAAGGAGCACTGGAGACTCGGCCGCCACTCGTCTTCGGCCATGTCCGAGCATGTTCCGACCCGACGACGTTCACAGATCGGGGCCATCGGTCCCTCCGTTAATCAATTTGAACCCGATCTTGGGCCGTTGCCGATCTGCTCTCAACACGTTGCACGTTGCGCACGCGCGTGACTTGACTTTTTTTGGCTCGCCCTGAGAGAGTCTGCATCGGAGGCGCGACCCTTCACGTCGAGACTACGCGAGTTCAACACGGCTCGTCGTCCAGATATCGACAACGCCGACGGTAGCATCGCCATCCGACCACCGCGCTAGGCGAGCCATTCACATTCATTCACCATCTGCTCTTCAGCGTCTTCTCTGCCCTCTTCTTCCTCTACATTCTCGACAGGCCACCACCAACCATTGACCGATCGATTGTGCCGCAAGCGCGAAACGCCAACCTTCTGTAGCATGACACCATCATGGATGCAGCCAAGTCGCTAGGAACGAGATCATCCATCCAATCCGCCACCCCCACCTCCAATGCAATAGCTCGCCACTACGCATCCTTCCGCCATACATAGATGACATCACCGCTGCGCTCGTTCGCTAGGGATGAAGCTTCGGTCACTTCACCCTACCGCCATCCGTTTGCTGCGTCTCCGTCGCCCAAACCTTCCCATAGCCCTTTCTTGGCCCGTCGGCCGCTTGCGGCTGGACACAGGGCCTCAACACACCTGCGGACCAGCAACGATACCCTGCCGACACCCCGTTCCGATCTAACCTCGAGACCACCAGACGCCATCTCGACCTCGAGCAGCACGCTAGTCAACGCCGACAGCACATCCGACTATCGCCCGTGGGAGGTGCGTTCCAGCTCGAGCGAGAGCTCTCTCGCCTCGGCTCTACTTTCCGTAGGTGGTGCAGCGACGCCCACACTGTCCGCGCTTGACGACCTCGGCACGCTTCCTTCCATCCACATCTCGCCGCTCCCTGCACGCACGCGACCTCGTCCAAAAGGCTCCGACAGATCCGCAGTCGCTGCTTCGTCTCGCAGGTCGCGTCCGCGCCAGGTGTGCCCGGATGACTGCCGCTGCTCGGATCAGGACATCGATCTCGGACTGTGCCGTCGCGCCGCCGCTTCCTCCTCCTCCGGCTCGGATCCAGGCTCGTTGTCCGTCGGCATGCATCCCATGCGGCCGCGCAACACAACCTCGGACGCTCTCATCGCCGATGCGGAAGAATCACCGCATCCCGGCAGCACGGCTCCTCCCGATCAGTCTCACAACTCCAACTCGGCGTCCGAAGCGCGCTCGCATAGCCGCGACTTTGAAAAGGACCCCGTGCTGGTGCCCAAGTCGGCACGCACACGCCTGGGGCCCCGCGCACACCAGAACTCCTACGACCAGCTCCAGCGCGGCCTCGACACGCTCGAGAGCAGCGACTCGGCGGATAGCGATGCAGAGCACTCGCGCGCCGTGCAGAGAAGAGCAGAGTCCATGGCACGCTGGACTGCTCGCCGTTCATCCGCGGAATTGCGTTCGCAACCCCTCGATAGACGCTCGCCAGTCGCAGCGCCCGTCGCAGCAAACGCGCCCTCGCCAGTGCGCTCGGGCCCGGTGCCTTCTCCATCCCGCCGCACACCGCAATCGAGGCACACAGAAGAGTCGGTCGAGGCATCGTTTGCCACGCCCTTTATGACGCCCGGCCGCAAAAGCATCGCGGCCGTGTTCGAGTCGATGCAGAAGGAGCGCGAGGCGCGTGCTGCCGAGGAGCATCGGCAGTGGCAGGAAAAGCAGGCGCGGAGAGAGCGTGAACGGGCAGCCCGTGCCTTCGTGCCCTCTCGGCGCCGCACATCTGCAACCAGCTCCCAATTCGACAGCCCGGCATCAACATCAACTGTTCCCGAGCGCGCCTCGCCAGACTGGAGGACTCCAGCGACTCGTTCGCCAGTGTCAGTCTCGGCCACTGCATCTCCGCTGCCCTCGAGCGCCGGCTCGCCCAAAATCGACGAACATGCAGCTTCAGATGTGCAGCCGCGGCACCTGGGCGAAGAGGCAAGTGCGCGCATCCCCGACACGCTCGCCGAGGCAGACGAGGACGAAGTTTCGTCCGCTCATAGTCAGGTTCATGATGTCGATCGCTCGCAGGAGGTCAGTGTGGGGACGAAAGCGGTGGACAAGCTGCAGACGACGCCGCAGACGCAGCAGGCGGCGTTCGGGTTCGCGTCGCAGCCCATGGCGCTAGAGCTGTCGCCTGCACGCAGCTCGTCGTCGGTCTCGACGCCGGCGTCCTCGCCGCGCAAGGGCGCACATCGGCGCCAGAACACCAACACAGTCAGCGTCGCAGCCAACCTCCCCTCGGCCTCGCTCGGCGCAGCTCGGCAGCGGCTCAACCACGTTCTGCGGTCCAATGCATCAGCGCCCGATGAGCAAGACTCGCATCCGCAGGCAGAGCAGGAGTATCCGCAGACACCGATCAACAGCATCCTTTCGTCGGCCAGGAAGGGCCCATTGAGTGCAGCTCGACGCGGGCACAGTGTGCGCTTCAGCCCGCGGCCTGACTACCGATCCGACTCGGGCTCCTGGGACGAGAGCACTCAGGCGGCGGGCAACGACGAGGGCGACTCGCGCGAGGCGGCGGTGTCGCGTCTGCTGCTTCCGGCTCAACCCATCGGGATCCCCGACATTCTACAGGCTGCGTCCGACGCGGCACCTCCCAAATCCGCCGCGGAACCCATGGCGGCGGCGGAAGCAGAGGAGAGCGACGGCGGACTGCATACATCCGCCAAGGTGGAGGAGTCGGAGGCGGCGGGGTCGTTTTCGCAGAGCGTGCGATTCCCGGGCGCGTATGCGCGCACACCGGTCAAGGCCAAGACGTTCTCGCGACACATCATCCGTGCCAGCCCCAAGACGGAACGAGTGCTGCCTCCCACGATGACGACGACACCTGCAGCGGTGCAGGGCGAGTACGGACTGTTTCCGGAATCGGGCGCGGATATTCCGCGCGAGTCGACTCCGCCTCCCCGGCCGTTCTTGCCACCGGATGATCCGCGCAACTCACCGCGCTCCCCGAGGCCGGCGAGCCTCGGCCAGGAGTTTGCGAGCTTCGAGACCGGTACGTCCGACGATTCGGGCGGATCCAATGCACCTGAAGTTCGCGCCGGTGGGGATGATTCGCTGCAGGTGACGGTGAGCAAGATGCTGTCTACCATGCAGGCGGCGCACGAAGCGAGGGAGAAGAGAGGTAGGCTCGGTGAAGCGATCACTGCGGTCGGCGAACGCGTGCGCAAGGTCGAAGCGATACGACAACCAGAGTGGACCACACCTGCGGCACGGCCATCTCAAGACTCTCGTGCTGCATGGGAAGCTGTGATGAAAGGAGAGGAACAAGACAGGAAGCGCGTCGAGGAGTTGCGGGCTGAAGTTGCGCAGGCTCTCGCTGTTCTTGCTGACCGCATTGTGCGACTTCAAGCACAAAGCCCCAACCACGTTGCTGCGCCACCTTTGACCTCGGCGAAACCGAGCAGAGCGAGGTTGCGGATCGTGGTGGTTGTGGTGGTACAGTGCATGTTGATGGCGTACCTGATGGCGCTCGCTGAGCGCAAAGCCCATCGCATGCGCATGTTCACCAGCCCCGGTGAATTTCGCCACATCTTGAACGCCAGGTCGAACATCGAATGGGAATCGTCGGCGCACGATATCCACCTCACTCCTCTTCTGGCCATCCCAGGCCTGGCTCAGCTCGCCAACGCCTTCCCACCGTTGCCATCACCTTCAATGCTGCGTCTCATCCCAAACCACCCCGCAACGTCGGTCTCCCAGATCTACACGGCCTACATCCGCATCAACGGATTCCCGACCTTCGCCCTCCAACTAGCTCTCTATGCGATAGCGCAGCTCATCGGCTCGCTAGTCATCCTCCTCTCTGCCCCACTCCACGTGCTCTGGTACATCACAAACCCATCTAGCTTTTGATTATACCCTCCTCGCTTTGCCTCGCTTTGTACCACCATGTCCTTCCGCATCAATCGCAAAACGGAATCTCTCAATGCATCCCCTCTCGGCTCAAAGCGCGCCCTTCGCGCAGACTCAAACTCGACACAAAACGCGCGCGTGTGATTGGTGACTGCTTGGAAATTGATGTGATGATGATTGTGCTTCTGACTGGTGGTGATGGTACAAGTGCAAGTGGATGAATTTTGAGCCCGGCCAAATGATTGAGGATCCGATGATTAGAGTTGAGCGTAACACGGTGGGATGGACGGGGGAGAGAGGCAATGCAAGACGAGACTGAGGGATCGTTGAGATCGATGCAACCGTTCGGAGACGCGCCTGTCAGTAGACAGCAGCGTTCAGCGTCGAAGGCGCTTTTGAAGAGAGGTGATGATGTTTGTGGCGACTGGTTCATGCGCGGAGGCTGGTGCGACCACGGGCAGCGGCCGATCCGAAGCTCCCGCCCGACGAGAGAGACTGCGACTCCTCGCGCTCGTCGTCGCCGTCGAGCTCGAGATCGACGTCGTCGAAGCCAGGGTCCGAGAACTCGGGTGCGCGCGAGCGGAGCGGTCGCTTTTGCTGCTTGGGCTCCGCCTCGCCGCGGTCCGAAGCGCGGTGGCCATAGCCGGCCCACGACACCTCGCAGTCCGGCTGGATCCAGCGCGATCGAGATCGCGAGGCGGACCCGCGCTCCTGCGAGCCGTGGTCACGGCGCGAGCTACGACCCCGGGTTCGACCCCGCGCTTCTGCGAGCGGCTCGGCGACGTCGACCTTGGCCACTGCCTCGTTTTCGGAGATCAGGGCAAGCGGCGACGGTCGTTGTGGCAGGGCCGAGCGAAGCTCCTCGTCGTGGTGGTAGGCGTCGTCGTCGCTGGCGCGACGCGAGTCGCGAGCCATCATCGAGATGGAGATGGGCTGCGAGCGTGGCGAGATGGGTGCGGGCGACGAGCTGTGCTTACCCACCAGCGACGAATTGCGTCGGGCAGCTGCGCGGGGAGGGCTAGGGCTGCGTCGATGCGAGCTCCTACCGCGCGCCTTGGATCGGCCGCGCGGAGGCGTGGCACGCACATCCTGCTGGGCGTCGGCGGCGACGGTGCGCGGGCTCCTGTGTCGCGAAGACTCGGTGGGGCGACCCTGACGTTCTTCCTGCACGTCAGCCTCGAGCGAGTCGCGCGAAGCCATGTGGGTGAAGAAGAGGCCAGCAGCCGCGCTGTGCGAGTGCTTGTGGTACTGCTTGAGTCCTTCCGAGCGCGGCGACTTCGAGGCGCCTCGCGATCGAGACGAGAGACTGCTGCCATAAAGCTGGTAGTCGCCCGAGACGTTGGAGATGGTGCGGCATCGGTCGCAACCGAGCTCGGTGCTGCGAGGGCTGAAGGCTCGCGAGCTCGAGGGGCTGCCTCCGCGGAGTGTGCGACCAGCAGACGAGGCAACGGAATGCGCCGGAGGCGGCGATCGAGTCTCGATCTGCTCGGAGCGAGCACGGCGAGCACTGAAAAGGTCGCCCTGCGCCGACTGGCTGCTCGAGACGGGGACCGAGGGGAATGCCTGGGCGAGGACGTCCTTGGCAGCCCTGCGAGTCAAGGTGGCCTGGGTGTCGCGCGGAGATCGGGGTTGCTCGGCGGCGGGGCTGCGGTGGTCTTGGCTGGTGGCCGTCACCATGGTGGTGGCGGTGATGGCGGGCGAGGTGTACCAGCTTCCACGCGAGTTGGTGTTGCTGGGGCGACGAGCGTACCAGAGAGGCGACTTGGGGGTGCGGGAGTCGGCGGTGATGGGGCGTGGGGCGGCTTGCGATGCGGACGACCTGGAGCCCTTGCGGAGCATCACGGCGCTGGCGGTGCTGACGGAGGGAGGCAGCTGGAAGTCGTGCGCGTCGAGGTCGCTCGACTCGTCCTCGGTGGGGCCGTAGGCCGGGGATGGCGTCGAGGGATCGGTGCTTGCGAATGCGCTCTGGCTGCCGTTGGACTCGGAGATGGACGAGAAGGTGGACTGGGAGCTGCTTCGCTTCTTGGTCTGACGGGCGTCATGGGTGCCGGCCTCGTTGGAGGCAGCGGAGGCGAGGCTGTAGCGGCCTCGAGAGACTGGTAGCGAGCTCTGGTATGCGGCGAGGGCAGGCGAGGTGAGGTGGGTGGTGCGCAGCGGTGCCGACATCTGGGCGAGCAGGCTGGGGGAAGGCGGGCAGGGGTAGCGGAACTTGAGGCCGTCGTCGAGCCTGGCAAACTCGTCCGACTTTGGGATGGGGGAAGCTAGGCTCTCGATCATGGAGGCCTGCGCTACCTCCTTGGCGTCGGCAAGCTTGCAGGCTTCGGAGCAGAAGAGCTTGCCGTGAGGGGTGGAGGCACCGCAGTTTGTGCAGACATCGTCGCCGAGCCAGGAGGAAAGCTCGTCGGCGGGTGTGGTGCGGATCTCAGAGATCTCGCTCTCCTTGCGTCCGATGCGCGCAAGAGAACGTCGGTAGATGCCGGCCATGGTTGTGAAAGGAGTGAAGGCCCGTCGACACGGGTCCTACGAGTTGACAAAAACGCTTGTGTTGGCTGGCAGCAGCGAAAACTCCCTGTGGAGACGGTGATGGGCTCGAGGCCGGAGGAAAGAAGGCGCGTAGTATGCGATCAGGCGCTGAGGTCGAGGTTGGGAGTGGTGCTGATGGCGGTGCTGTGAGAGTGAGGAGACAGCGGTGGAAATGGGACGAGGCGGCGAAAGAGGTGTGGGCGCGTGCAGTTGGATGCGGTTTAAGAAGGGTGGGAGCAGGATTGTGTTTGAAAGGAGAAGGAAGATCGGAGGAGCGAGTGCTACGGCGAAGTGCGACTTGCAACGTTCACAGGCGGGTGGGTGGTGGCGTTGTGACTGGAAGAATGGCGAGCGAAGAGGTGCGGGAGGACCGAGCTCGCAAATCCCAGGCGGTGCGTCGGGAACAAAGGGTCAAGGCAGGTGGGTCCAAGCTGTCGGAGGTGCAGCTGGGTGTGATGGCAGAAAGGGCGGTAGAAGCGTGCGTGCTGCAGCAGCTTATGCAGGTGTGACTGACGTGACTATTGGGTGTGTGCCTTAGTGCAGCTTTGGGCGTACTGGACAATGCAACGTCGGATGGTTAGTGCGTGTGATGATGGACGAAGAGGTAGCGAGCGAACAAGCTAGGAAGGTGCGAGTGATGGTGAGATAGAAGCCAACGTCGAGTCAGGGAGAAGGGTCAGCTAAGCTTGCCGAGAAGGGGGAGTCGAGTATGACAGGTGCGGATATGCTCAAGGGCAACCAGCGCCTTCAGGGTAGGAAGGGGGGCTTCGGGGGTGCAAGCGACTGCAGCGGAAAAAATGGTGAAAGAAGTGCACTGCTCGACGGCATCGAGGCTGGGGTTACGGTGAGGCTGCGTGCTCTACTGGATGTCGACGCTGATCATCGCGGGCAGCACGCAAGGACAAGGCTTCGTGTCGCGGCGGGCGCCTCCGTGGACGCACGAGTATGCATCATGCTCGCACGCAACAGCCGGACTCGAATACGCACAGCAAGGTCCTCCACGGCGATGCTGTGCAGAAGGAGCGCAGTGGTGTGGTGTGGTGTGCTGTGCTGTGCTGTGCTGTGCTGTGCTGTGCCGTATGCAAGGACGAGTCAGGCAGAGTCACCTGCCGACGCAAGCGTGCAAATGCAAGGATCGCACGTTGGGCCCAGTCGAGCTGTCAACAGCTGCCGAGCGCTGCACCGCGCTGCAAAGCCGAGCGAGCGAGGTTCACTGGGCTACAGTAAGTTACTGTAACTTACGGCTGGATGCGTACACCTAACTTTGCTTCCGCTCGGACGCCGGGGACGGGATTAGGTGGACAGCGGAAATCCCGAGGAAATTGGCACTTGTTGGGGAGCTGCACAACGCGGCGGCGCAGTGCAGGTGCAACCCTCGATCCAGAGGCCCGCTGCGGGCGCCGCTTCACCCAACTCAGCCCCTTCCTCGGCTTGGCATTCAACGCCTGACGGAATCACGGCCACCCATTGAGACCTCGGAGCAGGAAATTCGAAAGCGCCCCCCTCTCCACTCTTTTGAATTTTACGCATAAAAAAATGAAGCGACCCCATCGGACCCCCTTCCAATTCATCATAGAAATAAAAATAAAAAATTGGACGGGAAAAAGGCGCCGGGTAACCGTAAGGTCACGCAAGAAGAGGGTACCTTCGTGGCACTTGGGCGAGGTGATGCCTTGGAGGGGCGACCAGTGCGTGCTTACACTGGTTGCCGTCGATGACTCCACATCGGCACACTTGCAAGTTGCCCTTCCATGGCACGCTTGCGTCCCCGCTCGTCTCTGCTTGCCCAGACCTTGCTCTTGCCTTGGCTGTCGTCAGCGGTTGCCGTGAGGCATCCTCGGAGCCTTTTGAAAGCATGCTATCGCAGTCTAAGTGGAGCCAAGAGGCTCAAGCTCGGCATACTTCATTGATGCGGAATCCGCTTCCGAACGGAAGCTGTCGCAATTGGTTCACAGATATGACACTGAAGCACGGCCAATCGTCAACCTCGATGGTGAGTCGACGCATCACGCAAGCCAGGCACGCCATCATGAACGCGAGGGTTCTCGTGTTTTTTTTTTCCCTTTCTTCCACTTTTTTTCCAAAAAAAAATTGCAATTTGGCGAGGCTCGTGAGGGATGCCGAGCATGCCGAGCAGGATCACGCACAGAGCGGTGTTGCTCGCTGCTGCGTTGCGTCGATTGCCTCATCAGTTGCGATCGAGGTCGCATTCGGCTTCGGGCAAGGTGCAAGCTCCGGTCTGCTCTCGACCAGCACGTTTGTGGCTTTGAGTTGCTCCGACTGCTTTGGGCGTTGCAGCCTGGCTGGACGCTGTCGACCTCGCACGTTGCTGCGACTCATGCCAGGCAAAGCCTTAAAAAATCGAAAATCCTCGGGAAGAACGTGGACGGCGCTGCGCGGAGGTTACAGGAAAATGGACGCGAATCGACGGAAAAAGGTTCCGAATTACGACACGATCCAGCGCTCCAGATCACCAGACGGCCAACGTTGCCGCTATGATCACCATGCTGCCGGTTGCGTCAATTCGCACCTTGTGGGTCCGTAACCGCACGGAGCTCTGCACCGCCATCGAGCATTGCAGCGTGCTCAGTCCGCGCATCCGTGCCCGAAATGGCCGAATCGGCGCCCTGGAAATAGATGAAGCTGCCCTCCCCGATCCCGGCAGGGCGAGGTCCGTGAAGTTTTCCACATTTTTTTTTTCGCCAGACGAGAAGAATTTGGGCTCGGGCCCTTGGAATTTTCGGCTCGAGCGTCTAGCTCGATCGGAGCACGCAGAGTACAGCAGCGTGCAACAGCGATTGGGCGTGCTCCTTCTAATTTTACACCCTTTGTGCTCCACCTCGCCGACGGAATCGAGTCTTCCGGCAACCCCTTTGTCCAGCTGAGCAGCTGCTCATTCATGCGAAGAGCATCTGCGAGGAACTAGGGTTGAGCGAGGCATGAGCGTAGGTCGCACTAGGTTACCGGTGCTTGGAAAAAGGGTTGCACCTCGAAGCCGAGCCATTGGCTGATACCGCAGCGTCGCAATCTGAGTGGTCGACGCGGATCGCACTGCACAGCGCAGGACAGCGCGGTGCAGGGCCAAGCTAGGTTTGGTGCTGCAGTAGCGGGGGGACGAGTGCGCGTACCGCTTCTGCAGCTGCGAGCTGTCTTGTCTGCTGCGCCATACCTTAGGACGCCTCTTTGCAGCAGCGTACGGTCGCAGCGCTTGCAAGAACGTGCTCGTCGTTTTTGAGGCGCATCTGACGTGATCCAATGACGCTGCTAGGGTGCCTGAGAACGTTCTGGGCTTGTTCTCTTCAGTCTCAGTGCGGGACGCGGTCCACTTCCGAGCATCGCGTCGGCAGCGCGTCAGCTGAGATTTCGAAATCGAAAATCGAAAATATGCAAAGCTGAGTCTGGCTAGGTCTCTTCGGGCTCGTCGGGTGTCTGGCTGGCTGGATCGAAAGTTCTGAGCGGTTCCATTCTGAGCGGTTCCAGCCTCCACGAAATCCGTTGGCGAACGAAGCTTCGACGCGTTGCCGGATCGGGCGACCGATCCGCCTATTCGAACTGCGTTCGTGTCTCACATCTGCCACCTGCATCTCTTCCCGATCTGCAGTTGCGATTTACAGCGCTTCAAATCGCGGGCCGGATCTTGAAGGCTATACGCGAGATCTCGCTTGCTACGCGGACACCATCGCATGCACTTTGCGCCTTGTCGTAGTTCATTCGGCTCGCCGCCTTGCTAGACATCAACGATATTGTAAGCGCGAGTCTACTGCAGCCAAGTCATTGACAGGGTCAAGCGAGGCTGTCGTCCGCTGCAAGGGAGTGTCTAGCATTCTGCTTTGGCGAGTGCAAAGCGCACGACTTGTCCCCTTGCCGTGATTCGCATCGAGGCGATGCCGTCGCGTAGCTCTAATTCGGGTGCTTTTCCGGCTCAAGCCACTCCGGGGCGGGGCAACGGCTGTCGATCTCCGGTGCCGTCGTGACCCCTTGGTACACTGAGCGCCTAGGCGCCCGGCGCTTCCCCAACAATTTGGTTCGCCTCACATTCTCGTCACATCGTCCACTCCGCAGGGTCACCTGGCCCAAGCCATCCTAGCCACAGTACTGCTGAAGAAGGCGTGCTTCTGTGTTCCTGGAAAAGGAGCTCTTACCCCGCAAATTCGAGTGTGCATGCTCTAGACTCGCCTCGCACGGCAATGCACACGCGTAGATCGAGCCCGGCAGGTGAACTTGTGCTTGTGACCTCGGCCTCTCGGCCTTCGCCGTTGCGTTGTATCATTCCAATTGCGTTGCCGCGAGTGATTGGGTCGTCGTCTTACGATGGTCGGTGTTGACCGGCGTATCAAGTCGGCCGCTTGGTCCAATCGGTAGTCACCTTTGCAACAGCGTGGGGGCTCAACGTCGAACATGTTCCAGTGTCTCTCCGTGCGCAGGCAGGAGTCGGGGTGGGGAGAGCGGTTGTGCGACGCGGGGTGTGTCCAATCATCGAGTGAAGAGGCCGAGAATTTCTCCGGCCGGCGCAGCTGTGGCTGGAGAAACTCTTCGAGATAGGAGGGTGTCGCTCGACCGGTGGCTGCAACGCATAGGAGGGGGCGACATGTGGACACGCCGAACGGGATGCAGGCGGGGAAGTTCGAAATCTGGGGTTGTGCAGCGTGGGGGCGAAGCGAGACGCAGGCGGCGGTTGTCTCCACAAATCCGGACGCGGCGTTGGTTGCGCTCATGTACGCGTGCAGCTGCAGCCTGCAACTGCAGGCCCGCCACAGCTTGGCAACCATCCCCCGCGGGATGGCAAACGCAGCAAAGATAGCCACAGACCACCTTCATTCGCCTTGCCATTCGTGCTCCAACTCCTCGGCCAGCGTCCTTATCTTTTAACCATATGCGGTAACGTCGACGCAATCATCTTTGCGGAACAGCTTAATTGCAAGCCCATTGTTGCGCTGAGTTTGCGATTCCTTCGCAATCTGCGTTCGCGGGAGCGTGTGCAGGCCGCATGAGTTCCGCGTCAGTTACGCGAATTCGGCCACAAACGCGGTGGAGGGCGGATGAGGTGCAGCTCAACAAGTCCGTCTCACCTCGTTATCGACTCTACACGTTGCAACGACTTTCGAGCCCCGTACCGACACGTTCTTCTCGTCCGGAAGTCGGGTGAGCCCAACGTGCGAGAGCTTCGCACGAGGCCGCGGCCGGTCAACCTGTCCACGCGCCACGTCGAAGCGCTTGGATCGCTTGCCAAGCCACCCGGCATGCCACCTGCTGCTCGCATGACTGCCTCGCTCGAAGGCGTGACTGATGTGTGTTTCTGCGAGGAGGACAGCGAGATAGGTGCCTCGCACCTTGACGAGTGTGGGCAAGGCTTGAGGCGGCCCGACTCCAAATGTTAGGCTGTATGTGTTCACAATCACTCATCAGGATTTTTCACCCTTCTTTTCGATGCATTTATTCGTCTTCTTTTTGTACCCCTTTTCCGACGATGTCCACTTTCCAGACAAGTGTGGAGGATTTGACCTGAATCATTCGCGAGAAAAAAGAAAAAAAAATGACTGAGGGACCTCTGGATATGTTGCGTCGCCCTTAGCAAGCCGAACCAGCACCAGCTTCTCAGAAAAGCCTGGGAGAGAGGTCACGAGACCCAATACAGTACGCAGGATGTTTTTCGGGACCCGAATGGAAGGCCGATTGCATCTGTGCCGGGTTGAGAGACATTTGTTTGTCAACCTGACTCGCTCTGGGGGCGGTGCTTGAGGGCAGCATTTTTTCTTTTTCCTTTTCGCGGCCTTCCGATGGTGCAATTTTCCAAACGCCGCCTGGCTCCGCTGCGACGCGATGACGTGGGCTTTTCCGATGGTCTTCTACAATACCCGGGCCGAACCTAGACGCACGCCTCGATCGGCGCCACCTACACCTCCACCTCATCACTGTAAAAATGCAGGGGTGCGTGCTGCGATCGACACCAAGGTCTCGTTTGCGACACTGCCGCAGCGCAAGCCCTTGCGAGCACAAACACAACGTGATCGCCTTGCTGCCCCGACAATGCCGCGATGGCAACTCAGCTTCGAGCGGCGGGTGAAAGAAGCTGCTCGGCTCCAAAGCATCGCCGCTCCAGCCCGACAACCCCACATTTGGAAGCGCTCCTCCCAATCGTACGGTTGCACCAACGGTGCCGTCATCACTGGCCATTCGCTGGAAGCTGGCGGTAACCACCTCCGCAGCTCTTTTCTTCACGGCGGAACGGGGACTGAGGCGTCCCTTTCGCCTCAAGTCGTGTCTCGTAACGCCACATACTGGTTGCCAAGGTCTTGGCTGGGTTCCTAGACCAGCCAGGACGATGGCGCCATAATGCTCGCCAGCCAGGACGCAAATAGCTACGCCAACCAAGTATGGTGCGGTGTCCGTCAGTCGGGGGTTGCCGTCCCGTTGCGGTGCTTCGATCGAAGCGTTGCACCGGTACCGAGCTGTTGCGGGCTACGTCAACCGATGCGAGTGGTGTTGGAGCTGGTATCCCGTGACCTGCTCCACCGCTGCCCCCCAATCGCGTACATAAGCCACCTTCTGGACCTGCACTCGTTGCCGTCGCTCAGTCAGCGCAACCAAGACAGCCTTGGCCCAATGGATCGCGTACAACCCAGCCGAAGTGGGCTGACACAGGACCCTCTCTTTTTGCTCGCTCGGTTACGTGCCTACCCCGCATTGTCACCACCCGCGAGCTTCGGCTGCGGGAGGGCGGTCTGTCGTGAAAACCCCTCTCGAACGCATCACAGGATCGGCACCGTGCTGCGAGACAGTACGCTGCGGCGAGAGCGTTTGCGTCAGAACACGCAGAGTGAGGCAGAGACAGCTTGCGCCGTAATCGGTTGACCGTGCCGTACGAATGACTCAACACGAAACTCGCAGTGCGAACGACGAAGCTTCGAGATGCTTCACACCGTGCAGCGATCCGCCCCCAACACTGAACATCCCATCCTTTCACACGGGCTAAGCACGTGTGGGTGCGAACCGCGGCGAGACGATCCACCTCCACCTCGGAGCATTGCGAGGTTGCAATCGGCATCGCCGACCGGCCAAGCCTGACGTTGCGTAATCTTACCAGAAACACGGCACGGCACGGAACGGAACGGCTTCGGACCCAAGCTCCGAAAAGGTCTTACGCGTGGCCATGCATCGCCCACACTCGCACGCGGGATGCTCAGACCGAGCAGTCCGCACCTTCTTTCGGGCGATAGCACGATCCCACTTCCTAGAACCCGATCAACGAGCATGTCCACTGAGCTGGACTGAGCTGAATTGCAGATACGTGCGAGCTACGGCAGACTAGACGTCGACGTCTTCACGGTCGAGCACTTCGGTGTTGGCCACGTCGACTTGGATGAGCTGCTGGAGGAGCGAGTAGAGAATGACGAACGGCTCGAACGGCAGGTAGACAAGGATGAAGCGCATCGTGAACACGAACGCATGGATGCAGCCATAGATGGAGGCGACGTGGCCGAGGATCGCGCCAAACACGCCCATGTGTCCGCCCTGAATGAAGGGGTCGTTGAGCAAAGGCTCGGGCACCGCCTCGGCCTGCGGCGCCTGCTCCGCTGCACCATCTGCATCGCTACGCTGTGTCGCCGACGACGACGACGACTCATGTCGATCAGATGCTTCTGAGCCCGGGTGGCTCTCCTGACTGCTCCGAACGAAGCTCTTGACGCTCCGCACGAGCCGGGAGGTCAAGCGTCTGGCCCTGCCCAGCGTCCAGCGAGCGATAAAGAGCACGCTCGATACCGTCTGTCGCCACGCCACGCGCAAGCTGTCGCCCGAATGTAACGCCAACTGCCAGATGCTCACGAGCGACCGCCAAGCCTGCCTCGCAAAGTGCGAGATGGTCGAGTCCCAAGCCATCTTGGTGGCCACCACGAGCGCTAACGCCGTGGTCACCAGACATCCAAGTAGGAACGCCGTTTTCCACACATTGAGTTTGGGCATCAGTGCCATCTGCAGCGGCTTGGTCCTGCCGGGCAGCAAGCGCTTGCTGCCGGATTCGAGCCAGAGATCGTGCAGCGTAGCCTTGCTCGCCTCTTCGTCACCCAGGAGCGTTGCAATCATCCTGCGGTAACCTTCGGACGCCGAGTAGTCGTGGTGTACCCAGTCCGCACGTGTCCATCTGTCCGTCGTCGTCTTGAAGCGGTCCGCACGTGTGCTGAACGAAGCCAGCCCCGAGACGATTGCATCAAGCAACACGGTGAGGTTGGGCGCAAACACCGCCGCGAGCTGCGTCATCTCGACGCGCTCCGTCGTCATGAACTGACGCGGGCGCATGTAGACCGCGAGCGAATACCCGCCCCACCAGTTCAGCCACATGGGGCCAAACACTGTGTCCGCCCCGACGACCAAAACCTCACGGACCATGGCGGCGACACGCCGTCGTTGTGTCCTAGGCGGGCCGAGGATCACCGCATTGTCCGGGTTGAATCTGACCGGCTCGAACTCGACGTCGATATAAGCGATGAGTCCGGCGACGGCCGCCTTGCTGGCGCACCAGAGCAGCTCGCGATGTGACTCGAGCAGCAGCAATGCGAGCTGCAGCGCCGACCGCGCGATCGACGACCACCACGGCCGGAAAACACTGGCGAGAAAGTAGAAGCGGTCCACCAGCGCCAACACGATGCAGTACGGCACGTAGCGTGCGAATCCGAGCCACTCGGGCAGGCTACGTACCAGCACATGCTCGGACGGCTCGTCGAGAATGAAGCTGGACAGCTCCTCGTAGTCGAATTTGATCGTCATGTTCTGCCGCTGCCAAACATCGAATTTTGCCTCGCGCTCGGCCGTGTCGGCGTCGTTCTCCTTTCGGTGCGAAGAGAGGAAGGGAATGCCGAAGCTGAACTTGAAGTCGCTGCCAACGAGGCGCTCCCGCAGCGACGGCGTGAGATTGAAGGGTGTAGGTGAGCTCGGCGAAGAGACATTGGCATTTTCGTGCTCTGGCACAGCAGAGGGCGAGGCGGGATGTGCTCCATCCTGCGCTGCGCCTGCTTCGCTCGCTGAGCGTTTTGTTGAAGGAAAGAGCGGAAGACCGCGCGAGAGACGATCGAGTTCCTCGGATACGTCTTCGCCAGAGCGAAGCTTGGCTCTGACAATCATGGCGTCGGTATAGTTGGCGCGATACGCTGAAGGCAGACGCTGCACGCGCTTCCAGTAGACTGGGTTGAGCAGCTGCTCCTGGCGAACGCGCGCAAAGACCTCGAGATCGATCTTGGAGTAGAACTCCTCATCGAGTCGAGGCATACCGCCGGTGCTTGCGCTATGCTTCCACGTCTCGGCGGGAATCCAGACCTCTGCCCGCGCCTTGTCAGACTGCAGTGTAATGTTCCACGGCGTGCTGTTGACATGCACTCGTCGAAGCGCCGCATCTCGAACGAAGCCGAGCGGAGTCGACCCTAGAAGAGCGACTGTCTTGAGTGACAGCAGGGCGAGCATGCCGAAGGCCACGGAGAGGATGAAGATGGCCAGGACGCAGACGAGGATGCGCAGCATCTGGCTGGCCTGCACAAAGGCCATGAGGTTGGCGTGTGGTCGGCGACGGAAACGGTAGCGTGCATGGCATTGGCCACAGACGCGCGCAGCTTCCGAGGCCTCCGCTTTGCGTCGCCACTGGTCGAGGCACGTATCGTGCACGTAGCGCATGCTGCCATCGCAGTAGCACGGACGAATGAGCCTGCCGAGCGACGAGCCGTCGTCTGCCAGCTCGGCTTCCGACGAAAAGCACATGCGACAGACCTTCTCGTCCCCATCGTCATCGCTTCTGGCGGGCGAAGTTGCCGCTGCAGCAGTCTTGTCGTCGCTTCTCCAAGCAGCGGGTCCGTCGTTCGGGTGACCGAGTTGCGGCCCGTCGTCGGCCTCTGGTGCTGGCGCCTGCTGGTAGCCGAGATCTCTGAGCACATTCTGCGTGTTGTGCCACAGCGAAGGCAGTGCGCCGAGAATGAGCTCAACCTCGTGCTCGTCGCGCTGCTGATCAGCGAGCTGGATGCCGTGTTCGTCCATGGCGAGGCACCTGGTTGCGCTGACGACTAGCGCCCTAGCTTCTCCTGCCGGCGTTTGTTTGGTCGGTCAGCATCCGCCTAGCTGCGTGGTGGACCGAGACCTGTCCCGCCTTTGCTCCGGTTGGTCTGCGCAGGGAAAGCGTCCCTGTGACTTTTGTCGTCGAATGGGTTCAGAAGGGAAGACGACGAGAAGCCGACAGGGAGGACCCGATGCGAGGTCCGAGAATTGGGCCGACACCGCCATTTTGGCAGAAACCTCCACGTTTAGCCAATTTGACAGATTCCCGCGTCGTCCCACCCGCGCGCACGAACCCTATCAAAAATGACACCCACACGGCGCTCAATCAAGACAGGAGAAGCCGGAAAGAGTGGAGTAGAGATTGTGCGCATGCGGACCGAGATGAGATGAAACGACGACTACTGATACACGGAATTTTGGGGTGGGACAGGCAGGGGATGTCTAAAGAGTACAGAAAGCGAGGTTGAGACTGTGCTGATGACCAAGATACTCGAGCGAGGCTTTGGATGGTCCGAAGTGAATGCCAGAATGTGTCCGCAAAGCTGACGAGGAAAGCAGAAGACGAGCATGCGGAAGAGATCATTTACCACTTGCTGGCGCTGCTGTCGTTACCGAAGCGGCTCTGGCGAGCATCACGGCCGGTACCGAAGTTGCTGCGTCCGCCACGGCTGTCTCGACCATCGCGGCTGCCACGAGAGTCACGGAAGTCACGACCGTCGCGGCTGCCGCGGAAGTCGCGACTGTCTCCGCGGCTGTCGCCGTCTCTGCTGAAGCGGCCCCGACCGAAGGATCGCGAGCTGTCAGCACGGTATCCACCGCCGGCGCCACCGCGACGCGACGACGAGCCACCTCGCAAGTCTCGCATGGGCATGCCCATCTTCTGCAAGAACGATTCGCTGAGGTGAGGCGCCCTCTCCATGCGGGCCGCCTGCACGCACCACTGCTTGAGGCCGTCGAGAACGGCGAGCTTGTTGGTGCGCAGCTCGTCGCCTCTGCCCATGTAGAAGCCAAGCAGCGAGGTGAACACCTCGCGCGACTCCTCGGACTCCTCCATGTTGGCGAGCGTCTTTGTGATGAGAGGCTTGAGCTCGCTCGATTCGTACTTGCCCGTCAGAGGCCCGCGGATCTCAGCGGGAGGCTTGGCGCCGGAAGTGCTGAAGCTGTCACGGCCGCGGCCGCCCTTCCTGAGCTCCTTCTTGGCCACCTTGGCAGCCTCGAGCACCTCGTCCGGCACAGCGAACTCGGCGGGGTTCTCGTCGAACTTGGCAGCGAGCGTCTGGACCTCTTGCGCGAGGTCGTCGACGTGGAGCTGGTTCACGGGGAGGTCGTCGAGCTGGAAGTGAAGGAAGCCGCGTTCAAAGTTTTGGAGAACAATGTCGGAGCGGCCCTGTGCACCAGCTCGTCCCGTACGGCCGATTCGGTGAATGTACTGATCCTTGCTGCTGGGGATGCCAACCTGGATGACGCGGGTGGTACCGGGATAGTCGACGCCACGCGCACTGACGTCGCTGGTGACAAGCACGCTGGCGCCGCTCTTGTCCTTGCGGAAGCGGTCGCTGGTGTTGAATCGTGCGCGCTGGTCCTTCTTGCTGTGAATCTCGTAGATGCTCGATTGGGCGGGGAAGTGACGCTGGGCGTCACGAATGACGTCGGCCAAGAACTCGGTCATCTTGGTGGTGGGAGCAAAGACGATGGTCTTGGACTTGCCGGGGTTGACGAGCTGGTCGTGCGCGATGAGACGCAGAATGTGGGGGATCTGCTCCTCTGCGGTCTCGAGAACGGTGGCGTACTGCGGGATGTGCTTGTGCACGTTCTCCTCGCCTGCGGGCACGCAGTCGACGAAGCGGTGGTCGGCCTGCAAGCTGGCACGCGCGATGGCGCGGATCTCTGGGCTGACGGTGGCACTGAAGAGCATGTTCTGGCGCTCGACCTTGGCGGGAAGATGCTTCATGATGGCCTGCAGATCGTCACGGAAGCCCATCTCGAGGAGCGTGTCGGCCTCGTCGAGGACGAGGGTGCGGCAGGCAGTCATGGCTTCGCGCATCATGCCGACGTCGTTGAGCAGATCGAGGAGGCGACCGGGGGTGGCGACGACGACGTCTGGCCTCGACCTCCTCCAGTCGTTGATCTGGAAATTGCGGCTGGCGCCACCGACGAGCAGCTGGACCTTGAGATCGGGCGCATGTGTGAGGAGCTTCTTGGCCTCGTCTGCGATCTGGGTTGCGAGCTCTCGGGTGGGCGAGAGGATGAGGGCGCCGACGGTGTTGTTGACGTACTGCTTGGTGATCTCGTCGAGCTCCTTCTTGGAGAGAGTAGAGACGTCGAGGTCGGGCCTGTGTCGCTTGAGCATGTCGAGCCAAGGCTTGGAGAAGCGGCCCTTGCTGACGTCCTGGATGGATCGCAGGCGAGCTTCGAGCGCAGGGACGAGGAATGCGATGGTCTTGCCCGTACCGGTCTTTGCCTTGACGAGCATGTCCCTGCCCTGACCATCAGGCATGGGCGTAGCGTTTGCACCGACGCCGCTGGCGAGCTCGGGGAGGAGGTGGAGGACGCTCTGCTGCACTGCGGACATGGTCTCGTAGCCAAACGGCTTCACGGTGAGTGCCTTGAGGAGGCTGGAATCGATGGAGCCGCGAAGCGAAGCGAAGGTGGCATCCTTTGTGCGAGTAGCCGACGATTGCGCGTCTTTCGGGAGTTGGCTGAGATCCACGTCGGCTGCCTTGGCGGCGGCGGCGACGGCGGGCTCTGCGGAGTTGGAAGATTGAGAGAGAGCACGGATGGATTGGGAGAGGTTCGAGCTGAAGGCGGTGCGAGCACACTGACTGATGGCGAGTGGCGCGCTGCGCGATGCATAGGCAGCGGTAGCAGCGTATGGGCTGACGACGGATGCGATGGCAGAGCGGCGCATCAACGTCGAGATGCTTCGTGCTGCCGATGTGGAGCGAGCCAGCCCAAGCGGGCTCGCCATCTTTGTGTACAGCATCGTGCCGAGGTAGAGGAGAAAGCACAAAGGCTTGGCAGGAAGAGTCTAGGCTTCTCTGGTTGCTCCGGACTGAAGATGCTTATGGACCAAAGGCTTCGAAGTGCGGCGGGTATGATTCGTGGTGTGAGAGCAAGGACGAGGAGGACCTAAGAGCCGGAGTGAGCTGCAGCTCAGCTTGCGTTGTGCCACCAGGAAGTTTCCTCTGAAATTTTCGCGACAGCTGCAGGGTCAGACCCGAACACTCGCGAAGGCCTCACTTTTTTCTCCTCCTTCTGAGCCGGGCTGATGACCAAATTTTCGATCCACCCTGAGCACCCCGATCTGAATCGGTTCTGAATCGGAACGAGGCAGCCCAATTGGGGATGACGGACGCGCGGGCAGCGTCTGTGCACCGCTGCTGTTGGCACTTTCGGCAGCGGCGGTTCGGCGGTCGGAGAACAGCAACGCAGCACGCGGCGCGAGAGCACCAAACGAGGACAGATCATCCTTCCGTCTTGCCTCGCACTCTGTTGCTCTGGCTCAAGCGTCTCCTTGCTCTCGCCCTCTTCACATCTCTGCCACCCCGAACTGGCGGCTCACTAGCCCCTCACTCCTGGTCGCCAGCCGAAGAGCCGCCGAGTCGTTACCATGTCGACCTTCTTCCAGAAGCAGCAGCAGGTGGCTGCGCTCGACCCTCGTCTCGGAGGACTGATGGCGAGCGCCGGTCTTTACAACCTCAAGGCGCTCATCAAGGCCATTCGTTCGTGCAAGACGCTGGCCGATGAGCGTTCGCTCATCCAGAAGGAGTCCGCTTCCATCCGTACCGCCTTCAAGGACGAGGACCCCTTTGCACGCCACAACAACATCGCAAAGCTTCTCTACATCCACATGCTCGGTTACCCCGCCCACTTTGGCCAGATCGAATGCCTCAAGCTCGTCGCCACGCCCCGCTTCACCGACAAGCGCCTCGGCTACCTCGGCATCATGCTCTTGCTCGACGAAAACACAGAGGTGCTGACGCTCGTCACCAACGGCCTCAAGAACGACATGGAGCACTCAAACATGTACGTTTGCGGCCTCGCGCTCTGCACCTTTGCCAACATCGCCTCCGAGGAGATGTCGCGCGACCTCTGCAACGAGATCGAGAAGCTCATGGGCAGCAGCAACACCTACATCCGCCGCAAGGCCGCCATCTGTGCCATGCGCATCGTCCGCAAGGTGCCCGACCTCATCGACCACTTTGCCGACCGTACCAGGCAGCTGCTCTCGGACAAGAACCACGGCGTACTCCTCTGCGCCGTCACCCTCGCCATCGAAATCGTCCGCCAGGACGCCGACGCCTTGCAAGACTTCCGACGCGCCGTGCCGCTGCTCGTACAGCACCTCAAGTCGCTCGTCACTACTGGATACTCGCCCGAGCACGACGTCTCGGGCATCACCGACCCCTTCCTCCAGGTCAAGATCCTCCGCCTCCTCCGCGTGCTCGGCAAGGAAAACGCACAGGCGTCCGAAGCGATGAACGACATCCTCGCACAGGTCGCCACAAACACAGAAGCGTCCAAAAACGTCGGCAACAGCATCCTGTACGAGACGGTGCTCACCATCCTCGAGATCGATGCGGACAACGGTCTGCGCGTCATGGCCATCAACATCCTCGGCAAGTTCCTCAGTAACCGCGACAACAACATCCGCTACGTCGCGCTCAACACGCTCAGCAAGGTGGTCTCGATGGACACCAATGCGGTGCAGCGCCACCGCAACATCATCCTCGACTGTCTGCGCGACGGCGACATCTCGATCCGCCGCCGTGCGCTCGAGCTGAGCTATGCGCTGATCAACGAGAGCAACGTGCGCGTCCTCACGCGCGAGCTCCTCTCCTTCCTCGAGGTGGCGGACAACGAGTTCAAGCTCGGCATGACCACCCAGATCTGCCTCGCTGCCGAGAGGTTCGCGCCCAACAAGCGCTGGCACATCGATACCGTGCTGCGCGTGCTGAAGCTCGCGGGCAACTATGTGCGCGACGAGATCCTCTCGGCCTTCATCCGTCTCGTCTGCCACACCCCCGAGCTGCAGGCGTATACGGTGCAGAAGCTCTTCTCGGCGCTCCACCACGACTTTTCGCAGGAGAGCCTCACGCTCGCCGCCGTGTGGGTCATCGGCGAGTTTGGCGACGTGCTCGTGCAGGGTGGCAACTTTGAGGACGAGGAGCTGGTGCGCGAGGTGCAGCCCAAGGATGTCGTGGACCTGCTCTCGTCCGTGCTGGATAGCCCGTATGTCAACGGCCACATCAAGCAGTTCGTGCTGACCTCGCTGGCCAAGCTGCACACACGGCTGTCGGATTCGGCGCAGCAGAGCCGCATCGAGCAGATCATCGGCAGCTTCGAGAGCAGTGTCGAGGTCGAGATCCAGCAGCGCAGCGTCGAGTTCTCGAGCCTGCTGCGCAGGAGCGACATTCGCGAGGGTGTGCTCGAGAGCATGCCGCCACCCGAGATCAAGCAGACCGTGCTGGGCACCGTGAGCGAGGCCAAGCCCGTGGGCTCGACACGCACGGACAAGGATGCGCTGCTCGACCTCATGGGTGACGAGATGCCAGTGACAAGCGGCGGTGCTGCGCCCAGCGCGGGCGCTAGCACGCAGCAGAGCACGCAAGATCTGCTGGCTGACATCTTTGGCGCCAGCGACATTAGTGGCGCTCCTGCGCCTGCTACTGCCCCGGCGGGTCAACCGGCTCAGAAGCCCAAGAGCTCGGTCAACGACATTCTCGGTCTGTTTGGCGACAGTGGCAGCACACCCTCTGCGCCAGCGGCTGCTCCTGCTGCACCAGCTTCCGCATCCTCAGCCTTTGGGGGTCTTGACCTGCTCGGTGGGTTGGACGGCAGCTCTTCGTCCACTGCCGCACCTCCAGCAGCTGCTGCGCCTACACCCGCTGCTGCACCCGCCGCTCCTGCGGCTTCGAGTGCCAAGGCGCATACGGTGTACGAGAAGAACGGGCTCAAGATCACGCTTACGCCCACGACCAATCCGGCGCGTCCTGAGATTGTCAACATCACGGCACGCTTCACTTCGACGGGCAGCAGCGTGTCCGGGGTCAACTTCCAGGCGGCGGTACCCAAGACGCACAAGTTGCAGATGCAGGCCATCTCGAATTCGGACGTTGTGCCTGGTGCGACAGAGACGCAGGCACTGCGTGTCATGGTGCCCAACAGTGCCCCTGTGCGTCTGCGTCTGCGCATCGCCTTCACCGTCAACGGCGAAAACATCCAGGACCAGACAGATTGGGCTCAACCCTCCGCCTAATCCGAACCCCGCCACCTCTAGATCCCCATCTGCATTGTCCCGAATTCATGGCTTGCCCTCGTAAACCGCACACGATGAGGGGATTCAGCTGTTGTACAGCCAGCTTGGCATGAGGTAGAGTACAAAAGAATCGAGATACAAGTACACTGGTGAGGCAAAGGGGAGAGATCCATGGTCTAGTAGAAGCAAGGGTGTGCGGGGTATCGTGTCCAATGTTGCGCTCCGGCTTGGTCAAAATCAAACCTTGATTTCCTCCTCGACCCAGGCGCCTCCGAGATCTGGAGGCAGCTCCTGCATCTGGACACTGGGTGCGCCGTGCAGGTATCTGAGCTGTTCAAGGATCTGAACGCGGATCTTTTCGAGGCTCGCTTTGGAGTTCTGGTTCTCGACCCTGCCTGCCTGCGTGGGCTCGTGCAATCGATACGAGGGCGCAAAGAACTCCATGTAGGGTGTGCTGGGCAGAGTGTCTGGAATGGAGCATCCGGTCAAGACCGACGTCTCGTACGCCCAGCACCTTGCGACGTTGCGGATCGTGTAGCCTCCTCCACCGAGCACGAGCAAGGGCAGGCCGAACGATTTGATGAACTGCACGCATTCGCCGTGCGCTGCGATGCTGAGGTTGAAGCAGCCGAGTCTGTCGAGTCCGAGCGAGTCGGCGCCGCACTGGAGCACGATCGACGACGGACGGAACGTGGTGATGCAGGGCTCCATGACGCTCTTGAACAGCGCCACGTATCCGGAGTCGTCGATGCCGTCCTGGAGCGGCACGTTGAGGCAAAAGTGCTTGCCAAGCCCTGTGCCGATCTCGTCGATGTTGCCGGTGCAGGGGAAGAAGTCGTTGCCGTACTTGTGGAACGAGACGGTCATGACGCGATTCGAGTTGTAGAACGCCTCTTGCACGCCATCTCCGTGGTGAATGTCAATGTCGATGTAGAGAACGCGCGGATGGTAACGAAGAAGCTCCATGATGCCGAGCACAATGTCGTTGACGTAGCAGAAACCGGACGCCTCGAACTTTTTGGCGTGATGCAGACCGCCGGACCAGTTGATGGCGATGTCGGTCTCACCCGCCGCGAGCCGCCGCGCACCTGCTAGCGAGGCGCCCGAGTAGGCCTTGCAGAAGTCGTACATGCCATCAAAGACGGGACAGTCGTCGGCAAAGTTGAACTTTGTGAATGCGGCCGAAGGGGGTGTGGAAGGGGTGACGTTGGCGAGAAAGTCGACATAGTCGCTGTCATGGAACATTTCGAGCTCCTCCTTGGTGGCCTCTCTTGGAGTGAAGACGTTCATGTGCTTGTGGAGACCGTATGCGAGTACGAGACGATTGGTGAGCGTGAGTCGCGCAGGTTTCATGGGATGGCGCTCGCCGTAGTGAAAGTCGCCGACTCCGGCCGGGTGGTAGTAGCTGACACGCGACTTGCTATGCGGCTGGACGTGGGAGGCATCTTTGTAGATCGCCTGACCGGAGCCATTGGCATCGGATCGATCGTAGAAGAAGGGCGAGTCGGAGAAGGTGGCGGCAGAGTTGCCGCCCGTGGCTGCCATGTCAAAGTCGATGACCACCATGGCTGGAGGTACAGAGCTGGCGGATGGAGCTCAGCCGTGCATGGACACCTATCAGAGTGGCTGACTGATTGGAAGGTGGAGCGAAAGGTCGGTGCGCCCCACACCGAGATGCGCGCAGCTTTAGCCCAACAGGAGCGGCTACGAGTGTCCCAGGCGAGTCGTGGATGGAATGATGGTGGTGAGGGCAAAGTTGGAGGTGCAAGGGTCTTGAGTGGATGATTCGGATCCGTAGCAGTTTTCTCGACGCGGACACGCAAGCTACGACGGCCTAACATGTATATGGGTCGAGCCGCCAACTTGACCGGCAACGCAGCTGCACGTCGTTGGGCCACCTTTTCAGCTCATTGGCTGGCAAGAGAGAGAGCAGCTGCCGAAATTTCAGAGCTGTGCACAAATGAGCTGAATTCGCGGCATTTTGCACGGCGCCAGCGCGAATTGACCCAGTCACTGTCTACTGCCAGTCGGCCGCGGTGGAGGGCTGAACTGAAAACTGTGAAAATGAGGGCGGAAAAGGGGCAGCGAGAGAGTGAGGTGACAGACCGGCAGGCGTGACGCCACTGCCATTTCATTTGCAGTCACAGTGCAGGCAGAGTGACGCGGGCGGAGTTTATGCAGAGAGAGAGAGAGAGAGAGAGAGAGAGAGAGAGAGAGAGAGAGCGGGAGAGAGAGCGGGTGTTTGTCAGGTCGCGTTGAGTCAGGGTCCGAGCAGGCAGCCCCACTGCATCGGCTGTGACTCCTCCACTGCGGGTTCGCTGCGTGTTGGCTGCAGGCGCTCCTTATCTCGGTCCAGCCTCGCCCGACTGTGCCGCGTCAGTCCCACCTCGCCATCCCCCCGCGCATACACCCTACCCTCTCTGACCTGACTCACTTCAACACACACTTGCCTTCACCCTATCACCATCACTATCCCTATCTCTCAACATACACTGGCGAGACACGCGCCAACGCTAGAACAGCATCATTCCGAGCCACAATCTAGACGCCATCGAGCTCGTTGCGCTATCGGCCTCCCAGACACATCCATCTATAGCCACAGGCGATCGAGAGCCTCGTCACCGTCAAACCTCCAAGACAGCCGCTTCGCACAGCGCAACCGCGGATTCACCGCACAATCCAGCTCGATCGTCGAGAGAGTCGCAGACACCTACCTCAGCAACCCCTGAAGCACACACAGACGCGAACGGTGACGACGACGACGACGACGCCAAGCCCAAGATGCTGAACACAAGATCGCTCGTGCCCGTCTTTGTGGTGGGCATGCTCATCACAGGCATCAGCAACTCGCTGCTCAACAAGTACCAGGACATGCAGTGCGTCGCCAACTGCGACTCGCCCGATCCGCGCCAGCGCCAGGAGTTCTCCCAGCCCGTGTGGCAAACGCTCCAGATGTTCCTCGGCGAGTGTCTCTGCTTGCTTCCCATCCTGCTCCGCGCCATCTATGCGCGCGTCTCCGGAAATTCGGCACGCGATGCTGCCCTAAAGAAGCCGCTCCTTCAGGCTCCCCCCGACTCGGGCATCGTCTTCGACGGCGACGCGTCCCCAAGAGACCGCGGCGTCTCGGCCATCTCGTCCTATCAAGCAACACGTGGCCGCGTCCACACGGGCGCCACCCACGCTCCCACCGACCCTTCCGTACCCGCCCCTCCGTTCGAAATTGCATCACGCGCCGTGCAGCCTGGCGAGCTCGACGAGTCCGCCTTCACCACGGCCAACGACAGCAGCTACCTTGACGTCGACACGGACGAGATCGAGGCGGTCAAGGGCGAGACCATGTCCGGCAAGGCCGTCGGCCTCTTTTTCATGCCCGCGCTTTGCGACATCTGCGGTACGACGCTCATGAACGTCGGTCTGCTCTTCACCCCCGTGAGCATCTACCAAATGACGCGCGGCGCGCTCGTGCTTTGGGTCGGCGTCTTCTCCGTCATCTTCCTCCGCCGTCACCTCCACCTCTTCCAGTGGCTCAGCCTCGTCACCGTCATGATGGGCGTATCGGTCGTCGGCCTCTCGGGCACCGTCTTCAAGGCTCCCGAAGCATCGCCCTCGTCCGAGGGAGACGACGAGATCCCCGAGACCGCACAGGCGCTGCTCGGCGTGCTGCTCATCCTCTTCGCCCAGCTCTTCACCGCGTCCCAATTCGTGCTCGAGGAGAAGATCATGTCGCGCTACTCGGTGGAGCCGCTCCTAGCCGTCGGATACGAGGGTCTGTTTGGTGCTGCCACCACGCTGGTGGCCATGCCGCTGCTCCACTACTTTGTCGGCTCGACTCCCGAAGGCCGAGGTGGCTACTTTGACATGTCGGCTGGCTTTTACCAGATCATCTCGGTGCCTGCAGTACTGCGCTCGTCCATCGCCATCTGCTTCACCATTGCCTTTTTCAACTTCTTTGGGCTTTCGGTCACGAGGAACGTCTCGGCCACTGCACGCAGTACAATCGACACGTGCAGGACGCTGGGCATCTGGGTGGTCTCGCTCACGCTCGGGTGGGAGACGTTCAAGCTCCAGTCGGGCAGCTTGCAGGTGCTTGGTTTCGTGCTGCTTGTGTACGGAACCTTCCTGTTCAACGGTATCGTTCGTCCCCCTGGCTTCTGCATGCCGCGCGAGAGGGACGGATATAGCCACCTTGCACAGGACGAGAACGCATCCGAATTTGAAGATGAACATCGCCGAGCTTAGGCCCGCAATGGGTTTTAGCAATGGTTTCTTTTGGCTTCTTGGTTGGATTCGCGCATCACACACAGCTCTTGTACTTTTAGCTCAACACACACACACACAACGCATCGTTTCTTGCAACGCAGTTTCATCTCACAGTCTTTGGTCGCAATTTGGGCGCGGTTGTGCCCGAGTCTCGTTGGCTGCCAGACTGGGGCACCTTGAGTGCTTGTGGCAGTGTACGGACTTGCCTCCCCAAGGCCCTGTTCAAAACCAAGCCTTCCGAGCACCACCAAAAGGCTCATGACCCACAATCAAAACACCAGTTCATGCATGAGAGAATCAAGACTAACTTGCTAAGGTGAGGGAATGGTACAAAAGAGATCGTATGTGAGAGAAAGGATGCGTGCAGAGCTAGCCAGAACCTAAGAGAGAAGAGTTGAATCAAGAAACAGAAAGAAAAGAGTCCACGACACGTTTTGACGAGCAGCAGTGGGATCCGCCTGGGAGGGTATCACTCGTTTCCGAAGCCCATGCCCTCCTCGATGGCGAGCGCAAGCTTGCTCTCGAGCGTCTCGAACGACGGGTAGGGCGGCAGGTCGATGCGGTTGAAGCACGTATGCGACTTGGGCAGCTGGTTCACATCGCCCGACTTTTCGATCGTAAAACGCCTTGGTCCGTCCGATCCCTGGAGATCCTTGAAGCCGTTCACGGGGATCCTCGAGGTACCCGTGGCGAACTGCAACAGTCGCGACTTCTTCTCCGTGGGCCATGCGCGCACGCACTGCCAGAACCACTGCACCACCTGGTCCTGCTCGGTGAAGCCGCGGTAGTCGGTGAACTTCTTCCAGTCATCCACGTCGATCTCCGACATGCCGCCGATGAGCAGCTCGAGCTCGCGCTCGTCGAACACGTTGATCAGATCCTGCGGGATCAGCTCGGTGAAGCCGCTGATGAACGCCTTGAACTGCTCCTCGACGCGCTTGCTGATGCGCCACTCGGTCATGAGCTCGACGTACTCCTTCTTGTTCTCGTCCGTCACCTCGACCTCCTCTCCGCCCTTCTTGAGCTCGATGGTGACCATTTCGCCGAACTTGTCCTCGACCGCGGTGAAGGTCTCTTCGACGATGCCCTCGATGCTGTTGTCGAGCATCCACTGGAGCGAACGGTGGTAGTCGGCATCCACCGACTCGAGATCGCTCAGCGTGATCTTCTTCTTGAGGATCATCTTGTAGAACGACACGATAAAGTAGGCGTCGAGGAAGCGTCGGTGGAAGATGGCGAGGCCGAGCACGCGGCCGATGAACTTGAAGTAGTTGAGATGCTCCGGGTTGATGCCCGAGTGCGGGTTGATCTGCAGCGTGTAGTTGTCGTGCGCGCTGTACTCGAAGAGGCAGTAGAAGGGGTTGAACATCTCGTGCGACAGCAGGAAGAAGAACTCTCGCGACAGACCGCCGTAGTCGAGACCGTCTTCGCCGTCGAACTTGATCATGAGGCGCTTCTTGAGGTCGTTGGGCTGCTGGCGCATGATCTCGGCGTACGAGTCCTCGAAGATGTGCGTGCGGCGCACCTTGATGTGGCACTGACCAGGGATCGGGCGAAGCGCAGGCTGGCTGCGGAAGTAGATGAGCTTGCGACGGAAGTCGCGCTTGTACTGAGGCACGTTCTGGTCGAGACTCGAGGGCAGTCGCGGGTCGTCCCAGGTGGTGGTCTTGGTGTTGTGGTCCACAAAGTAGACGCGTGCAGTCGAAGTGAGACGCATCTCCCAGCCGCTGGGCAGCGGTCCGAGCTGCGAAACGCTCTGGGGCTGGACGGTGAGGTTGCTGCCATTGGGGCCCATGATTCGGAGGATCTGCTGTCGTCGCGGGTCGACCCAAGTGGTGGTTCGGGTGTTGTGGTCCACAAAGTAAGGTCGGCCCTCGGGAGTGTGGCGCTGCTCCCAGCCGGCGGGAAGGGGGCCGTTGCCAGCTGTGGTGCTTGAGCTAGCAGGCAGCGAGTTGGCGGCGGCGGCGGCGCCAGGGCTAGCGATGGCCGAGCCAGTCGCCGAGGAGCGCGAGGTATCGCCATCGCTGACGCCGAGGAAGTCGTCGGCCAAGGCTCGGTTGCTGTGCCTCTGACGATCGGCGGCGGTGGTGCTGGCAGCGGCGGCCGTGTTAGCGCTGGAGCTAGTGGAAGGGCGGGTCCAGGTTGTGGAGCGCGTATTGTGATCGACGTAATAGGTGCGGCCGAGATGGTCGGTTCTACGCTCCCAGCCAGTGGGCAGAGGACCATACTCGTCCGATCGCGCGTCTTGCGAGCCTGCGGGGCGCGCTGCCGATGATGCTGGAGCGGCGGATGATCGGGCGTCCGGAGCAGGACCGGACGAAGGTGGGGCAGCTGTGCTGGAGGCGGCGGCGGCAGTGGCACTGGTCGAGGGCGAGACGCCGTCAGCCGTCGATGCTGGTCGACTGGCGACGTCTCCGTTGGTAGCAGACGCGGCAACGGGTGTGGTGGTGCCGCTGCCCGACGTCGAGGGGCGGGCGTCGGAGCGAGCGGCGCCGGTGGAAGAGGGAGTGGCGAGCGAGGCGGAAGATGCGTTGGAAGTGCCGGGCACAAGCAGGTTGGTGGGGCCGGCGGTGGAGTTGTTGTTGATGGGGGTGGAGACGTTGGTGTTGAGATCGATGATGAGCTTGCCGTGCACGACGAGGTTGTCGTTGGACTTTTTGAGCTCCTTGTTGAGCAGACGCTTTCCGCCAAGTTCGAGGTCGAGAACATCGGCGACGCGGATGTTGATCACGCCCAAGAAGCCCTGGTCGCGCTTCTTGAACTTCTTCTGGTCGAAGATCTGGACAGCGATGACGGAGGAGTCGGTGACGGTGACATCGAAGCTGTCGTTCCAGTAAGGGTTGAGCGTCTTTTTGATGACCGAGGTGGAGTGGGTCTGCTCACCGTCAACGGTGACGATGGCGAAGGGGTCGGGAAGACGGAAGACATCGCGCTTGGCCAGTCCATCGGCAGCGACGACGGTGATGCGAATCTTTCGCGAAAGCGAGCCGGGGCTCCTAGGATTGACCATGGCTAGGAATGAGGCAGGGCCGGGTCGTAGATGTATGCGATCGACGAGATCAGTAGCCTGCTGGAATGCTCAGAAATGATCCAAGCTGGATCGGATGCAGGGGGAAGTGAGCCAGCGATGAGGGGTCAGGGCCCGTGTGCACACGAATGGAGAGCGGCTCGGTGTGATGCCTGCGGGCGGGTAACGAGAGGCCCAGCGAGTACGGAGCTGGTGAAGGAACGAAGAAGAGTGACGGCGAGGAGTGCGGACCGAAACACGTAGGCACCGATCGATACGGTGGATGAGGAGGTGGTGAGGAGGAAGGACGGACGGACGGACGGGGAGATGCTCGCCGTGTGCTGCCGTGAGTTGAGCGTGGGCTGCACTGCCAACTGCCTTGCGAGCGACGGGGTGGAGAAGGCGGAGCGGCGGACGGAGCTGTGCTGCGCCTTTGGCCAACACTCGGGAACTTTGCAAGCGCACACGCGCACACTCGCCTCGCGCTGCTCCCCAATAATGGCTCCGACGGGCATCGGCAGGGCTGTGGTGCAGGGGATGCCGCCTGCGCCTGCGTGCCCACTCACTCTGACTTGGCACCGTTTCGCATGCTGACAGATTACCGCCGAATTACAACACCATTTCCGTCAGGCGAAATTCAAGTCTTCACAAAATACAATCCGAGCTGCTCGGCCACAGCGTGCCGGCCCAACTCCCAAATCGGCAGGCGACCCGTTGGCGAAATTCGAAAAAAGGGAAAAATCGCGCGATACGCATCGGCCCCCGGCCTGCCGAATTGTTAGACCGATGGTACCCTTTGCGGGTACCATTCGTGTCGATGCAACTGTCTTTCACGACGCAGGGCCCAACATGCACACCCAAGAGAAGAACTTGGCTAGAATGAAGTGATTGACGATGCGAAAAGGAAAGTGAGCGAAGAGGAGAAATTCTGGTGAAGCGAATGATGGAACCGAGTCGAGGGACAGCGAGCAAGATGCCTGTTTGAGGCTCAAACGAGCCCGCCCGAGGTGCTGGCTCCAGCCTGGGTACCCGCACCTGCCGGTGCTTGGCCGGCACTGGCTGCCTTGAGCTTCTGGATCTCGGCTTGCTGCTGTGCGACGGTGTCGGACAATGCGTTGATGTGATCCTTTGAGCCTTGTGCGTACAGGGCACTGGCACCTCCGGCCAGCGTAGCCGTGCCCAGAGCCGTTCCGACACCCCACTTGAGGGCACGGTTTGCTTTCTTCTGAGCCTCGAGAAGCTTCTCCTTGGACTCTTCTACGGTGGTCAGCCTGCCGTTGAGGGTGTCCAGGCCCCCCATGCTCTTGAGCAGCACTTGTTCGTGAACGTCCAGCGTGTGCGCTTGGTCGTCCAGCGCTTTGCCGTGCGCGTTCAGACGGTTCTCGTACTCGGCAAGTCTGGGGTTCACAAAGGTTTCGCCTTCTACAGGGGGGTGACTGAATGTGCGCGAGGGCACCCTGCTGGTTTCCGCCTCGAAGTGATTGATTACTTCCTTGCCTTTGGAGCTTCCAGCTTCGCCTGAGCCCTGAACAAGCTGCTTGAGCTGCGCCATGAACTCGGCCTGAGACTTTGCGCCACTCTGTCCTTCGAACTTTTCGACGAGCTCCCGGACACCCGGCACTGCTCCGCTCAAGAGACAGTCCAATGTCAGTGTTCTGCTCGCTATGCGTCCGCTTCATGTGCAAGCAGGTCGACATGAGTCAAAACAGGCGACTTACCAACATCTTCGATTCCACGTCGCTTCAAGCCGACGGAGGCATCCTGCCCTCCTTCAATGACCGTGCGTCGCACTTTGGCGAATCGGACCGAATCCAGCTGGTCGAGATGAACAGCAGCTACTAGCTGCAAGACAGCCAAGAGGCCACCGAAAGCTGGAAGAACGCGCATGTCGACAAGGATGATGTTCGGCTGCGGCTGTTGTTGGTGCGGAAAAGGCTCTCACCGAGATCAATCCAGATCGACCCAGAACAGTGATATGAGGAGCGAAGGAAGTCCAAGTCGAGGGCTGAGCTCCTGCTCCTACTTATATATGCCAGATATCAACTAGAGTGAGATCTGGCTCACAGCGGAAATGGCGCAACTCATCCAATCCCACTTCATTTGGGCGGTTGCGTCGTCTTGTCGACGTTGCGTGCTTACTGCCCCGCTCCATGACCCGGCATCATTGTTTCATCGGTTCGGGCGGAAGCTTCCAAAGAGCCGTGGGTTCGACCCACCGTCTGGCAAGCTTCATAGATCTGACGCAAGACGGGCATCCAATTGCTCGACGAAGCTTCGTGGCTGGCTCCATATCATGAGGCAGAATCCTCTTGAAGGTCCACAGAGGTGTCCACCGCGGCCAAGCTGCGCCACACGAATTTGCCATGGGGTGGACTTGACCGTCGTATTCCGGCCGAAACAATTTTACCGACTGACCAATTTTGGCGTCGGACCGCCCGGAATCGCAGCGCCTGGAATTCTTCCTTCCGCTCAGTCTCGTGTCTTGCCATCATCAAGGCACGCTGCCCTTTCGCGGCATCACCATCTTCATCTGCACCTGCTCTACCGACCAGATCAGCTGCTTACTTCGCGACTTCAACTCCGCCCAGCAGGCTCAGCATGTCGTTCACCGTGGCGCAAAGGCAAAGGGCCGTCGGCTTGTACAAGCGATTGCTGCGAACATCGCGCAAGACGTTCGACGGCGATGCGGTAGCCATCGCAGCCGCTCGCGACGAGACTCGCCGCCGATTCAAGGAGGCCGCCAAAGAGACCGACGCTACCAAGATCGACGACGGCCTCAAAATGGGCGACGAGATCGTCTCGGTGCTGCGCCAGAATGTCGTGCAGGGCAAGTGGCGACAGGAGAAGGAGGCATACGAGCTGTGCATGACCAAGGATACCGAGCTCGGCAACAACGACAGCATCAAGGAGGCCAGAGCCAAGCAGATCGCCGACCTCAAGGCAGGCAAGAAGCCCGAAAGGAAGAGCTGCCGCGAGATGGCCGCGCAATACCAAGCGGCATCCGCATCCACCTCTTCTCTTGGCGCATCTTCGTCGTCTTCGGCACCCCGTCAGATGCGCGCTTACTCGTCCATGTCGGCTCGTCCCGCCTCGACGATCCTCGCGCAGGCCACCAGCTTCCAGTCGCAACGCAGCGGCTTTGCATCCTCTGCGACCGCATCGTCCCGAGACCCCTCGGCCGCTTCTCAGGCACCACTGCCCCGACCTGTGTCCAAATTCAGCTCCACCACCATCCTCGCTGATGGCTCTTCGATCCAGCTCGCTACCACTTCGCCGCGTCGACTCACACGTCTGACGCGTGATCCCACCAACCACCCGCTGTGGAACCCGGGTCAGGAGCGCAAGGTTGGCGGCGATGCTGACGACGACAGTGGCCGTCTGGGTCGCTTCCGCAGAAGGTTCCAGGAGGCCGAGGCTGCCGGTGCTGCCGATGGAAAGGCAAAGTCGCAGTCGGGCGGCGACGTCAAGTTCGGCCAGGAGGATCTGGACTGGATGAGTGTGGGTGGTCGCGAGGCCCGCGCCGGCTCGCCCATTGCCGCCAAGAAGGCCGCCAAGGGCAAGGGCCGCAAGTAAGCAACTTGCACGCCTTGTTTCTATATCATTCCACGCTAGGCTGTACAACATAAGAGTTTCTACATAAGAGCTTTCGTTCCACCGTCTGAAGTCCCGTGCCCGAATGGAATGAAGCCTGTGTATCTGTGCAAGCACGACCGATCTCCAACTCCGACATGCCCACCTGGTAGCATGTTGAAATGTGCGTGGTGACACGCTGACCCCGACGTTGGAGACTAGTCTCGCAGCCACTTGCACACTGCTTATGTGATGAAATCCTACAGATTGCCGACGTCGCGCCTGATCTTGGCTTCCTAGTATTCAGATCGATTTGTAGCAGAAAGTACATGGGCCTCATCCAACTTTGGCACCCGCATCGAAATCCAAACGGCCCTTTCAGCATCAGCACTCGGGACACTCCAGCAGCGAGGATGCGAAGAGAGAAAAGCGATGAGATTGCAAGTGATTGGAGGAGTTCTGCGTGGGCGTGGAGATCACTCGTCGTCCTTGGAGGAACCGGCGGCGATGCGTTCGCGGTTCTTGAGGATCTGCTCCTTCTTGTTTGCGATGAGTTCTAATTGACGACCCTCGAGGCCGTGGACGTAGTATCCAAGAGCGCCGAAAGCGGTCATCATCATGGCGTGCCCACCGAGGTCTGTCAAACAATCGAAGGACCGTCAGCTATCCCCTTCATTGCATCAAATCCTAGATGGTGGAGGGTGGACTTACTGTCGAAGATGTTACGCTTCTGAATGCCGAGTGCGTAGCATCGTGTGATGAAGCCAAGACCGGCGTAGCCAAGAACGCTTGCTGCCACCGACATGTTGAGATGCGTGCTGCCAGGTCGCCAATGCAATCGATCGGACCGAGATGAGCGGAGGAGTCAGCGATGCTGCGAGCGCCGATGTGAGGGTGATGAGCGCGCGCACGCGTGAGACAAACCTTTGCGTGGGTGTACAATTGCGGGGTCGATCTGTCACGGATGAGGACGAATGCGAAGCGTTCCAGACTGGAGATGGTGGAATCCCACTTCTGGACTCGATGGCCCAACCAAGTCACGTGGATTCAGAGCCCAACCTAACATTAATCTGAAAATTCTCAACGCCAACCCCAAGTCCCGAAAGCAGTTGAGCCTCAAGAAGGGTCCAGAAGCGGAGAAGCAGATCATCTATCTTCATCAGCGACACTCCTCTCTGATAGTACAAACAAGTCTAGAACGTTTCCATGCTCTTGCGTTGCTGCTGATACCGTTCTTGCGGCGTGCGCTTGCGACCGGGAAAAAGGTCAAGCCTATTGCGATTCGGGCGGGAAGGGCCAGCGGATCTCGCCGGTGCACTTTCCCATCCAGAAGAAGCGCTTGTGGAAGCTGTCCAGGCGCACATTGGGTCTGAGCGTGAGCTTTTCCATCTGTGCTGCTCTGTGCCCCGCTGTTCGCTTTTCGAGCTCCAGCACCTCGGCGTTTGTCTCGATGTTGCCATCGAGCGCTTCGTAGCTCTTGGAAAGGAGCACCTGTGTGCCGTGCGAGGCGAGTTCGATGCGACGAGCTAGCTCGACAGCTAGCCTGGCGATATTGCGCGTGTCGTCCATGCCGCAGTGCTGACGGCCCTGGAACGGTCCAATGTTGAGCAGGTCCAAGAGACCTGCCAGGCTCTGGTCGTGCGGTGACAAACCGGTGGACCGCACATCTTCCCTGACGGGCGATGGACTGGATCCGGACGGCGCGCTAATGACCTGGAATCCATCGTCGCCGCCAAATTCCAGGAAAGGCGTGGAACGGGAGGAAGCGGCACGGGATTGATCGGCCTTGAGCTCCTGCTCCCACTTGAACAGGCTAGCTATGCCTTTGCGGATGTCGATCAACGGCCCTCGCAGGAAGACTGGCGGTGCACCATGATCACGATCGCGAGGGCGGGCCGAGATCCAGCTCTGCTTGATGACAAAGTCGCGCAGATCTGCAGGACCGTGGCTGATCCAAGCTACGCCGCGACGGAGCCGGAAGTTGTGTATGTGGCTCTTGCCCGTCGACGCATCTTCTACGAGGTCCTGTGCGATCAAAAACTGGAGCAGGCTTTGGACGACATCGTTCCATGTTGGTGCCGCGTCAATGTGCGCCTGCGTGACGCCGGTGAGGTCGCGGCAGAACTGCGTAAGCTGCGGCCGAAATGTCGGACGCACAAACGAATGGAACACGCCCGCCGTATCGAGCTGGCGCTGCTCCTTGTTCCATCGGAGCAGCACGACTGGCAGCTCGATGATTTCGTTCGGGTACTGGAAGCAGCCTGTCTCGAAGCCGTGCTCGAGGTTGCGGTATTTGCGCGTCGACTCGCACGTGGCCTCTACATCCAGCACGAGGAAGGCATCGAATTCGGGCTCCCAGTCTGCGTCCACATCTTGAGTCTGCGCATTGGCTGTCGAAGCGCTGTTGGCATTGCGCAGCGCCTTCTTGAGCCGCAGACGAAGGTCGGCTTTTTTGCCCTTGGTGTCGAGGCCGAGTGCGTCGAGGCGGGATCTCAGCTCTTCGACTGTGAGCGAGGAGGCCATGACCGCTTTGCAGCCAGAGCGGGGAAAGCGCGACCCAAGGACGAGCTGTGCCGGGTATGCTCCGTCCTCAGGCAGGCACCGGCCTTAATTGGGCTGTGGACACGGTGCTGACGGAAGAGAGCCACTGCATGTGGGATCAAGAAGAGGAGAACGAAAGTTGGGCTGCAGCTTTCTTCCTTTGTCGGCTCGCCAGACTGCTCGCCAACTTCCGAGTTCCTGAATTTGGGCCAAACTGCGAAACCCGACACTCCTCCACCCCGCCTGCAGCTGAGCTTCCTTTCAATGCCGAGGCGCAGCACCTCTTCCGCTCCAACCACATCCTTCTCAACATTGCCACCACGAGCATCTCCATACGCACCGTCAACATGTCGGCTTGGGGAGCTCATGGCAAGATTGGCGGCTCGGCGGCCGCAACGCCAGAAGATGCCGAGACGCCCATCCTGTGCGAGCCGTGCCTCGGCCCAAATCCATACATCCGCATGACCAAGGACACGCAAGGAAAGATTTGCAAGGTATGTTCCGCACACCTCTTCAATACTACACAAGCTTCTGCACCGGGCTACTGACACGGGTCTTGTCGATTGGTAGATCTGCACACGGCCATTCACAGTCTTCCGATGGAACCCGGGCGCGGGCTCGCGCTTCAAGAAGACTGAGATCTGCACCACGTGTGCCAAGGTGAAGAACGTATGCCAGACATGTATTCTGGACCTGCAGTACGGCCTGCCGGTGCAGATGCGCGATGCAGCGCTCAACATCAAGTCGACAGGTCCGACGTCGGATAAGAACCGCGAGTACTACGCCGAGAACATGGACAAGCAGCTCGAGGGGGCAACATCGCTCATTGGCGCGTCGTCGAGTCCGGCAGGCAGGGCGGGGCAGGAACTGCTCAAGAAGATGGCGAGAAAGGAGCCGGAGTACAAGCGCGATCGACCCGTGCAGTTCTGCGCTGCGTTTGCGAGGGGCAACTGCCCGCGTGGACACAAGTGCCCCTTCCGCCACGAACTGCCCTCTGAAGACGCACTTGCGTCCGCAGCTCCCGCCACCTCCGCTGCTGCCACTCCATCCGCCCCAGCAAGCGCGGCCACAACAGGGATGCCAAAACGCATCCTCAGCTCCAGCACAGCCGCGGGACTGCCGCCACCTGCAGACACCAGCATCGTAAGTGCCTCCTTCAACACTTCTCTCATTCTTGTGATATCGGATGCTGATGCTTCTTTCTCATGACTACAACAGGTTTCGCTATTCATATCCTCGCTGCCGGCAGATACCACGGAGGACTCGCTACGCATCTGGATGACCGCGCTCGCGCCGAAGCTGCGCACCGAACACATCAAGTCGATCACGCTTGTCACCGCCTCGCGCTGCGCATTCATCAACTTCACCAACCGCCAAAACGCCGAACGCGCAGCAGCACATTGCAGTCCAAAGATGGACATGGCCGATACCACCGTGCGCATCACTTGGGGCAGGTCTCGCCCCACCAAGAAGTAGCATACTCTTCGCCGCCGCTCTCTGTGCTTCTTGCCTCAATCGAAGACACCCCTGTCACCGCCACTGTCGTCTAAAAATGCATCGCGATTGCTCCGCTACAATAGATACACCTCGTCTCGCTCGCCGCTAGATCTGGACAGGCCTGTAGTAGACCGTCGTGACGTACTTTCTCTTGTACCTGGTCGTGGTGCCTACCGCCAGCACTCCGCCCTTGATGCTGCTGGCCGTGAGATGGTTGAGCACCACATGATTCGGCGCTGGCAAGATGGAATTGTCGTCTACCGTGCTTCCGGTGGTGGAGCTTCCATTGCTCGGATTCGCAGGCGACGAGTTCAAGATGACCTTCTCCAGCTGCCGAGGCAAGGCCGGTGGTTGGGGCAACTGAGCCGCTCCACCGTCTCGTTGGCCCTTGGCTGCCTGGCCACTCTCCTCTGCCTCGCGCTGCGCCTCCTCTGCCTCCTGAGCCTCGATCAGCGCCGTCGGGATTTCTGACGTCCACGTCTCTTCCTGCTGCTTTGATTCGTCTTCAAAGAGGTCGTCCAAACGCATCGCTTCCGCACGCCTCGCCTCCTCGACCAGATTCATCGTCGTCTTCTTGGAATCAATCTTGGAGTTGCGTTCGCTTCGGTTGCTCTCTTCGGCTCCGGGCAGGTCCTCGCCGGGAGCACTCAGCGGACCCGGATGCGCAGGCCCGACGTTCGGAATCTCGACATAGTTGACCAGATTGCCATCGCCGTCCGTGGCAGTCGGCAGGTCGCGGGAGACACGCCAGCGGTCGTCCACGATGAACTTGAGACGGTGCGTGCCCGGGGGCAGATGCAGCACGCATGTGTGGTCGCGCTTCGACTTGTGCAAGAGGATCTTGGATCGCCACTCGTTGGCGAACGTACCCGTCACGAACACCTCGCGCCCGCCCGCTCGCCATGTCAACACGATTGGCATCAGCGGCGGCTGCTGCTGCGCCGCAGAAGCGTGCGAAGCGTGTGCATGTTGGTCATTCGCGTGCCCGCCGGGCGTCTTGGCGCTGATGGGAGTCGAAGGTTGGCTCGAAGTGCTGGTGAAACCGGCGACGGTGGGCGTGCGCGGACCGTCAGTGGCGCCAACTTTCCCTTGGTTCTGGGAGGGTGATGCCGCCGTGGTCTGGGTCAGAGGCGTCACGCCTGGAACGGAGGCACTCGGAGGAGCCGATGTTAAGCCCGGGGGCAGGAGTGGCGTGTTGTACCCGCTTTCGCCACCGGTCTGCACATCGACATGCGAACGCTTGGCGGAGATTGGTTGAGAAGGTGGACCGATGGAGGTCGAAGGGCCAGATGCTGGGGACAGGGATCGGAGGCCGCCGGCCGTTCTGTTCCCAGTGGGCGTAAGGGCCCTCGTTCCGTGGCCGTGAGGTTTGGGCGTGGGCGTGCGGGATGTACCGTCGGCAGTAGTGTGAGTTGTGTCTGTGGAGCGTTGAAGCGCTCGTGGCTGTCGCTCGTTCTCTTCGCCCGCTGCTGCTGAGCTGGCCTCTGCATCCGCATCTGCGACTGCCGACTCGTCATCACGCTGTAATGGGCTGCTGGGCAAGTCGGTCACATCGATGCCTGCCGCACGTGCTTCCTCGACGCTGATCTCGGATGACACGTGCTCCTCCTTGCTGGTGATGTCGTTGCGCTGGCCGAAGAAAGCGCCGCGTCCCTCAATGGGCGAGCTCGCCTTGCTAGCGATTCCTGGAGGGATGACGACGTCCTCAGTGTTGAGCACAGCTGCTGCTGTAGCTGCGCCGCCGACGACATGAGAGGGCAAGGTATCATCCACAGGCACCTGTAAAGATGGCGACTGCGAGCGCTGGCGATGGCGATCCGAGGATGAGTGCAAGTGGTCGGAGTGCTGTGAATAGATGCTGGCCGGAGGAGAGCTGGGCGAGACGTGCGAGCTGGGGATGGCGGTAGGAATCTTGAGATAGGAGGGAAGTGCCGCAGGAGGTCGTGCCGTAGGCTCGCCATCGTCACCTGCATCGGCGAGATTCAAAGGCTGGGACGAGAGAACGGGACTGGAGCCTCCGATCGGGGGAGAGGTTGCGGGATTGGTGCCTAGGCTGGTGCCGACGTTGGGGAAAAGGCTAGTGCCACCCAGACCAAAGAGCGGATGGCGGGTAGGCGCTCGTGCGGTGGTTCCGGGAACCTGTTGCGGTTCCGAGCCCCTGGAAATCATGGCCGGAACGGCACTGACCTCGCTGCCTGTCGAGGATACGCGCAATCCGCTTGAAACACCGACGGAAGCGTGATGGCTGGGCAGGCCGGCGGCATAATGGGCATGGGTGGCGACAGAAGGGCTTGGGTAGGGCGATACGAAGTTGTGCGGATCGAAGCCTCCGGGGGAGGGTGGAAGGTTGAGACCCTCGGTAAGCCGGCGGGTGCGTGGATTGGAGCGAATGGCCGTCTCGATGCTCGAGCCGTCGGATGGGTTGGAGATCTGGTAGGCGGCAAAGCGGTTGGATTGGTCCCTGGCGAGCGGCGAGGAGGCGGATGGTGAGCGAGCGGATGAGCCCGCAGCGGCGGCAGCAGCAGCAGCAGCCGGCGCATCTGGCGCGATCATGGCAGCGGTTGCAGACCCTCTTCGTTGTCCGGCGAGAAAGCCTGTGAGACTACCACTGCGGCTGCGGCCGCGCTGTGGCGTTGATGCACCATCGTGACTGCTGGCACGGCCGAAAAAGGAGCCCGACCTGCCCAGACGTGAGGATCCCGAGCTCGGGCGGTCTGCGACGTGGCGTGCGGCAGCGCCGGGCGTTGCGATGGAGGGATGAGGGGGCTGTCCCTGCCCAATTTGAGTGCTGTGGTATCGCTTGATGGCAGGGTCGAAAGATGCATCGGTGGAACTGCCCGTGGAGGCTTCGCCTGCCTTGGCAGGGGTGGAGTTGGCGTTTCCCATGATTGCACGTCAAGCGATGATTGTGGCAGGTAGGGAGGGTCGAGTGCGAGACAAGATGACGATTGGGACCTGTGAATGGTACTGACGGCTATCAGCTTGCGCTTAGGCCAGACTGGCTGATTATCAAAGAGATGGTGATCGTGCGGATCGGGGAGCAAGGACGAGGCAGAATCGAGAGTGACCGGCAAAGCGAAGGGGTATCGATGGATGCGATGAAATCGAGATGAAGGCCCGCCTACTGCTCGATGAGTTGGAGATGCTTAGAAGTTCATGGCCGGTCCAGAGCTAAGCGATGTCACGAAGATGGGAAGAAGAGATGAGTCGCGTCGCAAGGCATCGATGATTGGGCGAAAGTGAGCTTGAGACCGAAAGCGTAGGGCGTTATTGCGAGGTGCTTCGTGTGCTTTCAAGGGGCGATTCCGGTGTGTCCGAGACGAGCTACTGGCCAGGAAGGGCTGGAAGATGCGGGTGTGCTGAGGTAGCCGAACAACGAGCAGGCGGAGCGGCAGCGCTCTCAGCAGTCGGTCCGAGGCGAGATCGAGGGGAAGCTCGTACGTAGGAGGCCAGAGCTGAAGGCAAGCTAGTGCTGGGCCAAGCGTGTGAAGGCAAAAAGGGGGATCAAAGTTGGTGAAGAAGCAACAAGGTTGGTAGAAGGCGATCGGTGCGAAGGTACGATGCAAGGCAGACGAGGCCGAACCAAGCTCAGCTGCAACGCGGGAGAATAGAGGCAGCAGCAGGCAGCAGCAGGCAGCAGCAGGCAGCAGCAGGCAGAAGCACGCAGCAATCAGGTGCAGCAGCCGCGCCTTGGTCAACGCTCAGCGCCATCAGGCACTCACGAGACTTGCAGCTCGACACCTGCATGCTGCACGGCCTCAGCGCTGCTGTGGATTTTTGGCTGAATCTAAGTTGGATTTGAACCGCCCTTTTGCCCGGTGCAGCGCAGCCAAAGGTGACTGCATCATAGCGCCGCACCTCTCCACAGCAGTGCAGCTGTGGAATCCACCTCTGGCAACCTGAAATCGAGCGAGCGCTTTCAACTGCGCCGCACTGCTGCTCACTCACTCACCCACCGCACTCTAAATTTGCAGGTCTCAGCCAGACCTCAAGCAGCAGGCGCTCGGCGCCTCCCCTTGCTTCGAGACACCCTCCGCGCAGCTTTCAAGATGTGAGATTTTGGCAGGTCTCTCGAGACTCTTCTACGCTACTAATGCTGAGCTCGCATCTGTACATCGATGCAGCACATTGCACCGGTGCCGATAATCAACGACACGAGTGTCTCGCTTCATACAAGTTGAATGAGGGCAGCAAAGGCGGCAGACAGTGTTGCCTATCGGCATAGAGACGGCTGGCTCGAGGCTCACCAGCAGAGTGAGGGTCGTGTTGAGTCAGACAGACCCTTTAGCTGCGTCATTCCATCGGTGCCCCTCCCCAACTAGACATCCCTCATCCGAGCTCTTCTGAGCAGGGAACCGATGTTTATATAAATGAGATACAAGATGTCGCTTTGCCACAGTCCTCTATAGACCCTACCCACACCAGCCTAGCCAACACCCTCACTAGCCTCATCATGTCGTCCGCCGATACCGCCAGCGCCAAGAAGGCAGCCGGCCAGCTCCAAAAGGACCAGGGTCAACTTCAGCAATCTTCCGAGCTGCATCAGTCTGGCCAGACCGACTTCGACCAGGGCCAGGGCATGCAGAACGCCGACAACGAGACCGGAGCTTCGGGGTAGGCTTGGCTCGTGCTCGCACTCCTTCTCCGCTCACTCTCACTGACAGTATCTCTGCTCCTCGCTCAACGGACGCAGCTTCTCCGCCGTTGCTGGCGCCAAGGACGTCGTCAAGGACAAGCTTGAGGACCGCAAAGACGTCTGATACCCCGAACTACACTTGCTTCCGTGTCCATCTCGGTTCTACGCGCAATTGCAGACTGAATTCATTGCGCCATCAGTATGATTCGAGCGTGTGGAGCGTCTGAAGTTATGAGTCGACTTCCATGCTCGGGAGTGCCTTCAGATCCGGGGCGTCGATGAGGGGTGATGCGCCGATACCTTGGCATGCGGCGCTGAGGCCACGCGTCCACACCTGGCGCTCCCAGTCAAAGCCGCCAGCGCGATAGCGTGCAACCATATCTTTGGTGACCCACGCTGGTTTGAGCCAAGGATCCTCGTAGCCCGACAATCCTCTGACTCCCTCGAGGCCACCGAGCGCCGTGGGCGCCTTGCGCACGTCGAAGAGCGCGCTTGCATCGTCCAAGTACGCCAGAGGCCCCTCAAAGTCCAGCAGCATGTCGACACTCCAAGGTCGACGGTCAACAGCATCACCAGCACCTCCAGCCCCATTGGCCGCGGCTTGTGCAGCCTCTTTCTCGCGCCGCCGCGCTTCGAGCTCCTGCAAGCGCTGACGCTCCTCGCGTTCCTGGCGCTTCTGGCGCTGCTTCTCCAGGATTGCCTCCGGATCACCGCCGCCTTCGAGCTGGCGCATCATCTCGATACGTTCGCGTTCGCGCTCCTCGCGCTCCTTCTCTTCCTCCTGACGCAGCCGGTCCGCGCGCGCCTTCTTGGCGAGCTTTTCCTGCTCGTCCATCCGTGCCTGCCTATCAGACTCCTGCTGCGACAGATTCGCAGAGTTGGCGATCGCCGATCGATGCGCTGCCTGGTACTGCTCCAGCTTAGCATTCGTGCGAGGAAGGTCGATTTCGTGGATGAGGTTGAACGTGATCTCTTCGACTTCTTCGAGGTAATCGTTGTATGCCTTTAGGTCGAGGAAGTCGTCTTCGCGACGGTTGAATAGCTTAGCTACAGTGCGTCGCACAGCAACCTCCCTTTCCACACCGAGATCCTGAAAGGTCTGAGCGGTAAACTGATTCTTGGACACCTTCTTGCCGCATTCAGGACAAGGTGCCGGTCCGAGCGAGAAGATGCGATCGATGCAGGATTCGCACATCTTGTGGTAGCACGGGCTGACCAGCAGCCGAAGACGCGGATTCAGGTATCGATCCGTCTTGCATTGTGGACACTTGTCGTCTGAAGATGAGAACTCTTCGATGCGGCGTGACTTGTCAAAGATGGCGCGCGGTCCCGCAGCGGAGCTGGGAGCTGGACGAGATGGTCCACCTGGCCTCGATGATGTGGCCAACGAGCCTGAAGGGCGGCCATTGCCTGTACCTGTTCTCCGCATTGATGCCATCTTGAACAGCAACGGAGGTCCTGACAGACACCAGAATGAAGAGGAATGCGGGCGTAAGTGGAGGGCTGTGGATGAAGGAGAAGGTCAGGACGGGCCAACGCAAGAGCCCTTGAACAGTTGGACCCTGCTCAGTCGAGTTGTGCTTGGAGGTGGAGGTTCGCTGACGGAAAGATTCCGTGCGAGAAGCCGAACAGCAGGTGCGGATTTTCCATTTCTTCCTGATCCGCAGCCCGACGTTTTTTTCTTCGCCCTTGCGCTTGTCCCGGAAGCTGGCTCCGTCGTGCGTCCCTACCACCAACCTCCTCGTTCAAGCAAACCGCTTTCTGACATCGTGCCCTTCCGGCATCGTTGCGCTCTATCGCGCTGCGATACAGGCGTCATTCTAGGACTGTGCAGCGTGGACCGAAGGAGCTAACCAAAACGTCGCTTCCATGACCATCCGATCGCCGCTCGCTCCAGCCTTGTTTCATCCGACCCTATCATCATCCTATTCTTGACGGCTTTCGAGGAAGGCAGACTCTTCCTGGTTATCCTATCTTCCATCCTCCGGCCACTGCCTCCCAGCCACGCGTTGAAGTTCGCCCTCCTCTTCTTTTTCCGAGCCCCCCTCCAATTCCCTCCCTTTCTTTCCACGAACCGCAATCTCGGTGACGTATCCCTTGGCTTCTTTCGGGGCCGAGGCCTGGCTAGTCTCGTTACAAAATCTGCACGCGAGATTCGGCTCCACTTTGAGGCTCTTCGTGAGCTTCGGTGGGCTTGGTCTTGCGGCAGTTAAGAGGCTGGTCAGGTGAGGATCACGTTCACGTACGAGGCTAGTTGCGGGAGATCAATCTTTTGCAGGACTTTAAAACCATCGTCAGGAGGCGCCCTCTACACGAGCGTTGCTGCCCATGATTTGGGGATGACCGAATGTCCCGACATCTCTTCCTTTTCTCTTCCGCTACGTTGTTGGACACATCCGACCACAGACCAGCAGGCTTTCAGTGAGTCGCGGCCTTCACAGCTGATAGCCCTGAACAGCCTAGCTGAAATCTACGTAAGTGTAGGTACCAGGTCCATAGCGGATCCATCCGAGGTCAATCGAAATGGTGATGAAAACAACTATGCACAATGCTGGAAGCAACGGCTGGACTCTTTGCGAGTTCGAGCACGATGCATGTGTCGAGCGGGGCTTAGCCTTGGTTCATTCGGACCGGCTGACCCTGCCAAAGAGTAAAAGGCAATGCTGATTGTCGACAGATCATGGTGTGCTGTCTGGCGTGTTGTCGCGAAGATTAGCCGCTGACACCAGCTTCAACTCGCATGCTATCGGTCAGGATCACAACCAGGAATCAAAGCGTTGCATCTTTTGTTCGATGAGCGAGTGCTTCGATGAGCGAGTGCGAACGAGCGACCTTGTCCGTGTACAGCAACCGGGTTTGACGCTCTATGGACTGAATTCTCAAGCATTGAGCTTTGTTGTACGGTGCGGGAGGTTGGCATTTGAGACTTCGGGTGTCGGAGGCGCTCTCGAGCCAAGCCGAAGATCAACACGCGCCGGGTCAGAAAGTGGTTGGAAGACCAACACATTTCGACGGCGACTTTGCACACTCCCACCATCGCATGCCCGCAGTGCATCACTCGGGTCGCCAGAGCATACACCATGAGCTCGAAAACGCCGGCTCATGCGGCTGGCACGGCGAAAATCATGACCGCGCAGGCGCTGGAGCCGTCTCGACCGGCACTGTATCTCGTTCTTCTTGGCGCGGCTGCGCTTCGACTTGGAATCTTTGCCTACACGTCGGCGCCGCAAATCGTGCAGGATCGACCGGAGCTCAGCACACCGTTCAGCAGTTTACGTGCGCTCCGGGAGACGCACTACCTCTTTCACCACCCCCCGTCGCCAATTCCGGGCACCGCGTTGGGAGGCATCCCAGATCCTTATTCGGCAGGAACGGTCCATCACTCGCCCCTCATCCTTCCTCTTCTCAACAGCGCGCTACAGCGTACGCAGAGATCTGGTGACGTTCTACCGACTGCGCTCATATGGACCGCAGCAGATGTAGTCGCGGCATGGCTGCTCTTCCGAATCTGCCTCACGCGCGAGGTAGCACTGTGGGCCCGCAAGACGCATCTGTGGTCGTGGGATCAGAGCCGAGCCATCAAGGTCACAGCGCTGTTCGTATTCAACCCGTATACGCTGGCGACCTGCTTGGCAAGAAGCACGGTCTCACTCGAGATCGTGGCTCTTCTTGCAACCATTCACGCCGCTATGGCCGGTGAGTAGGCTAGTGTCGAACTGCAAGTACATGAGCAATTGTTTGGCTGACAAGTCTCTGTTGTGATTGTACAGGCTCGGCCGTCTCGCTCGCTTTGCACTGGGCGTTGTCATCTCTGATCAGCTTGTACCCGACGTTGCTGCTGCCCATGCTGATCCAGCTCGCGCGTCGAAGGGCTGGAGAACGCGTCTATGAACGCGAAGTGGCTCGCATCGGCAGCGGCAACTCGAGCGCTAAACCGTCGCGCCAGCTCGGCTTCCTCGTCGACCGCGTACGATCCGCCAAGGTAAGCACGTCGCACCTCCGCTCTACGCTGTGATCTCAATCTGACTGACTCTCGGTTCCTGCTTTTCGTGTCAGCGCTTCATGGTGTTCAAGTGCGTCGTGCTCATGCCCGCGGCGCTCGCGGGAGGGCTGTGGCTTTCTCGAGCCATCGCTCTCAGTCCAGGCGACGCTTCCATTCGCGCTCTGGTCGGCAATATCGCTACGGTGATGCAGGTGCCACTGGAAGAAGGTTGGGCATGGACAGAGCAGGTGTACGGCTCGGTGTTGCTCGCCACCGATCTCACCCCGAACCTCGGCCTCTGGTGGTACTTCTTTATGGAGATCTTTGACCACTTCCGCGACTTTTTCCTGCTCACGTTCAACGTGCATCTGGCGTGCTACGTGCTGCCATTTTCGATCAAGTACAGGTGCGTCCATGAACCGACACCTCACACTCTTGACGATGGGTATACTGACGTGATATTGGTGCGACCGTGGATTCGGCAACTACAGGCAAGATCCGCTCTTCGGCATCACACTCATGAGCGGTGTGATCGCCGTTTTCAAGAGCTATCCCACGCTCGGTGACCATGCCGTCTTCCTGGCGCTGCTGAGCTTGCACAGCCAGATCTTCGAATGTAGGTCGGATACGAGTGGCCTTTTGACGGTGTCGACCATAAGAGTGCAAGTTCGCTGACTCTGCTTTCCTGTGGTCGGGCTGACGTGCAGATTTGCGCTACCCTTTGGTATCGACGCTGACATATGCGTACTGTACCTGCCTATCGCCGGCGTTCCACCATCTGTGGCTCACGGCGGGCTCGGCAAACGCCAACTTTTTCTATGCCATCACGCTGGTGTGGGCGTTGGGCGGAGGCATGCTGGTGCTCGATGCCATGTGGGCATGGGGCCGCGAACGCTGGGAGAAGGAGCGACCACCGCTCCGAGTGCGGGTCAAGGCGCAGCCCAAGTCGCCAGCGCGTGACGAGCCATCCCTCGACACCGATGCGTCAGATGGCGATGCTCTGGCGGCTGGAAAGGACCAGAAGGAGAAACGCGCTCGCCGCGTTGTTGTACAAGTATAGACAGTAATGCCAATCTGAAGCAAGGCATCAATCTTGAAGCAACTGTGATGAGGCGCGCGCTATGTTGCGGACAAGCTCGCAGTGAAAGGCGGCGTGTTGGGGTCAGACTTGGCGTTGCCGTGATAGTAGATGCGATCTGCAACATCACTGACGGTCCAGTCGAGTCCGTCTACCAGATGGTCTCCCGTGTAGGCGCTGCAAGGCTGAATCCTCCAGCTGTGCGACGAGACATTGTCGAGCTCGAGATGCTTCTTGATCTGTTCGGCCGAGAGTGCTCCGGGGATGTCCTGCTTGTTCGCAAAGATCAGAATGGTCGCGCCATACAGCCGCTCTTCCTTGAGCAGATTGTCGAGCTCGAGCTTGCAGTCGGTGAGGCGGGCGGTGTCGGAGGAATCGACGACCCAGATGATGGCATCTGTCTTTTCGAAGTAGTTCTTCCAGTACGGCCGGAGGCTCCTCTGGCCGCCAATGTCCCACACGTTGAGGTGATAGTCGCCATGCTGGAAGGTCTGGATGGAGAAGCCAAGCGTGGGCGATATTGCCTCGATTTCGTCCTGCGGCTTGTTCTGAAGCTTCTTGAGGATGGTCGTCTTGCCAGCGTTGTCGAGGCCGAGAAAGAGGAAGCGGAATTCGTGCGAGCGCAACTTGGTCTTGCGGATGATGGTTAGCAGACCCATCGCGGCTGCGAGCGCGAGCACACGCAAGGTCCTGCAAGTCCTGCTGCTGAACAAGCTGGTGGAGCGGGGTGAGGGGACGATAGCAAGAATCTCGGCATGCTCCACCTGGCCCGGAAGAGACCAACACCGAGACGCGGCGGGAAGATTCGACGTGTGGAATAAATCATTTATGTTAGCTCGACCATGGCCTCACAAGATGAAATTGTGTTTTTCCTGCGATGCAGATCAGCGAGCGGAATGCCTCGGCGCCAGCAGCGGGAATGCGACGACTGGCTGCGATGCACTGCCCTGCAAGCTTCCTCGCAAGCGACGTGCCTGACTGTCTCAAAGCACACTCGAAGCCATGCTGACAATCGCTCCATCCAGCCGTGAGCCTCGAGCCGCGAGCCCTTGATCCGTCGCGAGTCCAACACCTGGCCGTCTGCAGGAAAACGACTGGCGCTCGTGCCTATTAATGGTGCCCTGGGCGGTGCGCTGTGTGCTTTGTACTTCGCACTTCGCTGCATGTTGTGCCGAGCCGGAGGTTCGTTCTCGGCCAACGCCCAGACCCTTTCAAACTCCTACCTTGCTCCTGCCCGGCAATCCGTTTCCAGCTGGCCCCCCTTGACCCTCGACCTGCCCCAAGCCTGTCCACCTCGTTGCCATGTGCCCTCCCTTTTAGCTTGTCTTGATACCGCCGTCCTCCTCACAGCACGACGTTGACCTCGACGCTTTCGAAGCTGAGGACGATGCGATCCACCGCCGCATCATCAGCAGGTGCTCTGCTGGCGCTCTTGCACCTCGCCTCGAGCGCTTGGGCCCAGATCATCCCGCAGCAGGTCTACCAGCCTCCGCCGGCGTCGCGCGGTGCGATCTCCCAGCAGTCCAACCTCACCAACGGCGTGAATCCGCAATACGCAGATCTCCTCGGCAACGCTCTCTGGTTCTATGATGCGCAGAGGAGCGGTGCGCTACCTGCCGACAATCGCGTCTCCTGGAGGAACAGCAGCTGCGAGAACGACGGATCGCTCAACAATACCGACCTCTCCGGAGGCTTCTACGACGCAGGCGACTACATCAAGGCCACATATCCATTCTGCTGGACACTCACCTCGTTAGCCTGGAGCGCCCTCAGCTTCGGCTCTGCGTACGAGAGGAGCTCGCAAGATGCCTACCTCGACTCGACGCTGCGCTGGGGCCTCGATTGGCTCTCCAAAGCACACTCAGACGCAGACACCCTCTGGGTTCTTGTGGGCAATCCCAGCACGGATGATCAGTACTGGGGCGGCGACCAAGACATTCCCGGTCCTCGTCCATCATACAGCGTCACTCGCCAGAACCCAGGTACAGATGCCTTCGCTTCGTGTGCTGCTGCCTTTGCGGCATCCGCGTATCTGTACGGCGAGCGAGGCGCCTCGCTGCCCACCAGCACAAACGGCGCTCAGCTCGGAGGTGTAGCCAGCATCCACAACCGAACCTATTCGGCAGCGCTGCTCCGACACGCCGAAGGCCTCTGGGACCTCGCAGTCAACAGCTCGCCTAAGCAGGTCTACAACGTCGCGGCACCCAGCGCTGGTCAGAGCTATCCCTCGAGCGACTACGAAGACGACATTGCCTTTGCTGGTCTGTGGATGGCGCTGGCCAAGGCGGATGCAAGCTACGCCAATCAGGGCCTCACTTTCTATCCCAATGGTACCAATGCCTTTGCGAGCGTCAACGCTGCCCTCAACTGGGACCGCAAACTCGCAGCACTGCCCGTGCTCGCCACCCAGCTGGCACAGCACAATGCCTCGTTCGGTCTCCAGATGAGCCGCTTCCAGAACGACGCCGAGTCGTACTTTGATCGTCTCACCTCGGGCAAGATGCAGTACGTCAGCCAGACCAAAGGCGGTCTCTACTGGTGGGCTGGCGACAGTGACGCGGCCAGCTTGAACCCGGCACTCAATGCCGCCTTCATCGCCGACGTCTACTCGGGCTTTGCGACCACGTCTGCGAAGAACTCGGCGTACCGTTCGCTCGCCGACTCGCAGGTCGACTACCTCCTCGGCGACAACAACTACAACGGCCCCTTCATCGTCGGTCAGCATCCCAACAGCCCGCAGAACCCGCACTCGGCCATGGCTGCGGGAGGCAACGACATCACCAATATCAACACCAGCCCGCCTCAAGAGCTGCATGTGCTCTACGGCGCAGTCCTCGGCGGGCCGGACAAACAGGACCGCTTCTTTGACATTCGCGACGACTGGCCGCAGACCGAGATCGCCCTCGACTACAATGCGCCTCTGATCGCTGCTGCCGTGTCGCGCATTGCCAGAAACGTCACCAAGGACCCGCCCTTCGCCACTTTGACCGGCGCCGCCAATGTGGCCTCGGGCCGTCCCACCGATGCGGCCTACCCGGCTCGCAAGAAGGGCGGCCTGAGCCAGGGTGCGCAGATCGCCATCGCCGTCGTGGTCATCGTCGTCGTCTTTGCGGCTGCGGGTGCCCTCAGTTGGTGGCAGCGCGACCGCATCCGATGGTTCTACCGCCAGAAGAAGATGGGCCTGTAGCCCGGCGAGACCCCGCTCCTCGTTTGCACGCACGCTCTCAGTAACTTATTTCATCCACGACAGGACAATGGATCTTCTTCACATTTCCTCCCACCTCACATGTGTGACCTCTGTCGCTCATTTGTATCAGGTAGCTCATGTCACGGGAAAATTGGCTGCCACATGTTAGACCAAGAATAAGCTCCGGGCAAGGTCCGTCGGACCAAGTGACCGAAAGTGAAGGCTGTGCACTGAAAGCTCTAAGCTCTGATGCTGTGAAACAGCTCTCACCAGCAGGCTCGTCTTCCCTTCGACCGCCATCCCTACCACCACAGTGAGAAATGCCGATCGATCTCAAGAAAGCGCTCAAGACTGACGATCCCAAGTGGGACAAGCTCAAGCAGGGCTACAAGAAGGTCGAGACGGGCGCGTGGAATGCGCTTGCGCCCGTGGGAACTTGGACCAACCGCACCGCAGGCAAGTTCGGCGCCGAATCCTTCTGGCCCACGGAGCTCGCGCTCGAGTGCGACAAGGCCGCTCGTATTCTTCGAACCTTCACCACTAAGGGTGCGTCTGTCGAGGTGGACGCTAACAATGCCGAGGGGCTCAGCGACCAGTCGGCTGTCGTCCCGCCCTCGGGCCCAAAGTACGATGCCAACGGAAAGAAGATCAAGGATCCTCACAAGTACGACGACCGAAAGACGCAGAAGGTCATCCGCAGGATACCGCCAAAGGTCCTCCAGAAAGCACACGGCCTGGCCATCTTCACTGTCTTCCGGACAGGTTTTGGCTTCAGTGGTGCAAGTGGATCGGGCGTCGTCCTGTCGAGGCTACCCGACGGCTCGTGGTCGCCTCCCTCCGGTCTGCTAGTTCATACCATCGGGTACGGCCTGCTTATTGGTCTCGACATCTACGATGTTGTGCTCGTCCTGCGCAACCAGAAGGCCGTTGATGCATTCAAGCATCCCAGATTCAGCCTAGGTGGCGAGCTCTCCGTGGCTTGCGGGCCGGTCGGTAACGGCAGGATGCTCGATTCGGGTGTAGAAGCAGCCCCCTGCTGGTCCTACGTCAAATCCAAGGGCTTCTACGCCGGTATCCAGCTCGACGGAAACATCATCCTCAAGCGCGACGATGAGAACGGCCGCTTCTACAACTCGCCCGGCATCACGGCCGACAACATCCTCTCCGGTCAGCTGCGCGCCCCTGCACCGCGCGCGGTCATGCCTCTATGGCAGACGATCTATGCCGCAGAAGGAAGGTCGGAGGTCATGGGCACCGACCGCATCCCGGAGGGTACCACACCAGGAGACCTCGAGCTGAGCGAGCAGGACATGAAGGATGCCAGCGCCTATGCCGAACACGAGAACAACCAGTATGGCGCCGCCGCGGCGCCGTCGGCTCCGGTGGGCAGCATCTCTTCGCGCCGAGTGCCACCCCCTCCAGGGAATCAGGCTGCTTCCTCTTCTTCCACCTCAGCAGCAGCTCCGTCTCTGGCAGCTCAGCCTTACGACGACCTGCCGCCGGACTACGAGTTCGCCAACGCTCCCGTAAATGCCCAGGGAGGCAAACAGCTGAACGATGCTGCGCCCACTCAACCTTCGCACGCAAGAGAGGGAGATGCCCCGCCGAATCCGTTCGCTCACCCATCGGACGCCTCCAGTGCCGGCATCCCGCAGTACGAGACTGCCGAGCAAGAGAAGGCGCGACTGCAGCAGCAGTACGCCGCCTCCAATCAGGCAGACAGCGCTGGCAGCGCCAGCGTCGCTTCGTCGCTCCCTGCTCGTGTCGAGGCGCTGTACGACTTCCATGGTCAGGAGGTCGACGACCTTGGCTTCAAAACGGGAGACATTATCCAGGTCATCGGCAAGGAGGACGAGATGTGGTGGCGCGGCACCTTGGATGGCCGCTCAGGCATCTTCCCCTCGAACTACACCCGTGGGCTTTGAAGATCCGAAAATGTCACATCTCTGCCATCCTTCATTGATTCTCTGCGTCGCTGCTTGTATATATCGTTCAGCGTATATCTCGAATCCGCATTGCGGTAATATGGCGCTGTCTTCAAAAAAAGCTTTACGTTCTGCGCTGTAGCTGCACGCCCACGCAGGGTCGGGCAGCACCGTGCATGTCAGAAGAGGTGGAGGCTTGCCGCCGTAGAGTGTTGGGAAAACTGAATTCTTCTTGAAATCACGACTCAGCCCTGTCCTTCGCGCTTTGTTCCCAGAGCTTTGGATTTTGCCACCGGACCCTGTTCGCTCTCCCCTTCCTCCTCCCCATCCCAGGCGTCGCTCCTCGGCGCATACATCGTCCTCACCTACGACCAGCAGGAACGTACACGCGTGCTACTCGATAGATAGTCATGTCGAACGTTCGCGGCCCCACGTCGGCGCTGACCGAGTTCCTGAGGGAACGAGGCATTACGGCTCGCAACGCGAATCGATTCCGTCGCCGCGACGAAGCTGAACAAGAGCAGGCTCAGGCTCAAGAGCAGGGAGAGACGCAATCTCCATCCCCAGCCGATACTGCGCGAGCTAACGCTGCCATAGCTGCGGCCTCTCGACGTCGCCTCGCCCGCAACGGGAGCTCGATGAACTTCGAAGAGGACGACGAGACCGACGATGATCTGCCCGAAGCTGCGGCCACTGCGGCCACATCGACTGCTTCCAGCTCCGGCAGACAGACACGAGCGAACGGCAAGCGACGTGCTCGAGATGACGAACCTATCCTCGAGCCTAGCACTACCAATGACAGCGCGAGCGGCAAGGGCAAGAAGAAGAAGTCGAAGAAGGAGGACGACGATGACGAGGACTTCGAACCCAAGAAGAAGGGCCGCAGCAAGGGTCCTGCACCTGCAGAGTGGGAGGACTCGCTCGGCCTTCCGCAAGCCAGCAGCTCACGCGCCAACTTTTCGTATGCCAGCCGCAAGCCTGGAAGCATCGCCTACTGCGGCATGTGCAAGATGAAGTTCACAATCACGCAGTACACCAAGATGGCCGACAAGGGCCCACTCTGCCATCGATGTGGTCCTCTGTACAAGGAACCCGGGGTCGCTGGCGACGTCAAGGCCAAACCTGCAGCCAAGAAGAAGCAGACCCGTCGCAAAGGGCCGCAAGACGGACTGCGCCAGAGCTTCCCAAGCCTGCAGACATATTGCATCGACATCATCAGTCGACACATTGAGGACGTCGAGGCGCTCGGCCACATCGGCGTCAACAACATTGATGCCATCAGCAAGTCAATCTCGAAGAACCGCAGCCTCAATCCCAAAACGCTGCAGCTTTTTATCTCACCTAGCATTACCACGCTCTCGCTGTACGACTGCAGCAAGCTCGACAGCGACTCGTTGCAGAGCCTCGCCACGTTTGCGCCCAATCTCGAGCACATCAACCTGCAGCTCTGCGGCATGCTCGACAACGACGCCATCGATGCGTGGTCCAAGAAGCTGACCAAGCTCAAGAGCGTCGAGCTGTACGGACCATTTCTGGTGCGCAAGGAGGCGTGGCATCGCTTCTTTGAGGCGCTTGGCCCGCGCCTGGAGAGCTTCAAGATCCGCGAATCGCCGCGCTTCGACCTGTCGTGCGCCGAGTCAATGGTGAAGCATTGCCCCAACTTGCGAGAGCTGGGGCTAGCGCAGATTGGACCTTTGGACAAGACGATGCTCAAGCCTTTGGAGGCGTATGGCGAGCAACTGACGTACCTCGACGTATCGGACCCGGGCGTTTCGGCGCCAGGCATCCCGCCCAAGTCGCTGGAGGACGACGAGGTGGTGAGCCTGCTCCAGGCGATTGGCAAGAACCTCGCGTACCTCGACGTATCGAAGAACGTCGATCTGACAGATCGGGTGGTGAAGGAAGGCGTTCTGCCGCACTGCCGCCAGCTCAAGACACTGCGTTTGATTGGATGCGAAAAGGTCGAGGCGGCCACAGTGTCGGACATGTTTACCGAGTGGACGCGCGACGGCGTCGCGGGCCTGTCGCATGTACACCTGGACCGCATGCTCAAGCTAGACGACGGCCTGATGGAGCCGCTGCTGACGCACTCGGGCCCCGAGCTGGTGGAGCTGTCGCTCAACTCGGTCGACGGCATTACGGACAAGGGCCTCGAGATCCTAGGCAACGCCAAGAATCTGCCTCAGCTCGAGCTGCTGGACCTGTCGTTTGTGCGTGCGCTCGATGACGAGAGCCTGGACCGCATCTGCCGCAACCTGCCCAGCCTCAAGAAGGTGTCGGTGTTCGGATGCAACCGTATCAGCGACTTCCTCAAGTCCGACCGGGTCCGTATCATCGGCAAAGAGAAGTACGCCATGTAGTGTCGCCTCAGCAATGCATGTTCACGTGGTGCCATCTGTCATTGACTGGGAAGAAATCGTTCAAGTTGAGGGATGTGGGTGTGGCTCGCGTAAGAGATTGCCGGCTGGCTGAACGGGAAAGATTGCCGGCCGGCGGTCGTCTAGCGGGGGCCTTCGTGACGAGCCAACGAGTACATAACAAGTGCCGTGTCGCAATGACGGAGATCTCCGTGTCGCTGCGCTTTGTCACAGGCCTCAAAGCAATGCGGCGCATGTGATTGCGAGCCGCTAAAGCGGCAGCGATGATGTCAAGTGGTTCAGAGGCGTTGCTTGGAAGCGCTAAGGGGACCGGGCCGAGCCGAGTTCTGGCGAAGGATGGCCCCTGGGATTTGCTTTAGCCGAGCAACTCTGACGCGTCACTTGGCCGATGGAAAAGAAGCACCTCAAACACCAAGGTAGCTCGGTACGAATGCCGTTGGTAGTCTCAGTGGGTGGTACGAGGATGCTTTCGGAGAAGCCTCCCGATGGAAGACAGTGTCGGCAGTTGGGGGCCGTTCTGCATGGAGTGCACGAGCACGAGTAAGCACAGCCGGAGCGCAGTATCCGAAGCTGCACTGCTGTTGCTGGTCCATGCGCCCTCCGCGGGCATCTCGGCACGCCTTTTCCCGCATCCTTCCGAGCAGCGATGGCACAAGAGTGTCGATGCGCAATCCAACGAGCCGTCTCGAAGAGCCGTGACAATCATGGACGGGCCACGAACCCGCAACGAAGCCCAGACCACAGGTTGCCGGTGGGTCCGCTTCCTCTCGTGACTGCAAAATGGGGACGCTTCAGCGCCGCATGAGGCCTGCAGAAGCCGCGATTTGAGCTGCTCCGCCCCGCATCCCGTGCGTGGCTGGGTGCATCGGATTTGAGTTGAATTGCAGATGGAGCCGCATCTCCCCACGTTCTGCGCCCCATTTCACACAGCCTCAGCTCGATGCTGCTTCTGTAATCGCTGTGCGAAGAATTCGCACCGCCAAGCTCGACATCGATGTCACCCTAGGGCATCGGCGGCGTTGACGAGCCGGAGCCGGAATCGGAGCATCCGACCCACTCCACTGCTCCCTGTCAGCAATCTAAAAACAGGTTAGCGCTGCGCACTGCGATGACTGAGATGGGGTGACGGGCAGCGGGATGCGTAAGACCGTGTGTGTGTGTGTGCGGAAGAGGTAGCCGGCCCTAGGGCCTCCGACAATCAGTGAATTGGGCGTGTCGGAGTTGACGTCGGTGGGATGGGCGCGACCGCCTCGTTATCGGATCTGGATCTCTGGCCGCTCGGTCCGCAATTGCGCTTCCGTGTGGCTTACTTTCGGCCCCCTTTCGCCCGCAGCGGCTCGCGATCGAGAAGGTACGACTTGTCTGAGCCTTCGACGCACCAAGCAGCGCTCAGGGTCCCGGCTCCAGCGCCAGACACAAGCTCACTACGCCGGTCCGGCTTTCGTCGCTGCTTCCTAGCGAGGCTCAGCCCCATAGGCCCCAGGCTGTCAATTCTCCCCTCCCCCCTCGCCGTCCTCGCCGTCCGGATCTCTCCCGGCCTCCGCAGCGCACCCCCCTCTCCCGCTCCCCACCATTGACCCTACCTCCCGCCCACAGCATCTGTTGCGTAGCAGACACATATCTGAATTGCATCTCTGGTCCGGCGACACTCACCAACATCTTGTCATGAGATCCACCGTCTCGAAGCTTCGTTAAGCATCTCTCTCAACCATGGCGATCGTGAGTAGTGCCTCGGCGGCTGATCTGCGCCACATGGCCCCTACCGGCGACCAGGTGTCGGCGCTTCCGATGCAGAGCAGTGCACTCCTTTCTCGCCGCATCAATTCCAGCGCATCGCTCGGCCGTTCCGATGGCGCCGTTCTCAGCACTGGCGCTCTCACCCGCGAGAACCTCGCCGCCCTTCCGAATGGCTCTTACACCCTGCCTGGTCGACTGCGGTCGCAGACGCTGGCGCATGCACACGCGAACAACGAGTTCGCAGGCCGACCCGCACTCGCTCGCGTCGCTACCATGGACAGCTGCCGGGCGTCCATCCTGACCGACAGCACCGAATTCAGCACATCCAGCACAGTCAACCGCGGTTACGCCGCCCGAATCGATGTCAATGGCAAGGTCAAGCCGCTCTCCTCGGCGCCAGCGCGCCATGCGTGCCAGACGATCGCCTTCCTCGAAGGCCCCACCGACTCGCTCGACTACAAGACCTACCGTCCCGGCGACGAGATCAAGGGCGCCGTCCATCTCCTCCGCAACGATCCCGAGCGCGGTTACATCACCGGCATCAAAGCCCGCATCCGCGGCGACCTCGAGACCAGCGTCTTTGGCGTCGGCGACTCGAGCTACTACTCGATGGACAACGAGCACGGCATCGCTCGACGTCAGCTTCTCTTCTTCTCCGAGCAAAAGACCCTCGCCACCAAGGCCGACCTGGAGTCCGGCTCCTTTGAGCTCGAATCCACCGGCCTCGTCGACCATGGCCGCCGCAACAACCTCGCGGTCCCATTCAGCTTCGTCCTGCCCCTCAAGCTGCACGCATCGGCACTCGACATGCTCGACAGCAAGCTCAAAAAGTCGTTCAAGCGTGGAAAGCAATACATCGACCTCCCACCCTCGATCGACATGGAAACCCGTTATGCGCCGCCCAGGCCCAACCAGCTCTTTGGCCACGTCAAGGAGAAGCTCCACGGCCAGAAGCTGCGACCCATGGCAAAGATCAAGTACGAGATCGACATCATCGTCAGCAGACAGCGCTTTGGCTCGGTACTGCTGCCCCACAAGCGCGGCGAGCGCATCATTCTGGCATTTGCCGTCGAGCCCTATCCGCCACGCACCGCTGGTCTGGCTGTCCCGACGCTCGAACCCATCCGCGCACGAAGGGTAGCATCGCGCGACAACCGCTCGCCCTCCACCGAGCGCATCGTTGCCCCCGACGCCGCCTCTGTCCACTCGGCAGATGGCGAGGGCGAGGATGCGATCGACGAAGACTCGTGGGCCCCCGACCTTGGCGGCTTCCGACGGACCCAGGAGGTGTTCGGCGCGCTGCCTCTCGAAGACGCACCTACTTTTGCGCCCAGCTCCGTCGCCCGCCCTGCGCCAGTGCGACCAGGCTTGCCGCCCCTGCGACGCAAGAGCTACATCAATGTCAAGGAGGGCGTCGATGGCCGCATGAAGGGTTGGCTGACGCACTCGCTCGAAAGCATGCTGCCGGACGGCATGGGCTCGTTCGAGGCCATCCTTTCGGTACCTGCCATGGCCGCGCTCTACATGGAGACCAAGATCCCCTTCAGCCTCGAGCTGCGTATGCCCGCACATCTCGTCGACACGTACATGCCAGACGTCGAGCTCGGCCTGGTCCGCTCCGTCATGACTTACTCGCGCCTGGGCACGCTCGTCATCGAGAAGGAGGATCCGGACAAACTCGCTGGCTTCAGCGGGCCGCACTCGTGGTCGGAGCGCATCCGTCTCGTCAACATGGAGCGCCAGACCGACAACCATCTGCCGCCATTCTACGAGCAGGGCAAGGCGCGTCAGTTCTACACGGGCAACTTTGCCATCGGCCGGTACGAAAAGATGATCAAGGCCGGCTCGTCGGCGCCGCTCAAGCAGAAGCTGATCCAGGCGCCCGAACTGCGCCTCGTCGTGCCCAGCTTCTCGTTCAAGGCGCTGCGTGTCGAGTACCGCCTGCGCGTTAAGATCTCGCTCCCGGGCGCGAACGAGGCGTTCGCGTCGACCTCAGCTAACCGGGATGTTGCCGCAGACAGCTTAGTCATGGAGACACCGCCGGTGCACGTGGCTGCCAACCCGGACACAGTCGACTTTACGCGTCAGAACGCCGCGGAAGCGCTCGACGACGACGCTCTGTCCACCGTCGACGTGCTCGACGAAGACGAAGAGCGTCTGGTCGAGGCGTCTGCTTCTCGCATTATGCGGTCCGCGGTGACGGCGCAATTTGCCTCTTCATCGGCGGCCACTGCCATGGACGAAGATGACGAAGCCGACGAGGACGCCGATGACTCGGCTCAGGCCACGCCTTTGGCGCGCACTCCGCTGCGGCGCTCGCTGGACATGACCATGCTCGCCAACTCTGGCAATGTGGTTGCTCGTGGACAAGAACTTGCTTCTTCTGCCGCGTCCATCTCGAGCGACTCGGCGTCGTCGGCTCTCGAAGTGCCCTCACTCGACCCCATCCCGGACGAGGCGGACGTCGACGAGGAGGAAGAGCTGACCGAACACCTCGCCCTCGGCCTCATTGACCGCGAGCACGCCGCCGCCGCCGCCGCCCAGTCGCGCCGCAGGGCGACTATCTCCCAGTCGCAGCGCGACACCAACTCCCTCCCCAGCTACTCGGACAGCATCGGCATCCTCGGTTGATCCACACTTTTTTGCCTGCAGTCCCGACCCCTCTATGTTCATATCTGGTTCCCCCCGTAGATTCTTCCTGCTCTCCTCTGCCATGTTCTGTTGGTCTCGTTTGTCATTAGCATGCATTCTCTCGCGTCAGTCACTGTCGAGTCAGCATCTTCCAGCATCTGTCCAGTCTCACAGCATCACGTTCGTCACGGCATGCAATCCAGTTCTCCCGTCTCTCGTCCTTCACTTTCTGCTGAAATTGGAAACCACACAAAGATGAGCACACGTCGCGAAAGAGATGCGGAAACAAACGCTCCCTGTCAAAAGCAAGGGAGGCGTATGCTATTTTGGGGGGTGGAGTCGGGATGAAGAGCTCATCCCTAGGTCTGACCTGGTTCAGACCTTGGACAGGATCAACAAAGTACAAAACGAAGATGCAACCATCTCGACGCTTAGGCAACGAGGGTGGAAGCGGTGGCGGCCTCGTACTTGAAGGTGGGGGGGACGGCACCCTTGGTCTTGTAGTAGCGGGCCAGACGGTGGATACGCGACTCGATGAGAATGAGGCGGAACTTGGAGTCCATGTCCTTGCGGTTGCGCTCGAGGTGCTTGCGCACCGAGACGGCCTTCTTGATGAGGTGGTACAGGTCCTCGGGGATCTGGGGAGCAAGGCCCTGCGACTTGAGGATACGCAGGATCTTGTTACCGGTGACGAAACGCACCTGGGCGATGCCCTGCGAGTCACGGAGCTGAACACCGATCTGCGAGGGGGTCATACCCTTACGGGCGAGCTTGACAATCTGCTCGACAACCTCCTCGGGCGTGGTCTTGAGCCACGAGGGGGGAGTGCGGCGGTAAGGCAGAGCCGAAGCGGAGATACCCTTTCCCTTGGCTGGAGTGATGAATCGTGGCGGAACAGTCGGTTCGTGTCAGTCAGGTCTGCGTCGGGCGAGACGAGTGGGGTGAGCTATTGCAGCAAGCAGCTTGGCATGTTGTGGTGCCAACCGTCTTCGTGATCGTGAACATCGCCGCAATCGCTTTGGAGCTGTTACCGGTAAACTTCCGGATACGAGTCGGATGCATTCCTGCTTCCGACATCGACTCTGGAACGACGGCAAAGGCGGGCCAGCACTAAGACAAGTGTGACCTGTTGACTCTGCTGCGATGCGATGCGATGCCAAGTGATGACGAGAGGCCTGGCGAGCTGATGCCAAGCTGCTGTGCCGAAAGATCGCATGCGCCGATGGAGCGAGCGGAAAACTTACAGTGCATGCGACCCATTTTGGCTGAAAGAGGTGAATGTCGAGTGTGTCGATGGTGGTGGTCGAATGACAAGTCGGGCGATGGTTGGAAATTCGATGCGCGGTCGGACAGAAAGACAGCAAACAGTCAGCACTAGACCAACATGAAGCTCGTTCTACATCGGTCCCCTGAGGATTCCATGCTTCACGCTCCTCTCGAAGCGTTCCACAGGACCTGCCCGTATCCGTATTCCATCCTTCGATTCCTGCGTTGATCTGGTGGATCTGTGTCGATGCGGCAAGCTGCTGGCGAGGGCAGTGCACAAGATGTCGTTTCAACGCAGATGCTGGCGAAAGAGTGGACTGCGTGTGCTGATGCAATGTGCGTATGGGCGTCGGGTTGTAACTTCAAAATGGCGTGGCGGGTGCAGACATGATCATCCTCCCACATCCTCCATGCTCTGCGTCCAAGTGGTGTCGTTGCAATTGCTGCCCAAAATCATCACGATGGCGTCTGCGCGATTCCAATCGCCTTGAACTGATGTTGATATCACCACCTTTCCTGCGGACGGGCTTCCTCCAAGAGACCTTTCAATGTTGCCAGAAACGTACCTGCAAGTAGAGCGAGATCAAGACAAAGGTCAGCTGGACTGTGTCTTTCGGCTGGATGCGCTATCGCTGTGCGATACAGTGGTCCGCAGGTACGTACCTAAATGTTATTGATCTTGAGGACGACGGTGATGGACTAGATTCCTGAAGGCAAGAGGGAAAGCGTGATGGCGAGCACGCCTGCCCGGCACCCGCTCGCGAAGTCGCGGCGTTGGACTGCGCTGCCTCTGTCGACCGATAGCACGGCCAGAGTCTCTCGTGCAGCAGGGCCTGCCTTCCTTCTCGAAATCGAGAGCCACAGCCAGCTTTGAGTCTGGCGACGAATCCCAAAGTCGCGAACAGAGGGCATCGCTGTCTCTCTCCGCGCAATTTCGCCTAATAGATTTTTTGGGTGGGCGAGAAGGCAATACACGTGATCTGGGCAAAGCTCGGCCGAGGATGCTGGGTCGAATTTCATCACAGCCCAACGCGCCCACGACCAAACTCAGGCTCCCGTGACAGGTCCAGCCAACCAAGTGAGGGCAGATGGAGACGGCACGAGGTGCGGGCCCAGAGATGGGTCGTCCAGCGTCAGTGTGCGGCCCCCAACGAAGAACTCCAGCCAGCAGTGCCAACAGCGGAACGAGAGCTCGACATTGCGGATCGACTTTGCTCACGATCCTGTCTGACTTCTAACCTCATCATATCAACTATTCGTCAAGGTAGGTACCCCGCACCAGCACAAATGCAGCAGCAACGCCACGCACATCAGAGACGCAGCACACACCACACACACGCAGACGCCGCAATCACCAGCATTCAGCAGCCAATACCACGCATCCGACCCAGTATAGGCGAGACCATGCTCCCTTTTCAGCAAAGCCGATATCACCAACTCGTGCAGCCATCGTGCTTTAAAATCTAGACACTACTCCCACGCTTTCATACTCATGTCATGGCTCCTCGACAAAGCCGGCTCTGAAGGCCAGCACCATTCATGTCAATTCGGCGAATAGCAGCCAACGACCTGAAGGTCATAAACAACGACCGCCAGCCAGCCATGGAATCTCTTCGGACAACCTGGCGATCAGTACAAACGCCCAGGTCTTCGACGTTGGCAACAGCAGACCGCAGATCTCAATGCGCTGGCATAGGAGAAGGAGATGACCTGGGTCACTTGCTCGCATTTGCCCGAAGGCAAGCGCTGCTCTTCTCATAGCCACTTCCTACGCCACGCTTCGATCTCACCACCGAACTCGTCGTCCACATTTGCCGCCATCTACCCACCAAGCTCGACCACCGGTTCTCCCTGTGTGTTGCGTCTCTGTCGCGAAGGCCAAACATTGCACTTCGATCCGCCTGCATTGCGCCCCTCTTCGACCTGTTGCGACTTGACTTGCTCACCGTCCGCTCTTGTTGCTCTACTTCGCGCAGATGAAGCTCAACGTTGCTAACCCGGCCACGGGTGCCCAGAAGTCTTTCGACATCCAGGATGAGCGCCTCGTTCGCTGCTTCTACGAGAAGCGCATGTCGCAGGACGTCGAGGTCGACTCCCTCGGCGACGAGTGGAAGGGCTACGTCCTCCGCATCGGCGGTGGTAACGACAAGCAGGGTTTCCCCATGAAGCAGGGTGTCCTCCTCCCCAACCGTGTGCGTCTCCTTCTCTCCAAGGGTGACTCGTGCTACCGCCCCCGCCGCACCGGTGAGCGCAAGCGCAAGTCGGTCCGTGGCTGCATCGTCGGCCCCGATATTCAGGCCCTCCACCTCATTGTCGTCAAGCAGGGCGACAACGAGATCCCCGGCCTTACCGACGCCGACTCGACCGTCCCCAAGCGCCTTGGTCCCAAGCGTGCCAACCACATCCGCAAGTTCTTCAACCTCTCCAAGGAGGACGACGTCCGCCAGTTCGTCGTTCGCCGCGAGGTCGTCTCGAAGAAGGAGGGTGCCAAGCCTTACACCAAGGCCCCCAAGATCCAGCGTCTCGTGACCGCCTCGCGTCTCCAGCGCAAGCGTCACCAGCGCTCGCTCAAGATCCGCAAGGCTGAGGCTCAGAACATCCAGAAGAAGGAGTACGAGCAGCTCCTTGCCAAGCGCGTCGCCGAGAAGAAGACCGAGGTCGCCGCCCACAAGGCTGCCCGCAAGGCCGCCCGCAAGACCCAGGCTTAAGCACTCGTCGATCTTGCCTCGTTGCAGCGTCGTTCGTCCCGTGCATTGCCTAGCGTCTCGTCGTCCTTACTCCCCTCTCCCAGCCCTTCTCTACACACCTTGCATCTCCTCTCCAAAAGAAACGGATTGCGGCATGATTGTCGTCTTGCTGGCCGCTCTTCCTTTCAGTTGTGGCACGAGAAACGGCTCGTGCCATTGCTCCACATCCATCCGCCCCCACCCCTAGGTTTCGATCGTCTCCGCACCCCTTGTGTCACTGGGCACGTTGGAACGGCAGGCGCTCGCCTCTATAGCCACCCACCCTGGGCTCCTCGCGTCCCGGCACAGCCGTATTCTGTTGCCAAGGCTGCTTGGCTCATGCCGACATCCTTGCATGTCGACTACCCACATCTTCAAAAATTCGAACCTGTACAATGACCCCAAAGCTCTCCTGTGTGATTTGACTGTGCAATTTGAGGAGTCGGTCCGGTCCAGTGTCTGAGGGACGAGCACGACTGCTCGACCACGGTCTTGCGCACAGAGCCTTCTCACGCAGTGGAAGAGGACAGAAGCGGTACACGAGGAGCGCTCTCGGCAACCTCAAGCTCCGCTTGACAGAGGCCCCTCCTCAACCGCAACTCATCGACATCATTGCACGGCAAATGTGTCATGAGATGGTTGGCATTCGAGAGACCAATTGTCACTGCGCAGTAGGTGTGGAACACTCTCACACTTTGCCCTACGAACCATCGTTGCCATGATGCTGAAGTTCGCACTCAGACCGTCGCCAGCTGGATGCTTTCCGGACACGAGTGACATTCCTGCCCTTGCCACTCTTGCCGGTCTGGTCAGCAGGGTGCGTGGGCGAGGCCGTTGCGCCGGCTACGAAAGCTGCAGGACAAGCACCGGCAAAACAGATTCGGAGGACTGTCGAAAGCTGGGCAGCCACCTAAGCTGATATAAGTACTACTACATCTCCGACGAGCATCTAAGCAGCTTTCGTATAGTGGTTATTACGGCTCGTTGTGGCTCTTCCTTCGGGAGTTTCACTTGGGTTGTCCCGGTCTAGTGCCGAGCAAACGGATGTTCGATTCCTCCAGGTTGCATTTCTTTTTGCGTTTTTTTTTCCTTCTGGGTGCGCCTCAGCCTCACCCAAAGAGGACAGCACGAGACTCTCTCTTTCCAAGTTCTACAGATGAGGTTGGTTGGTCTCGAAGGTATAACGCTACATTTCGGTTACTTTGGCTGCCGGTGATGACAGCCTGGCGGTCGTGTTGCTTGGCATGTCTGGCTGTACCGGAAGTTTTTTTTTTGTGGCTCGATTAAAGTCAACCTTTTGATGGATTTTTCGCCGCAGAGTTGAGGTCCGTTGCTGCGAGACGCGTCTGTTCGTGGTGTTGGGTGGAGGCGTGTGCGTTTTGGGAGAACGGATCCGGGCCTGGCCCAGCCACTGGCGAAGGGCTCGAGAACAACACTGTCCGACGTTGAGACATGCAAGTTGCCGCAACGCCACGTTCCTCGGACTCTTCTCGAACTCTCGGCATCTCAAATAACGCCTTCGCAGCGTCAATCTCTGCTACACTCGACGCTAATTATTGCTATGGGCTTCTTGTAACGATCGGCAATCCCCTCAACGCGCAACCAGCAGCCCCCGCGTATTGACAAACAGTCATGTCCGAGGCGTCTATCTTCGACGTCGACCATCCTTTCCCCGACTTGGAACCGACAAGGGCGCGGGAAGAGCTTCGCATAGCAGCGACTGAGCTTTCAGATCGCGGCCTGGCGTCCTCGTCGCGATGGACGCTCGAGCTTCTGCAATCTGTACCATACTCGGCCTCTCAGAATGGCAGCGGTCTTCTCTTCTCAGCCCAGAGTCGTGCGGACGAGTCGGCGACCGGAGCAGCCACTCCAGCAACAAAGCGACACGTAAATGCTCGACCGCTCATCCCGGAACATTCGACACCAGCCTTGGGCATGCAGCAACGCATGTCGGTCGAGCCGAGGGCAGAAGATGATTCGGTCCGGGAAGTGTCGGGCAAGTTCGCCCCAAACGCCTACGCCTCGTCTCCGCTGGCCAATGCCCGTCTAAGCCATCTAGCATCGCCCAAACGCGACCCCGACAGCTCGCTCATCACAGTCGACAGCGAAGACGACGAGGCACCTGGATCTGCACACGTCCACTGGCAGTCGAACACCAACTCGGTCGATTGCTCACCGGGTCCATCGCAGCTTCGATTCGGAGGCTCACAGCCGCGCATATCGACCATGGAAGACGAGACGTACATGCTCGCAAAGAGTCATTTCGACCAGCAACAGCTTGAACGGTGCATCTGGGTGCTCGAGAGTAGCAGTCACGCCTCGGCCAAGGCATGCTTCTTGCGACTCTACGCTCGTTTCCTCATGTCGGAACGCAAGCTCGACGAGCACGGTATGATCATCCCCAAACCCAACGGCACCCTTCCGGCCACCTCGACGGGCCTCATCCCCATCCTCAAGGAGCTCGTAGATGCTTCCGATCCTTTCTTGCTCTTTCTCAAAGGCGCCATCCTGCGCAAGCTCAATCGTCCGATCGAGGCCATGGACTGCCTGCTCAGATCCGTTCAAAGCTTTGCATACAACTGGGCGGCATGGCAGGAGCTGGCTATGACGCTCGAACCAGGCGAGGTGGATCAGATTGCAGATCTATTGCCCGACTCGTTCATGGCGAGCTTCTTCCGCGAGCTGCTGGATCGCCACTCTGCGCAGGAGGGCGACCTGACGATCGCGCGCATCGACCATCTGCTCGAGTCGTTCCCCAGGTCGGCCTACCTGCTGACCTGCCGAGCGCAGACCAACGTGCACCGTCTCGACTACATCGAGGCGGAGCAGGACTTTCAAGAGGCCTGGTCGATCGACCCGTACAGGATCGATGGTCTGTCCGACTACTCGAATGCGCTCTACCTGCTCAACCGGACGGCGGAGTTGGCGCATCTTGCGCACAAGTTCAGCTCGTTCGCCAAGGATCGGCCAGAGGTGTGCTGTCTGGTAGGCAACTACTACAACCAGCGTAGCGATCACCACCGCGCGATCGAGGCGTTCCGACATGCGCTGCGCCTCGATTCGGGCTGTGTACCAGCGTGGATCCTGCTGGGCCACGAATACATTGAGCTCAAGAACAGCCATGCGGCTGCAGAGATGTACCGGAGGGCGCTCAAAATCAACCCACGCGAATACCGAGCGCTGTACGGACTGGGACAGGTGTACGAACTCAACGGCGCCTATACGTATGCGGTCAACTACTTTCAGAAGTGCGCCGCCATCCGGCCGTACGACGGGCGCATGTGGTCAAGCATGGGCATCTGTTACGATCACCTAGGCCGATCGCAAGACGCCGTCTCGTGCTTCAAGCGCTATCTGGCCTGCCGGCTCAACCAAGGCGACACAGTAGTCGGCCTGACGCGCATCATCGAGGTGTACGAGAAGGAGCGCGACTTTGAAGCGGCTGCCTCGTACCACCGCCGGCTGGTGCAGGTGGTTGATCGTGCGCTGGCGGGGACCGAGTCAAACGTAGTGGCGCGATACGCTCGCTCATACATCATCGCGGCCAGGTGGGAGATGGGCGAGATTGGCGCAAGATCAGCTCAGCAGCGGGCAACAGCTGACGAAATGGACCACGACGGTCGCGACGCCCCGACGGCCAAGGTGGGCAACCTGGCGCTGGCCAACGACTACTTGCAGAAGGTCATTGCGGCTGGAACCGAGATGACCGACAGCGCCGAGATCCTGCTCAAACGGCTCGCCTTCTTGCGTGATTAGCGGCGAAACGGCGGAATGGAACTGATTGGACAATGCAGGAGCGAGTAGTCCAATCTTCCGGGCCCAAGGTGTGCTTCAGGGCCGAGCCGAGCCGGCATCTCGAGACATCACATGGACCGGCGAATTCCTGTTGTTCTGCCAAAGCCCCGATCGACGTCATTTTGGCTGTGAGACGTGTCAGCGGCTGCACGGCGGAGGAATCAGAAAGAATTACGATGCAGAGCCGCAGTGAAGGTGGAGGCGGCTAATAATCACAGACTTGCAGCGCGTGCTGTTTGCATTGCCGCGGCTGACTATATCAAGCCAAGAGCTAGTCAGTCGAGATCGTGACCACACTTCCACCATAACATCCACGCACACAAAACCATGTCTTCGCCCAGGAACTATCTTGTTTGGGGCGCCAATGGCGTCTCTGGCATCGCTGCGCTGCGAGCGCTGGTCGAGCAGCCGAGCGAGGTGGTGGGCTCGATCCTCGCCATTTCGCGTCGCCCGCCCCAGGTGGATCTCAAGGACAAGCGCATCGAGTTCGTCTCGATCGACATTCTCAATGCCTCGGTTGACGAGATCGCTGACCAGCTCAATGCGAACGGAGGCGACAAGGTGAACGCCGCGCTGCACTACACGTACATCGAGAAGAAGGACGCGCAGGAGCTGTTGGACGTCAATCATGTGTTGCTGAGCAAGGCACTCGATGCCACGTATGCCGCGGCAGGAAAGCAGCTCAAGCATTTCCACCTGCAGACCGGCTACAAGTGGTACTCGCTGCACCTGGCCAACAAGGAAATCGCTTCGCCCGTTCCGTACCAGGAGGACGCTCCGCGCGGTCCCACCGACCCGCCCAACTTCTACTATGACCAGGTGGACACGCTCGTAGCGCACGCTCAGAAGCACGGATATGCGTGGTCAGAAACGCGACCCAACACCATCATCGGAGCGGCCAAGGGCAACTTCATGAACCAGGCCGTGTCGACGAGCCTTTACCTGGCGCTCGAGAAGGCCAAGGGAAAGAGCGAGGTTCAGTATCCGGGCAACAATCTCAACTGGGACCAGATCTTTGTCTCGCAGAGCACAGCGATCAACAATGCGCGCTTCCAGGTCTTCCTCACCGACCCCGCCAACGCGGCCAAGTGCGAGAACCAGTCGTTCAACATCGAGGACGGTGACAAGCGCACGCTGGGCCAGATCTGGCAGGACCTCGCCAAAGAGCTCGGTCTGAAGGTGCTACCCCCTACCGCGGCGGGCAAGGCCAATTACAATGACAAGCCACCCAAGCTGAGCCTCAGCCTGGACGAGTGGAGCAAGCGACCCGAGAACATCGAGGCGTGGAAGAAGCTCACCAGCGAGAAGGGCGGCGACCCCTCGGCCTTCTCTGACCACGCCACGTTTGCGTTTGCCGATTTCACGCTCGGTGCCACCTTTGACCAGCAGGGTAGCCTCGACAAGGTCAGAGATGCGGGCTATACTACCGTCTGTGATACGGTCAAGGACGGCTACCTTGAGACCTACCGATACCTCCAGGAGATCGGCACTCTGCCCCACGACTGAAGGTGTGTTGCTGCTGCCGCGTCCAGCCCCGTGCAATGACACTTTCACCTTGTCTCAATTTTGCAGTGTGTGCTCGTGCAGCTTGTGCTTTGCGTGTTGCCGCACTCTTGAGAGGACGATGATCAGCAGTGGCACCGGAAGCAGGATGGAGCCGATTTCTGGACTGTCGGCGACAAAGCTCCGAACAGCCGAAGTCGGTTCGAGACGCAAGGATTCCGAGCTGGAATTTCGCGTGTTGTTCTGCGCGACCGTCATCATGCACCTCAGCACAGACGCGCACCTGGCTGAGCCGAGTGCCGAACAACACGGACCCTGACCAACCCTTCCAATGCAAGTCTCCCGCCACCACTTGGACCGTAGGCATCTTAGCGCCTATATCTGTAACATGTCGGCGCCAGACTATCGCTATTTGCAGGCGTGGAAGCGTCCGTCGGCGTCCAAGTCGTCGTCCAGCTCTGGACGTGGGTACGAGGGCTCGAGCTCGTACGAAGTCATCCTGCCCACCACAGACGGCGACACCGCCACGCCGGCGTCCGAACCTGTACAGCCGCCAAAGAAGGGCAAGGAGGAGCCACAGCAGTCTGCTTATCAGGTAAGACTCGATACACCGGGCGGTATCTCGTACGCGCCGGACGCGCTCGCTCAGCACAACTCGACCAAGCGGCTGTTTATCCCAGCCACTTTGCACGATCGCGATGCCAAGGAGTACGACTTTGCACACGAAATCAGGTCGCGCGATGCAAAGGATGCCAAGTCTGCGCCAGCAGCGCCAACCGAACTCGACGAACTCGGCCGCACTGCTGCACAGGCATACAAGGAGAGCGTCGAGCACGACGTGCCAAGCACCGCTTCAGGTAACACTGAGGATGGAGACAACGTAAAGCCGTTCGACATCCCCACATCTCCAGAGGCTTCCGAAGTTAAGGAGAAGAGACGATCGCAGGCTGGAACTCAGCTGTCCAAGGACGACACTGCTTCTATCCTGACGACTGCCACCACTCGCTCGGTGCAGTCTAAGATGACCACCCTCACACTCGCGGCGGAACGCGACCAGACTCTGCCGAAGAACGTGACTGCGAACGCTATTGCTGCACCGTTTCGACCGCCTCCTTCGGTGAGCGGCGATGCCGCGCACGCACGCACGCCCTGGGCGGCCACGGGCACCTGGACCACGCACCGCGCTCTCGACCGGCTCACAGACAAGGAAAAGAAGCTCGGCATCACGCAATTCGAAGAAGCGACCGAGGGGCGCGTGCCGTCTTCGTACGAAGCGAGCCTCTTTCCCTCGACCGACACCGCATCGGATGCAGCGACGATCCGGACTCTGCGTGCCGGCGAGCTTCGCGTCGAGGACCTCTTTGTTCCCGATCCGCGTCCGTGGCGTCCGCTGCGGTACGTGCGCAAGGTCGATCCGCGCCAGATGCTCGTCCTTTGCGCTGGCGCCGCGCTGACACAGGGACAGGTGGCGGCGATCCAGCTCGGCAGCGATTCGAGCTCGGTGCTTACCACGGATCTCGGCGGGCGGTCGTCGGATGCAGCGTCCGTATACAGCGCGGTGCCGACCGACTTTTCCGTCGAGGCGACGCGGAAGGCCATGTTCGCGTCAGGCAAGCTACCGGACTACAAGGCGTTGGAAGCGCAGCTCAAGTCAAACTCGATCTCGGTAGCTGTTTCCGGCGAGGCTGAGGAGAAGCGCGCCGGGCTTGGGTTTGTCTTTTGCCCAACGCACGATTCGCGCGCACGCCAGCCGGCCTATCAGCGCATACCTGAGGTCGTGGTGGAGCAAAACTTCTCGCGCCGTCTCGAACGGCCTCCGGAACTGTGTCACTCGACGGTACGCCGTGCAGCGTTGCGTGCAGCACTTGCTGCCCTCGAATTCAACCGCTGGGAGTCCGAGGGATTCGACAAGATCGTCATTGCCACCCACCACGGCTGGCTGGTGGACGGCATCAGTCGATGGATCTGGGAGTGGCGCCACAACAAGTGGCGCATCATGGCCGAGTCGCCGCTCGGCATGATCGGAGAACAGGTGCCCGATAGAGACCTCTGGGAGCTGCTCGACAGGGCGGTGAGGGCGTATGAAGAGATCGACTGCACAGTGCGATTTTGGAAGATCTCTAAGGCCCAGAATGCGCAGGCCGTCCAGCTCGCCGCCGAAGGCGCGTGCAAGGACAACCAGCAACCTCAGACCGTCAGGTGGACAAAGAAGAAGGTCCAGCCCAGTATGTAGACAGCCCTCAATCACAGCGCATTCGCCTGGAGTGCTTCGTTCGTGCTTTTATCTTGCTACGATGACTCGCGAGCGGGAGAATTACAGACGGCCAAAAAAGAGGCGGGTGGGGAATACGCTGCGGAGCACGGCATCGTAACGAGTCTTGAGGGTGCCTGAAATGGCCAATGCACTGCGCGTGCCCACAGGCACCAAAGCAACGAGGCTTGTGAGCAGGGCAACGGCGAGAGACGACGCGAGCAGCGCAGGCCTTGGGCGCGAGCTCGCCTTGCGCCTCGAAGCGGGCTTGATCGTTCTGAGCAGGGCAGGGATGGCGTACGAGGTGTGGACGGCGAAAGCGCCTATGAGCACAGTGTATGCGGTGGCCATGATGATCCTCACGCCGGTGTTGGGGTGCGAGAGGGTGTGCGCCACGAACGAATAGTCGAGTTCCGAAGGCGAGAGGCTCGATATCGGAGCCTTGGGTGACGATGGGACGATCCGGTTGACCCATGCATGGTGCAGCACAAATGGCGCAAGCATATAGCCCGACGCCTGGGCCACGCTGAGCTTTGCAGTGCGCTTGAGCGGCTCATCAACCACTGCCGGCTCTTCAGCCTTGACAGTACGGACGTCGTCCGCAGCACGGGGTGGAGTTGCGGTGGTGAAGCGGGTGACGAGGCGTTTTGTGATTCCGGCGAACAGATGGGTTGCCAAGGCCGTCCAGAGCAGAGCCTCGCCGAGTGCGCTTTGGTAGGCGACACGACCGAGTAGCATCCATCGTGACACGGCATCGACACGATCGTTGACATCGCCACCCAAGTGAAGTAGCCCCACGAGCGGCGCCGATAGATGCACCACACCAAACGCTGTCAATGCAGCCGCCGATCCAGCCTGCACGCGCGCCAGCACCGACAGCACTCGCCGACGTGCGGCCGCCGGTATATGGACCTCGCCAAGCCGCAGTCCTACTCGATGCAGCACCATTCCAGTCAAGTCGGTGCCACTTTTTCGCGGTGGTATGGATCGCAAGAAGAAACGTGAGTGTGCAGAGACTAGAATCACCGAGACCCCGCATGAATGACAAATACGCGTGCTCTGTGCGTCTGCCAGCCTCGCTGCCACATGCCGCATTCGACACCCAAATCCCGACGACACAACACATTGTCCCCTCGTTGCCGCACAGCCGAAAGTACTTCATAATGGCTTGACTTCTCTGATGACATGGGGATGATCAAGGTGCAGCGCAGAATGGGTGCAGGCCATGGCGATGAAACATTGCTTCTTGACAGAGACATTGACAGTAGGAGGCGGTGACCTTGGATCGAGTCGTGGGTCGTTCGGACTCATGCAGAGGCGTACTGAGTGCGCAGATCCGAGTTGCGTTGGGGAGTGGAAAGTGTCAGCACCGATGTCAACGAGCATATGGATCATTGCAGCACGCACCTTCTTGGTGTACTCTTGGGCGGTCTTGTTGAACTTGGCGCGGTCGGTGTTGAAGAGTTCGGCTGTTGGTGTGCGCGCGCGGGACGGTGAAGGCGAGTCAGCAATGACTGGCGGGCGAAGCAATCTTGCTCGCAAGGTACGTACCGATGGAGGCGACCAGCGCATCGTCCGGGTTCGGCTCCTCGAGAAGCTGGAGTATGGAGAGCAGGACTGAACATCGGCGTGCAGGGCGGGTGCGAGGGAAGCGGCAAGCGGGTCAGTCGTTTGTATGCTTTCGCGGTGGAGTGCGATGAGCCAGTACAAAGCGAGAGAACTTACTCGTGACGGCCTTGGTGCTGGGCTTCCACGCCTCGCTCTTGATGATACCGACGCAAAGGTCTATCCGGTGGAAAGAAAGCGTCACGTTTCTGTCAGCGTCAACCCTTGGCTGCGGTCGGGCAGCTGCGATTCGGGTACTTACTTCCTGCCTCGTCGATGTTGGGATGGTAGATGCGTGTGCTGAAGCGCACCTTGGGCGACTTGAACGGGTACTCTATGGGGAAGTCGACATCGACGAGGAAGGTGCCTCCAGCATATGGGCTCTCGGCGGGGCCTTGGAGCTTTGCGGTCCACTTGTAGATGTTGTCTTCCTTGGGCTCTACCGTGATACCTTGAACTGGCTCCTTGGTGAGGTCGCCGAGCTCCTTGGCGATGCGTTTGGACGAAGCCATTGGCGTGTGTGTTGTTGGTTTGGTATGCTGTTTGTTCCCTTGGTGCTACAATCGATTGTTTCAGCCACGATGAGGATGCTAGGCGCGTTACGGATGCGGATCGACGCTCAGAGCCGATTCAGAGGGCAGCTTCGAGCAGTATGGTGGAGAGAGCGGATAGAGGCAAGAAGCAAAGGTGCGGGCATGAAGATGCGGACTCGCGTGAGTTGGCTCGCGGGACGAGTGAAGCTTGAGCCATTTTCCGAGTCAGCGGTTGCAGTCTGAAAGCGTGACTGGGAGAGGTCTGAGTGTTGTGTGGAGGCGTGTTGGTTTCGAAAAAAGCTGTATATTCGATAGGTCTCACACTCAGATTTCTGGCGGCCCCTCCCCTCTGCACCCGGAAGACGTCAGGCTGTTTGTACGAACAGCTTCTCGTAAGGAGGTAAGCCTCGGATGAGTGTGTGATGTTGAGAGCGTGGGAAGAGGTGGGAATGGGCGAAATCTTTTAATAGAATGTTGCGGTGCAGAGTGGCCGAAGCGTGCAACGGAACTTCCGATGATATCACCCGTCGAATGCTGATTTCGCTGCTGCCAAGACACGCAGAGAAGGCACGAGGGGAAGCTGCCGCGACTTGGCGCCCGACTTTTTACAGGCAGGAACCTCCACCTGACGCCCCCGCCTGCCTCGAATTGCTGCAGAGTGGCCCCAGCGCGACGACCCCCGCAACCAAACTGAGCTTCACGAAGAAGAACGCTGTTCTGCACCGAGCGAACGTCGTGGCAGTGCATGTAAGCTGCAAAGGCCGAAGAGCTGCCTCACGCTGCAGCAGAGCATGGCCGGGCTCCCCGACTGGGCGCGCGTGGCGTGTGCCCTCGAGAGTGTGCCCTCCTGTTTGTTCGAAAGTCCCAATGCAACCAAGTCTTCACCCGTAGCTCCTTTGGCTCTGACCACCACCACTATTCGACAGCTAAACTTCGTCAATCATGGCGTCCCACGGAACAGACCAGTCATCCAAGGGCATCGAGCTTCTCAGCATCGCTGATGCTGTTGCAACTCAAGAGTACCACGGCGAAACCGTCGGTCTAGGCGCGGGCAGGCTGCAGGCTCTCCTCGTCAGCATCGAGTTGCACGACGCCGCCCAGCGTAGCTCGAGCGCCTCCGCCAAGCAGCCCGACTACTCCACCGACCTCTGGCTCGTACTTTCGATTGGCGATGACTTTTCGCTGCCCATTGCTGCCACCCAGACCATCGTCCCTCAGCGCGTCGGTACGCAAACCTCCTACGAGCTCCCTTCGCCCGAGCTCGAAGGCGCATCTATCAAGATCAAGCTGCCATCCACCACCAGCTCGTCCGACATCACTCGTTTCCAGCAGATCCTTTCTCAGTATGCTGCCTACCAGGACGACGACCGCTCGGATGCAGGCATGATCGAGCTCATGGACGAGGACGGTAAGGTCCTCGGCGTCATGCAGGGCAACTTCACCGTGCGCGAGGCTGACGCCATGTCCGACTCGGGCAACGAAAAGGCGCCCGTGCTCATCGACCTCCCGCCCGAGCCCACGAGCGACAGCGAAAAGCAGAACCTCGACGTCGACGTGCTCTCTGCCGACGAGAAGCGCGACTGGATGATTCGCGGTGCTGACATGATCTCACGCACCATCATCAAGACTTCTGAATTCGTCGGAGGCAAGATCCAGGGCGCCGCTGACTCGTACATGGCCAAGAACCCCGCTGCAGGTTCTTCCGGGACCACCACCCCAATTAACGAAAAGATGGACGACGGCAAGGCGCACGTCGCAGGCAAAGACCCCGTTCGTGTCGGCCCCAAAACCCAGGCAAGCGTGCGTCAGATCCACCAGTGGTCGGGACAAGCGGTGCAGGTATCGTCCAAGACCACCGGCGCCATCCTCCGCGTCGCCGGCAACGTTGGCGACAAGATCGGCCAGAAGACCGGCATCCAGCGCAAGGTGCACGCAGACGGTACCTACGGCCCTGCTCCCACCGGTATCCGTGGCTTCATCAACCGCTCGCTCATCGCCGCCAACACGGTGCTCGATGGCATCGACGCGGGCGCCCAAACGCTGCTCTACACCAGTGGCGAGGCGGCATCAAACGTTGTTGGCCACAAGTACGGCGAAGATGCACGTCAGGTGGCCGAGGGCATCAGCCGCACGGGCAAAAACGTCTTCATCGTCTACAAGGACATCCGCGGCGTGCGTCGCAGCGCGCTCCTCAAGGCTGCCAGGTCGCGTGTCATGAAGGCCAAGCTTGATGACGGGCGCGAAGTCACGGTACGCATCGACGAGAAGGGCAATGCGGTCGCAGACGCCGTCTCGCCCGCACCAGGCTCCTCGTCGACGATGGCCGAAAAGGCGCCGGCTTCCATCTCGGACAAGTCGTCCTACACCACCGCCTCCTCCACTCCCACCCACTCTGCAGACCCGCCTTCGTACTCCAACACTTCTGCTGGCTCCACACTTCCTCCCCCGCCTTCGCATCCCTCCACCCGCCGCTCACCGAGCCCAAAGAACTAGATCCCTGATTCGACTCGCCTGTCGTACACCCTCGCAGAAGCCGCTTTGACCGTAGGAACCCATCTTGTTCACGCTGTAGATAGACACGGAGCCGCACGCAATCCGTTTCGATGTGATTCGTTGATTGCTTGAGCGACCTACAAAAGGCCAGGCGGCCGCTGAGAAAGATCTCGATACGTATGTATCTAAGGTGAAGAGCGTGTAGCTGTAAAGGCGTGGAGTGGGCGAGGGATTGTGTGGGTGGATCAAACACATTGCAGCGGTCCAGCGGCAACATGACGGAAGCCGTAGAGGCCGATTAGAAGCAGAAGACCTGGTCATGGAGCTTGCTGACGGTACGAGGAGCCTCGTATCCGAGCTCGTCCAGGTGCTTCTTCATGGCGTTGATCATGGGCGGCGGGCCGCACATGAGGATCTTGATGTCGTCGGCAGGCTTGGGCAAGTTCTTCTCAATCGCCTCCTTGGTGACAAAGCCGACACCGCCCTTCCAGCCGGCGGGCGCCTCGTTGAGGAAGTAGTGCATGCGGAACTGGTCCTTGTGCTTGGCAGCAAGCTCGTCGAGCTCCTGCTTGAGCAGGATGTCCTCTTCCTTGACGTTGGCATAGATGAAGTCGATCTGCGTCTTGTCGCTAGGGTTCTTGAGCACGGCACGGATGATCTGCAGGCAGGGCGTGAGTCCGGTGCCGCCGGCGATCATGCCGAGGTGGCGAGACAGGCCGGGCGTGTACTGCATCTGGCCCTTGGGGCCCTTGACCGAGATGAGATCGCCGATCTTCATGGAGCCGATGTACTTGGAGATGTTGCCCTGCTCGTACGACTTGACGACGAGGTCGAAGAATCCGTGGTCATCGTCCGACGACGTCGGGGTGTAGGAGCGCATGACGTTCTTGCCGTTGATGTTGGCCTGGATGGAGATGTGCTGTCCGATGGGGAGGCCGAGGATGTTGTTCTGACGCGGCAGCTTGAAGCGGTAGAGCGCCGTGTTGGGCGAGAGCGTCTGCTTCTCCATCAGGCGGTAGTGCTGCCACTGGGTGGGGTTGAGCACCGGCTTGAGCTTCTGCGAGTCAAAGTAGAGCAGCGCTCCCACCGAGAGCACAAGGCCCACGATGAAAGCAACAACGACGTTGATCTCCATTGGGTTGGTGGCGGCGTCGTAAAACTGCAGCGGTTCAAAGTCGGGGAAGACGTACTTGGCCGTAAACTTGGTGGCGGCGAGGCAAACTCCAAATGTGACCAGGATGGAAGAGACAAGGACGACTTGTTCTACCAAGACCATGCAAGTTGAAGATACAGTGCGGTGGATAGATGGCCCACGGCTGTGAATCTGCGACGTTCGAAGAGGTAGTGGTGGTGGTGTGAGAGATCCAGATCGTGGCCTGGCGCTGCACCTCACTCTTCTGAATCTGGAGATGGGGAATTGGCCGCGGTTGCTGGGGAAAATCGGCTGGCTGGTGCGGGCCTCTCCAGGAAGGCAAATGGCCTGCAGGACGCTGCCGCGAAGATTCATCGTCGTCATGGAGCCCAGCGGGCAATTTCCGAATGGGCTTCCACCTGGCGCCTCAGCCAGCCTCAGCCAGCCTCAGCCAGCCTGTGATAGTCTGCCTCGATTGGCTAAGGGAAGAATGATCTGCTGCGCCACCTCGTGGCCTCGTGAAAACGACGTTCCGATCGGGTTGGATTGGAATTAATTTCTGGAAAGAGAAACGCCTAGGTGTAACATTCATCAAAAATTTACCCTGTTGGAGACGGCTAGGCACGGGCCCGGCAAGGCGAGGCGAAACGAGGCTCTGTTGGAAGGCTTAACTATCGATCTAGCACGCGAGTCGGTCTCACTTTTGGCTCGTCTTGGACCCGTGTGGGCTCGGATCGGGATTCGGGAGTGCGGCGCAGCACATGTCACTTTGGACTCCGCAGGGCTGTGCCGCTTAATGGAAAGGGTGGAGCGGAGGCAACGCTTCATCAGGCGGGAGGTGGGTCGAACGCAAGACCGTGGCGGAAAGCAGGAAAGGCAATCTCTCCTCGCAGTGCTGCATAGCGGGGTGAGCCAGCCAGCCAGCCAACCAGCCAGCCTCAGTGACCGGTGACTTGCTTGGGTTAGGCTCCGCCCCTATCTCGAGATATATCGCCCTACCTCCTCTCACAACCTCACACATCGGCTCGTGGTCAGTCCTTGCCTCTGAGGCTTGGTGTCCCATCCACTGCAACCACATCCGGCGCCATTGCCTCGCACACCACCCTGACCCCACCTAATCTGCAACGCACGCTCTCGTCATGGACTCGCTCTCGTCGCTCGGTGCGGCCACGACGCGCAAGTCCGCAGAGCACATCTCGCGCGCCGCATCTAGCAACGGCTACTACTCGGACGGCACAGCGTCTTCGGCCGCCGACGTCTCGTCCTCGCTGCTCGAGACCTTCCGCACCCTCCTTACCGAGGTTGATAGCTACGTCACCTTCTACGAGGCACGCATCAAGCTCGAAGAAGACCACATCAAGAATCTCAAAGTTTCGCTCGAGCGGCAAAAGGAGCTCGATGCCAAGGTCAATTCCAAGATCGTCGGCGACGTCGGCCTCATGGCGGACGCGCAGCGCTATCCTGGTCTCCGGCGCGCTTGGCTCGAGATGCGTCAAAACGACCAGCGCGAGCTCGAGTCGAGATCGTACATGGTCGAGAACTGCCGCCAGAGTGTCCTCCTACCGCTCCTCGCCTTTCGGGACTCGCAGGAGCGCATCCGTAAGCGAGTCAAGGAAGACCTGCGCAACAGCCTCGCGCAATACGACGAGATGCGCGGCGCCAATCTTCCCAAGATTCGACGTGCGTACGAGAAAAAGGCCGAGGAGGTGGAGCAGCTTCAGCTCCAGGCTCAAGCGGTAGAGGATCAACGTATCCTGCTCAGCACAAAAGCCACCGATCCACAATCCACCAGCCATAGCCGACTCCCATCTTCAGCCGACTTTGATCCCCTGGCAACTTCGCCTCCAGCAACCTACTCGAGTGCCGGGGCCCTGATGCGCCGCAAGAGCAGCCGTCGTCATTCGCGTCGCCAATCCAACGCGTCGGCCAAGTCGCTCGGCGCATCAGCGCGAGGGGCGGACAGCTCGGATGAGAGATCGACTCTAGGTTCTCCACCGACTACCGAAGCCACGCTGCCTTCCCTGTCAACTTCCCCGCCCAGCCCAAACCAAGAAAAGGCCAAGCCCAACTTCTTTGACGTCTTCAAGTCGCGCGAGGGCTGGGATGCAGCGCGCAAAGAGGCTCCCAAGAAGCTTGGCGCCCTGATCACAAGGATGCGCGAAGGCAGCCAAACAGGTCCCGGAGGATATGGGGCGGGTGGCATGGGAGACGGCGGTGCGTCGACGCCGTCGATGAGTGAGACCCTCCTCGGAACCTTTGGTGGCGCCAGCAACAACCCTTATAAAGCCACGCAGACTCTTGCTGCCAAGCAAGCTCGCGCGAAACGCGAGATGGAGGAGGCGGACAAGGCGTACCGCAAGGCCATCTTTGACCTCGAAACGCTGCGCCTTCGCAGGCTCCGGACAATCAAAGCTGCCGCAGCTTCGGTGGTCGAATGCCGCTCGGAATTGGCTCTCACCGCACAGGCAGTGTGGCTGCAGTCGGAACGCTCCATGATTGTGCTGCACAACAAGGGCAGCGGCCTCCACCAGAACAGCGAGGAGCACGTTCAAAGTGCCTTGAGCCACTTTGACACCGAACTCAAAGCGATGGAGGATAATTTGCCGGGCATCAAGACACTCGAAGACAAGAGAGTATCCTATGTCAATTACTGGCATGGCGAGCTCAAAAATCTCATCTTCGGCACGCCTTTGACCGACTACCCGCTCACGGTGCCTTACCGCCTGAGCGACACTGTCGCCCCGCCTCTGATCGTGACCAAATGCATCGACTTTATCGAGAAAAACGCCATCGCGCTTCCCGGCATCTACCGCATTTCGGCCAAGCAGTCCAGCGTCAAGCAGCTCGCTGTGGCCATAGAGAAGGACGAGCTCGGCTTCCAATTCGATACGGCCAAGGACGAGCCTGCGGCGGTGGCAGGCGTGTTCAAGGACTACCTGCGTCAGCTACCGGAGCCGGTACTGGCCATCCCCTGGGCCGAGCGCATCAAGTATACCCACGAGAGGCAGGAACACATCCGTACGGGCTTTGCCGTGCTCAAGGGCAAGATTCGCCGTCTGCCACCCATTCATCAGATCACGCTCAAAGTGATTGTCCAGCATCTCAGCAAAGTCGCGCAGCACGCCGATCAGAACAAGATGACGGCGGCCAATCTCAGCGTCGTCTTTTCGCCGTGCCTCTTGTCCGAGGCGGATCACGAGACAACTAGCGTGGCGGCAGCAATGGAAGAAGACAAGACCATGGAGGATCTCATACTGTACTGCAACGACATCTTTGACCTCAAGACGGCAGGGGCTCCCTTGTTGCCTCCGATCTCGTCGAGCCGCAACGGCGAGCTGGCCAGTGCGGGACAGAGTGCTGCAGATGCTGCGTTTGCAGCCTCGTCGCCGACGAGCGAGACCAGCGTCGACCTCCAGGCCCCTTCGCCGTCAGATCTACCGATCGTCACTGGGAGCGCGAATTTGAAGCGGAGCAACGCCATCACACCCGCCACTGCGACCAGCACGGAAGGTGCGAGTATTACGATTGGCCATTCGCACGCCAGGAGCACCAGTGGTGGCTCGCTAGCCGACGTCGACGCACATGCACCGCACGACGGGCTTGACAAACTCGCGCACGATCGCTCAACCTCCGTGGCTCCGACTCAGGCCGCATCGCCTCGAGACCTGCCACGTCTGCACACCAGAAGCAACTCGGCTGGACAGGCCGGTGGGCGCGTCGAGCGGGCGGAGGCATCGAACAGCGCTATTGTGGCCGGATCAGAGAAGCACGCAGCATTGAGGGCGGCAGTGCAACGTGCCGATACGGATCCCAGCTCTGGCAGCGGCCAAGATGCTGCTGGCAAGGGGATCGACTCGACCCCGCGAAGCGGGCCCGAGGGTCTGCAGCCTGCTGCATCGGCGAGCACGGGCTTGTCGGGCGAGGAAGGCGAGATCTACCTGGCGGCCACGTCGGCGATGTCGCCTTCGCCGCTCACGAGCCAGGCGAACGGCCCGTTGACACCGGGCCTCTTGACGCCAGCCACGCTGCGCTCGCCGCTGGATACGGTCATTGATTCGGCCCAAGCATCGCACGGCCACCCGACGCCAACGGCTGAACAGCAAGATCCGCACCAAGAAATCACCCAGGCCAGCTTGTCGGTCGAGCCGGAACATACCGCGCAAGTCTAAGCCGCACTTCCAGTCAAGTCAAGTCATGTGTCTGTGTGAACGACTAAAGATACCAAGCATTTGTAGGAGCACAAAGCAGAGCATTGTTACATTGCAGCCAGTCTGTGCGGGTACCTGTCTGTGCTTGACATTGTTTGATATCTTTGGTGGAGAGGCGGGATGCGTTCAAGTGTGATTCTGCAGGGTGACGCCCTGCATCCTGCATTGTTCGCTCGAGCTAATCTTCTGCAGCTCTGTCCGCTGTGCATGGATGAAGTGGGCAAAAGACGACGAGTCTCCGCTGCGACATCGCAGATGGTCAAAGTGGCGCTAGGAGCAGGTCGCAGGGTTTCTTCCAGTCCCCGGGCCACCTTCTGTCTTCTGCCCACTCTTGTCACTTTGTCGGAGAGGGGCCGATGAACCGGCTTGTTCTTGACCATTCACGACACCATCACGATGCTACTGAGGCATGCAGCTGGATGCCTCGGAGGCTACTTTCACGATACTCAAACGAGCCACTTAACGACAAGGGAGCATTGAAAGTGGATGTTTGCTGGCGCTCTCGATGACTCGTACCGCTGGAGCCACGCTCCTTCGCGACCAGCGAGCAGAGCCTCTCGGGACCAGCCGACGGTCGGGCTCAAGACTGTTGCCTGAAGAAGGCCGCGGGCAAGCGAGAGGGCAGAGCCATGAGCGGCAGGCAGAGAGGAGACAAGGTCCGATCTTTCAAGTCTCCACACAGGCCGATTGGCAGCCTGGGAGCCTGTTCAGATCAGGGCGCAAACATGGTCGAATAGCGTTCCAGCGGAGGGCTGCTTCGGAGGCTCTGTCCATGCCGGGCAACCGGCGGTCGAGTCGACACCTGCACGATGATTCCGCTCCGAACGCTCCTTCAGCGGCTCGGATAGGGCGGCGATCCTCCGTGACGCAGATGGATCAGAGCCGGAGCGGACCGTACGAAGGCGCGGAGGGAAGGGCTGACACCGGCAAGGCACGCCGTCGATCCTGGCGGATCAGCGACAGCTTGCGGATGTCAGGGTCCAAAAGGCAGGCGAGCCCCATTCGGCAGGCGGACGACGCATTTGGAAGAGGCGGATGGACGAGGCACTGGAGCCAGAGCGCTGGCGCTGCCAATCATGCAGAGCTTCACCTCCACCGCTGCACCGCCGCCTCGTCGCGCACAGCAGCTGCGTCATTTACGCGAAGCGCACGGCGGAGCGGGTCTATACGAGAAGCGGTCTCGTCGCTGTTCGGTCGACCCAGCACCAGGCATCCAATCAAAAGGCAAGGCAGCACGAGCTCAAGAGATGAAAACTTGCGCAGTGAGAAAGAGGGAAGCGGGCCGCGGAGCCTACACCATTCAGAGGCTGGGACCCACTCTCGTTCCCGTAGAGGTCCCGTTGCTTCCAAGGGCGATTGCATTGCAGGCACCTCGGCGCTCTCGGCGATTCTGCCATACGCTTTCAGCCCAAGCCCCGATGAGGAAGGAGGGCGCTGCTCAGATGGCACTGGCTGTTGCTGCTTCCGCCGCTGCTGCTGTTGCCGCTGCCCAGCGTCTTGGCCGGTCAAGGAGCCACCAGATGCTGCAATTCATGGCGCTGCTGGCTGGATAAGGAAGGAAGACGAGGCGGCCACTTCCGATCTGGAAGCGACTCCTTCCCGTCAGTCACAGTGTCTCCGAATGCGATCTGTCGCTGACACTGCTCAGACCCCTGCGGTCTTGCAGGGTGGAGCCAGGCCCTCGCGTTTCCGCGTCTGGCTCGAATTATTCGCATTTTCCAAAATCCGGTTTGAGAATCAGCCGCATCATCTGCACGAGCACCCGCCCTCGCAGCTGGACAAAGCTGCTGCTCGAGCCCAGCGGTCCACCGCCTCCGCTGCAGCCATCGGTAAGTCACCGCTCTCTGCTGCTGCTCCTTCTCATCCACTTCTCCCTCCACGTCCGATTGCGTCGCTTCGTCCTTCCCATCAGCTGGTCACACAGCATTCAGCTTCCGGCAACGATTCCTTCCCTCTCTCTCCTTCCGGCCTTTTTCGTCGACGCATCCCAGTCTTTCTTCCGCCGCGCAACACCATCCACCTCTTCATCTGCACGTCTGGTCATCCATCCATCCATCCATCCATCCTCTCACGCTCTTCATTCATTGGTCCAATTCAACCTCCGACATCAGGAACTGACGTGAAGCGTCACCGCCCTTCTTTCACTTTTGCAACGGACTCGAGCTGCTCCAGCTGCATCCCTCCATAGAACAGGATCTGGACATCGCGACCGCCCTGCCGCCAACCAAGCTTGTCCCCATGCCAGCGCTTCCGTAGGCGTCTCCACTGCCTTCATCGGAATCAACGCGGAGTCTTTCAACCCGACACTTCCCAGCAACCACCAGCCAGCAGCTGCACGCTCTCCAAGCCCTTTCTCTCGTTCCTCGGACTTTCTCTGCTTACCGCATCCTTACGGAGTTTGGCATCGCAACCAGCAGAGCCCAACCAGCTTGCCTGTGCCTCCCAAACGGTCCGCTTCCGCCTCGCTTGTACGCCACAACGTCGAGCCACATCGCTCGCTACGCAGGCACAAACGCAACATCCATTCGTTGGGAGCCTCTCCTGACCTCTCCTCTGCCACCGTGTCTTCCCGGTTGTCCAGCGTCACCCAACGCTCTTCACTCGGCTACGCCGACGTGCGTGCCTCTGGCTTTCCCTTCATCATGCCCGACAGCGGCTCCGAGGCCACCAACACTCCAGCGTCCGAGCTGGCTTCCGACCGCGGCTCCATCCGACCTCTCACTGCTAGATCGGATGGCGGTTCGATGACCATGACACGCTCCTATTCCGACCGCCCAAGCATGCGCAGCTACGAAGAAAGCTCCGTCAGCGCCAAAGGCCCAGGTGCCACCATCAACCGTGCGGCGGGTGAGCATCTCGGCAGCACGCTCAGAGAACACTTCACTCCCTCGCCTATACCACCGACGTACACTTCGCTCCACCAGCACGACGTCGTGCCTGACGAGGAACGTCGCAGCACTTCTGTCGATGGCGAGGCTACGTCTCATGACAAGCTGAGCGCAGATCACAGCGTGGGACACGCAGAGCTAGCGACCGACTCCCGTCTCGAACCAGCATCATCCGCGAGCCGAAACGTCAGCCCCGCCGCAGCCAGCTTAGACACAACCAGCTCTCCGATCATGAAGATGCGACCTGCATCGGCAACCACTCCTTCTCTCCGCGACTTTCCTGTCAATACGGACATCAACCCCAGCTTCGAATCCGTGCACGCGCCCGTGCGTCAGCGCACCGACTCGCGTCCCACCATTTCGCCCACCAACACGTCGCGCGCCATTTCGACGCCTGCACCCATGCCCGTGCCGCTCGCGCTGCAGGATCACCGTCCCACCGTCCGCCGCGCCCAGGGCCAGCGTGCAGAGAGCGAAGTCGTCCGAAGCCGCAGCTCGTCCAAGCCGTTCAGCTTCCCTTCGCGCGCCAGCGTTCAGTACACTGCACGCGAACGAGGCGACGTGCTCCAAAACCGCTCATCGCAGGCAAAGACTGGCGGCTCTTTCATCCGTCGGCTCATTCGCAGAGCCAGCCTTAAGGGAAAGAGGTCGCAGTCCGTCGGAGGCAGCGCATCTTCGGTCCTCAGCCCCGGCAAGACCTCCATCGCGCTGCCGACAGAGCTCGAGATCGAGGATGCTTCCGAGAATGCGTCCACACCTCGCGCTGAAAGCTTTACGTCCAAGACATCGTCCAAGGATACCAAGCCCCGTCGCAATAGCCTCACTCGCCGTCGCAGCAAGTCCAAGGATCAAAGCTCGGCCAACGGATCCAAGTCGTCGTCCTTCTTTGCGCCCTTCCTCGCTCGTGATCCCGCCAAACTCAACGGCAAATTCCGCACACAGCGCGAGGACTCGTTCGGTCATCTCGGCCCCCTTCCTCTGGACGAGCCACCTGCCTTCCCCAAGGACGGCCTGCCTTTCAGCTCCAGTGCTCCAGTGCTGCCCCGCGACCTCGACTTTTCTCAGGCAAACGCCGTCAAGAGCCGCGACTTTGCCAACAAGGCAAGGGCTGAGCAGAACGTGCCCTCTTCCGAGGGTCACAACGAAGCGACAGAGCTTCTGGATAGTCCTCAAATGAAGCAGGCCACCGACCTCGGCACCCCGACTCTTGACGATGATGCACAACGCCGTCTGTCGCACACGACCGATCAAACAGAAACCAGCGTGGGCATGGGCATGGCCCTGACTACGCGCAACAACTTCGATTTCCAGGATTCACTGGGTCTCAACGAGCTTGCCGCGGCCGGAAGGCAACGTCCCGGGACCATCGGCTCGGACAGTCATTCCTCCCGCGCCGGGCCTGCTCTGCCTTCGTCCAACGGACACTCGAACATCACCGAGAGTCACTCCCGTCCTCGCCCCGGCATCCCTCGTATGTGGCAAGGCATCGAGTCGATCGATGGCGACCATACGGTCCGCTCCACACACATCGACGATGCTGAGGATTCCGACGACGCGTCGCCGGAACGCAATCTTCCCGCCAATCGCTTCGACACCGCAACGACGACAAGCTCGTTCAAGACTGCCGTCAGCAATCTCGACTCACCCCGATCCAACTCGACACGCCGCCTCAACATCGGTTCCAGGGCATCGAAGGTCAGCTTGCGCACCTTGGACACGCCGCTCGCTCGCCACTTTGACCAGGCAGGCAGGCAGGACTCGCCGCTCGCCGATCTCATCACCAACCTCGAGAGACGTCTGAGCGTCCCGGGCACTGCCGGCACCATGAGCTCGACGCCGTACCACGACGCTGCTGCCTCGCCGGGCAGCGAGTTGCTGTATCTAGAGCCAGAACAGACGCTGCCAGCCATCGCGGCTGGGCCCTCTCCTCCGCCCTCGCTCGGTCACCATGACCTTGACGATGAGGACGATGAAGGATCGATTCGGGCCTTCCCGCACCAGGCACATCCGTCGGCTACTTCGCACACGGCATTGGTCGAGACGATGAGCCACTCCAACCGCAACTCGTATGCCGAACCCACCTCGCCAACGACGCCAGGTACCTTCGGCACCAAGGATGGGGAGCAGCACTGGTACAAGCGGGACACCTTCGGCGGCCTCGACTCGATTCCAATGTCGGCAGAGACGCCGCGATCGGTCGATCCTGTCTCGCACGCGACTCGGCCGCAAATCTCGCGTTTCTCAACAGCCACCATGGGCGGCGAGGATGAGTACCACCAGGCAGGCGACTCGCGCGAAGGCGATCATGAACAGCAAGAGGTGATACTGCCCGAGGTCAAAGTGTCGGAGATTGAGAGCCACCTGGCAGCGGTCGAGGCCGCCTTACAGGACAACCGCGACGAAGGCAGCTTTGACCCCACGTCTCTGCGACAGCGAATGTCGGATGCGCCCTACGCAACCCATCCAAACTTGTCGTCGGCGAGCATGCTATCGCGCGAACCCAGTCAGCAGCCTGCACCGCGCGGCGCCGAGCAGAGCACCGACGACTTGTCGCTGCCGGGTGCTTGGACGCAAGACAGCTCGTCGTTCATCATGAGCGACGACGGCCGACGCATCACCCTCGCGCCAGAGTCCCACGAAGCGCTAGCGGACGCGGTCCGAAGCGTGCGAAAGGCGATCAGCTCGTCGCAGCTCACCGACGCCGATGAATCACACACTGCGATCGCTAGTCGATCAGTGGATACGCTTGGCATGGAAAGCTTTGTCTCAGATGCAGCGGAGCCAGCCGGAGAGCGCACGCTCGCCGGCGACATGTCTATGCTTTCGGAAGCCACACCAGGTCGGGCCGCACGTCGACGACAGGAGGGCATTCGAGACATCGAAGAGGCCTACAATCGCATGTTGGCTCTGGTACAGTCAACTGCCATCGGCGTCACGCCATCCCCGCAGATGCGTTCCGAGGAAGCTCGTCTGGGCGTGGAACCTCCCCGCCGTCCAAACAAGGCTGGTATCCCGAACAGCTCCGCGACCGAGCCTTTCTTCCACTCGCCACTGGCAAAGGCCTCGACGAAGACGGACGAGCCTCTCAGCCAAGCTGTCCAGTCCAAGCGAACAGCCTTTGACGGCGGCATGGTGCAGCAGCCCGTACGAACGCAAGTCCGCGCGCAAGCTCCAGCAGAGCATCGAACTTCAACCTCGTTGTCCGGCCTCATGGGCATGCCTCTCGACATCAACGCACAGATGCTGCGCCATGGCAGTGTCTCTTCGGTCGCCTCAGTGGCGGATAACTCTATCCGCGACTCGGTTGATGGGGCTGCCGTACGCAAGCGGCCTCCTTCGGATGCCAAGTCGAGCTCTAGCCGATACTCGCAGGCCTTTAGCCGAGACCACGCTGCCTCTTCGCTGATCGATTCGGACGGGCTCCGCAAGCGCTTCAGCAGCGACAACACGACTGTCGGTCGGGCCAGCTCGGGTGGCGGACACACTTCGCCGTCCGCTACCGCCAAGACGCTGGGCACCCCGCGCTCGTTTGCCACGTCCATCTCGCAGCACTCGCTCGCCAACATGGTGCGACGCCACGAGCTGGAGAAGGAGAGTTTGCTCGACACGCTGGAGCGCGTGCGCGCCGAGAACGCCGACATGCACGCGCGCCACGACAGCCTCACTTCAGATTTGCATGCAGAAGTGACGCGAGTGCTCGAACTTGAACGAGAGCTCGAGCGTCGCGACTCGCGCGAGGTGACGCTGATCGGCCAGATCCAAGATCTGGAGAACGAGCTGATGGAACTGCGCTACCTGGACCATCAATTGAATGCCTCGGCCGATCAGACGCTCGGGTCGGAAGACGGCGAGGGCTCCATCCTGGATGTGGAGCTGCCACCGACGCTGCACACGAGCACTAGGATGGGCATCTCTGCCTTCTCGCCGCGCAGGAGCGCAGCAGGATCCGCGTCCCCAGCGCCATCCTCTGCGATGTCGGCGGCGGCGACAGTGGCCAAGCCAACGCATAGAAGCACCCGCTCCGAGGCGTTTGTCTCCGGTCTACATGCCTCGGAACGTGCAACTCTGCCGTCGAGCAGAAGCGAGCTCCCGCGTGCTCGTCCTGTCTCGCTGCTCAACGGTCCAGGAGGCCTGTTCAGAGAAGACCGCTCTGACAGAGGCAGCCAAGCGTCGCCGCTTCCGACGCCACGCAGCAGCAGTCTGCTGCGCAGCAGCCATCGAGCCCAGGCCAGGTCTGGCCGCGGCAAGGACGCTTCGCCCACGTTGCTCGGCCTCAGTCTGCCCAAGGATGAGAACGAGGCGTGGAACATTGCCGACGAGCAGCTGCCGGAAATCGATGATGAGCCCAACGATCCTGCCATGGCCACTTGGCCGCGTCGAGTCCCAAGCAGCACTGCGTACGGCGATGGCGTCGGATCCTCGCTAGGCACAGCGGACACTCAAAGCGGTCAGGAGCCCCACGACGAGACTGACGACGACCGCAACAGCTCGCGTCCTTCGACGATCACTGCCAAGAGAAGCGCTGCCGTAGCCAACGGTTCGGAGGCATTGGAGCGCGACAATTCGACCTCGTCGATGCCACGATCCTCATCGCAGATCACGGTGACAAAGAACGCGGTCTCGCAGCTGCCGCGCGCGGCCGTGCGCACAAGCAAGATCCCCACAAGCCGCTCAGTCAGTGGCATCTCGGACTCTCCCAGCCACCGCAGTGTCTCGTCGCGTCTTCCCCGGCTGGGGCTCAAGCCCAGCGCCAACTACACCAACGCGGGCGGCATCCGCAGCGTGTCTGGCGCCACGGACAAGTCGACTGCGTCCACGCTGTCGTCCGTGTACAGCACCATGTCTTCCGGTGCCCCGCCCTCGCTTGGCTCTTTGCCGAGCGGCAACAACACAATGGAGGATGAGATCCAGGCCGAGCTCGCTCGCCTCGGAAACCCTCAGCCGTACATGCGATACTACTCGCCTCCACGCAGCAAGATGATCTGAAGATTTACAGCGAGGGCCACGGACCCTCGCTCGGTGGATTGCTATCACGGCATAGTAATGACATAGACGCGCCTTTGGCGGCGTGTTCATGATGGTTGTTGGACGCTGTGTCCGAGTTTTACCCTCGCCTGTTCGTGAGCAAGTCGAGTTGAGGCTAGACAATAAGCGCCGTGATGTTTGGCTGCGCGTAAATGTGCCGGCCTGCGCCCTTGCCCACAGCGTGGTTCGTCTGCTACGCGTGCTGCATGGTAGGACCTCGCAGCCTCCCTCTTCTTGACGCATTGTTGCTCTGGGTATATGGTGGCTAGGCGCGATCCAACGCGCCGTCGAGCTGCCGCGTCTTGGAAGGTCATGACGCTGTTCTGGGTATCTTGTGCGTGTATCGAGAGGACGTCACGCGTTCATCCGCGCACACGCTTCCTCGCGCCATTGATGTGCCTCCTCGCAATGGTGGCGGAGCCCTTGAGGCCGTTGGACACGTCCTGCTGGTGGGCGAGCCTAGATTCGTTGGCGAGACGCTGCATGTAGATCAAGAACGCCAGCAGCACGTAGAGGTCGGCGGACTTGGAGAGACGAACGTTGGGCGGCAGATGCGCACGAACGAGCTTCTTGATGAGTGAGCGTGCCGGGAGCTTCATGTTTGTAGCTGCAAGAGAAATGGCATGTGTGTCGGATGGAGGTTGAGATGAAGGAATGGAGCATCGGTGTTGGAATCCCAAACGACGCGCCGCGGCGAGCTAGGTTGGCAGTCACGTGCCACGCTGCAGCCGCAAAAGTGGAGGAAATGCGCAGCTGCACTTCCCCAACACGTCAGACAAGGAGAACAGTGCTCGAGCCATGCTTCCCTTGCCGCATCGCTTCGTTCTCAACCTCTCACAGGATATACGACTTCACGATGTCTTCGGAAGCAGGACCGTCCAACACCACGTCGTCGCTGAAGCGATCCAAGCTCTCATCTGTCGTGCTGGATAGCCACTCATCGACAGGCGTGGGCAGCAGCATCAGCCTGTGAGCATGCGGCTTCCTACGTACTTTTTTGGCTTTCCGCATCACTGACATCCCTGCTGCTACTACTGTGGCTCACAGTCATCCCCTCCCGATCTTGAACATCTCGGAGCACCTCGTCCGCACAAGGCTACAGAGCAACAATGCTGAAACCACAGGTGCGCCTTTTCCAACCACCTTTGTGCTCCAATAGCGCTTCGGATGCTGACCCGGTGTTGTGCCTCTCTATTCTCGCAGTATACGGTGTGCTCCTAGGGACACAGCAGGGCCGTGAAATCGATATCCAAAATTCATTCGAGATCACACTGGATGCTACGGCGTCAACGGACTCTCCGCCGGTAGTCAACCATGCATTCCTAAAGGCGCGCCAGTCGCAGTACAAGCAGGTCTTCCCCACGCTCGACCTGCTCGGGTGGTATACGGTGGGCGAGGTACCAACGCCACGCGACCTCGATATCCACAAGCAGCTGTTGGCGTACAACGAGACGCCGCTGCTCGTCCAGCTCTCGCAGACCGTCGCCTCGTTCGAAAACGCAGAGACCACAGGAGAACTGCCGATCCGCGTATACGAATCGGTCGTCGAGGTCGTACAGGGCGAGACAGCCAGCTTCTTCGTACCTACAGGCTACAAGATCGAGACGGGAGAGGCGGAGCGTATCGCCGTCGATCATGCAAGCAAGGCGGGCGCCGAGTCGGGCCAGGATCAGGAAAGCACAAGTAGGTGCTCACCGCTGCCCGAAGAACTGACCCGGATGTATTGCTGACACTGTAGTCTTTTGAATCTGTGTTCATTCGACAGTGCTCGCGAGTATGCAAGCACAGCACAGCGCGATCGGCAAGCTCAACGACCGCATCGTCCAGGTGCTGAGCTATCTGCGTGCCATCCAAGACGGCCAGGCCGCTTGGGACCACGAGGCGCTGCGTCAGATCCAAACTGTCGTCGCCAATCTGCCCAACACCGTGCTCCCAGAGCTGCAAGACGAAATCCTGCGGGTAAGTACGAGGAGCAAGCCCGAGCAGCTGTCTCTGGCATCGGGCAGCTGTCTTGCAAAGGCCATCTCGATTGAGCTTCCTTTGATCTTATCGCTGATCTGATCTGCCTCTGTCTTCGCACCGAATTGCCAGGATCACAATGACGTGCTGTTGACCAACTACCTCTCGGTGCTCACCGAGAGCCTGCACACCATGAACGAGGTAGGTTCCGGCGGCCCGGCTTTGCGCTGCGTTGGCCCGAGACACGAGCGAGTCTCGAACACGCAGTGTGAGCCGGGCATCGACGGTTCGCTCCCACGCCTACGCAGAGTTTGCTGACCACAGAGCCATCTTGTTTCCCCTTGTGCGTGCCTGTGCGGTTGCGACGATGTTCCGATCGGCCTTCTGCATGCTTTGCCGATGGAACGTTCTGTCGCTGTAACTCGCTCGTTTGCCCTCGTCGCAGCTGACGGACAAGTTCGAACTGGTCCAGGCAGGTGGCAAGCAAGACAGCGATGCGGTCGGTGGTGCGTCGGTCTCAGGGCCACAGGGCCGCAGAGGTGGAGGCGGTCGCAGCTCGGCGCTCCGCGCCGTGTACTGACCATCTCAGCGTCATGTTGCGTCGCATGTTCCAGTCGCAGAAGCACGTGCTTTCTGCACTCCAGACCGGCCGGCAATCCACGTGCATGGTGACCACGGTCCAGACTCAAAATGGCCGCGATGGTGCTGTGTTGCTCTTCGGAGCTGTGTGCTGAGTGGAAGAAACTAAGATTCGGGAGTGAGCCTGGACTCGGCGTGATTGTCGGCATGGACTCTCCGAACGGGTACGCCACACTTTGACATCGAAGTGAGCTTGGTTGGGACAATGGCGACGGTGCGCGCCGGTGTGCTGGGTCTGGACTTCTAGAAGCCTGGTGCGCACGAGGACGTTTAGGTTATCTGAGCGTTCCATGAGGTTGGACACGACCGCGATTACATCGATGTGCGGTGCTCGAACAGTTGAAGTGGCCGTGGGAGAGGCCGGTCACGGCGAATTTTAGGCGGCGCAGCCGGCCGATCAAGATTCGCGAACGGTCTCGACCCGCATGGACTCTCACGCGCTCGGGTCCAACTTCTGCCGGAAGACTCGGGCGTCTGTCGCTTCTGAGTTCGCACACTGAGCGAGCACGATCGACGGGTCACGCCTAGGAAGGACCGAGAGTACGAAGGACGGACTAATCCGAGGGTTGCAGCTATCGACAACACATGGGACTTTCACGATGGAAGGGCGTGGCAAGACCTGCCGAGGCGAAACTTCAGACTTGTTAGATCGGCATAATACAACAAACTTGATTTGGTCGGCTCCGAATCGGATGGTCGAAGGTGCCATCTTCGGACGCTTGCAGCGGCTTGCACGACGCAAACGATGTGCTTGCTTCGGCATGCGTGCACCCGAGCCACGGTTGCGGATGGGGAGGTGCTTATTGGGCGGGGAAGAAGCTTGTCGCGACACGGTGAATCGTTAGAACTCCGGTTCGCCGTCTGGCAGCATGCGTCCACTCGCCTGTAGCCACGCTAGCATTTTTGGTTCTCCGACGGCCCTTCCGCTGCACCTCAACGTAACCACTGTAGCTGCGAGCTTCCGCACCCGGGTGAAGAAGATAACGGCACCTGTGGGTTGAGTGTGCCGCGTTGCCTTACGCCGCGACTTCTAGGGCATCTCTGTGTGCATTCGAGAAAGTCAATCGCGGGACGCCATAGTCAGGACCGAATGGCTGCAGACGCATCAAGTGAGCCAGAAGGTCAGCGACTGCCAAGCAGGCCAAGCAGAGGGACAGCTCGCCTGCGGGCTGATGTGAGACGATACCGATCGACTTGGCGGATGAGACGCGTCGCATAGCGAATCGGGTAAGATCTCAAGCTCAGCCGTCCGATTCATGCTTGTCCGGATCCGACTCGAGGAGTGGCGTGAGGAGCACGTAGGCGCCGGATAGCGCAGCACAGAGCCACCTCTGAGCAAGGGCAGGCGGCAGGCATGAAAGCGGGCGGCAGGCAGGGTCTCGCAACTGCTTGGAAGAGTGACCTTTCTAGTGGAAGCGAGGTTCGGAGTTGGCGAGCCCAGCGAGGTCAAGATGAGACCCGCTGGAGGGGAGCATGCAAAATCTCGCGGAGCCTGATTTAAGTCGAGCAAAACAAGCCCAGTGGGTTGAATTTCCAGACAGGAGGTGCGCCGCGCGTCAGGCGCCAGAGACCGAGTCTAGGCAGGGTCTCAAAAGAGGCAGTCCAAGTTTGATTCGGCCAAATGCGCCAGGGATATGCCACAGCGACCGTCTGTCGGCCCGCTCCCGAGTAGCCTATGGTCATGATGTGCCGCCGACGAGCCGTCAACACAGCACCTGATGCAGTCGTCGACGCATTGACTCGCATTGTCTCATCTTGCGTGCTCCTAGCATCTCGTCGCCTGGTTGGTCGGTCGCAGAACTTGCTCGCAAAGTGACTGGGACCCTCAGTCCAAGCCCATCCGAATCGCTCGGTTTTTCGGCATCCTCGGTCCGATAATGCGCCGTCCAAGGCCGAGCAACGCGCCACACGTCTCTCGCCATTCTGCACGCCAAGGTGATGTTTCGGCTGATGCAAGGAGCTCGCCAGTCGCTTTGCTACCTCAATTTATGCCGCACAACACCCGCGCCTCCCGCATTGTCCCGAGTCTTTGATGCAACGCCACCGTGCTCAATCCCGTCATGAGAAAGAAATACGTCACTACAGAGCTGTTGATGCATACTGTAGGACCTTCGCGGGATTTGGCACGGCTATACAGACTGTATGCAGTTCCGCTGCATCGCCGCGCTCGGCGCTTGAAGTCAGCCGCGTTGAAACTCAGATCTGCGTGCGCCGGCACACAACTTTTTCGGCGTCGCCCACCAAGACCTTTCCTGCTCTACAGTAGCACATTGAGATCAGAGGGGGCAGATTGGTGGTCCGCCATGAGGACCACGCCGACGACTCGCGTACAGAGTTGCAAGGCGTTCTACTGCACTCAGCTCCGCCATGCTCAGCACCCGAGCACGCCCCATTGGGTTTCTTACAAGCGAGGCAAGCATGCATAACGAGCAGCGTGGTTGGATCGGTCTGACCCGGTGCATTTCCCGGATGAATAGCCTGGGCCTGGCTCTCGCCGAAGCCGCTCGTCATTGCCCAGGTGCTGCCAACTCTTTCTTTCTTCGAAGGGACCTTTCAGGTAGCAGGCTGGAACCGAGCGCCCTTTGCGCGCCTGTCTCGTCCAGCTGCGCCCGATGTCGGCACTGCAATCTAGTCTGTTCCTCGCTGCCTCGGCGGCCACGTTGCTTTCTCACCGAAGACCTCGTCGTAGTCGAAAGCTCACAAATCGACTCCAGCCCGAAAGATGCGGCGGGGAAAGGGACTGGCGGTCCTTTCGCGGGTGGCTGGCTTGTTCCAGCGCTCGCGGTTGGAACCACAAAGCCTGCACGCCGCGGCTTTTGAAGTTGACACTGATGATTGGCATTCGTGGCATTTGGAGATGCATCGAGAAAAAACCGCTATTTTTTCTCCACGGAAGAACCGAGCGGCAAGGTCGAGCCTCGTGGCTCAGGGATCGCGAGACCTTTGGACCGAGGATCCAGACCAAAAAGCCCTCTGCCCACCCGCCTGTGCGGCTGCGAGGGAAAAGGGACCAAAATTCGCCTAGCTTAGCCTCCAGACGACTGACAAGACACTCTGACGCGCGGCTCTCGTTGCTGTTGCCTCCGACGGACCTGGGATCGCTCGTGCTACTGCCATATTCCAGACCCTTTGCCCGCGGTCCAGGCTGCAAGTGTCAGCGATCCATCTCGACTGCTCGACCAGCTGGCCTGGCGGTTGCCAACTGGCATTCTTGTTACGCGATCCGGACTAGCGCAGGACCCAGACCCTGACGGCCCAGTTGCAGTCTGCCGACGCCGTGGACGCGCTCAGATTGAAGTTGCATGGTCTACGATTCGGATTCGGGGTCGGAGGCCATGAGAATCCTCGCAAAATGCAGAGCCGCCAGCCACGGCGGGATTGCAATTCGTTGGACGGCTCTGTATTTCAATTTTGCCTCGGCATGTACCTCCGCTCAGCTCAGGAACTCGAGGGACTCGCGGGTTTTGGCCGCTGCAGGATTGACCAAGAGGGCTGCATCTTGGTGTTTCGCTCCCCGCTCCCCCTCGTTATTGAAATCGCAACTAAATTTGCTCTATTGTACTCACAAGGTGGACCGGTGCAGTGGATCTTTCCTCTCCCGAGGCGCGCCACTGCTCTGCTGCACTGCAACCGGCTAGCCTCCTCTCACGCATCCTCCCATCCGCTCTGCCTGGCCCTGCCTGGCCTTGCCCCCCAAGGCTTGCATCCTCTAATCCTCTGCCCGCCCGCCCACATTTCCTTTGGCAACTGGCCTCCCTCTCCCCGCGCTCTGTTGAGCCTACCTAGTAAATTCGTGAGCCGGTCGCCTGCGTGGGAGACGAGCGGATGCTCAAGCAGACTCGCAGGGCCAGCCTCGAAATCCCCCTTGCATCTCGGTGTCATTGCTCTGTACCGCTCTGCGCAATCCCGCATTTTGGACCCCTCTTCGTGCTTCATCCCCTCCTCACCTACGCTTCGTACATCATCTTCCCATCCTCATCAGACGTTGGCACTGTCTCCTCATTTCTCATCGATACTCGCATCCACCCTTCTCTTTATCAGCACCGACGCATGCGCACACCATCGCTCTCATACTGGCCACCATCCAACAACGTTTCAGCACGCACGATACTTTATCCTGTCTGGAACTTGGTTCGCCGAGCGTGACCTGATCCTTTGCCGTGCACCATAAGACGCAGTTCGATCATACTCGGGCATTTATCTCGCCTCTTGACACCATTTTGCCTCGTCAACCGTCCTGTTCCACGCCGTCAACATCAGCCACCGTCGTACCATTCGCTGCATCACGTTGTGTCTATTCGCCAATCGTCAGCCCACCGAACTTGTCGTGACCTTGCATTGCTCTCTGCTCTTTCACCACACGAATCTGCCTATCAGACGAGCGCTTGTCGGTTGATACTGCACAGCCCCGTCAATCGAGGCAAGCGGAGCAGAAGCATCCTGCTGCTTTGGCAAACGCCATGTCTGCCGTCGCCACTCGTCGCGCTTCCTTGACACCATCCTCGCCAGCATCGCGTCGAGGGTCCTGGGTCGACGTCCCCATCGTCAGCGCGCCCTCCTCACGTCGCGGCTCGCGTGTCGACTTGACCATCAACACTACCGGTTCGACCAGCGTCGCCTCGCCTGAATCGCTTTCAGCGTCCAGCCAGACCAAACTCTCTATTCATCAACTTCTCGGCAGTCTCTCGCACGTCTCGGACTCCCAATCACGAATGTCATCTCCTGGAAGTTCGCGCTCGCCCATGACTAGCGAGTCGCACACTGGCAAGCGCAAATTTGACGCTGATGCCGACTTCTCGAGCCCCTTCCTTGCCTCTTCGGCCGCCGAGATTCAACTGCCCTCCGATCCTCTCCGCCGGGCGAGCATCATCAACCTGGCCACCGCGGCTGCTGCTGCCGTCCTGCAATGTCAGGTAGGACAGCGCCACATGTCGACGCTCCCGGAGCAGGACCAGAAGCGTCAGCGCGTCGAGCAGCTCGAGATGCTCATTGAGCAGGCCCGCAAGGCAAGCGACCGCACCAAAAACGTCGACAGCAACGGACAGGCCGAAAGCGCATCCCACAACGTGGCCATTGCCAATGCCCTCGCCAACCACCTCGGTCTCTCACCTCAGCCATCGGCACCCTCAACCCCGGCCGCTGCCACACCAGTTCCTTCTTCTCCAACCAAGGCGCCAGCATCAGCTCTTGCCGCGCCTCCCACACCAACGGCGCCCAAGAGCCCATTATCTGCCGAGCCGATGACTGCCGAACGCCTCGCTGCCGATGCCGAGGAAGAGAAGGAGTCTGGCGCAGCTGCCTCCGTCCAAAAACCTCGCAGCGATGAGTCCGAGGCCAAAGATGCGCAACGGACTACTGCGACGGCGTCGAAGAGTGCTACTCCGACTATCGTACTCAACAAGGGTCAAGCCGACGAGCCATCCTTACTCGACAAGCTGCCTGCCGAGCATCAGCGCGAGTGGCAATCGACAGTAACGAGCGAGAAGTTTCTGGACGAGGCCAAGGAAGTCGCCACCACGTACAGCCGCTTCTATCGCTTCGAGAAAGAATGGGCGCAAAAAGCGCTCGAATTGGAGCGTCGCCGAAGCTCGGTACGCATCGACCCGCTTTCGCGCCTGCCACCCGGCAATGCGCCGCTTCCCACCGATATTCCGAAGAGCGGGCCCACCTCGCCACAGCAGCACTCGGCGCCCGAGTCCCGCATTATGTCGCGGGGGACATCGCCATTTGGCGACTTCTCGGCAGACTCTGCCACTCGAATGTCGCACAGCGTGCCCAGCGGTTCATTTTCGTCGTCGCATCGCGGCTCATCGAGTGGCCTCGCCAACGTGCTGTCCAACTTTGCCGAGCTGATCGAGCATCGTCAGCGCTCGTGCTCGGGATTGGAGGCGCTAGCCAAGCAGGCCAAGGAGCTGCCCGTCAAGCGACTCAGTCAGCCCAATCCGCAGTTCCGCACGACCTTTGGCGAATTCTCATGGTCCAAAGACTCGCACGGAGGCGTCAAGGCTGGCTCGCAGACCATCGATGAAGTCGACGCGGACTCGGACGTGTCTTCACCAGCGCAAGACGATGGTTCCGTCGGCGGCGAACCGGCAGCTGCGCAGTCGATCAAGGCTGAGCCTAGCGCTGCGCGCTTGCAAGTCAAGTCGGAAAAGAAGATCAAGGAAGAGGCAGCGGATCCCGAGGCCGACGGCCCGGCCACGCCGCGCTCGACCATGAGCATCGCCAGCATGCTCTAAGCTGTCCTTCCCTCTCCTGGGGCCACGTCGGAAGTTCCGACAACAACGTCACTCTTTAACACCAGCCTTGCCCGTCTTTTGTTCTTCCCTCGCCCCTTATTCCCTTCCCCCCGCTCTCTCGCCAAAAGTCTCTCAGATTGTAGTCATGTCACCGTGTACTTGTATCCAAGCACTCATCGTTCCTTGTCGCCCTATCCACGCTCTCGGGCCATCCGTCGTGTCAGCACTGCCGCTCGTGTGCCCGTCAATCCATCCCTCTCGCCTGCGTGCGGGCGAAATGGACTTTTTTCCCGTTCTCAAGTGACTGCGCTTTTGTATGATTTGGGACGTGTTGGGAGATGCGAGAGCAAAGTTTGAATTTTGGGGACTGGATTGGATGCGATTCTTTACAAGCGGGTCTTAGCAAGTGACGAGTGGGGTGCTGGGCGGAGGAAGGCTTCAAAGTACTTTTCGATGGCCTCGAAGCCGGACTGGGCCTGGTCGAGCGGGGTGATGGCACCGACGTAGCCGTCTGGGCGTACGATGACGATTCCGCCGTTGGGCAGGCCCCACTTTTCGTGGAGGGCGCCGACAAACTGGTTGTCGAGCGTCACCTTGAATGCGCCATGGCCGGCCTCGATGTCGTCGCAGTAGAGCATGCTGGCGAGCGCACCAAGGTGCTGCACTTGCTCGAGCTCAATGTCGAAGCGCTGCGCCTTGACAACGAGCAGCATGTGGAAGAAGGGGTTGGCTTCGCTCGACAACTCGCCGGCAAGGCCGGTGTTGAGCGAGGTGGGCAGCTGGTGGTACGCCTTATTCTGCAGCAGCATCGCACGGTTGTTGGGACGGAAGCGGTTCACAAACGAGTGCGGCGACGCAAGGTGCTTGGCAAACGCCTCGAGATGGCGCATGTTCTTGGCAAGATCGCCAGCACACACGTACAGCCTGAAGCCGCCCGGTGCGGTGAACTGGATCTCGTGGATCATGCGCACCGGCTGCGAGTTGCTCCAGCGCGTCGCCCACGCCGGCTGCAATCGACAGCCGGGCTCGAGCTTGTCGGTAATCTTGGCCACGCCCAGCTTGGACGGGTCGCGGTGGTTGAGCACGTTGTCCGCGTAGATCACGCCGGCACCCGTGGTGAACGCGGCGTTGCGGCGCTGGATGTTGATGAAGTGCTCGCGCTTCTCGGCCTCGCTCATGGTCGCCACCTCGGGCGTGTTCTTGGGCACCTCGCCCGAGAAGAGCGCCGAGTATTCAGAGTCAAAGTCGATGAGCTGCTTGCCCGTCGCCCATCGCTCGTCGTGGTATGTGCCGAGCAGAGTGTCCGGGTCAGCCAGACCCTTCTCGACCAGGTTGATGCGCCACGCCAACGCTTGCGAGTCGATGATGGCCGTGTTCATGCCCTGGCCCGCCTTGGGCGAGTGGGTGTGGCATGCATCGCCGGCGAGCAGCACGCGGTGAGCAGGGAACGCCGAGCCGCCCTTGGTCTTGCCTGCGGGAAGCGAGTAGCGCGAGATGAGACGCTGTCCGATCGGGTAGCACGTGAACCACTCGACGCCCTTGAACTTGAAGTCATACGGGTGGGCGATCTCCTTGATGGCCTTCATGACCATCTCGGCCGTCACCTTGTCGCGCGCGTCGAGTGCCGACTCCTTGCTCTTCTCGCCGCCGAGACGGTTGACCTGCGTGTAGCAGCGGATGATGGGCTCGCCCTTTTCGTTGTTCTCGCGCGGGAAGATGTAAAGCGCACCGTGGTTCTTGGAGTGGATGGCGGCGATCTTGCGGACATCGGGGAAGTTGGTCTCGACGACGCAGTCGAGCGCAGCCCAGAGCGTGTCGACCCAGTCGCCGTTGAAGGTGAATTCGTGGCGCTCCTCGAGCGTCTTTCGCAGGCGGGAGCGGCCGCCGTCGCAGCCGACGAGGTACTTTGTGCGGATCGTCTTGGTCTCGCCCGTGGGCTTGATGATGCTGATGGGTGCGCCGCCCTCGTTGGTGGACTCGAGCACCGGCTTCATCTTCTCGAGCGTGACGGTGACGGGGTAGGTAGGGTCGTCGGTCATCTCAAAGTTCTGGTAAGCCCAGGGGCGCGTGACGCGCTGGCCGTGGCGCTCCATGTCGCGCAGGAAGCCGCCCTCGATGAGGCCCTGCTGCAGACCGAGCGTGCAGTTGTCCTGGATCTCCATGTCGGTGGGGAAGGACTGGACGCGGCGTGTGCGCTCGATGCCGCGCTGGCCGTCCGAGCGAGGGTCCCAGAAGGTACGCTCGTACGAGGGTGCGCTGCGGTCAAAGAATTCGGAGCCGAGCGGCTCCATGTTCTTGAGCACCTCGATGGTTCGTGGCTGGATGCCGTCGGCGCGGCCTGCGGTGGTGGGCTCGGATCGCTCGTCGATCACGAGCACGTCGAAGCCGCCAAAGCGCGCTAGCGAGGTGGCGAGCATGAGACCGGCCGGGCCTGCACCGATGATGGTCACGTCCCACGAGGTGCGGTCGATGTGTGTGAGTGGGTCAGGGTAGTTGTGTGTGCCGTGGGCATGGTGGCCACCGGCCTTGGCCTCTTCGACCACCTGTCCCGGTGCTGAGAACGCCTGTGTCGGCATGATTGTGCTTGTTGTATGAAGATGCTTGTCGCCTTGCCTTGATGTCGCTGGAAGGACGAATGGGCTGGAAGGGTCCTGTGGGAGAGCGTCGAACCGTTTTGCGCGAGATGGTGTGTGACGGACAGACCGAGCTGCAATCGGTGGGGTCTTATACCGCCGTGTTCTGCATCGTGCCTCGCAGCACCGGCTCACCCTGACCTGGAGTTGACGGCAACGTTGAGCTGCACGGCGCTTTCTCCACCTCCTCGCGGCATCCAAGGTCGACTTTTTCGCGATCCGCTCAACTGTCACACGGATTTGACGGAGACGCACGCCGAACCGAAGCTGTGCCTCTGTGTCTCTGTGCTTCGGTGCCTCTGTGTCTCTGAGCCTCTGGGCCTCTCTGCCTCTGGGCCTCTGTGACCTGATGACTAAAAAATCGAAAAATAAGGCACAGCTCAGCGCGACGGCGCCGGTCCGACTGAGGGAGCACGGGATCTGCAGCAGTGCATGCATTCCGTGGGGTCGAGCTGCGAGGCCAGCCCAATTTCGACCAGCTCTCCGTTTTTTCCGGTCGCGCTCTGCTGTCATAAGAATTGATGTCCTCTTCACGCAGTTCGGCCCCACCTGAGCCGGCCGTATTTGCTGTCCGGCGGTATTCTCGCGCGATTGGCCAAACCTTCATGTCGTATTAGCCACGGCCTAGCTCAGGGTTGTCACGGCAATCAGTTCACCTGGCGCTAGTGACGGCTCATCGTCTTTTCCCCGATTCGCGTTGGGCTCCCTCGCCGGATCTGCCCATCCCAAGACCGGCGTCTCCTGGCCGAGTGGGACCTTGCTCCATCTTCATGCACAGTCCCGCTGATCTCAACGCGCGGTTATTCTGAGATAAGAGCAGACGTAGATGCCTTGCATTCGTGTGACACTACAGAATCAGAATGCCCGTAGGCTGGTTGTGGATCGGCCAAAGGATCCCGAGTCGCCCTGCTGCTCGCGGCGCTTCTCCTGGCGGAAGGCATCCTGCTCCGCCTGGCGCTTGAGCGTCTTGGATCGAGTCGCAAGCGCGTCGACATGCTTCTTGCGTGCCTGCTCGAGCGCACTTCTCGCCTCGGCAGCTTCCTTCTTCCTCGACGACACGATGACGCCGCTCTTGTCGTCGAGGTTGATGAGCAGCCGCTCGAGAATGTGATTCGAGATGCACTGCTCGTACGCACGCGTCAGGCTCGATGCCTGTGACGTCGCGTCCTGCAGCCACTTGGTAGCGAAGCGTGCCGCTTCGATGATGAGACCATTGTCGATCCACACGCGGAGCAGCACGTCGCTGTTGCCAGTGCGGCTGAACCATTCCGTAAGCCACGAAGGCAGCGAAGTGTGATCCAGCGCTGAAGCGCGCGCCAGCACCACGCGATAGTATCGTCCGTCTTCCTCCGAGTCGTACATCTCGAGGTGGTGGCGCACGTATCGCCACGCGCGCTCGGCTGCCGCACCTTCCCAACTCGCCGACTTTTCGGACAGCGTCAGGAACACCGCTTCGGGCTCGAGTAGATCCGCGTCCGCCTCTTCCAGCTCGGCGATCTCGGGATGCACCTTCTCCTCGTCCTCCGCTGCTTTGTCGCCGTTCACCCGCTTGCTCTCCGCGGGTCGCTTGAGTCGGTCACGCTCAACCTTGGCGCGGGTCAGGGCGACGGCCTTGATGGTGAGTGCCGCAAAGATGGGCGTCATGTCCACGCCCAGGCACCACGCCATGCCGAATGCCGAGTCGAACGAGTCGCTGTTGACAAAGAGCAGCACCGCATCCGACGGGCGCAGCACTGTCGTCGAGTACGCCAGATCCGGATACCTCTTGACCAGCTCCAGACGTGCCAGTGCAAGCGTATACTCGCGACGCACGTCTTCGACCGAGACCACGCGGATCTCGCGTACGCGCTGGCTATACGCTGACGCTGGAATGTATCGCGTGAGGCTGCTTGTCTGCTTGCTTCCGGCGCCTGTGCGCACCGAGGCCGCTGCATCGAACAGCGAGTCGCTACCAGCCGCCGACTCTTCCGGATCGGCGGCGTGCGCGAACCATGCATTCTCGTGCTTGAGCATGGTGAGCGCGTTGATCGCTGCCAGGTAGCTCTGTGCCTGCTCGACGGCCACCACCATGAAGCGCTCCAGCGGATCGGTTCCATCCAATCCCGCCGAAGCTGCCCTGTGCAGCTCCCCCATTCGCTCCGCGTGCTGGTACATGACTGCGCCCGCCGACTTGAGGTCGCCTCGGAAGACGTGATACGAGTAGAGCACCGAGTAGTAATTTGGAACCGACAGCGGGTCTGAGTTGCGCGCCTTGAACGAGAGCGTTCTCTCCACCTCGGTCTGGAGCCCTGGGAAGGTGAAGTGCAGGAGCGGCTGGATGTGACCCTCCTCGCACATGACGCTCACCAGGTTGCGCAGGCAGTCCTTGCGCACCCCTTCGTACGGCGTTGCCATGATCGTGGCGTACGCCGCCTCAAAGTCGTCCAGCGCCAGCTGGCAGCGGAAGATCTTGAACCACACCTCCTTGGGCCCGGCGAGCCTGGCCGCCTCGGCCTCGGCGGCTGGTGAGCCCGTCTTGGCGATACGCTTGTCCGCGTACGTGCCAACGGCGTCAATGCTCGCCTGGCAGAACCTGATCACATGCTCCACCGCCTCGAGCGGCTCGAAGAAGAGCGCTACATGGCGGTAGTAAGCCGCTACGCGCTCCTCGCCTTCCGCCGACGCGATCGACGAAGGGAGCAGCTCCAGCAGCCCGCCGGACGTGCGGCCGCGCTGGTGCGCCTGCATCTCGAGTGCGCTGATCACCTTCTCGAAGCAGGCACTTGCTTCGTCGAGTCTCTGCATCTGCACCAATGCTCGTGCGCGTACGTACTCGCCGGCAGAAGTCTCGGGAAAGCTCGACAGCAGCATCTCGGCTGCCAGCGGATATCCCTGCACGAGGATTGCAAACGCGATCGAATTGTGACGGTCATTCGCGTACGGGAGCATCGGTTTGCCGCCGGCGGCCATCGAGTCGCGCAGATCTGACAGACCAAGAGACCACAGGCCTCCCAGCACAGCTGTCTTGAGCGACAGAGCCAGCCCACTGTCCCGTGCGGCCGGGCTCGAGAGGCGAAGAAGTTCATCTCGGACGCACTGGTGGAGGAGCGTGGGAGCGGCAAAGTGGTGAGGCTCGCGGCTCTTGCGCCCGGCGACCGACATCTGGTTGAGCTTGGCCACGATCGAGTCGGCCTCGGCAGCATCGGTGGCGTCGCGCGCGACCTGCACAGCTCCATCAGTTCGTGCCAGCTGCAGCGCTGCACCGAGCGACTGGAAGACGCTGAGCGCCGCAGCGATCTGCGTGCTCTCGTTCTCCACCACATCCGCCATTCTATCTTGCGCTGCGAGAGCAGTGATTAGGAGCAGGAAGGAGACCGAGAGGCGATGTCGCGACGCCAAGGTTTGCGCCAGCGAGTCTGCCGTCAAAGCTGATCCGAGGTCAGTCGAGGCGACGAGTGATGCCGACGAAGCACGCTCTGACTGGCTAGCGACTTCGCTGAGGAGCACTGACATGTCGGTCAAGGTGCTGTCCAGGCTGGCGCCCAGCTCAGATGCGACGCGCGCAACGATTTCGCTGGCGTCCTCGCCGCCAAGCGCCGCGAAGTTGTTGGCCCAAATGTCGGCGACGGCTTCCTTGACCGAAATTGTCAAGGGACTCGATAGGAGGGTCTGTAGCCCGGCGGCGAAGGCCTCGAGCTCTGGCGCTGTGAAGCAGGCACACAGATCAGCTGCAGATTCCAGCAGGGTGAGCACCTCGGCCACCGTGGCAGAGGTCCGACCCAACGTCGGCAGGATGTAGGTAGGGTGCGTATCCGCAGCGTGAATGAGTAGAGCGCGCTCCTCCTTGGCCGAGTCGACACTTGGAGCGCCACCAAGGCGCAATTTGCCCGACGCCGTGAAGAGGCGCCTTTGCAAACGCTCGATAATACTTGCTTCGTCCTCGTTGACCGGGAGCGCAATGGTGTCGCGGCTGACAACAAGCGGAACTACGACGTCGCCCCGCGCTGCCACAGCGTCCAGCGCAGGCGCCGGAAGCGAGAGGCCGATTGGCCACCTTGCCGACGTCTCGATCTGCTCGGCCAGACCAACGAAGCGCATCCATTCGCGGACACGCGCGGCATACAGCTTTTCGTACATCGGACCGCCGGTGCGTGGATCGTTTTCGAGCTGACATCCGCTCGCAACCACCGCGGCGACCTCGTCCCTCAAGCTCGCAAACAGCGTAGATGGCTGTCGGGACGATTCGGCCACCACCTCCTTGTACGTCGAAAGTGCGAGGCGTAATGTCGCTTTGGAGAAGCGGCCGGGCTCGAGGACGCGGTCGAGGAAGATTTCGGCAGCGTCGACGACCTCCTTCGTGGCGTCGAGCGTCGCCTCGAAGTCCTCTCCGTGCAAGGGCCTATAGATTCGCTCGGATGCGACGGTGCGCCAATCGTCTTTTGAGAGGTCTTCAGCCGTCGATCGCACGCTCATGGAGCTTTCGTCTGGGTTGGCAGACTCGACGCCAACCTTGGCGTACTTGAGCACCGGCCCGGCGCCTGCATCCCACAGCGCCCACATGACCCAGCCGTCATCGCGTCCGCCTTGGGGCGTGAACACGACATCGCGCAGCTCGACGTTGCGGATACACGTGTCGGCGTCACATTGCTTCTGCCAGAGCAGCGTCATTTCGCCGAGGCCTCCCGACGATCCCTTTGCGTCTTCGAGCTGGACGCCGTACAGGGCGAAGAAGTTGCCAGATGGTGGTGAAGCAGGAATGTAGGCGAGGACATAGAGAGCGTATCCATCGCCCTCATCCGCACCTGGAGTAAAGACCTTGATGTAGGGTCGTGAGACGGTGCTGAAGAAGGCCTTGGTGTCGGAGGAGTCCGATGCGCCCGTATTGTCGTCTTCGGCTACGACGAGCTGTCGATCGCTGGACAAGAGCGAGTCCATCTGGAGAGGGAGGTCGATGGTGCGGATGCATGAATCGGTCAAGAGATTCCACACGCGCAGCTTCCGGTCGCGGCTTGCAGCAAATGCGAGTGCGCTGCCAACGTCGCCCGGATAGACATCGAGCGAGAGCGCATAGCTGGGAGACGACTCGGAGTCGGAAGCAGCGTTGGACCTGCCGAAGAAGCGCGAGACGCCCGAGAGGAACGAGGTTGGACGCAGGACAGTCTCCTTCCATGCACCGTCGTTTGCATCTCTGCCGGTCGATAGGGAGCGGCTGAGCTTGACGATGGTGCCATCGGCGCACGTGACGAGAGCGAGGCCCGAGTCGACGGGGTAAAGTTGTGCTGCATTCGCTGTACCGCGGAGTGACGCAGCCAGGACCGACTCGGAGGATGCGATGCTCTGGATGCGGTATTCGGACGACCAGTCGGATGCAAGGCGAGAGTCGTGGAACAGGTACGGCGCCGCAAAGACGAGTCGATACAGAAAGCCTGTCGTGGTGACCGCGATGACGTGAAGGCGATTCGATGCCGGATCCACAAACAGGCCGAGTCCTGGAAGCAGCGGCGCTGGGAAGAGAAAGGTGCGCGCAGGTTCCGAGGCAAGTTTGGGATGGAGTGAGTTTGAGAAGGAATGGTCCTTGGATGACGCAGCGGGAGTCGAAGGCTGGGTCTGAAGGCTGGACCATCGCAGCTCGAGTTCTTTGCCTCCAGCCACGACGCGCGCCAAAATGTATCCGCCGTCGAAGCGGTTCGAGGAGGACGAGGGGAAGTAAAGACGCGCGTCGACGGCGTGGTGTGCGGCTATGCTGACGGGTTCATGCTCGTCCGAGACGGCGGGATGTTGGGGCGTGGGTACTGTGATTGTGTCTTCGTCATGGCTGTGAGTACCGAGGAGCGGTGCTGGGGCGACCAGCGACGCCGAAGCGAGCTTGTACGGTGTGTATGGCAGAGGCATGGTCGCAGAGGAGCGTCGCACTCGACGTGCCGCGTGGCAGGTGGTGATCGATCGAGGAGGTCGCACGACCGATCTAAGCTTCCGCCTTCAGCCGTCCTAGTTCCTCTGGCGTCGCTGAGGGCGCAGCTGTGCTGAGGTCCAAAGAGAAGTGCGAGATCAGACGACGATGTCAGAAGCAAAGGATCCGTATGCTGGGACGAGGTGGAGAAGGTCGCAGAGCCAAGTCGTGTTACCCGCACCCTACCCTCAGAAGGACGCGATGCGGACCAAAAATTGAAGTCCAACCGATCACGTGAGAATCGGGGGCCATCTCGCTCGAGACAGGCAGATCTTATTGCGATCTTACATTCAGACAGTGTTGCGTAGACTCTCTTGCCTGACGGGGCCATGTCTGTGGCAGGAGAATCTCGTGCTCACTCACAGACTGCCTGGGCATTGACTACAATCATCACTGCCACTTGTACGAATTCAGAAAACGATCTATTGCAGGGACTCGTCCCGGGCTCGAGCGATGTGAATGATGCAGGAACGAATGAAGGGTATATTGAGGGAACGCGAAATCTGAAGTGCAATGCAACTCAGAGCAGGAAGGCCGCGAGCGCGGCGACGGATGCGAGTCCGGCCATGCTCAGCGAGGCCGGGGCCAGGTTGAGGGCGCCGCTTGCGGTGGCGTGGAGGGGAGAGGAGGTTGAGCTGGGCGAGGTGAAGGCGCGAGTGGGTTCGGTCCTTGTCACCGCCCTCGAGCTTGTGGTGTTGCCGCTGGGAGCAGTAGTGCTGGAGGAAGATGTCGAGCTGGAAGTAGACGACGAGGAGGTAGTGGAGCTGCTGCTGGAGGTGTCGTCATCGTCCGAGCCAATGTCGAAGTCCTGGATCACCGAGCCCTTCTGAGGAGGCGACTGGTTGTTCCACGCGTTCTTGTACCAAGGCATGTTGAAGAGGTCGGCCACGTTGTTGGGGATCCAGCCCATGCCCTTCAGCTTGGGGTAGTAGTTCTTGAAGACGCCGATGGAAGCGTGGGTGAGCTCGTGCTCGAGCATGATCAGACCGGGCGACCTGGGACCATTGACGCCGGAGGCAGCAGCAGCTGCTACGGACGCAAGATCCTTGCCGGGGTTTTCGTTGGGGCAAGCCGAGCCGCCCTGGTCGTCGAGGCACCAGTCGTTGGTGTCGTGGTTCCACAGCACGTTGGTGAGGCCGAAGATCTCCTCTGCGATGGCGCGGACGCGGTTGTCGACGTCACCCTGAGGCGGACGCCAGAACTTGGGGATGTAGCCGCCGCTGTAGTCTGCGATGATCTGCATGGTCCAGCCGAGCTCGGCGACGAGCTGCTGGTTGGTGAGTGCGGTGCAGAGGTTGTGCGACCAGGTGTGTACGGCAAAGTGCTGGTTGCCCTCCTTGACGGCCTGAGCGAACTGCTGCGGATAGGAGAGCACGTTGGAGCCGATCATGAAGTGGGTGGCAGACTGGTTATACTGGCTGAGGAACGAGTAGAGGTCGCCACTGTTGCCAGTGGGACCATCGTCAAAGGCCACAGCGATGTGGTTGTCGGGCGCATTGACGATGTCGGTCTTGGAGACACACTTGGTCACGGTCCACGAGCAGGTGTTGGGGTCAAAGCCGGCATTGTTGGCGTAGACCGGGCTGCCGTTTTGGAGAGTGGCGGGAGCGATGCCGGGGATCTTGCCCGCGGCGGTAGCGGCATTGAGAGCATCGAGCCATTCCTTAGGTGTCTGGTCTGCTGTAGGGATAGCAAAGCCTGGCGGGTAGGAGTTGTTCTGTCGGGCACGGATCTTGACCGTGAAGTCGCCAGCAAGGGCGGTGCCGGCCAGAGAGGCTAGAAGGAGGAGACGGAGCATCTTGGTACCTGGACGTCAACAGTGAAGGACGATGGTAATGACAGTGCGAAAGAAGAAGATTGATGTGCGGCTACAGCTGATTCCGGCAGATAGGGGGGGCTCTATATACTCTCAACGTCTCGTGCCGACACCTGCAAGTGCTGTCGGACGCCGAAAAGCCAGCTCATTAGCCCAGGTGCATAGAACCCACGGGTACGATTGCGCAGCCGCTTAGCAAGAGAACACAGATTTGGCAAGTGCAACCTTGCGACGGCAGGTGAGCGGGTAACGGTCGTCTGAACTCCGATCAGGGTGGCAAGGACGACGTCCCTGGAACTTGGGACGTGAGGAAGAGCGCTGGGCACATGGACAGGGTGAAGCGGCGGCTGGGCGTACCGGCGAGGCCCCAGCGGGATGAAGAGCAGTACCTGTGCGCCGGAAGCCGACGGTTGATTTGCCAACGGAACCACACGCGGATGCAGGTGCTTGTTTAGAAGTGGGCAGCAGGTCCCGCTTGTGGCTGCCGTGCAGCCTGCTGCGGAAGTGGGCTCTACTGTGGACGGATGTGCAAGGTGGTTCGATACAGACCCTAAAGGAGAAGAGGCAGGTGGGACTGGACTTGTCAGACACACAAACTCCGCAGCTCCGACGGTCGAGTTGCAGAGCCGAAGGAAGAAAGCACGGCACGGACGAAGCCGGTGGTGGAAGGTGCATGAGCACATGAGCGTCTAGGCGCGATACCGGTCATCCACCTCGCTTATTTCTTTTCTCTACAGAACACTTTGCGACATTGTCAAGGACTGCAGGAAGCTGCGGCCAACATCCAAGCCAGTTGACAACAATGGACGCCATCTGCACTTCATCGGCCTTTTACTTTTCGCACTTGATCGGCAAAGTTGACCCTTCCCGCTGGGCTGAAGCACGGCTGCCGCTACGATTTCGACAACAAGAGATTGCGGTAGCATAGGAGGCGGACGCAACGTCACTTGGCATTCGGATTCGACCAAGGCTGTGGTTTGAGACGAGCAAGGACCCGCACAACGGGGCTGCGGGGCTGCAGCGACTTGTTTGCCGCGGCAATCTCCATCTCGAGGCTTCCGTTCGCTGTGTTTTGAGAGGAACAACAAGGCGGTGCGCGGTCTGTCTCGGAAAAATCGTTCGGGCGCGACGGAGCGGATTTCGCTGTCACCGGACTTCAGGCGACAAGCGACAAGCGACAGCAGCCGCCACTCTGCACCGGCTGCCACCAATTGTTGGCGGCCGTTTGCAGCTGTGCCCATGCAAGACGTCGATCCCTCGCCAGCGGTCCGGAACAGCACCGACCGCCGCGCGGCATCTTCATCCTATTGTGTCCCCTGTTGCGTACGCGAAGACGGCAAGCGCCGGTGTCGAGTGTCGTCACCACACATCCTTCCCTTCGGTTCGGCCGGCAAAGCACCGATTAGTGGTCATGGTCCTGCACGCAGCAAGCGATGTTCTGTCTTTGTGGTGCTTGACGTCCAGAGTGCCAGATGCACAAGTCCAAGAATTCAGAGCGCGCCGAATCGGACGCCGATCTCCCGATGGGCCTGTCGTCACGCCGCGGAGTTGAGCTCAGATAGCCGGCTCGGGCCGTGCACATACGAACCTATCCGCTGCTCCCGCAGGAAACGGATCTGCAGCCGCCGCTTCGACACAGGCCGCGCAACAACCTTCTTTGCAGGAAGAGCGGGCCTTGCAGTAAGCTATCCATTGTGCGCCCATTGTGCAAATTAGGACCCTTCGCAGGTTTGCGCCCACTTCATCTCATCTCGGCGCCACCAATAACCCACGTGCATCGTCACCGCTAGACACAATGGGATCCAGCATCTTCTCGCCGTGGTACTGGCTGCTCAAGCTGGCAGCCACCTTCTTCCGCGGCCTCACCTACCTCAAGCGCGGCACCGAGCGTTATCTGCGCAATCTACCTCCCTTGGCAGGAATCGCCCGCGAGCGGCTCCAGGTACCTTCGCGCGACAAGGGTCGCTTCATCGGCGTCGACCTGTACAGACCTGCAGATGCTCCAGCCACCGCCAAGCTGCCGGTCATCGTAAACTGGGTAAGTCGCCACGAGGCTATGATGAGGCGGCTCGAACGCGTGCGATCTAAACTGACTTCATTTGTATGCATTGTGGCCGCTCACAGCATGGATCTGGCTGGCTCATTCCGAGCTGGGGCGAGGACCGCGAATTCGTCAATCAGGCCGTCAAGGCTCTGCGCTGCATTGTGCTCGACTGCAACTACCGCAAGGGGCCCGAATATCCGTATCCCGCTGCGCACGACGATGCAGACGACGTCGTCGAGTGGGTGCTCTCCCAGCCCGAGCGCTTTGACCTCGACAAGATTGCGCTCTCGGGCTTCAGCGCCGGTGCCGCGATGGCGCTCAGCACCAGCAATGCCTACTCGGGCAAGATCAGTGCTCTCTCGGCGCTCTATCCGCCAATCGACATGTGCAAGGCCGACATGCCTCCCAAACCCACACGTCAGCCTCGCAGCGGTATCTACCTCGCTCCTCGCGTCGTGAAGCTCTTCAACGACTGCTACGTTCCCGATCTCGAGGACAGGGCCGATCCAAGGCTTGTTATCGCTGGCCTCGACACGTCGCGTTTCCCCGACAACATCTTTATTGCCACTGGCGACATCGACCTGCTCCACAAGAACGACAAGGAGTACTTTGAAAAGCTTGCCGCTACCCACAAGAACAAGACGGTCAAGTTTGTCTCTGTGCCAGAAGAAGAGCACGGCTGGGACAAGAACCCGCTCGTGCCCGAATCCGTCGAGGCACGCGACAGCGTCTACCGCCAGATGTTCGACAACATCAGCCGAGCCTGGGGCCAGTGATTCATCGGCTTCACCCACTCGGACTATCATTGCGATCAAATCATGTAGCCTTCGCACATGCTTGTCCTTTGTAATTTTACTAACAATCGACAGGAAGGAACCGGTACCAATCACATTGAAGGCAAAGGGAGCGGAAATGCAAAATGAGACGAGGCTGTGTGATCGATCAGATATCCTCGACGCTGACGGCGTGGAAGAGCGCGGCGTAGAAGTTGGTGCTGTCAGCCAGACCCTGGATGGGGTAGTGCTCGTTGACGGTGTGCACGCCGACCTGGCCGCCGAGGCCGGTCTTGTCGGGCTTGATGCTCGTGGGTCCGAATCGGATGATGTTGTGCGTGAGGTTGTGGTAGTAGCGCGTGTCGGTGTTGCCCTGCATGATCGAAGGAGCCACCTTGACCGGCTCGCCGTCCTCATTGATCCAGATGGATCGCACGAGCTGCGAGAACAGACGCCACGGCTTGGCTTTGTCGCCGTCGAGCGGAGTCCAGGGAGCAGGCTCGAGCGCACTGCGTGCCTCCTTGATGGTCAGCTTCGACTTGCCCACCGGCGAGCTGGCGTTGAGCACGTGCTGACCAAACGCCTCTACCTCAATGTTGTACTTTTTCGCCACCGAAGATACCACGTCGATGTAGTGCTGCTTGAGCTCGGCGAAGTTGCTCGTGATGGCGATGCGGTGGTCGACATACGCAGTGGCGCTCTCGGGGAGTGCGTTGAATTTGACTCCGCCCTCGATAATGTCGACGGCCGTGGTGGTGATGAACTGGGTCTGCAGTTCGGCGGGCATGGCGTGAACCACTCGCTCGCGAGCCTGTCGGATGCGTCGCTGTCGGCCGCGATCCGACCACGTGTTGACGGCAGACAGCACAAACGAGGTGAAGAAGTTGGGCAGCGCGCTCTGCAGCGTCGAGTAGACGCCGAGGTGTTCGAAGGACGACTTGGAAGCCCACTCCAGGTTCTTGAGCGCCGTGCGCAGCTGCGGGGGAATGCGTGGTCCTTCTCGAATGCACTGGAGGAATTGGAGCTGCGGACCGCTGATCTTGCTCTCGGTCAGGCGGTCACGCTTGTCCTCGAGCTGAGCTACGACGCGAGCGAGCAGGCCGATCGAGGTGTGGGCACCGGCGGTCGACGAGTGTCCACCCTCGGACTCGACGGTGACGGCGATGTCCACGGAGCCCTTTTCAGCGATTCCGGGCATGGCGACGTCGATGCCTGGGCCCAGGAGGTCCGAAGCACCAATGACCGGGTTGCCCTCGTCGATGATCATGGCGATACTGTCGCGGCCCCAGACCTCTTCGACGCGCTTGGCGAGCCATCCGGCGCCTTGCTTTCCACCGGACTCTTCATCGAAGCCAAAGCTGAAGAGGATGGTGCGCGTGGGGGTCCAGTCCTTGCCAAGAAGGTCTTCGACAGTCGAGAGTAGGCTGACGAGCCAAGCCTTGCAGTCGTACGAGCCACGGCCCCACACAGTGTCGGACTCCTTGTCGATCTGGCCGCTGAAGGGAGGGTACCGCCACTGGTCGAGCGTGCCCTGGTTGACGGGCACGACATCCTGGTGCGCCATCATGAGCAGTGGCTTGAGAGAGTCGTCGGTGCCCTTCCAGGTATACAGCAGACCGTGCTGGTGCACCTTTTCGAGGTCGAGCTTTTCGTGCACGCGTGGGAACTCGCTCTTGAGCCAGTCGGCAAACTTGGGGAAGGCCTCCCAGCGCTCCGGCACGTCGTTCGGGTCAGGCCACTCGTCGCCGACGGTGGTGTCGAGCTGGACCGCCTTGCTGAGCCTCGAGGCGAGCAGGTCACGGTCGATGTCGGCCAGGCCGTCCTTGAGATCGTAAGGGTCCTGCTGCGGGCAAAGCGCGGCCAAGTCGGAGGACGAGGTGTCGACTTGAAGCGACTGCGTGAAACTCCACAGACGATCGTTGACAGCGTTCGATGCGGCACTGTCGAGTGAGAGAAAAGCGAGCGTCATGGCTCCGACGACCAGGGCCAGCATGGTCGCCCACTTTCGTCCGCTCTTGGACTGACCAGTCGATCTGAGCGCAGCCCGCTTTTCATCGTGAGCAGCAGGCGCGCCGTTGCGCGTGGTCGGCAGCATCCTGTTGTCAATTTGATTGAAGGGTTGTTCGGTCTCCCGCGGGTCGAGAGAGATCGTGTTGGATGATGTCGGAGAAGTCGAGGATGGCCTCGATCGCGCTTCTTTGATCGCCGTTGCCTCAGCGCTTTACCGGCGGCCAACCGGATGCGGAGCTCAGCAGGCCGAACAACCGTGAGCCGAAGACGCCGCGCAAAAGTCCGACTGCAGGGCAACTAACATTCGCGCGATTAAATTTGACACTGTTAGAGTCTTGCTACGACTGCCGTCGTTGCCGGACCACGGACCTCTTCCCCACTTTGGCCGAACCTGGAAGCATTCGGGATGCTCAATCCGAACGAAGCTGCTGAACACCATGGAGCTGAGAACCCTTCGGTATGCTTCAGCCGAGCAAAGCTGCTGAAATCACACCACTGAGCGTAAAGACAAAAGTATAAAGCTACGGAGGCGATGCTCTGATACTGAGCATCCAACCAACTTGAAAGAAGCCACACAACGTCGACATGGCTAGCCACTCGATCAAGCAGCTCGTAGTGGTGCGGAGACGCTCCAATCAGACTCAGAGAGAGTATGCTGATCACCACTTCCGCGTTCACGGCGCTTTAGCTGGCGCTGGCAAGCCAGAGGAGACGCCGCTCGCCTACTGCTTGTCTCGAGTCTTTGACTCGGCGTACAGCAATGCAAGCCTTGCCCAGCCGGCTTGGAGCGGTCACAGCGGTGCGACCGAGCTCTACTTTCGCGATGGTGAACACATGGGTGAGTTCCGAGAAGCAAAGCTGAAACACATCAAGACAGTGTGGCTGAAGCAGGATTGACTCTAGGACGCGCTTATGGGAACGAGTACACGCGCAGCGTCATCGGCCCAGACGGTGCGAACTTCAACGACTTTGCTGGAGCCATTGCGATGTTCGCCAAAGAGAAGCTCATCCACGGTAGTTCCATGCAACAGACCGAAGAGCAAAGGCTGGTAGCTTTGTACTACCTCCAAGCCCGCGATCAAATCGACAATGCGGTGCTAGCAGAGCGACTCGAGCCGCATGTGATCTCTGCTTTCGGCGGCGTCAGCGAACAGATTGTGGCCAACCTCGCCCTCCCTGACCCGGACAACAAGCTGCGATACTTTCAGGGCGAGACTGCGCCCTCGTATGCGATCGCCTTTCAGGTCTATCTGCGCGGCAAGGACGACATTGCAGCCTTCCGCAAAGCACAGCAAGTGTTGGAGGACGAGTGCAAAGATGTGATCCGATGCGAGACGACGTTCGTCCTTTTCGCCGTGCGGTCGCTCGTGTTTGACCAGGAAGCTGGGATTGCATTCTCGGCTGCAAGGCAGCCCGACATCACGAGCTACGTCTGACGCCACTCTCGGCCTGCCCGGGCAGTACCTTCCCTGAGTTGGACGACTATCGGAGCATGCTTGCCTTTTTAAAGCCCATTTTTGGAGCCATTTTTTTTTGCGCTGGGTGTCGATTTTTGACAGTTCATGCTGTGGGCGCTTTGATCTAATAAGAACGATTTCATAGAACAAGACCTGATTTCGGCTGAGGCTGCGTGGACAAGCCTTATGTCTAGACAGGGTGCATTTGTGCATTTGAGCATCATGACCGGCGAACTGAATGACGCAGCAGTAGCGTGAGATAGAGATTGGGGCGCCGCAGGGCAAGAGTCATGCACCTCGGATGTGCAAGCTCCGCTGCGCAACGCGAGCGGAGGTCTCCTTTAGCCATCGCTTGCCCCCGCACGGAGCCATGCGGGCCGAGCCGGCCGACCAAGAAATGCAGTCCGACCAGAGATGCTCTGCCGGACGTCCAGCACCTGCATGGAACCGAGAACTGCGAAGGCCCCTGACGGCAATTTTGGTGTCTTGTGTGGACGTCCAAAGCTCCCTAGATCGATCGAGAGGAAAGGGGGATGTCGGGGCAGTGGCCGCCGTGTGGGAGGCCTCTTTGCCTAGTCCAAGACCACGCGCGTTAGGCGAGCTTGGACCCTCTCTCACGCGGACAGGCGTCATGACTGCCACGCTCCTCGAGCCGAAGTGCCACAGGCTCGCTTACGAGGCAGCGGTGCGAGCGGTGGCGGCGGCAGCAGCGGCTGCATTCCGCATCGCGGGTCAACACGACCCAAACAAGTTCGCCTCGCCGCAAGGTCGGGGTCCCCCCATCGCTAGCTCCCGTTTCTTTGCTCCCTCGCAGTTTTCTGGCTCATTGATCACGAGCATGATCGCTGCGACGGTGTGCGGGAGGCGGAGCGCTGGATGGGCGATCGTGATGAGGCAGCTTCTTCGCTCGATCTCGAGGCCATCTCGGGCTTGCCTTACGACCCTCTGGCGCGAGATCCTGCCTCAGTCGCTGTAAAGTGCTGATTCGGAGTGCGCGCGCGCGCCAACCGCGCCGCCCAGCAGGTGCAGCTCAGATTCGTCGGAGGTTGAAAAGGGTGGATGCAGCGCCCGTTTGGAACCCTCGTAAAATGCTGTTTTCCCGACAGGGCAAGGCAAGGCGAGGCAGGCGTGCGAGTTTTCTCCAGCACGCTTCCTCCCACCTATGTCATCAGACAGAAAGTGCGACTCGTGCCCTTCTTTGTTTGGGTATCGGGTTGGCCCGAGGGAACCACCGCGTGCCTCTCTGCCTTGCAGTTGCTGTGCCCGTCGACTGCGCTGCATGTCCACACGACTGCATCGATGCTGCACCGGGATTGCTCCGAGACGCAAGACAGACTCACTTCCACACTCTGACCTTGGGCAGATTCCAACTTGCAGCCGTTGATCTCTGGTTGGCATACAGTGCTCAACCCCAAGCACACCCTGGCACACTTGCGCTTACTCCGCTCAAATTCCGCTGCCTCCTCCGCCACCGAGACTGCTCCGCCATGTGCCTCGGGCTGCCGAGCTCAAGGGGTCCCGGGCGATCTGCGTCGGATGCCTTCAGAGCAGTCGTCAGTCATGGCTCCCATTGTCTTCCCCCGCCTCTCGCTGCCACGGCGGTCGAAAAAAAAAAAGTTTACCTGCGGGCCTGCATCTTGCATCCGTCGTGCGGCTTCGACTGCTCGTGAGAACAGATGGCTGCTGTGCCGTCCTGCCGCACTTTGTTGAATGCTGCCCTATCTCCGGTAGCAACGGCGTTGAGGATCGTGTGCACTGCGAGAGCAAGCTGCTGCTGCTGCTGCTCATGCTCCTGCGTGCCTGAAGCATGCGCAGATGCGCTCTTTTTTTCCACCGACCGCTGACGCAGTGATGCTCCTTTGATGCTCCGCTGCCGCTACCTTCCTTGCGCATTCCCCCAGTGTGTCCCAGCAAGCGTAACCATCAATGCTGCCGTCGTAGCCGTAGCCACTGCCGCCCTGTCTCAACTCTCGCGGGCCTTCCATCCTCCCGCCTCTTCTTTGAGGGTCCTCCTTCCTTCTTTCCGTCCTCGCCACCGTCCATCCTCGCCCCCATCACTGTCTCGATACAGGCCGCGCAGCTTTCTCCATCTCCTTGACAGCATCCACAGTCACAATGGTCTGTTGCTACTAAGACCAGCTCGACATCACGCGTTTCGTAGTCGTGTGACTTCGGCAGTCGAACGTCCCTCCCAGCGTTCCTCAGCTCAAAGCCAGTCCCGGCGAATCCTTTCCAGACGTGCCTTCGACGAGAGACCAACGCGCAAACCCGACATCCTTCTTCTCATTTCCCACGAGCACGACACGATGGTCGCATCGATACCCAACCTTGCTGGCTCGTCTGGCCGTGGCTCTCCGAGCTACTTTGACCTTCCTTCTCGACGCTCGCTCAACCCAGTCTGCCACGACGTCCAAGCCACGCTCTCGACGTTCCGCTTCTCGAATCAGAGCCCCGCCGCCACGGACGTCCCTGCGCAAGCTACGCAGTCGATGACCGCATCCGTCAGCATGACTGGCGCGTCGGACGACGACGAGTACATCGAGCCTTCATGTATGCTCGACACCAGCAGCCGCAGACCCAGCGTCCAAAGGACCTCAAGTGCGCCAGAGCCTTCGTCGTCCAAGCCATCCCTGTTTGTCGAGGCAGCAGGGCCAAGCATGCTTCGACCATCGTTGGCACGCGCTTGCTCCGAGAGCCGCGCCTCGGGCGTCCTCGAACGTCGACGCTGCAAGGTGGCCTCCAGTAGCAATGCCCTTCCATCCAACCTCATCCTCGACCTAGCCGACTTGCCCATGACCATGGGCGCAGGCAACATCGGTCTGCTGCGCGCCGCACGCAAGGCCATCGCCGAGCCATGCGGCTTTGACTGGGGTCGCACGGCAACATCGGCTCCCGCGTCGACGTGCAACTCTCGCTTCATCACTCACCAGCAATCTCGGCTGGCAGCATCTCCATCGGGCTCTGCTGCAGTCGCAGTGGCCAAGGATCCTGCAAGCATCTCACTGCCCGCCTCCACCACTGTCTCGGCATCTTCATCGCCCGACTCGCGCCGTGTTGCGAGTGGCATTCCGACGTCTCGCTCTTGCGCCAGCTCGTCCTGGGCAAGTCGTGCGTCGTCGTCGGACGAGTCGGAATGGGAATGGGCTCTGGCCGGCAACGCAAGGGCGACGTACGAGGCGTTGCGCTTCAGTGCGTACAAGGAGACCAGGGAGCCTGTCCACGACATCTGGCAGCAGTTGCCCGACTGGGTCAGCCGTCGCTCTTCGCTGGGCGGTCGAGACGCGGATCTTTCTCTCCGTGGGCCTTCTTTGCACACCTCATTCGCACCGCATAAGCCGGCCAAGGATGCAGCCGCAGCTGCAGCAGCTACGGCAGCGGCTGCAGCCGCCGCTCTGTCGCTCACGCTGTCGCATACATCTCTCTCGTCGCGCAGTCCGCGTAACAGCATCTCGGCGCGAAGCCGCGGCCACCAAGCCAAAGTCTCGGTTCATGTTCCCATTCGTGTCGTGGAGGAGATGACGTCCTCGCACGCCTCAATCTCGCCACGCGCCTCGTTCGCGGGTGCACGCGAGCATGCTCTCGACCGCCGCCGATCGCGCAGCCACGATCGACGCGAATCCACATCGGCCTGAGCTCTCGAAGCACGGCTAGCACTCTGATACGATCTCGGCCCGCCTATACCCGTCGCATGAGTCCACCTCGCATCAGAGGCCCTAGGACGGTTCCTTCCCATCCATCCCTTCTCGGCTCCCTTCACGCATGTTTGTACTTGTACGCCGTCATTTGTCATAATCTGGAAGCTTCGCATCGCCATCGCCATCGCCGTCCGATTGTTCATCGAACGAAAGAGTCTCGCCTGCATAGACCGAGAGAGAAGGAGTCCGGATGGCCCTTGAACGCGTCGGATCTGACAGTTGGTTCGGATCCGCACGGCTTGAGGGCTAGCTGGACAAACGGATTCTCCCGGATGGGACGCGTCGTGATCGTGCTGTGCTGTGTGCTTCCTGCTTGTCTTGTCTCTGAACATCGAACCACAGGAGGGCAGTCAATTTTGAAAATCTCGGAAATTCCAGCGTGGATCGCAGCGGCCTCCAACTGAGAGCGGCCGCCCGATCCGGTCGCGGCATTGCGATGAGGCGTTTGGCCGAGTCGAGAGGGAGGGAGGCAGCGACCGTTCGATTGCAATTCTTCCTGGGACGTCAGTGCGCCAGGAGAGCGCTGGTCAACTGCTCGCTTGTTGCCGATTGGCAGGGCAGCACAGCTGTGTCGGAAGTCCTCCACAAGTCTCACAGGTCGGGCGGCTGGTCATCGAGACTGCTTCGTCGTTCCCATCCTGATTCCTATCTAGTCACTACCTATTCTCGACCTCTTCCCGTCCTCGACTCCACGACTGTACCCTTTCCGGCCGTACATCGGGTCTCGAGACTTTGCGTCGCCATGATGAACCGCGCCGCCACTCTGCGCAGGGCCGCTGCACTGAGCCCTTCGTCGGTCGCTCGATCGCGCACCGCTGCTGGCGCACGAACCTACGCTACTGGCGCTGATGGAAGCTCCAGGTCCGGACTCGGCCGCTTTGTGCTCTATTCGACGGTGGGCGCTACCCTTTTCTACGGTGTTTCGACTGTCGCTGCACTCAACAACGATCGATACCAGGACTTCTTCGTCGAGAGCGTCCCGGGAGGCGAGCGCATCATCGACTACCTCGACACCCACGACGTTGGTCAGGAGATCAAGAACATTAACCTTGGCGGCTATGGCGACAAGGCGATCGATGCTACCAAGACCGCCTACGGCAGCGTGAGTGGTGCCGTCGGACGCGTGCTTGGCGGCGACGCTGGTGCCAGCGAGAGCGTCGGCGACGAGCGCGATGCACGATTGCGCGTCGCCGAGGCCCGCGACAAGGCCAAGGCAGAGGCCGACAAGCTTGCACAGAAGGCCAAGGCTGGCGCAAAGAAGGCCGAGGAGGAAGGCGAGTCCGCCCTGAGGGCCGTGCAGGACAAGACCGCCGAGCTCGTCAACCGTGCCAAGGCGGCCGCTGAGAAGGCCGAGGCCAAGGTTCGTGGTGAGGCAGCCGATGCCAAGAAGGACGGTCGCAACGTCATCCAGCGCGCCGTCGACAGCGTTCAGGTCATGACCGATATCGGTGCCAACACCAAGGCCGCTCCATCTAAGAGCGCCACTGCAGGCAAGGGTCCCAAGGAGGCGGTCAAGGAGACCTACACTGGCGAGCTGCCGCTCAACCACGAGCCTCCTGCAGGCTACGCAGCTCCTCGTCGCGACCGAGGTCTCCAGGCTCCCGACCACCCGACTGCTCGTCTGCGCCCCGATCCCGAGGCGCCCAAGCTGCCTCTGCTCGCGCCATCGATCAAGAGCCTCTCCGGATCCGAGCCCATGATTGCTCAGCTCGCCGGCACCATCGACGAGCTCACGACGTTCCTCAAGGAGACGCCTTCGTCGGGCGCCAAGGCCAAGGGAGTGCTCGAGAATGCGCAGGTGGACCTGGAGAAGCTGAGTCAGCGTCTCGAGACGATCAAGCGCGAGGAGGCGAAGCGCGTTGAGAACAGCCTGGCGGCGCAGGCTAAGCGATACGAGGCGCAGATCTCCAAGCAGTCGGAGGAGGCGGCCAACAAGCTGTCGAGCCGCGAGACGGACTGGCAAAAGTCGTTCGAGGAGGAGCGTTCCAAGCAGATGCAGCAGTTCAAGGAGAAGTTGGAGAAGGAGCTTGCCACGCAGAGCCAGATTATCAACGAGCGACTCAAGGAAGAGGTGATCGCGCAGGGCATCGAGCTGCAGCGTCGCTGGATGAAGGACATCAAGGCCAAGGTGGAGGAGGAGCGCGGTGGCCGTCTGGCCAAGCTGGACGAGCTGGCGACGGAGCTCAAGAGCCTCGAGAAGGTGAGCCTGGACAACAGCAGCGTGCTGGACGAGAACGTGTCGGTGCACACGCTCTGGACGGCGGTGCGTGCGGTGCAGCATGCGCTCGACGATGCTTCGGCCACCAAGGTGCCGTTTGCCGAGCAGCTGCGCGTGCTCAAGGGCACGTCCAAGGCTCGCGACGACCCGGTGCTTGCTGCTGCCATCGAGGCGCTCGATGCGAGCGGCGCTGCCGACACGGGTGTCGAGTCGTTGACCACGCTCAAGCAGTGGTTCGACGACAAGGTGGGTCCTCGCGTCCGCCAGGTTTCGCTTGTGCCCGCACCCGAGACGGCGGGCGTGCTGTCGCACCTGGCGAGCGCGGCGCTGTCGCCCATTCTGTTCCACAAGAAGGGACTGGTGCAGGGCGAAGATGTGCCGTCGGTGCTGGCTAGGGCCGAGTACTACCTCGATCGCAAGGACCTCGACTCGGCCACGCGCGAGCTCAACCAGCTTAAGGGCTGGCCAAAACTGCTCGCCTCGGACTGGCTCGCCGCGTCGCGCAAACGCCTTGAGGTGCAGCAGGCGCTCGAGGTCGTGCAGACAGAAGCAAGCCTCGCCTCGCTCATGGTATCGGCCTAAGGCTTCCCACCCCACAAGATCCTACCCTTCTGAACCCAGTTGTCTGTCGGAAGCAAACTGTGTGCGTCTGGCAAATCCACTGTGTCTTAGATGCGTCTCTCATGTCAAAAAGAACCTTCTTTGCTGGCAGTCGCTGTGTGCAAAGCTCGTGGCTGCGTGCATCTCTCTGAGAAGGTCGGGTCGGTGAGGTAACCGAGACAGATTTGGACGCGGGCGTGCAAAGTTGGATCAAGAGGTCAGATCTGGACGCGGGCGGGCAAAGTTGGATCAAGAGGTATTTGGCATTCTAGGCTTGTGTGTGTGCGCGAGCATGGAGTGAGAGTGCTGGTGTGGTAACAATCAGGCGAACTCGGGAACACAGTGCTTGCCCGGACCGTAAGGCTGCAGTCGAGAAAAAGGCAGGAGTCAGCGGGAAGTCCACAAGGTGGGCGGGCTGAGGGCGGGCGATGACTTACTTCTGACGTGAGGGCGGTGCGGCCTCGGGCGGGCTCGGATGAGTGGCGACCGGATTGCGGGCCAGGCTTGACCTTTTCGCCTGCGCTGAGCTTGTCGATGATGTTGACCATGGACTCTGGCGTGAGGTCCTCAAAGTAGTCGTCGTTGATCTGGACCATGGGCGCGTTGGCGCATGCGCCGAGGCACTCGACCTCTACGAGCGTGAACTTGTTGTCGGCGGTGGTCTGGCCGGGCTTGATCTGCAGCTTGTCCTGGATGGCGTGGAGGATCTTTGTGGAGCCGCAGCCGCCGAGCATGCACGGGGTGGTGGTGCAGAGCTGCATGAAGTACTTGCCGACGGGCTCGCGGTTGAACATGGTGTAGAAGGTGGCGACCTCGTATACGCGCATGGGCGGCATTTCGAGCAGCTTGGCGACGTAGTTCATCACCGAGATCGAGGTCCAGCCCGAGTTCTGGCGCTGGCCTAGGTCGAGCAGCGGAATGACGGCGGCCTTCTTGTACTGGGGCGGGTAGTACGAAATGATCTCCTGGGCCATCTTGAGGTTCTCCTCGTTGAACTCGAAGGGGATGTCTGGGTTGTTGTAGTCGGTGTTGCGGTGCACAAAGAGCGAATCCGAGGCACGCGAGGCCGAGGTGGAGAGCGCGCGGACTGCGCTGGCACGAGACGAGCCGCTGGCGACGGCGACGGTGTTGGAGCGAGCTGCAGCCGCAGCGACGGAGCGCAGCAGCGAGCGCGAGGAAGTGCGAAGAGCAGCCATGGTGTAGGTGATGAAGTGGCCGAGCAGATGCGAGAGGTGAGCAGGAGACAAAAGACGAGAGGCAAGGTGGAGTGGAGTCGCAGTCCTTGTTGGTCGACGAAGGCTCGCGGCTGCCAACTGCAACTCTGGCCTGGCTTCTCTGCTGTGAGTGAGTGAGTGGCTGCTGGCTGGGCTCTATCTTGAGCCGGCTCTCGCTCGCTCTCACTCTGCCATTACCAAAGCGCGAGGAAGGCAGATCGCCCTCGCTCTCGTCTCGCACTTCTTCCTGCCCGCGCTCCAGCCACTCCTTTTTTGTGGTTCCCGATCCAGACAATTGTGAGATGCGCGTTGTGATTGTGGGTATGACCAATTCAGGCGCCTGTCATTGGTCGTCTCCCTCGCCGGCCTGAGGCGCACCGCCGCTTTGGAGATGCGAAAAAAGCTCGCGAAATTGGCAAATTCAAACTGTGGGCACGAAGCAATTCAACGTCGATCGGGTTTGAATTGCGCTTGCGGGGGGATCAGGGCCAAGTCGGGCGCAAGGCGAGGCTGATTTCAAATCGCGCGACCAAAAAGAACGAGAGCTTGGAAGCGGCAGACATGCACTGCTGATGATGCTCGACGAGCCAAGCCGGCAGCCGCGCGATCATTCCGCCTCTGCGCGAGAAGCCAAGTCAAGCCCGCTTGGAGCAGCGCCGCCATCAACCATCGAGGCCGTGCTGCATTCATCTTCTTCTACCCTCACCCTGGTCATCGTCTCTCTACCTTTCATCAAAGCCGACGCATCACAATGGCTTCGTCGTTGAACCGCTCGCTGCTCCGCTCGGCAGTGCTTGCCAGCCGCTCCTACGCATCCTCCTCCACCGCTGCGCCATTGCGCTTCGCCACCGCTGCGCCATCCACCACTCTCTACAGCGCACGCCTCTTCTCGTCGTCCATCGCCCGTTCGCTCGCCACACCTCAGACCGGCCCCACACACATCCCCGAGGGCCCACACACGGCGTCACCCAACCCGGTCAAGACCGCCACCTACGATGCCACCGCCGCACAGAGCCAGATCGATGACGCGCCCGTCTACCCGGACTACTCCAAGGGCCCCTCGGCGCTAGACAAGGCCGGCCAGCTCTTCTTCTTCACCGAGATCCTGCGCGGCATGTGGATCGTGCTCGAGAACTTCTTCCGCCCGCCCTACACCATCATGTACCCCTTCGAGAAGGGTCCGCTGAGCCCACGCTTCCGCGGCGAGCACGCGCTGCGACGATACCCCACCGGCGAGGAGCGCTGCATCGCCTGCAAGCTGTGCGAGGCCATCTGCCCCGCCCAGGCCATCACCATCGAGTCTGAGCCGCGCGAGGACGGCGCACGCAGGACCACCCGCTACGACATTGACATGACCAAGTGCATCTACTGCGGCTTCTGCCAGGAGGCGTGCCCCGTCGACGCCATCGTCGAGACCCAGAACACCGAGTACTCCACCGAGACGCGCGAGGAGCTCCTCTACAACAAGGAGAAGCTCCTCGCCAACGGCGACCGCGCCGAGGCCGAGATTGCCGCCAACATCTACGCCGACCACCTCCAGCGTTGATGCCCACTCGATGCTCTCAGGCGTTTCTTGGCCAGCCTGCCTGCCTAAGCGGCGTCTGGTTTGGAACGTTTAGTCTCGTGTCTCTTCTGTTGTGTTCGTACCTTCCTTTTTTGTCATGCATCAATTCAATTCTTCCTCGACACCAACGATGATTCCGATCATATGTATATTGCTCAAGTGGCAGAAGCGATGCCGAGGTGCGTGCAGTATTCAGCCGCGAGTGCGGGTGGGAGGTTGGTGGCGATGATTTCGGCGGCGAGCGTGCGGCGCAGCTGCGAAGCTTCCTTGGGCTCGTCCGAGTCTGTGCCTGGTGTGTCGGTGAGGTAGGCCGAAGGATCTGAATCGAGGGGCCAGCGACGTTCAAAGCTGCGTCCGAGTGTGTTGGGTGCTGCTGCGAACGTGGACCGCAGGGCCAATCGGCTATGCTTGGCATCGAGGATTGCAAACACCTTGGAAAGTGATAACCGAAACGCCTTTTCGCCGCCAGGAAGATCTAGCCACCAAATCAACGGTTGTCAGTTTTGTGTGGAACGAAAGCGTGTGCGGCAAAAGGGACTTACCTTGGACATCAGCTATTTGTGTCAGAGCTGTGTGTACGAGTGGAAGCGAGCCAAACGTGAGGATGTCGGACCATTCGCGGGCAGCGTCAGCAGTCTTGGCCTCGGTCGAAGCCGCCTTGAGTGCTGCCACTGCTTCGACGGCCTCGTCTGATCGTTTGGCATATAGGCCGAGAGAGATCTGTTCAAACGTATCCTCGAGCGAACGGAACTTGCGATCTGCCAGTGCGGAGTAAAGCAGCGATATCACGATGAAGCGCGCATCGACCCGCGACAGCACCTCGAGCTGCCCTGCCGACACCACCGTGTTCACGCCCGACACCATCCACGACCGATCGTACTTGGTGTCCTTGATCGTCGACAGCTCGAACAGCTCCCCATCTGCAGAGGCAGCATCCGAGCCTGCAGTCGAGGCTTGAGCGCTGGCATGGCTAGAGTGCAAGTAGTAGGTGGGAATCCCCGTGCGTGGGTGCGGCAGGACCAGGAAGCGTCCTCCTTGTGCGAGGTCCGGGTGGATCAAAACCGAGGTTCGTGATCGCAATTCGGCTTGCGAGCCAGTCGAATCCGTCAAAGTTGCTGTCATCTTGCTACCGGAATGTTGAGATGGGCTGCGCAATGGGTGACGGCAGGAAAAGGTGCTGTGGGGACTGAACAAAACGCGCCAAAGTGTTGTTCTTCTTTCCGCGCCCAGACGCGCTCAAATCCGACGCCAGACCCTGCCATTTACGCGACCCGCACCGGCTCTTGAAGACCAGCCAATCTGCTACGCATCCTCGCGATAAACTCGCCATTCACCCCACCACACAAACGCACCACACACTTTGCGAAGTCCAGTTGCTGAAATGCCGAAAAGATGCTGAATGTGCAGTCGACTCTACAAGGCGTCAAAGTTGATGGCGTTGACGGCGCGTTTGCGCTCGCGTTCGTCTTCGCGGCGCTCGTTAATGTGCAGCACCACCACGATGACCGCCAGCCCGACGATGGTGGTGATGAGTACCACAGTCACCCAGGGAATCCAGTCGCCCGGATGCAGATACAGCTGCTTGGTCCATGTCCCAGGTCCGCCGCGCTCATTCTCACTGCCGCGTCCGCCCTGCCAAGGATTGATGACCACCTGGCTGTTGGGAATAACACCCTCCACGGCGAGATAGTGCTCCTTCTGCCGCCGCGTCGATCCGATAAAGAGCGACTCGACGTAGTTGTTCGTCCTGCCCAGCCCAAAGTAGCTGTACGGCGTCAGCAGCGAGCGATACGCAGTCTGTGGAAGCTGCCCCACCTGCTGCGCCCGACGCACCCCATTCGGATCCAGCACGGTGAACTTGTACGAGGCACCGCCGTAGTTGGTTCCCCAGGGCTGGAACTTGGGTGCGTCCTTGGGCTCGCAGAATCCCTGACAGGCGCCGTTGAGCGTGAGCGCCTTGAGGAAGAACGAGTCGTGGAAGTAATTGTTGTGTACAAACGTGATGCGGCGGCTCGAGTCCATGCCGTCCGAAACGGATGGCGTTCGCTGCAACACCAGATCCAGCGTGCCGTCCTCGTCAATGTCGATCCAGCTCGCGCTGCGCACGTCCCGGAGCACCTCGAGCGAGTTGGCACCAGCGGTGACCTTGATGAACGTGCGTCCCTCGGGCCGGTCGGCAACGCATCCGAGGTCCGCCTTTTCGCTCGCGGGCACTTTGCTGCACTCGAGGTTGCGCAGGATGTGCGCGCGCGTCTCGCCGGTGCCACGCGCATTGTTTCGCCCGCCCGCCGCGGTGCGATCGGGGATGGTCACCAGGACGAGATCCGGATAGCCGTCCTTGTTGTAGTCGCCCAGGTGCAGCGCGTTGGGCAGATTGAGGAACGACGGCGCCAGCGCGTCGCTGGACAGCAACCGGCTGTCGCCCGTCAGCTTATCGAGGGGTACACGCAGCAGATCTGCGTTGGACTTGCTGACGGTAAAGTCGATGCGGAAGCCGTCGTCGGCCACACAAAGGTCTTCTGCTTCGCGACACGGGCGGTCCGCTTTCCTCTTTGGCTGGTCTACATCCGTAGCGTTTGCGTCCGATCCAGGAATCTTCTTGCCTGTGGACAAGGAGCCGAAGCCGGGTCCGCCTCCAAAGAAGCCATCGATGCGCGGTGAGCAGAGTGGGATCTGTCGGTTGAAGGCGACATTGACGACACAGTTGTCGCCGCTTCTATCGCAGGTGGGGAAGATAACATCGATTGTTCCGTCGCGGTCAACGTCGCCAAAGCTCAGCGCTCCTGTGCCCGGAGGTAGGTCGCCAGACGAAGCGAGCTTGAAGCCGGAGCCTTCACCTTTTGAGTTGGGCTTGACGGCTGTCCAAATTTGATACGTGAGCTTGGAGCTGAGGAAAGACTCTTCAGAGCAGACGAGGAAGAGATCTGCCAGACAATCGCCGTTGAGGTCGACAAAGGCGGAGCTGTGGGGATTCGCCAGCTTGCATGCGGGCGCGGCGCCGGCGTTGAGCAGCGGGGCGTCGGCAATGTCAAAGGCCGCTGTAGAGTTGAAGAGGTCTACGAGAAGGTTGCGCCAGATCTTGAGATCGGAGTCGTTCTTTCCCGCTGCTGGTGTGTCGGAGAAAGGGATTCCAAGCAAGTCCATCTGCATGTCGCCGGACGCGTCGATGGAGATGGGTTGGGCTAACGTAGATGACGGCGACGACAGAGGTGTCGTCCTGAAGCCTGATCCATCCTCCTCACCCAAGAAGACCTGCATGGAAAGCTCTTTGGAAGAGCTGGCGGGGTTCTGTGACATGACGAGAAGATCGAGACGCCCATCGTAGTTGATATCGGCTGCCACCACGTTGCTGATCTTTTGGCCCGCGGGTGTCTGGACTGTAGCTGCGGGACTGCGCTTAAAGCCGAAGTCAGAGTGGTCCCATACGTGTATGCTTGCTGTCGAGCGATCTGCATCTACCACGATGGCGTCGAGAAACTGGTCGCCGTTCCAGTCGCCCCACGCGGCTATTTGTCCGTCGATCTGGTCGAGACCGAGGCTTCCGGCATTGATGAGCCCTTCGTACTTGAAGCGCTTCTCTCCGATGCCAAAGAGAGCATCAGCGCCTGTTGAGTTTACTAGCAGAAGGAGAGCGGAGGCCCACGCCGTCTTGCGCTTCCTATTGCCTCTTGATCGACGGGCACGATAGCGTTTGGCGACGGCGCTGGAGCATTCGGCGCGGCATTCTAGCGCCATGGCTGTGCACACTACGGAAAGAAGATCCCGTGCTATTCGTTGTGTTGTGGCTACACGGACTTGCGGCTCGAAGCTTGTGTTGGACGTCGTGCGGAGAGCATGGTGTTGGGGAACGTGGCCAGCACAGGTGCGAGCTAGGCTTCAGGGTCCGCGCACTGGCGGTCTGAGAGAGGGAATCGAGGTGGAGGAATTTTGAACGCTGTTAGACCTAATCAAGGTGCCGCGTTGGCAGTTGCGATTCGCTGTGGCGGGTCGGATCCGTTGCAGCCCGTCTGGGCGTAGCGACGCTGAGCACAGACTCACTCTGAAATCACGCCTGCATTTCTCGTCGCTCCACCCCTGCATTACGCACGGCAGCGCACACACACACCCAACCAGCTACGGGCGCGAATTGATATCACTGACTTCACCTCCTTCATCCTCTTCTGCACACCATCGTTCTTCGTTTCATCCTCTCCATCGCTCCTTAATCGACGCTGCCTAGCTGAGCGCTTGCTGTAGCAAAGATGCCGGAGGAAGAGAGTCTGTTTCGGTCGGCGACCATGTCGCTGATCCAGCTTTACATCCCCTCCGAGACCGCCCACGCCGCGGTTCAGGAAGTCGGAGAGCTGGGCAACGTCATGTTCAAGGATCTCAACCCGGACGTATCCCCCTTCCAGCGCTCGTTCGTCACCGACATCAGGAGGCTCGACGAGATGGAAAGACGCATTCGATTCCTCTACGCCCAGATGGAAAAGGAGGGCGTCCCCGTCCGTCCCCTCGAGAGCGCCCTTCCTTTCATCAGCTTCGGTGCTGGCGGAGATGGCCGTCGAGGCCCTCAGCTCATGGACGAGCTCTCTGTCAAGCTTCGTGAGCACGAGGAGCGCCTCGGTCAGATGAACGGCTCGTACGAGACCCTTCAGAAGCGTCTGCAGGAGCTCGAGGAGGCAAAGCACGTCCTTCGCGAAACCGCCGTCTTCTTCGACCAGGCCGAGGGTCGAAACGACAACGCCCGTGCCTCCGTCGATGACGCCAACGCACCGCTTCTCGACGACGTCGAGTCGCATGCATTCAACACCTCCCGCGGCGACGATTCCAATTATGGCACCTTCGACCTCGAGTTTGTCGCCGGAACCATCGACCGCACAAAGATGGCCATCTTCGAGCGCATTCTCTGGCGTGTGCTTCGCGGCAACCTCTACATGAACTATGCCGAGATCGAGGAGCCTTTCGATGATCCCACAAAGGAGGAGCCCGTCCGCAAGAACGTCTTCATCATCTTTGCCCATGGTGCCGAGCTCCTCGCCAAGATCCGCAAGATCAGCGAGAGCATGGGAGGCACCCTCTACCCCATCGACAGCAACGCCGACCGTCGAGAGGAGAGCCTTCGCGAGGTGCTCAGCCGCATCGAGGACCTCAACAACGTGCTCTACTCCACCAGCGCCACCCGTCGCACCGAGCTCGTCAAGATCGCCGAGGTCCTCAGCGCCTGGGAGGATGTCGTGCGCAAGGAGAAGCTCATCTACTCGACGCTCAACATGTTCCTCTTCGACAACCGTCGCAAGACGCTCGTTGCCGAAGGATGGTGCCCTTCGAGCGATCTCGGCCAGATCCAGCTCGCCCTTCGTCGCGCCACCGAGAATGCAGGCGCCAGCGCCCCGGCCGTGCTCCAGGAGCTGCGCACCAACAAGTCGCCTCCCACCTTCCAGCGCTCCAACAAGTACACCGAAGCCATCCAGTCCGTCGGAGACAGCTACGGCATCGCAAAGTACAAGGAGGTCAACCCGGGTCTCTTCAACTTCATCCTGCTTCCTTTCCTCTTTGCCGTCATGTTCGGCGATGTCTTCCACGCCTTCCTCATGACGCTCGCCGCTCTCACCATGTGCGCCTTTGAGCGCAAGCTCGCCAAGGTCGACAACGAGATCTTCACCATGTTCTTCTACGGTCGCTACATGATGCTCCTCATGGGCGTCTTCTCCATGTTCACCGGCTTTCTCTACAACGATATTGGAAGCAAGAGCATGCACCTCTTCCACACCGGCTGGGACTGGCCCCACAAGAACGGCACCATCGAAGCCGTCCCCAACGGCCACACCTACGCCATCGGCATCGACCCCACCTGGCACGGCGCCGACAATGCGCTCGTCTTCACCAACTCGCTCAAGATGAAGATGTCCGTCATCCTCGGCGTCTTCCACATGACGCTCGCCATCCTCCTCAACGTGCCCAACTTCATCCGCTTCGGTCAAAAGTGGAAGATCTGGTCCGAGATCGTGCCCCAGATGCTCTTCATGCAGTCGCTCTTTGGCTACCTCGTCTTCGCCATCGTCTACAAGTGGTCCATCGACTGGTACGAGACTGACGCAAACGGCACCGTCTTCCGCAACAACCCGCCCGGCCTGCTCAACATGCTCATCTACATGTTCCTCAAGCCCGGTGACGTCGATCCCAAGACCGAGCTCTTCTCTGGCCAGGCCTTCGTCCAGACCGTCCTCCTGCTCATCGCCTTCATCTGCGTACCGTGGATGCTCTGCGTCACGCCCTACATCGAGTGGAAGGAGCACCAGGCTACCAAGGGCCAGGGCTACCGCTCCATCAGCCACCAGGGCGATGGTTCGCGCGGTCTCGGCCTCGACGGCGATGGCGACGATGACGACGAGGACGCCGACGAGAACAGCCGCCTCACTCAGGCCCAGGGCAACGGCCACGGCAGCGGCGGCCACGGCGATGGAGAGATGGAGGAGGAGCACGAGTTCAACATCGGCGAGGTGGTAATTCACCAGGTGATCCACACCATCGAGTTCTGCCTCGGCTGTATCTCCAACACCGCCTCCTACCTTCGTCTGTGGGCTCTGTCGCTTGCCCACGCCCAGTTGTCGGAGGTGCTCTGGACTATGACCATCCAGAACGTGTTCGGCATGACGGGTGTCACGGGTGCCATCGCCACCGTGCTCGCCTTTGGCCTCTGGTTCTGCCTCTCGATCGCCATCCTGTGCTGCATGGAGGGCCTCAGTTCGCTCCTCCACGCCATCCGTCTCGCCTGGGTCGAGTTCGGCAGCAAGTTCTACCAGGCCGGAGGCTACCAGTTCGAACCCCTCAAGTTCTAGCGATGCATCTTTTCCTCTCCGGTAAATTTGTAGACTGAAAATTTCCTGTCCCTTCATCTTCGCAATCGCTCGTGGGAATGAACGACTCTCCCTAGATCGACTGTCTGCCCATGACTGAGAGAGCTTTGCCAAGAAGTGGGTCGATCGACTGTCGCCATTCAATTCTTCAATCCTCATTGAGACACGCCCAAAGCGAGAATGCAGCTACGGCAGAGAAAGATGGCGAAGAGTCTTGTCCGCATTTGCTGGGCCAGGTCGCAGCTCCGGAGTACGCCGTTAAGTTCAGACCGTGAGCTGAGTGTGGCACAAGGGGCGCTGTGGCCCTTTGCAAGCCATGCGAACTGCAAAGCTTCCCAGCGCAACCCGAAATGAAACACCGAAGCGCAAGGTTACTTGAACCCCACCTCGGCAAGTCATGCAACTGATCGGACGAGCTTCTGATCGGACGGACTTTTCCGTGCCACGTTGGTGAAAAAAAAAAAGTGGCGCTATCATGGTGGGACCCTTGCTATGGTCATGAAATGGGAGTGGGAGCAAACTTCTTTCGGTGGGCGGTACAAACGGCTCATCTGACCACACATGAGGAAGCCACAAGGCACCAAGCCAGAAACCTGGTCTGTATTTAATGCCAGCACGAGGCTTGAGTGAACAGGTCTTTGTCGCCATACGTCCCTTCCATCCTCCCAATCTGTACTGGTACAGAACACGCTCCGTAAGTATCTTACATTCTCCCACGTCGATTTACTGTATCTTCAGGACTCTGACTTGATCTCCCTTGCTTCGAATTGTTTCAGCCTTCTCAATCACACTCCTTGAAGATGCGATTCACTCGCAAGCTCGTTCGACAGCAGCCCTGGTGGCTGCTAGTCGGCGTGCTCGCCTTCTTCCTGCTCTCCTCTCTCACCACTGCAGCTCCCGCGCAGGCTCTCATCCGCCGTGCCGACGAGATTCAGCCTGCTAGTCCTCCGCCGGCTGGTGCTCCGCCGACCGGTGCTCCGTCGACTAATGCCCCTCCCGTGCCTGCTTCTGGCGGTGCTGCTCAAGCTGTCGAGGCTTCAGGACCAGCTCGATGGATCGCCGCAGGCAAGAGTGGTATCGAACGACTGAGCGAAAGCGTCGCTCGCCTGCGAACGACCACGGAAGAAAAGATGGCTGCTCTCCGTCAGAAATTTGGCAGTGCCAGAGATGCTACTGTCAACGCTGCTGATCGCACGGCTCAATTCTTCAAGTCCACACCCGCTCGACTTGCCAGTGCGAAAGAGGCAACCGTCAACGCTGCTGATCGCACGGCTCAGTTTTTCAAATCTGCGCCCGCTCGATCGAAGGATGCCTATGCCCGATCCAAGGAGGCGATCAAAGACTTCTCCCTCAAGGACACCATGTCCAGGCTCATGGGCAAATGGAGGACTCGCGATCGCCCCGGCGAGACCCAGATCGAACCCAACTTCGTCTGGACGGACAGAGAGATTCAAGCGAATCTGGAGAGATTCAAGCCAGCCGAGCCTTCGCCCGAGGAGATCGCAGCTCATCTTGCCAAGATGACGCCTCGACAGCGCGCCGGTCTCCGTGCAATCGGAGAGGGCGTGCCAGTGACTCCCGAGATGATCAAGGAAGAAGAAGAGGCGGAAGAGAGAAGACGAAACCATCAGAAGCTCATGGCTGAAGCCATGGGTGAAGCCGAGAAGGAGCACCCGCCTACCTCTTCGGCCGCCTCTGGCGCTGCTGATCTTGCGGGCAAGGCAAAGCAGACTCTGCAGGACGGTGCTGGCAGCGTGGAGAAGGCCTTCGACGAGGCTAAGAGCAGGATTCACCTGCGCAAGCGCAGCCCTGCACCCGGCTCTGCTTCCGACTGGACTCCAGTCAGCACTCTTCGTTACGACGGTGCTGGCTACAACTTTGTTCGCAGGGTGGGTGGACCGATGTACATCTATCCCGTGAACTTACCTGGCAGTGGAGACGGTCCGTACAGGTGGGAAGATCTGCCGAGCAGTCATCAAGCGCAGCTGAAGAAGTCGATCGACAACCTCAAGAAGGCACAGTCCAACGGCTGGTCCAAAGCCGAGCATCACATGGGCATCTCGCCCACTCAGGGCAGTCGCAACGGCTTCTACAGGCTTCCTGGCTTCGCCAAGGACGAGATTGTCGTCAAGCAGAGAGGAAACGACTTCCGCTTCGAGTATTCGCAGGCAGGCCTCCTCCGCTCTTCCCGCAAGACGGTGCCGTTCAGTGAACTTCCGGAGCACCTCAAGCTGTATGCCTCGAACTACGTGGCCCGTCATCCCGACGTGCCTTGGGCTTCTGTGCTGCGCCGCCTCAGGAAGCGAGCACCTGCCGGCTCGAGCTCCGGATGGCAGCAAGTTGATTCCGTCCGATACCCCGGAGCCGGCTACAACATCGTTCGCTCGCGCAACTCCTTGAACTTCTACCCTATCGTACCAGGTTCTGACCGTGCGGTCGTTCCCAGAACCTGGGAAGAATTGCATCGCGCGGAGCAGGATGAGCTTCGCGCCTCGATCAGCAAGATCGACAAGGCGGTCGCGAATGGCGGACGCGATGCGGAGCAGCACATTCAAGTCTCGCGGCATTTCGCGGATCGTAACGGTCTCTACACCACCCAGGGTCGAAATGCACACACCATCGCCGTCCTAAAGAAAGGCGGCAAGTACAAGTTCGAGTATCTCAAGCCAGGCATCTTGTGGGACAGCCGAGTCCGAGTGCCGTTCGAAGATCTGCCGGACCATCTCAAGACGTACGTCAGGTCACTCGTGCAAGGCTCCCCCGACCTGCCATGGGCGTCTGCCATCGGTCGCCTGCGTAAGCGTGCTTCGCCCAACCAAGAGCCTCGCGTCGTCAACTACCCCGGCGAAACAATTCGACTGATGAAGGCTCGAGATGGCACGTACGTGTTCCACATGATGCCAGCGCGGACGACTCAGACTCCCCAGGTCAGGAGCTGGTCGCGTCTTCCCGAAGACGTCAAGGCTCACATCCGCAGGAACATGCGAAACGTCTACGACGTTGCCCACAGCCGAATGTCGATCGCTGATGCTCGGGCTCGTCAGGTCCGCGTAGCCGAAAACTACGAGGACTTCAACAACGTGTACGCTCATCCCATTCGCAAGGCCGAGACAGTCCACATCATTCCTGATAGCACCCACACCTACGTCTTCCAGAGGCAGGTCAACGGCCGTCTCCATGCGCCCGTGCCCTACAACCAGCTGCCCGACAACCTGCAGAGGTACCTGTGGGACGAGGATAGCATTCGCAGCGTCATCAATTCTCTCGGCGGACACCGCTTCCGCAAGTAAGCGGTGCAGTTTAAAGCTAGCTGCTCTCACCTTCTCTTCCCTACCTCCTCTCTCCCCCCTTCAACTCAACACCGCCTTTCGCTCCTTTCGCATTCCCCTTTCCTTTCTCGACACTTTTGGCAGTTTTTGTGGCATCCGCGTGACGTCCGATTGTTGAAATACATTTTTTCCACCCTCAGTTGACCGATCAAGTCTTGAGTAAAGCTCTGTGATGTGCAAGCTTGAGTGAAGCGCTCTGGCAGGCAAGCATGAGATGACGTCGCGCTGTCTGGCAGCCTGTTCGAGCGAGACAGAGATCATCCTGCGGGAGGAATCGAACTTCGAAGTCGACGATTAAAAAAAGCGATGGTGATTTGAGAGGAAAAAAATGCAAAAAGAGGTCGTACTGGGATTCGAACCCAGGGCAAGAGAAGTCGAATCGTACTGGCGCCTGTGAAGGCGGTCAATCAGAATCTCCTAAGTTAACCAACTACTCCATACAACCTTTCTTGCTGGCCTTTTCATTCAAAGCATTAATATACACCAAGCATTTTTCAGCCGGTCCGATGATCGGAGTTTGGTTGGCGACGTGTGCGGGAAGACGACACCCAGATGCTGAATCATCGCTGCCATCCGAGCATTGTTTGTAAGTTCCCCCGAGGTTGGAGGTCGGATCTCGCTTCGACCAAACGCATTCGTCGCTATGCAGTAAGCAGAGCGGTAGGGTCCCACATGACCCTGCTTGCGCATGACAGTGTGGATCACCGTCGATCGTGCGGTGCCCCGCAGTTTCAAATGCCTGTAAGCAGCAGGTGCAAGCTCGCTTCTCTCATGCCCCACTACAGGGACACAAGCCGCTGAGCTCAGCAGAACGAGATCGTCACCTTAGGCAAGGGTCCAAACCCCACACAGGGGTAACGGCACCGCCTGCTCCGAAGCCGTGAGTTACACCCTTACCCATCGAGCCGACTTTGTTTCACAGCCTCCTCCACCGCTCAGGAATATCCGTTCCGTCAGCCTTCATTGTACTTGGAGCGAGCCGGACATGTGAAAGTGGATGGACAGTGCGATTGAAATTGTGACGATGCGTAGCAGACTTAATGCGGAAATGTAGTGTGTGTGCTGAATGGGGTGGATGTGCCGAATCAAGGGGAAGGATGAGTTACGGCTGCTGCTGCAGAGCAGCATCGGATGGCTGCGGTGGGCGGAATCGTCTTGGCGCGACAAGCCGATCGGATTCGGGCAGAGTCGTAGCAAGACGTGACAACGTGAGGTTGGATAGTGTACAGTGGGTTGAACTTAGTAGGCGCCTCCAGCACGCGCGATGGGGGTGGAGCGCCCCGAGGCCGACGTAGGTGTATGAGCGGCGAGCCCCGGGGCATCAGGACTTGTCTGAGGCACCTGGTTGTCGCTGTTCCAGCAGAATCGGGCGACGAGCTCGTTGAAGCTGGTGAGGTTGGAAGGACGCATGAATTCTTCGTCCGGCGTGGCGAGCTCGGACGAGGGCGACATAGTGGTGGACGACGAGAGCGCCGACGACGAGTAGCCGTGCTGCTCGGCCTCGTCGCCCGCGGTGAAGGACGAAGGGCGCGTTCTGCCCTCCAGGTGATCAGCACGCAGGAAGCGGTACGCAGACGGCCCGCTGAGGTTGCCGAGATTGTCCAGGCTGCTGGTCAATCCAGGCTTCGTGTCGAGCATGGCGGTGGAGTCCGAGTCGACCGAGCTGGCTGATAGCGCGGGCGAGAAGGGGTTGGGAGAGTTGTTGAGCGAGTTGGGCGAGGCCTGGCTGCCGTCCGGGGTGTAGTCTTCCAGAACGGTGCCATCGCCTTTGATCTCGATCCTAGTGGTCGCGAAGCCGATCGGTGACGGCGGTGTGCCCGACCTAGACGCGGAAGCAGAGCCTGACGCCGAGCCGGAGCCGTTGCCGCCGTTGGCCTCGTCATCCCAGATGCCAAACACGCTGCGAGCTTGGCCGTTCCTGTTGGGCGGGAACGAGTTGAAGCGGGTGCTCGACGTCGCGGCTGGGCTGATAGCTGCGCTGGAGCCCACCTGCGGCACTTGGAGAAGCGAGCCGGTTGGAGAGCTGGTGTTCGAGCTGTTGACGGCGGCATGCTCGATGACCACCTCGCCCAGGCCCGGGCTCAACATGCCCAGACGGCCGAACTTGGGCACCAACTCGGCGGCGGAGCGCGGCGTCGAGCCATCAGGGGAAGGCGTAGCGGCGCTGACAACGAAAGAAGAGCGCACGGGGCTAGAAGCGACGACTGCGGACGGGCGTGCCGAGAAGTAGTCGAGGGCGGCGGCACGTCCGGCCTCGGTCTTGCGGCTGCCGCTCTTGGGATCGCGAAGCGAGGCACCAAAGTCGTACCTTGCAGACCACATGGACGGCGAGCTGGGCTTTCCGGCGCCTCCGGGCGATACGGGCGGCGATCGGCGCTTGGACATCTCGGATGCAAAGTTGCCCGACATGGGGGCCTTTTCCGCCTCCTCCTCGTCCGAGCGAAGGCGCTCGAGCTCCTGCTTGAGCCGCTCCATGGCATTGTCGCGCGTTGCTTTCTGCCCGTAGACGCCAGTCCTGCGTCCCATTTCGATGATGGATGAGGTGGACGTGGGTCCCATGGAGCTGAGCGTGTATCGACGCGGGACAGTGTTGCCGAAAGTAGCAGCCGCGGCGCGTCCTTCAGCCGAAGTAGGAGGCAAGCGGGGCGCCTCGGCGGGCTGCGCAGGACGCTTGCGGAAATCGAGCTGATAGTTGCCGCCGTCGTTGTTGTCCCAAATCTCGCGTCCGCCTGTTGTGTAGCGGAGGCAGAGGAAGATGGTCTTGGTCTCGTTGAGTCCGGCTCCGCGAGGCCAATTGAGCACCTCGTTGAGCTTGATCGAGAACACGAAGCGGTCAGCTGTGCCGTTCTTGATGCTCTCCGAGTACTCGGCAGACACCTCGTTGACCGTGGCCCAATGGTCAAGGGTGAAGCGCACGGCGACCCACTTCTCGAAGCTGAGGTTCTTGACTTGCACTGTGCCGCGGACGGAGCGCAGATCGTCCGAGAGATAAATGCGTTCGAGGAAGATGTCCTTGTCCAAGGATAACTTGGCGGAAGAGGGGAAGTTGGGCAGGCGGAGAACGAGTTGCTCTTCTGGCTCGGTAGCCGGGGGCGTTGATGGGTTGGTGGGGCTACGAGAGCCCGCAGTGCGCCCGAGGGAGCCGCCTCTGCGAGAACCGAACCACGGATAATCGCGCTCCTCCTCAGTCTCGGTCTCGGTGTGCTCGGGGCTCCCCTCACGTGAGACGGCCTGCGGGCGACCCTTGACCTTGAAGATCTTGATGTGCTCGAGCTGAGTGTCAAAGTGGACGAACTTTGGGGCGCTCGGCGTGGTGGGGACGGATTTTGTGCCGTAAGCCGAGGAAGGAAGGATAGCGTCGCTAGCCGATCGTGGAACCATGTAGCTACCCGAATATTGCTTCAGCGACGACTTGACCGGCTCTCCCGACTTCTTACGGAGCAGCTCCGAGTTTGTGGATGTGGTCGAGGAGATGGATGAACGGTCGCCCGCTGGCGATGGCAGGCACTGCAGATCGAGACTGAGGCCGCCAAGCACCTCGGGTCCGGGGCTGTTGGCCTTGAGAGCCAATGCCTTCCTCGAACCAGGGTGGAGGGGAGCCATGTTCTGGGCCGCAGCGAGACCGATGCGGGTTTTGGGGCTTGGGAAGGGAACGCGGCTGTCGGGAGGGGTGGCGACATCGTCGCTGGCGGTGCGCGCCGACGAGGCTTCGCTGGACGGTGGACTGGGCGTGTGGGTGCTATCTCTAGACGCTGGGAAGGCGGGCGTGAGCCTCATCATCTTGGCTCGACGCTTGGCTGCCTGTACGTTCTGAATCTGCAGGATGGCGTCGCGTTCTGCTTCGAGCTCCTTCTGCTCTTGCGCACTGACGTACGACTGTCGCTCGCGATAGCGTCCTTCGAAGAAGCCGCGACCCGTGGTCCAAACACGAGAGTCGGACGCGACGCCACGAACATGATTCTTTGGTCGCGTCGGCACTGGTTGTGCGAGGTTGCCCGGGGGCAGCGACGCCGAAGCCGACTCTGTGGGTGCGGATGACGACGTTTCGAGGTGGCCGTGACTGCTGCTGGTACCCACTGCCGGACGACCGTCGGTGAAGTGCGCCATATCGGCGTGTGAGCTGGAGAGAGTCATGGTGGCTGCCGTGCTCTTATCGGTGGGCGTGTGATACGGACGAGAAGAGTGGTACTGCGGCCGATGGACGGAAGCACGATCGTAGGACTGGAGAGGCGCGCTCACCAGCATTCCGTGATGGCGTCGGGGCGATGCAGGGAAGATGAAAGCTCGAGCGATGGCGTTGTCACGGCGCTCGGAGCATGTAGATATGTGCGTGGAAGTAGGAGACGGGGAACGCTTGGGTGGACTGTCTGCTGCGTGTGTCGTCCAACAAAGGAGTGGTGTGCGCTAAAGGCAGTTGAGCGTGGTGGAGACGGAAAGTGTGGGGCAAGAATCGTCTAGGGATGTTGTTGATGATGATGAGGAGCTGGGTGAGGATGGGAGGGCGGTGGTGGTGGAGAAGAGGAGGAGTGCTTTGCTCGTGTGTCGGCGGACCCTCAAAGGTCTAGGAGCGGCTCAGGTGAGCTGGAACCCAAGGGAGGAATGTGAAGTCGTAGCCTAGCCAACGGATCGTCGGCTGAACAAACAAAAAGGGGGGCCAAAGAAGCGACGAAGAGGGGATGAGGCGAAGACGGTATGAAGGAAGAAAGGAGAGAAAGCGGGTCCAGCTATGTGTAGGAGAAGTGCTGGTGGCGGGCAAGTCGGGCCTTGGCGTACGAGCCAGAGGCGGAGGACAATCCTGAGACTGAGGCTGAGCTGGAGGGTTGGTGGGGCGGAGGCTGAGGCTGAGGTTCTTGCTCAGGGCGGCCCAGGTTGAGACTGAGGTTGAGGATGGTGGAAGGGGGCGCGCGACTACAGTAGCCAGGTTCGAGGATGTTGGGATCTGAGAGTGCGCTGCGCAGCTGAACCACGCTGGACAATGGTGATGGGACCAGGATCAGCGTTTGACGAGAGGCACAGCAGAGGACTGGCCGGAAGGAGAACCGAGCGCTGGAGCAGATCTGGGTGCGATTGCTCAAGAAGCTGAGGCGGCGAAGGACAGCTTGAAGAGGGGAAGTCGGGGTCGGGGCGACGACGGCGTGAGGAGGAGCGCCTTGGGTGGACGTGATGAGAGGGCGGCAGCGATGGGCGACAAGCGTCAGAAGCGAGCGTACCGAGCTGGTCGGTCGATAAGAAGAGAGAGAGCAGCAGCAGCAGACGCCGAGCAAGCCCGTACGAACGAGCGAGTGCCAGATGCTCGTGATGCGGCGAGAGAGACAATGCGTCGGCAACGGCTGCGAGAAAACGAAGGGAGAGACAGCGGTAGGGATCGATGGGCGTGGCCATGCACCCCAACGTCGCGGCGAGCAGCGCAACGCAACGCGTTAGACAGCGCAAGACTGGGGACGGCCTGAGCACTTTTTTTTCGCACGCACACTGCGATGACTGCGTCTGGGCGTGGCGCACCAGTGTGGAGCGGCTGTCTGAGCCAAGTAAGGGGGGAGGCGAGGCGATGGCGGCATGGCCGAGGCTCGAGAGGAGAGAGCGAGAGACCGAGGCAAAAAAGCGCAGCCAACAGTGCCAGGGCCCACACGACGGCGAACAGCGATAGGCGAGAGCGCGCTCAGCAAACTCGGCAGGACATATGTCAGTGTGCGGCGCGCGTCTCCAGATCGATTCGTTTCGTCGCCCTCCAGGTCCGACGGGCCTGGGAACCGTCGATGGCGCATCGATCTGAGCCACGAAATTTGCGGTTGCTGGCTTCTCGCCCGCTCGAGACCATTTTTGTCTTTTCTCTAATTTTTTTTTTTTGACTTTGTGGAGCGGCCTGGTCACAATTTTTCGAACGCGCTCAAGGCACAAAATGCCGGCAGCGTTGGGCGGCCAAAACCCCGACTCGCGTGCATTTTGTTGGCTTGCCAGAGCGGGAGCGGTTGAGTGGTCGCTGGGAGAAGCGCGTCTCGGTAAGCGGCCGAATCCCCAGGGGTTCGCGAGCGTAAGCGACGCGGCGCAGTGGCCCCTCCTCTCCCCCCGCCAGGCTGGTCGTTTTATTTCTTATTGTAAATGTACTTATTTTTGATTTCTCGGCCCGTCGACTTGGGGTGGTCAGCGTTGCATGCCGGTTTCGCAGCGACCGCCGACTGGCTGCCAGATGGACCCTCCTGGCCATGTAGCTGGCGCATATGAGCTTGCCCTAGTCAGAAGGGTGAACCAGCACCATCATTGAGCATCACCTTGCTACCGTCCGTTGTTTGGTCTTCGTAGCCTGGCCTTGCGACCGAGCCTGAACTTGGCAACAGCACGCAAGAGGAAAAGCAGAGTTGCATCGATAGGGCGCGCTGCCAAAATCTGATTGCGTCGCCCCGCGTGAGGTGGTGATTTGGCCTGGATTTCGAATTTCTCGTGCAGCTCGTCCACGTCCATCTCTGCCAAATGTCATTGGCTGCACTGCACGTCTTGGCTACATGTGCACACCCACTCATGCCAACGCCCGTGGGGCACCTCGTTCTTCTCTCCAACGCCATTCGCGGCATTTCTGGATGGTGGGGCTTTGGCACGCGGCCCATTCGATTCACCCGAGGCCGTCGGATTCGACCGAGCGTTTTCGAAACCATCCGCCGAGACCAGTTGCTTCGACGTGAGTCCGTATCGCGTTTTGGGGCCAACGGCCAGCAACGCTAGCAAAATTGGCCGGGCTCTGGTTCAGCCGCCTGCAGAGCGGCGATATGCACTCATCCCCATCGCGCCTGCTCAAATCGCGTGACAGGCAAGGGTGCCCTTTGTGCGACCCAAGCTGAAGAGGGTTTCTTTTAGCCAACAGGAAAATAAAAGAAAATAAAAAGGCTTTTTTTTCCTCCCCACAGATCGATCGCAACGCCCAGAGGTGCCACGCCGATTTTTTTTAAGGCTACACGCAATCGATGGCTACTCGGCCCCGTGTTGGCTCAATGTCTCTTGCCCCTCTTGTCGAGTCCTATGCAGCGACACCAACCTCAGGATGTCGAGATGTAGGCACCATTCATCGTCACGAGTGTAGGCTTATTACACAACATCATATTGACCTTGCACGGATGTCAATTGGAGCTATGATGAGGCCAGTGGCATCTGCGGAAGGATGCGCGAGATGCACATCACGATTTCGGAGGCCAAAGTAGCCATGCCGACGTGTCTTACACTCCGTGCCGCACCGGTCAGCAAGCGCCTCTCGCCAAGACTGCAGCAGCAGCAAGGGAAAGCATGCCGGAGGGTCTCACTGGCGATGCGGCTCGGGCACGTCGGTGGAGTCCATCACTTGTGTGCCTATGGCGACGTCTCAAAAATCTCCGCGCTGAACATGTGCACCGGACTTCGATGTTCGAGCCGCAGTCAAAACGGTGACGCCATAGAGAAGCCGTACCAGCGCTGCTTATCCCGTCTCGCCGACTTTGAATGATCGGAGCAGCCTTTGGATGGACGCATCAGGGTTGCGGCGTGCCTTGATACCCGGTCGGCAGAGCCGATCACCATACAACGGCGCCCCAGGGCCGTTGACGGATCGTCGAACACGACAGCCGAAGCAGTCACCCTACAGCCTCTCAGGGTCTTGTGGGGACGCAACTGGGCGAGTCTGACTGTACACACTCGGCAGTTCTCCCCCCTCCCCTGCCTGTAATCATGCGGGGGTTCAGGGGTAGGACTCGAGCTCTGCTTGGTGTCAGCCATCCTACGCGTTCGAGAGAAATGTGGATGACCCCGCTTACCTACTTTATCGCGGCCTCGTCTGGATGCCTTCGCACGATCGCCAGCAACAGTGGTACCCTTTTTGCAGCCCGCCTCTTCGTTCACCCCGAACCAACTCCGCTTCGCAGGCCGCAAACAATCCAAGCCGACGAGCCCGTGCGGTGTAGGCCAAATGTTCGGGCTCGTCGGTCTGGCGACCACAAGTGGAATCTGTCACCATCGCGCCCCCAGGCCACGCGATGTTGGCAAGGACGGGTCCTGATTCGCTTACGGCACCGCCCTTCGGTAGATGCAGAGGGTCTCGCATCGGTGGTCTCGCTAAATTCCGATGGCACTTGTCACACAACCCTTCCGTGGAGCATGTCCAAAGCACGAAGTGACACTCATTTGCGGAGCCGCGCGCTCGCGTTTTCAGCCAGGATGAGCGGACGAGCGCGCAAAGCACGCATCGCCTGCGATGGCCTTGGCGTAGAGACAATGGCCCCGGAAGCGACACCCGCCTGTGTGCAGACGACGGAACAGATCCGATTTCTGCAGTGATGTAGCCTGCATGCCGACACCGACACCGACCTGGGCGCCGCGGCAGCCCAAGGCGGCAGCCGATGCGCTGCATCTGAACGCACAATGACAACTCATTCCCACTAAATTGTCGGAGCTGGCTTTGATTCCGGCGCTCCGCCGCGGAGCCCGTCATCGGCGCCGGCCAACGACGCTTGCTCAGGCGTCACGCCTGTCAAAGAAATTTGATAAAAAAAATCAAGAAAAAAAAGCAAAGAAGAGGGCATGCACAGCTGACGCGCCCCGGCTCCAGAGGGGATGCAGGGGAAGAACGCAAGGGATGCGAAAATCTGCCCATGTGGCTCTCGATGCGCAGCTCCTCGCGATCGAGAGGTGCTTCCGCCGTCCCGCCCATGGATCAGCGTCTCATCCAAGTCTTCACCATTTTCGTACAATGTCGATTCCGCAGGGTCTGACATGTAGGGCCGCGATACAGCTCACTTTCAGTGACTGAGCCCGATAGATGCGTCTATGAGTCTTCAGCTCGATCCCATCTTTACCCGTTTGGCGCTTGGTCCGAGCAAGTCGGCCATTCGCGACGAAACTTTCCTGGTCGGAGGCCGACTCGACTTGGCATGCCCCACGTATGGGGAAAATGAAAACGCCTTGTTGTCCCACGGAGCCCCTCCTTCTTTACAAACGTGGGGTGCTTGCTGCAAGCATGACGCAGAGCGGGGCAGCGCATACTGGAATGCAACGCGAGCATGCGGAGATCCTTGTGAGATAAGCATGCTGTGGGGAGGGAAGGAAGATGCGGCGAGCTAAGCGCCCCAGCCCGGCGAATTGCCCGCTGAATTTCGCCGACGGAGGGACCTCGGACAGGCACACGCAGGCGCTTGAGCGCGCGGAAATGCGCGCCATGCGCGACTGCATCGCCTACGCGCCAACGCTGCCGGGATCTTGCATGCTGGCACTGTCTGCGTGGCGTGGGTTGTCTCGCTATTTCGGTCTCAACACCTGCAGTCTGAGAGCGCTATCGATACTGTTCTATACTGGGCACGTCGACAACGCTCGGATAGGTGCATTGTCAACCTCCGCTGTCGCTGTTCGGAGTGGCTTGCGAGCCGAGCAGGCGCAAGTTCGAAGCATAGCAACATCCAGACACCCAGCCTTGCCGAGCGGGTCTCTGGCCGAAGCGCTCGAACCTTTGGCTTTTGCATTGTGCGAAGACTCCCACGGAGCAGGACGCGAGGCGCGGGGAATTCCGCGCCCATACCGTTCGATTCGCCACCCTTCGTTGCCGGTTTAAGGCTCACGCAGCCTGGATACCTCGCATCTCCGCCCCTCGAAGCCTACTTCTCGGCTCGCCTGTGTCGCCATTCGGCAACATGCTCCAGTGCTCGGGAGGCATTCGGCATCTTTATTGGAGGCCGAAAGCCGTCCAAGAATCTGGGCTTTTGGAGGCGTTCAATTTGTTGGGGATGTCGGTGGCGGGACCGGGACCGTGTCCCCCTCGGCACTCCAAATTCATTGTCTTGCGGGTAGCACATTCTTCGGATAGATTGCCGTCCTAGGCCCGAACTTCGGACCTGACAACCCGGGGAAGTCGTTGACAGTGTCTCGCCTGCGCGGCCGTTGATACTTGGCAGCAGGGACAAACAAAATTGAGGAGAGTATGTCAGACTAATAAAGCCTAACAAGTAATCATCGAGACCCGAGACCCGAAGTTTTCCGCGGCGCCGGACCCTGGATGGAGCAACCGCATGTGCAGATTCACCACCCGCATCATCACCAAGACTGCTCTTACACATCGACATTGAGAGGCGTTGCAACACCGCTCGACACGATCCGAGATGGATGCTGATGCGCACGTTGGGTCTTCGACGGCGTCGCCGATCGTTGCCTCCGACGACTTCACCGAGTCTGCGGCCTGGACGGCCGAGACCGAGATCTCAGCAAACGAGGTGGTGGAAAAGGAGAAACTCGTTCGGTGAGTGCCAGTCTCTGCGTCTCGATGGAAGCGCGATCGCATGTGTGACTGACAATGAAACGTGTCGCCGTGGCTAGAGAGATCATGGCACGACAGGACGGGTTGCGTGCCCTGCTCAGCCGCGTGAGCTCGGTCAAAGAAGACTGCAAGAAGGCCGAGGCAGACAACGAGATGCTGCAGACCTACATCGACTCGGTCACAAAGAGCCTGGCAGCGAAAGAGAGAGGATAGCTCCTCCATCTTGTAGGCAGTAGGGACGATCAAGCTGCCGAAGCACTGCCAGTCCAGCATCTCACATTAGCATCCCAACAGCATACTCAGCATTGCATCATACTTCCCGTCAAATTCGCCTGCCTTCTGCCGCGCTCTGGCACACGATTCTGTGGATAGAGTGTGATGTCGCGAGCCTCATCGGGCACGCATGGACCTGCGTGGAGTGTCACTAGCCAGAAAGCGGTCAAGTGCCGCGGGGCTTGACGGAGAAAAGGCTCGAGATCGGACCATCGGCGCTGCAACGGATAAACCAAGGACCGACATGCCGTTCGCCGGTCTGGAGCGCAGGCAATCGCTGCTGCTCTCGATTGCCGGATCCGATGAGCCAGCTTCGACCGGGAACGTTGCGTGAACCAACTTGGCACTTGCGGTCAAGCTGCCATAAATGTGATGGGCGGAGTCCAGCCGTGCGTTGAGCCGAGCTGGCTAGATCTGGCGCTGCGATTTGCAGACACAGGAGACGCGGATCGGGAATGCGGACAAGCTCAATTTTCGGCCTCAGGTCTGGGCTCGGGCTGGCCTTCCTGTCACAACGATTCGGCTGGGGATTTTTCCTGCACGGCCCAGCTTGACCAGCCGGCCCAGCGCGTCATGGCTCAAAAAAGACGAGCTGGGACTCTGTCACCCTGCAGGCCAATTCTAGAAAGGCCTGTGTGTTGGTTGATTCGGGACGCTTTGAGCTCACGAGCCTCCTTCAGACCATGTGTCCTCCACGCTTTCGGACCATCCGCAGTCTCATCTTGTCAACCGTGTCAACCGTCTCCATCATCTCCGTGTCTCCCGATTGCTGCCTGTGATCACAGTGATCACACAGGGCAATCGCTATTGGTCGGCCCGCACGACACATCGTTTCGGACCCAGTTCGGGACCGCCGCCACGAGCTGCCGCGATTTTGGAACTCAGCCAAGCAAATCGAATCACTTTGACATACCGCCCGCAGCGCCCCTCGCAGCTTGACCCGCGCGCTTCGGCCCAAGCCACATCAAGTCCATCATCTCCTTCGCTTTTGGCACTCATTGCACCATCGCTTGAGTTGGAATACGTTCGTCTTCCAGTCACGCTTCTCTAGCTCGGCAGCGCATCGGCTTAGGCGACGGAAGTTGCACGACCAGTCAATCAAACCTGCATACACAGTCACCGTTGTCGGCTTGCCAACGTGCACCGTTGCGGTGACTTCCTCACAAGATGGTCCTGCAGAACAAGTACAAGGCCAAGGCTTCACGTCGGTACAACTCGCAAAAAGGAGAGGCCAACGACGCCGAAGCAGGCTCCTCCAAGCCCGGATACCGCCAAAGATTTGCCAACAAGTATCGCCGATCTGCTAGTGCTGGCGACGGTGCAGCAGAAGAGGACTCGGCAAGTGGCAGTGGCGAAGACGATGAAGAGGGCAGCGACGACGACGGGAAAGACGACGAAGACAAGGACTTTCCCAGCCTAGCCAATGCCGCTTCCGGCTCGCAGACAAATACAGCCTCGGAGGATGACCCATCGAATCCATCACGCGGAAAGTACGCTCGGCGCAGGTTGGGCGAGAGCAAACTCGCGAGGCTGGAGAGGCTCGAAGCGGCCAAGGATCCACGCCTACCTGACGACGAAGAGCCAGAGCCCGAGGTGGACATCTCAAATCTGGTCGCGCGCGTGGCAGCGATGGGCGACTCGGCAAGCACACAGGCCGGTGTTGCCGAGCAGATCGCCCGCAGCCGCGCACAGAACGAGACTGCCTCGGACGTCGAGAACGACATCGATCACAGCCTGGCCTACCTGCACGAGCGCGAACGACAGCGTCAGAAGGCCAAGGGCCGGGGCGGCGCTGGTGGGGACGAGGCCAGCAAGCATGCTGCCGAAGCGCTGGGAGCTGAAGCTGATGGCGAGCCTGTCGACCTCGAAGCGCTCCGCAAGGAGAAGGAGAAGGCCGACGCCGTGCGTGTTCTCAAAGCTCGCTTCCAGGGGCACGGCGTGGGCGAGAAACGCCGGCCCGATGCGAAACCTCGTGTGGCGCCTTCGATACAGATCGGCCCGCATGCCGTTGCCCCGTCATCCGCCTCTGGCCGGGAGCGCTCCGACAGCGACGCAGCCGCTACGGCTACGGCTAGCACCCTCTCGCCCGGCTTGACTGCCGAGATCGAGTCGGCGCTATCCAGGACCACCAGCGTCGAGACGGCCTCGGTTGGCTCGGGGCGCTCGAGCTTCAGCACGACTTTCGGCCGGCGCCGATCACCACTCGTCGGAGTCGCCGGTGCAGAGCGGGAGCGTGGCTCGGCCCAGCGCACCGAACGCATCGACAGCTTCCTGGCTAGCATCAATGATCGCAGCGTCCACGGCGGTCGCGATCCATCCGTCTTTTCGCTCAGCCCACAGGGCGGCTACACTGCCGCGAATCGATCCGCATCCTATCGCGACCAAACGAGCGCCACGCCACACTCGTCGCACGGCGAACTTGGTCGCCTCGAGAACTTTCTCGATGACATGCTTGGCTAGAACCGCCTTCCGAGTGCTTTTGCGTCGTCACTAGCATCACAAACCACTTTTGTATCTGTATCCTCATTTGTCACCGTAGTCACCCTGCCGACCGACCACTTAATCTGCTCTATCTTTCCATCCTTTGAATCCGCGTGGCAGTGTAGCTGTGCTAGTTGAGTGAGTTTGGATTGCATCGTTTGCGAATGAGGATTCAAAAGGTATCGGGGACCAGGTCCCAGAGGACCTTTGTGATGTGTTCGTTGCGGCGTTTGGTGCCTCGGATCATGCCCATGCGCGCGAGCTGGTTGAGGGCCAAGGCAAATCGACACTGCAGATCCGTCTCGCTCACAGCCTCTTCGTCAGCCTCATCCTCGGCTTGCACGGGCTCGGCAAAGCGCGAGCGCTTTCTCGATGGCGTGTCGAGTAGGTCTGGATCGTACTCGTCCGCATCGGCCAGCTGGACGGATCGTTTGCTCGGACTGCGTCGCTTCGAAGGCGTTGAGGGTGTATCGACCCCATTGGCGTCGACATTCGCTTCGCTCTGCTCTCCGGCTGTGTCTGTGGCTGCGTGCTCGCGTGCAAGGTCCCGCTTGCCTGCCCTATCAGACTCGTCGGATTGCACGGTCTGCTTGAACGCCTCGAACCAGTCGGCGAGATTGACAAACTTGCCGCACTCACCGTAGAGCTTGTAGAGTCGACATACATCGGGGGTCTGCGAGGTCTGGAGGCCTTCGATGTTGATATCGTCCAGCTCTTCTTCGGGTACCACGCCGAGGGCGGCATCGTACAGGCTCTCGACGAACTCGCCGGGTGCAGTCAAGGGCAGCGTAACTCCCGCACGCGTAGATGGATCCAGCAACGTGGAAAGTGGGCCGTAGCAGTCGACCCAGAAGATGTCCTTGAGCAGATGCAGAGGTCCGCTGTCGAGTCCCGCCAGCTCGCGTCCGATCTGCCTCCAATCGACCAGTTCCTGCACGGAAGCCACGATCCAATCAGTGATCTCGCGCTTGAGGCCCAGCAGCCTTTCCTCCATGAGCAGCTTACGCTGCACGCGCTGCAGCCGCGCCTCGCGACGCTGCTTGGCGACCTGCGCACTTGCGGCGCCCGAAGCCGATGCAACCCCGACATCACCATCGTCGTCGTCTACCATATCAGCACTGCCCGCCGCCAGCGTCTGTGACAGTCGCTGTTGGAACGTGCGCATTCCCGCCAGGAACTTTGCGCTATGAGCGGCAATCGCCTCGCTGGCCGTGCGAAGCTGTCTTGACTGACCGGCGCGATCTGATTCAGCCATGTCGATGCTTTCAGCAACGCTGTCCTCGATGGCGCGCGCCTCGTCCTCGGCTGCCCCGACCATATCGTCGAGAAGCGTCTCGAACTCGTCCGACAGCAGCCGACGTGCAGCATTGCAGAGCCTAGCTAGGCCGTTCCGTAGCGTCAAGATAGCCGGAGGACGATGGTCGGCTTCGAGCGAGCCGACGGATGCGTTGAGACACTGCATGACGACCTGGGTGAGGATCTCGCTGGCGCGCTCGAGCTGGCGCTGCTCGTCGATCTCGGCCGCTTGCTGCGAAGCAGCAGTGAGAGTGCGAGCATGCATCACCTGCGCCGCCGTACTTGCTTGATTCTGGATGCGCTGCAGCGCCTCGAATGCACGCGACAGGAAGCGAATGGCAAACTCGATGCGGTAGCACAGCAAGTCGCGCGAATGCTGAAGCTGGTCCAGCTTGCTGAGGGTGAATTGGTCCGAGCGCGCAGCTTCCTGCAGGAACTCGTCGACGTCGAGATCGGACGAGCCAGAAGATGCGCCGAGCAGCGGCAGGACAAGGTCGCCAGAGTCGGCCGTGGTGAGGAAGGCGATCTTGATCCTCTCGACCATCTTTGGTGTCCAGCTGAAGAAGCGAATTTTGCTCGCCTCGCCCGGGATGGTGAAGACCGATTCGGGCTTGCCGGAAAAGTGCATGAAGCACGCCAGTCGCACGGCGTCGAGCACGGCGTCGAGATCGGCGTCCCTCTCCCAGTACGTCTCGCGGATGTATTCGAAAGTCGAAGCGCCCAACGAAAGCGGGAGCTCGCGGGAGGTCAAGAAGGACTGAACGAGGCGAGACCAGACGATCTCTTTGCTGGGCAACGAGAAGCGCGAGATGTCGAGCACGCGGAGCACCTGTCGCGGGATGAATTCGATCCAAGGGGCAGGGGCTGCTGTTGCGGCTGCGTTGGCGGAAGTACCGGCAGAGGCAGCGGCATGACCTCCTGAGGGTGATGTGATGCCGAGCACGAGCAAGAGCTGCGGCCGCGACGGCGGAGAGTGAGCCGAGTCGGCGGAGAAGGGCACAGTTCCGCTAGGCTCGGCGACAAAGGTCTGCAGAGACGACAAGAGATCTGACAGCACCGTAGGCTCGATGGACTCGATCATTGGCAGGTTGACCACGAGTCTAGGGGCCCGATCTGACGTGCCAAACTTGCGGCTCCACCAGAGTGCGAGGACGTGGAGGTCTGGTTCGACCTTGCCGGCGAACGCGGCTGCCTCGATTTCGGCAAGAGATTGTGCATATGCGCTCGAGGCCGGGTCTGCGGGTATGGTCGATCCTTGCGCTATGAAGCGTGCGACGACGAGGCGAAGTGCAGTGTAGAGGTTGGAGCACTCGCTGGCGGAGAGTGTGACGACGATGCTTTGTGCGCCATCGCTGCTGGCATGCGAAATCTCGGAGACAAGACGACCTGAGAAGGAGGAGAGGGAGGGAGCCGATGTTGAAATGAGGAGGGCCGTCTGGATGCTGCTTGAGGCGCCATCATGTTGAACGGCGCCGAGGCTGTCGGAGCGCAAGGTCTCAAACCCAGGAAGGAAGAGATCTTGGTTCGCGATGGCTGTGCCTGCCAAGACAGGATGAGCATTGGATTTGCTGGAGCCCGAGTCGGTGTTGAAGAAGGATTTGAGATCCTCAAAGAGGGGCGTGTAGACGAGATCCATACATTTCTCAAAGAGCGCTTCGGTCCTCTGTACTGCGATGCGATAAGAATTGTAGCGAACGTACGCCGGGTCGCTATCGGCCTCGAACTCCGAGAGGACAGGGAACGGAGGCTCGCTGAAGTCGTCGAGCGAAGCCTTGCTCGAGGCACGCTTTGCCTTTTTCTTGGGCTGCCAGGGTATTGTGTAGCATGGTGAAGAGGAGGTGTCGATGCCGCCACGGGCCGCTTCGCTCCGAGGCTTGCGGGCAGACATGGTATCAGCGCTTCATCGTATGACACGCTTGCCTGAGGTGTAGGAGCATCAACAGCAACAGCGTGTGTGGGGGTTGGAAGGACCCGTAACGCAACGCAATTCCCGGCTCTCGGACCAACACCCGCATTTCCGAGGTTCCTACGGATCGTACTCCGAGGCCTAACACTGATGGAGATTTTCCCCTTATCACCATACGATTTCGGCAGATGCTAGGATGTCGGCAGAGGTGCGATGGGGAGTGCAACCCAGGTGTTTGGCTGGAACTGAACGACGAAGTATAAGTTGCATAGCAGACATCTGGATGGACTGGGCTGAGCGATGTTAGCGGCTGAGCAGCTCCACGGGCACGACAGACACCCTTGAAAGACCGAATTGCTTGGCCGCCATCCGGCACAGCAGAGCGCACATCTCTGGCTGCTAAGCGAACACGCTCTTGGCAGAAGTGCGCACTCGAGACAAAAGCTCGCCCGTTGGGGCAGCCTCTTTCTTGTCTTTCGGAGCTCGTCTCTGAACGGGAGCGCAGAGGCGGTTCAAGAGGTCATTTCACGCGTTTTCCTGGGACCCGCAACAGGCGCGAAATCCAGGAAATCTGTTGGATTTGTTTGCAGCTCAAAGGCACTCACTGCCTGGGCTGCACTGCCGCGGCTCGACGCTGCCATCCACGACTGACAGGCAGCAGAGAGGCGGAAGAGAGGTATTCCCAAGGCACTCGCGAAGCACTCCACTTTGCATCCATTTCCGGTCGGTCGAGCCATCCCGAAAAAGCTCGCTTGCTCTCTGCACTCTGTGCGTCACTCTTTGCCTCGCTCGCTTGGCTGTCCGCTCGCCCGCAGGCATCCATCCACGAGCCAAGCTCGCTGCCTCCTCTGTCTCAACGCCGCACCGTCTCCCTCCGACCACCATCACCTTCGGCTGTCCCTTCCGCCACGCTCCTTTCGCGCTTCGTTTCGACGCTCACACGTGCGGGCAGGCAGCTCAGCCCACTTCAAGCGCACCTTTGCAGTCCCGCCAATCGAGTTTCGGACGCAGCCGATACGCGATCCAACTTGATCTCGACGTCTCCGCGAATCCAAAGGCAACTGGAGCGCCGATCGTCTCTCAGGCAGTACAGCCAACCACTTTTTTTGCGACCGCCAATATGCCTCGGAACACACGCAACTCCAAATCCACAGCAGCCGATGTGGCGGCTGCCAACGGATCCTCCGACGGCAAGACCGAGTCGCTCATCCAGAGGGCGAACGAGGCGGACGAGAACGTCTTCCTCTTCGTGCCCAACTTGATAGGATACGCCCGCGTCGTCCTCGCGGCCCTCTCGCTCTACTTCATGAAGGGCAACCCCAAGGTCTGCACGCTCCTCTACGGCGTCTCGTGCCTGCTCGATGCCTTTGACGGCATGGCGGCGAGGGCGCTCGGACAGTCGACCAAGTTCGGTGCCGTGCTCGACATGGTCACCGACCGCTGCACCACCGCGTGTCTGCTCTGCTTCCTCACCGCCGCCTATCCGCGCTGCGCCGTCATCTTCCAGGGACTCATCACGCTCGACTTCAGCTCGCACTACATCCACATGTACAGCTCGCTCGTCACCGGCTCCGCATCGCACAAGATCGTCACCTCGGACGTCTCCAAGATCCTCTGGTACTACTACAACGACAGCAGGACGCTCTTCATGTTCTGCGCAGGCAACGAGCTCTTCTTCGTCTGCCTCTACCTCATGGACTTTTACAAGAGACCCTTTGGCCTCGACATCGAGCCCCTCTTCTTCCTCTGCCCACCCGCTCTCCGCGCCTCGCCCTGGATCGCGTACATCATCAAGGAGACACCCCTCCTCAGCTGGCCACAGATCGTCGGCGCCATCACGTTCCCCATCTGCGCAGCCAAGCAGATCATCAACTGCGTCCAGTTCTGGAAGGCTGCCAAGGTGCTCGTCGGCAAGGACCTCGAGGACCGTCAGAAGGCTCGCACCAAGTCTCTCTGAGCGGGTTCAAACCTTTTTGCTCGTTTGGTGAACGCATGTTCTCCACAAAGGCCGACCGCCGCGCCTCCCGTGCCGATCACTGCGCTTCCTCAACCAACCCCCCTTCTCAGTACGCTCTTCAGGAACCAGGACGTTGCAAAATGCGTGTAGCACACGATCCAAGCGTCGCCACGACCCCATTGTTGGCTGCCCATCGTCGTTGTACTTTGATGTATCGCTTAATCAATACGCTCCCTTGCCAGATTCTCTATCTGTGTGGATTGAAAGGCAGGCCTGAGTGCGGTCAGTAGCCTTGCGAAATCACCGAATTTGTTAGGTCGAATGGCACGGCGTTTTGAGCGGGATTCAGGGTCTGAAGGTGTGGAGGCTGCGGGCGAACTGTCGAGCTCGAGCAACTTCGCGGAACTCAGCGATAGACTTCCATAGTCAAGACAACTCTCAGTACGATTGCGAGCGACGATGAAGCCGCGCGCTGGACCTAGCTCGGGGTCAAGTCAGCGATTTGATCCGCTCAAGCTGCTTTCGGAGATCCAAGCCGAACCGACCACCTCCGCCGCGGCTGCCGATTCTACCGGAAGCAATGCTGGTGGTCAGGATGCAGACGAAGACGACGACTTCATGTCGGACAAGTTTCTGGTCACGTCGGAAGAGAAGCAGCCGCTGACGTATACCGACAAGCGTCGACGACTCGAGGCGCACCACTCGCGCAAAACACGCAAGAGTCTTAGCCAACAAGAGGAGGAGGCACGGCAACAGGGGCTCGATCGCGATCTGCTCGCCGAGGCCGAGATCATCGCTGGCGGCGGCACGCTGCCTCCCGAAGCAAGCGACGGGACGCGCAAGTGGGAGCTAATGCAGGAAAGAGAAAGCCGAAATGGAAATGCTGCTGCGTCAGAGGGGCTGAATGGCACGTCCAAGGCGATGAAGATGATGCTCGCCATGGGGTATCGGCGTGGAGAGGCGCTTGGGAGGCGGCAGAGAGGCGACAGTCAAGAGGTCGAAGAGGAAGAAGAAGAGGACGACGATCAAAACGAGGGACAAGCCGATGCCAAGCCAGCAGCAGGTACGACGCAAGGTCCACCAGGCGACTCGGACGCGGAAGGCCTCGATACGGATGAAGAAGATGCAGCACGACGGGAGAGGGACGACTCGAATGCGCGCGAAGAAGACGGGTACCTGACCGGCGGCGTGTCATCAGCGCCATTCTCCCTGCAAGCCGGCCCCTCTGTGACATCCACTGGTCTGACGGAGCCGCTTCGACCGGACCAGCGCTGGCTTGGCCTACACCGACGTGCAGGAATCGGCATGATTCCGCCCACCAACCCAAACGTCTCAGCGGCCATCCTCTCCTTCTCCTCCTCGCATCCTTCTTCCGACGACGACGCTCGCGTGGCTGACTTCCGCACACGCGTTTCTCGCGCACACCAAGAGCGACACGAGCTCAATCTTCTCACTCGCGCACGCAAGACCCTAATCGACCTCGACCGCACAGCCGGCATCGAGTACAGTCCACTCTGGCTCGACGCACCCTTGTACCACCTGCTCTCGGGTCATTCTGTCGACTCCAACCCGCAGACGATCGATGAACGAATGCACAAAGATCCCGCCTTCAAAAACGCAGTCCACCTCCTCCAACACGCCTTCTCGGCCCAGGAGCCACAGCAAAAAGAAGCGCACAAGTTCTGCAACCTCGATACGAAATCCCAGCTCCATCTCGTGCTGGATTGCCTAAGAACCAGTCATTACTATTGCCTTTTTTGCGGTTGCTCCTACACCGACCAACACGACCTAGCACAACATTGCCCCGGCCGGTCCGAAGACGACCACTCCTGATCGTCACTTGCATACCCTTCATCACCACATTTGGCGTAATACCAGCATAGTGTTCTGCATTTGAAGTGTCGTATTGCGTAAGGGGAGGCAGATGGTAGTACATGCGAAAAAGGGACTTGGAGACAAACAGAACGCCTAGTTGTACTGGGCATACAGGGCTGTGGAGGAAAACTTGGAGCCCTGGCGAATGACCTTGTCGACGGCGTCAAGGAAGTCGCGCTCGGTGGCCATCTTTCTCCTTGCGCGGATGGCAAACATGCCCGCCTCGGTGGCGACGGAGCGCAGCTCGGCACCTGTGGCGTTGGGGCACAGACGCGCAATCAGGTGGTATCGAATGTCGCGCTCGACCGACATGGAGCGCGCGTGAATGCGCAGGATGTGTGCACGGCCATCGTTGTCCGGCAGACCAAACTCCACCCTACGGTCCAGACGACCGGGACGCAGAAGCGCCGGGTCGAGCGTGTCCGGTCGGTTGGTGGCCATGAGCACCTTGATGTTGCCTCGTGCGTCGAAGCCGTCGAGCTGGTTGATGAGCTCAAGCATGGTACGCTGCACCTCGTTGTCGCCGCCTGCACCGTCGTCAAATCGTGCACCGCCGATCGCGTCCACCTCGTCAAAGAAGATGATGCACGCCTTCTTGGTCCTCGCCATCTCGAAGAGCTCGCGCACCATCCTCGCGCCCTCGCCGACGTACTTCTGCACCAGCTCGGAACCGATGACGCGAATGAAGGTGGCGTCGGTTCGGTTCGCCACGGCTCGAGCACACAGCGTCTTGCCCGTACCGGGCGGGCCGTAGAGCAGCACACCCTTGGGTGGGTCGATGCCGAGGTTGACGAAACGTTCTGGCGACAGCAGCGGCAGTTCGACGACTTCTCGCAGCTTCTCGATCTGCTCCTTGCATCCGCCCACGTCGCCGTATGTCACGTCGGGCTTCTCCTCGACCTGCATCATGGTGACGGAAGGGTCGATCTTGGGAGGCAGTGGGATCTGGATCTGGTACTTTGTGCGGTCGACGCCGACGCGCATGCCCTCCTCGATATCTGTGGGTGCCACACGCTCGCCTAGCGACACGACAAACTTGGCGATCTGCTTGACGTTGATCACGTACTTGTCCTCCTCGTCTGCTGTCGGAGGCGGCGAGCCGCCGAGACCGCCAAGGCCACCGAGCCCACCCATTCCTCCGAGACCGCCACCCGAACGACCACCTGCGCTTCCGGCAGCGTCGCCATCTGTGGAGGATTCACCCTCCTTCTTGCCATCGTCGGCTTTGATGATCTTTGTGCAGCGGGCGACTTGCAAAGGCTCCTCCTCGCCCATACGTTGGCGGTCGGCGGGAAGATCCCAAAGGTTGGGTGGCGCGAGACCGGTATCGCTCTCCTTGACGCCCATCTTTTCGTTGACGCGCTTCTGGAGCTCCTTGATCTCGTTTTCGATGCCCTTCAAGGAAGCTGCGTAGGGACCCTGACCATATGTCTTGAGAAGCTGGATGTCGCCCTCGTCTAGCGCGACGATCTTCTCCTCATCTTGGGAGTCGAGATCGGGCTTCTTGTACTTTTCCCAGTCGGCTTTGGGCGGCATGATGTGCGGGAAGGCGAGGTGTCGGGACTAGGACGGTCGGTGCTTTGGCTGTCGTCGCAGCGGTTGTCGAAAAGATCACGGTGCTAAGTTGTGCTGGATGAGCGCGCGTATAACGGTGTGGTGACGGTGAATGCTGATGCGATGTGTGGGAAAGCTCGTGGCGCAAGAGAAGAAAGCGGTACGAGTTGAACACTCGAGTGTCACTCTTTGTCGAGTGGCTCGTGGAGGCGTCGTCAACTCAACCGACTGTGGCTCGCCCGCCCAGCTGACGCGCCGCTTCAGTCCAGAGGCGTGTCCGAGCGTGCTTAGCCGCTCAGCGAGAGTCGATCACAGACTTCGAAGTGGAGCATTTAATTTTCGAAGTCGTCACGAGCGGTGGTGTAACAGGTTCCAGATTTTGCGATTCTCATTTTTCGAAAGGCCCATGCAGACAGGGCTTAGGGGCCGCCGCATCGCAGTAGCAGCAGGGCACAAAGCTCGACGAAGACGCTGCGAACGAGCCAAGCTGAGCCTGAGCAGAGTGCAGTGCGAGTCGGAATGCGACCAGTGCTTAAGGGACAGTGGGTATCTGCCGTCCCCCCCTCGCAGCCTGCAAGCACACTCCACCTGCCAGTGCGAGTTCGAGAGCCAGTGCGCCAAGTCCGAATCTATCCTCGATACTCCAAGCAATCCACTCGCCACGTTCCTATCACCAGTCTCGCTTCTTCATCCTCCACTCCACTTCACCATCATCATCTCCTCCTGGATCCATCCTCATCCTCATCTAGAGCTCGCGCACTTCAGCTCCGCACGCCGAGTCTTGAGATCGAGGGTCATCTCCTCCCCAACTTCCACATCGACTCGCACATCGATCCAGCCCAACCCTTCACCATGGCGTCCCAAAAGAAGGACCTCCCCAAGATCCGCGATGAGGAGCGCGAGCAGCGCTTCGGTACCGTATTCGGTGTCTCCGGTCCCGTCGTCGTCGCCGAGAACATGATCGGCTCCAGCATGTACGAGCTCGTGCGTGTCGGCCACGACGAGCTCGTCGGTGAGATCATCCGAATCGACGCCGACAAGGTCACCATCCAGGTGTACGAGGAGACCTCCGGCGTCTCCGTCGGTGACCCCGTGCTCAGTACTGGCAAGCCTCTCTCCGTCGAGCTCGGCCCCGGTCTCATGGAGAACATTTACGACGGCATCCAGCGTCCGCTCGAGTCCATCATGAAGAAGAGCGGCGGTATCTACATTCCCCGAGGTATTAACACCCAGGCGCTCGACCGTCAGCTCTCTTGGGACTTCACCCCCGGCCAGCTCAAGGTCGGCGACCACATCAGCGGTGGTGACATCTTCGGTTCCGTCTACGAGAACTCGCTGCTCAAGGACCACAAGCTCATGCTCGGCCCGCGTGCCATGGGTACCATCACCCACATCGCCGAGAAGGGCTCCTACTCGGTCGACGACGTCGTTCTCGAGACCGAGTTCCAGGGCAAGAAGCAGAAGCACACCATGCTCCAAATCTGGCCCGTCCGTGCGCCCCGTCCCGTCGCCGAGAAGCTGCAGGCCAACAACCCGCTGCTCACCGGCCAGCGTATCCTCGACTCGCTCTTCCCCTGCATCCAGGGCGGTACCACCGCCATCCCCGGTGCCTTCGGCTGTGGCAAGACCGTCATCTCCCAGGCGCTGTCCAAGTACTCGAACTCGGACATCATCACCTATGTCGGCTGTAAGTCCTTTCCTTCTGCCCAAAACGCACGGCGTCGACGCGGACTGACATTGTGCTGAATGCTTTACAGGTGGCGAACGTGGCAACGAGATGGCCGAAGTGCTTGCAGAGTTCCCCGAGCTTACCCTCATGAGGGACGGCGAAGAGTTCCCCATCATGAAGCGTACTACGCTCGTGGCCAACACGTCCAACATGCCCGTGGCTGCGCGAGAGGCGTCGATCTACACCGGCATCACGCTCTCCGAATACTTCCGTGACCAGGGCTACAATGTGGCCATGATGGCCGACTCCACCTCGCGATGGGCCGAGGCTCTGCGTGAGATCTCGGGTCGTCTCGCCGAGATGCCCGCCGATTCCGGTTACCCGGCGTACCTGGGTGCCAAGCTGGCCAGCTTCTACGAGCGTGCCGGTCGCGTCGCCTGCCTTGGTTCGCCCGAGCGCGAGGGCTCGATCTCGATCGTGGGTGCCGTCTCGCCGCCCGGTGGTGACTTTTCGGACCCGGTCACGTCGGCCACACTGGGTATTGTGGGTGCCTTCTGGGGTCTGGACAAGAAGCTGGCGCAACGCAAGCACTTCCCCTCGGTCAACTGGGACGTCTCCTACTCCAACTACATCAACGCGCTCGAGCCGTACTACGAGAAGAACAAGCCGGGCTTCATCCAGCTCCGAACCACCGCCAAGAACATGCTGCAGAAGGACACGGATCTGGCCGAGATCGTGCAGCTCGTCGGCAAGTCGGCGCTCGGCGAGGGCGACAAGGTGACGCTGGACGTGGCCAAGATCATGAAGGACGACTACCTGCAGCAGAACGGTATCTCCGAGTACGACGCCTACTGCCCCTTCTACAAGACCACCGGCATGCTCAAGAACATGGTCGACTTCCACGACCGCGCACAGGCTGCCATCGCCAACAACCCCGACATGACCTGGGCCAAGGTCAAGGAGCACTGCTCCGACGTCATCTACCGCCTCACCCAGCAGAAGTTCGAGAGCCCCAAGGACGGCGAGGAGGCCATCACCAAGAAGTTCGACAAGCTCAACCAGGACATCACCGAGGCCTTCCGCACGCTCACCGACTAAGGTGCCGCCACCTTCCTCCGCCCCTTCCCATCCGATCGGACTGCCTTTGTGCACGTCGCTTGTTTGTTCATTGAGATTCGTTCCCACATTCATACATTTGATTCCCGTGATGTTGCGGCGATTTGGCTGTGTGATGTGCCATTCCAGCTCAACAAAGCCCAGAGCCAGTGCCGAGAAGTCTTTTGGTCGGTGGTCAATTGTGAGCAGGGCGTTGCAAGCTGGGTATTTTTCCTGGACCTTGGTGGGGCGGGTGAACAGACGCGTAAATAGTGAGCCTTCCTGAACGCGCGCGCGTGTTGGTCTTTTGACCAAATTGCGGCGAGATCAACACTGGCGCTCCACACCACCCACCACCATCTAACACCATCCGCCGCTTTCGCACATCTCCCACCATGGCAGCCAGATCTTCATCCATTGCAGGACCCGGCGCGGGGCGTCAGTCCATGTACCCGCAGACCAACGCCAACATGATGTTCGGAGGCCCCAGCTCGTCGGCCAACCAGGCGAGGCTCGTGTCGAAACAGGCCGAGCTCGAGGGTCTGAGAGCGCTCAAGGACCAGTCGGCCAAGATGGTCAAGGAACTCGAGAGACTGGCCGAAACAGTCGACCAAATGGCAGATGGAGGCGATTGTAAGTATACACTGGTGTTTCGGGAAGAGGAGAAAGGGTTTGCTGACTGTTGGACTCGAATAGCTATTGCGTCGGTCATGGGGTCGTGGCAGGGCGTATTCCGCGCCATCCAGATCGCAAGAGGTAAGCACATCCATCCAACCAGTAGCTGCGCTGTGCAATGCACTAACACGGTTCTTGTGACTTGATCGTGCGGTGTTTAGCTTCGACGGTATTTACCAACCCGCCGACAGACAAAACGGAGGGCGCCGAAGACACGTCGACCGAACAGGAAGAGGACGACCTGTACAACTACGGTCCGGCACCCAACAGCAAGCCTGCGCTCATCGACACTATGGTGCGCATCCCAATCGACCTCGATGGCGCCATCGCACGCGCGCGTGACGACGCCACGCCCGACACATCCACCACCGTATCCGCATCCAGCTAGGACGTCTTCTGCTCCAATGCCCTTGGTGCTGTTTCCGCTCTTGATCCTTGTATTTGTATCGCCGACCAGCTTGCTCCACAATGCACATGTCACTCCCAACAGAAGCACGGCAGAGCACGTTCAGACGTTGTGTGCGCACTTGGCCCGGCGGAAAACACATCGCGGCAGCACAGCCAGCATGAGAACGAATCTTGGACAGTCAGGGATACAATTACAATGCGCACGACGAGCCGAAAGCAATACGAGACAGGGAGACTAGGCAGACTAGGCGCCCGTAGCGACGCCCTTCTTTGCGGTGGAGTTGGGAGGGTAAGCGCCTGGTCGGAAGTTGTTCCAGGTGGCGTAGCCGTTGATGCCGTATGCGCCGCCTCCGGGCGCGAGACCCTCTCGAAGCAGCTCGCGCAGGTTGCGCATGCGTTTTGCGCGGCTGGTATAGGAGCCGACAAACGAGCGTGTCGCCAGTGGCAGCGGCATAGTCCTATCGCGCGAAGCCGAGTGGGCCACAGATCCCAACACGGCCATGAGCTCCTGTTCCATCTGGTCCTCGTCGGCGCCTGCGTCAAACATGTCCATATCGTCGTCCTCGATAAACGCTGCTGCGCCACCGGCGGTGCCTGCCACTGCACCAGCTGCACCAGTCCCCGCCGCTCCGCCTTTGGCTTTGCCGTCCTTGACGCCCTTTTTCTTCTTCTCCTTGGGTGGCGCGGCTGCAGCAGCGGCTTTGGCTGCCGCGATTGCCTTTTCCTTCTCCTCGAGCTTGGCGACAAAGCTCGGGTTGGTTGCCTTCTGCCATTCGAACAGCAGCGTGTCGTAGGGTGCGGATCGGCCCTCGACCGCGCGCTTGGCACCCATCGAGTGCGATTTACACGTGAGCGAGCGCGAACACGGCAGTCCCTTGTCGTTGATCACTCCGCACTGCTTGTCCACATCGATAGGACCCTTGTTCTTGCGTCCGCCCTTGCGCTTCTCCTCCGCCAGTCGCTTCTCTTTCTTCTGCTTCTTCGTAAGCGGGATCCCCGAATCATCACCCAAGATACTCTCGTCATCATCTATCAGCATCGCAATGATAAGAGCGGGTCAGCAATACAGCTTCGATGCATGTCGCGCGAAAGTGGTAGCTTACCTTCCATCATTCGACGCTTCTTCGAGTCGCCCTCGAGGATCGACGGTGAGATGCGGCCGGACGCAATGTCGCGCGCGAGCTTGCAGTTCTGCTGGTGGAAGCTCAGCGCATCGCGCAGCACCGGCTTGTGGCAGTCGGCACACTCGACGATCTCCACCTCGTCGTCCAGCGCCGCAGGCCCAAAGTCCGTCACGATCGTATCGTCAAAGTGCCACGCGGGCGAGTCGACCAGTGTCGTCGAGGGTGAGCCAGCATCTGCGCAGCCACAAGAACGGTCAAGTAGGGTGTAGGGCCACCTTTTGTGTCAGTCATACGGTGTGATTCGGGGCGCATACATCAGGCTCGACATGCTCGGACCAGATCCTTACCACTGCGCGTAGCCTCTTCGATCTCGGCCCATGACGGGTGGGCTGACGCGGATGCATCCATAGTGGCGCCGAAGATCTTTCAGTGAGTTCGATACTGCACAGCTCCTTCTGGCGAGGCAGTAACAAAGAATGCAGCTTCCGCAATTGGTGAGGCCGACGCGGAGAGACTCTGGCGAGAGGCGGATCACGCCGTGTCCATCGGTGGGGCAAAATTGGCCAGCGTGCGGAGAAAGTTCGCGCTTGGTCGATTGGGTGCAGTCGCGGCGCCAGATGGCACAGAGGAGGTCGGTTCGCAGCGGATGGCAGCTGGATGGTGCGGAAGCTGGAGTGCGGAGAAGCTGGAGCGTGAAGAAGTCGAGGTTGATACCGGAGGGTCAAGTTTGGTGGGGGAATGCAGCCCGATAGGCTCAATATTCACCCGATCGATTACGTCCATGCCTCCACCTCCGCAAGACCAACACCAAACGACGTTCCTTTGCTCCTTCCGTCCTCATACTCTGCACTCCACTAGCCCAGACAGGCAGCTTCATCGACAACCAATTCAGCCATGCTGGCAGACTGACGGTAACTTCGTGCATCTGTCATTGTCACCAACTTTATACACCGGCTGCTCAACAGATGGGGCCGAATCCGTAGACCTGCGCATCAGTATGCGCTCCGGCTGAAGCATCGCGGCTGAAGCATCGCAAGGCCGCAAGATCCAGACCCAAAGATCTGATCACCATCGCAATGCGTATTACAGTGTGGAACATCAACGGTCTGCGGACGCTGAAGGGCTACCAGCCATGGTACAAGCTGCCAGACTGGGAGGCGTGCCTGGAGCATCTCGGCGCTGACATTGCATGCTTCCAGGAGACCAAGATGACGCGCAAGCAGCTCACGGAGGCCATGTGCATCCTTCCCTCGTACCACGCCTTCTTCAACTTTCATCCGACCAAAGGCTATTCGGGTACGGTCACCTACGTTCGTAAGTCGGCTTCGATCCCGCTCAAAGCGGAGCAAGGCATTACAGGTCGTCTGTGCGACACACCCGCGCCCTCCAACCCAGCAATACCAAACGAGTCGATCGGCCATATTCCCGCAGATACACGCGACGATGTCGAGCCTCAACTGTGGCAGGCGCTTGACGACGAAGGACGTGCAGTGGTTGTGGACCTCGGTCTGTTCGTGCTATTCAACGTGTACTGTCCGAACGAAACGGGCCCAGAGAGGCTCGAGTACAAGATGACGTACTACCAGTGTCTCGCCGAGCGCGCCCACCGCCTCATCGCCGCAGGGAGAAACGTGATGATCGTCGGCGACATGAACATCATTCGCGATCCCATCGACCACTGCGACCCCGAACAGAGCATGCGCGAAAACGGCTGGGACCACTTCCACCAACACCCTGCGCGGTCGTGGTTCGCCTCCTTCCTAGCCCCACAGGGCAAATTTCACGACGTAGGCAGGATGTTCCACCCGGAACGCAGGAAGATGTTTACGTGCTGGAACACACTCATCGACGCACGTCCGGCCAACTATGGCGTGAGGCTCGACTATACTTTGGTGTCCGAAGGTCTACTGCCCTGGATCAAGGGCGCAGATATCCAGCCGGACATATACGGCAGCGACCACTGCCCGATCTACATCGATCTGCACGACGAGAGGGAGATCGACGGCAAGACGATCAGGCTCGCGGAGCTGATGCATGGTGGTGCGACGCGGGTGCCGCCTGCACTGGCCGCCTGTCACTACGACGAGTTCTCGGGCAAGCAGCGCAAGCTCGCGTCGTTCTTTGGTGCGGCTCGCACATCGGCTAGCAAGCGCAGCGAAGTTCCGGCCGCGTCGGATGCGCCGAAGGATGCTTCGCTCCGACCAACAGAGTCTGCGTCCGCCGGTGCATCAGCTGCCGGACTTGCATCTTCTCCATCGCAGGATAGTCAGCCCGCAACATCATCGGGAGCGACCGAGCCAGACTCGAGCTCGTTGGTCGATTCGCTGTTCTCGCTACACTCGCAGCAAGAGGGATTGCATGTCGAGTATGCGTCACAAGCGCCTCGTAGCGAACAAGCTGCTGCGCTCCCCTCGACGCCCTCGCCGACCAAGCCAATGCCAGCTCAGACAGCGTCGCCTGCAGCATCGATACCGGCTCGGCCGTCCGTGGTCCCGCGCAAGGACTCGTCTGCTGAGGCATCGCCGACGAAGCGGAACGGAGGCTCGCCAAAGCGCACCGTCGCGAGCAAGGGCAAGGATGCCGCCAAAGGCAAGCTTGCGGCTGGCTTCAAGGGGCAGACGAGTCTGCAGGCGTTCTTTGCGCGTCCCGCACCATTGTCGTCTGCCGCAGCTAGCGTGGATACAGGGACGGCTGAGCAAGTACCGCCTTCGCAGCCGGGTGATCAAGTCGAGAGCGTGGGTGCATCGGCTGACGCTTCTGATGCGGGGTGCGATATGCCGGACGACGATGCGATCCAGGAGTTTCAGGACCAAGCGTCTGCGTCTCCCCCACGCCCCGCTGGTTCGGAGCAGTCAGCAACAGACCGGATCGGCGCGTCGCTCGCATGGGGCGCCATCTTCTCGCCGCTCCCACCTCCGCTATGTCGACACTCGGAAGCGTGTCGAGCATGGACGGTGAACAAGCCGGGACCGAACCACGGACGCAAGTTCTGGCTGTGTTCGCGCCCCGTTGGTCCCGGCTACGAAAAGTCGGGCCGAGCAAAGGGCGATGTGAACCCCGAGTATCGGTGCAACTTCTTCCTGTGGGACTCGGAGCGTCGTGCGGAAGCGTCGCGCGCCCGAAAGCAAGACCCCGCCTCGGGTCCCAAGTTCTTTGCGGAAGTAGGCCGGGACCGACAGAGTCAGAAACGCGACCAAGATGACGGGCCCGAGATCGGCACGCCATGGGGACCACATAAACGCGTCCGATCCGATAGCACAAAGTAGACGCGATGAAGCACAGCGTGCAATGCAGTGCGATTAGCGCGGGATGTCTTGGATGCTCCACTTTGGCGTGGCGTGGCGCGAGTAGTCAGTGGTGCGCTGGTGGTAGATGAGATGTCCGACCCACGCGATCATGGCCGCATTGTCGGTGCACAGCGAGAGGGGCGGGAACTGGAGCTGGACGTCGCGACGTCCAAGGGTATCGAGATGGGTGCGCAGGCGTGCGCGCAGAAAGTGGTTGCTCGCCACGCCGCCGCTGCAGACGAGCGCGGTGATGCGGTCGCCGAACCCTGGTTGTTCGAGAGATATGCGCGGGAACTTGCGGCCACGGGCGTCCTCGATCGCGCCGGAAGGACGGAGGACCATGCTGAGCTTGTCCTCGAGCTGGGCACATGCTGCCGACTGAAATGCATGTGCAATGGCCGACTTGCCCGCGTCATCGAGGTCGGCCTGCTGGGCTTCAATGTGGCGCTGCACTGCTGCTTTGAGGCCAGAATACGAGAAGGCTGGCTGGCCTTTGCAGGGAACGGGAAAGGTGGGAGCGTCGGTTGACGTTGGAGCGGCGTGCTTCGCAGCAAGCGCTTCGAGGGCTGCTCCGGGTGCCGAGGTCCACGGGATGCCGAGATCGCGGGCGACCTTGTCAAAGGCATCGCCGATGGAGTCGTCGCTGGTGGTAGCTAGGATACGGAACTCGGTGACGCTAGTGGCAAGGACGAGCATAGTGTGACCTCCAGATGCGAGGAGTACCAGAAACGGGAATTGTGGCGGCTCGGCTTCGGTGAGCAGGGGCGTGAGCGCGTGTGCCTGCATGTGGTGGACATAGATCAAGGGCTTGCGAAGGACGGCAGAGAGCGTCTTGGCGGCTGTAAGACCGACGCCGAGGCTGCTTGCCATGCCAGGGCCCTGCGTGACGGCTATCGCATCGAGATCCGAGGCTTGTATGCTGGCTTCGTCGAGCGCAGCTGCGATGGTGGAAGGGAGGTTGGTGTGATGACCTAACGCGGCGGCCAGAGGGTGGATTCCGGCGAAGGAGGAGTGGTCCTGCTTTGTGACGACGGAAGAGAGGATGGTGCGGTCGGAAGCTACGACACTAGCACACGAGTCGTCGCAGGACGTTTCGATGCCCAGGATGAGTCGCGGCTTGGCGGCGCTGCTAATGGTGCGAAGGGAAGGGCATGTCCTAGCAAGACCAGGAAGGCTGTGGATCCGACAAGCTCGCCGGTAACCTGTCGATGCTATGGACCACATGCTGCGCTTGCCTGCCCCGTCCAGCCTGTCCGTTCAAGCTGCAGTGGTCGGAAGAGGCGATGCGAGTTTTGGCGATTGTATGAAAATGGAAAGCGTTGTCGCGACGGTTGCGGACTCGATGGTTGCTGGACCCTGGAAGAAGAAAAAAGAGGCCGCTAAGCCCCGCGGACTTGCCAGCGGTGTGTGACTGGTGACTCCCGTGAATTGGCAATTTTCGGAAATTGGAGCCGCAAAGAGCAGGTCGGAAGGGGTCGTCTGACCACAATTGGGCCAATGCGCTCGGACCTGCCGCTCGCTCGCTCGCCCGCCCGCCCTGATGTCTTGGCAAGCTGGCCAGGCACCAAAGGCTAGCTCAGCTTAGCTCGCTGGGAGAGTGAACCGAGGCGGCCTGTGAACAGAGACCAAAGCAAAATGCCCGCTCCTACATGCCTCGCGCATCTTTCCACGCATGCCCCCGCAGAAGGAAGCGAGAGGGCCCGCATGACCACTCGTGTGCTCTTTGCATCCTTCGGCCTTGGACGGGGCTCGTATGTGTGTGTGTGCCTTTTTGCGGAGGCTGAGGTCCGAGTTTGGCGCCTTGGAACAAACACAGAGTTCGTAGCTCGCCAAGGCGACTCCGGCTGAACCCCCGTTTTCAGCTTAGACCCCGCTCAGCGGTCTCAGGCGCGGCAATCACCTGGAACTGAAGGTCCGTCGCTTCCTACACCGGTATCACACGCCGCCGCTCTGCTTGCCAAGAACTCTCAGCTGTCGATCCATGCGCGCTGCCTTCTCGTGTCTGGTCCGCAGCTGACGTTCGCTGCTTCGCTCCCTTCGACGACACCTGCCACACATCCCCCACCATCATCTCCTATGCACGTCGACGCTCGTCGCAACTTGCTCTGCCGCATCGGTTCTAGTCGGGTCCCTCGTTTTGCTCCGGTCCACCCTGCAGCGCAATACGCATAGAGACAGGCATGGGTCGCTCTTCCTCCCAATCGTCAGGCTCGGGCCTCTTCGGCTGCACCTCGCCGCGCACTGCTACGCTCGCCATCGCCATCCTCGGCATCATCCTCCATCTCAATACCTACTCCTGGCTCGGCGCGCTCAGCTCCACCTTACCCGATGTGCCGCAGCGAGGCTCCGCGGCGACGCCGCCGCTAGCTTCGGCCGCTTTTGTTCCGTCTCCCGACAGGTTCGCCAACTCGGCGCCCAAGGACGTACTGAGCCAGCTCGAGTCATACGCACACGCTCCGCCCGCCAGCGAGGACGCCACCAACAAGAACGTCTACCTGCCAGAATGGATAGCCGAGGCCAAGGCGTATCTCAAAGCACAGGGCCTCTCCTACGTCCCTAGCCAGGGCTCCGCCGCTGCACCGGACGCGGCGGCGAACAAATTGGGCACAAATGGCAAGTCTGCTGAGGCTGTCATGCCTCCTTCCGGCCGTCCCTTCGAAGCTGCTGATGCTGCAGTCAACTATCAGATCATGGACGAGGGCGCCGAGGACGTCGAACGCATGCAGTGGGACGCGCTGCGCCTCGTCATCGGAACCTTGCGCTGGTACATCCTGTTGAGTGTGGTATGCTGCTGTGCGGGCGTGGTCGGCGTGCTGCGCTCCCAGCTGTTGCTCTCTCGCCTCTTTGTGCTGCATTCGTTCCTCGACTTTCTGCTCTCCACGCTCTCGCTGTTCGCGCTCGCGCTCGTGTGCACCTACCCGTCGGTGCGCGCACACCTCTGCGACGAGTTCGGCTCCGGCGAGCTACAGGCATGGTTCTCACCCTCCAAGAGCGTCAAGGGCTCGGCTGTTGGCAGTGCGGGCGCTCAGGTGATCTCGGGCAACGCTGGCCTAGGCAACACTGAAGCGGGTATGGCGGGCGGTGCGGCATTGGATGGCACCGTCGACTCGTCCGGATGGGAGACGCTGTTGGACGGCGTCTTTGCCTCGGAGAACTGCGAGGAGAGCTTCCGCACAACGCTCGTGCCGCTGCTGCTCGTCTTCGGCCTTGTGTTCACCGCGGTGCGTCTGCAGTGCTTCTTCCTCGTACAGCGCTTTTATGCCTCGCTCCTCCGCACCAAAGTGCACCACTACGGATACGCCACCTCCTCGGCATCGCTTGAGTCCGGAACATCAACGCCCATGTCACAGCTGCCGCCCACCGAGCAGCCGAGAGAGCGCAGATGGAAGGACTCGAAGCTGCTCGATTGATTCCATCGAGTCTCGACGCCGGTCGTCCTTGGTCCTGTTGTCCTTGCCTCCCCTTTTACCCTCACTGTCTTTCTGTCGTGTCTCTCTCCTAGTGATTCGCTTTCTTTGTCCTCATGTACACTACATTAGTATCGCTCTGCAACTGCAATTCTTTGTCACTCTGGCATGCATCGCCTTGGCCTTATTGTGCTCGCCGTTTCGGACGGTGTGAGCGGCGCAAAGGTCTATGATGTTAGATTGGCTGCGCATGAGCTCGGGCAGAAGGCAGAAGTGGAGCCGGAGCTCCAGCGCAGGCGAGATTTTTTGGCAGATTTGAGCTGTGGGCGAAATTTGTCGGACCCTCTCTCACTCTCTAATCTTCGCGCTTGCCACCATCCACACCTGACAACTTCATTCGGCGCACCCTCGACTTGCATTCATCGCACGCGCACGCACATACGCACACGCCCAACGGCATCGACAAACACACACGCATTCGACCGAAGAATCGTTCGCGCACAATGGGGAAGAAGAAGCAGGTTCGAAAGTTTGGCGAGGTGAAGCGCATGCTCAACCCGAACGATGACCGACTCAAAGCCAAGCAAAAGGTGGCAGATGCAGCCAAGAAGGCCGCTTCGTCAGGCAAGATTGTCAACGAGAACGGCCAACAAATCACACCTGACGGTACGCTTGTTCGACGAATCGACACACCGGCATCATCGATGTTCTTCGAGCACAACACGCAATTGGGTCCACCTTACCGGGTGTTGGTCGATACCAACTTTATCAACTTTGCCCTGCAGAACAAGATCGAACTCGTACAGGGGATGATGGACTGTCTTTACGCCAAGAGCATCCCGTGCATTACGACGTGTGTCATCTCGGAACTCGAAAAACTAGGTCCCAAGTATCGCATCGCCCTCCGAGTTGCTAGAGATCCAAGATTCGAAAGGCTGGAATGCAGTCATAAGGGAACCTATGCGGACGACTGCATTATCGAACGAATCCAGTCTCACAAGTGCTACATTGTTGCAACATGCGATCGAGAACTCAGGAGAAGAGTTAGAAAGGTCCCAGGTATCCCACTCATGTACATCGCCTCAAGACAGTTCCGCATCGAACGTCTACCCGACCAAGGCGCCGCCTCCTAAACTTTCCGCTCTTCAGTCAAATTTCGCATCTTCCCATCCATAATCGCAAAGTCGTTCTCTTGTACTTGTACTCACACACACCGTTCCAATGCTCACGTTCGAAAAAGACACACTCGCATAAGCCACCTCGGATGAAAGCTTCTTCTGCTGTGCATGTGTGCATGTGTTTGTGTGTGTGCATGTGTGTGGCTGTCCAAAGGAGCTTAATACAGTGAAGAAGTAAAACAGTGGCACGTGTGTGAAAAAGCGGCGGCGACAAGTAGTATCAAGCTGAGAAAGATCGGTGGGAGAGGTTTGAGCTATGGGGACTGGCTCATCTTTTGGTGGCGTCGATTGTGCGTGAAATGGAGAGGTGGTGGTGGTGGTGGTGGTAGACTGTGAGCGAGTGCGAGTGCGAACCGGCTCACGCGCGCTTACATGGGCACCGAGGGCGGCGTGGGAGGCGGTGCGTTGGGGTCCATCTCGTTGCCGGACTCGATCGACACACCGAATCCGAACTTGGCGGCGCCCTGCAGATGGTCGATCTCTCCAGCAAAGGTCAAACCAAACGCAGGCGAGAGGCGCGTCTCGTACACCGAGCTCAGCTTTCCTGCCGAGTCGATCTGGGCGCGCAGCGTGGCCATGCGGAAATTGTAACGCGCACCCAGCGTAGCTGCCGCCTCGCGCTTCTGCGCCATGGTGATCATCTGCAGGTCGGCGGCCACATCCACCTGCTCCGAGAGCTTGTGGAAGTACGTGCACTGCGCAACGCCCTGCGGCTGCACCTGCGCAGTGGCGATCCAGTCCTTCTTGTCGCCCGTCAGCTTGGCAATGTAGCCCGTACTCGCCTCCTCCATGTCCGCCGACGGACGCTGGTACACCGTCTCGACACCAAACGCAAAGTTGCGCGTCAAGCTCTGCAGGTAGTTGACAATGTAGATGCCCGTCAGGTCGGTGGGTGATGGGTTGAGCGCCTTGAGGTTCGCCGAGTGGTCGGTGCCCTGGTAGTCGTGCTCCACCTGCACAAACGACTGGCCGGGCGTGGCGGTGAGCTGCGCCTGCACCTTGGTCGTGTGGCCCGCCACCCAGCCGCGGTTGGCGCGCATGGTGACGTTGAGGCCGTCGTCGAGTCCGGCCTGGAAGAAGTTCTTGGTGTCGCCGTACACCGCGCCAAAGTTGTACGACGACGGCGCGCCCTGCGAGCCCATGGAGAAGGCGTGCGTCACCTGGAAGATGGGGTTGATGCTGATCGCCTTGGTGAGGTCGGCGCGTGCGCCGTCGAACATAAAGTTGGTGGTGTGCACGCCCTTGACCTCGCGCTGCAAGTGCTCCACCGTGCCCGGGTTGGAGAGCTCGAGGCGCGTGCGGATGTCCTGGATGGTAGCGAGCGCGTTGTTGAGCGGCGCAACGATGGGCTGGAAGAAGCCGAACATCGACGTCGACGGTTGCGACGAAATGGGCGGCGTGAGGCCCGAGGGGTAGGCGGCGCGCTTCTCGTCGACGAACGGCGAGGGAGCACCGGGGCCCACGCGCTCGGCACCCGAGGGTGGCGGAGCCTGGACGCCTGGTGGATAGGCGGTGGCCTGTGGAGGCGCTACTGGAACGGACATGGTGACCACAAAAGTCGACGAAACGAACGAGAGCTGGGTTGCAAAGGTCGCACGAGTCCGAGCACGAGGGTCGGTGTCGGCGGGGTTGTGCGAGCGACAAGCGTCGAGAGGTCGGAACGCCTGAAAGAAGCAAGGATGCTGAGGAGAAAAGGCAAAGGGGAGCCAGTCAACTGATGCGGATGCCGGAAGGAAGGTGGTGACGAAGTCGGTCGAGAAAGTGGAGATGGGGCTGCGATGCCTACAGATCGCAGCAGCCGACCAATCCCAGCGGCCTCACTCAACGCTCGCTCGCTCGCTCGACTCCCGACTTCCTTGCGCCCGGACTGAGGCTCAGTGGAGCCTCCCGGCCTGCTCTCCAGCTCTCCAGGCTCGGACAATTTTTTGAAAAAATCGCTCGCCTTCCAAAAAGCCTCTCCTCCTCCTCTGCAGGCGCGCGCCTCTTCCGATCTTCTCCTCACCATTTTTTTGCGCAGTGGAGACAGAGAGAGGCTGCGACGCGCCACGAGATCACCTCTTCATCACTGCCGGCTGAGCAATCAAAATCCCACCCCACTCGATGTACACTTGTTCTTGCCGCGACCCTTTTTGGTTTTGATTGAGACACTATTTACACGAGTTACATGACATTTCTGTCTTTTTCAATATGTCGGTCAGATCGCCCTGGCGGTAAAATGTCCATCTCGCACGGAACCTCGAAGCCTGTCTGCAACGATTGCAACAGCATTGCCCGGTCAGCCTCGAATAGACGAACATCAGCAAGGATCGCTCATTTTGAATGCAATGGTTGCATTCGATGGTTCGGGAATGAGTAGAACAGACATCAACCACGACAAAGCCGCGCCCTGAGAGTTTTGGTATGCGTGGGCGTGCTCACCAGCCTCGACCGCGCCAGCCGCCCCTTCCTCTGCCGTGGCCGTAAGCCTGGCCGTATCCGTGCCCGAATGTATGGCCCCCGCCCCTCGGACCATAGCCTGCTCCACCCCTTCCGGCGCCGGCGCTCGCTTGTGCCAAGTAGTCCGGATTGTACTGCCCAGGATATTCTTCCTCGGGCAGCTCCGGAGCCGGCTGCGGGGCTTCTCCCCCGGGTGGAGGGTGCATGCCGGGACCGGGAGGATAGTTCCATCCGGGTCCCTGGTCCCATCCAGCTGCCGGTCTGGACGGCGCGGACATGTGGGCGGCGTTGACATCGTACCCCTGCGGAGCGTAGCCTTGCGGTGGCTGCCAGTGTGCGCCTGCACCCGCTTCGTCAGCAGGTGCATGCGGCGACCACGATCCGGTCAGAGGAGACCGATTTGGCGCGACGCTGCCACCAGGGGGCACAAGCATGGGCGGCGGACCAGGAGGCGGTCCCGGTGGTGGCGGCCCTGGCGGCGCTGCACCGCCCACATTCGCCATCATCGAGGCTCCGGCCGCGGGTGATGACATCGCTGTCGGGTTCGCCGGAGCTGCAGGCGCCGTCTTGCCGAGCGTGCGTAGTAAAGATTGTAACGCGTCGGACCCAAATCCAGCAGGGGCGCCAGGAGCGGCCGGTGCGGTTGCACTCGTTCCCGTCCCACTCGAAGGGCCGAGTGGGATGCTAACGCCTGCAGTCGGATCGTATGCCTCCGCAGCCTCCGCACCGGCGTTTCCTTGTTGCGGCTTGGCGCCTTCGTTGGTAGTGCTGCGATGACGGCTGCCTCCTCTCTCAGCCTTGACCAGCTCCGCCTGCAACGAGTCGCGGATGACGACTGCAACGAGAATCAGCAAATCTCGGTCGCGCTTCGCATGCCAGTCCGTGCCCAGGCAATCCGACTCAGCCATGTCGAGCCACAGCGGCACCTCATCTTCCTTCCGCAGGGGCGCAACGTAAAAGTCCTTGATCAGACTTCCTTTGACGCTCGAAGACACGTGCAACGCTCCCCAACGGTCAGCGTCTTTGAAGTGCTTGAGAATGCCGTCAAAGCTGGTCCAATCCGATTCGGTTGCTTGCGTCGCTCCGTCCTTGATCGCGCCGGGCTCTAAGGCGAATGCCAGAATCTCGGTCCTCGCAGCATTGGCCACCTGAAGCAGATAATCGACAGCAGCCTTGGTAGGAAGCCGGCCGGCGATGAGCAGCGGTCGGTCGGGCAGGAATTTGGTCCACAGTCGAGGCGCGTGCGCGATGCTGCGTCCGGCCACTTGCTTGACGTGCCCTTTGAACGCAAAGATATCCGGCAGGTCCATGAGGCCGTTCCAGATGACCGCCCGGAAGCGATGTCGAGCAAGGCTGCTGGGCTCGGCTTCAGGGGTAGTCGATCTTGCGGTGGCTTGCGTGACGTCTTTCGAGGTCGTGGTCTCCTCCACGTCGTGATCGTCCTTGCCGTCCAGGAAGGAGTCGATAAAGTCGTCTGCACCGCTTGTCGCAACGTGCTCCGCTTCCGGACCTGCGTCGTGTCCATACGCTTCGTCGTGGGGCGAGCCCACATCAAAGCCGTAGGACTCGGTGGTTTCGTAGTCGTTCTGATTGTCGTCTTGCGTCTTGCTGTCTGTGCTCCGAGCCCAGACATCGCCAAAGTCGAGTCTTGAAGGCGAGCCCTGCGCTACATTGGGTGCTGGCGCCGAGTTGCGTGTAGCCGTGCGGTCGGAGGTCGTCGCACCTGTCTCCTCGAGCCCCTCTTCAGATTCCTTGCCGGAATCTGATCCTGGAGATGTCGGTCCTTGCGTCGGGATGGCAGGTTCGCTTTCAGAGATGCGTTGATGGGCGTCGGTCTTGCGACCGACGGCGGTTTGGAACTTGCCCGGCTCGTCGCGCGCGAGCAATGCGTCGCTCTCAATCTCAACCTCGCCCTTGTGCGTGATCTTGCGCAAGGGTCCGGCTTCCTCTGCGCGGAGCGTGCTGCGATGCAGCGCGTCAAGACGCGCCTTCTCAGTCGCCTGGCGGATGGCGTCGTTGGCGAGCTCTTCGTTGGACATCTTGGCCAGCTCAGCAGCCGCCAGCTCGCCCGATGCAATCCGAGAATGCAGCGTCGTATTCTTTGCATCCTTCAGACTAAATAGAAACGTGCGGAAGCGATCCTTGTATCGCGTGCCCACCACACGGATCGAGCCGTGCGCATCGGCATTCGCATCGAACAGCTCGGCCTCCAGCAGCGCAGCGTAGGCCTCTCCTCGCTGCGCGTTAGTGACTTCGGCATCTTCTGAGGCAGACTCGGAGTCATGAGTGGCAAAGATATTCTCCAGCGCTGTAGCGAGCACCTTGCGCGCTCGCGACCTGGCGTCTTCAGTGCTTGCATCGGTGGGACCGGTGGGTCTACGCGGACCGCCCTTTTTGGGACCGCCGCCAGAGGTCGACTTGGCCGGACCACTGGGTCGTCTCGCACCTTGCGATGGCTTGCTTCGGATCTCGGTGTCGCTGCTGGGTGAGTCAGGCAGCTTATCCGTCGCCTGAGAAGCATCAACGCCCAACCTTTGGAGGCGCCGTGTGCGTGCCGGCTTGGTCGACGACGATGCCTCTTCCTTGGCAGCGCCTTCAGCGTCGGAGGCATTTTCGCCCTGCTCGCCGATGTACTCGTCACCGTCACTGGCTTCGTTTTCGTTCTGCGCATCATCCGATTCCATTTCGTCGTCGTGTGGTTCTTGAGGTGATGTCGCTTTCTTCTTTGCTGAAGACTTGTACCGCTTCGAGGGTTTAGCTATGGGTGAAGCATGAAGAAGAAAGTTGACAATTGTGAGTCAGTAGTCTGGCTCAGGGATCGAGCTAATTTTGCTCTGTCGAGGGCGTGACGGCACTTACCGGAAGTCTTTTTGGTGTCTGCTTGGGAGCACGACTCGCAGACGTACTCGTCCAGCTTCTTGGCCGCCTTCTGTGTGATGCCGATGCACTTGGTGTGGAACCTGGAAAGAGAGGAAAGTTCATCGTCAACTAGGTCAGCTCACGTCCATACAGCTTGGCCTGCTGCGTCTGCAGGATATCGCACTCACCATTCTTGACAGCGCTCGCACGAAATCATAAAAGTGCCGTCGTCTTTGCCTCGGCAGATGCAATACCGCTTGTCGTCTTCATCGTCGTCAGCGTCCGAGGCATGGCCCGAGGCGGCTTCGAAGACTTGAGCGACTTCGTTGTTGATGGCGTCAGGGTCCACGGCGGTGTCTGCTGCGAGCTCATCAGCCTTGCGCTTCTTGGCGCTCCGCGCGGAGGATTGTTGCGCCTCTTGCACCGCTGCCGCCTCGGCCGCATCTACGCCAGCAGCTTTGGAAGTGGGCTTACGGGCGCGAGTTCCTCTACGAGGGGCGGCCGCGGCCGCAGCCGATTCGGAGGATGTGCCATTAGTTGTGTCGAGGGCAGGGACAGCCTCGGCAGCAGACACGGACATGATCGAAGCTCGTCTTCTCAAGGAGCACAACCACGGATGCCTGTGATGCTCAACGAAACAGGCACTCGCGCATCCACGCCTTTCCTAATATGCGCTAGCAGCACCAGAAGAAAAGAGCGAATGTGCCAAGATAGTTTGGCGATGTGATGGTGGTGAGGCGAGAGGATGGAATCCGTCCATGCGCGATGCTTCTGAGGGCTCAGTTCGGTCGCGGATGGCTCTTTGAAAATATCGCCATCGGGTTGCGCGTGGGCTTGGAATCGGGCGCTACAGGCTCAGTTCAGCGCAGTCAGCCCTCCACCTTTTTTCATCTGGAAGTCACAGTCCAAGTCAGCAGTCAGTCAGTCAGGGCGCGTGGGCCAGGCAAAGTGGGAAGGGTTGGCGGCAACGTCACACGGCGTCGGCAGCAGCTTTGGGAAGAACCAACGAATTCTTTCCTCAAGACCGCAACCTCCCGCCTTCTCCGATCGCAGTCCTTCTCTGCAGCTCTCGCATACCGATTCACCGCCCCTCATCCGGTGACAGACTACGATCCATACGAACGCTTTGGCAGCACACGAGCGCTCGATCGTGCGACTCCTTGCCAAGCGCATTCGAAGAGACGGAACACAATCGCTCGTTCTGACTGCTCCTATCCGCTTTGATTGGTCAAGGAATCTCGCCCATTATGGCGAAAGGAGCGCCCAAGGGCAAGTCGTCGGCCTCTTCAGCCACACGCAAGAAGCAGGCTGCGAAGGCGGCCAACAAGAAAGCCTACGAGCGCGACGATGACGGTAACCTCCTGCATCCCGAACTGGCCGAGGCCATGGAAAGGCAGAAGCAACATGGCATGCAAAGGGGACAAAAGAAGGACAAGTCCAAGAAGGACGGCAAAGGGGGCAAAAAGGGCAAGGCCGAAAAGAAGAAGCAGTACATCCCCCCGCCCAAGCCTCCACAACCGCTTCCGGACCCGCTCGACTCGATGGGCTTAGCTTCGTTGCTTCCGGCCGATCTCGTCGTTCTGCTGCGCAAGGCCTCCAAGAAGGATGTCATCACTCGTTGTCGTGCGCTCGAAGGTCTTCTGTCATGGGTAGAGGATGCCTTCGGAAAACCTTCCCCAACCGCCAATTCTGAGACCACCGAAGCATCCCGCTTGACGTCCGAGGAGAAGAAGGAAGCACTTGTCATGATGTTGCCCAGCTGGGTTCATCTGTTCCCTCGTCTCGCTTTGTCGCCAACGCGTCGTCTTCGTCTGCTCACAATGCAGGTCCAGATCTTGCTGCTCGGAAAGAGCTCCGATCCTACTTTCGATGACACGACTTCGACGCGATCAGAGCTGCTGGAATCGCCGCAATACATCGAGGCGATGCTTGGTCCCTGGGCTATCCTTTGCCACGACACAGACCGATCCATCGAGCGTCTGGGTCGGGCGGCATGGCTCGACACCTGCACCTGGAAGGACGCTGTCGCAGGTGAAGCATCGGCCGGTGCTCCAGAAGCGGTCAAATTGGACCTGAACGAGCACAGCGAAACGCTCATGGCGCATCTGCGCACGATCCTGCTGTCTTCGTCACCGTCCTACGCCCTTTCCATGACAGCAGCTCACGCCGTTGCAGCGTCGGACCCGCCCATGTCCCGAACCTCGTCCGGTCAAGCCACGCCCCAGCTGGGTGCAGGTGTGGAGCGCGATGCCAAGAATCGCGACGACAGCAACGTCGAAGAAGACACAGCCGCGCTCGACAAGAGACTGGTGGCTGGGGCCCTCGCCGTGCTCACTGCGATTGTGAAGCAGGAGCCCGGGCAAGATGTCATCGAGGCGCTGGACGACGTGCTATCCTCCCGACTCGTCTGGGCTTCTCTTTCGCCGCACAATCTGGCCTCCTCTGCAGCCTCGCGGTCAGAGGCACAAGCACAGGTTACCTCGTTCGGTTTCGATTCGCCTGCAGTTCGTCTGCGCGCCTGGAGTCTTCTCCGCGCTCTCTTCGATTCGGTGCCCGAGACCGTCGATCAGCACCTGTCGACCATCGGACCAGTGGCGTTGACGTCCATTTGGCAGGAGCGAGACAATGCCGTCCAGAGGACCATGCTCGAAGCAGCTCTGCCCTTGCTCAAGAAGAGGCCCGAGCTGTGGCTTATCGGTACGGCCGGCGCCGCTGGAAATGGCGGCAGCCCACAGAACCCGCACAAGGAAGAATCCGAGAGCGACGAAGACGACAGCGACGACGACGACGACGAAGATGCCGATGAAACCAACAGCGATGTCGATGCCGGCGGTGAGGAAAGCAAGGGCAACGGCGTGTGTACCTCGCGCCCCGCCCCGCGTGCCTATACCTCGTTCCTGCAATGGCTGCAGTCGGCTTGCGGCGGCGCACCTGCGTTAGGCTACCCGGCGGTGATTGTTTTCATTTCGACGATCCCAGCTCAAGTCCTTCCCTACGACGACTTGGATGCCGCTTCGGACCTTCTCACGCAATTCTTCTCGGCGCTGTACAGCAGAGCTCTCGATTTCGACCCCACAGGCTGTCGCGCCTTCCTCGCTTCTTTCGTCGAGTGCGTCGCATTCCTCTCTCAGCGTATGTCGCGACAAGATTCTGCCACAGGCAAGGACGCTGCGACTTCGGCTAAAGAGCTCGTACGCATCCACTTTGGAGCTGCCTGGAACGAGCTCTTGCTTCCGAAGAAGAGCTTGCTCACCGCGCTCGGCATCGCAGCAGAAGCTGATGAGGGCGACGAGGACGCTAGGGCGCAGCGCATCAAGAGCATCGGTTCCACGCGCATCGTTTCGGATTTAGCAGTCCAGGTGCGACGGCTCGCCTCAACGGCCCCGGACCTGCAGCTGCTTGGATCGTTCCTCCAGGAGGCGCAGTCGGATGTCGCATCCATCGTTCAGGCGCTGTCGCAGGCTCCCGCAGATGTGTCGCCGCCCGCGCAAGCACGACTGCTCACCTCATTGGAGCGCGCTACGGCGTTCTACGCTGCTCTTGCTCCTGCCGACGCCCAGGCCAACGGTGGTGAACTTCGACGCGCCTCGGCCTCCAGCTTGGGCTCGTTCGCCAAGCTTGCATCATCATCGTTGGCTGGCATCGCCGCTGACACCGACATGCCGCATGATCTCAGACGAACACGAGCAACGCTGTTGACCGAGTTCCTGTGTCTCTTGCTGCGGGCGGTGATCAGCTTCCCCGACGCGCTTGACTCGTCCGCCTCGGAGCAGCTGGCACAGATTGCTGGCGTGTCGATTCCACAGCTGACCACGATCAAGAGCGTCGCACCTGCTCCAGCGGCCACGTTCCTCGCAGCGTATCTGCCGCTGTGCAAGGACGAGCACACGCGTGCATCCATCTGGACCGAGACGCTATCTTCCGTAGCCGCTCTGAGCGAGCTGTCGGACCAGGTCGACGCCATGACCGAGCTGGTCGCGGCGTCTGCCGCCGTCGGCAAGTCGATCGAGGCAGACACGAGCTCGGGAGCGCAGCTTCCCGTCCCTTCGCCAGAAGCCGGCATTGAAGATCTCGTCATGGAGCTTATTATCTCGCTCTGTGATGGCTCGAGCCTGCCCGACGAGCTGCGCCACCGTCTGAAGAGGGTCGTCGCAGCCATCCTCGCCAGGCCGAGCCCCTTCGTCAACCAGGCGTCGAGCCAGTCAATGCTGTGCATGGTGACATCCACCGTCGAACAGCTCAGGTGGACACTGCTGGAGCGAGCTCAGGCTAACACGGATGTTGCTGTGCGCCAGCAGAGGGCGGTCATTGTCGTCGAGGACCTGCTCGACTGTCTGGATGCTTGGAGGCAAGCGCAGCCAAAGGAGGACGTCGCACAGCTGCTTCTTTCCCGTCCTGCATCGAAAGGCGTCATCGCGGCCTTGTCGGATCTGTTTGCACTCCATACCGCAAGCAAAGACGATGGCGAACTTTTCGAACAGGAGTGGACGGAAAAAGAGCGCGCATTCGCCGGATTGTGGCGCAAGGCACGGGATCTGCACCAGCACTTCACTCAGGGCGCCTCGCCGCAGCTTCAGAAGCAGATGCGCGAGGAAGCACTCGCCAGTCTGCAGGAGCATCTGCTCGACATCCAGGTGCCAGTCGTCCGAATCGTCGCTGCAGCAGACTACGACGTCGCCGTGCTACCCGAGCCCAAGGAGCTCGCCGAGATGATGGCCAAGGCTTGCAAGCAGCGCACACATCCCGCCCTGCTCGTCTTCGACCCACTGGTTCCGCAAGATGCGGTGTCCGACTCGACCAGCACCGCGTTCGATCGGCTGTTCGACCAGCAGGGCCTGGGTATCTTTGCTCGAGTGGGCTTGGCGGCGCTTCTGATGACGGAAAGAGACCGAGCCAATGCTCGACGCCACCTCGATCTGCTGCCGCTTGTCGTCATGTTCTCAATTCTCATCGAAGACGACCTGCTGCTCCCCGGTGCCTCGAAGCATGCGCTCGAGTCGGCAGCTGCTCCGACGGCCCACCGCGCGTGGCTGCAGAACGCAGTCACCGTTGTCACGGCTCTGGTCTCGTCGCTGAGCGACACTGTGACTGAAAACTGGCACAACGACATGGTTGCCTCACTGCAGCGCTCTACCATTGTCGACATGGACAAGGACGGTATCGGTCACGTTCTTTCGAAGCTGTGGCAGACAGCCGCTGGGCTGGAAGTGTCGAGTGCTTACCTCGCGCGTATTTTCCACCGTCTTCTCAACGCCGTGTTCAGCTTCGGCACCGTCACTGAAGCCGGTGCCGACCGCTGGCTCAAGCTGGGCGACGCAGTTCAGAACCGCATGCCCGCGATGGCGACGGCCGTCTTTCACGCTGCCAAGTCGATCGCTGGCTCGTCTCCCGGCTACGACCGCCTGCGCAACGGGGCAGCAGCCAAGCTGTCGGGTTCCTCGCCGGATCGCATGCTGCGCTCGTTGCAAGTGCTGGTGGCGTTGGCACCGCCCGTCAACTCGGAGCTGTCGATTATCCCGCAGCAGCGAGCGATCTTCCTGCTCAAGGATCTGCAGAAGTGGTATACCTCGGAGGATGCCGACTCGGAGCCGGAGGAGGAGGCGTCGACGCGGCTGGCGGAGCTGTTCGTACACCTGCTGCCGGTGGTGCAGGATGTGCAGGGCAGCCACATTGACTTTGTGTTCGACGTGCTCGAGACGAATCTGGAGTTTTGCTCGCTCGAGCAGGACGAGACGGTGGCGCAGCTGTACCACACGCTGCAGCTGCTGGATGTGATGCGGGACTTGGCGTCGCGCAATGCGAACCTGCGCGAGTACTGGAAGGAGCGCAGTGCGGGATGCATCGAGCTGGTGCGCGAGCTGTTCCTGTCGCTGGCGCAGCAGCAGGCGGTGTCGGCGCCCAAGCAGGCGTGCATCGATCTGGTGGTCGAGCTCATCCGCGAAACGTCCGAGGCGCCGTTCAAGCTGCACGAGACTGCGCCGGCGCTGTGCAAGCTGATGGTGCAGAGCGCGTCGCACGAGGTGCAGGTGCTCAGCTTCCGCCTGCTCACCGCCGCGGTGCGCGAGCACGTCAAGGAGCTCGTGGTCGAGTCGGCCGTGGACCGCGAGGCGCTGGCGACCGAAGAGGGCCAGCAAAAGCTCAAGCTGCCCGCGGCACTCGTGGCCAACGTGGGCGACAGCCTCAGCTCGCAGCTCAACTTGCTCGTCGAGGAGGATGCGGCGAGGCGCACGGCGTTTGGCTACTTCCTCTCGTGGATCGCGGTGTTCGAGCACTTTGAGAACGCGTCGCTGTCGGTCAAGTCGACGTTTCTGGGCGAGATCGAGTCGCGCCAGCTACTGGTGGACTCTCTGCTGCCCACCGTGTTTGCCCTGGTGGGGTTGGCGGACGAGAGTCGACGACCGTTTGATCCGAGCCGGTTTGTGCTGGAAGAGGTGTTCCTGGACGAGATGGATGCCGAGTCGTCGCTGACGGTGCTGCAGGTGCTTGCGGCGCACGTGTATCTGCGTGCGCTCATCCACGTGCCAACCACGGTGCGCAGCTGGTGGGTCAACATCAAGGACCGCCAGCACTCGATGCAGATCGCCAGCTTCACTACGCGCCACTGTTCGCCCGTGATTGCGAACCGCGAGCTGTCGCATCTGCGCGAGCCCGAAGCTCTGGCCAAGCTGCAGGACGAAGCACTGTCGATCAAGATCCTCTCGACCAACGAGGTGATTGCGACGTATGTGGTGGACGAGCATCCCATGGAGATCGGTGTTAAGATCCCCGCTGATTTCCCGCTGCATGGCGTTGAGATTCGCGACATCCAGCGCGTGGGTATCACCGAGGCCAAGTGGCGCTCCTGGCTCCTTGCCGTGCAGCAGCTCATCACGGGCCAGAACGGCTTGATCTTTGATGCGCTCAGCCTGTTCAAGCGCAATGCCGAGGTGCAGTTCCAGGGCCTCGACGAATGCGCCATCTGCTACTCGATCATCTCGCCCATGGACAGAAGCCTGCCTACCAAACCGTGCAAGACGTGCAAGAACAAGTTCCACGCAGGCTGTCTGTTCAAATGGATCTCTACCTCGGGTGCGAGCACATGCCCGCTCTGTCGCTCCATTCTTTAGCCACATCACACGCATTATCAAAAGCAGCAGCATGGGAACGTAATAAAAAAAATGTCAATCTCTAGCGGTGGTAGCGACCGGGTTGGAGGACGTCTGCATCGGGATAGGCTGGTTTGCGCTTGCGCGTGGAGCGTGAGGGGTCGGACCGGACGTGGAGGCTGGGAAGCGATGCCGTGCGATCGATGGAGCGGGGCGGCACGAGCTTTCGGACGGGATTGTAGGAGAGTGCCGATTCGGACTGGGTCGAGTCCTCCTCCTGCGTTGCCGACTCGGATGCCTGCGATGCGTGCAGCCGGTGGGACTCGACCGACTCGATGGGGTCCTCGGACGTCGCTTCGATCGAGTCCGTCGCCTCCACTGCCTCTGAGCGCGGTACTGGTACTGATTTTGGGGGTGCAGCTGCTGCTCGCGGTGCACGCACAGGCATGCTTTCCTCCACGTCCACACTCATCTGCTCGCCTTGACGTGCTTCAGTGTGCTGGTTCGACGACTGCGTACCAGACACGCCGCTCTGGGTATCCAGCAGACCCTCGAGCTTGCTCAACGGCCCATCGGGGTTCGTGGCGAGCTTCACCAGCCTGGCATCGTACTTGGCCAGGACGCGCTCGTCGAGCTCCTCTGCTCGTAGCACGCCACATGCGAGCGCAATGATCCTTTTCGCGTCCGCTTGTGCTTGGTCCAAGTGGCTCGGCGCCGCCTCGACGATTCGAATGACCGATTCAAGCAACGCCTGCATGACCGGCATGGACACGACCGCGTTGAGCGGCCGATACGACAGCAGCACCCCTGCCACCTGAAGACCCAGCAGATGCGTCTCTCTTCCTCGACCGCAGCCACCGTTGAGAATAAGCGCAGGGACGACTTGAAGGCCGTCGGCGAGCTGGTGGGCAAGGTCGGTGAGTGGCACAGTGATCGCTTGCCATGCGTGCATGCTGCCGGCAGCACAGCTCGTGTGGCTATGAGCCTGCGTGTGGCGATGTGACGATTCGCACGACTCCGCCAGCACACGGTCATGGAAACCGAGCTTGGCGAACAGCCGCAAGATGAGCTGCAGCGCAACAGCACGGTCGCCATGCATCGATGCCGACGGGACCTCTGAGGTCGATGCCGCGGCGAGCATCTCGACGAACGACGCGAGCACGTCCGTAAATGCGTTCCCGCCGTCGGTACTCTGAGCTTCCTTCAACGCTCCTCGGACCCTTGGGGCAGTAGGCTGCAGCTGCTGGCTTTCGGCATGGACGTCGGGGCTCCATAGCGGAGGCAGGACTCCCGTCTCGCGGAACCAGTGTTCCTCGACCTTTTGCGCGTCGGCGGGCAGCTTGGTGCGCACCAAGCGCCACAGCTCAATGTGCGTGGCGTTGGCAGGAGTCGACCGGTCGAACGGCACATTGAAGTGGTGGATCAGCACGTTGAGGTACCGACTTGCCAGGTCTTCAGTGAGCTCAGTAACGGGTTCGCCGACCGAGCTTTGCGACGCTTGCGACTCCAATGCAGCGTTGGCAGAAGCATTCATCGCGTCAGCATGGTTGGCCTGGACGCTCGCCTCGCGAGGGTCGGGGACAGTAGGAATGTAAGAATGCCTGTCCACATCCCGTGCCGACTCAATCGGCTCACTGTGTATCGGGTCTGGCTCGGGCACAGGATTCGACTCATGCTGGCGGGCATCGGTCACCTCCTTGCGCAGATGTAGCGACAAGCCTGTCGGAACTGCCTGCGTCTCGGCAAGCTGGCTGTGATCCGCATCGTAGCCTCTACTCGACCAGCTGGCGTCGGTCTTATCGGCAACGTCGCCCGAAGATTGTTGCAGCACGCTCTCGAGATCGTCTGGCTGCTCCTGGATGCCCGCCGCTTTGCGCCAGCGCTCGATCTCGAGCATGGCAGCGAGGTTACCCGCCATGTTCTGCATCATCAAGCCCTTGAAACTGATTCCCCGCAGTCTGGAGAGCCTTTCGAGTTGGTTTGCGTCGATGCTCTCGCCGACGCTGTCTCCCTGCCCATCCCTGAGACTGACACTCGCGGCCCGAACGGCCTCGGTCGAGTCGACGCCAGCATTACGTTGAGCCAGGGCCTCTTCTCTCGCCCGAGCAAGCTGAGCCTCGTAGAAGCTCCAAGTCTTGTCGCCGAGCATGAGCAGGCCCTGGTCAGCGAGCTGCTGGCGGTCATGTGCGCCGCCGAGCACGTGGCCAAAGAGGTGATGGAGCAGATAGTAGTCGAGACCGCCCTTTGGGTCGAGGATCGTGTTGGGCGAGACGGTCTTGGGCCGAAAGAGGCCGACGAAGTTTTGTAGTTCGGGCAGAGTCGAGTGGCGCTCTATGGGCACGATCAGTGCCTCGGGCCATGCGGTCTCGTGCCTCTGCGCAGCTTGAAGCCTTTGCTTTGTGTCCTCGAACATGCTCTGCCACTTGTCTCCGCTCACCTGACCCGGATTGACATAGACAAACAGAGGCTCCGGCTGCGAGCGCACCGGTCCCCACCTTTGCCGAGGGTCGGGGCTGCTGCTGTCCATCTGGGAATGTGCAGCCACAACTTGTTTAGCCAAGGTAGCACTGGTGTCGTTGGCGTAGCGCGAGGCGAGAGACTTGACAGAGACACAGGGTTCGCGCTTCTCGCACGCATGGAAGCGGGTCTTGGTGTGATCCTGCGTGACGATGTCGGCGAGGAAAGGTGCTTCGTTGCGGGCAGCTTTGTACATGAGGTACTTGAAGCGGTCGACATGGATCTTGCAGCCAAAGGCTTTGGCGGTGACTATTAGCATATCCTCGTAGCCCCACGTCCAGCAATTGAGAAAGAAATGTGTGTTGGCGGGATACATGCGCATGAGCGCGACCATGTCGAGGCAGGCTTGTTGCTTCGTAGGCACGTGCTGATTGCACAGAAGGAGCTCTGTGTCGATATAAATGTTTCGCAAGCGCAGGGCAGATCTGCGAGCTCCACGGGTCGTTGCATTGGGAGTCGATGGATTGCCAGGGTGGTGCCGAGAGCGTAATTCGGTCTGCGACTCGTTTTGAGACTGCGAGAAGCTCTCGCTGCCTTGATGAGATGAGGTGGTGGAGCTGTCGAAAGATTCGATCTGTTCGGCCCACTGCTCGGCCGCTGGGTGGCCCTCGGAGCCCTGTTGAGCGCCAGCGGTTGGCCAGAATAGGTATGGAGAGAGAAGCGGATTGCGGGTGAGGGCTTCGCACCACCAGGGCTCTGCCCTCATATCTCCGGTGTGCAACACTGCGCCGTTGGTTCCTTGTATCAGGAACATGGTGCCGCCGAACATGTGGTTGCTCTCGATCAAGGTAAGCGTCACTGTCGAAGTTGGTGTGTAAGGCACCTTGGTGGGCACATTGTAGGGTAGAGGATGGAGCAGGTCGACACTGCTAGCGTGGTATCCCGAAAGCTTGGATCTGGCCGCGGCATGATCTGTCGTCACGCGAAGGTGGGCGTACGGCCGAACCACGCTGAGGGTCTTGCCAGCCTGGGCATCGCGGTCCTTTTCGATCCTTGTCTTTTGGCGTTCGTATCGAAGCAGCAGCTGTTTCGTGGTCGCACTGCAGTAGATGGGAGCGGTGATGCCGGGTCTGTCGAGTCCTTTGAGATGATCTGTGTGTATGTGGGTCAAGAGATAGAGCAGCGGTTTGTCGAAGTGTGTCTGTGCGGGCTCGAAGGGCAGACTCTCGCTGTGTTGTCGGGAGTGGCTGGCGCCATGATCGACCACGGAGCGACGATGAGCGAGGAGGGACGCCGGAAGTGGCACGGGCGCCTGGTCAAAGTGGTCGACTCGAATACGAGGATACTCGAGCACGTATCCGTGCGAGTTGGTCATCGCTCTATTAAGACGACCTTGCAGGTTTTGGGAGAAGCGGGCCGAAACTCGTCATGATCCAAGCAACGGCATTGTGAGTCGATGCGGCTGCATGAGAGTAGAAGGGATGAGGCGCTTGAAGCGACCGTCGCCTATGGTGGGTTGATGTCGAGGATACAAGGTTGAGCCAATGATGTGGATCCTCGTAAGTGCAGCAAACAACAACACAGATGAGCTTTTGGGTTGGACGCGGGGACCCTGCATCGGCTTTAGGAGCTGCTGCACCGCTCTGTTGGGCGGCACAAAAATTCCGCGATTTGGGCCGCGGAGCGGAAGAGGAAATTCGAGCAAATCGGGCTCAGCTCGCCTCGACGGTCTGATCTCCTACCACCATCTCCATCGCCACCGCCCACTTCATCTGGGACGGAATCATCAGGAAGGCGCAGCAACCACCAACATCCCCGATACGCCCCTCTTGCATCCTTCTGACAAAGCATTGATCATGATCTCGGTGCTCGTGGAGTCGTTCGAGCCCTTCCCGAGGCATCTCAGCCTCTCTTTGCCCGCAGATGCCCTCGCTTCGGACGTCCTGCAGGGCTTCGAAGAGGCGCTGAGCCACGACTCTACCACAACATTCACCGCCACTCACCATGGACGCCGACTGGCGCCCTCCTCGAGCTTGGGCAGCCTGACGACGGGCGAGGATGACTTCCCCGTAGTGTTGCAGGTGCGAGCGCTGCTGCGAGGTGGCAAGGGAGGATTCGGATCGATGCTGCGATCGCAGGGTGGCAAGATGTCGGCAAATGCACGCAACACGAACAACGATGCGTGTCGCGATCTCAACGGCCGCCGTCTCGGTGTGCTCAAAGAGGCCAAGAAGCTTGCCGAGTACCTCGAGGGCGAGTCGGAACGCAAGCGCCAGATGGACGAGGCGCAGAAGAAGAAGTACGCCAAGCTGGAGAGGATGCTCGGACGCGCCCCTCGAAGCGAACGAGACCTCGCCGAGGCTGCGGACAAGATGATGGATGCTGGCGAGGACTTTGACGATCGCAGCGTCAGCCCCGAGGCGGGTCCGAGCCGTCGTTCGGCGCCACAAAGCGCGGCGATGGGCAGCAAGCGCAAGGAACGCATCGAAGACTCGGAATACATCGAGCAGAGCCGCGAGATCGTCGAGAACGTACGCTCGGCGGTTGCCTCGGCCATGATGAAGAAGAAGAAGAAGCTCAACAAGGCACCAGGCAAGTCGTCGACTAAAGCCGTTTCGGGTTCTTCCCTCGCTGCAACTTCATAAGAGCACGCACACCAAAATCACGAATCGATGTTGATTCGGTTACCCCGCTGAACCCTTTCACCGTCTGTCCTTGCCACGTAATGGCAAGCAACCCACCTCGGAACCTCGCTGGGCCCTGTAAACTTATACTATACCATTCCGCATTTTGATCGATCCTGGTTTCGCCTATGCCTCTGAAGGCGTTCGCATGACAGCAGGCTGCGCTGTGTTGAAGCTGAGCTGGCCATCGTCACAGCCGAGTCGATTCGGAATACTTCGCTTGGCAGGTTGTTGAGCGTAGGGTTCGGCCCGTCCGTCGGCTCGTGCATGAATCGAGCCTCTGCCCTCCACCTCATCATGCGGCGATTTTTCTGTTGGGAAAATGAGCGGCTGCTCACCGCGCAATTCTCGCTCGGCCCTCCAGATGCAAGCGTGCCGTCACGTTTCGGAACCTCTGGACCCCACCTCATCAAATCGGAGCTTCCGATGCTCTGTCATTCATCACCGCATCGTCACCTTTGATAGCGCAGCCGCCCTCCGCGTTCGCCCAGGATCATGTCGCCTTGATCCAAAGCAAGTCAACGCGGTGAGCGTGGCAGCTGCATCAAGGCAACTTTCTCAGCAACACACACGCCGGGCAGCCTCCGAATGGCGACCGCTACCATGGCCCCGCGGCCTCCATCTCGATCATCGCCCTGGCCCTTCTCTAGTTTAATATGCGCCGCTCTTGCGGCCCTCGCCGCCGTCTCGGCAACAGTAGCAAGTCCGCCAGTGGAGCCGCTCTCGAGCAAGCTCATCTTCAACCACCATGTCGACTCCGATGCCGATTCGCTTGCAAACTATCGCGCCGAGGTCGAAGGCTTTCAACGCTGGAGCCGAGAGCGTGGCCGTATGCCCAGATCGGACGACAAGCTGCGCGAACTCGAGCTTGGCGATCTCAATCTCCTCGTCACCACCGATGTTCATGGCCATATGGCGGGCCACCCAAAATCATCCCCACCCGAACCAAACTACTCGGGCGACTGGGGTCACTGGGCCTCGTTTGCGTCCAAGATGCGTGCCAAAGCCCACTCTGAAGGCTGCGACCTCTTGCTCCTCGACGTAGGCGACCTCCACGATGGCACCGGTCTCGCCGACGGCTTCCCGCCATACAACAAGGACGAGCCCGGCGGCAAGGAGGCGGTCGACGGCCACGTCAGCAACCAGATCTTCTCCATGGTCGACTATGATCTCCTGACGATTGGCAACCATGAGCTCTACAACCTCACCGTTGCTAAGGACGTCTACCAGAACTTTGTGCCGCAGTGGGGCGGGCGCTACATGACGAGCAACGTCAAGATCGCACTGCCCGGCCCGGACGTCGCCAATGCCACCTACGCGCCCATCGGCTCGCTCTTCAACACGCTCGTCACGCCTGTGCAAGGTCTCAAGATCATGTCGTACGGCATCCTGTTCGACTTCAAGCTCGCGGCCAAGGGGATCCAGGTGCAGCCGCCGCAGGAGATGGTGGAGGAGGACTGGTTCAACCACAGCCTCGACCGTGCAGAAAAGTGGGGGGTGGATGCTTTTGTCGTTCTCGGCCACATGCCTGTCTCGGGCGACGCGGGTTGGGATGCAGTGCACGCCAAGATCCGATCGCGCTTCCCGGACACGCCCATCAGCATCCTGGGCGGCCACACGCACGTGCGCGACTGCCGCATGCTCGACAGCCAGACCATGGCGCTCGAGAGCGGCCGCTACATGGAGACCGTCGGCTTCATGGGCATCCGCGACCTCCAGAAACGCAAGCGCGCCGGCAACAAGGGCAAGGTCAAATTCACGCGCCGCTACATCGACTCGAATCCGCGCAACTTTGCGCACCATCTCGGACTCAACAGTCCACGCGAGCTCGCCACCAAGAAGGGCAGCTTCATCCGCTTCATCATGGATGCCATCTCCGAGGCGTGGGGCCTCTCGAGGCTGCACGGCGTCGTTCCGCAAGACTATTACCTCGACCGCGTCCCGTACGGCGACAGCTCGAGTCTGCTCAGTCTGCTGGCGGACGAGGTGCTGCCCAAAGTGGTGCGGCCGTCGGAAAAGACACGGCAGGACCGCAAGAGTCTGGTGCTGATCAACAGCGGCTCGCAGCGGTTCGACGTGTTTTCGGGCCCGTTTACGCGCAACGACCAGTACATCGTGTCGCCGTTCAAGGACCGCTTCCTGTACATGGCGGATGTGCCGTGGGGCGTTGCCAAGCAGCTGCTGCACGGCCTGCTGACGTTCAAGCAGGGGGCGGTGGTCGAGGTGATGCAGGGCGGCACGCAGTACTCGGACGGCGATGCACTGCTGCGCTACGGCAGCGGATTTGTCGAAGACATCTTTGTGCGCTGGCAAAAGTCGCAGTGGTTCAAGTTCCTGCAGTCGGAGCAGGCGGATCGGCAGCACGTCGACGAGCAGGGCAATGTCACGGTGAGGGGCGTCGAGGAGCTCGAGGCCGAGGAGGATGAGGCACTGCTCAAGTTCTTCCACAAGTACGACTCGCTCGACAAGCCGTCGTTGGGATATCGGACTGTGGACCAGTGTGCGGGTGCGGGCGACGATACGGTTCACTCGCCGCTGCCGTTTTTCCCTGATCAGCCCGAGTACGTGGCGTCGAATCCGGAGCCGATGCCCGAGTCGGACGACGAGGTGGTGGATGTGGTGTTTGTCGACTTTATGCGCAAGCTCATCATCGAGCTGCTGAATCGGTACGATGTGCAGCGCAACGGCACGGGCACATACAGCGTCGAGCAGCTCAAGAGGTGGGGGGATGTCACGACGCAACTGCTCTATCCGCGATACGCCGAGATGGAGTGGCAGCCCGCCGAGGGCGCGCACAAGGCGGTGGCGGCGCAGGAGCGCAGAGCACGCAAGATGGGCTATGCCCCGCTCGAGCCCATGCCGGACTTGGACGTCGCGTCAGCACACACCGCGACGCATCCGGTCGCCTCGAACTCCAACTCGGTCTCCTAGCTGCACATGGACGGCTAGAGCATCTTTTTTTATTCGCATCCCATGTCACGCACGCACGCACGCAACAGCATTTCCACTTCCCCGAGGCCCAGAACAATCGGTATGGCAGTTCGATATCACGGTGGACAGAAGCTACGACTTGATGGCGTGAACGCTTGGACGGGCGTCGATACTTGTGATCCATGCTGCGATCTTTGGGAAAGCAGGGCTGTTGCCCGCAACGAGATCTGCCGCTGGAGAGTTCCTAAGATCATCGGCGATGGGATACAGGAACAGGTCTGCCCACGTGACAGTTGTCTGGTCCCAACTTTCCATTTGGTGTTCGACGATTTCCAGAAGCTGGTGTACTCTATCGAGTCCCGGTTGCAGGGCTACGAGGATAGACTCTGTATCGGCTCCGTTTTTCTTCATCTGAAGCGCCGGTTTAACCACGCCTCCTTCAACGGCTGGATAGAGTGTTTGAACGAAGCTGGCAACTTTACCATCAAGGTTGGCTCTTTCGATGACGGTTTTGGCATGATTGATTCCCGCCTGAATCGTAAGGGGTGGGGTGAGGTGCTTGACGCTACCTTTGGTGTGAACGATGGGTGCAAGGAACTCGTCGATGTATCGACGGATCGCACTCGGCTCATACAGCGTCACAATATCCGAAGGCTGGGTGTAGAGTCCATCAGGACGATGGACTAGGATGGGAACATTGCCGTAGGGATTGCGAGACTTGATGTCGGCCGAATGCGCAGCGCGTTCGATGGCGATAAACGGAATCCCGAGCTCGTGCAACCCAAGCGCAATCGATCGAGTAAAGGTCGAGGACGAAGTGCCGAAGAGTTCAACAACTCCCAGGTCTTCAGGTGCTCCTAAACGATCAGGTGTCGTCATTTTTTGCGAGAAGTGAAGGTGGTGGAGAGAAGAGATGGTCAAAAGGCAAGGCGCAGGTGGAGGTTCGACGCACGGTCAAGGCGGGATTGGAATGCGCAAAGGCCAGCGCGGAAGGAAGAAATGAAATTCCTCACCGCCGCCGCGTGTGGGTCCAAAGACGACGATTGAGCGACGTGCTGACCGGCGGTAAGCACATCAGACCAACGACCTTCCCGGACATTCATGACAGACACGTGCCAGGACGCCGATCTGCCTCACTAGACTCTCAGCAGCCAACCCTTTATTAGGCACATGCTCTCGTACGACCCAAATTTCCACAATCGGCAGCACACTGCGCACCCATAACTCCTGTCAAAGTCGATGCTTTTGCGTCTACGTGGTCGAAGTGATAGTACATTGCGGAATCTACAGGTCCCAATCGAGTTCGTCGTCGAGCTCCTCCTGCGTCTTTGGCTTTCCTCCATCTCGGATGCTGCGCTTTCTGTGCCCTCCATCCTCGTCCTCGTCCTCATCCTCCTCGTCGATTGTATCTGGTCTTGCGTTACCCGCATTTGTGGGTGCACCGGGCACGCTCGAGCGCTCGATCGCGCCAACCGCAGTAAGCAGCAACTCGATATCCTCGCACTTGGTCTTCATTCCATCCAGGCCGATCTCGGGCCTCAGGCCGACGATCTGGCGATGCAGCTCGCCGTTCCTGTAGATAAGCAGCGTGGGCAGGTTGCGGTCCGGATAGTTGGGGATGCACTGGTCTCCGACGATGCTGACGAACTTTGTGGCGGGGTACTTTGCCGCGAGCGTGTCGAGGTAGCCGGCGAGCAGTCGGCACGTGTCAATGCCGTCCTTGTACAGGAAACACACCACACCCGTACCGCCCTGGCGCTGCTTATCCGTCCCCTCGGCAGGCTGTGCAGGTGCAGACTCGGCATCCGTGTCGGGGTCGATCTTGCTGGCTTCCGTCACTTCGCGCGTGTAGTCCGGTCGACTGATGGGGTAGACGCGCCCAAAACGCGCCTTGGTGGTTTCCGCACGCATTTGCGCCATGCGCTGGCGACGGATCTTGTCGAGCAGTCGCTCCTCCTCATCGTCCAGCGCACCTTCGAGCTCGAGATCAAGGTCAGAGACCGTCGCCTGTTTGAGCGCCTGGCTGCGCAGCTCCGAGGCGCTCGGAAGCTCAGGCGAGGGTGAGCGCGAGGGTGGTTTGGGCGGGATGATGCCATGTGCGCGCAGGGCGTCGTGGAACTCGGTGTCCTGTGTAGCATCCACCTCGGCCTGCATGATGGGCAAAGAGTTGAGTAGAAGGTGGTGGGCGTGTCGAAGTAGCAGGAACAAAGAAGAGGGCTCGAGCCGGTTCTTCTCGAAGACCAACAGCCGCGGGCGTTCAGACACGCATGGAGCTTCTCAAAGGGCTGTGCCAGCTTCCGGATTCCGAATCCCGACGCCGCGGCAGGAGAGGTGGAAAATCGAGTGGCGCGGCGCTTAGGCGGTGCATCAACAGCGTGGAGGCGGCGCAGAGAGCACGCGTGTTGCGCGTGTCACCACGCAGGTGCTTTTGGACGCACAGCCAGCCAAGACCGAGAGAGAGGACCCTGAGAGGCGCAATTTACCGCTGCTGCTGCTGCTGGCCGAGACAAACACGGCCGTGCTTTCGCCCCGCCTGGCCGAGCGCTGTTGACCCCTTTTTTGAGACTACGCAGCGTGCAGCGCTGTCCAACAGCCAGGCCCGATATGCTCTCTCGTTCCTGGGCCGCCCTCCTCCTCTGCCGGCCATCACCGCATTCGCATCCGTTCAACCTTCCGACCACACCCTTCCTATGCTTCGTCCTAGCCTTTAGAGCAACAGGCTTGGGCTCGGACATGCACCCCTGACCGGCCGGCCCTCGCTCTTCTGGCGTCCGCATCGCACCATGCCGGCATTCCTAAGGTCCACCAAGCCCAGTGCTGCGGCGCTGGCTATGCCTCCGCCACTCCCAAAGCCGCAACTGCCTCCAACACTCCCGGCTGCGACGTCGAGCAAGGATGCGCCAGATGCCGGCCTTAGCTCTGCAGCTCACCTCACGCAGCAGTCGCTCGATGTGCTCCACCAGTTCCTCGCCTACGCCGACCCTGACTCTGCGAGTCTGCTTCCCTCTGCCTCCCAAACACCCATCAACGCAGCCGACCCGTCCACACCGTCCGAAACAGAGACGCCGATACCCGAATGGAACGTGCTCTATACCACCACCGCGCCCGCCACCACCCCGGGCGGCTTTGCATCCTCCATCACCGTGCGCGCCCACCCCGACCCCAACCGCTACCTCTTCAGCGTCCAGTCCGTGCTGCCCGGCATCACCGCGCGCCAGTTCTGGTCGCTCATGGCCAGCGCAGAGAACCGTAAGCTCTGGGACAACACCGTCGAGGAAGGTGCGGTCAAAAGGTGGCTGGCGCGCGAACCGCGCCCCTCCTCGCCAGACGCCGACGCCGCATCAGCGTCCAGCGAGACCGCACAGGCGGTAGCCGCGCGTGTTGAGCTGCTGCGCTTCGGCAGCATCTTCATGGTCGCCAAGGCACGCGACATGGTTCTGCTCAGCGTCGATGCTCGTCTGCCCTCCAAGCCGCGTTCGGAAGCAGCGGCCGCGCCGCTCCGACTCGTGTCTACCTCGCAGAGCATCGTCGACCCCAGTCTGCCGCCGCGCAAGGGGTACACGCGCTTCGAGCTGCGCACGGGCGGATTCATGGTGGAGGATCTCGGCGACGACGGCGTGCCGGACTCGTACGCAGCCGCACACACGTCCGAGCTGGGCAAAAGCCCCTCGTCGGCCACATCCGCCAAAGGCTCGCATCTGCGTAAGGGGCTGCTCGCACTCGGTCGCAGGGGCAGGTCGAACTCGGGCAGCAGTTCGGGCAGCAGGCATGTGCGAGATGCCTCCGATACCGCCGAGGCGCACGCGGCGCCCGCGCCCATCCGCGATGCGCGCGGACCCGCGGTGAGGATCACCCAGGTCTCTGACCTCGGCGAGATGGCAGCATGGGTGCCGGCGTCCGTGATCAAGATGGTCGCATCCACGCTCGTGCCTCGCAGCATCGCGTCGGTGGCCAAGGTCGCCAAAACCATGCCCGTGTCGCCCGCGCTGTACAGAGACTACTTCCCGGGGCCGTCGAACGAGCCGGCGACGTCGGAACCGCTTGGTCAGGGCGGGGCGACGTGGTACAGGCATCGCACGCTGCCGGCCATGGTGGGCGAAGGATGCCTCGGCCGCTCGCGCCCCGCGCCTCCGGCCGAGGTGGAGGCCTCGCCGTCAATGCGACTGTCGGACGTGCCCGAAGCCGTCCCAGCGGCCGACGCCATCGACTCCCCCGCACAAGCAGCCATACAAGCAACGACTGGCAAGGAGAACATCGCCCCTGGCGCAGTGAGCTCGAGCGGAGTCGCTGAAGCGGGCGCGTCGTCGCAACCGAAGAGTCCCTTGCCGCCTCGCACGTCGTCTCTGCCTGGCACGCCTGTGCTCGACCGCACCGCACCGTCGTTCCCGGGCTCGCCGAACAAGCCTACGAGCCCGGGCAGTCCGCTGGCGCGACCGGCGATGCTGCTGGACCTGCAGAGCCTGGCTCCGCCGTCGTTCCCGCGCCTGGCGCGCAAGGGCGGCGTGGGCAGCTCGCCGGCAGCCTCGCCCGGCATGGACACCAGCACCGACTCGGAGCTCGGGGCGGACGAGCGCATGTCGTGCTCGGTCTCGTCGCTGACTTCTTCGGCGCCGCTGTCGCCGGGGCGCGTGCGCCGCCGCTTTGTCGGCATGACGCCGTCCGAGGGCACCGAGACCGTGCCTGGCTCGGTGGCCGACGAGTTCGAAGAGTCCGGTCGCGGCGACTACCTCTCCAAGGGCAGGGATCATCCGCTCTACGGTCTGGCCGCCAAGGACTTTAAGCGGGCTACGCTGAACTTGGCGGCGGGAGAGCAGCAGGAGGTGCTGAATGACGATGACGAGGGCGATGTGACGCTGCGCGCGGTGGGCTCGCCAGCCAGGTCCGAGCTCGCCATGAGTCCGGCGCAGAAGCGATCGCGGCTGCTGTCGAATGAGTACTTTGCCGCGCATGTCGAGACGAGGAGACAGCGCAGTGAGGGTTCGACGCGCGGCAGTGCCAAGGCGCCCGAGTTGGACAGCAAGATGCGCAGGCTGTCGTCGGCGTTGTATGCCGAGATGGAGCGGCGGCAACGGTCGTCTGGGTTCTCGCCGCGTTCGCCGCCTGCTGTGCTGCCGAAGGTGGCGAGGATGGATGCGGGCGGGAACTTGGTGGCGCTGTTGGCGGATGCGCTGGCCGAGTCGCTGCCGTACATGCCGGACGAGGTGCAGGTGAAGGAACAGGCGCGCCGCGTGAGTGCCATGCTTCTGGCTGGGTCGGATGCGTTGGCTCTCAGTCTGGCACCTGGGGCGAGGGAGAGTCTGGGGCTGCAGTTGGATGGGCTCAGCACGCCGAGTGAGCGGTCGGAACCACCGACACCGCGCGATTCGGCAACAGACAGCATGCACAGCTCCCGCAGCTCGGTACGCCATCCAGCCGCCGGTAGGTATGCTGACCTCGGCATCCGCACCGGTGTGGAGAGGAGCAGAAAGGTATCGGTCTCCAAAGACGCGCGTGCGATCTCGGTCTCGCGCTCAACGGCCCAGGTCCGAACTACTACGCACAGCGTAGTTTCAGTCCACTCCATCAGTCCCCCACCCTCGGTATCTACTGCAGCCACATCGCTATCCACCGCCTCGGGGTCCGCAGTAGCCGTCGACGCACTGCGTGCACTCGAACGTCCCCCCTCCAGCGCCGGAGCCTACTCTCTGCTCTCCACCCTGGCGTACTATACACCGTACGCCTTCAAGCCTGCTCCGGCCCAACAACAGCCGGCTGTGCGTGCGAGAATTCCGGCCCACCACTCTGTGGGTAGGAGACGCACAAGGGCGAATTACAGCCTCGATAGCAACGCCAAACTCGCCCCATTCCCAGGAAGCGCCCGCCTCGCCCTCCCGCCCCCACTCGCCGGCTCGGGCAAGGGCCCCATGCTCCAGAACCCCCCGAACGAAGAGTGGGTGGATGAGGAGTAACACCCTCTCCGCGCCCAGGTGGAAAGTGGATTTAAAAAACGATAGCCTCTATTACTGGTGTATGCGTGCGTGTGCATATGCGTGTGTGTGTGTGTGTGTGTGTGTGTGTGTGTGTGTGTGTGTATATGTGTGAGTGTTACGCTGCGGTCGCTGCGTCCGCGGAGGCATTTTGCTCGGCGAGCGACTCGATGAGCCTCTCGATGGCGACGAGGTGTTTGGTCTGGTGCGCGCTCGACAGCCGTCTTGCACTGAGCAGGCTCGGCTGGACTGCCTCGACGAGGCGCGCGCGCTGCTTCGCATCCGCCTTCTCCAAAAACCGCTGCAGCACGTAATTCGCAAACTGGTCCTTCATCATCAACACCGCAGGCGCGATCTTGGTCGTCTGTTGTGTGGCGTCGGCATCCGCACCTGCCGATGGCACAGCCTTGGGCGTGAGGATCTCGTCGACCAGCACATCGAGGTCCGCGCCAGACGACGTGCGGATGACCTCCTCGATCACATTCGACGCAAACTTGTGCCTGCTGAGCGTGAGCACGTTGCCGCGGATCTTGGCGATGACCTGTGCGCGGTCGTGCGGCTGGCCGCGCTGCAGCACCCACTGGATCACATAGTTGCCGTACTGGTGCTGCATGAGCGCATACGCCTCGTGGTGCAGCTCGTCCAGCAGCGGCCGCGCCTGCGCCTCGGTGCAGTGCTCAAACGCTCGCTGCAGCACCCGGCACGAGTAGCAGTGGCTCGCCAGCGAAGGCACGTGCCCCACAAACGCCTCGGGGATGAACGCCACCTCGCCCGCATCTACGCGCTCGATCACCTTCTGCACCACGTGGTTCGCGTTCTGGTCGCGCACGCACTGCATGATGTGGCCGTCCAGCTCCTTGGCCAGCTTTCCGCGCTGCTCGGGCGCGATGTAGTCGAAAGCCTTCTGCACCACGCGGCAGCCATACGTGCCGAGCGAGAGCGCAAGCACATTGCCCTCCATCTCGCGCGCCAGCACTGCCCGCTGCTCGTCGTCGCCGTGCTCGAGCATCTTCTGGATAACGTAGTTGCCAAATACATCCGTCATGAGCTGGCGCGCGTGCGGCAGCACCTCGTCGAACAGCGTCTTCTTCTCCTCGGCACTCGCGCTGTCCAGCTTCTCCTGGATGAACCGGCTGCCGTGCTGGTCGCCGCTGAACTCCACCACGCTGCCGTAGATGTCGGCCAGCTCAAACTTGCGGTTCTTCGAGTGCCGGCTGCGGAACTCCTCCAAGAGCGCACTTCGCGTCTGCGTCGCTGCTCCGCCTGCACCTCCACCGCCGCCGACGCTAGGCGCATAGGGTGCACCGTAGAATCCCGGCCCGTTGCGTGCAAAGTGCATGTCCACCGGGCTGCCTCCGAACGCGCCCACGGGGCCCATCATGCCGCCCGGCCCCGTCGGCATGCGACGGTGGTCGAAACGGCCGTTCCACGCCATCATCGAGCCGTGCATTGGCGCGCCTCCGATCACGCCGTGCATGCCCGGCTGGCCCGGCACAAACGGCCCCGCTTGACCCGTCATCGCAAACGGAGGTCGTGGCGACATAGCCAGAAGCGGAGGACCAAAAGGCTCGGACCCCGCCGAGCCCATCCTGCGGTGGTCAACGGGCGAGTAGGGCGAAGCCTGCGCTAGATTGGGTGACTGCCTGCTGTCGGGCCCGCTGGGTGGCATGGGCGGGCTGGTTGGCGGCATCATACCACCCATCGGCATAGGCATACCCGGGGCGATCATTGGCGACTGGCCGAGCTGAGCGGCCCGGCCGTCGGCAAAGCCGAAATGCGAAGGTCCAGGCGGACCTACGTGGCGCACTGGCGATGCCATGCCTCCCGCCATGGGTGGTGGTGGGCCGAATCCTGGGATGACGCCGGGATAGAAGAGAGCCTCGCCGTTGCGCATCGGATTGATGTGCGGCCCGAGCGGCGCGGGCCCAAACGACGGACTCTGCGGTGTCGAGCCCTGGGAGCCTGGCGACGCAAAGATGGCTCGGCCGGGCATGGTGGGCGCGTACGGATCGGGCGTGGTGCGGTACGACTCGTAGCCAGACATGTCGATGGGCGCCATGCCTGGCAACATGTGGCCCATGCCGGCGTAGCCGTGCGCGTAGACATCGGGAGATCGTGCACCGCTGCCCGGCAAGTACGAAGAGGGATGCATGAATCCCTCACCAGGGCCGAAGGGAGGCGGAGGGAAGGAGCCCGAAGCGCGATGTGCATGCCCCATTCCGACAAATGCCGGAGGCGAGTGGTAGCCGGAAGAGGCGAGATCGTGCTGAGGAGGCGCTGCGCCTGCGTCATCTGCGGCGTCGTTGGTGACAATGCTGAGCGAGTCCATCTCGGCCACGAGCTCCTGGTCTTCCGCAGCGGCGTCATCGACCTCGCTGCTAGACTGCCTCCTGCCGGCCAAGTGACTCGGATCGAGAGTGGCTGAGCGTATGGGTGCGCGCTTGGGCACGGGTGCGGCCGATTTCGCGATGCGGCTGGTGGACTGACTGGGTGAAGAGGCGTTTGCGTCAGCTGCTGTTGTTGAAGCGGGCTGCGTCTGCTTGGCTGCGGCAGAAGGGGGCTGGGCGAGCATGGTCTCGGAACGCTCCTGCTTGGCATTACGCTTGACGGCGTTCGGGCTCGAGCCAGCCGCATCGGCGACGAGCTCAGCGGGTGCGGCGGGCCTGGGTGCGAGGTCGTTTGCCCATGTGAGCGAGCCGGTCCGTGGCATGGACCACGCGGATCCGTCCTGCGGGAGCAGTGGGGACGGCGTGAACACGGGCGCATTCGCCGCAATATCCTTGGCATCGAGGGAGCTGAGGCCGCGGCTGGGGGTGCTGACGTTGGAGGTGGAAGCTGTGGTGACGGCATCGCCGTCCATGGTGGATGGCGGGCGGCCGTTCCAGAGGCTCGAGGGGCTGCCGTGGCTGGGGATCGAGGCTTCCGACCAGGTGGGCTGTTCCAATTTCGACATGGCGACCGCTGTATTTCGATGGAAAGACGAATGGGGGCTGAGGATGCGACAAAGGAGCGAAGGTCGTGAAAGGGTCGAGGGCCCTAGTGTGTGCCGAGGTTGGTACTGCCGTTTGTGTCAAGATTCTGCTCTTGGCGATACAGAGGCTGATTGCCGGCCAGCGCAGTGCGCGCTACTTGGAGACTGGAGGGATTCTCGGCCAAGGGACGTGCTCAGAGGATGGTAGGGAGCGTGTTCTACGCGTACACTTCAGCGAGCATCGGGAAGAGCGTAGAGCCGGCAGTGACTGAGGATCGTTGTCGACCGGGTGAAGATCGAGATGGCGGAACAGGTGGAGGGCGATGATGCGATGATGATTCGCCTTGTGTCCGGGCGAGATGGAACAGGCTTTCGGCCGCTAATGGAGGTCACAAGGAAGGACAGAGGGCGGCACTAGATCGACAAAGTGCTAGAGAAGACGGAGTTGTCCATGAACGTGGGGTCGGGCCTGCCGCTGCCGGGATCAGTCTAGGATGGTAGAGAGTATGCAGCTGCGACGACGCTGCACCTGCTACTGATGGCGAAGGGGAGGTGGAGAGTAGGAAGGAAGGATCTAGGGTTCACAGGAGTGTGTGTGTGAGAAAGAGAGGGAGAGAAGGAGGGAGAGGGAGAGGGACAGAATGCGGTGGGAGCGCGGCGGAGGGGCCAGGCAAAATGTCAGGAAGGTCAGTGCGATGCGGTGCGATGCGATGCGATGTGATGCGAAGGGAGATTGCGGATTGCGGGCTCAGTCAGAATTGCAGCCGAGCCCATAAAAATCACGGAATCTCGCCGCGATGATTGATGGGCGCCACCGACCTCTCTCGCTCCCCAACTCGCCTCGGCAAGCTACCGTGAAAGGCTCATTTCTGCCCTGCTGCTCCAACATGGCCTGGCTGCTGGAGGTCCGATGTGCCGATTAGATTTCGGCATTTTTTGACTTTTTTCTCGCGATTTCGCGGAATCGAGGAGGTCTGGCTCGGCTCCACCGCACCGACCGCACACCCTTCGGAAACGGTTGGGGGGAGCGTCGTGTCGGTCGGGCGCCTGTGAAATGAGCTGCGTGTTGGTCCGGGCGCCGCCGCTGCTCGCTTGGCCCAACGCAACACAACGTAGCTCTAGCTTTTACTCCACCCGCCGCCTTAATGCAAGCCTCGACGGCGCCAGACAACGTCGCAACAGCGCATAGTGTCATGGCAGAGAGCTCCAAGGCAGCACTGCAATGAAGAGACCAGCTCATAGCGAGATTCTGTGGCTTTCAAACGGTTGAGGATGGTGGGGCATTGCATTCCTGCTTTCACAAATTTTATGCTGAAGTATGTTAGGCCTCGCTGAGGAGATAGACAGCCGAGGCCCGCATCCATGCCCAGATGACGCCCAAGCTGCAGTATACGCTCACCATCATGAGCGGGAGGAACTCCATCGACGACTCGGATGGCGCGACCTCTTGCACTTTGCTAGATGTGGCGGTTGCATCGGCCTGATCCTGGCTCAGCGTTGTTGAGGGTGTGTCGGGAGCCGTGGGTGTCGACAGCAGTCGCTTCGATATCGCATCGGTAGGGGGCGCAACGTCAAACTCGGCAGTGTCGACAGCGACAGATGTATCCACAGCTTCCACATCCGATTCTGCATCCGGTGTCGCCACAGGGAACGGCGGGTCGGCCTCGATCTGCACAGCAGCGCTGTCGGGTATCGCAGTCGCTGAAGGCGGTGGAACGGCATCGGACGCCAATTGCGCAGCGGCTGCGCTTGCATGCGTCGCGTTCGCGGGCGAAGTAAGCACCGGCTGCACCGGCTGCACCGGCTGCACCAGCTGCATCGGCTGCGCAACACTGTGGCCTGCCTGTGCAAAGATGATTGGATGCACGATCGAAACGTACGCCTGAAGCGCCACGAATCCCCACACGTACAGCGACTCGAGCCGATGCACGACGAGGCCGAGGTTCGACTGCACGGGTCGGAAGACGCGCTTCTGCAGCGGGCCCAGCACGAGCAGCGCCCACACGATCGAATACGCGATCTTGATCGGCGCCTCTTGCGGCGTAAACAGCAGCGGGAAGAGCGAGACGATGCCCGCTGCACTGAGCAGCACAAACGTGCGGAAGTGGGCGTAGTCGACCGCGGCGAGCAGCGTGTATGGGATGAGCGGGAGCATGATGGCCTTTTCATGCACGTGCCATCCGAACAGGAACGAAGCAAAGCCACACAGGCTGACGGCAGCCAGGAACGAGCGGTACGTCGGCGTCTGCCACAGCTTGACCATGTATACGCACATGCACGTCAGCGTGAGCGCAAAGCACGCCGAAGGACTGATGTCCGGCATGATTCCGAACGCGATGTTCTCCACCAGCCCGCGCGAGGCCGACGCGAATCCCGAGCCGGCCGACGCATCAAAGCGCGCCAGCATACCTGCCGGTACAAATGCCCGCAGCGCAGGCACGCGCGGGAGGAGCTTGACGAGCACTCGGTCTGCGAACGTCCACAGCGCCCAAGCGTTGGGTGCCCAGTAGGCGTGGATAAGACCGCGGCTGAATGGGAACAGCCTCCTCACCATCTGTGCCAGCACACCAAGTGGTCCAGCTTCGTGCCGAAGCCCGTCGAGCGCAAGCGGTGCGAGGCTGATCACGAAGGGGATAAGCGTGACCACGCCGACGGTGATGAGCCTCTCGACGCAGCGTCCGACATCGCCAGCGCGAGCGCCGACAGGCACCACATACGAGCGCAGTAGAAACACCAGAAACGGCGGCGCGACGTAGACGTAGATATGCTTGAGGTTGAGAAGCGAGCTGAACAGGAACGCGCACAGCAGCGGGTGGTCTTCTCGCGCGGCCCACAACGACCATGCCAGCACGCCGAACAGGAAGCCGTTGTACTGAAAGTGGATGTGGTCGATGATGATCAGTCCTGGATGCATGAGCAGGCTCGCTGCCAGGATGTACGACGTGCTTGGTCCGGCCGTCGTCGAGTCCGTGTAGCCGATCTTCATGGTGCGCTGCGTGCCGATCCTAGCATGCGCGAGCAACGCTGCTGCAAGCACGACCTCGGTGGCGATGACCGTGGCGCGCATGTATGCCTTGCAGGACCAGGCGGAGTACTCGAGCCCCTCGTGCAGGCTGACGATGAGCGGATCGACCAGCGCGGCGGGCTGCGCCAGGATCCACGAAAAGTACGCAAAGAACGGCGGATAGTCGAGCGTCCACTGCGAGGTGGCTTCAAAGTACCAGTCGCGGATGGGGAGCGAGCGCGTGATGGCGAGCCAGTTGCGATGCACCTCAAAGTCCGTAGAGTGGTAGGTGGGAAAGAGAAGCAGCTTGACCGCCGTACTGAGCGTGAGCAGCTCCCACTCGCTCTTGAGGAGCCCGAGCGTGGTCGTCGCAGCCTCCTTCGAGCTGGTGCCATGCTCGATGGGGCCGGCGAGCGCTGGAGGAATGACCTCCGCCGCCATGCTGGGCGATCGAGGTATCTTTGGTGGGCTCATCGAGTCGATCCAGGGCGAAGAAAGTGGACCGCGCAGATACAGCGATGGAGGCTGGACGCAAGAACAGGGTCCGGAACGAGCTCGGACCAACGCGGCCGAGCGGCAGGTGTTGGTCTCCGCACAGCTCGACGCATCTGATAAAAAATGCCGTTGAATGTTTGATTTTTCCCAGAGCGACTGTGCCTTGGCAGCCGTGCATTTCTAGCACTTTCGCCTGTCGCTACCTCCACCGCAGCAGTTCTTTGACCACCATCACCACCAGCATCTTAAACCTCGTGGCCCTTTGCCCACCAGCGACGTCCAACATGGCAACAGCAAGCACCTCTTCTGCCGGGAGTTCGGACGCGGCCACTCCGCGCTTCGACTTCTACCAGACCGACACGGCCGTCACCGTATCGGTGTTCATCAAGGCGGCGCTCGCCGACCAGACCTCGGTCGACATTGCGCCGCGATCCCTCTCCGTCACATCGACCACCTCTGCCGGCTCGAAATTTGCTCTGCATCTCGATCCGCTATTCTCCACAGTCGACCCGGCGACATCGTCGTACAAGCTGCTGTCGACTAAGATCGAGGTAGTGTTGCACAAGGCGCAACCGGGCGTAAGATGGAACCACCTTCACGCCACCTCGGGCAACCCTGCACCTTCTCCAACACAGGTCACTTCAGCGACACCAGCGACACAAGCACCACAAGCTGCGCAGACGGGTAAATCAGCTGCACCCCGCGCACGGTCCAAGTGGGACTCGTTCGATCCCGATGCGGACGATGATGCTGCCGCGCCGGCCGAGGCAGACATCAACGCCTTCTTCCAGAAACTCTACGCAGACGCAGACGACAACACGCGCAAAGCTATGATCAAGTCCTACCAGGAAAGCGGTGGCACCACCCTCTCCACCGACTGGTCCAAGGTCGCTGCCGACCACGTCGCTGCTCACCCGCCAGACGGAATGGAAGCCAAAAAATGGTAGCCTTCTCCCCCTTCTCTTTGTGTCCAATGCAATCTCACACGCTCCCTTCATTTCATCGTCACGGCACGTTGCACAAAAACAAGGACTGGTGTGTGCCAATTGTTGCATGCACATGAGCTTACTATGTGCTGGTTGGGGGGGCGGGTGCGCCCTTACCGCGCGCGCCATTGTTGGTTCTGCCGCCACGGCCTGCACTCGCCCCACCCCTTCCGCCCCTACCGCCGCCACCGCCGCGCTGCTGCTGCTGCTTCTGCTGCAGATACTTTGTGCGCTTGCTCTCCTGGAGAATGAATCCGTCCTCGTCCACCTTGGGCTGTGCCTTGGGCTTCTGAGGCGTCGCCTTGCCGTTCGCACCACCTGCACCGTTACCCGCACGTCCCGCGCCACCCGCACCGCCCGCACCGCCCGCACCGCCCGCACCGCCCTTGGCGCCGCCGTTGCTCTTGGGCTTCTTGGTCCTTGGCGAGCCGGTCGCTTCGCCTGGTTCCTGCGTCGCAGGCGCTGGGGCGGCCGCTGCATCGCCGCCCGATGGAGTGCCTGGTGCCGGCGTGACGAGCGCCGACGTGGTCGACGACGGCAGTGGCTCCCACACGGGAGCCTCGCCAAGATCGCCATCGTCCTCCTCGGCCAGCGCCGCCCAGTTGAGCTTGGGCTCGGCAACGGTGGTGGTGGTGTTGACGGGCTCCTTGACGGCCGAGGCAGCCGTTCCGTCTGCCTTGCCCGATGTCGCAGCCACATCGCCGATGACAACGCCAGCTCCTCCCTGCTCTCCTTTGCGACTCTCCTCGGCGCCCTCGGCAGGCACGGCTGATGGCTGGCCACCTTCGGGCTCGGCACCAGACTGATCCAGGATCTCGCTGGCTTGCATGAACGAGACGGGCGATGCGGGGGACGATGCCTTGCCGAGTGGCACAAAACCCTTGGACGGTCCATCGAGTCCTGTTGGCGCAGCTTGAGCAGCATCAGCATCGGCAGTGGGCGGCGCGGTGAGCTTGAGGATCATGGACCTGATCGTGTCGAAGCTGACGTCTGGCAACACTTCGTCCTTGGATCCACGCTCGATGCTCGCCAGAGTCTCGAGTGCATCGCCTCCTCCGCCTTCCAGAGGTCCATTTGCGAGCTGGTCGTAGATCTTTGCAATTGCCGCCACCTGCTGTCCGGTCGACATCTCGAGTGCCGGCGGCATGGTACGCTGGGGCGCAAAGGAAGGTGGCCCTGCCGGATTCGGATGGAAGAGGTTGAAGAGGTGGAGGAACTGCAGCAGCAGCACCAGTCGCGCCTTGCCCTCGGACTCGGTGCCGGCTTTGGATGAGGAAGAGGCCGAATCCGCCTCGGCGACCTGCACCTTGTTCAGAAGGCTCTTGAGTTCGTCGATGGCTACGGTGATGGTGGCATTCTTGCTCTTGGCCGAGAGCTCGTCGATGCGATCGCTAATGACTTTCTGAGCAGGTGTCGAAGGAGCGTCGACGACGGGAGCAGTGGAGGACTGGACCGCTTCGACGGCAGCGACGGCAGCCTGCGTCTCTGCTTGCTCGGCCAAATCTTGACTCGTCACTTTGAGGCCATTGGCGACCTGGTTTGGATTCGCAGGCGCCTGCTCGATCAGTGCAGCGGATGTAGCATCGGTAACTTTGACGTCGGCAGCAGCCTTGGACGAGCCTTTTCCTTTCTTGCCAGTCTTGGACGGAGCGGGTGGAGGGGCGCCGGGCACAACACGACGCTGGGGCTTGTCACCCGCACCGGGCACGGAGCGCGCTGCCATGGCTGATGATCACGAGTTGCTAGGTCTAGCTTTCAAGGGCACCGAAAGAGATCTCTTCGAATCGCCCGTTTGAAGTCCTTCCAAGACGGGTCCAGGGTGTCTTTCTTCCGGAAGTGTGAGCGAGTGGTCAAGAAAGGTCCTCAGAGAGAGGAGCTGATGGAGCGATTCTTCGATGTTCGAGGTCCGCAAGTGACGGAGAGGAAGAACCTTACGACCAGGGAGCGCTCTGACAAAGGGAGTGTCAATCAGTTGGAGAGAGGGTTGTATGCTGGAATGCAAAGTGGTCCACGAAAGGCTGAGGGAGGCAGAAAGCCGGAGAAGAGGAAGACTTGACGTAGACGAAAGAATGGATGTGCGACTGCCACGCTGTACAATATAAGATGAGCGACAGCAAAGGCGATGGTATAATGGATGGTGACGAGACGGGAGGAAGGATGGCGGTGGTCCAGCATCCGGTGCGCATAGTGCATCCAGCCGTCAAGCGCGCGACGACGCACCGGCCACGCAAGCGACCTTTCCCCAAAGCCTTGGGACGCATCGCTGCCCTCAGTCAGACCCACCGCAAGCAAACGCGCAGCGCCGCGGGAATAAAGCGAAGCCAGAGAGTCTATGCCGCTGTCTGCGCGTTGAGCCTGTTGGATGAGTCAGGATCCCGAAAGTCGCTAGGATTTTCGGGTCCAATTTTCTGGATTTCTTTATTTGTTTCATTTTTTCCGTTCACCCACAAAGCGTCGGTTGCACAGCAACTTGGTGGGCTGTAATGATACCGGTAGCTTCATGGTGCCCGAGACCGAGTTCATCGAGACGGCTCCTTGCACAGGCCGCGGTATCGTACGGCTTTTGCCGTTGCAGGCTCACTATTCTATCTGGTTCACGTCAGGGGTGCATCGGGAAGGGCGCACGAGGCTCGGGGGATGCGGCTAGAGACATGGTCTGTGCGAGCTCTGTTGCGCTCGCCTAATATTGGCCGGCCGGCTGGCGCAAAGGGTCTGCTTTTGATCACAGCTGCTTGGCTCAGGTCGGCAACGCCGTGATTCCCTGAATACCTGAATCAAGGAGGATGGAGCCCTGACCAAGTCCACGAGGCTCGAGCGCTGCGGAGGGTGCTCTCAACCGCTGCGTCACGGGGTCTTTCGTCTCTGCAGAGGGGCGCCATTGCAGGCGAAGAAGCTGGGGAAGCCGCCACACTCGATCGGACATTTTCAGCAGTAAGCCGGCAGCGACCATCAGCCGTTCTGCAATGCGTGCAAGCCCCAACGGGTGATCTTACAGGGCGCAGTCGCAGCTAAGGTATGCCACTGATCTGTGCTCCGCTCAACAATCGGCAGTGCTGGCTGCAGCTCATGCCATGCACGCCTTTTCTGCTAGCAGCTGTTTGTGGTCTGGCTCGCTTTCGGTCCTCCGTGCCGCACCTGCAGCAGCAGCGGGCTCTTGAGTCTGTGAAGCCAAAATGCAGACTCCGTGCGCAATTCCCGCGCCTCTTTTTCCCGTCGGCGGCGTCTCTCTCCCGCCAACCTAGCCGCGGGCCATCCGAAACCGAAACCAAGGGAAAAAGCAGCAGGGCAGGGCAAGGCGATGAAGCGCGTCTGCCATACCGGCATGTAAGACCTGCTGGCAGACCGAAGAGCAGCGGGACAAAGAAAAATGGGAAAAAGAAAAGGAAAGAAGGGAAACAATGAATTTCTGGCGATGAGCCCAGTCACTCATGACGGAAGGGGCACAGCTTGGGCGCGGCGGACTTGGCATTGTGCAGCTGCAGCCGGCGATGCTCCGTAATTGGCGGCCCCGGATCAACCCTGCTGGCTGAGTGGCCGGGTTGCAGTTTTATTCGGCTGGGCTCACTCTCTGCTGCTGCATCCAGCGCGGCACGCCGTTTTTTTGGCCTTTGCGTCGTCTCGTGTTGCTCTCCGCATTAGCTGCCCTCGCCCTTGCCTTTGCCCGGCTCAGCTCTGCACGTCCATCATCCCGGCAGCCTAGCTCGACGAGAACGGAAGCGTTCCGACCACCGTCACCAGCCACGCGCAGCGCACTCCCACGCTTCGACCGTCTCGTTCCTGCTCGGATTCGGCCCGACGCGCTGGCTCCTCCCTGAATTCGTGTCGCCGAGTCGCCTCGTTACCTCGCTGCCACTAGTCCCGACACGGCTACATCCTCTCGTCCGAACGTTCGCATTCACATCAAGCCCATCGGGACCGCCGAAACGACGCAGACCCGTCAACTGCACCTCGATAGACAGCTTCAGGCGCTCTTGATCCGTTGCTTCACCTTGGTATTCTGCGCTAGCATCGGCGCAGTGCTTCGTTTCGAGTCCTTGTTTCCAGTCACCCCGCACCTTAGAAAAGGAAAGACAGGCAGCTATCTCCGTCATGGCCTCCAACATGCTGCGCGGCCTCTGGCCGTCCGGTCCAGCAGACCAGGTGAGTCGCGCTGCTACCCACGCCTACTCCGCGACTCAGCTCAGACTGACCCTGTTTGCATTTCTTGGCTACGCTAACAGACCACGCCCAAGGCGTCCAGCTCGCACTCCAATGGTGCTGCGGAGCGCAACCCCTTCGACAGCATGCAGCCTCCGGCAATGACCAAGCAGTCTTCGCGCTCCTCACTCAACTCGTCCATCCTCGGCACCCACCTTCCCGGTGATCAGACTCCCGGCATGAGGACGCCCGGCGGCATCACCTCGCACTCGGCCATTCCCACCACCTCCATTTCGCTTGGCGACCCCGATTTCACCATGAAGCTGCCGCCCCAAAAGCAAAGAAACGAGCCCAGCCTCGCCGCTCAACCACCCGCTGCCCACCAGAACGCGCCTGTCGCCGACGCTCCAGCTACCCCCATGTCGGATGCAGCCCCGCCAGCATCCTCTGCATCGACATCCAATGCTGATCAGCCACAAAGCGGCGCCAACACGCCATCAGGCACTAGCAGCAGCAGGACGCGCAACACCGCCGCCCCGCGAGGCCATCTCACCATCAAGATCGTCGCCGGTCGCAACCTGGCCGTGAGCAGCCCCGCCGCGCGGCCGTACGCCGTGGTGCAGTTCGACAAGAACGAGTTCATCGGTCGCGAGCCCATCGACGAGTTTGGCGAAGAGGCCAAGGGCGTTGCACAGCCGCGCTCCGAGGCGGGCGAGGCGGGTCGCAGCCGCGCCAAGACCGTCACCCCCGCCGACGCGCTCGCACGGACGGGTCACAACCACAATCCCGTGTGGAAGCACGAGGTGACGTTCGACGTCACGCAGGATTCGCAGCCCATCTACATCAGCGTGTACGACCGCCACTCGGAGGACGAGGGCTTCCTCGGCATGCGCGAGATCAAGCCCAAGCTCGTGCACAAGATGATGAGCGACCAATGGTATCCGCTCTCGTCGCGCGACGACGACGAGAGCATGGAGAACCGACGCGGCGAAATCCGCGTGCAGATCTCGTACGAGCGCATGCCTGCCAAGAAGCTCACGCCGCACGACTTTGAGTATCTCAAGCTCATCGGACGCGGCACCTTCGGACGCGTCTTCCAGGTGCGCAAGAAGGACACCAAGCGCATCTACGCCATGAAGGTGCTCTCGAAGCGCGAGATTGCGCTCAAGAAGGAGGTCACACACACCATGGGCGAGCGCAAGATCCTCGAAAAGTCGCTCGACTGCCCCTTCCTTGTGGGACTCAAGTTCTCGTTCCAGAGCGCCACCGAGCTCTACTTTGTCACCGACTACAAGTCGGGCGGCGAGCTGTTCTGGCATCTGCAGCGCGAGGGCCGCTTCACGGAGGAGCGCGCGCGCTTCTACATCGCCGAGCTCGTGCTGGCGCTCGAGCATCTGCACAAGTACGACATTGTCTACCGCGACCTCAAGCCCGAGAACATCCTGCTCGACGCCACGGGCCACGTGGCACTGTGCGACTTTGGCCTGAGCAAGCCGGACCTGGGTGCGGGTCAGCTGACCAACACCTTCTGCGGCACCACCGAGTATCTGGCGCCCGAGGTGCTGCTGGACGAGTCGGGTTACTCGAAGCTGGTGGACTTTTGGTCGCTCGGCGTGCTGCTGTTCGAGATGTGCTGTGGCTGGTCGCCGTTCTATGCGGAGGATACGCAGCAGATGTACCGCAACATCTGCTTTGGCAAGATCAAGTTCCCGCGCGGTGCGATCGGCGACGACGGCAAGCAGTTCGTCAAGGGCCTGCTCAACCGCAACCCGCGCCATCGGCTGGGTGCGCAGCGCGACGCACAGGATCTCAAGGAGCATCCGTTCTTCAAGGACATCGACTTCGAAGCGCTCGCCAAGAAGCAGCTCACGCCGCCGTTCAAGCCGCTCGTCGAGTCGGACGAGAGCGTGGCCAACTTCGATCCCGAGTTCACCGAGACGGATCTGAAGGACGTGGCGGTGATCCCTGGATTCGAGGGTTCGTCGACCGAGGCGGCCAAGGCGCTGCAGAACGGCGACCTGCTGTCGGAGAAGGATGCCAACGGCAAGGGGATGGCGATCAACAAGGCGCGCGAGGCCGAGGAGGACGATGCGCTGCTCACGCGCAGTGTGCAGGACAAGTTCCGCGGCTTCAGCTACAGCGGCACGTACGAGGGCAGTGTGGCAGGCAGCTTTGGCGGCCGCAGGGGCTCGGGCGGCGTGGGGCTCGCGGGCGCCAGTCTGGGCATGAGCAGGATGGGCGTCAACGACGATGATGACATGCTCGACGACCCCGCCTTTAGAGAGCTGGACGGCGACGAACCCATGTACACCCGCTAAGGTCGGGTGTTTGAATCCCCCCAAGATCTTGCCAACGGACACTTTTTTCAACTCAAATCACGGCTTATACTCTCTCTTTCTCTCTCTGTGCCCTCTGTCATGCCATGTCTTTCGTTCAAGCGATAATCAGATCCAGGATAGATTGCGCAGCTGTGTCAAGGACAAAAGTTCTAATTGCAGTGGTATCATGTGTGAATCGCAGAGAGGGGGTTATGTGGACTTTTCGAGCCACTGGGCGAAGTTGTGGTTGGCGAGATTGTCGTCTTGGTCGTCTGGATTGTTTGTCGATTTGCGGAATCGCGGTTTGCCGTTGAGGATGAAAGCGTTGATTCGACGTTGTGCGAAGAATCTCCCGTCCATCATCTGAACGCACTTTTGAGCCTGGTCGGCGGTTCTGAAGCGAACGGTCATGATGCCTTCGGGCTCCAGATCCCACAGGACCACGTTGGTGACGCCGCCGATTTTGTCGGTGCACTCTTCGCGCACGTCATCCTTGAGGTCGAGCAGAAGAGTCGGGTCCTGCTCGAGCTCGAAGAGCGTAAACATCTTGGTGAGCACCACGATTTGTCCAGCGTCGGAACTTGAGCCGGTGTTGGATGTGGTCGTGGAGGGATGTGCGTCGTCCGAGTCGTCGGAATCATCGCGCCAGTCCGACAGCTTGGTCTCCAGCCGCGCCACTCGCTTGGCGATCTTCTTGCGGTCTTGCTCGCTGAGATTACGTCGCTGCCCTGCACTCTGTGCGCCTTTGCCCGCCTCCGTCCTGTCCGAACCCGACGGCTCGTTCGATGTGTTTTTGGTAGATGCATTTGCGGACGGTTTGGACTTTGTCTCGGATGCAGATTCAGTGGGGAACTGGGCGCGCTGGACTCGCATGATGGGTCCACTGGAAGATGTCTGACCAATGGCCGCGCGCATGTTGGTTTCGTCAAGCATGTTAATCGCCAGCTCAACGCTTTCTGGCTTGAAGTAGACGACGAGCGCCTCGCCCCTAAACATGCCCGTCTTGTCGTCGTGGTACATCTTGACCCTCGGCTTGCCCTGGTCGTCTTCGAGCAGCACGCCGTAGCGCGAAAAGACCCGTGCGATCTCGTCGGCCGTAGCATCGAGCGGCAGCCCCGAGACGTAGAGCGACGTGATCGGCTTCGGGCGCTTGGATGGCGGCAGCGCGCTCGTCGAGCCGGAAGAGTTCGTACCGGATGGCGAGGCGGCGCGCTTCTTTGTGCGGCGCAGCACCGGCTGTGCGGGCTGCCACTCGTCCACACCATCCACCGAGTAGGCCGCCTGTTGCGCACGCACGAGCTCGTCATCGAGCACCTTGACCCAGTGTCCTGTGGGTTGGGTGGATGTAGAAGCGACAGGAGCAGTGTCGGTAGACGGCGCATCGTCTTCGACCTCGCCCTGATCCACGGCGGGTCGGGCGAGCTGGACGAAGGGTTGCCATTCCCACTCGTCGCCTTGGTCGTCTTCGTAGCGCCAGTTGCCCGATAAGCGGTCGAGAAAGACGCGTGGATCGTCGGATCCACCCTGAGCGGGTGGCGCTGGATGCAGTGCCATCGATCTGTAGTCGCAGCGGCGGCGGCGGCAGCGGGTGTGGGCCGAAGGGAAGGAGTGTAGGAAGGTGTAAGGAAAGGCAGAAGGAGTGCGGAAAGTGTTGGCTTCCTCCACCTCGCAAGTTGCCGCCAATTTCGACAGCTTCGAGGCTGCGCTGAGCTGTGGGGATCTTGAATTTGGGCCAAAAAATGGGAAATTCATCGAAATGCTCCGCCTCGGGACTCGCATGTGGACGTGCACGTCCGCTCCGCACTCGCACTCTCTCTCTCTCACACGCTGCCTACACTCACGCTCACACTCACACTCCACCCCACGGCCATTCCCTTCTCTCCACGTCACTGACACCGCCACCGTCATTGTCGCCCTTATAGGCTTCTCGCTGCCTTACCACCATCAGCACTGCAGCGAAGCTCACACGACAAGGGCATCCAGTCGCGCCGCGGCAGCCATGTCGTACACACCCACCTCGTACTACGGCCACTCGGTCAAGGACCGCACATCCGAGTTTCACGGCCTCGTCGAGTCCATCGCATCGCGATCCTCCCAGCCACCAGCAAAACAGAAGCTGCTCAACAATGTACAGGCGTCGTCATCCAAGGGTGAATTCGCTCGCAGAGCCCAGGCGATCGGCAAAGATATCGCATCCACTACAGCCAAGCTGCAACGCCTAGCGCAATGTGCGTTTCCACCTGACCACAACCTCCGTCGCCCCTTGAAACGTCACTGACCTTACTCCCTTCGGCTCTTGACTATGATTGACAGTGGCGCGACGCAAGACGCTCTTCGACGACCGACCCGTGGAGATTTCGGAGCTGACGTACATCATCAAGCACGACATTGCAGCGATCAACAAGCAGCTCGCGGATCTGCAGGCGTTCAACAAGGCCAACCGCTCCGGCAAACCAACCGACCGCGCCGAAGAGCACCGCGGCAACGTCGTCACACTGCTCCAGAGCAAGCTCGCAGGCGCCACCACCTCGTTCCAGGACATCCTCGAGGTGCGCACCCAGAACATGAAGGCGTCCAAGGATCGCTCCGAGCAGTTCATGTACTCCAACTCGGCCGCCGGCATGCCACCAGCCGAAAACTCAGGTGCGTGTTCCCCCCTCTCCTCTTTTTGGCTAACGCAGTGTAGCTGACCTTGGACTGCAGTTCTTCGTTCGCGCGGCAAACCCACCTCTGCTCCGCCGGGCCCAGATTCACCGCTGTACAATCCCACACGCACCGCCTCGGCCATGGCGCACCGTGCGGCACCCTCACCGCTCAACCCGGCGCTGCAGCACTCGGCCTCGTCGGATGGCTACGATCCCAAGGGCAAGTCGAAGGTGCCGCCGGGATCGGATGGCGACTTCCTGGCGCTCGACATGGGCAACGGCACGAACGCGGCGGGGGGCGAGCAGTTTATGCAGATGCAGCTCATGGACAACCAGCAGAACAGCTACATGCAGCAGCGCAGCACCGCCATCGAGTCGATCGAATCCACCATCAGCGAGCTCGGCCAGATCTTTTCGCAGCTCGCCCACATGGTGGCCGAGCAGCGCGAAACGGTGCAGCGCATCGATGACAACGTCATGGACGTCGTCGACAACGTAGGCGGTGCACAGCGCGAACTGCTCAAGTACTATGCGTCTGTGTCGAGCAATCGCTGGCTCATGCTCAAGATCTTTGGTGTGCTCATCGTGTTTTTCCTCCTGTTCATCTTGGTATCCTAGAGCACGCGGGAAAGTACAGATGAAGCAATGGCAATTTCGCAGCATAAGTCACTAGATTCAGCAAAAGTGTAGCACACGGCGTGTGTGGGGTGTGGGTGTCAGGCGTCGCAATTGCGCCACTCCGGTGGCATGTAGGGCAGCTGGAGCAGCTCAAACACGTCCCGTTCCGTGGCGGTGGGGACGAGCGTGTTTTCGGCCAGATTCGTCAAGCCGTCAAAGGAAAAGTTGAACCCCTTGGTGCGCGCCCAGAGTCGAAGATCCCTCTCGAACGTCAAGCTTCCCGTCCAACCGAGCACGGTAGCGCCATACACGTGGAGCGGGCAAAAGACCAGATCCACCCTCCTATGCAGAGCCCTTTCTGCACCGCTGGCGGGAGGGAGAACGACGATGTTGGCAATATCGATATGAACGGGTGGTGGGGCGGAAGGGTCCGGATCGGTTTCGAGGTTGGGATGTGGTGTGGAGATGTTGACGATATGCGTGATGAGACCTCTTCGCTTCATGTCGTCGAGCAGCTGCACGTGGAGCGCGCGCGAGGCGGTGAGCGTGTGTCCGATGATGATGTCGAGATCGTACGTGCGTGGTTTTCCGCGTCTGTACCCTCCACAGATCTGCCACCTCACCTCCGCACCAGACATGAGCTGGGTGAGAAGACGCATGATCTCGTCGGCGATGCTCTCGCACTCTCTCCGTCCGATAGGCTGTCTGAGATCCGCCAGGATCCGAACCGACTCCTTGGCAGACAAATGCGTCGCCAACGACTTTTTTCGTTCCAGCACATCGCGGAACGATCGCGCGCCGGCATTGTACGCCTCTCTCGCTCCAATCGGCCCAATACCGTACAGCTCCGCAAACGCGTTCATCACAAACACCGCCCGATCGCGTTGTATCACCTTGGCCTCGACGATCCTTGCCTCTCGAGTCGACGTCGAGTGGTAGAACTGTCGAACGAGCGAAAAGACCTTCTTGCCCACGCCCTTGAGCTTCTCCACTTCGGCCAGACGCAGATCCCTCAGCTCGGCGGAAAAGTCGGCGTCGGTGACCGAATCTGGGATGTGGAACGGATAGGCTTTGAGTGCCGAGATCGCACGCATGTAGGCCATCTCTGCATACGTATCGCCCGTGAGCCGGCGCTCGTTGCGGATCAGCTCGAGCTGCTCCACCAGCATCTGGTTGGAGCACTTGAGCGGTGACGGTCGTCGGCACGCATACCGGGTATTCGACCATGCCGGCACTCCCTCGGGTACTTCCAGTGGCTTGTACACCGGCAGCTCTTCATCTCTTGATGTCGCAGCTGCAGGTCGGGGCGGGGGGGATTCCGGGCTTCGTTTCCTCTTTCTCTCTGCCTCCGGTGTGGGTCTTTGTGGTACAGCGGGGTATCTATCTGGATCCACCAGCGTTCCTTCATCTTTGACCGCCTGTATCCACTGCGGTGTAACGACGAAGCGACGCCAATCCCTTCCCTGGCCAAGTGGGGCATCCACCACCTCGACAGCGTCCTCTGGAACCGGATCGGGTGCCGGGAAGACGTTCAGGTCATCGTCGTCGAAATGCTTTCGGATGCGCTTGGGTGCACGCAGCGCCGTGATGACCACATTGGCTGCGGCGGGCGAGGCGGTGATCTGCGCACCCAGGCTCTGCGCCGTGAGCTCGAGCTGCGTCGCTGCCTCGTCGTCGAGCTTGTCGCGGAGTACGTGCACGCGCGTGGATTGTGAGAGCACGCGCGCTGTCCGACTCTCGGTGCGCGACAGGCTGCCAATGTGATCCTGATACCGCACTGTCGGCGCGGGCGCAGATGGCACGCTCGACATGAGCTCAAGCAGCCCCGAGAGAGCGGAGCACAGGCATGGTGGTACACCGGCAAGAGGCAAGGTGGGACTGACGGTGGAGGTGGAGGTGCAACGGCAAATAGCCGACGCCCCACGGCGGCAGTCCAACACTGCACCGCGGATCGGCCCTGAGCCAGGGTCTACCACGCCCAACATCCCGGCGTCTTCATGTCGAGGTGCTGCCCCACCGTTGCGTTTCCTTTCGTACCGCGATCCATAACCATGCATCGCAGTTGCACCTGATTAACTTTGCGCTCTTACGATTGAGTTAGCCTGGTATCATGCCTGCAACACAGACCAGCTTCCGACCAGTTGCATGTGTTTGCTCTGCTACCCACACGGAGAACCCGGACGTGTACACCGCCCACCCCCACTTGATTGCCACGCACCGTCAACTGTATCGGAACAACTCTATCGAAGCAACTCTATCGAGACAACTCAAATCAAGCCACTATGCTGTACTCTGATCGAGCATTGCGTGTGCGACTTTCTCTTCTCCTTCGCCACGCAGCATCTACTCTGCCCAGACATTGCATGCTCTTCTTGCTCTTGCCTCTGTCAAACACAATCACCTCCGACCAAACAAGGCATGTCGCTCCTTCCCTTTGCCGTACACCGCCCCCTCTGACCAAACGTTGCTTGTTGCTGTTTCCCTTCGCATCCGTCTACTCTACCCAACACTGCACATTGCTCTGTCCCTTGCCACACACAATCTCTGTAAGCTATTCAATGCAATGCGTAGTCGCGCTCTATAATACAAATGTCCATGCCGCTACATCATCGCCACAACCACACCAACCGCGACCAGGCCTACCACCGCCATTCTCGTCTTCGCCTTCACCCTCGCAGCACTGGACGCACTGTGCTGAGCGCTCTTCTTAGCCTGCTGCCAATTGGCAGCGCTCTGATCGTCGTCCCCCACCGCCGTCGGGGTTTCTGTCCCATTCAAGTTGATAAAGAACAACCTCTCCAGCCCCGCTTGGCTCGTGAACATGCCCAACCCATCATGCGAAACATTGGGAATGTAGTTAACCGTATGAGCGGCTGGAAATCCCCCGTCCATATCAGTAAGATGCTTGACAAAGTTTCTTCCTCGTCCCAAATGCGTAGTCCCCTGCGCGACCGCTTCGCACCTCGTGTCGCCCTTGCCATGATCGGCCAAACCGAACAGATACGACACCACACGCCGCCTGTACCTCTGTACGACACTTTCCACATCGTTAGAAGTGTCGAGAGAGTCGGTGATAAAGTCGGATAGATACGACTGCGTGTAAGCATTGAGGCCAAACTTCCAGTCGTTGAACGTATCCGCACACTTGTCGTACGATCTTGGTCTCCACTCTGTGAGATACGCATAGGAGCCCGGGTTGGCCACGACAAAGTGTACAGGCACCGTCCCCGAAGGTACCGCACCGATCAGTGCATACCTCTGCACCATCTGTGCGCCCAAACTGTGCCCTGCGACGATGATCGTGTTGAGGTTGGGAAAGAGCGTCTTGTTGGCGAATCGTCCCACGGCCATATCAAGCGCTTCGAACGACGACACCCCCGGCGCAGCAAATGGAATGCCCTGCGCATCATTGACGGTGGCAGGATAGATCGAGTCGGCACCTTCAGCCCAGTCGCTATCGTTCCACACGAGTGCGGTCGAGTTGGGCTGCTTGTTCGCATCGACCGGAAAGCAACCTGGGTCGTCCTGGTTCAAGAAGATGGGAGCCATGATGACGACCTCGTCGGCGCGCAGACGCGACTGATGGGTGGTGCGTTCCTTGCGCGAGGTTGCATTGAGCAAGGCCGTGTGGGTCTGGTCGAAGTACGACCATGCATCGCGACCAAGGCCGTGGAGCATGATCACGGCACGCTGAATCTTGGTGGCATTGTAGCCAGTGGTGATGTAGTTGTACAGATAAAAGTCGGTGGCATTGAGGCCCTGCTGCTGGGGCGTGGTGAGGATGGGGCCATTGTAGGACGAGGGTGGTGCGGCCTTGACGACAAAAGTGGTGTCGAGCGTGCGATTGTTGTCGGTGGCAGGCAGCCAGTCCCAAGCGTGTGCGGATGTGGTCAAGGTGACGATCGTTGCTGCCAGCAGGAGAAGCAGCTGGGCAAGGCAATGCATGTCGTCCGAAACCGCTCGTCCCAGCGAGATTGTCGGGGGTGGATCAAGACGGCATGCGAAGGGGCGCACCGCCGGTACAAGCTGCGATACTTATAGCGCTGGGACTCTGCGGGCGGAAAAATCGTGCAGAGCAACAATGCGGTATTGATGGAGGTGGACGCCGGCGGTAGAGCTGTCGGAGGATGCTGCCGCTTCACAAAGCCCGGATGGGTGAAAGGGAGAAAGTCCGAGCTAGTTGATTGTGGTAGGCGTTCGACAGGGACGTTCGGTGGCGGAAGGTATGGCAAGAACGGAAGCCGCTGGCTCGTAAGGAGAAAGTAGTGTATGGCGATTGCGGAGCTGAGAGTCAACTTTGCCTATATGGGATCGACGTCGATCGAATTGGCTTGAGCTCGATTCAAAGGGACAGGCGATACAATTGCAGAGCCAGTTGCTTGATAAGGGCCGTTCGCTTGACAGGCGCCGATGCCGTGTTTTGCCAGAAGATGGAGCGGAGAGAGAGGTGAGGGCTTACCAGTCCGGGCATGGTGCCGAAGGGAGCGAACCGGGAAGCTGGGATCGGCGAGTTCTGCGGATCGTTTCGAGGAGAGCAGCATCTGCAGCGGAGCTCCGATATCTGCGCGCGTTAGCGGAGACGCATGGCGGCTTCGGGTGCAGGCATGTGGTTGGCGCGGCTAGCCGCAGCTCTTACGGCTAGCCACGCCGAAGCGGGCAGGACACCAGAAGGATGCGCTCCGCACCCTCTATCACGCACGCATTCTGCAGCCAAGCAGATGGCAGTAGCCGTTCACTCAGGCTTGGCTCTCTTGGCAGGCTCATACAATCCTGTAGCCAAGATTTCGCAGTCCCTTGGCTAAATAGCTCGTTGAATTGTGCATGTGGTGCCGAGATAGGGCGTTCTGCGAAGGCGATCCACACGGTCGGACTGCATACAGGAGCCGGACAGCCGAGAAAGCAAAGGAAAGCAAAGCACACACCACGAAAAACAAGGGCGTTCAGGACCGGCTTGCGTGAATTTTGCCGAGGGGCTTGGCAGGAAACCGCCTTGCACGGCCAAGTTCGGGGGGGTGCGAGACAGGTCTCTTGGCCATGCGCGAGACTTTGACAGCGGCAATCCGGGCGGGTCGGAGGGAGGATCCCGCTCTCCGAGACCATGCCACGCGGTGCGCTGCTTTGCTGCTTTGTGGTGTGCTGCGCTGCACACTCCGTACTTTCCAAACTCAGCCACCGAACGCCGCGACGTTGAGTGCAAAGAACGCCGAGCTTTTCACATTTTTCGCGTTGCTTCACAATGTTACACCGGCACGATGTCCCAAAGCGCACGAAAATTGCGTTCCTGACCTCTGAGGTACCCAACTGAAACCCGCCCGATAGCGCCGCACCCAATCTGACGTGCTCGAGCCGGGTCTAGCTCGACTTCTTCTCAAATTCAAGGCTCGACTTCTCCACATGAGCTGCTCTCCGCTGCTGTCCGCGGGCTGATGAAATCGCGGCACCAGAAGCGCGTTGTGCGTCTGTTGCGTCTCTTGCGTGCTGGGCCGCCGCACTCACGCCCAATCGCCGGAAGGCGGAGGTGCGCTCGCTCCACTTTGGCATCTTCGCCCGCACCCTCTTCCATCAATCCGGCTCAGCTTCCGACCACAAGCTACTCCGCCAGCCCTTCTCCTCAGCCCGCCTCGTTCGGCTGCTTCGTTCACAATGAGGGTCGCCATCCGGCGGCTCCCTCTTCCATCGGCGCACACGCGCTCGCCGTCCACCTCTGTGTCTCGCAACCTCTCGGCACTCATCCAGCCGCGCACCTTCTCGTCGATCGCTTCGGCGAGCTCGATACGTCCATGCCTGGGCTTGGATCGCCGCCACGGCGCGCTGCATGCAGTGCAGTCCAGGCTCTATCGTCACATGGCAGCGGGCACCGAGACCAACGACACCTCCAATTCATCCCAGACGACCAAAGCAGCGGCCACTTCCACGGTCAACGTCGCCGCGTCTTCATCACCAGCAGCACCAGGCACAGCTCAGCCTCCAGCTGCGCCAAAGAAGAAAGAGGCCGATGGCGATGATCCGCTCAACCTCAACGCCGGCCGCGCCAAGTCGGTCAAGGAGCAGCGCATGGTCGACTGGGCCATCATCAAGAAGCTCATCCAGTACGTCTGGCCCAAGGGCGACTTTGGCACAAAGCAGCGCGTCGTGCTCGCGCTCGCTCTCCTTGTCGGCGGCAAGCTCCTCAACGTACAGGTGCCCTTCTTCTTCAAGGCCATCGTCGACCGCCTCAATGACTTTGTCAATGCTCCCCTCGACATGACCAACCCCAACACCGTCTGGGTCGTCGCAGGCAGCGCTGTCCTCGGCTACGGCCTCGCACGAGTCGGCGCCGCCGCCTTCTCGGAGCTGCGCAATGCAGTCTTTGCCAACGTCGCACAGAGGTCCATCCGCCGCGTCGCCAAGTCGGTCTTCACCCACCTGCTCGCACTCGACCTCGGCTGGCATCTGACGCGCCAGACCGGTGGTCTCACGCGCGCCATCGACCGCGGCACCAAGGGTATCTCGTTCCTGCTCACCAGCATCGTCTTTCACATCGTGCCCACCGCACTCGAGATCTCGATGGTGTGCGGTATCCTTTCGTACAAGTGCGGGCCGAGCTTCGCCGCGGTGACCGCGGTGACCATGGCTGCCTATGCGTGGTTCACCATCCGCACGACGAGCTGGCGCACGCGCTTCAGGAAGGAAGCCAACGCCGCCGACAACCGCGCCGCCACCACATCCGTCGACAGTCTGCTCAACTACGAGGCGGTCAAGTACTTCAACAATGAGAAGCACGAGATCGCAAAGTACGACGCCGCGCTCGCCGACTACGAAAAGTCGTCCATCAAGGTGGCCACGTCGCTGGCGGCGCTCAATTCGGGCCAGAACGCCATCTTTAGCACGAGCTTGACCGTCATGATGCTGCTGGCTGCGCAGGGCGTCACGAACGGCACCATGACCGTGGGTGATCTGGTCATGGTCAACCAGCTCGTCTTCCAGCTCTCGCTCCCGCTCAACTTCCTCGGTACTGTCTACCGCGAGCTCAGGCAGAGTTTGATCGACATGGAGACCATGTTCAACCTCGAAAACGTCAATGTGGCCGTTAAGGAGCAGGCGGATGCGCCGCCGCTTCAGGTCAAGGGCGGCGAGATCAGGTTCGAAAACGTCACGTTCGGATACCATCCGGACCGACCGATCTTTAGCAACATCTCGTTCACCGTTCCTGCGGGCCTCAAGACTGCGTTTGTGGGTCCGTCGGGATGCGGAAAGAGCACGATCTTTAGGTTGCTGTTTAGATTCTACGAGCCGCAGTCGGGTAAGATCTACATTGACGGGCAGGACATCACCAAGGTGTCGCTCGAATCGCTGCGCCGCCACATTGGTGTAGTGCCACAGGATACGCCGCTGTTCAACGACGATATTCGCCACAACATCCGATACGGCCGACTGGACGCGAGCGATGAGGATGTCGAGCGCGCAGCTAAGGCGGCCAAGGTGGATCAGATCGTCAAGAATCTGCCCGAGGGATATGCGACCAAGGTGGGCGAGCGTGGACTCATGATCTCGGGCGGAGAAAAGCAGAGGCTGGCAGTCGCAAGGCTGCTACTCAAGAACCCGAGCATCCTGTTCTTCGACGAGGCAACTTCGGCGCTCGACTCGTATACCGAGACCGAGCTCATGCGCAACATCAATGCGACGCTGCTGGCGCAGAAGCGTACCGCCATCTTTGTCGCGCACAGGCTGCGCACGATTTCCGACTCGGACTACATCGTGGTGCTCCAGGGCGGCGGAGTCGCCGAAGTGGGCACGCACGATCAGCTCATGCAGACCCAGGGCCTGTATTGGGATCTGTGGCAAGCTCAGTCGACCGTCGGCGTCGGACATGGTGCAGGTGCCAATGAGCACCTTCAGGACCTCGAACGTCAAAATCAATCCTGACACCCTTGCAGCAATAGAAAAATGTTTCAAGCACGGACTGGGTTCGTGTGCGATTGTTGGGGATGAGCATTGCATGTTTAGCGGATCGACATGTCGTGACGGTCAAGCAGCGCCGAGATGGGCTGTACGACGCTTTGCCATGCCGGTGCATTGGCGGACGAGGCGAGTCGCCAGACCAGACGCAGCGATTCAGTCGTGGTGGACGTGACGAGATCCTGCGAGATCTCGCGCAGCAGCACCTGCGACTCGGCTTTCTCGGGCTTGGATTCGCCAGCCTGCTCTGCATCTGTGCCTTCGCTGGAAGAGGTGTCGGCGTCTTCGGTTTTCACAGGTGCGTCGAATGAGGTGCTGGATGAGCGGTAGTTGTACTGTTGCATGGTGTGCCGCGTGGCGCTTTCGAGCGCCCAGGCGGCACCGTCAAGTTGGAGAACCAAAGGCGGCAAAGCCCCCGTGTCTGTTGCCAGACTTGCAGCTGCAGGACGCGCTTCAGCCTCAGTACTAGCGTCCATCTCCTCGGTGCTGTCTCGGGGTGGGCTGAGGTATGATGTCAGCGCCTGCTCGACACCCGCGTGGGCCTGCTCGTCGATCGACTGCAAGATTCTTGCACCGAGTCGCAGATCCGCCGATCGCTCCGGCACCAGCACATCGCTCTGTGCAGCCGCCACCCACTGTGCCGTCTCGACCATCCATGCTCCCTCCGCATCAGCATCCTGCTTCCTCGCCAGGGACACCTCGAGCTTGTTCAGCGGTGCAGCATAGCCTGCCTCGGCGGGTCGGTAGACGAGCACCACCTTTTCTGCTCCCACGCGCGGAGCGTCGGCCGCATGTGTGTAGCCCTGTCGTTCGAGCCAGATATCGAACGAGACGTTCTTTTGAGACCGGAAAAGTGTGGCGGGCACAAAGCGCGATGCCTCCTTGCCAAAGCGCGCGCGGAACTCGCGCGCCCATTCCAACAAGCTCTCGAGCGGCCACGAGCCCGGACGCGGCGCCATGAGCGGATCCTGCAGCTTGGCCACCAACTCATCCTCGCCCACCTGCTCGTCGGCCAGCGTCAGCGCATCACTGCTGTACAGCAGATGGCCCAGCGACGCGCTGTACTCGACCTGTCGTCCTTCACCGGCCTCGCTGGCGGCAAGCGACGCTGCCTCGTACAGTGCGCCGAAGGGGTCGGACATGTCCATATCGCCCTGAGTCGCCCAGCCCGCGAGCGCCATGTCGGGCAGCTTGGCGACGGGAAAGATGGAGAGCGCATTGAGCTCGGGCACGTGCGTGACGCGGAACGAGAGATCGGACGAGGTACCGTACAGCGCATCGTCGGCCTGCTTGATCCACGACGTCGGCTCGTTGGGTGTGAACGGCAGCATTGCGTACTCCTGTCCCGGACCTTCCGAGCCGCGGTACGCGACCGCACCGATGCGCTGCGTCGCCTCGGCCGCCGCTTCCTGGTACTGTCGCAGCAGCAGTACCGCCTTCTGTGCATCGCGCTCGTGCAGGTACGTCAGCGACAGCTTCGCCTTGCCATCTGCGAGCGGTCCTGCTTCGATGAAGCACGTCGAGAGCTGCAGGATGAAGCGCACCAGCTCGGGCGGGAAGGCCTGTGCAGCCGATGCGTCGGCAGCAGAAGCGTCGGATGGTGCAAAGAGCGTGAGCTCCTCCTCCCTGGTGTGAATGGAGCGCTTGAAATTTTCGATCCACTTGCTCATGCGTGCGATGCCTTCGTCCTTGCCGCGGATCCAGAAGCCGAGCTGATCAGGCACGCCGCCGTTGTCGGCTGCAGGCTGAAGCAGAAGCGTCACGCGCGCCCTCGAAGCTTCCTGACGCACCTTGTCCGAGCCCCTCGCGAGCAGGAGATACAGCTCGGCGGGACGGAAGCCGATGCGCACCGAGCGCATCTGCAGCTCCTCCTGCCTCTCGCGGTCGGCACGTTCCTTGGCATCGAGCATGCCAAAACGATGCACCATGATGCGACGCGCCAGATCGTCCTTGCGCACCTTGGCGCTGTAGCTGCCGGGCAGCTTGGCCGCGCGCCCAAGCAGCGCGAGCTGGTCGCGCGTAAAGGAGGCATTGATGCGTGCCTGCGTGCGCTCCCACAGCTTGTCCTCCGGGTTGACGTCGACCGAGGGTTTGGCGAACGGATTCACTGCATTGCGCGACGAACGCTGTTGATCCTTGCGCGGGCGTCGTATCCGAGGCTTGAGCGAGTCGAGATACTCCAACGTCGGCTCAACATCCGACACCTCCTCTGTCAGAAGCTCTACGCTGCGCTGTCGCCTCGAGCTGTTGGGTCGATCAAAGGCCTGGGCTGTGGCAGAGGTGGTGAAGCGGCGCGCTGCTACAAGAGACTGGGTGGAGGCGGAGGTTGCGATGATGCGGGCGGCTCCTGCTTGAAGGCTGCTACTGGTGTGCAGGTGGCATGGGCATCCGGAAGGAGTCGGCAGGCGTGATGGACCGACCCCGCTGTGAAGAAGCGTCGCAGCCAGCTGATGGGCGCGTTTCGCACAGGAGCGAGCAACCATCGTTCGTTGCCGCTGCCGTCGTCACCAGCGTTCGCTTGCTGCTGGTGAGCCTCTATGTGTGAAGCAAGGTGTGGTTGAATAGCAAAGGTTGATGTCAAGTTGTTCTTCAAAAGCAGCTTCTCGCCCCACCAAAAAAAGTGCAGAAATTCTCCACTCCAGCTCGCCTCGGACAAATCCTGCGGCTCTGACGAAAGGCGGATCTTCTAGGGTTGCGCCGACTTCCGAGCCGCCGCCAAATGTTCAATTGTTAGGCCGAAAAGGAGCGGAGCCGTGCCCAGTCGGGAGATCTCGAAAGCGGCAGATTTCCGATTTTTCACGAAGAAGTTGACTCATAAGCAGCAGCAGGCGTGCGACGTGTTCGTGGTGGTTGCGGTCCGATTCCGGCAGCGCGGCAAGTCCAGTCACATCGCATGTGGCAGAGTCACACTCGGCGCGCCTGGCTGCCCTGCTTTTTTCGGCTTGTTCCCCGCGCTAAGGCCAGCCAGTCACACTGCGCCCACTGCTGCAGAGCAACGCTTCCCCCAGACTGTGGGTCATTTTGTGTGACTGGGTCGAGGGGGCGCTCGACACAGAGGGGCTCCGAAGCTCGCAATTCTTCCAGCGACTCGGCGATCTGCTCGCCGTCGCATTCACGCTTCACTGCGCCGTGCGCTAGTCTCAGCCGCTCATCTCGCCATCCTCCCTTTCTCTTCCTCTCTTCTCAAACCTCCATCCTTACCCTTCTTTTGCATTGCGATTCGATATTGCGTGTAAGAACCATGCTTGCTCCTGCCACCATCCGAACTGCCGTGCGTGCGTCGCAGGCCTCGCGCCTCGGCTTCGTCTCGCTGCCCGCCGTGCGCCAGTACAAGAGCACCTGGGCGCACGTCAAGGCCGGCCCGCCCGACGCCATTCTCGGTGTCACCGAGGCCTTCAAGCGCGACCAGGACCCCCGCAAGATCAACCTCGGCGTCGGCGCCTACCGTGACGAGAACGGCAAGCCCTACGTACTTCCTTCGGTGCGTCAGGCCGAGGAGCTCGTCATCACCTCCAAGGGTGACAAGGAGTACCTGCCTATCACTGGTCTCGCCGACTTCACCAAGAACGCTGCCATCCTTGCGTACGGTAAGGACAGCGCACCCATCAAGGAGAACCGCATCGCCATCACCCAGTCCATCTCGGGTACCGGTGCGCTCCGCATCGGCGGTGCCTTCCTCCAGCGCCACTACCCCGAGGCCAAGTCGATCTACCTGCCCACGCCGTCGTGGGGCAACCACACGCCCATCTTCCGCGACAGCGGCCTCGAGGTCAAGCAGTACCGCTACTACGACAAGAAGACCGTCGGCCTCGACTTCAAGGGCATGATCGACGACATCAAGGCGGCGCCTGCCGGCTCGATCGTGCTGCTGCACGCGTGCGCGCACAACCCCACCGGTGTCGACCCCACCGTCGAGCAGTGGAAGGAGATCAGCAACGTCGTCAAGGAGAAGGGCCACTTCCCCTTCTTCGACATGGCCTACCAGGGCTTCGCCAGCGGTGACACCGACAAGGACGCCTTTGCCGTGCGCCACTTTGTCAGCGAGGGCCACCAGATCGCGCTTTCGCAGTCGTTTGCCAAGAACATGGGTCTCTACGGCGAGCGTGTGGGTGCGTTCAGCGTCGTGTGCGCCGACCCCGACGAGCGCGCGCGCGTCGACAGCCAGATCAAGATCATCGTGCGTCCTCTCTACTCGAACCCGCCCATGCACGGCGCCAAGATCGCAGGCACCATCCTGGCCGACCAGCAGCTGTACCAGCAGTGGCTGGGCGAGGTCAAGGGCATGGCTGACCGCATCAACGGCATGCGCTCCACGCTCAAGAATCTGCTCGTCGAGGACCTCAACTCGAAGCTCAACTGGGACCACATCACCAATCAGATCGGCATGTTTGCCTTCCTCGGCATCTCGCCAGAGCAGGTCGCCAAGCTCGTCAACGAGCACCACGTCTACCTGACGGGCGACGGCCGTATCTCGGTCGCCGGCATCACCAACCACAACGTCAAGCACCTCGCCGAGTCGCTCCACACGGTCACCAGCTAAACTGATCGGCTGTGCTGAAGCCAAGTCGCAAAATGTCTTACCTTAGAAATGCATCGACTGTATGTGTCTGATTATGTTTCGCTGCGTGGTGGGATGGATCATGAGGTCGCGGTTCAAGTCGAGATTGTGAGGAGCATGGCAATGTGATGACACTGAGACGGGAGGATGGTTGTGGTGGCAGTGGAGGACGGAGCCAGACCCTTGTTCTTCGCAGGAAGGCTTGTCTGACAGGGAAGCGCAACAGCGAATGTACCATCGGAAACGTCCGAGCCAACGTCGATCCCCAAACCTGCGACCTTCAACGCTTCACATCCGTGCACCGCCCACTTCTCCACATCTTCCGCCGTGCTTGGGCGCCTGTGCCGGATCGGCATTGACGGGATCGATGCAGGGTCGAACGAGATTGTTGCAAGCGCCGACCGCACGCGAGGCCCGAAGAGGTGGGGCCGATGACCGATGACGGTGCTGCCAGACGGTCATCAACCTAACAATACGGCGATGCGAGATGGAGGCCTAGACGGAAATGTTGGGAAGAGGCCGTGACGGAGGAGCAGGCCCGCCCAGGGCGACCAGGCGCGATGGGAGAGTTGGTGCAGCCGCGAATTTGACCGACGGACGTGGACGTGCATGCAACTTACACAACCGACCGCCGACCGGACAGCGTCCAGGTGCAGCTCTGCCAGCTTATCGATAGAAAAGTGCACTCACCAGCCGGATCGGCTCTTCCGCGGTCATATTCCACTCGGAGCTGCCGACTATATTGCAAGCTGCCCAGTCGGTCGTTTGCCGACCTGTGTGCTTTGCGAGAGAGGCATTGTCGAAGCAGCAAAGCGCTGGGCCTTCAAGCCCGACCACAGCAGCAGGTGTGTCGGCCATGTGGGCTTTCTGATTTTTTTGGGCGGATGCATCAACGGCCAAAAAAGCAGAAAATCCAGGGTCGGAGTCTCGCTTCCGCCTCTTTCCGTGTCCGATCGATGCTGCCTTTTCCGTTTCTCTGGAAAGAAGAGACGATTGCCAGCGTCTCACTTTGCAGCCATCGACTTTGTTTTCGTGGATGAGAATACACATCGGGACGCTTACATCCACTTAGAGCAGCATGAGCCAACAGAAAGAACACTTCAGACTGCCATTCGATCAAAAGATCGGGACCTGCGTAGCGCAAGAAAGAAAAAAAAAATAAAACGAAAAAGGGTCGGGAGCAGCGTGTCCCCAACGCAATCTTCGCGTGTTGCCAGCCAGGGCAGCGCGGCGCATTCTGAGTGGTTCGGCAGTGAACCCCTACCCTGCGCTGCAGCCTCTTCGACGATTTTTGCACTTCTTCGTCTGGGCCGCCCACGCTCACCATCCAGAAGCTCGTCAGCGCAGCGCAAAGCAGCAGCCGTGCACTCTCAATCCCGTCTGTCGGTGCGCTTCGTTGGATTTTCGCATCCGCGCGCCTGGTCGGCCCTTCCCCATCCCCTCTCCTCTCCTCTCGTCACGATCACCTCCGCTCCATCTACCTTCTTCCCCTAACCACTCTCGTCGACGGCGTCCTCGCTCACAGCCACAGCACGAATCCGAAGATGCAGGCACTCCGAGCCCTCCAGCGATCCGGCCTCTCCAAGGCGGTCGCCGCCGCCTCGTCGTCGTCCTCGGCGACGCTCTCGCAGCGCTCCTTCCACTCGTCGCGCCGTGCGCTCGAGTTCTCCAAGTTCAACATGCCCGCCATGTCGCCCACCATGACCGAGGGTGGTATCGCCGCTTGGAAGAAGCAGCCCGGTGAGGCCTTCTCCGCCGGTGACGTCCTGCTCGAGATCGAGACCGACAAGGCCACCATGGACGTCGAGGCCCAGGACGACGGTGTCCTCGCCAAGATCCTCGTCGGCGACGGCGCAAAGGCTGTCCAGGTCAACTCGCTCATCGCTATCATGGCCGAGGAGGGTGACGACCTCGCCGGTGCCGACGCCTTCGCCTCCAAGGCCGCTTCCGAGAGCGGTGACGCTAAGCCCGCTGCCAAGGAGGAGCCCAAGGAGGAGTCCAAGCCTGCGGAGCAGCCCAAGCAGGAGTCCGCCCCTGCCGCCTCCTCGTCCTCCTCTTCCTCGTCGTCTTCGTCTTCGTTCAGCGGCTCGCAGAGCTCTGGCGACCGCATCTTCGCTACCCCCGTCGCCCGCAGGTTGGCACAGGACAAGGGCATCGCGCTCAACAAGATCAAGGGCACCGGACCCGACGGCCGCATCATCAAGGCTGACGTCGAGAACTACAAGCCCGAAGCTGCTGCTGCTGCGCCCGCCCCGTCGGCCGCCGCTGCTCCCGCTCCCGCCTCGGGCGATGGCGACTACACCGACGTGCCCGTCTCGAACATGCGCCGCACCATCGCTGCGCGCCTCACCGAGTCCAAGTCGACCGTGCCCCACTACTACGTCAGCATCGACGTCGAGATGGACAAGGTGCTCAAGCTGCGCGAGGTGTTCAACAAGGCGGCTGCCGAGAAGGCTGGCAAGGACGTCGAGAAGGCCAAGGCGGCCAAGCTCAGCGTGGGCGACTTTATCACCAAGGCCGCCGCCGTGGCGCTCAAGGAGGTGCCCGACGTCAACTCGGCCTGGTACGGCGACTTCATCCGCCAGCACAACAAGGCCGACATTTCGATCGCCGTCTCCACCCCCACCGGCCTCATCACCCCCATTGTCAAGGACGTCGGCGGCTCGGGTCTCGCCACCATCTCGGCGGCTACCAAGCAGCTGGCTGCCAAGGCGCGCGCTGGCAAGCTCTCGCCGCAGGAGTACCAGGGCGGCTCGTTCACCATCTCCAACATGGGCATGTTCGGCATCACCCACTTCACCGCCATCATCAACCCGCCCCAGAGCTGCATCCTCGCCATCGGCGGCACCGAGGCGCGTCTCATCCCCGACGCCGAGAGCGAGCAAGGCTTCCGCAAGGCCATGGTCATGCAGGCTACCATCTCGGCAGACCACCGCACTGTCGACGGCGCCACCGCCGCCAAGTGGATGAAGGCCTTCAAGGACGCCCTCGAGAACCCGCTCAGCTTCATGCTCTAAGCGTGGACACCCAAAAATCCCGCACTACGAGCCGCAACTTTTCGAGCATTGGTAGCGACTCGTTCCTGTCGTCGATTCCACGCTCTTGTTCTGATCCCAAGGGTGGAAGCTCGACGTTTCTCTTCACTTCTTCTCCGTTTGTACAAAATCGCGATTCCCCACCCTTCTAGCTTGTGGCAGAAATCTACACGTTCACCTAGGTCACCGTCGTCGCACACTTAGGAGATGGCAATCGGCGGCGTAGTTAGGGTACTGAAAGGAGACCGGAGACAGAAGGTCAGGCTGAGAGGGTTCGGGCGAGTGCCAAAGCTGTCGTGGATCGCTTCGGGATCGGCGAGCAGATCGACGATCGTGTGTTGGCAGCGCGCCGGTCATGGAATTCGTGTCCGGATCCGGGCTCGCTTGCGGTGATGTGGCCTCCGCAGCGGCCTCGCAAGGGAACGGCAGCGTCGGTTGATTTGCTCATGAGCGTACGAGGAAATGGTCAAAGTGGAGCAGCGAGGAGTGGGTGACGCAAGAGGGTCCAGGTGTACGATGTGGAGACGGCGCGTCAGAGAAGGCATTTCAGGGTCTCAGAGATGAATCAGACTCCACACAAACACACCGCACATGCTTCGCTCGCTCTCGCCCATTGATCGTAAGCTTGCCTGCCTGCTGGCTGGTGAGAGGACAATCCAGAATGATGGACGTAGGCGGCGTCGACGGAGAAGCATGAATCAGATCTTATCTAACGCCTGCGGCTTGTGGATCATTCCAGCGCCGGACCCTGCCTTTCACCGCTCGCCCCGTGAGCTGTCCCTGTCAATAGCACCGTGCTCCATCACTTGTGAACATATAAGGCCTTTGTCCTGGGCATTCCAGCGGCTCTCCTCCCACTATTGAACAGCCATCAGCTACGCTTCGCACGTAACATACAACGACAATGCCGTCCAGCGACAAGTACACTGATCCCAAGGTAAGCTGTTCCTCCTCCCATCCGTTCACTTGCATCCGTTTCTGACCATCCATCACTCGGCTCCAGCTTCGCGAGGAGGTAAAGGAAGAGATCAAGAAGTCGGACAAAGGTGGAGCACCCGGCCAATGGTCCGCGCGCAAGGCGCAGTTTATGGCGTCCGAGTACAAGAAGCGCGGAGGCGGCTACACCGACGACGGCAACAAGGACGAATCGCAGAAGAACCTCGACAAGTGGGGCGAGGAAGAGTGGCAGACCAAAGACGGCTCTGGCAACGCCAAAAAGTCGGATGGAACGCAGCAGCGCTACCTGCCCAAGAAGGCGTGGGAGAACATGTCGGAGAAGGAGAAGAAGGAGACCGACGACAAGAAGCAGAAGCAGAGCAAGCAAGGCAAGCAATTCGTACCCAACACCGACAAGGCCAAGCAGCAGCGCAAGAAGGTGTCCAATGGCGATGATGAAGCTAGCCAGGATGACGATGACGGAGACGAGGAGAAGGAGGAGTCCAGCAAAGACACCAAATCGAAGAGCAACGGCAACCAGAAGAAGCAGGGAAAGGCCAAGCAGGCTGGCAAGAAAACGAACGGAAAGCAGACTCAGAAGAAGGGCAGCAAGGATGAGGAGGAGGAAGACGATGACGGCGAGGAGGACGAAGAGGATGAAGACCATGCCGAGTACACCGACGACGCTGACGAAGACGAGGAGGAGGAGGAAGAGGAAGCCGAGGGCAGCGATGACGAAGCTCAGGCCGGAGATAAGCGCACCAACGGCAGCAAGTCGCAGCAGAAGGACAAGAAGCAGAAGACGCGCAAGTGAAGTAGCACCCAAGTCTCTTGCTTGCGCTGTATCATACACGACGATCTATACGGTAGCAAAGGCAATGGATTCATGTCAGAGAGCTGGCTGCAATGCTGGACACCTCGATCACGGCCTTGCGCCTCCAGCCTCGCGTGACGGAACGCTCTGAAAGCAGATGTCTGCCTCAATGCGGATTTGACGCTGAATCGCCGCCCGATGCTGCACTGCAGCCTCGCCGTGCGGCTGAGATCAGAAAAGGGATTAAGAAAATAAACGGAATTGATCTCGACGTGCGATGAGGGCACTGGGCGAGTGTCGGGTCAAAATGAGTTGAATATCGCGCGCAGCTCACGAGTGACTCAAGCGAGGCCCCACCGCGGCGGGCGTCTCGCGGCGGACGACTCGCGGCGCGTTTGGGACTGAGCCAGAGCCATTTCTGGCTGGGCCGACCGCGTCGGCTCGTCCGCCTGCCAGCCAGGACGGGCGGCGCCGAAATTGGTCGGCCGTGTGCAGTCTGCAGTCTGCTGTCTGCAGTCTGCTGCCTCAAGTCTGGTCCGGTCGCCAGCAGCTGCAACGACCGACTCCCAGAGCAGTAGCAAGCAAGCAAGCAAAGCGAGCAAAGGTGGGCCTGGCGATTCGAGGTTTCGAGAGGCCATCGCAGCCTCTCTTTCTCCCTCCCGCCCAGCAGCGCCTTTGGGGCATCGGCCCATCCCATTTCACCTTCATCGCCATCCTCCCTTTCCATCCACCCTCCATCCGCCCGCCCGACCGTACATTCACTTCGGCCATCCACCCGCGCCACGTCGCTCATAAGCCACCCTCTCCCGCCGTCGGTGCTGCTTTCAACACCATCCGTCGCGCACGCCCACTACACCCCGGTCGTTTCCGCTGGTCGTGCCGTGCCGTGTCCGGTGCCTACTACTACATCCACCGACGCTGCCATCTCGCAACCTTCAACCTTTCCAACTTGACGGTCGCATATCTTTGTCAGCTACTATCCTACTCTACTTCTTATCATACACGCGCGCTCGCACCATCGCATTCATTGGCACTCATCGCCAGCTCGCACCATCGCGATAGCCGTGTCCAACATCCATCCGCCCCATTGCGCTGTATTTGTGCCTTGTGACGTCTGTCCATCCACGTACGCGGTCATCGTAACACCGCCCAGGCCGGCTGTCGTCCATCTTTTCTCGATCTCAGTTTCTGTCTTCGCGACGTTGGCACACATCCGACTCGCTTCAGCCACCTCCACGAGACGAAGTTAGTCACCACGTCTGGCCCGTCGACGAGGGCTGTGGTATCAGCAGCTCCGACACGGTCTCTACATCGGCCCTTCGCGCCAATTCGTTGAAGAGCTTGTCGTACACGAGTGCGTGCCGATGCAACCGCTGTCCACGCTCGACCCCACTCCTTCACACGCAGCATCACCTTTCGTTCGTAGCATCCCCTGCTCGCGACGTGAATCATCAGCCTAAGCCAGCCCGAGCTTCAGTCCCACCAGCGATAGACCCTCTACACACTCGTGTGACTTTCAGCGTCGGCAGACCTTTGCACCAGCATCCGTTCGCCTAGCAGTACAGGCACTGGCTGCGCAAGAAGACGGCCAATCTGACTCCATCGCTTCGACACGAATCAGCCCATCTCTGGCCAGCTTAATACCCATCATCCACGAGGGCCGTTGGCCGTTGGCCCGTTCGCGATCAGCACAGGCCCGCGCTTGTAGGGTGTCCACTCCAGCATGGCCCCTCTCTGCACCTCGGAAGAGGTGAATCTGCTCGTCTATCACTATCTGAAAGAGTCCGGCTTCCACCATGCTTCTTTCTCGTTGCGGCACGAGTCGCGTCTCGATGACACGCCACTCTCCAAGGAGGCCATCGTAGAACCTGGACAGCTTGTGCGCTTCCTCCAAAAGGGTCTTCTCTATGCTTCCGTAGAGGCGCACGTCGCCGATGATGGCTCCGAGAAGCCTTGCTCGGCAGCCTTCCATCTCATTGGGCCACCACACGTGTGTGACGGCAATCCTCGTCCGACACCTCCGCCAGCACCCGCCACACGCCTCTCGCCCGAGCCGGATCCGTTCGCAGCCCTTCAACCTCGCTCCGACCACAAGGAAGCGGCCACGCAGACGCCTGCGCCTCCAGCCACCGCCAACGGCGTGCATCTCGCCAAGGCATCCACAATGTCCTCGATACGCAGTGCGGACGACTCGGACCGCTCTTCTAGGGTCGCCTCCTCTTCCAAGAAGAAGATCGAGGATGTCGCCGAGGAGGACAATGCATCATCCGCCTCAAAACCCAAGGATGCCAAGCGCAAGGCTTCAGCATCCGTCAGCTCCGAAGCCGACCGCGAGGACAAGCGCCTCCGGACAAGCGAGGCGAGCGCTAAGCAGGACTCGGAAGCCTTGCGTGTCGATGGCGAGCAATCATCGTCACTCAAGGATCGTCGAAACGGCGACGTATTATCGCGGTCTGCATCGCCTGTCGCAGAGAAGAAGGCAGCGGTGCAAGAGCAACGCAGCAAGGACAGGGACGCTAGCAGCGGAAAGAAGAAGAAGGGCGGAAAGTCGGCAGCGGGCGAGAATGGCGAAGGAAGCAAAAAGCGTAGCGAAAAGGAAGGTTCGTCGCGCAGCAAGGATCCCAAAGCACCGATACCGCAGCCCAAGGGAGACAACTACGTCGAAGATGGACAGATCACCACACTGTCAGGGCATACTGGCGAAGTGTTCATCTCTGCCTGGAACCCGACTGTACCCAACATGCTGGCGTCCGGAGGTGGTGACGCGACCGTTCGCATCTGGGAGGTGCCAGAACAGGCCGGAGAATCGCCGGAAGCACCCACCATCTGCAAACACTTGCCCGCGACGCAGAGCAAGGACATCTCGACGCTCGACTGGAACCCAGACGGCACTCTCCTCGCGTCGGGCTCGTACGACGGCATCGTGCGCCTGTGGACGCCCCAGGGCGACCTGCATCTCGTCATGTCCATGCACCAGGGACCTGTGATCAGCGTGCGCTGGAATCGCAAGGGCAACATGTTGCTCACGGGCAGCGCCGACGGCACCATCATCGTGTGGGACCTGAACAGCGGCAAGCCTCGACACACCTTCCCCCTGCACAGTGACAGCGTCCTGGACGTCGAGTGGCTGTCCACTGCAGATGGCTCGCTCAAGCCCAAGACGTCGTCGGATGTACCGCCTCCCATGCCGCAGGGCCTGAGCCCGTCGGTCGCCGACACCTACTTTGCGTCCTGCTCGGCGGACAACAGCATCACCTTGTGCAAGCTCGGCGAGCCCAAGCCGATCAAGACCTTCAAGGGCCATACCGACGAGGTCAACGCAATTCGTTTTGACCCTTCGCAGACGCTGCTTGCCTCGGTCTCGGACGACATGACCGCTAAGATCTGGGCGCTCGACATCGGCACCAATGCCGGTGGTGCCGCCTCGACTCTCAGTTCAGGTGGAGACAACTTGCGCAAGCGAGCTTCGCAACGCCGAGGCGGCAGTGCGCACCTCGACGGCATGGATGTGGACGAAGAGCCCGCGCCGCGCCCCAACGAAGATGGTGCCGGCGATCGCGACCGAGAGAAGGACCGCGCCACGCCGGGGACGGCCAGCGGTAACGCTGCTTCCGGGGCCACGCCTGCTGCATCCAACAAGGAAGCCTCGTCGCCAGCACCGGGTAGCAACGGTCACGCTGGCTCCGCCGCCAATCACACGACGTCTTCCGCCCTCATTGCCACTACCGCCAAGGGTCCTAACAAGGGTCTGCGACTCACGCTGTCGGGTCACACCAAGGAGCTCTACGCGCTCGCCTGGTGCCCCACCGGCCCTGGCTCGGCGTATCCGGACCAGCCACGCATGCTTGCCACCAGCTCCTTTGACTGGACAGCCAGATTATGGAACGCCGACACCGGCGAGTGCCTGCGCGTGATTGATGCGCACGAAGACAACGTATACACGCTGCGCTTCAGTCCGTGCGCGCGATATCTGGCTACAGGAGGCATCGACAAGAAGGTGGTCATTTCGCGCGTTGACAACGGCGCTCTGGTTCAGCAGTACGTGGGTGGCGGCGCTATCTTTGATATCGCATGGAAGGATCTGCACGACACGGTCGAGACCAAGCAGGAGGAAGGAGAGAAAGAGGAGGGTGCGGCCGACCAGCCGCCGAGGCTGGCCAAGCGTCACCAACTTGCGATCTCACAGGCGGACCGAAAGCTGACGGTGCTCAACCTGTCGGATCTGGACTCGGTCAAGTCGACGGCCACCTTCAAGGCGCCTCCGCCGGCGGAAGGCAAGTCGGAGGCGAGCACTGCTGCCGAAAAGCCGCCCAAGAAGCAGGCCAGGGGCGGTGTCTGAGGCGTTGTAGTCACAGTCTCGGCGGTGAGCCGACGAAAGCACACGACACAAAGCCTCGCCACACAATCTCAACGCCTGTCCCTCGTATATATGGACTATGAGCTGCACCTCAGCTCGGTCCCCATCCTTTCACCACTCTTCACCCGCGGGCCATATCGCTGTCTTTTGACATGTACAATTATTTGAATCTCTGGAAGCACTCGGCTGTATATCATATGTCTTCGAGTCTTGACTGCGGTGTGATCATTGAGCGGGTGGCACGCCTGAGGACGGTGATAGAGGGCCAGTCATCGAGAAACGAAGAAGGTGGTCTGGCGTCGGCCCACGAGACGCACGGAGCTGCAGCCTGTGTTCACACGTGGCAGCAGGATCGAATCGGGAAATACTGACAAGATCCGACAGATCTGATCGATCTCGATGTGTTTTTGTGTCGGGCCAAAGGTCGGCCGAGGTTCTTAATGTATCACGTGATGTGGCTGAGCCAAAATTGAATTAAATCTACAGGCGACTACCGAATCGAATTTGAGATTGTGCAGAAATTTGAAGTCACAGCCGCATCTACAGCGTCTGACGAGAGGATTGCTTTCGAGATTGAGGTTGGACGCAAGCTGCCGTCTCAAGCTCGAGATTGGCCGTCAGGCAACGGCGAGAGGGCAGCGCTTAGATTGAGCAGCCAAAGCCAGGCTGGGGTTCCCAGAGAGAGAGGCGAGGGGAAGCTTGCGTGAGAGGCAGGTTCCGAGGTCCGGTTGGCGAGAGGCAGTCCATGCGGAGCCGCACCGCTGAGTGCGGGTGGCCAGTCGGCGCGCGGCCCAAGGCGCGAGAGCGGCGGCAGGTGGTAGGAAGCGTCTTGGAGATGACGATTGCTGCACTCCCACCAACCACCTCTTCAAGACCCTCATCACCCTTCTTGACTTTTTGTTCCCGTTCGTGGACAAAAGACATATCGACACACATATCGCCCAACATGGCTGCCAAGGTCGGAATTCCTAGTGAGTTTCGCTGTGGCTCGACGACGAGCTTGGACGGTACAGCGACACGCAGCTTTCTTCCGGCAATCGGCATCGACACGACCACAAAGCGCACGAGAGACATCGAATAGCACATACCGACGGCATGGCATACAGCAGCAGTGATTGGGAGGAGAAATGGGCAAGCGCGGGCGACATCGCATCGTGCACAGCTCGATGGATGGGACCAGCATCGCACTTGGCATAGCATTTTCGACAAAGCATGCTTAGATCAGGAGAACCGCATATGGAAGAGGACGTCACCACATATGTCAGACCCCTCTATGGACGTTCCGTGGGCTCGATGCCATTGACGAAGCCGTCTTTGTGCGGGCAACACTCACCACCTTGCAACGGTGTGAATGTGCACATTCACAGTCGCATCGACGATGATGTCCAATCCTCGACTCGACTTGCTCTCGACATTTAGCGCTCGCCAACAGCATGCTCTCTCGTGCCTTTGAACCGACGTCTCGCCTTCTGCCGAAAGGAAGCTGCCATCGCTGTCCAACATCTCAACCCTATACAAGGAAGGAACCGTAATACTGACTTTGTCTCTCCCTGATGAACCCATCATTCGCATCTAACAGAGGACGTCGCTGCCGTCGCCGCCCCCCAGGTTGGTGGTGTTCGCCTCTTCGGCAAGTGGGAGTAAGTACCGTCACCAGCACATCGCACATCGCAGAAAGACGCAGCAGCACGCCGGATGGAGGTCAGACGATGGAGGATCGTCATCTCATGTCTCGCGAACGCATCGCGTTGGGAGAATCTGCAATAACCAGGAAATAAGGACATAAGAGGTGGGCAAACGGATCAAATCGGACAGATACTACAGTGGACAAAACTGGGAGTTCGGACGCTCGCAGAGACTCATGAACTGGATGTTGGAACACCGAGACCGGCGCGCTCTCGTCTTTCTGCTCTTTCTCGGCTGCAGCCCTCTTGCCCACAGCATACTGACTATCATTCCCGCCTTCGCTGCATTTACCGCACTACAGCCCCCAGGAGGTCGAGGTCAAGGACATCTCCCTGACCGACTACATTGCCCTCCGCAATGCCGTCTACACCCCCCACACCGCTGGCCGCTACCAGAAGAAGGCCTTCAAGAAGGCCCAGACCCCCATCGTTGAGCGCCTGGTCAACTCGCTCATGATGCACGGCCGCAACAACGGCAAGAAGCTCATGGCCGTCCGCATCGTCGCCCACGCCTTCGAGATCATCAACCTGCTCACCGACGCCAACCCCATCCAGATCCTCGTCGACGCCATTATCAACACTGGCCCCCGTGAGGACTCGACCCGTATCGGCTCGGCTGGTACCGTCCGTCGCCAGGCCGTCGACGTGTCGCCTCTCCGCCGTGTCAACACCGCCATCACTCTGCTCACCACCGGCACCCGCGAGTCGGCCTTCCGCAACGTCAAGTCGATCGCCGAGTGCCTCGCTGACGAGCTGATCAACGCCGCCAAGGGTTCGTCCAACTCGTACGCCATCAAGAAGCGTGACGAGATGGAGCGTGTTGCCCGCTCCAACCGTTAAAGCGGTTGTTGGTTCGTCGTGTCTATGCGTCGTCGGCAGCCGCCACGCTCTCGAGTTCAGGCTCGAGCGTGGCTGCTGCGGGCAAGTGGGCACAACAGCTGCGCGCGTCTCTTTGTGCGGCCGCTACCATTTCGGGTTCCCTCTTGTACTTTTTCTTCAAGCGGTGCCAAAGATTCGCGGGCTAGCTGCGCGACTCTTTCCGTCCCTGCTGGTGTAAGGTGTCGAGCGGCCTGTTGATCCGTGGAGCTCCGACATTCTTTCATCAGTTTCTCTCCCCGACTTTCCCCATTTGCCTCTCCTGTCCTGCATCATCGGATGGGTGATCCACGATCGAAAAGGTCGATTGGTACGCCCATACTGACGACCAAGGACGAAGTATCTCGTCGAAAGACGAGGCTCGTCTCCGCATCTCATTCCATCCCTGCAATTCATGTTGAACGTCCACAGCACGGCTGCCGTTGGCTTGTCTTGTCTCCCTTCTCCAACCCCACCTGTTTCTCCAAAAAAGAATCACCACACCATATCGCAGCATCAGAAGGCTCGCAAAGAGTCCGCAGCAATTCTCATACACTATCATGCCTCCAAACTGCCTTTGTTTGTCTCTATTTGGTCATGTTGAGGAGTGAGGTGAGACTGGAGCGTGTGAATGGACGAGGTTGCGAGGTGCGATGGGGAGAGCGAGGCGGCCGGGACGCGTCGCGCCTACAGAAGGCACCAGGGACGAGGCCATCGGGCTCTCCGAGAAGGTCGCGTCGCTGCCTGGGCGAGATGTGATTTTGCGAAAGTGTGATTTTACAAGTGGACTGCACGCCCCGACCGAGGCTGCGAAAGGCGGAATGATGGACCCTGAGTTTCTTTGCATACGTCCTAGCTCAGCCTCGACCTCCAGCAACGCTGCTTACTATCATTCGACTTCCCTGGTTCTGGGTCACGAATTCACGATATCGCTCAGAAGCGGGCTCGAGTCGGTATGGCGCACGATAGCTCCAGCAGCGTATCCTCGAACCCACCACGATGAGCCGGAGAGACGTCGATCTCGAGTTCGAGCAGGCATACCAGCGCCTCTTCTCGACGTCATCTTCGTCGGCAGCAGAGCAGCCCGGTCCGAGCACCTCATCAGTCAAGCGCGATGCGCGGCCACAGTCGTCTCAACAGCCAGCTCGACCCCACGTCTCTAAGGAGGCAGAGGGAGCTGCACGACCTTCGGGCCACTCGAGGCAACATGTCCTGGCGCTCATATCTCATCGCAAAGCGTCGGCGGGCAGAACGAATCCCACACTTAAGAACCAACCGCAGGCGCGGTCTCACCCAGCGAAGCGCGAGCACGCACTATCTGCCGCCTCTCGGTCGGAACGTCCACCCCAACAATATGCGTCGGCCGCAGCGAAAGGCAAGGGCCGCGCACGACCATACCCAACTGAAGAACATCGCCATGCCGACCCTCACGCCCCTGCGTCGGTCCCGGCCACCGCAAGCACAACCTATGGCGCCTATGCGCCGCCAGCAAGCATGACCTACTATCCATATACCCAGAGTCATGCGCCTTTCCAGGTGTCCGCCCCCGTCGTCGCACCAGGCATGACGGCGCTGCCCAATCCGACCGTGGCGTGGACGCAGCCGATGATGCCCACCGGCCCAGTCTCCGCCATCGCCTATCCAGGCTTTAGCGCCTCGGTCACCTTCTCGCAGCCGCAGTTCTTTGCGTCTCATCCACATCCGATCGCGGCCGGCATGATGCCGCCGTCGTCCGAGAGCTGGTCAGCTACCGTTGCGCCGGGCCCAACGCAGCCGCCACCACGAGCAAGCGGCTCGAAGAGCGCTGGTCCTGTCGCGGCGCCAGTCCGCAGTACGTCGACCTTGCACAGCAAGCAGAAGGAGCTCAAGCGACATCGTGCGTCCGTGTCAGCCGAGCCTCAACCTCCCGTGCTCAAGTCACACGCAAGCGAGCAGCTGCACGGCATCCCGCGTCTTCCCGTTAAGACTGCGGGCGTCAAGAAGAAGACGCTGAAGCCAGAGCTGGATGACAATGGCGTCCCGATTCGCAAACGGCGCGGTCGGCCGCCTGGCCGCACAAAGACCACTCCTCAGTCGGGCACGGTGCTCACCCCAGCTGAACCAGCACCCCGCTCACACAGTCCTGCGCCTTCGAAGGCCTCGCCGGCGCCGGCCAAGTTCGACGGCTGTCTGCCGCTGCGCGAGCACGCAGGCCCGCCGCAGAACCGCGAGACGCACACGCTCTTCATCCACGCGTCGCGGCGGCTGGCGTGGCTGGCGCAGCTGGCGGTAGCGCACTCGGCTGGCGACAGCAAGCCCGCCGCCGCGCTCGACACACGCGCGTGGGCACGGTGGAGCAACTCGATCGCTGCGCGGCTGCACACGCTCGGCGAGTCGGGTGGGCACGGTATGGCGGCGGACGCGGAGGATGCGCTCAGCAGCGCGTCGCAAAGCCAGGCGGATCCGGCCGGGCTGTTTCCGCGCCACCGCCGGCGCGAATACGTTGGGCTGCGGAAGCAGGCGCACGCGGCGACGCGCACTGCCGTGCTGCGCATCTGCATCCGCCGCCTGCGTCGGTACCTCGCCCAGACGGCCGCCAAGGCGCGCGCGGCGCCGCAAGCCCATCGCACGACGTATCTCAACCGCAAGCTGCGCGCAGCCAAGCTCGAGCGCCATCTGCACCGCGCGCTGCGACCGGCGGCGCTCGACGCGCGCAGACTGTGGAGCAACTGGGCTCGCACGCGCAGCACAGCCGGCTCGAGCACAGCGCGCGTCAAGCTCGAGCACGACAATGACGATGCCCCGGAGGTGGCTGTGGGCGTCAAGATGGAGTCGAGCGATGCGGTTGATCCGCCGTCGATGGACGAGGTGCGCGCTGCACTTGTGCGCACTCATGCGCCGCTATTCCTGCGTCGCAACTTCACACTCTACCGCCTGTTGGGGATTCGCACTCTGCCGCTCGCATGAACTCACGAATGACAGCGCCTTGACGCATCTGATGGGGAAAAAGTGCATTGCGCTGTGCATTAGATGTTAGCCTTGAGGGTTCCGTCGTTCTTAAGTTGGCGGAGGAGGCCCATGACTGTAGCTGGGTCGTCGAGATTTTTGCCCTCAGCGTACTTTGTGAGTTTGTTTTTGACGGCAGGGTCGCGGCATCGCATGAAGGGGTTATGTCTGCGTTCGTCGGCGATTGAATACACGCCTGTTGTGACAGCGTTCGAATCGGCTTTGAGTTGGTCGACGACTTTCTTCAAGTCGTCCTTCTCCAGGACTGCAGCAGAGAATGCTACGTTGGACTTTGTGTATTCGTGGCCGCAGTAGACCACAGTGTTGTCGGGGAGGGCGGAGAGTTTATCCATAGCAGCAAGCATTTCATGTGGCTGTCCTTCAAAGAATCTTCCGCTACCAGAGATGAATAGCGTATCGCCGGTTAGCACTCCATTCTCACCACCGTCACTGAGGTGGTAGCAGATGTGGTCCTGAGTATGGCATGGAGTTGCAAGACATGTGATGTCAATACCCTGCAGAAGGTCATTGAGCTTCTGTGTGTCTTTGACCTGGTTCGTGAGTGCGGGGATCTGGTTGGATCCGCCAAAGATCGGTCGGTTCGGGAAGGTCGATGCGAACGTCTCGTTGCCGCCAGAGTGATCGTGGTGGTGGTGCGTCGTGAGCAGGCCGACAATGTTGTCGTCCGAGATACCGAGGGATGAAGCTGCCTTGTGAACAGTGGGTACATCGTACGGGTCGACAAAGACTGCCTTGCCGTCCACGGAGGACTGCACGATGTACGCATAGTTGTCATCGCGAACGGGGACCGGATGGATCTTCATCTTGATGATGGCAGACGTGGCGAATCCAGCTCGTAGCGGGGAGCGCGATACGTTAAAAGTGGGTGAAGAGAAGCGCGTGGTGAGCAAGCGGCCAACACGAATCATGAGCCGGGTGATTGTGATGATGGAAAGACGAGCAGCCTTGAGCTGGAAGGCGCTTAGCAGGCACGTCAGTGTGTCAGCTACTGCTCGCTCGGGCCACAACGCTGCGAGGCGAGCCGCTCAACCCTTTCCCCGCGGCCAATTTTTACACACGACATCAGCCTCCACTTGCTTTGGCTCAAGCTCACTGAGCACTCGTCTTGTGCAAAGGTCTAACAAGATGCTCCAAAATTTCCTGTGCATTGCTGTCCGACTCCATCATGTTCTTGTCGCTCCTGACGATGTTGACATACAAATGCTTTCTGAGAGTATGCCGTAGATGCATGCCGCAAGCGGATCACATGACTGTGCACCCACGTGGGTCGTCCGTGTCTTCATCGTCGTCCTGAGTCGGATGCGCCGGAGCTTCGTCGTCGCTTCCTCGCTCGGGCGTCGCCAGCATGCGAGTCCACCTCGGCCCAGCGCCGCGCAGACTTCCGATCAGCAGAGATGGATGGCGCGTAGTGGTCGTCTCGTCAGTGCCGATAAGGCCAGGCACGGGTAGCCCCAGAGCCATCGCCACGACGCTGCCCATTCTGGTGCGTCCGCCGTGGCGCCGGTGAGCCGCCGCACGCTGGTCCGCCTTTCGCCGCTGCTTCATCCTTGCATCCACGAGCTGCCATCCCCAAAAGCTCTTGACGACCGGTTTGGCCTCGTTGCATTCATCGTAGCCGCGATCACGTTCGCGACCGTCCAGCGAAGCGCGTGATGAACGATCAGCGCCCCCTCCTCGCTGATGAGACGAAGTTGCGACCGCTGCAGCGGAAGCTTCAGCAGGGATCGTCTGTGCGGCTGCAAAGACCCCACTAGGTTCCGCATCGTCGTAGCAAAAGTGCCTAAAGGCATAGCCGCGAGAGCCTCGGCGCGGTCGGACGCCCCCCTCTGCTCCATCTGCGCTGTTCAAATGTGAGTACGTATCGCGTGAGAAGGACCTGCAATCGACGAGGCAGAGATAGGCATTCTGCACCTTGCGATAGCGCGCAAGCTGGACGAACTGCGTCGCCACTTCGTTGTCGGCATGCGTGTCGTCGACTTCGAGATGTACCAGGAACGGACATCGGTTGACGAGAAGCAGCAGCGCTTCGGGCGTGAGCCGGTTGGCCGATGACAGGATGAGATGCGTCAGACGCGTTCCCGTCGCCGGGATCAGTGCCGCGACGGCCTCTTGGCTATAGCCAGGGGGCGAATCTTCTTGCGTTTCGGCTGACGACAAGTTGGCTTGCCTGCGACGGCTCGCAGATCGGCGTGCCAGGTGCAGCAGTGAGCCGCGTGGCCTCACGCCGTTCATCAAGGTATCTCGATCGGGTACAGCCAGGCCAAAGGCCTCGGCGTGAGATTCAGGTGGCGTCAGAGCAGACAGCACCGCATCCGTAATCTGAGTGGCTCTCTCCAAGTCGAGCTTCTGAAGCTGGGGCACCGTGGCGAGAAGCTTGACGAGCCCGGTATCCTTGAGAGCCGGTCCAACATTGGCAAGCTCCAGCACCTCGAGTTTCGGGATTGCGTGCGATAGCGAGACACATGCTGGGTCAGTCAAGGCGCGGCAAGACGACAATTTGAGCCGTCTCAGGTACGGGAAGGTCCTGCGAGTAACCTCCTCGTCTCCTTGACTTCCAGCCTGGCGTGGCGTGAGATTGGCAAAGTTGCCCTTTTCGCTCACCAAGTCACCCTCGCTGCTGACGAGAGCGGCAACGGCAGCATCGTTGACATCGCTACAGTAGCTGAGATCCAGCACTTCGAGGTTGGGCCAGTGCCGGCCGAGCTGAGCCAAGGTCGCGCTGTCAAAGCCGGCTACGCCGGCAGCGTGCAGCTCGCGGAACCTGGACCCGATATTGCGTTCCTTGAGCAGAGCAGAGTTATTCAGCTCGCTTTCCTGGATGGCAAAGAAGGCCCGGATGCCCTCGACGTCCACGTTTGCACAACGGCTGATGTCGAGCACTTCCAGCTCAGGAGCGGACGCCGCCAACATGCACAATGTCGTGTTGTCGACGCAAGGCAAATTTGCGAGCCTGCAAATCTTGAGCCGCGGCGAACGCGAAAGGACGATGTTGAGCGCACTTGTGGAGATTTTTCGACACCCTCCCAGGTCGAGCTCCTCGAGCTGGCAAGTCTTGGTTGGCGTCCCGGAAGGCGACGTGCCGAGACTGAGCTCGCTGTTGGTCGAGGATCGAGCACGCTGTGCCTTCGACAGCGCCAGAAGCACGCTCGAGCGGAGTCCTGCCAAGCCGTGCAAGTCCAGGCGCCGGACAAAGGGTCCCACGGCGTTTGCAATGTTGATCATGGCTTCCTCCGCCATGTCTGGATAGTTCGAAAAGGCTAGACTCTGCCAGAGCTGGCCGTCCAGAACGTAACTTTGCCACGACCGAGACACTCGGGTGAGGCGGGCGAGCTCCCGGACAGCAGCCTCTGCGCCAACCCAACGTGTCTCACTGGTCTGCCTGCCTCGCCAAAGCCCGCTCTGGACCGCATTATTGTGCTCTTCGACGTGAAGATCCACGAGGCTCTTGAAGATGGTAAGGACGATCTCGCGAGGTAGCTTCTGCAGTGCGTCTGGTCTGCTCTGATGCGGGAAGATGAGGACCGGGCTTCCAGATTCGGCCACATCGATGCTGGCCTGGGCGCTGCTACGGGTTGTCGTCATCAAGGTTGGTCGCACCAGTGAGCTCGAATGGACTCGAGCAGAAATGAGAGTCTCGGAAGAGACCGGCGAGACGACCTCTCGCAAGAGCGTCGCTGATGGCGCATCCTGTCGCGATCGCTCCTCCTGCGAATCTTGCGTGGCGCTAGGTAGGTCTCGCTCGCGATTGACGGAGAAAAGGTCGCCCAGGCTGCGCAAACTGACTTTGCGACTTCGCGCCTTGCGTGAGGAGCCGGGCCGGGTGGGTGTGGTGGCTCCGCTGCGGGTAGCAGAGTATCCGCACGTAAAAAGTCCACCGTTGGGAGCCGAGCTGACCGTGGCTCGACTCGACGGCCGCGTCTCGCCACTGTTCCTGCGGGATGGCACCGCGGAGGAGACTGCAGTCCGCAGTAGGGGCGATGCAGTAGGCTGTCTTCGATGGCTCAAAGGCACGGTGCCTGCGCTCGTAGCGGGTCGAGCGAGGTTCGCATCGGGAAGTTGAGATCGACTTGGGATGGTGTGAGCAGTCGAAGGGCGTGATGACGAAAGCCTGGGTCGGCGTGGAGCTGGACCCATTCTGGCGCCGTCCATGTAGGCCGTTGCTGCATAGCTACGCACTTCGATGGGCGTGCGAGTGCTTGCATGTCCAATGCGAGCAAGATCCGGTGCACTGTCGCTTCTCGCGAAAGGCGCCCTGTTGACCAAGTGGGAGGCTGATGAGAATGGTGGATAATGTTGCGACGAGGAGTTGGCATCCGGTGTCTGAGTGCCTTGCAGTCGGCTTTGAAGGGCCGGGGGTAAGTTGAGCTTCTTGGCGATGCGGCTATTAAGAAACCGGTTCGCAGCGGCCGTTCGGAAAGCCGAGGTCTTGGAGCGATTGCTGCTGCTCGAGGGCTGAGAGAGGGGTGGAGTGTACTCCGGAGCTTCCTCGTAGTCTGGCAGGGTCTCGTCTGGGTAGAGCGGAAGCATGGGAGCACCCGGAGCTCCGAGTGTGGCCTCTTGCGGGGCTTCAATTCCATCTACGGGAGGAGCCACATGCTCCAAAGTATTTGCGGAGGCCAGCTGCTGTGTGCTTTGTTGGGCAGGTCGGGTCTCCACTGTGTCTTCGAGCGAGTCACGCTGCTGGGATGCGATGAGCGGGGAGGCCGCCTCGAGAGTTGAGGCCAGCTTGGGACTCGCACCGGGAGAGCCGAAATGGAAGCTGGTGGCAGCAGTAGCGTCCGAGGTGATGGAGCTGGGGCCGAAGAAGTCAAACATGTTGGAAGAGCCGAGCGATGACTTGGCTCTGGTGTGAGTTGGACGACGACTCGCAGTGCCGGTCGTGTCGTTGGAGGACGATGGACTTTCGGTATGGTCGACACCAAATTCAGAGGTGGCTGCACGCCTTGGGATGTCCATAGCCTCAGGAATGCGGGAGCTGCCTGGGGCGTCAAGTTCTGCAGTGGTGTGAGGAGGAGCCGCATCAAGAAGCAGCTCCGGGTCGCGCGCCTTTTGCTTGCCCTTGTCCATCTTTGCAGCAGGGGTGTTCGTGTGTATGCAGTTGATTCACCTGCCTGAATGTCAGGCTGTCGAGGAGGCGGTCGTGGCCGGAGGGTGCAGGTTGAAGAGGCTCAGTTGAATGCAGAGAGCGAAGGAAAGCGCTTGGTTCGGAAATGCCGACGATGTCGAGAGCTGCTTCGAGCAGGCTTACGCAGAATAGAATGTCGAAAGAGGCTGAAGTGATGGTGGGAAGGCAAGGAGCACGACACGGAGGGCCGGCCCGACAAGCTTAAGCTTGCGAAGCGCAAGACGCTGGCCGCAAGCAAGGCGAATCAACCGTGGGCAGGAGCGGAGTGCAGGCGCATGGACAGAGGCGAAGGCAGAGCTGGAGGCAACGACACAGGAGCAGGAAGGCTGCCCAGGGTCCAGACGAACACCGCGCTGGGATGCGCAGCTCGTCTGGGCAGAAAGAGGAGCGGCTATTCTTCTCGAGGGGGTATGAAAGCTTCAGGAAAGACAGCCGGGCATGGACAGAGAGAGCGGGAGGGGCCCTCGACTCTGGCCACGGGAGGTGCCAATCGTGATGCTCGCCTATCGGCTCCCGCTCTGCGGCTAGTTGCGCTGGACCTGTCAGTCATGCGGTCAGCCGACTCACACAGCCGCTTCCTCTCCTCCACTTGCGCTCAAACACGCACGCTCCCACGACACAATCGAGTGCACTCAAGCGTCGATTGCAAATCACAACGCGGACCCCCGCTTTGGTGATGGATGTGCAGGCCTTGGGAAGGGCGACGGCTCAACCGACGGTGAAGTGGGGGAAGATGGCAACGCCAAGTTTATCTCGAATGAGGCCAGGCAGGCTAGGCACCACGGGCGGCGTGGGCACGAGCGGGAAGGCGTTTTTGGGCAAGAGTTGGGAAATGCCAAGCCTACCCGCCGTGCGGTGGAGCTGCTCCCGACCGGCCTTTTCGTCGAAGTCCGCTCCTCGTCCCCACGTCGGAGTTGGGCGTAGCTCGTCCGTCTTCTTCGCAAGCTTTCTTCTTGGTCTTTCGCACTTTCTCCAACTAGTTCGGTGGGAGCCGCAAGCATGCTGGTCAAGACGAACGACCAAAAGAGCACGAGGGAATAGACGCTCAAGAACGGCTTGTGTCGCCATTGTCATTTCGGCGGTCGAGCCGCCTTTTTCCTTATCGTGGGCCGTTGCCAGGTGCCGCCCAACGCTGGCTCACGCGAGCTGTCGTTCGTTGGTGGGCCGGCTGAATGCGAAAGCGCCTCACCTGACGAGCCTCCCACCTGAGTTAAGTTACAGCAAGCCGAGGCGGTGCGGCTAGGACAGGGTCAGGGTCACAGTTGACCGAACCGGCTCCCACAATGTCACTGTCACGGCTCGGCTGGCATGCATGCATGCACCTCGAGGCAGCTCCGATTGCTGAACCCTGAAGTCAAGTCACGGTCGGGCCACTCCAGGCAGAACCCCTGTCAGCGATGGGGCTGCCGCCCGACTGCCCTAACCAAGTGCCAGGCGCGGTTCGATTTTTCGAGACCCTTTTTTGTCTTTTTCAGGCAGGATCGCGTGCGAGAGGAGCCGACTATCTTACCTGGCTGGCGCGCGATCTTCTTGACCAGGTGCCATCTTGCGCAACGACACGGCCCGCCCAAAGCCTCACACTTGGCCCTCTCCAACTCTTGGAGGCTGTCAATCCGAGCCAGCAAGCTCTTAACACCGAGCTCGGATGATCCGACGTCAGCCTTTCCAAGGTCAAGGGGGATGGCATTGGGGCGGAGCAGACCCGCTCACAGTCGGGGTGATGCGGAACGTCTGCGATAAGTTAACGCAGGCGCAGGCGCAGGGTCCCACTCAAGTGCGACTTTAGAGCTCAAATCGTGCAGCTCCGAAAGCCACACTGCTCAAACGCCAAGCAAAGGATTTTTTTGGCAAAATGGACAGCCCAGCCCGAAACCACCGAGACTGCGCCGGCCACGTCCCTTGACACTCTGCGAAGGCCTGTTGCGCGAACGATGCGATCGACGCTGCCATCTCCTTGATCCTTTGCTAAGAGGGCCGATGCTCGCCTTGACATGACCTTGACCTCTCCGAATGCGCCCGACACGACCACGGCTTTGAGCGTGACGGCTGAAGCCATGTGGTGGTATGGCTCGGCGCTCGCAGGAGGCGCGGCAAATCTCGCCGACGAATGTGCCAAGGGTTTCCGGATGTTGTTTGCAAAACCTTGCGTGCTTGAGCTACACCAATCAACGAGCCGCAGTCGTCGCCATTCGCACAGTCGTCGCCATTGGCAGATGAATGCCGACGTCACCAGCAGCTCGCACATGGGCAAGCTCGCTGCTGGCCCTGACCGAAAATCTCCGACAAGATTTGCCGTACGTTCGACGTGCGTTTGCCGTGCCTCGCCGAACAACGTGGCGAACGGCTTCGGTAGAACTCTGCGCCGACGAATGATGGTGCACGCTGCTCGCTTTCGATGACCTCCGCCATCTCCGTTGCACGAAGAAAGCCGTCACTGTTCACACCTGGTTGGGTGGGGAAGCCCCGATCAAGAGGATCGGGGGTTGTCGTCAATCATGGCCCGATTCACCAGCATCTCGGATCGTTCGGCGTTTCATCACCGACTGTCGACTTGTGCGACTGTAATGAGCATTGACCTTGCTCGAGATGTGCTTCCGACAGAACCGAGAATCTCCTGATGCAAAGGCTGGTGGCAGAGAGCCTCCTGGCCAGGGGCGATTGCATCGGATCCGGTTCCAGAAATCGTGACTGCAGCTTGAAGTTCGCCTGCCAGTCGGACTGGGTTCGCGGGTGGGTTCGACCCCTGTACCTCCATCACACGATCCACTGGGCGAGTCGTACCTGCAGCGATGGCGGCAGCTTCGTCAGAAAAGCTTGCGCAGCGGGACGACTTCGTGTATCAGCTGCCCAAGATTGAGCTGCACGCGCATCTCAACGGCTCGATCCGGCGGAGCACGCTCTGCGAGCTCGCGGCCGCTCGAGGCATTGATGCAATCGCGGCCATGCTGAACTCGCCCACGCCGCAGACGCTCAGCGAGGCGTTTGATGTGTTTCGCGTGATCCACGCGTGCGTCACGACGCTCGAAGATATCGAGCGACTGGCGTTCGAGCTTGCCCTCGACCTCGACGACGATGGTGTGGTCTATGCGGAGATCCGCACTACTCCCCGCGCTCTTCCTGCCTCGTTGACCGCACAAGACGCCGGTACTTTTGACGAGTACGTCGAGGCTGTACTCCGTGGCTTTACGCGATACAACTCCGAGCAAACGGGCGACAAAGTGGGTCTGCGTCTGATCCTCTCAATCGACCGTGCGAAGCACACGGCCTCGGACGCAGAGGCGATCGTTGACCTTGCGCTGCGCTTCCGGACCCGCGACGTTGTCGGCATGGACCTCTCTGGCGACCCGACGAAAGGCGACTGGGCTACCTTTGAGCCTGCGCTGGAACGAGCTCGTTTGCACGGGCTCAAGATCACGCTGCATGCGGGCGAGGTGCGCGGGCGCGACGACGAGATGGCGGCCATGCTCGCCTTCCAACCCGACCGATTTGGCCACTGCTGCTTTGTCAGCGCGCCCAACCTTGCGCTGCTCAAGCAGTGCGGTGTGCCAATCGAGCTGTGTTTGACGAGCAACTTGCTGTCCAACTCGACGCCGAGTCTGGAACGACATCATTTCCGCGACCACTACACGCACGTCGATTCGCATGCAGAGCAGGAGGAGCGCACGGTGTGTTGCATCTCGACGGACGACAGTGGCGTGTTCAACAGTCCGTTGTCGAACGAGTTCCGCCTCGTAATGCAGACATTTGCGCTCGACCAACAGCAGGCCTTCCACCTAGCTCGCCGCACTCTTCAAGCGACCTTCCTCACACCATCTTCGCACAACTCTGCGAATGAGGCGGCGAGCCAGCTCATGCGCGCAGACGAAGAGCTGCGCAACAACATCCTTGCGCGCTTTCAAGCGTTCGAGCAGACATGGCGTTGGAGCTGACGATTCATCCCGGACTGCAATGGACAATGGACGAATGTAAAAGTACATTTTTCTGTGAGCGATTTGGATGTGCGTGAACTGGATCTAGCGGCGCGGGACACGGCCACGCAGCGCCTTCTGCATGGTTCCGGGGGGCGCCTTTGGGCCTGGCTGAGCCTTTTCGCTCGCCTGGTTGCGGATGGTTTCGTCGACGCTGAGGATCAGACACGCGGCTTCGGCGGCGGACTGAAGCGCGTTGATCCTAACCAGACTAGGTTCCCAGACGAACTTTTCCATGAGGTCTGCAGTGTCCTCTGCATCAATGTCGATGCCCTCCCACTGTGCGCCCTGGGCGTGCTTCATCCTGAGGCGGTTGAGCAGGTCGGTGGCGTCGAAGCCGGCATTGTCGGCGAGCTGGCGCGGGATGCATTCGAGCGCCTTTGCAAACGCGCCGATCACCAGCTGCTGCTTGCCCTGGATCGTGCGCGAGTAGTCGCGCAGGAACTTGGACAGCTCCATCTCGGTCGCACCGCCACCGGCGACGACGTGGCTGTTCTTGATGGCGCGGCGCACGATCATGATGGCATCGTGCAGCGATCGCTCCACCTCGGCAATGAACTGCTCGGCGCCTCCGCGCAGCACGAGCGTGCACGTCTTGGCCTGCGGACACTCCTCAAAGATGTTGAAGCGCTCGCCGCCGATCTGGCGCTCCTCGAAGCGGCCACACGTGCCCAGATGCTTGTCGCCAATGTCCGAACACGTGCTCTGCACCGAGCCACCCACCGCCTGCACCACGCGCTTCATGTCGTCCGCAGGCACGCGCCCCGCACAGAAGATGTCGCGGTCCGCAAAGTACTGCGTCGCCAAATCGCCAATGGGCAGCTTGGAAAGCACCACCTTGGCGCCCGTCTTGACGATCGCCTCGAGCTTGTTGAAGATGATCTGCCACTCGGCATCCACCACCGCCTGGTACTCGGACACCTCGTTGATGCGCACCTCGGCGTTGTCCTTCTCCGCCTTGAGCTCGAGCTCGACGTTGAGGCAGAGCACCTTGGGGTTAGTGAAGCTCTTGGGCTGCTGTTCGAAGCCGGCGTAGGCGAAGGTCTTTTTGAAGGCGACGCCGTGCACAAGCAGCGAATCCTGCATGCCGCCGCCGGGCACCTTCTTCATGCCGATGAGGCTCTGGTCGAGATCGTCCTGGTCGAGCGACATGACGGCGTCGACGACCATCTTGCTGAAGAAGGGACGCTGCGAGACGATGAGCTTGGACGACATGCTGGTGCCGGCGCACTTGAGCAGCAGGTCGTAGAACGCCTGCTTGTCGGACTTGTCGATGGTGACGGCCATCTCATTGATGCGCTCCACGGCGAGCTGCACCGCCTTGCGGTAGCCCTTGATGATGACGTGCGGTGCGACGCCCTCCTCGATGAACGGCTTGGCCTCCTTGAGCATCTCGCCGGCGAGCAGCACCACCGAGGTGGTTCCGTCGCCCACCTCGGCGTCCTGCGCACGCGCAATGTCGACGAGCGTCTTGGCCGCCGGGTGCACGATGTCGAGCAGCTTGAGGATCGTGGCGCCGTCGTTGGAGATGGTCGCCTGCCCGCGCTCGTTGACGATCAGCTTGTCCATGCCGCGAGGGCCGAGCGTGGAGGCGACGCACGACACGATCGACGTGCATGCGCCAATGTTGTGCAGAAGCTGCGACGTGCCCTGCGACACATCCGTGTCTTCGCGCAGCAGGATGATGGGCGCATTGGGCATCATGCCCCCGAGTCGACCCGCCATGCTGACGTAGCTGTGAGTGTGTGTGTGTGTGTGTGTGTGTGTGTGTGTGTGTGGTGTGTGCGAGGCGTCTGAAAGGGAGTGTCCACGGAGTCGGAATCGCAGCTGCGAATGTTGGTGAGGTGTGCTGGCTGGGTGATGCAAAGACGGTCGAGATAGACGCCTTGGATGGTGGTAAGGTGCGGCTGTGGCTGGTGCGTGTGTGTGTTGGTCTTTGAGCTCTCTCTCTCTGCTCGGGCTCTGCGGCTGCTACTGCTGCTAAGTTGCTGCTGCTGCTTCTTTCGCGCGACTGCGGGCGGCGCATCACCACGGCTCAGCACGCGCGCGCCCAGCCATCCCAGCAAAAGAGCAATCCAAGTTCTTCTTGCAGCTTCGAAAAAGTCGCAGCCCGACGCGAGCGCATTTTTCTTCTCGTGTGCGATCGAAGGCGCAAGGCATCCTTTTTTCCTCGACAAAAGCGACGATCTCACATGTTGAGAATTTGGCGCCCGCTCCCAGCCTACAGTCGCACTGACGACAGGTCTCAAGACGCCTTCCCACCGCCGAGCTTATGCGGAAGAATCATCTGGCATTGGCATGGCGCTACAGCGCCCAGTCCTCGACCCAGTGGTCCGGCATGAGCAGCAGCGCGCGGTCGATAAATGTCAGGAAGCGCGTCCGGTAGTCTGGCGGCGTGATGATCGTCGGCTCGCCTTTGCCCGCGCCTCCGAGCAGCGCCGTTTCCTTGACAAAGCTCTCGACGCGCTTGTCCCAGGTGTAGGTGCGCACAAAGTCGATGATGCCCACCACGAGCTGCTTGCTCGCGCGGTCGACGCCCACCATGAGCGAGTAGTCCATCACGTTCATGTCCGCCAGGAACAGCGAGTCGTTGTACAGGCTCGCACGCAGCAGCTTCTTCGAGTGCTCGCGGATAAAGATCGGCGTGAGCTGGTTCGTCTCCGCCAGATTCTCGTCGAGCAGCACCTCGCTGTGCTTGCCCGTCTCCTGCACGTACCGGTTGCGCGTGCTGCCCTTGAGATCGTACGACCGAATGCCCTCGAGCCCGTAGAAGAGATTCTCCATCACAAAGCAGTCCAGCTTCAGACTCTTGCCCGTCTGAGGATTGCGGAAGCCGATGCGGAAGCAGCCAAAGATCTTGGCCAGCGCTGTACGTCGCCCGCGCGACAGGCACTGCGACATGTACGCAAAGTACTGCGGCGCAAACTTGGAGAAGGCATCCATCTCGAACCTTGACAACTGCTTGACCACCAGCCGATGATCGCGCGTCTTGAGGAAGGCAGACCCGGACTTGCCGCCCGAAGAGTCCCACTTGAAGCAGCGCGACAGCGACTCGACCACGCTCACGTCGCAGCCACACATGCGGCGCAGCGCATCAAACTGCTCCGCAAACAGGATCTTGCACCACAACCGCGTACTGCCCGATTCGAACTCGCACCTGAAATGCCGCCCCTCCTTCTTGAGCGTGCCCTCGAGCTCGTTGGCCTCGACGTCGACCACGTCCCATCCATCCGCCGAGCCCGCTACGCTCGCATTGCCCGGCATGAACGCCTCGTCCTTCTCCTGGATCCACGGCGCCTCGCTGCGCATGCCGCGCAGCCGCTCCTTGTACTGCATCGAGCTCAGCGTAAACGCCACGATCGACGTCGGCTCGTCCTCGCGGAAGATGACGTCCGAGTCCACAAACACGTGCTCCGAGTTCAGCATGGGATACTCGAGCGGCACCATCTCGCCCGTGCGGAACGCCCAGAAGCCAGACAGCGTCTTGAGGAAGCTGCGCTCAAGACTCGGCATCGAGTCCGAGTCCGACGCAAACCCGCTGCGCAGATACGACGGCAGCGTCAGCTGCGTGTTGCTCGTCGTCGCCACCGACGACGCCGCGATCGACTGTGCGTCCGACTCGAGCTCGCTTGCAGGCGCCGGCGGCGACACGTTGGTCGCGCGCCCAGTCTCTTCGCTCGCGATCGTGCAGGCATCGTCTGCCACCGACGAGCTCGCACCTGCCGCGGCGCCAGCTGAGGAGGGCACTACACCGGAGCCATCGCCGCTGGATGGAACGGCGGCTCCTCGGCTGCCCTTGATCGTCCGGCCGCGCTCGTCTTCCTTGGCTGGATCGACAGTCGTGCCCTTCTGCGTGGAAGCCGCCTTCTTGATCGCATCCCCAGCTCCATCTCCAGCAGACGCGAGTCCGTCCTGCTTCGTCGCGGACTTGCGCGGCTTGACGAGCGCCTGCCCCTGCTGTCCGCGCCCGGCAGCCGTCGCAAGCATCCGCTTGTCTGCATAGCCCGTCGGCTGGGCGGCGAGGTCTTCGTCCGAGTCATCGTCCTCATCGTCTTCATCCTCGTTATCGGCAGCCGACGCGCCATCGTCATCCTCGTTCTCCGCTGCCGATTCGGGCTCGCTCTCGTCATCGCGCACCGCCTCGCGCACGCTGCTGAACACCTCCACCCTCGCGCGGGTCATCGCCACGGGTCGCGCGCGCTTGGCTCTCTGCGCCAGCAGCATCCTGTGCTGCCGCTCGCGCTCGCGCTCCGCCTCTTTGCTGATGCGGTCAAAGTGCTTGGCGATCGTCGACACGCGGCTGCGCGTGCCTGGACCATGCTCGCTCCTCCTTGCCACGGGCACGCGGCTGCCGCCCGCCGCGCCTGCGCGGATGCTGCTCGCGCCGTCCGACTGGTACGCTCCGCTCTGGCTGCGCATGTGAGTCGATCCAGACGCAGCCGACGTGGCGGCAGCCAGTGCAGCCGCTGCAGCTGACGCGCCCGAGCGCCCGATGATCGCACGTGGGCCCGCCTTGAGGCCCTCGGACTTCGGCGGCCGGTAGCTGGACGGCGGAGGCGCCTGCGCAGTCTTGTTCGGCGTCGCCGAGCCGCTTCTGCGCCCGATCGTCGATACGGACGTCGAGCTCTCGGTGCGCATGGCGCGCGGCAGGCGACTCGTGCGCCCGCTTGCCGCCGACGTCGGCGTGGGCGAGTTGACATTCGAGTCCGACTCGCCGTTCTGCGCGCCGGAAGGCTTGCGGTTCCTAGCGACGTCCTTGGCATGCGTCGACATGGGCTCCTCCGTCTTGCCGCGCCGCAGGCTGGGGCGCCGGATCGAGCCGTTCGGGCCCACACGCGGCGAAGCGGTGCCCGACCCGCCCGGTGCAGCTGTGGCCTGTGCGCCTGGCAAGCCGGTGACACTGCGCCTCGGACTGTCGAAGCGACGCACGAGCCCGCTGACCGACCCCACAAGCTCGCTCTCGGTACATGAGCTCTCTTCTGCACGCGGGAAGCCGACCGGATCGTATGCACCCCTTGACGGACTGAATGCGTACGTCGGAGACGCAGGCGCAGTGGCCGGCGGGTTGGACAGCGCTCTACGACTGAACATCGGCCGCACCTCGACCGGCGACAGATCGGCTGCGTCCGTCTCGTCGTCGTAGTTGCCGTCGCGATACTTGGGCGCATCTGCGCGGCCCGCCTTGTTGAGCTGCGTCGGAACAGTCTGAGAGCGCGCGACCGCATCTACACCGGCACTGGTGGCGACGAGCTTTCCCGCCGCCGGCCGGGCTGTAGGCGCAAGCACTGGCGGCGGCAGCTCGCTGATGGGCGTCTGGACGGTCTGCGAGACGAGGTCGGAGAGCATCGGCACAACAGACATGTCTGCGCCGGCCAGAGCGAGCGCCTCGGTCGCCTGGGTGCTTGCGCTGCGCGTGATCGCCTCGCCCGCTACAGCCTTGTGTTGATCCCCACCGCGCGCTTTGGCCTTGCCGTCCGCGGCATCCGTGGAGCTCTCGTCGATCTCGGCGGCGGGCGGGAGCGTGCTGGAAGCCGTGTCAGACCTCGTCGCGTCGGCCGGATCCTTCTCCGAGAAAAGGCGCTTGAGATGGTTCGATGTAATGCGGCGGATATCCTTCTCGGACGGGATGCAGTTCTTCTCGAACTCGATAAAGTCAATGTCCCACTTGACCACCTTCTCCTGCAGCATCCTGCGCGCCTGGTTGAGGCAGAGCACGTCGGTCGCCGGACTAAACTCGTACAGCTCTGCGACGAGCGCCTCGACCTCGCGGCGGTCCGTCTCGCAGCGGCGCATCATGTCGACGATGATCGCGCGATTCTTGTCGCGGTTGAGGCCCGCAGCGTCGGAGCAGGCGTCGTTGCCGAGCGCACGGATGCGCGCCATAACGCTGTCCCAGTACGCCTGGTTCTTGCGCACAAACGCTGCCGTCTCTTCGTTTTTGATGTTGCACTGCACCTCTGGGTCGATAAACAGCCGGAAATGAGGCATGGTCACCTCGAAGAGGTCGTCGATCTCCTCCGAGTGGAAGCGCACCGCCATGTTCTGGTACGCAAAGTAGCGCACCTGGTCGCGGTAGAAGTCGTGCTCGCACAGCTGCGTCTTGCAATGGTCGTGCCTGTAAAAGTAGAGCTCGAGGTACTTTGCAAAGCTGAAGCTCCACGTCTCTGCAGTGACGAGTGCAACGGGCGTGGCATTCTCGCACACCTTGCAGTAGCTCCAGCTGAGCAGCCGGTTCTCCTCGTTGGGTAGTGGACACACGAATCTCTCGAGCACCACCTGGATGCGGATGCGATTGTGCACAAACGTATTGTAGTGCAGCACGTTGTTCTTGCCGCATCCCTTGGTGGCGCAGCCGCGCGTGCTGTTGGCAGCCAGTCGCTCGATGTGCTCGCCCAGCGTCTCGTCGTGCTCGCCGTAGAACTCGATCGAGGCGAGATTCGGCCCTTCGCACGGGCGCGGCGTCAGCGTGCAGTGACGCGTGACGATGATCTCGATACGCTTGTGGTTGAACGGCGACACCGACTCGGGCTGCACGTCAAGGTAGCCGCCCCACTCCTTGAGGGCGGCGCGGTGCTTGTCGACGGTGATGGCGAACTCGGACTCCTTGGCGATCTGCGAGGGTGCTTTGAGCAGCGAGAACAGGTCGAACGGCGGTGCTGGTTCGAGCTTGGTGGCATTGAGCATCGACGCAGTGCCTGGTGCCATTGTTACGCCGGAGCTCTGCGTGACTCCCGAGAGGATCGAGCTCGGTCCTGGCGAGACAGTGCGCGTTGGCACCTCTGAGACTGGCGCCGAGTTGGACTTGACCATGTCGGTAGCATCGAGTCCGAGCGGTCCATCCAGCGCACTCGAGCCGGTCGTTGCCGCTCTTGCATCCTTCATCCTGGCTTGCACCGGCGAGGATGGTCGCGGCGTGGGCGTGGTGGTGTTGGGACCGCTGACAAGCGGGCTTGCGGTAGCGATCACCACAGTGGCGTCGCTACCGTCACGTCCGTGATCTGGCTGCTTCTCGTTCGTGTCGGCCTCTACGTGAGGCTGTGATTCTTCTGCCGCCGCGGGCTGCGGTGTTGTGCCGCGCTCAGAAGTGGCGGATGCATCCGAGCCGTTCTCTTCGCCTTCCTCGACGATCGTGTCGTGAACGCGAGGACCCGCAGTCTCGTACTTTGGCGTGACGTCTACGGCCGACAACTGGCCAGCGGGGCTTTCCGAGCCTTGCACAACGCTGGCTTGAATTGCCTCTTCGTCGTCCACCATTGCCGAGGGTTTCTCAAGGGTAGGAGTATCGTCCTGACCATCTTCCTTCCCATCGACATGATCCTCTGGAAGCTCGGCGATAGAAGCCGGCGGAGTCGCCGCTCTGTCCTGCAGCCTGCCTTCGTCCTTAAGGATCCTCTGGAGTTCGTCGGCCTCCTGTTGCGCCAGCAGCTGCATTAGTCGGTCATTGACGCGCTTCATCTGCAGGATCGGATGCGGCGCTGGGATCTGGATGCAGACGCTCGACGTGATGAGCGTCGTCTCGTAGATGCTGAGCGCGGCCAGGATGCGTGCGCGCGCTCGCAGGACGAACGCCTTGTCGTCACTGGTCCGCACGAGCTGGGACGAGGACCCGTCTCCCAGCTCGATCTCGGCCGACCCGATCAGACGCTGAAGCTCGTCCGCCGCACTGTCCGACGTGCCGGCCTCGACGGAGCCACACGGATGGGAGCCATTGATGAGCGCGCTGTCCGAGTAGATCGTCTCCATCGCGGCACCTTCGTCCGCCATGACGTAGCCCTCGAGTCGGAGGTTGTAGGCGACAAAGATCATCATTGCGAGGATCTTCTTGACGCGGCTGAGCTTGACGCCGTCGGCACCGCGGAGCACGATGGTGCAGCCGAGCTGCTTGGGCGTTCCCTCGAAGCGCATGAAGCTCTTTCTCCATCCGGGCCACGAGGCGTGCTGGAAGGTTTCGACATTAAAGTAGCGACACCTCCCGACGCGCGGGTCGAGCGCCAGCCTGTCGATGGAGGTGATGACGTCGGCCTGGGTGCAGCGACTGATGGCACGGATGGCATCGGCCTTGACGCTCCAGACGACGACGATGCCTTCCTTCTCGAGCAGCTCGAGCGCGGTGCGCGAGACCGTCTTCTCGACCACGACGATCTGCGGACGGAGCGCGATGATGCGCGCAACGAGGATGCGGATGAACTCGTGCTCCTGCGCCATGAGCGGCTCGAGCGACATGAACTGATTCGGGCCGCGGTGATAGTCGAGCGGGAAGCGAATCACGATGATGCGCGCATTGGTGAGCGGGATCAACGACGCCATGCGCTTGGTGGCCACGTGCTTGGTGCACACGTACCCGTCGACGTACTCGGAATCGTCGGGCTTGCCGCCGGGGATGCGCTTGATCTTGACAAACTCGCGGATGTCGCGGCTCTGGTCCTCGCGCGCATCGGGCTTGACGCGTGAGATGGTGGTGAGCACAAAGGGCAAGAGCACGTCGCACCACTTGCGCACATTGTGGATGCCGGACTGGGTGAGCGTCTGTTCCATCATCTTGCGCAGGTGGTCGAGCGCGCGATGGGTGATGGACGCCTCGAGCAGTGCAGGCGTGATGCCTTCCGAGCAGATGCGGAGGTCACGGTAGAACTCGGGCGGCTCGGTAGAGTCTGCAGCGGCGTCTACATCTTCCTGGGCGTGCTGGAGGAGAGGAGGGACGGGCGACTCGGTTCGGCCATTGCCATGGAAGTGGGACCTGATGAGGGCGCTGGCTTGGGTCGGGTCGAGTGCGGCGATGGTGCGCAGCGAGCGCATGCGTGAGCGGTTGACAGGCCTGGCGGTCTCGCTGACGAGGCGTAGACGCTGATAGTCGGACGTCGACTGGATGGCCGAAGGAAAGTCCTTGCCAGGGGTGGAGGAAGACGGGAAGGCGATGCTCGCCGCGCCGCTCTTGGCCTTGCCAGAGGCTGATGCGCCGTTGCGAGCAGCAAGGCTGGACTGCGAAGGCGACGCTGCAGCTGCCGTGGCCGGGCTACCGGGGGCCGGCGTGTGGTGCGAAGAGCCGATGGCGCTTCCATTCTGCTGCAAGTTGGCCGCCGCTTGTTCGTCGTCGGAATCAGGCCGGGCAGGTGCGAGCTCTTCTTCATCCATCCCCTTTCGAAACGGTGCAACGAGGCCAGTGTCGGCCTTGCGTTTGCGCGCTTGCTCAGCTGCCGCATCTTGGGTGTCGTGCGTTGTGGTGTCGTTCGCATCGCCAACGACCGAGTCAGTATCTGTAAACCCGAACGGCGCCGACATGCTGGCGCTTAAGCTTGCACCAAAAGCCGATGGCGCTGCGGATGCACTGGCAAAAAGATGATTCGCAGCGAACTGAGCCTGCGGGCTGCGGATCTGCGCTTCGAGCGGAGCGGAGATCATGTCCTTGTCCGGCTGGATGCGGTTCGGATTCTTGCTGGCGCGCTGAGCGACGGTGTTGAGTCTGCTGTGATGCTGGCTCTCGCGCTCGTGGCGGTCGTACTCCTCGAGCATGCGCTTGCAGAAGTTGCAGACGCGGATCATGCCGTCAAAGTTGAAGCGCCTGCCCTTGATGATGTGTGCGGCGCACCTGCCGCAGAAGATTTGGCCGCAGATGCGGCAGTGATGTTTGCGGCGGAAGGGCGTGAAGATGGAGAGGCACTCGCGACACTCTTTTGCGTTTTCGTCTGCCATCCAAAACTTGCGGCTGAGGCCCTCGCCCCTCATGCGGCGGACGATGGCGTCTGCGCTGGTCTGGAGGCCGATCTGCGCGGCGGAGCGACTGGAGAGCTGGTCCTCGATGGTGTCACTCCTATGAAGGCGGGTGGAGCTGCTGCGGATCGACTTGGAGTCGTCGGCAAGAATGTCCTTGGAGAGAGGAAAGCCAGGGATGGCGGACCAGCCGTGCTTTGCAAGATGGGAGCGGTCGATAGTCCCGTCGATGCCGCCGGCGCGCAGGATGGAGAGCGTGTCGCGGGACGAGTCGGGGTCCATGTCTCCATCATCAGCAGCGACAGATTCGCGATCATCGGTATAGCTGCCAGCGAGGCCGGGGAGGAGGGTTCGGGCGTTGATGGCGGTGGCGGGCGAAGTGAAGGTGACCGCGGGAGCGGGAGCGACGCTTCTCAGGGTGAGCGGCAAGCCACGACTCTTTGAAGCGCGCGACGGTGCGGCTGTGCTGCTGGAAATACGAGATATCGATGAGGATGCTGAGCTGGAAGGATCGCGAAGCCCGGCGATGCGTGCGTGGCTTGGGCGACCGGGGCTGAGTACGTCTCGGTAGGGCCTGGAGGTGGCGGCGTCGTTGAGGCCGGAGCTGCGCGAGGGCGAGATGGTGCGATTTCTGGCCTGCCCGTGCTCCGGATACTCTTCGATGTTGCTTAGTCCGCGCCCAGGCCTTGCCATGGAAGGCTTTCTGTGTAGTGGCATTGCGGCGAGCCTGTTGGACGACGGGCCTGCTGATCGAGAAGCATTGTAAGCGTCGGACGCGAGTGAATGCGAGGATGTCGTGGTGGACGTTGTTGATGGTGTTGGTTGCGGTCTTGTGGTGGACGACTTTGCTGAGTATGATCCGGAGCTGTGGCGGGAAGTAGATGGAGCATCGGTCTGTTCGTGGGCTGCGCTGTATGCTGAGTCGGGGTCGAGGGTGAGGCCGGCAGCGAGGGCGGACTTGACGCGGCTGAAGAGCGTGCCGAGCGCGAAGGAGGATTCGTGTGGATCGTGCGCGTCGTCTAGGAAGCCAAAGGAAGTGAAGCCCTCGCCCGCAGCCGGCATCGACGCCGACGCCGGGGGAGCGCTGTGGTCCGCGACGCTGGTCATTGCTGATGCGACGCGAGCTTCAATGCGTGCTCTACTCTATGCGCAAGGGGATGTGGTGAGCGTCGGCATCGTCCTGCTGATAGCTTGGTTGGAGCAGGCGCGGTGGCGATAGGGTGTGGTCGTGGTGATGGTGGTGGAAGAAAGGGTGTTGGTGCGGAAGCGGCTTGGAGAGGTGCCACAGCAGGGTCCGGGCGCACTACGCAGGGGCTGCAGCCTGGCCATGGCAACTGTGCGAGGCGTTGCAGGGTTGACTGGAATTTGGCAAAAGTGGAGCAGCGCGCGTGGACCCTGAGCGTGCGTGTCTGCATGGAATTTTTGATCCAGCCTTTGTTGCTTCCATCGCTCTCACATTTTGAGAGTCAGTGGCTGTTAGACCGCTATGGCACCTCTTGACCAAATCTCATTTCGGCTCGAGTCTGTGTTTTGCACCCTCTTTCGAAATGATGAGTTTGCGAAAAGGAAAGCGAAAATAATGGCGCACAAATTCGACTGGCCCCGATCAAGCTTTCGGGCTATCGGGCCGATGATCGGCTCGCTGACCTCGCTCGTCTAGAGCGCGAGGAATTGCACACCAAAGCGCACCACGATCTGCGGTACATGCGAGAGAAGGGGGGCCCGGTGTTCTCGACGCAAAGCGACTGCACGACAGGTCAGCTGACAGCTCGGTACTGCAGCCACCAGGCACGCGCGTCACAGTCGGGCGACGAGGCATCGCGTTCGATGGGACTGCACTTGTTTGTGACCTGCCTACATCGAACCATCTGCGCGCCATCGTGCACAAACGAGCCATGCAGCTGGGCTCGGTTGGCGAGCCGGGTTTGATCTTGCAGACCAAAAGTGTTCGCCGAGAGCCGACTACGTCACGAGGGCCGCGATGGACGGAGTAGCAGGGGACGATGTTCTACGCAGAAGGCAGGTGACGTAGGCACGAGGCGGAGACCAACACTTGCAACACCAGAGTGGCAAGCGCGCGTGTGTAGTGTTGTTCAGGGGCCTTCTCGTACGGAGCGATGCGGAGAAATCGGTGGTGCGGAGCTCGGGTCCGCCGCTGCTGTTGGAGCTGTTGCCGCTGCTGCCGCTGCTGCCGCTGCTGCTGCTGTGGTTCTGTGGTGCATTTCCGCGGCTGAGTCGGACGCTGGAAAAAGGAAAAAGGAACATGTAGATCCCTTCTTTTTTCCCAGCGCATCTGCGCGGGGCGCTGCAACCGAGCTCGAAGCTGCATGAACCTAAAAAACTCTGCCTGATCAACATCGCAGGCTCTCTCTCCTCTCCCACCCTTCCTTTGTCCTATGGCTCGCTTTCATCACGCTGAGCGATCGCCGGGATTTGCACGAATCGGCTCGAGCGTATGAAAGGCGGTTCGATCCTGCCCTTGTGCCTCGCATTATTGTTGAAGAAAAAGATGCACAGAGGCGCGGTGCGCGCGTCGGATGTGAAACGTTGGATGTTGGATTGGGATCGGCAGGCGGCGAATCGTGTTGTTGGCCGGCTGGCGCCTTGAAACTCCGCAAACTGCCGTTAGCTTCTTCCACCGGTCCCTCCCCCTCGCCTTCCCCTGCTGTGGCTCAAGCGAGGCCGTGTTGTTCCTGAACAGCAGATGGCCCTGCTGATCATCAGAGCAAAACCCCCCCTTTTTGCGAGCACAGCTGCCGAAACAGTCCATGGGCCGCGATCGACGAGAGACAGCGTCGATCAGCAAATTCACCTCTCTCCCCCACAGTCGTCGAGGTGTGGTAAAGCGAGCAAATTAACGGCGGGGCGCAGGTGTATGCTTGAGATATACGCCCAGCCCCCCCTTCCCCCGCTTTGGCACTTTGTATCCTGCATCCCTACCACATCCTCCATCTCGTCTCTCGCACCACCCCTTATATCGACGACTTGTAAAACGCGCGCTGAAATAGCTGTGCCACCACCAACAGGATACATTGCCATTATGACTCTTTCATCCACCAAGGCGCTTTGTGTTGCGCTTCTCGTTGCGTCCGGGCTCGTTGCGACACAGGCGGACGACTCGCACTTTGTTCGTAGTCCCAAGCACTCTCGTCGTGCCTCGCACCACAATGCCGGCCCATCTGATCTCACCAAGCGCGGCCCCACGTACAACGGTCGTGCGACGTACTACGCTGCAGGTCTGGGTGCGTGTGGCAACTACAACTCTGGCTCCGACTTTATCGTGGCGCTCAATGCGGCGCAGTACGGAAACATGGGTCAACGCTCATCGTGGTGTGGCAAGACAATTGCCATTACGTACAATGGAAACACCCAGTACGCTACTGTGCAGGACGCGTGCCCAAGCTGTCCCTACGGAGGTCTTGATATGAGCGAGGGCCTCTTCAAGGCTTTTGCAAGCACAAGCGTGGGCGTCTTCCAGATGTCCTGGACCGCAGCGGATGGATCCGATAATAACAACAATCAGTGGACCAGCACAAGCTCCAGACAGCGTCCTACTCCTACAACAACGTGGCAACAGCCGACTTGGACTTGGACCCCTCCTACCACAACTAGCTCGTCGTCCGCACAAAGATCCGCCCAGCCCTCGAGCTCTAGTGCCGCATCGTCCAGCTCGGCTAGCAGCCAAAGCTCCTCGGCATCGTCAAGTGCCAGTGCATCGAGTTCGGCGAATCAGCCAGCAGCCACACCCGAGGCCGCAAACAACCTCGACAGCTTTGCGCTCATTTACCAGGGCTTGAACCAGATGGCTGTCGCTGCCGCTTCCTAGTCCCTACCACTCTTCGCAAAACCTTAGAATCTAGTAATGGATCCATCCCCTCTCGCTCTCTCGCTCTCTCTCTCTCTCTTTCCCGACTTGACTTCTTTTTGTGCTTGTACCACGCATCACTCCAATCCGAAAATCCCGCATTGATCCCCACACTCATCCCACAGAAAGCATGTGACCGTGACTGTGGAGAGCTGAGGCATAAAAGTACACATTGCATCCAGGAATCTGCTACTCGTCGTCCAGCTGTCCATCCAGCTCTTCGGCCAGGTCGTCGAGGAACGAATCGGCATCCTCTTCGTCGTCGTCGTCGTTGTCGTCGTTGTCGTGTATTGGCGCATGGCGCTTGTTCTGGCCCTCGTCGGCCTCCTCCTCGCGTGCACGCTTGTTCGACTCTGCAATGGGCTCCACCTCGCTCAAGTCCACCGCAAGTATCGACGGCGAGGGCGAGGATGTATTGCTGGCCGTCGTTGCCGAGTCGAGGTAGGCGTCCACCTCGTCGGCTGCAGCGCCCCAGTCCATATCATTGAGCTCGCTCTCGAACAGCGCCTCGCCCTCCGCCTCCTTTTCCTGTGGCTTCAACTCGGTCTCTCCACCATTCACCGGCTCGGGCGCAGGCGGCGGTGCAAAGCCACTGTCGACGAGCGGGAGTCGGTACAGCTCTTCGTCCTGACGCGCCCACCGCGACGTCGACACCTCGAACCACGAGGGCCAGACGAGCTTGAGCTGGGTGCTGCCGCGCTCGCGCTGCTGCTTGACGAGCTTCACTGCCTGGTGCACCTTGGCCGTGCCCATGCGCGCCGAGACGACGTGCGTGGTGACGCCCGGCTCGATCTCGGCTGCGGGCGTGGCGCCAAACGCACGCGCCGTCGCCCACAGCTCCGACTTGGCCGCATCATGCCCGACGGGAATCATGCTCGAGAACACAATCACACAGCCCTTGAGCACTTGCGCCTTCTTGGCACCCATCAGATCCACCACTGACGGCTTGTGCACCGTCGCGTTTGAGGCACCGGCGGCGTGGGCCTGCATCGCGTCATACCGCGCATACCACTGCGCATGCAGCTCGTCGAGGATGCTCTGGACGCGTGTGAGCTCGGTGTCGTTGTCGACAAGCACCGCGTGCGACTGCGGTGGCAGAGGTGGCGGCGGCGGAGGAAGCGGCTGCAGCCGTGGCCCACCTTCGGCCGGCTTGTCTTGCTGCTGCGCTGGCGGACTGCTTGGCGGCGTGGTGGTAGAGCCATCGCCGGCCACGTCACTGCTGCCGCTGCCGCTGCTGCTGCTGCTGTCCGGATCAGCCGAACGTGTGGGAGATGAATCTGCATGACCGTTGGGAGTCGAGGTGCCGGAACGCGAGGAGCGCGTGCCGAGCTTCTCGTCGAGCGCCTCCTGCATCTTTGCGAGCGGCCTGGCGTCGCGCTGTTCGGCGAGCTTGCTCTGCAGCTTTTCGGTCTGCGCGATAAACTGCACGGCCGCTTGGCGCACCGCCTTGAGCTCCTCCTCGGTACGGCCCTCGGCTTGAGCCTTCTGAACCGCCTCTTCCACCATGGACTCGGAGGTTCCATTTGCACCAGTGCCTGTGCTCGAGGCGTCCGCCGTGTCGGCTGCAGCGTCTGCCACAGCCCCGGCGGCAGCGTCATCGAACTTGTTGGCCGAGGTGGAGGGGGACGCAGCAGGTGGGGCGCCCCCAGGCGGCGGAGGTAGTTTGGGCAGGAAGGTTGCATTGATGTCGCCGATGCCGACGAAGAACTCGTAGGGGAGGACGGGGAGGAGGTTGGGGCTGTTGCTCCACACATCCTCCCTATCGTCGATGATGACGACCATGCTGTGGTCTACGGGAAAGAGGCGAGAGAGGCTCTTGCGGACGAGGCTGCCGTTCTCGTCTCTGGAGAGGATGCGATTGCCAAAGATGGAGGCGTCCGGGTCGATGAGTTTGCACACGCAGTTGGCGTACGATCTTGTGCCCATGGTGTAGACGTGGAGTTGGTACTTTTGCGAGAGCTGCTTGAGGATGGTTGGCACCCCTGGGCGCGGCTTGACATAGTACCAGCATGCCCTTGATGCCCTGAGCGCGGCGGCGGCATCCTTGGGTGCGGTGGGATCGTCGTCGTCCTTGATCTCTTCGCCGTCGATGCCGAGGCGGAACTTGCCGACGGACTTGAGCGCGTCGTAGTTTGGATTTGTGTCGTCGCGCATCCACTCTCCGACAGTGGGGTCTACGGTCGCGTGGATGACGGTCTGATCGAGGTCGACGATGAGCGCGAGCTTGCGCTGCGAGAGCAGATGGCTGGTGGACTCGGAGTCGAGACGCTGAGCCTCTTCTGCCGAGACTTTGACGCTAGCGTTGGAATGCATGACGGAAAGCGACGCCGACTGGTCCGAGTCCGCATCGACGGGCTTGCCGCACACGGCGCACATGCCAAAGAGCTGTACCGGATGCTTGCATTCTTGGTCGGATTGCGACATGGTGGGCGCGGGGAAAGCCGATGCGGCCTAAGGTTGGGAAAGCGAATGGATAGAGTATGCGGTCAATGCCGAAGGCGAAAGGACGACGCCTGGCGCGGAGGGGAGCAGCTCGTGGATGGGTGGCACATGGGACCGGAGTGCGTTGTCGAAGGAAGGCAAGACGCGTCTCGTCTGCTGTCACGCTGCTGGTGATGCTGTTGCCAGAGACCAGAAGAGCTCCCGCAGTGCTGACAGTAGAAACTGATGCCGATGGTGATTGTAGGAATCCTGCTTCGACCTTGTATCGATGTGTGTGTGGATGGATGGGTGCGGCCGCCGTCGAGAGAGCTCGAGGATGGTGGAGGGAGGAGCAGGAGCAGCGAGCAGAAACGCGTCTGTGCGCGGCGGGCAACAATTAGCGGAAGCCGGACACCAAACGCCTCGTCCGGCTTTGCTACTTATGCCTTTCAGCTCGCAGCGATATCGCTCCTCGAAAAGCGCTGAAAAAGAGCTCAGGCGCTGAGCCGCGGGATGTGGAGCAGCCGAGCCTTTTTTTTCCGAGTCGCGTGTGCAGCTGCTCGCCCCTTCTCCGCAGCATGGAAGCAGCTCCAAAGCGGTCGAGCCACCCATTCAGGAATTTTTGACTCAAGGTGTCATATGTCTTCGATCGAACATTGATCAATTTTGCGATCCGAAGTGGAGGTGTTGGTCGGAAGTTTTCTTGGACGGCAAAGAGTTCCACATCGATCATCAGCACCATCAGCGTCCCCACAAACACACAACGCGGCTACAGCATGGTCAAGAAGCCGTCCAAGGCGCAGAAAGCCAAGCTGCGCAAAGGCGGCGACGCTGATGCTGATTCAGCGAATGCGCGAGGCGGACGCGGAGGACGAGGAGGACGGGGTCGCGGGCGAGGTCGGGGCCGTGGAGGCGGCGCAGCAGCAGGAGGAGGCAGGCTGGGGCGCTCCAGTCTCCTGCCTCCCGAGCAGCAGGCGGCTATCGAGTCGCGCAAACGTACCGTCCAGCTCGAGGAATCCGCCTTCTCCAAACTCTCGCCGCCTGTGCTCGAGCGCCTCAACATCCTCGCCTCCTACGCCCACCTCCACCGCCCCGTCCCAGCCAACCTAGTCCACTTTGACTACTCGCGCTTTGGCCGCGCCCGCGCAGAGAATCATCAGCGTATCCTAGACCAGCAGCAATCCGAACAGCATGTGCGTGAGTCCCACCCGCTCGCCGGCTGGCTGGACACCCCGTCCAAGCAAGCCGATTCCGACGATCTCTCGGATCAAGACGACGCTCCGCCAGACGAGGACCACGTCGACGGCATCGAGGAGACGGGCGAGCTGCGGCTTCCCAAGCGTCCCAAATGGCGCGCGGATATGGACACCAAGACGGTGCTCTCGCAGGAAGCCGAGGTGTTCCGCCAGTGGCTCCACAAGACCGACGCCGTGGTGGAGCGCGCCTTCTTCACCTCGTCGCCGCTCTTTGCCGGCCTCGAATCGCACACGGGCTCGCAGGACAAAGCTGCCTTCACCACCGCACCCTCCATGGGCGGTAGCCGCATGGTCGCATCCATCGCTTCGGCCGATACCATCACCAAGCTGCTCGACCACCGCCCGGCGCCCGGAACCTCGGTGATCGGCAGCCTGTACGAGCGCAACATCGAAGTCTACCGCCAGCTCTGGCGTGTCTGCGAGCGCAGCGATCTCGTCTGTGTGCTTGCCGACGCTCGATGTCCGCTCCTCCACCTCCCGCCCAGCCTCGTCGGGTTTCTCGAACGCTACATGCGCCTCAAGGTCGTCATCGTGCTCACCAAGGCCGACATTGTGCCCAAGCACATCGTCGACGCATGGCAGACGTACCTCAAGCACAGGTTCCCAAGGTGGCAGGTGGTGGCCACCGAGAGCTACGCTAAGCTCGAGAGGATGGAGGGCCAGGGCGCGAGGACGAGGTTCGCCCCGTATCTGTCGCCCGGCTCGAGAAGAGCCCTGTTCGCAGCGCTCAGAAGGGCGCATGCGGAGCTGATCACGCCGCCAAAAGCAGTGCTGGAGGACGAGGCGAAGAAGAAGCAGTGGGTGCCGCCATGTGCGACGGATACAGACTGGGAAGGTGTAGAGCGACGGGTGCAGCTCCACACCGAAGGCTTCGGTCCTGACGACAAGGTGGAAGACGCAATGCCGTCGGAGCAAGTCGAAGCACCGCCCACGCGCGATGACGCCGCGCAGTCGAAAGACAAGACCGGTCGACAGCCGCTGCCGTACCTGACCATCGGTCTTATCGGGCAGCCGAACGTGGGCAAGTCGAGTCTGCTCAATGCGCTATTTGGCGCCAAAGTGGTGCGCGCGTCCAAGACGCCTGGCAAGACGAAGCACTTCCAGACGCACTTTCTCGTACCCCTCACCCGCACCCCCTCGACGACGCCTCGCGGGTTGGGCGAAGAAAGCCACCGCGGTCAGATCCGACTGTGTGACTCGCCCGGGCTGGTGTTTCCGAGCCTCATCGGGATGGAGATGCAGGTCATGGGGGCTGTGCTGGCCATCTCGCAGGTGCAGGCCATCTCGTCGTGCATCCGCTTCGTCGCCGAACACATCCCGCTCGAACGCGTGCTCCAACTCGACTACCCGCACGATGAAGACAACCCGGAAGCAGAGGAAGCGGAAGAGTGGACGGGCGTAAAGGTCCTCGAGGCCGTCGCGAGGCGGTATGGGTATAAGACGGCCAAGGCAAATCGGTGGGATGTCAACCGCGCGGGTAACTTGGTCATGCGCGCTGTTGCCGAGGGCCGCATCAAGTGGGCGTTCAGACCGCCACTGAGCGAAGGCGAGGAGGAGGAGGGCGCAGAGGATGGCATCTGGATCCCAGATCAAGAGGCGAAGGTCAGTGGTGGGGACGACCTGCTCACAGCACCCAATCCGGACGACGAAGAGGATGAGCCCAAGGACGACGAGCAGGGTGAGGGCGACAGTAGTGACGACGACGACATCGCGCGCAAGGTCAGGTTCGATTTCGGCGCGCCTGAAAACGACGACGGCGACGATGACGAGGATGATGACGAGCAAGATCACGCAGCACTTGGAGGCTCGACCGCGTCACTATTTAGTGCGCTTGCCGTTGAAGATGCTGCCGAGGAGGACGAGGACGAGGATGAGGATGAAGACGATGAAGACGAAGACGAGAGCGACGACAACAACGAAGAGTGATCCAGCATCCCGGTAGCACATCCGTTCTCAATACCCCATTGCATTCAACCCAATCTCACCCTTCCGTCTGCAGTATGGTGTTGTGTAACGACGTTCTCCGAATTGAATGCAGTGAGGGGAGGTCCGCGGATCTTCTGCACGTGTGGCCGGCAATCGGAACTGTGGGATTTCCTCTGCACGTGCAAAAAAAAAATGGCGTGCGAGATGGTCCGGGCACATTGGCGATTCTTGTACGACCAATCTCCCTATGCTCTCACATCGGTTCTTCACCACCACCAGCTCTTTCCTCTATCCCCGGCTTCGCACGATGTCTGTACCCGTCCTGGACGCCTGGACTGGCCCTGCACCTTTGCTTGGTGTGATTGGTGGGTCGGGTCTGTACCGTCTTGACAGCATTGCTCCCGTTGTCGAGGTCAACATCCGTACGCCCTGGGGCTCTCCCTCTTCGCCCATCACCATCGCCAAGACTGCAGCGGGCAACCATGTTGCATTCCTCGCCAGACATGGACGCGATCACGCTATTCTTCCCAGCAACGTTCCTAACCTCGCCAACATTGCTGCACTGAAGCATCTCGGAGTTCGTGCCATCCTTGCATTCTCCGCAGTGGGTAGTTTGCGCGAGGAGATTGCGCCCAAGGACTTTGTCATTCCAAGCCAGATCATTGACCGCACCAAGGGCGTTCGTCGTGCAAGCTTCTTCGGGTTTGGAGAGGAGGAGAACGTTGTAGCACATGCAGGGTTTGGCGATCCGTTCTGCGAGATCCTTCGTCCCCACGTCGCAAAGGTGGTCAAACAAACCCTTGCAGAACACAATAAGGACGTCAGCGTTCACGAAGCCAAAACCGTGGTGTGCATGGAGGGTCCACAGTTCAGTACTCGTGCAGAGAGTTTGATGTACCGCGCTTGGGGTGGCGATATTATCAACATGTCCGTCCTCCCCGAAGCCAAACTCGCCCGAGAGGCCGAAATCAGCTACGTCCTCATTGCTACCGCGACCGATTACGATGCTTGGCGCCCAGCTTCCGCGGCAGTCAATGTCGCAGAGGTCATGGAGAGCTTAAAGGCTAATGTGGAGGCAAGCAACAAGGTCACCACCACTCTGCTCGACGCTATCTATCCCCTCGTGGGCGAGGATGGAGAGGCAGTTAAGGCGATTAAGGACTCGATGAAGTGGAGCATCATGACCAAGGCTAGCGTCGTCACGCCAAAGGCAAAGGAAAACCTCAGATTCCTCCATCCCTGGTTCGCCCAGGAGTAGATGTAGATTAGGAAGGTCCTTCAACTGGGCCGAGTAGACGCTTGCTAGAACTAATATAACGATGTGCGAAGCCCCGCCTGTGCTCGACTGCGCACAGCCGAGGTTGACAATGGCCACTACGAAGCATCGGACACTCTGCCGCCCTAAGCAACAACTGACCTTCACGAGCCGCACAGCCAAGCCAAAGTTGAGACCCGAACCGAAGTCACATACGCTTCTCAGGCTTCACAACACCAAGCCACGGGACACTCGTTGGGGCGCAGACAGAATGACACGAGTGAGGGCAGCATGGCCCTCACAGCGATCGGGCTCACAACAATTTGGGAGGCTCGCGCATGAACACGATCCGACATCCCACACCAGCAGCAGCGCACACACACACACTTGCACCGAGAAAGCAGCAGCATCGTGTTCCTTTGACATGCGCTACAGATCCACGCCGCCGCTCGACGTGCCAAACAGAATCTTGAGCTCCTCGCGCCTCTCTTCGCGCCGCGCCTGAGCACCACCCGCGCCCGCACCCGCGCCGATCTGGCGCTTGCTGCCCACCTTTTCGGCAAGCATCATCTTGCGCTTCTGCAGCCGCAGCATGTTCTCCTCGATGCTGTGGCGCATGATGTACTTGGTCGTGATCACCGGCCGCGTTTGACCCATGCGGTGCACGCGGTCGAGTCCCTGATTCTCCACCGCCGGGTTCCAGTACGGGTCCATCAGATACGCGCGGCATGCTGACACTAAATTCAGGCCCGTACCACCAGCGCGCAGCGAGACCAGCAGCACCTCGATGCTCGGGTCGGTCTTGAACGCTTCCAGCGCCGCCGAGCGGTCGGCTCGCTTCATGGAGCCGTCCAGCCGCGCCATGCGGATGCCCGTGATCGACATCGACTTTTGGATGCGGTCCAGCATCTTGGTCCATTGCGAGAACACGACGCTCTTGACGGGCTCGTACGACTCGATCGCATCCATCGTATGGTCGAGCTTGCCCAATAGTCCCTCGCCCTTGACGCCGAGAGGGGGCCGCTGCACCACAACCACTGGCTCCTCGGCTGCGCGCACCTCTGCCTCATCCGACGTGGTCGGATCGATATGTACGAGCCGTGGCGCCATCGGATCGTACAGCGCCGAGTGCGGGTTGCACTTGGAGAAGGGCAGCAGATCCGTGATGAGCGCGCGGATCTTGGTCGACACATCCTTCCTTCCCTCGAGCGACAAGTCGCCGCGCTGGAGAGCCGAAGGATCTGCGGCGGCCGCACCGTTCTTTCGCGGCGCCTTTGGCTTCGACGGCTGTCCTTCATCACCGCTGCCCCAGTCAAAGAAGTCGTCCGCCTCATTCTTGCCCGACTTCGCCTTGCCTTTGCTCGTGACACCTTCATCGTCAGAGAAGCGCTCGCCATCAGCAGCGAGCTCGCCCTGATCGTCATGGATATCGACAAAGTCCGACTGATGCAGCTCCACCGCATCGATGGCAAGCTTGAGTGAATAGTTGCACGTCGGGCAGTGCCCCACATCCGAAGCGCTCACGTCCGGCCACGGGTAGCCGATCAAGCGTCGGAAGCACGGTGCACAGTACAAGTGCTGGCATCGCGTCAGTACGGGCCGGGCAGCCCCTTCGGCGGGCGTCTCGAGTCCGTTTCTCGACATGGTCGCGGATGTCGACTCGGAAGCCGCGTCGGTCCTGGGGCGCTTGTTCGACCCTCTGCCTTCCGTGGCTGCCACGTAGAGGGCATCGGCCAGATCCTGTGCATCGTCACCTGCTCTGTCGCGGTCGGTTCCCGGCGACACGGGCGACTGGCATTCGGAGCAGTACGCCATTTCGCTGTCGCGGAACAGAAGAAAGAGGATGGCGGCCCTTTCGCGGCTGAGTCCGTCCTGCTTGATCGCCTCGGACAGGTCCGCCCCCGCCGCCCTGCGCCTCGCGTCTTTGCTGGCGTCCACCAAAGATGGGTGGTCGCAGGTCATGCGCAGGTTGAGGATCTCTGTCAGGATGGTGGCGTAATTGTTGTTCACGGTATCGCCCGCCATCATCTCTTCAAAGTCCTCGCGGTAAAGGTTGTGCAGCGCCTGGTAGCGCGCCTTCTCCGCTTCCTCAAAGTCGAGGTACTCCGTCTTGCTGAGCTTCGGCGGCAGCGCGAGGAGCGGCTTGCCGTCGGCAGTTTTGGTGGTCTTCTGCCTCCGCAACGCCAGGAACTTCATCAAGATCTGTACGTGACCGAGGTTCGCCGAGTCGATCGGCTCATCGTCCTTCTTGGACTTGAGTCCGGTCGACTCGCGGTGGCCGCAAAACTCGTTCCACATGGCGCGTTCGGTGAAAGGGTCTAACCGTAGGAACTTGACGAGGGCAAAGAGATCGTCGATCGTGTTCTGGATCGGCGTGCCTGTGAGGCAGAGTCTGCGCTGCGCCGTCAGGTTGCACGCGGCTTTCGACTGCCACGTCAAGGCGCCCTTGATCTGATGAGCCTCATCGAGTACGACCCGGAACCACTCGATACGCTGCAGTGGGTTGTAGGCTTCCTTTGCTGGCTTGCGCCTGCGCTTCTTGCCGTTCTTGCCGGCCTCGTCTTGCAATGGGATGCCGTTGCTGTTGACCATGAGCACATCGTCATCGTCGCCATCGTTGTCGTCGTCGGAAGAATTGCCACCCTTGTTGCCACCGCGCTTCTTGCCGTCGGCCTTGCTGTCGTCTGTGACCCAGGTGGTCTGATTGGCGAATTCAGACCCGAGCGTGGAGTAGGTCGTGAGCACAATGTCGTGGTTGGCGATCCACCTGGCATTTGTGGCACGCGACGGACCGTGATAGATGTAGATGGATGGTCGCTTGCGTCTTGTCCAGTGTTCCTTGAATTGCTCCTCCCAGTTCGAGATGACTGATAGCGGGCAGACGATGAGGGTGGCGCGGCTGCGACACTCGAGATGCTGGCGGCGCAGTTTCTCAGGGTCAGCCTTGTCCTTCTTCGATTTGCGGCCTTTGGGCTTGGACGTCGATGCCTTCTTGGCAGCTGGTGGTGCGTTGTGGACAGCCATCGACATGGATCCACTCGAGTCGGTCTCCTCGTCTGTCTCGGTGTAGCTCAACTCATCGTCATCGAAAGACGGTTCGCTGGCCTGACGCTCCCGCTTGTCCGTTTTTCCATTGCTGCCGCTCGCAGTCTCTGCTTTGACACCGCCACTGGCCTTGCCCGGGGAAGATTTGTCGTTCGCGGTATCACGCAGCTGCATGGCGACTTGCAATTCGGCGCCCGCATCGCGTTGCACTTTGGCGGACCCAAATGCCTTGGCTTCCGCCAGCGTATGAGCGATGAGAGCGAGCGTCGTGATGGTCTTGCCGAGACCCATGTCGTCGGCAAGGATGGCGCCACGACAGATGCGGGGCTGCGTGAGCGTCTCTCTGTTGGTTATGAGATTTCGCCACGCACGCACGTTGCCGTTAACGCCCTTGCGCACCTTCCACAGCGAAATCGAGTCGTCGTCGGCGTCGTCCTGCTTCTTGGCTTGGTCCCTCTTGGAGGAGGCGCTCGATCCCGGACTCGATCTCTTTCCTTTGACATCCGGGGCCGGCTTCTCTTCCTTCGGCTCCGCTTTCCCCGCCTCGGGCGCGGCTTCGTCCCGTTCAATCAGGAGCTCGGGCCAGCGGCGGTCCTTCTCGCGAGTCAGCAAGAAGCCAAGCGCTTGCTTCTGATGCTGTAATAGGCGTGTGGAGATGAATTGCGATGGCTCGACGGCTGCCAGCTCTTCACCACTGCGGATGCTGCTGTAGATGGCATCGACCTGTGCCTTCTTCTCCTTCTCTGTGAGCTCGCGGTTCTGGACGCTGGTGCCGATGCCTGCACCTCGATAAATGCCGTTGTAGATGCCAGGGTCGTTGCGCATTCCACCTGCGGGCGGATTGTGCGGGTTGGTGTACTGGGGCTCGGTCGGGTAGTCTTCCGGATGGTAGGAAGGGGGATGCTCGAGCTGAATGGCGTGTGCGGAGAGCTGGTCCGAGACGACGCCCAGATCTGGCCTTCTGGTGAAGACGAGGATCTCGAGGTAATGGAGGAAGTTTTGCGCGCGGCCGACGGGCACCATGCGGCAGCGCGTCTCACAGCGGACCTTGTTCTGGCGAAGCAGCGGCTCGAGTGCTAAGACGTACTTTTCTGCGAGCGAACCGAACGACGGGTCGATTGCGTGCCCTTGTGCGAGGGCGTCCTGCAGAGAAAGATTGGGATGGGCCGTGCGCGGCGGGACGACGACGCTGACGTTGATATCGGGACGTGCTGGTGGCACGGCAGTGTAAGACCAGCCGCCTGGGAGCGTGCGAGTGGACGGCAGCATGCTGGCTGGATTGGAGAGGGCGAGCATGAGCGGCCTGTAGCCCTTTTGGGTCCAGAAGTGCGTGGCAGCGGGCCAATTCTCGCGACTGAGGTTTGGATCCTCTGGAGGCTCCTGACTGATTGAGCCATTATAGGTGAGAGAAGGCGGAATGCCGTGCATACAGAGGACGACGGCATTGATGAGGCCTGCGCAGACGATGGCGTTGGACTTGACATGGTCAATCTCGAACTCCTCTGGAGGGGGTCGCTTGTGCGAGACAAGCGTGATCTCGTCATCGTCGTCGTCGTCGTCGTCGTCGTCGTCGATAGGCACGACTGCTCTGGCACCCGCGGAGGAGGAGAAGGACGCAGATGCGGAACTTGTGCTTGCATGGCCATTGCTTACGCCGGGCAAGGTCAAGCGGTCGTGGGCTGCGGTCCAACCATTAGAGCCGGAAGCGGTGGGCTTGCGATCGTCGGCATCGTCTTCTTCGTCGCTGCTCAGCGTGAGGTCAATGGCTGTAGCGTTCGATGCTGGCATGGATGGTTTTGCGGATCGTTGCTGGATGTGCATCGAGCTTGATGGCCCGGATTGTGGATAAGCGCCTGGGATGGCGATGGAAGCAGGTGAAGTAGCGGATGGAGCTGATGGAGCTGGAGGACCAGCCGAGGCGCTGCGTCCGTGCGATGGCTTGGGCCTTGAGAAGCCTCCGCTCGAGTCGAGGAACTGCGTAGGTACACGCGCTCCACTGCCGTCGATGACCAGGCTATTGTGTGCCGCATCTTGATGCTGCTGCTGCTGCGGCGGCGGCGGCGGCGCCGCGTGGGTAGCTGCGGGGTGTACTCGACTGCTACTTGGATTCCATATCGCCGGGCGGGAGCTGAATACACCCATGGAGTTAGAGGAAGCGCTGGAGGTAGATGCACCTGTGCCGTAGCCGGGAGGCAGCTGCCTCCTTTGCGGAGATATGGGCGGCGCGGAGTTGTGTTGAGATGGTGGCGAGACGAGCGGGATGGGCTCGAGCGGCCTGGAGAGGAGATCGGAAGGGTCGTCGATCTCCTCCAGCGTGTCTGCTGTGTGCTGTGACTCGGACATGGTGTGCTGCGGCTCTTCCATGGTGGTTGTGATTGCGGTCGGCGTCGTTCCGAGTACGGACATCTAGGTGATAACAAAAGATCCGATGGCGCGAGCGGAAGTGATACTGCGGCCGGGTGATCCGAACCTCGTGATTAGCTGGACATGTTGGCAGCGGCTTTAGCCCGATTGCATCGTATCTGTCGGTGCGGATTGCAATCGCGCAGGATTCGAGCGAGTCGAACGGAGGAAGCCGCGACAGAACAAGTGAGAATGGTAAGATGGTGGGTTGAACGCAAGGTAGAGCTGCCTGGTTTGAATGGCGTATCCGCTGCGCGTCGGAGTGAGTTGGCAGCGGAAGACCAACATGTGGCGGGCGAGCGACTTCTTCCTTCCTCCACTCGACTCTGATGCGGGTTGCTCAGCCCGAAGCGCAGATGCGCGTCTGGCTCGCTCGGCCTGGACCCTGAAGCCTCCACCCTTTCCGCGCTGTCTTCCGCGGCGCCCTGCATTACCCTCGCTCCTCAGTCAGCCAACACGGTGAGACTCAGCCTCTCTCTGGCCTTATCGCATCAAGTGCTGCTCCTTCCTGATCACTGTTGGCGCTACTGCCGAGACTCGATGTGACTTGATTTAGGTGCGTGTGTGCGGGCATACGCCGATCTGTGCTTTTCGCGCCTTTCATGCCCCTCATCACATCGCCGTGGGCCTTTTCTTTTCTTTTTTGGCAATTCACGGCTGTTGGCGCCGATCCGCTCGTTTCTTCGCTGAGTCAGCCAGAACTGCGCACGGCATTTTTCTTGGCCACCGCCTCAATGAACGCCTCGTTATCAGCGGTCGGCATCGGGTCAAGTGATCTTTGACTGGTGTGAGGCACAATTTGCCATTGCGCACAGGAAGAGGTCTCGTGACCTGTCGGCGCCGCCTGTGCCGACACCAATGCAGCTCGCTGAAGCATCATGCAGGGCCACGAGGTGGTGGCCAGTCCGCACAATTGCCCGCTGCCATCCAAATCACAAGACCCTGCATCTGCCCCCGCACAAGCCCGCACTTCCACGGAAAAGCTGGAAGAAAGGAAAAAAAAAAAGAGGAAAATGGGAAAAAAATCAAAATGATTTTGTGGGCGACACCGACGCCGACAGCCGACAACCGCCTTCCGAAGCTTCATCACGAAAACGCTTGGGAGAAGCTGTGAGTGTGAATGATTGAATGAGGTCTACAAATGCTACAGCACGCCTCGTAGGATGAGCAGACGGTTCTCGCAAAGGCAGAGGAGCGTGTCTTGAGCGGCACCGTCTTCCTCCTGGGTAGCAGGCGCAGGGAGCCGGACGCTGCACACGCCGAGTAGAGCCCCACTGGCGGTGTCCTGACCTTCATCTGCAGCCTCTGTCTCGGCGGGACCCTTGTCGACGATCGCTCCCAGACGTACGACTCGCGAAGCAGCATGCTTGTCGCCAGCCGACGCCGGCGTGTAGTACACAAACAGATTGCCCGCACCCGACCCAACTGTATTGCCCGAACCCGCGCCCGATCCCGTCACCCGTGGTGCACTCTCGAACGCCAGCGCTACGTACTCGTTCGATCCCACCGAGCCGCTCGGTTGGCGCGCATGGATGTGCACACGCTGCGCATCGCGCTTCGACGCAAGCACAAATGCCAGAGCCGGCATCGTTGCCACGTGCTTCCAAGCCGTGGTTGCTTGCCTCGCAAAGATCGCCCCATCCAGCTCGTGTTTGACCGCAACAAGGCCACCGCTCTCTAGGTCCGACTCGAGACGCGTGGCGAGCAACTTCATCTCTCCCACATTCGAATGCCGAACCGTCAGGCCCGAGGAGGACATTGTGACGGCAGTGACGACAAAGTCGACTCCGACATTGGCGTCTTCCTCCTCAAGACTGTCCTTGAGCAAGCTCGGTTGGTCCAGCGCCAGCCCTGAGCGGTCCTGTCCAAGCCCAGGCGTGTCTTCATCGACCGTGTACTTCTGCATGCCCTCGAGCATGCTGACCAGCTCGGACGGATCCATCGTCTCGGGCACATCATCCTCATAGTCCTCTGCCTCCTCAACCTCTCCATCCTCGACCCCCTCGTCGGCATTCATTCCCGCGGCGGTGCGTTCGAGCTGCGTTCTAGCTTGCCGGAAGCTGAGCTGGGTCTCTGAAAGTCGTGCGTGGCTGCGGGCAGGGGCGCGCGTGCGGTCCGCAAACACCTGCATCCAGCGCGTACCTTCGTGCTTCTTCTCCAGATGCAGCGTCAGCAGGCTCGCCGCACCAGCGCGTTCGAGCGTCCACACGCTGCCGGTCGCGTCGATCTCGCCCCACGTCGAGCGCGACACGTACCGGCCCGAAGCGATCATGTGCGCCGCGCGCGTCAGGTCATCCACCTCGACTTCCTCCGCTGTGGCGCTGTCGCTGATCTCGGTGATCCGCGCAGAGGATGACGCGGTGAGGAGGGTGAGCGCTTCCGCAGTCAGTGAGAGGCTGAGTGCGCTTGGCGAAAAGTGGCCGCGGATGTGCGAGGATGTCATCCACGCCGGCAGCGCAAATGCGATCGTCACTGTGTCGCCAGTCTGCGCCCAGCTGAAGTGTGGACCGGGACGCCGGCCTCGAGACGCCGCAGCTGAGACCGGCGTTGCAGACGTCGGCCGCTTCAGAATGGATGTGGATGTGACTGCTGGCGAGCCCGATGCAGCGACAGCAGCAAAGGGTGCTTCTGCGCCGAGAATCCACTCGTCCCCATCCAACTGTGCGCTGAGCAGCGGTTCGTCGCCCTGTACACTCCCCAGCAGTCGCGCTCTTCTCGCTGTTGCCTCATCTCCATCTCTTGGCTCGAGGGTGTCGTCGATTTCGACGAGACGAACCTCGAACACGGTTCGACTGTGTTTCGACGCTTCATTGCGTGCATCCGTCTTCACCTTCTCGTCGCTGCGAGCGAAGCCCAGGCCCTGCAGCCCGTCGCTCGCTCCAGCCTTTCCCGCCTTGCTGACGGTCTTTGTGGTCTGCAAAAGCACGCGGATTGCGCCGCCGTCCTGCGTGTGCGCCTTGATCGCCGTCCCCGCCTGACCCTGCGTTGCTGGGATCTTCCACACCTCCGAACTCCCACTCCACCTGACGGCACATCTATCTCCGAGCGTGACCTTCTGCAGCCTGATCAGAACGAGATTCTCGCCGTCGCAGGCCAGCCAAGTAGCCGGCGCGATCGATGCCAGGGACGGCAATCCCTGCGTCTGTTCAAGTCGGCACACTGGATGGCCTCTAACCCTATCGGCTTCCGAGTCGTACGTGAGGAGCACCACGAAGCGGTTTGCGTCGATGTATCCCGCAATTGGGTCGTCGTTTTCCCGCTGTCCCGCGGCAGGGATGAGAAGCTGGTGCACCGCGCGTTCCTTGGTCTCTTTGTACCCGAGCCCCGTGAAAGTCAGGCTGCCTTCGCGTCGGTCTCCCCCGGCTAGCGGCTGGTACAGCTCAGCCAGACCCGGGGGACGGCTTGGAAGCACGTATGCTCGCGCGGAGGAAGAGGACGGCCCAGCATCAGCCGCGAGCTTATACGCCTCGAATGCAGGGGTGAGCTTGGTGGGATCCACATTGAGCGCTGTGCTGCTGCGCGGAGTCGAAGCGCCAGAAGGCAGGTCTGAAGGTAGAGGCAGACGGTGCGCGTTGGCGTACGCCATGGTGCCCTCAACAGCCGTGTCCGAGTAAGGACAGTCTAGGCAATCGATGTGGAAGGGGAGGTAGTTGAATGTTTAAAAGAAGCTCGCGAAGAAATGTCGCTCCGCGGTCGGAGGTGGAAAAAAAAATCAGGCTCCACCTCCACACAACCCAGCAAAAGCTGCAGTGCCCGTGCGCGCACTCCCCCAAACTCACAGCACACCGCCCAAATCACCATCTCAATCTCACTGTCACGTTGCATACTTTGTTCGTTCAGATGTATGGGTGTTTGCAAGGGTATATTGCTACCTAGTGAAACAGGAACAGTCGGAAACGAGCCGAGGGACTCAGCTTACGGGGCATGGCTAGATTTACTTGCCGGTGACGCCCTGAACGGCGCCCTTAGCCTGGGCGGCAGCGTCGCTGAGCGCCTGGCTGGCCTGCTGGCCTGCGCTCTCACCGGCCTTCTGGGCCTCACCGGCCTTCTTGCTGGCGGCATCGGCGGCATCGCTGGCGAACTGGGAGGCGGAAGCCTGGGCCTCACCGGCCTTCTTGGAGGCGTCGTCGGCGACCTCGCCGGCCTTGGTCTGGCCGGCAGCGATGAGGTGGCTGACGTTGTCGACGAGGTTGGCGGCAGTGGCGCGGGCCTGGTTGACCAGACCCTGGGCGTTCTGCTCGGCAGGCTTGATGTACTGGTTGGCAGAGTCGAGCGTGTGCGAGGCAAGATCGCGCGCCTGGTTGGTCAGGCCGATGAGAGTCTGCTTGGCCTCTTCGGCAGATTGCTCGCCCTGCTGAGCAGCCTGGTCGGTCGTCTTGGATGCTTCCTTGGCGGCGTCATCGGCGGCGGACTTGGTCTGGTCAGCGGCGTCCTTGGCGTTCGCCTTGCCTGCGCCGAGAAGGTCACCGGCAGTCTGCTGGACGTAGGCGAGGGTGTCTGAGAAGAAAGTAAAGAGAGCACAAGAGTCAACCTCTGATCTTCCGAGACCAATGTAAGCGGTGAAGGCTAGAACTTACTGGAAGCAAGGTCGGTGGCCTGCTTCAGGAGCGAGTCGCCCTGCTGCTGAGCCTGGTTGGCGAGGTCGCTAGCCTTGTTCGACACATCGTTGCCGACCTGCTGGGCCTGCTTGGAGGCATCGTTGGCGACGTTCTGGGCGTCCTTGGACACGTCCGAGGTGGTCTTGTTGGTACCGGGGATCTGCGACATTGTTGCGGTTATGTTTATCGAAGAGGGTATGGGTGTTTCGATATGAAGGTTTGTGCGTGGTAAATGCGAAAAGTGGAAACACTTGTGCTAGACGTATAAGTATCTTTCTGTTGTGGCGGATTGCCGGGCTGGGTTGGCAGTCTGACAGGCGAGCGGCGGGTCCAGGCTTTCAACTGCGACCCATCAGTGCGCTCTTTGCGGGCTTTCTCGACTGAGCCTCGTCTGTAGAATGCATTCATCGGAGTTGGTGCGAAGAATCCGTGTCCGTGCGGGCTGGAGCTGGCACTCTCTGCGCGCAGTGTAGATTTGAGTGCTGATATGACGCAATTACGCGTGAACAGTCGGCTCGCTCACAGGAGGCCGGAAATTTCTCACGTCAACCCACGCACGCGCACCCGCCTTCCGCCACGCCGCCCCGTTTTCAGCCGCGAGAAGGAGCAGCAAGACGCCATCTCACATCATTCGCGGCGCCTGCTGCAGCCGCTCATCATTCTGCCGCTCGTCGTCAATGGCGTCGTGCAGCATTGGCAACCTGCACACGCCGACCTTTGTCGGACAATGATCGACATCTGAACCGCATTGGTTTGGCACTATCAGAGCGATTGTATGCCATGCCAAACATCCAGCATTAAGGCTATCACAGTGCAGCGTTTGCTTCTACATCCTTCTGAGATTGAAGCAGTGCAACGTGCACAGAGGTTTAGGAAGAAAGCCGCTGAGGTGTAGCATACCGGTGACTCGCAAGGGCAGCTTTGCTGCACGTGAAAATGCTGCACGGCGGTACACAGCTGCACGTCACCGAGAATAGAACTGCCTCGGTAGCGCGGCATGCTTGCGCTTCGGCGCGACCCGTCGCTATTTTTTGAGCCTCGAGATGCAGGAACTCGTATGAAAACCTGCCACGCCTCGCATCGGCAAACGTCAAACAACCTCCACCGAACAGCAAACACCTTCCGGTCTTGGCAAAGGAGCTTCGACAAGCTTCCAGCTGATCTACATTCGGCATAACCGGAGCGTCCCTCCCCATTCGCCCCAACCAACGCTTTCATATGCACACACAAAAGACCCTTGGGCCTTCATCTCGTCGAGTAATGACAATTCTATGAATAGCATTGCAAAGATCTACTGCAGTAGGGCTAGGTCCTTTTCGTTGGCACCTACGCCGAGCACCTTGCACGCGAGCTCAAACAGCTTCTGCTGTGCCTCGGTCCACTCCTTGCCCGGATTCCTGAAGCTCGCCTTCATCAACCGACCCAGTCCCTCGCGCAGCGTCTTGAGCGCAACAAGCGTCTTGGGATCCGCACTTGCAATCCGCACCCTCTGCCGGTCAATGTACAGACTGTTGGACGCAAGCCTAAACTCGCCATCCCCACACAGCATGTACACCGCCTTATCGTCCATCAACCCCGTCTCCCATGCATACAGCTTCTTGCTCTGCATCATGGTGTAGTACAGCATGTAGCTGCTCGCCCCACGCACGAGCTCGCTCATCTTGACCCGGAAGTTCACCGACGACGGATGAATCGACGTCGGCTGGTTGTTCCCGATCGTCTTGAGCTGGAACGTCTTGGCATCGATATGCAGCAGCTTCGGATACAACCCCGCCGCCAACGTCGCATGGATCATCGACAGACTCGACGAGTTCACATCGAGCTCCGCCGGAATGCTCATGAACTTCGGCTTGCCATAGTTCGCGCCGCCACTGCGGTAGCGCAGCCGATTGAGCTCGTGGCGGAAGCCGTCGTCGACGCTGACAAAGCCGGCATCGATGAGGTACGAAAAGTACTGCTGGCGCAGCTCTTCGATCTGCAGCAGATTCTGGATGGAAAGGAAGCTGCGGTTGCAGAACGTGCGGTGGTGATTCTGCACCGTCGAGCGCCGGAAGCCGTTGAAGGCATTGGCGATCGTCAGGAAGTCCGAATCGCCCAGCTTGAAGCTCTGCTTGGCGCGATCCGCCTCGAGCTCCTTGCCAAACGGCGTCATGAACGGCGACTTGGAGTTGAGCGCCGCCGCGATCGTCAGCGCCGGATCCAGACACTTGAACAGCGTCGCCACCAGCAGGAACTTGCCCATGTGCACGTCCAGCGGCATCTTGGACAGATGCCGGCCCAGGTGCGTGATCTCCTCGCCCGACGTGAGAGCCTTGACCTCGACCAGCGCCGCGATGGCGCGCTGCACGTTTGCCGGGCTTGGCGGGTCAAGCGCCTGCGATAGCGCGTTCTCGATCGAGTCGCCAATCTTGATCTTCATGATCTTGAGCTTGAGTGCCAGATCCTGCAGCGACAGACGCAGCATCTCCGGCAGCGGATGCTCGTCCAGGTACGAGTCGTGTCGGTACTTGGTGAAGAGGTGGAAGCAGATACCTTCCTGCACACGGCCTGCACGTCCGCGTCTCTGCTTGGCGTTGCTCCGCGCAATGAAGCACTCCACCAGCCGCGAAATCTGACGCTTCTCGTCGTATCGCATCTCGCGGTGCTTGCCCGAGTCGATCACACACGTGATGTCCGGAATCGTGATACCCGTCTCGGCTATGTTGGTCGCAATCACGATCTTGCGAACGCCGGCGGGTGGCACGTTGAAGACTGCGCCCTGGTTCTCGGACGATATGGTCGAGTGCAGAGGGAACAGCTGGAAGCCTGGACCGCCAAACGTCGGGTGGTCCACCAGCATGTCGTGGCACTTGCGGATCTCGGCGAGACCTGGCATGAAGATGAGCGTGGCTGCACTGTACGGCTCCAGATCCTTTTCGAGACACACGCGCTCGAGGATCTTGATGATCAGATCGTGGTTGATCACGTACTCGTTCATTCTGCCCAGCGTGTCGATCGTCTTGCTGCGGTACGCCTTGCCGAGACCGCCCGTGCTCGAGCCACGACCCTCGGGGTCCTCGTCGTCATCGTCGAGCAGAGCGGGATCGTCGTCTTCTTCCGGAGTGGGCGCTTGAGCGAGTAGCTGCAGCTTGCTCTTGTTGCCCGGCGCGTTCTGCTTGCGTGCGCTTCCATCGCCTTGGCGGTAGCCGCGCTTGGGTCGGAACGCATAAGGCGAGTCGTCTTCGATAATGTAATCGCTCATCTCGACAGCGTCCTCGAGGTAGTGGACGTTGACGGGGAAGGTGCGACCTGGCACAGCGATGGTGGGGCAGCCGCCGCAGTACTTGCTGATGCGCTCTGCGTCGACCGTGGCCGACATGAGGATCACCTTGAGGTCTTTGCGGTGCGAGATGAGCGTCTTGAGGATGATGAGAAGGAAGTCCGACTCGATCGATCGCTCGTGCACTTCGTCGATGATGACGTGCGTGATCTCGTTGAACGCGGTGCCCTCGAGCATGCGGAGGACGATACCGGTCGTAGCGTAGACCAGACGTGCATTCTTTCCGACGTTGCTTTCGAGACGAATCGCGTAGCCGACCAGGCTGTCATTGCTGCCGACGCTCTTGCGCGGCTCACCGAGCTCCTCGCTGACGCGTTCTGCCAGCGAGATGGCCGAGATACGCCTTGGCTCGGTCACATAGATCTTGCAGTTGCGGCCCTGCGACATGCAGTGCTCCAAGATGTAGGCAGGCACCTGCGTCGACTTACCGCATCCCGTTTCACCGCTGAGGACAAAGATCTGATTGTTCTCGACCAGATCGAGGATCTCTTGGCGATGGTTGGCGATGGGCAGACCCTGGCGGCCGGGGAGCATCTTTTGGTACGATGGCGACGCGACGCGGTTGGTGAAGTAGTCGGCGATCTCCTTGGCCCTAGCCTCGGACGGCTGCGGTGCGGAAGCCGAAGACAGCTCGCCCAGCTCGGTCTGCTCTGTTGCAGCCGTGTTGCCGTTGACGGGCAGTTTGGCCTTTGCCTTCTTGGCAGCAGTTGCCTCGTCCATCCGGACGCGGACGACGTCCCGAACACGCTGGAATCGCGTTCGACTCTTGCGGTCCCGCTCGTCCTTTTGCAGGGCGGTGAGCTCCTCCCACCACTCGCGGTAGCCGGGCGGTAAAGCACGCTGAACAGACTTGTCGCGGTCGATGCAGAAGAGCGCAACGGTGGCGACGAAATCATCGGCCTGCAGCTGGGTGGCACAGCCGACGGTGGTGAGCGTGTACTCGTCGACGTATGTCGGGCTGCCAGAGGTGATCGGGTTCTTGTTAGGAACTACCTTGCCTCCGTTCCAGCGGATGGTCAGCTTGCTGCGATGAAGACGACCGCCAGAAGGGATGGCGGTGAATTTGTAGGTCGAGTAGGCGTCGGCACGTTTGAGTGCATCGGACAGCATGACGCGAGGCGTCTTGCCGCCTCCGCCGCTCTTGGCTCGCGGCGGCAGATCACGCATGGTGATTATGACACCAGTGTCGGCGTCCTTGTCTTCGACCGGGCCCTCATTCAGCAAGTCGCCGAAGAAGCCGCCCTCGTCGTCGGAACCAGCCTCGGACTTGGCCTCGTCCTTTTGCTTGTCTTCGTCTTGAAAGTCTGGCTTCTTCTCCTTGTCTTTCTCTTTGGCGGCTTCGGAAGCCTTTGGCTTGTCAGCGCCAGATCCTGCAGCTGCATCCTCTGCGGGGCCGGAAGAATCGAGACCGGCGGCTGCCTCAATCTCGCGGCGTCGCTGCTGGCGCTTTTGTTCCTCTTGCTCCTCGGCAGCCTTGAGTTGCTTCTCGATCTCCTCGCGCTGCCGAAGCACTTGGCGGAAGCCGTCTGTGGCGGTCTTTTGGTCGAAGTAGGCGCCACGTTCGCACTCGCGCATAAGGTCCTTTGTGCGGCCGAGGACGCGTTCGAGCCTGGCCTCCTCCTGCTTCATGTGTGCGTCGCCATCCTTGCCAAGCTCCTTCTTCCATTTCGACTTTTCTTGGTCGATTCGGATCTGCATGGCTCGCAAGAGCGACCATGTCGCCGTCGGCTTTTCGAGCGTGTCGACCTGGTCTGACTCGAGGTCGTCGCTGAGCTGCAGAATGAGGCGCTCGCACGCCTTTTGCAACGCCGCGAGCTTCTCAGGGTCGATCTTCGCTGTGGTGGCTGCGGCGGTTGGTTTAGCCGACGTGGCAGGGTTGAGCTTGGATGTGGCATCGGACGGAAGAGCTGCGCCTGGCACGACCTTTCCTGAAGGAGCCTGCTCTGAGCGAGCAAAGTCGTTCTTGCCGAGGGCCTCGGAGCGGTGAAACTCGTAGCCTGCATCGAGCGGTGGTCTGCTATCGTCGTACTCTTCGTCCTCGCCGTCGTCGGCCTTGTCGTCAGCCGCTCCATTCGTGTCTTTGCCGCGGCGCTTCTTGGCAGCCTTTCCCTCTCCTGCACGGATTGCGTCTTCGAGAGACTCCTCGTCCAATGATTGGTAGAGATGCGACAGACACTCTTCTACGTCAGGAGTGGCGGCGTTGGCGAGCGCGTCCTCGGCTTGGGCGGAGGTGAAGCCGAGCTTGAGGAGGAGCTGGTAGGTGGTCAATGCTCTTGTCATGACCTTGTCTTGCGACTCTGCCCAGGCATTGGACGATGAGGCGCTGCTCGACGAAGAGCTGGCGTTGCTGACCGAGAGCTTTTGAAGATCTTTGGTCAAAGTGGCCATCGGAAGCGAGGTATGCGACGAGCCAACACTGACCGGGGTGGCGCTGCCGGAGACGGTTGTTGCACCTGAAGCGGTGGACACTGGCGTCGAAGCCGAGTCGACTGCGCTTGCTGAGCCCGTGGGGGCATCTACTGTTGCATCACCCTCTGCTCGAGCTTGGGAGCTGGACGACGGCTTGTGAAGCTCGGCGGCGATCTGAAGCACTTGGTCGCGCAGCTCGGGCTCCATCTCAAAGTTGGGCAGCGTCTTTGCAAAGCGACGGTCATACTCGATGGCTTTGTGCTGGCGGGACACCTCCTTCTCGACGCGGTCCTGGAGCTTTTCGACGAGGTTCTGGAGAGCCTGCTCCTCCTCCTTTTCGGGGTCGTAGAAGTCGGTGCCAGTTTGCTTGCCGTCGACAGCAGCAGTATTCGAGCCGGAAAGATTGTCGGCTAGGCTCTGATCGTTGGCCTTCTCGTAGTCGGCTGCAGCGGCCGAGGCAGCCTTTGCAGCGCTGGCGGCGGGCTTCTTGGCAGCTGGCGGTGGTGGGTCCTGCACCTTCTTGGGGGTCGAGGTGGTGGCATATCCGCGCTGAACGGTGCCCTTCAGCGTGGGCCTCTTCTTTCCCATCGTGACCAAGTGCGCGCTACGAAGGCGCGGACGAGTGCTTGGTCGATGGTGCTCGATGGTGTGCTGGAAGATGGGATCAGAGGAGCATGCACAGTCCGACGTCACACGAACATGCAACTCAGCCTGATCGGGGCTTGACTTTCTTCCTCAAAGTCACACGAAATTCACCGCATCGGCTCCACATCCTTCCTCGCACTCCAACACTGAAAAAATCGCAAAGATGTTACATCGCGAACGCGTAGGGCCTTCGTGGCCGACATCCGAGCCTTTGGCGTTGTGGCTCGAGCAGCAGGCGGCGCGAAGAGGAATGCCCGTCAGAGTTGCGCACTAAGGGTCTGCTTCAGCAGTCCGAGTCCTTCGCGACGATCCTTCACCCACCGACGCCACCAAACCCTCTACGAGCACCTCTTCGCTATGGCCGACGATCCGCATGCCGATGCGGACGGCTCTCCCACCAAAGAGCAGCCGTCGCAGCCCCCCGTTCTGCAGATTGTCAGATCCAACGCCTCCAATCTTCCACGCAACCTTCCCGTCAAGCGCTACGATGGAGACCCGCTCGGGCGCGTCGACGTCCAGCATGCGCTTCTCTGCCACCTTTTCTCCGATACTAGGAGAGTCTTCACCAATCCTCGTCCCGGTGATCGCTCGACCGCTTTAGCGAGCGGAGCAGGCTCAGCGGGTGTGCCTGCACCCGTCTATCCTTTTGGCATGTCGGCAGGCTGCGTGAGGCGCAGCGGCGAGACGGAGGAAGAGTACAATCAGTGGCAGGAGAAGAGGCAGCGCTATCTGCTCTGGAAGAAGAGGCTCGATCGCAAGCGCAAGCTCGAACGCAAGGCCGCTGCCGCTGCCGCCGCCGATACCGCAGACGACAACGCCAACGACGACGCAGATGCAAACAACGAGGAGAAGGACGAGCTTGCTGATGCCGGCAACGAGGATGATGCGGCTGAGCCCAAGGCCGATGAGGGCGACGATGACGAGGATCTTGGCGATCCCAACGAGCCGCTGGACGAGGACGAATTCCCGCAGCCAGGCGCCGCCAAGCTCACATTCAAGGAGCTCTACATCGAGTCGTTGCTCAACAGTAGCAAGTGCACCAAGTCGATGCGCGACAAGATCCTCGCCGACGAGGAGTACGCCGAGGACTTCGCCAAGGTCTGTCTGCTAGTCAACGTCGGCCGCATCAACACCACGCTCGCGTTCTATCCAGAGATGAAGACCGTCCTGCGCTCCTACCACCCGCTTCCGTCGCTGCAGAACAACGAGAACACGAGGCGCAACATGCAGGATGCACCGCGCATGAAGTCGCTCCTCAAGGGCGTGCTCATCGATACCGAGCGACCTGCGCCTCCCACCGCAGGCCCCTCGGCAGGCCAGCCCGTCAAGGCACAGAAGCCCAACGCGCTCAGTGAAGAGGCGCCGTCGGACTTTAAAGAGGTCATCAAGCGCTTCCGTGCCGGCACTGTGCCTCCCACGAGTGTGGTCACGCTCATCTTTTTGCTCTCGCTGCACGCCAACGAGCTCACGGACATGCACTTTCCCGTGCCGCACGACTCGCACTCGCTCTTCTACCCGCACGCCGACCACCCGCTTCCCTCCAAGCAGCGCGCAGAGGCGTTCCTCTGGCTTCTGTATCACTACCTCGAAGGCCCCGCGACGCGGCCGCCGGGCGAGCTGCCCAACCCGTTCAACGACGACACCTCGCTCAACGCCGCTACGGACGCGGCGGATGCATACGCGAACCTGCTCACGGACGAGGAGCGCAAGAAGCGCGCCAACCAGCCGTGGAAGGGCATCGCGAATCCGGCGTGGAAGAAGTGGAAGCAGGCGCAGGAGCTCGATGGCGCTGCGGACGACAAGGTCAAGAAGGAAAACGGCGACGCGGGTGGCGACGATAACAAGGAGCCGCCCGTGTATCTGCACCGACTGCTCGTGCCGACGCTGCAGACGGTGACGCCCGAGGAGGCGGCGCAGGAGAACGTCGATACCGAAGACGAGATCAAGTGGGGCAAACAGATGCAGTCGGAACGCGCGGCTTTCCTGTCCAAGTTCCAGGAAGAGGAAGCGGCCAAGAACGCCGCCTCGACCGGCTCACCCGCTCCCTCGACCGGGGGTGTCAAGAAGGGACATCGCATTGGTGGGGCCGCATCAGCAGCTGCTGATCGCACCTCTTCGGGCGACGCCGATACCTCTCGTCTCAAGCGTCGACACGGCGGTGCTGCAGGCGACGTATCCAAGCGATCCCGAATGGCGAGTCCGATCGACTTTGACGATTCGATCTCGGACGCCGAGGCTGGTAGTACTGCGATTGCAACGTCGGCGAACCCGCTCACGTCGGATCCGTACCTTAACGCTAACGTGGCGATCTCGGACCGGATCCGACCTGCGCTGTGGGATCTTGACCTGAGCGTGCCTCCGCAGCATCGCAATACGGAGTCGCTGCCGCAGCAGGCATGGGCGCGCATCCTGGAGCGTGCACAGCGCGGCGTGGGCGATGCGTGCTACGAGAGCGACGAAGACGACTTTGCCCTCGAAGAGGCTCAGGAACCGGAACGCAGTCGGGCTGAGATCTGCCGCATCCTCACCGGACTCCGCGGCGTGGTTAGGCACGATGTGTTCGAGACAGATAACCATGCGGTCAGGATCAAGTACGGAGGGTACGAGCAGGAGTATACCGCGAATGGAGGAGCGTTGCTGCCGTATGCGAAGGAGTTCGAGACCAGGAGCAACAGGGTCGATCTGTACTCGAACAGCACCCCTGTCACCGGTAGGAGGTATGACGGTGACGACGCAGCGAGGAGAAATGACGACGTGGATGATATCGAAGAGGCTCTGCTGGGCGGCGACGCTGAGCCGCGCAGGAGGAGTGTCGCACGCAATGGATACTCGCCTGTCCGAGCGTAGGTCTCTCACGCAATGTCAATCTTCACGAGTGTTCTCAGGTGATCATCCGTGCGTGCGTGAGACAATGTTATTGAGATTCGTACAAATACAAGTGAGGTCGGGACATGCTGTGTGAGTGTGAGGAGGGTCTACTTGGCGGATTTCTTCTTCTTCTTCTTGGCGGGCGATGAAGATGCGCTGTCCGTCTCTTTCGCGGCGGACTTGGGAGTCTTGGGCTTGTCGTAGCCCTCAAAGGGGTCCATTGCTGGGCGCTTCTTCTTTCTCGCTGGTGTCGTCTTCGCCTCCTCCGCTGCGCTCTCCTTCTCTGCCTCCTTCGATTCCTGCTTCTTGTCGGGCTTAGCGGGGGACGCATCATCGTCGAACTTAGTGTGCTTTCCTGGCGTTGACCCAGGCTCACCGGCCAGTGCGGCCCTGATGAACCTTCCTGCCGCGCTCTTGTCGACCCTTGATCCCTTCTGTTCTTCCTTGGGCTCCTTCTCGTCGTCCTGCACGCGCTTGATCTTGCCAAAGTAGCTCTTCACGCGCTCGAGCTCCTGCATAACAGGGTGATTCGTCGGGTCGACGCCCTTTGTCTTGAGCAAAATCCACACGAGGTCCATGAGCACGTACGCCACCGATACCTGCATGCGCGCAGCATCTAGCCTCCCGTTCATTTCATCCTCTCCCTTCTCCGCCGCGTCCGGCTGTGTCGAGGCGCTCGCGGAGCTGTTGGCCTGAAGCGCGGTGTTGAGTGCCTCGTAGTTGTGCGCCAGTAGCGGCTGAAGAATCGTCGATAGCTCGGTGAAAGATGCGCTGAGCGCCTGCAGCGTAGGCAGCGGACTTTGCCGCAATGATGACATGGCGGCGTTGCACGAGGTCAAAGCGTCGAGGTTAAGCGTTGCCTTTGTGACGTGGCGAGAAGAACAAAGGGAACCGGTGGCAGTGGATGGTGCAGTGAAATTTTGGAAAGCCGAGGGAAAAAGCTCCAAGCCAAAAAGTTCCGAGTGCCGACGAAAAAAACGCGTCTCGCCCGAGTGCTGCAAAAGGCCGACCTAGACTCCGACGCAGAGCCATGCAGCCGAAGCTGTCACACCCTAATCCAAAAGCGCCGCGCTCAAATCACACCTTCCCTTTGTTGTCGGAAGCAAAAGCGGCGTCAATCTCGAGCCGGTTGAGCTTCAAACGCGTCCGCTTCATCCGCATCGGTGCGGAGACGGTGGACAAGGTTCATGTGATGCGGAAAGCGTTCTCACGGTGGTGGGAAGACAAAGGGGACCAGACAAAGGGATTTGCCGACGCACAGTTGACAGGCAGACCGTTCAGGTGCTGCAGAAGACCTCGTCTGTGCAGCTGAGACGCCGAGCCGTTTCTGCTTCCCTTTGTTCCTCCGCACTTCGTTTGCAGAAGCGGACGATGCTTGAGCTGAACGGTCGATGCGATGATGTGCAGCTTGAGGCGTGAGAACAAAGGGGCTGGCACGAACCCACTTTGCTCATTTCGCAGCTCTGCCCGCAGCCCTGAGACACTAGCGTTACCGTGCAGCCGCACCAAATCTAGGAACAAAGGGAAGTATCTGAGCCGAAGAGGCCCGAGCATGGTCGGCCCTTTGTTCTTTCTCCCCGAGCATGAAGTTCAGGTGCGGAAGTGCGTCCTCCGTTTCAGCCACTGCCGCGAAATCGCATTGTGATGAACGAGAACAGAACGACTGAGATTTCCAAGAAAACAAGCGAAGCGAGAGAATGTACAGTGCGGGCTCAGCCAAAGGCGGCAGAAAGGCTGTTGCTGGTGAGCGACTCCCGTCGGATGGAAGGCATCGGCGCGCGTCCGAGCGCATCGTAAGGCGGGTAGAGCTGTGTCGGGACGCCCGTGGTCTGTGCACCTGAAAGCGTGTGCGGAGCAGCAGTGAAGCTCGTGAGTCGAAGGGCGCTCTCCGCAGGTGCGGACGAAAGTCTGCTGGTTTGCATCGCCAGTGCGAGGGAACCGCCTTCGTCTGTGGCAAAAAAAGAAAACAAAGTGGAAAAACGGTCAGAGCGCTGCGTGTGGCAAGATGCTGCGAAAGGAGCTACGTACCTGCGGAGTCTGCCTTCTGAGAACGCTTAGGCAGCGCTTTGACCTTCCTCGTCGCAGCCGCTTGGAGTGTAGGGCTGAGTAGCGCCTCGTGTGGCGCCTGGAATGGATCGTACTGCAACAGCGAGATGTTGCTGCCGAAGGAGCTGAAGCTCGTGTCCGCCGTCGAGCACATGCTGAGCTCGGGAGTCGAGTCGTGCTCGGACTGAATGTCGCTCTCTACCGAAGGCGTCTTGCTGATCCTGCGAGTAGCCCTCTTCGGCCTCGGAGGTGGTACTGTCTTGCGAACGGGGGCGCGGTTGGCTGCTGTCGTTACTGCGCGTGGCTGTCCGGCCTTGAGAGGCTTCTTGCTGTTGGCGACGATGTCGTACACCCAGTCGCCCACCTTCTCCTTGACGCCGTACTTGAGCCAGCTGATCATGCTTGTCCAGTCGTCTTCAAACTCCTTCTTGTCCGCGTCAGTGAGCCGTCCAAGATTGTCGCGAAGCACGTCGTCCACGCTGTGAACAAGGGTGGCGGGGGATCGCTCGTGATGGGAGCTCATGTTGCAGGCGTCCATCTTGGTTTGCATCAGCAAGCTCATTCGTTGGCGATCGTTGCGGGCGAACTTGCGTAGGATGCTGGACCAGCCAGAGCGTCGGCGTGCGTTGATGAACCAGAGCGTCAGCTGGTTGAGTTGCAGATCGTTGCCTCGCTCCTCGGATTTCTGGCGCTGGGCGGCGGAAGCGTTGGTGGCTTCGACGAGAGACTCCTTGTCTCCTTGCGAAGGATAGGGATTGTCGAGATGTTCGAGGAAGTGCTTGCGCATGTGGTAGGATGGTAGGCTCTCGCTGAGGTCCGAAGGCTTGGCTTGATCTAGAGTCTTGCTTTCCTTGCCTGTGATTCGGATGGCTTGATCGTTCAACTCGCAATCGAGCTGACAGTACGCCTCCTCTAGTCTGAGCCTCATACCAGAGATTACTCGTATCCTTTGTGCAGCGTGCCGAAGCTGACCGACTGAAAGTTCGTCCAACATTCCGAGATCTCTGCCTTTGCTGAGTGCTTGGGGCAGCCGAGCTAGCTTCAAGGCCGATGAGATGAGTTTTTCATCATCCGCTAGAAGTCCCTCTTCTACTTCCTGTAGAACGGCGAATAGGTCGGAAAGAGACGAAGATGGAGAGCTCATCATCGAATGGACGTGGATGAAGAGATGCCGGGGGGATGATGGTAGGAAAGTGAATGTTGAGTTTTGAGCGCCAAAGCTCCTTTGCTCAGGAATCTCTCCTCAAGCCAAATTCAGCAAATTACGCAGTCTGCGCGTCAGTCTTTAAGCACGTCCTCCTCCCTTGACCCTTGTTGCCTCTCTACATCCTCTTCCACCCTTTTCTCAACATGAGCGATCAGAAATATCTTATTCGGGTATTGGAGCTCGTATCCCAGCTCAAAGAAAGCTTGCCGAAGGCGTCTTTCCCTGTGTCGCAGTCAGTCCCAACCGAAAGGGCAACACCACTTCATCTCTCGATGCCCAGAGAAGATCAATGCTTCGCATCTCTGTCAGCATACGACCTGACGCTCGATTGCAAGGTGGCACTAGTATCCCTCTATTCAAAGCAGGTCAGAGACCTCAGCAGAGCCTATCAAGAGAAGCATGCCGAAGGCGTCGAAGGTCTTCAAAAGATGGGACAAAGTGACAAGAGCTTTCTCGATGCTTTTCGAGTTTCTCTGGAACGCAGGTTTCCGCACCATTGCGAGCAAATGTGGGAAATCAGCCTGGGAGAAGTGCAACTGTACTGTCGGGGTGGTACACAAGAAAGACAAGCCTCAAAGGATGATGTCCGCTCCTTGGAAGCTGTCGACAAAGACTACAAGGCCAATCGAGGACACGATTCCGACGCGGTGCGAATCCTGGAGAAAGCCTTCCAGCACACGCCCAACATCACGCAAGCCGAAAAGTATCGACTGGCGGAAGTCACCGGCCTCCAGCCCAAGCAAGTGACCATCTGGGTGAGTTTCTTCTTTTCTATCGACGCGTCTCGATATTTCGCGCCATTGCAGCACACGCAAACCCGACCCAACGGCGATGAAGGACAAATGCCAAGTGTTACGATCGGTGTGGTTATGACATACATACGGCCACACTAGCATGACTTCCAACACAAAGCTGAGCCACGGGAAAGATGCCAGCAGTGGCACATTCGATGTACTCGAGCAGGAGCGCGAGCTGACCGTTCCAAAATTTCCCTTTGTTCTGCTTTCCCTTTGTTCTAGTTCCAAAACCGGCGCAACCGCAAAGGGAGGAAGGGCGCTAAGTCTGCCAAAAACTCCCACGCTCGAGTCACTGCACGGGCCCAATCGCCCAACGACTGCCTCTCCCCTCCTCGCGACTTTACGCTCAACGAGAAGAAGCGCAAGTCGTACGGCGCGCTGGGCGTCGCGTCTTCGTCCAGCTCGGACTCGGACAGCGATGAAGGCTTGGGCTTTCCCAAGAAGCCGCGTCTTCCACGCGCACTGTCTGGTCTGAGCGACGCGTCGACCTCATCGAGCGCACACGCGTCGTTCACGGCATGGAGCTCGCCGTCGTCGCGATCGACGTCGTCGTCATCTGTATCCAGCAGCCCGAGCGACTACTTCGACAGCCCGGGCAAGGCGCATAACGTGTTCCGGCTGCTCAACCCGCTCAAGTACGATGCGCGCGCCAAGCAGGACATGCCCGCCGTCACCATGGCGACGCCATCGCTCGTGCCGTACCAGCGCGCCGAGGACCGATCGCCCTTCAGCAGCGATGCAGCCAACGGCGGCGTGTATGGCGGCGCCCAGAGGCTGCAATTTGCCCGTGAGGCGATGCAGCACGAGGCCGACTTTGGCGGGCTGCAGTTCGATGCCGATGCGATGGGCAAGGACCTGTGCGAGAGCGTCCAGAGGGTGCTCGAGATGAACTTTAGCTCGTTCGCGGACAGGAGCGTGTCCGACAGCTCGTGGGGATCGGTGATGCAGGGCGCGACGGATGACGACGGATGGGTCGACGATGACGAGCCCAGCGTCGGCGCTGCTCCTGTGCCAATCAGCGCTGGGAACAACGTGCTGCGTCAGCAAGAGACTGCACTTGTGTACTCCCAGCCCACGCACGGCGACACGCACTTCAGCAACGTGGCAGTCACAACGGCTCCAGTCCACCCCGCAGCTGCGAGTGCGGCACCCTGGACAACTCAGGCTGGCGCTGCTTCCAACAGCAGCGTGAGCAGCGGCAGTGCGCCCTCGGGCTCGAACGACGAGCCGATCCTCCACCACTTCTTCGAGCCGGCCACGCACGCTCCCGCACCGCCCTCCTGCTCGCCGTACCAGCAAACCTCACCGCAGCAACCCATCCCGACCGCCAGCACGACGCCCGTCGCCAATAACAACGCATTCCTCGACTTTGAAGTCGAGATGGCCGACCTCGACGACTTGCTCAGCTCGTTCGTCCAACCCGCCGTCCCCGCTCCCGCTTCCGCCGCCGAGGTGGGTGCTGGCGTGCAGGTGGCGCAGCAACCCGCCGAGTTCTACCTCAACTTCGATCTCTCGCCGGACATGTTCCGCGCAGCATGAGCTGGTCCTTCTTCGCGCCAGTCCTCAGCCCTTCTGTCTTCGCCGTGTTTCCATTCTCGTGTCCGCTCCAGTGCCGTTTCGTAGTCCCAATAGTTTTCTTCAATGTGCTCAGTCTCGCTTTGTTCCAGTCCCGTCGCTCGCAATGTCCACGATACCTGTTCTGTCAGTCCACAGTCTGCTCGCAGTGGGGAGCTGAAAATGTGTATGCGATGAAGATGAGTTTAGAGAAGAGGCTGGTGACCGTTTGCCTCTTCTTCTACCGGCGCGGTGGCCCACGCCTGTTGTGCCGCCTTGGCGCTCTTCTGACGTTCTTCCAGCTGAGTTGCGGACATGAAGGCGTTTGCGAGGGGGAAGGTCTTACGCGCCTCCGCGTCGAATTCTGCCGTGCTGTCAGGAGCGATCGTCGCGAGCAATTCTCTAGCCACTGTCGTGGTCTTGAGTGCACGGTTGAGCGCCCGAGGCTGTGTGGCAGGTTGGATGGTCTTGGGTAGGGAGATGAGGATCTGGACTGCTTCGTCGGTGCGGTCGAGCGCGAGCGCAGCACGTGCATTACCCAAAACCTGTTCCGGCGTCTCACTCCCCCCCTGCAGCGCTTCTGTAAACACGACCGACGCTGGCTTATCCGCCGGCACCACCGACTCCAGCGCAGATGCAATGACACTTCCAATCGGCTTGGGTGCAGCAGCCAGGTCCGGCAGCCGCGTCTTAAGACGCACCACCATATGCACGAGCTCCGGATGCGCGGGATGCAGCTTGTGCAGCGCAACCAACGCGCGTGTCGCCAGCAACCAGTTCTTCTGTCGAAGCGCCACCTCAAACGCCCCCATCCACGTCTCTTCGCTTTGGGACGCATTGGCTTGCAGGAATCGCAGCCACTTAGCTGCCTGTTCCAACGGCGCCTCCTGCACGCTCTTAAACAGCTCAAGCCCCTTCGGATCCGGATCGGGCTTAGGTCCATCATCGTCCACCGCCTCGCCGTTCGCCGCAGCTTCTTCGGCCTTCTTCTTCTTGTCCGCCGCTTCCTGCTCCGCCTTTGCGGCGCGCTTGGCTTCTGCCTGCCTCGCCTTCTTGATCGCCTTCTTCTTCTCGGCCTCGCTCAACCCCACGAGCGCCGGATCCTCCTCGTTTGCGTTCGTCTCGACAAACGCCGGTGTCTCCGGCTTGTCGTGCAGCGTAGTGTAGATGCCCAGCGCCACGGAGGCCGCACGAACAAACGCAGGGTGCGAGCGCAACCCGTCCTCAAAGCGCACCAGGTTCACGTAGGAGCGCAGCGTCATCTTGCGCATGCAGTACGAGTGGAAGTCGAGCTGGTCGTCCCAGAACTCTTGGAACGTGCGCTCGAGCTGGCCCAGCCGCTTGAGCGCCATTGCGAGGTTACCTGTGCGCAGGAAGGCTTCAGCCTCTTCAGCGAGGTACCACAGCGCTTGCATCTCGTTGAGGTCGTACGTGGGACTGGGCGCATCGGGTTTGGTGAAGAGACCGACGATGCGCTCGGCCTCGACAGTGTCGTTGGTGCGCAGCAGGTACTTGGCCGCCTTGGAGTTGAGGAAGCGGTCCTGGCCGTCGAGCAGGCGTGCGTCGGTCATGGCGGCCGAGGCGCCCAGCAGGTCGCCGGCGCGCTTGAGCACGCGCGCGCGCACCATGTGCAGCTCGGGCAGCGTCGACGAGTGCGCGATGGCGGAATCGATGTAGTGCAGCGCACGCGCCGAGTCGCCCGTGAGCGAGTAGTGCTGCGCGAGGTAGTAGAGCGCCCACAGATAGGATGTCGGCGGGTCGGTGCCGTCGGCAGGCGCGCTGGACGCAGGCGCCCACTCGAGACGCAGCGTCTCGACAATCTGCTCGAGCGCAGCCTGCTTGACCGAGTCCTGGTAGAGCGACTTGAGGTCCGAGAAGAGCGAGGGCACCCCCTTGACGAGCGCCGACTTGACATACGCCGTCGCCTGCGTGGTGAACTCGTCGCCCGAGGCGTAGATGAGCGCCAGACGCTTGGCGGCCGTCGACTTGGGGTGATCCGCCTGCAAGCCACGGAAGGCTTCGACCGCTTGCGCCTGGTCTGCTGTCTCTGCAGTGATGCCAAGCAAGCTCAGCAGGCCGGCAAAGTATCGCTTGTTCTCTGGGTTGGAAGCGATGAGCTGCCTCCAGATCGACTCGGCGGCGTCCTTATCGCCAAGTCCGGCGTGGCAGCGTGCCTTGGCCTCCATCTTGCCCTTGAGATCGACGATGCGCGGCGAACAGGCCTCGATGAGATCGAGCGACTCCTGGAACTTGGCCTGCTCCTCGAGGATGCTGGCGTGGTAGAGGAGCACCTCGCCGTGCTCGTAGTTCCTGTCGGGGATGTCGCGCATGACGTTCTCGTAGCCCTCGAGCACGCGCACTGCGGCGTCGAGCGAGCCTGCGAGGTGATGTGCGACGGCAAGGCCGATCCAGTTGATGCGGAGGTGGGGCTGCATGCGCAGCAGCGTGAGGCGGTTCTCGACCATGGGCGGGTAGTTTCGGAGCTGGAGCTGGAGGAAGGCCGACTCGCGGAGGAGGTTGATGTTGCCGCCGCCCTCGATGCGGAGTGCCTGGGTGTAGCACTTGAGCGCCTCTTCGAAGTTCTTGTCCTGGCGGTGCAAGATGCCGAGAGCGTGCCAGCAGATGAACGAGGTGAGGTCGAAGCGGACGCCCTTTTTGGCGAGCTCGATGCCCTCCTCGCGGCGGTTGGTGGAGCCGAGGAGGAGGCCCTTCATGGCTACGGTCTCGCCATGTTCTGGGAACTTTTTGAGGATGGTGTCTGCGGTCTTGAGGCCGAGCTTGTACTTTTTCGTCTCGTACTCCTGAATGAGCCGCTGGAAGAGCGCGCGCTCCTTGGTGGGGAGCGCTGCTCGCTTCGGCGGCATGGTGGGCGGATTATGTAGGGAGAGAGAGGGAGAGACACTGGAAGGTGCGAAGAGGGTGTTGGTGTGGAGAGAGAGAGAGAGGACGGAAGCTTGAAGCCTGTCGGAGATTTGGACGACACTGCTGTGCGCCGTGACAGAAGCGGGCCGAGTTGGATTCGGTTGGATTTGCTGCTCGGCGCTGTTGTGGATCTTCCAATTTCCAAGAAGATCCGGCTTCTCAGCGCAGCAGCAGAGCAGCAGCAGCCAGGCAGCTTCCCTGTTGTGATCGCCTTTTTCGGATGCCGGAATCGGGTAGCTACGTCGATCTTACACCCAGCAACTCCCCCGACACCTCCACGCGGGGCGTTGGTCGGCTCGGGGTCCAGCGGGCCACACCTGCCCGTGTGCCTGAGCCACTCGACCCTGCCTTTCACCTCCCGCCTTCCACCATCCATCGCCGCTGTCGCTCGCTCGTCCGTCTGTCCATGCATTCATCCGGCAAAAGGGGCGCCGCATAATCACCCTTGACAGCGTCTCTCCAAGATAGCCGACCTCAACCCGGCTGCAGCTGCGCAAGCTGAGCCGCCACTCCCCACTCCGCACTACAACGGCTACAACGACCTCCCCGCGTCTCTGTCCACGACTTCCTCGTCGAGCACCTACAAGAGCCGGCAGAGGGCGCATATTGCCGATCCAATCGTAGCATCCGGTGGTGCCCCATACGCACAGGCGAGCTCGATTCCTGCAGGACCTGTACGTCGCACAGCTGCTGCACCCGCACACACCAAGAACGTCTTTTCCGTCTCGACGCAGCGCTGGGCAAAGCGTCTCGCAGACATGGCCGCTCCATCAGCTCCAGCTGGCGCTGGTGCGAATGGTACTGGCGCACCACGAGAGGTTTCGATCGGCGTGGGCACTGTGTACGACTCGAATGCGTTTGGCTCGAATCCATACGCGCGAGTTGCGTCCGACGACGCAGCACCGGCGCCGTCGAGGTCGCACTACTTTTTATCGCGCGATGAGATCCTCAAGGGCGTCGCGAATCGGTTCGTGCACTCGAGTGCGTACCTCTGGTTCTACGCCGGCATGGCGCTCGCCTCGCTGCTCACCGTCATCATCAGCCTCACCTCAGACTGTCCCGGCACGCTATTCTACGGCCTCGAGCTGGCGATCAATCTGCTCCTCATCGCCGAAGTCGGCATCAGACTCGTAGCCTTTGGGAAGCAGTTCTGGAAAAGCACGTACAACGTGGTGGATCTTGGCCTCGTATTGCTGTGCGCGATCACGCTGTTGGTGATCTTCTTCCACCACGAGTGCTCGCCCTTCCGCCGCACACCGTCGTACCCGGACGACGACGGCGAACGAAGAGGAGGCAGGTCAGGAAAGGGCGAGGAGCTGCTCGATTCCATCCTGCTCATTGGACGAAACGTCGTACAGGCTCTTAGGCTGGTATCGATCGTTAGGAGGTCCGGAAGCAACGTCACCAGTCGACCCACGCGCATCGAGATCGGAAACAGACCCTACTCGCTCGACCTCGACCTCGAAGACGAAGGTGCAATGGCAAGAGATAGGATCAGGATAGGAGAGGAGGAACGTGCACCTCTCTTTGACGCCGACGATGACGAGCTCTAGCTTTCCTCTTTTCACCCTCCTGGCTCAGCGCAATTGCAGTTCAACTTTCGTATCGAACCCATCTCTTCTTCCACATCAGGCTTGGATCACAGGGAGGGAAAGATTACATTGTTCATTGGCTGTGGCATGTACAAGTGTGAGAGTTGTCTACGACTTTTCGCGCGGGAAGTGGTTGTGCTGATACGCGCCCGACCCACCCGCAACACTTTCGTAGCCCGGCGGACCGACGCTGCTCTGGTAGTCGTGGTACTGGCTTCCATCTCCGTACTGAGCGGCCGAGCTTCCTTCTCTCGCCGCACCGTCATTCGCGCCCGCCGACGAGGGGTGGTAGGAATGGTACTGCTGCGACTGCGACTGGTGATCGTAAGCCGACGAGGCATAATTGTCGTACCCAGCCTGTTCGTGCTGCTGGTGCGAGCCGTGCGCATTCGACGCCAGCCCAAATCCATCATCCACCGTACCCTGACGTCGATCCGCCGCCGATCCCGTATTGTCATAGACGATCTCTTGCGGCTCGGCTGTCTCGTGTTGCGGGATAGAAGGCAGGTCCCGTGGCCCACGCATGCGAGACCCACCGTCTTGGAAGCCAGATGAAGGCCCAAACGTGGCGCCCGAATATTCCGTGGGGTGACCGTAGTCGCCCGTGTGCTGACGACGTGCACCTGATTGGCTGAACTGACTGCCGCCCGGTACAGGCATGGCTGAGGGAACCACATTGCCGTACGAATCGTACTGTTTCTGCTGCTGGTGTTGCGAAGGGTACTGGCTATGCTGCGCGTAGTCGTTGGTGGGCGGCGGCGATGCGATCTGCGAGTACGAGCGAGGCGCTGGTGTGAGCGAAGAGCCATGGCCTTGGCTGTCGAGACCGTCGCGGTACGGCTGAGGGCCGACACCAGGCACGTAGGTAGGTTCGGTGTGAGTGGGCGACGTGATCGAAGCCTGCCTCTGCGCCTGAAGGTTGTGTGCACCGTAGCCAGCTGAGTTGTTGAGCATGGGCGGAGAGCTCGAAAAGTCCTCGGCGCGACTTGTTTGCGCCTGCCTTCTGCCGTAGCCCTGGCCGACGCCATTGATGACGGATCCACTGGCGGCGAGACCGGCGCCCGCTGCACCGGCACGAGCGATGTTGCTGTTGGTCGAGTAGGCCAGGCCGGGCTGGTGCTGGCTGGCTCCATTGTGGTAGGCGCCGTCGTCGTAGTCGTTCTTGAGCGGCACCTCGTGCTCGGTCTCGTACTCGGCAAACTTGGGCAGATCGTCGCGCCTGTTCCTGTCGAGCGTCGCCTGCCTGCGCTTCCTGTCCGCTTCAGCGTCGAGCGCATCCATGCGCATCTGCTCGGCGTAGCGGTCCTGCATGGGCGCGGCGGGTCTGGCTCCGTAGGTGTCGGGAGGCAGGTGCGAGTCCTTGACGCGGTTGCGCTTCCTCCTGCTGCAGATGCCGCAGCTGAAGGCGCATCCGGCAAGGAACATGAGGATCCAAGCTGCAAGGGTCATCCAGATGGCCATGCCGAGCTCTGCGGATGCGCCATTGATCGAGTTGATGCGCTTCTTTGCAATGATGAAGAGGGCAAGGTCGAGGCCAAAGGCGACGAGGGTGATGAAAGCGCCGATGCCGGTGACAAAGGTGCCGAAGCAGTTGGTCGAGAGCTCACGGCAGTGCGAGATGAGGCCGAGCAGCACCGAGACGGCAGCGAAGGCGAGTGCGATGGGGTGAAGGATGAGTGTGTAGGTGAGGCCCTTAATGACGGCGGTGGTGTATCTGCCGGAGATGACTTCAATACCGAGGAGCTGGTTGGGGTCGAACGAGTAGCCGAGCATAGAGTTGCTGCAGGTGTCGCCGATGCAGTAGCCAAGCGTGCCGAAACGAGCCACCTGGCCATTCTGGGAGCCGCGTCCGCCGATGGTGGCTTCGAGGAAGTAGATGGACTTGATGATGGGGGTGGAGATGGTGACGAGGCCAAGCAGGATAGCTGCGACGAGCGTCAGGAGCGTTCCTGGCGTAGCCGGGCGGATCATGGTGGCGGCGTCTGTCCGTTGGACGAACTCAAAAGCTGCTTGTTCCGAGTATCGAAGCAGTCGAGGTTGCAAAGGAACACCTTGGTGGCCTTGTGTTGGAAGGTGGGCGTCTCGGAGCGGCGAGCGACCGTGGAAGCTTTTGGCAGACGGATGATGCCAAGCTTGGGGATGGTGGCAAAGACGAAGGAATGACGCTCTCACTTGGCACTCGCCAAGGAGGGTGTGGGCGTATGTGGGGTGCGAAGGACGGGCGTGCAGCAGGCAGGGTTTGGAGCGGTGGCCCGAGATGATGCACGGCTGCCGTTGTGCACAAAATTGACAGCCTGCACGGGTCTTGGCGAGGCTGCCGAGAAATCTCACTTTTGCCCGTGAGCAGAGAGCATCATAGCCAGGGCAGGATAGGGGCCACCGGCCACCGCACAACCAACTCCACACACCCAGCCCGAGTCGAAGGGCCAAATGAATTTCAGCGAGTGGCACAGGGCGAAGAACAGGCACGACGGACAGGGCGCGTGCCGTCTCCTGGCTGAAATGCTGTGCAGCTGCATGAGTGCGGTGGGCGCGCCTGGCTACACTGCACCGCCTTGAAATCGCTCAAAATCCTTCGCTCCGGGGCAGAGCCAGGCACGACCGAGCAAAGACGCGTAGAGTTGAACGTGGTTCAAAAAATAAGTCGAACAGTATTAGAGGTCTAACACATTTGACTTTTGTCGTCTCCAACTCCACTTATCCACGCTCCAAGCCAAGAGCAGCGCACAGCCTCGAACTGCCCGCAAGATGACCGCCGAATTTCAAGTTCCGCGGCCACGGACGAGACAGATACAGGGCTGATGGCCAGCCCTTTCTTCGCCTGGAGAGCTTCGAGTTGCCGCGTGGTGCGGCTGCTGGCTGCGATGGCCTGGTCCCCACTCTGAGCCTGGCCCTGCAAATCGCAGCCGTCACGGTGCCTCCTCCGCGTCTGTCGGTGCGCGCGTGTGCCCTCAAGTGATGGCCCCTGCCCTGTGGGTCCTGGCTCGCTTGCCCGTCCTGTCGACCGACGCTGAGCCGTCGACCCTTTCCTTCCTTGGCTGTGCGGACCGCCGCTCAGCCTGCAGCGCCGTCTCCACTTGGAGCTGCACATTGCTTGAGATCGGCTACCTTCCGTCCGTCCGCTTACTCTTCTTGCTCCCACCGATCGGATCAGCTCCGCGCTCCTCCCATCCATCCACCCACCCACCTCTTCGGCCCTTCCGACTCTGCAACCACCTCCTCCAGACCCACCCCACAGCTCGGAATCGCCGCTGAGCACACGCTACCATGGCGCGTTTCGACGACCACATGCCCACGCGGCCCGTCGACCGCGACAAGGCCGAGTCCGAGCTCTCGATCCACATCAAAAAGGCTACCAGCAACGAAGAGACCGCTCCCAAGCAGAAGCATGTCCGCAAGTGCATCGTCTACACCTGGGATTACCGCACCTCCCAATCCATCTGGACCGGCCTCCGTGTTCAGCCCATCCTCAGCGATGAGGTCCAGACCTTCAAGGCGCTCATCCTCGTCCACAAGGTCCTCCAGGAGGGTCACCAGGTCGTTCTTAAGGAAGCCCAGGCTCAGATCGGCTGGTTCGAGACTTGCGCTCGCACCGTGGGTGCCGATAGCATGCGCGGCTACGGAGCCCTCATCCGCGCCTACGTCAACTTCATCCTCGCCAAGCTCCGCTTCCACCGCCACCACAAGGAGTTCAACGGCCTCTTCGAGTACGAAGAGTACATCTCGCTCAAGAACATCGACAACCCCGACGAGGGCTATGAGACCATCATGGATCTCATGAACCTCCAGGACCAGATCGACCAGTTCCAGAAGCTCGTCTTTGCCCACTTCCGCGGCTCCGCCAACAACGAGTGCCGCATCTCCGCCCTCGTTCCCCTCGTCAAGGAGAGCTACGGCATTTACAAGTTCCTCACATCCATGCTTCGCGCCATGCACCGTCGCACCGACGCCAGCGACGCACTCCAGCCCCTCCGCGAGCGCTACGACTCGCAGCACCATGCACTCCGCAAATTCTACTACGAGTGCGCCAACCTCAAGTACCTTACCTCCCTCATCAACGTCCCCAAGCTCAACCACGAACCTCCCAATCTTTTCGAACTCCCCGAAGAGGGCCCTTACCTCCCGCCTCGACAGACGCCCAAGGCGCCAACCCCAGACCCAGGCCCGTCACAGGCAGAGATCGACGAGCAGGCGCGCCTGCTCAAGCAGTATGAAGACAAGCAGGCCTCGCTCAAGGCGCAGGAGGAAGCAGAGAGGCAACGACAAGCCGACCTCGCTGCAAAGCAGCAGCGCGACTTTGAGGAACAGCAGCGTCAGCAGGCCGAACAGCAGCGTCTCGCACAAGAACAGCTCATGCGGGCACAGATGGACCAGATGCAGGGCGGTCGTCTCGCCGAGCTCGAGCGCGAGGTCTTAGCCATGCGCGGACAGTACGAGCGAGACCAGCTCATGCTCGAGCAGTACGACCGACGAGTCAAGGCTCTCGAGACCGAGCTCGCCAACATCGGCCAGAACTTTGGCGCCCAGATGCAGGGCAAGGACGACCTCATCAAGCAGCTCCAGGATCAGGTCACCCTCTGGCGAAACAAGTACGAGGCTCTCGCCAAGCTTTACTCTCAGCTGCGTACCGAGCACCTTGAGATGCTCGGCAAGTACAAGCAGATGCAGATCAAGGCTGGAAGCGCACAGGAGGCCGTCGACAAGATGGAGCGCATGGAGCGCGACGTCAAGGCCAAGAACCTTGAACTCGCCGACATGATCCGTGAGCGCGACCGCGCCCGTTTCGACCTCGACCGCATCAAGGCCAGCCAGAAGGAGGAGTTCGACCGACTCAAGCGCGACCTCATGTTTGCCAACGAGCGTGCAGAGGATGCGACGCGCGCCAAGAGCTCCGAGCTTTCCGGTATGATGTCCACGCTCAACCGCCAGATCGCCGAGCTCGAAGACTCGCTGCGCGAGAAGCGCATGGAGCTCGACGCCCGCGACGCCGAGCTGGCGCGCATCCGCGACGAGAAGGACGCCGAGCTCGCCATCATGCAGGAGGGCATGGACGCCACCATCAAGCAGCTCACCGACATGCAGCTCAACCAAGGCGAGAGCGACCAGGCGGTCAATGCACAGATCGACACGCTCATCCTCGACAACTCCAAGAAGCTCAACGCCATCATCGACTCCATCCTCCAGGCGTGCGTCGACAAGGTGGACGACGCGCTCTACGAGCTCGAGTCGCCCTCGGCCTCGGGCAACACCACCGCCACGCCCGAGTACGTGCTCTCGATGATCGAAAAGGGCACCACCTCCACCAACGAGTTTGCGACCGTCTTTTCGCTCTACCTCTCCGGCGAGGTGGGCGGCGAGCACGTCGAGGTCATCAAGCGCGCCAACCAGCTCGCCCAGACCATCAGCGACACGCTCACCAGCACCAAGGGCATCACAAGATTGGCGCAGAACGACGACGCCGCCGACAAGCTTATTGGCACCGGTCGCGAGACGGGCAACGTGCTACTGCGATTCTTCAGCAACCTGCAGTCGTACCGTCTGGCCGGCGTCGCACCTGCCCAGCGCCGCGACGTGGTGGCACGCCAGAATCTGGAGGCGCGCGCCGCGTTCGGTAACCTCAACAGCGTGGTCGAGACCATGGTCAAGGCGGGCAACACCATGCTCGCCAACGCCAACGGCGATATCGGCGACATTGTGGAGCGCGAAATGATGAACGCTGCGAGTGCCATCGATGCCGCGACGGCCAAGCTGCAGGCGCTGCTGTCGAGGCCGAGGGACCACAACAAGTACTCGGCGGTGGATCTGCAGGTGCACGACGCCATCCTCGAGGCTTCGCTCGCCATCACGCGTGCGATCGCCGGCCTCATCAAGGCGGCGACGGAGTCGCAACAGGAGATTGTGGCCAAGGGACGAGGCTCGTCGACCAACCAGCAGTTCTACAAGAAGAACAACCGCTGGACCGAGGGCCTCATCTCGGCGGCACGTGCGGTGGCGTTTGCGACGACCATGCTCATCGAGGCGGCCGACGGCGTCATCATGGGCACGCACTCGCTCGAGCAGCTCATCGTCGCATCCAACGAGGTGTCGGCTGCGACGGCGCAGGTGGTCGCCGCCTCGCGTGTCAAGGCTGAGTTCATGTCCAAGACGCAGGACCGGCTCGAGCGGGCGGCCAAGGCGGTCACGGACGCGTGCCGCGCGCTCGTCAAGCAGGTCAAGACCATCACCGACAGGCAGAGCAACGGCGCAGCCGACTTTGACTACTCGCAGATGGCCGTGCACGAGTTCAAGGTCAAGGAAATGGAGCAGCAGGTCGAAGTGCTCAAGCTCGAGAAGGAGCTTACCCAGGCACGCCGCGTGCTCGGTGCCATGCGCAGGGCAGGCTACCACGCGACCGAGGACGACTAGAGCGAGGCGTGGCTGGATTGATCGTTTTACTTTTCTGCCCGTAGCAATGCAATTGTGATACTACGAAGGTCTGTGCTGTGCGAGCGGGGTCGAGGGAGAGAGGTTGGATCTGCACATGCTGACTAAGCGATTGGCACTGCGAGAGACGCGTCTTGAGGTCGCTTGGGACTCTGTTGAGCGGCAGGCCAGCGAGGTGGGAATTTGTGATCGAAGGCCACGCCGCCTTCTCCACTTTGGCAGTTGGGCTCGAGGGCCGCGCCGCACAAGCCCGTTTGGCGAGCAGAGTGGAGTAGGCACTGGAACGCGATCTCCAAACCAACACTTGCTCACACCACCATAACCTTGGCCCTTTGCGTGTCCCCTCATCCACCACGCACACTACCCCGCCAACACACCAACAATCACACCTTAGCGACGGACTTTGATACAACCAGCGCAGCATGTCGGCCGCGGAGAAGAAGCAGGAGGCGGACTTTAGCGCGGATGTCGAGACGCTGATCCCCGAGGCGCAGTCGCTGGCGGCGTCGAACCAGCTGAGCGCTGCGCTCGAAAAGGTGTTTGCACTCGAGAAGAAGGCGCGCAATGCGGCGGACCTCAACTCGACAACGCGGCTGCTGCTGCTCGCGTGTCTGTTGGTGCGCAACACGCCCAGCCCACAACAGACCAACTGGGACCTGCTTGCCGAGACCGTCACGAGCCTGTCCAAGAAGCACGGCCAGCTCAAGATGGCCACGACGCGCATGGTGCAGCTCGTCATGTGCTTCGTCTACCCCGCTGTCGACCCCGAGGAAGAGCGCAGGAGGGAGCAGGAGGCCAAGGACGAGGAGATGAAGGACCTCGCAGCGGAAAAGGCGAAGAAGGAGCAGGAGAAGGCGGAAAAGAAGGAGAAGGAGGAGGGCAAGAAGGAGTCCAAGGAAGCCGTCGAGGCACGCAGGCGCCAGGAGGCGCAGGAGGAGCGTGAGCGCGAGAAGGTGGGCGCGCAGAACGCCAAGGTGCTCGAGCTCATGGATGCCGCCAAGCGCATAGGCGACACGGGCGTTACCGAGGAGACGCGCATGAAGATCGTCGAGCTGCTGCGCACCGTGACGGAGGGCAAGATCTTTGTCGAGGTGGAGCGTGCACGCATCACGCTGCTGCTGTCCAAGATGCTCTGCACCAAGGGCAAGGTGTCCGAGGCGGCGGATGCGCTGCAGGAGCTTGCGGTCGAGACGTTTGGCAGCATGGACCGCCGCGAAAAGGTCGAGTTCATCCTCGAGCAGATGCGGCTCAACTACGAGCGCAACGACCTTGCCAAGATGGCGATCGTGGCCAAGAAGATCAACACCAAGCTGTTTGACAACGCCAAGCACGCCGACCTCAAGCTGCGCTACTACGGCATGATGATCGAGTATGCGCTGTGCGAGGACAAGTTCCTGGACATCTGCAAGTACTACCGCGAGGTGCTTGCGACGCCGTCGGTGCAGGAGGACGAGGCGCGGCGCAAGGATACGCTGCGCAACGTGGTCGTCTTCCTTGCGCTGGCCAAGTACGACAACGAGCAGAGCGATCTCATGGCGCGCATTGAGGCGATGGAGGATCTGGACCAGGTTCCGGAGCACAAGAATCTGCTCAAGTGCTTCACGACGCCCGAGCTGATGCGATGGCCTGGGATCGAGACGCTGTATGGGCCCATGCTGCGCGAGACGGCGACGTTCAACGCTGCGACGCCGGCGGCCAAGACGGGCGCGGGTGCAGCGGCGGCGACGGTGCGCGATGGCAACCATCGGTGGGAGCAGCTGCACAAGCGCGTGGTGGAGCACAACATCCGCGTCATCTCGCGCTACTACACGCGCATCACGCTCGCACGCCTCGCACAGCTGCTCGACCTCTCGCCCGACCAGTCCGAACAGGCTCTTGCCGACCTCGTCAGCGGCGGCACGGTCTGGGCCAAGATGGACCGTCCGCGTGGACTGGTGACGTTCGAAAAGCGACGCACCAATGCCGACGTGCTCAACGCTTGGTCGGCCGACATGAGCAAGCTCATGGACACGGTCGAGAAGGTCACCCACCTCGTCGAGAAGGAGTGGGCGATCCACCGTGCCGGCATCCGGTCCTAGTCGTACAATGCAATCTTACAGCGTCGTTTTCAGAGTTTTCTCGGAGGAGGCGGCAGTGCGGCGATGTGCGACTCGGGTTCGCGTTGAACAGAGTGAGCCGGCCTGAGTGTGAGGGATTGCAAGCGTTTTATGAGCACGGGCGTGATAGGCACACACGAAGTCGCGTAGCTTGCACGGCTTCCATCACAGATCAGGCCACATCGGAAACTGCAGAGGGTCACACAGAGGCTTTGTGGGAGCTCCCAGCTGACACCGAGCTTGGATAGAGGCTTTGCGGTGTTCTGCATCAGCCTCTGTGTCAAGAGTCAGAGCTCTTGTACGAAGAAACACAGCTCATCTTTTTCCGTGGTGCACGGCCGATGCACCGTAGACGGCAAAGTCAAAGCGCGTCGACCCTCGGCAACCCCTGCCTGCGCTCGTTTGGGGGACTCTCACACAGCCTCGCACACTTTCGCACAACACCTTCGTACGGGCATGATGGATATTGACGACAACACAGCTGACGACAGAGGAGTGGATTGGATGCGCATGGCGTGGACGCTTAATGCACGACGAGGGAATCTGAACAACATGAGTGAGGAAAAAAGCGTGGGGTGAAAGGGGGAATGCATAAGTACCGAGTAAAGACCGTGGGTGCAGTTGGACCGTTGATGCTGCCTGCCGTAGCGCTGCAGGCAGGCTGCAAGGCAAACCAACCATGCGGAGCTAGCATCGCTTCACCCCGCCCTCATCCCGCACGCAATGCTGCACCAAGAGACAGCATGAGTGAGGGAAAGGTGACGGCAATGAGCGAGACAGATTGGGGAAAGAGAGAAACCTAGTGCTGATGGCGGAGAACAAGTGGAGATGGATGCTCTTGACTGAATGTGGATCTTGGGGGGAGACGGCATTGCGAAACGTCGCGCCTAGACAAGCAGGATCGAGCGCAGAGTGCTGCTGCGGGATGCGACGACACGCGTGCGCTTTCCGATGGCAGCCATGCGAAACCTGCTTGCTGCTTGGTTGTGTTGAGATGATCATGGTTGAGACACCTGTCTTTTCATTCCTCCGAAGCCCTCTCGCATATCCGCGAGGAAGTCGTGTGAGGGAAACCTCCCATGCCGCTGCGTGAGCATGAGCCATGATCAAAACCAAGCATTGCGCGACCGTCCGTGCCGCAAGAGAAGTCAAGATCCATTCGTGTGTCGTAAAGAGCGTGTGGGGTTGAGGAAGAGCAGGGTCGTGTGCGGGGCCTTGGTCCGCCAGATGTCATGGGACCGATTGACGCTGAAGCCTGTCGTGCAGCATTTTGTGGACGTGCACGTCAGCCATGCCACAGTGGCATGTTCCTCACCGGTCGTGCCTGCGCAAAAGACAATGGCACTGGTGGTAGCGCGGAGGAAGCGATCAACGACATCCGACGCCGCAGCCCGATGCGAGCTGCTCAGTAGTAGGGCTGGTCCTCGCGCTTAAGGGGGCGAGAGGAGCCGGCGAGGTTCTGAGCGGCCATGTAGGCCTTGTCGGCGGGGCGTGCGGTGCCGTGGGCAGCACGGGTGGTGTCCATGCCGTTGTTGACGGCGTCGTCACCCTCCTGAGGCAGGACCTTGCGGCGGGGCAGCTGTGCGGCGGCCTGCTGCTGGACAGCAGCCTGCTGCTTGACGTAAGGCTCGACCTTTGCGTCCTCGGAACGCTGCTGGATAGACCAGTCAAAGACGTAGTCGTACTGGAAGCCCTCGCGGACGAAGAGGTCGCGGAAGAGCTTGCGGAGGTACGAGTAGTCGGGCTTGTCGTCGAAGCGGAGCGATCGGCAGCAGTTGAGGTAGATGGCCATCTCGGAGGGGAAGCCGCGGCAGAGGAGCTCGGTGGGGGTGGTCATCTTCTTCTCCATGATGCGGTCGTACTTCTGCTTCTTGGTGGCGGCCTTGAGGCCCTGCCACGGGAGGGAGCCGCGGAGGAAGTACATGAGGACGTAGCCCAAGGACTCGAGGTCGTCACGTCGGGACTGCTCGACACCAAGGTGAGTGTTGATGGAGGTGTAGCGGGCGGTGCCGGTGAGGTTCTTGTTCTCTCTGTAGGGGATGTGGAGGTGGGTCTTGGGGTCGCGGTACTTCTTGGCGAGACCGAAGTCGATGACGTTGACCTGGTTGCCACGCTTACCGATACCCATGAGGAAGTTGTCGGGCTTGATGTCGCGGTGGATGAAGTTTCGCGAGTGAATGTACTCGATTCGCGAGATCTGTAAAGGTTGGAAAGGGGGCGAGTGAGGAGAGGGAAAACGTCAGTCTTTGTGCCATGAGCAAGGGCGATGCGGGAGGGAGGGAGGTAAGGGTGACTCGCCGTGGCAGTCAGGCTGAGGTGATTCTGACAGCCGCGTTGCGATGCTGAGTCGGATCCAGCGTGCGGAAGCGGGGCAAGAGCATACGTACCATCTGATCAGCGAGGAGAAGGACGGTCTTGAGAGAAAACTTTCGGTTGCAGAAGTTGAAGAGGTCCTCGAGGGAAGGGCCGAGAAGGTCGATGACCATGGCGTTGTAGTCGCACTCCTGGCCGTACCAGCGCACGAAGGGGACACCGACACCACCGGCGAGGGTCTTGTAGACCTTAGCCTCATACTCGAGCTGCGGGTGCTTGGCCTTGATGGACTCAAGCTTGATGGCGACCTCCTCACCGGAGATGATGTTGATGCCGAGGTAGATGTCACCGAAGGAGCCCGAACCGATCTTCTTACCGATGCGGTACTTGCCGCCGACACGAAGATCCATGGTGACGGTTACGGGTGTTGGAGGAGGGCAGGAGAGATGCGAATGGTGGAACTACGCCTGCAGATCCGATGGGTAGCGAGATGAGTGGTCAAGCTGCCGTAGGGATGCGAAGTCGGATGGCAATGACGAACAAGGCTGGCGTCAGGTGGTGAGCAGCAGAGTGCGTGCAGTATGCGACGGATTGGATGCGGTGACGAGTGGTAGCGAAGCGAGACGAGTTGCTTCAGAGACGAGAGAGAGAGAGAGAGAGAAAGAAAAGAAGAGCAAGGTTGGATGGTGCGTGCGGATGCTGGTGTAGCGGAGCGGAACACGATGAGGATGCTGGCTAGGATGTCGTCGACTCAGCCGAATTGCCCAAACGGAGGATTTGGGTGGGGACGGCGCGGATGGTGACGAGAGAGAGGGTGTGGTGAATCGGAAAGGGAGTGTGATGGGCTGCGGGCGGTGTGCTAGCTAGCGAGCGAGCATCAGGGCGGAGTGTGTGTGGGTGGGTTGGGTGGGCTGACGAAATGGCCGCGCTGGGCAGCGCTGGGCAGCGCAGGACAGAGCCGGGCAGCGCAGCGAGGCAAACGGGCAGAGAAGCCAGCAACCGACGCTGCACGCCGAGCTCGCCAATCCGAGACGGGCGCGGGCGGGCAGCGATGACTTGACTTGGCTGGCGCTGCGGGTGCGTGTCAAAGTCGAATTGCAATATTCCCCTCGCCAGGGCCGCGCCCTCTGCCTGGCTTCTCTTCCACTGCTGGCAGGCGCGCCAGTCCGTTTGTGTGGCTAGCTAGCCCAGCCCCAATTCGGCAGCACCACACCCACCCAGCCGCATCCGCACAGCACAGCACAGCACAGCACAACACAGCAAAGCATAAGCATCACATGCCCCTTCAGCCCACCTTCGTCGCGGGTGTCCGTGACCCGGCCATTCAAGCTTGGCTACTGAACCTTCAGCAAACTGCCGCCACGGCCACCAAGCAACTCATCTCGAATCTGAACATTTATCCGAAACGTGCCAGCTACAGACCCAACACAAAGACAGCCTGAGGCTAGGCAAATACGAAGCTTGGAGTGGCACCGAGGCTTGGGCGTAGCTGCAGGCCAAGAAGCAGCATACAACGGCCGAATAGGAGGCTGCAATTCGCACGAAATCCTCGCTCCAAGCCGGGCCCAAAGCAGGGGCCAGGGGTTTGAACGCAAATTTTCGAATTTCTCCAGCCGGACGCAACTGGCAGCCCGGCCAGCTGTACTGTATCTCCGTGAGAGTGTGTGTGCAATTTTCCGCGAATCGGTGCAATCGCGATCTTCGCCCATCCATGCTCGAGATTTCGATTTCCGGCGCCACGCTCTCGCCGCTGCCGCTTCCGCCGCTTTGGCGTGGAGAGGGTCTCTCCGCCCGCAAGCGGCCTCAGGCACTCGAGTCGTGAATCGTGCAATCCCGCACTGCGCCGAAATCAGCACATCGGCCCGACCAAACGCTCACGGCTACACTGGATGTCAATGTGGACGAGGCGGCATGAGATACGATATGGAGCAAAAGGACATGCACATGGGCTCGAGCCAGCCACGTTTTTGAGGGTCCGATGCTCTCGGATGATCATGGCAGGGCCTCGATCAGCACCTCCGTGCTTGCACGATTTCATGCGTCTGGCGTCTGATCAAAGTCGCCTTGCTTCCCCCGATCCAGCTCGAGCCCTTCCTCCACCTCTTCTCGTTGGCAGTGTGACAGCTGTCAGCGGCCCCAGTGCCAGCCACTGCGAACAGGCCTCCTCGCTAACCACGGAGGATCAATGCCCGAACAGTCTGCAGTGCAGGCAGGTGAATCGATTCGTCGAATTGATATCTTCACCTCCGTCGTCCTTTCGCTGATGCAGCGAGGACAACTCTACCCTGGACGTGTGTCGCCGAGAGCCCATGTAGATCCCGCTTAGCCGCCAGCGAGTGTGATGGATTCGTCGCGTCGGCTGGCTTGCAGGTGCGTTGCATTCGACCCGGTTTGCCAGAATTGTGACTTGTCAGGGTGGAAGAAATTGTGATTTCTCAGCCGAACCCAGCCCGCTGCACAAGGCGGGTTCACCAGACAACTCACGAGACGGACCCCGGCTTTGACCAGCGTCGGAACTCATTCCGGTCTTGGTTCATGTATTCGCTTTGATTCCTGTATTCCCGCCAGAGAACAAGCGCACCAGGCACACATCTGAAAGAGCCTTTGGATTGCATACTAGCTAGAAGGAGAACGACTCGCGATGCAGTTTTTCGGCTGGCCAACCTGCGTCTTGCAAAGTCTGCATCACCACGGCCTCGAGCGACGCAGGACCGCACACCCATGCTTCCGGTTTGCCCTTACTTTCGGGACCTGCGCCGCTGATGGACAGCAAGAGCTCGGGGCCAAGTCGCTGACTGTGCTTTGTGACGCTCACTTGTAAGCCGCCGATTGTCGTGGCAGCACCGAAGTCCAAGTCTTGCACGCCAGCAGAGACAACGTGCAGGCTCAGCGTTCCGTTCAAGAACGATGATGAGGGGCTCGATTCCAAAGCTTGGCGGATGAGGGTGAGCATGGCGGCAGCTTCTGCCCTGCGCACGGCGAGGATCATGGTCAAGTCGATGTCCACGCTCTCGGTCGAAGCCCGCAGTGATGCTAGGAACGAGAGGAAAGGTGTGATGCCCACTCCCGATGCGATCCACAGGAGCTTGGTCTGCGCCTCGAGCTTGGTCGGAAGAACAAAGTCGCCCCCCAGTCCGAGCACCGGCAGCTCTCCCGCTGACTCGCCCGCGCCGGTCTGCTCTGCCATTGTGAACATCTTGGGCGTGATCAAGCCCCTGTCGACCCTGCGCATTGTGATGCTCACCGTGTCCTGTGGGCTACTGGGTGACGACGGTGCAGAGCTGATGGTCCACGTCCGCATGCCCGTGTCGTTGAGTTCTTGTTCTCCCCCAAATTTGTCCGACATGTGCTTGTACTCCTTGACCTCGGCATCGAGCAGCGAGCCACAGTCAAGGATGATGTGCTGCCCGGCGCGATACCTGACCGGCTGCGATAGCTTGAAGGTGATCGTAGCGAGGTCCGGAGTATGTTGCTCGAACGCTGATATGCTCGCATGAGTCCCAGTTGATTGCTGGTCGGAGTCGGCGTCGAGCGCAGACGACAACTCGGACCGAAGCCGACGCACAGGCGGATTGTACGGACTCCAGCCGATGCCGTCGTCGCCTTTGTGCTCAAAATCTTCGACTCCCTGCGAAGGGTCGAAGTCGTCCGGCATCAGCGGCACAGCGTCTTGCACGTGCATGAACCCGGTAAGTTCGATACGAACGCACGTCCGGACGCCAGGAAAGATGGACGTGGATCGCTCGCCGATCAGCACTTCTGCATCGCCGGTGAGGTAGACGACGTCAATGGGTTGGCCTTTGCGCATGAGCGGGATAGTGATGCCGGCGACCTTGTCCGAGTGCACGTTGCCGAGCGAGCTCATGAAGCGGTTGCCCGAGTAGTCCGGCAGATACGCCACCTGGCGCAGCACGGTCTCTCCGCTGCTGCGGGTGATCTTTTCAGTGGTGACGCGAACGAAGCCCGGCTTGCCACCACGAATGTTGATGCCCAAATGCGACTTGAATATGGTCTGTACGGGACTCGTGTACCGCGTCGCAAGGAAGACTGCGTCCGCCTGAGCAATGTGCTGCAGCGTCTCCTCGGGAAGCAACTGGCCAGGAGCAAGGTCAAGATTCTTGTGGAGCATCTCGGGGTTGTGGTTTGAATTGGGCACCAGGTTGCGGGTGTTGATATACTTGGGGCAGTTACCCAGGCTCTCCATGACTTCGACCTGGATCGTGCGGTCCTCTTTGGACCCTGTGTTGCGCTCATTAATGAACCCGGCGAGCTTGTTCCTGCGTCTGTTCTCGAACATGACACCAACGCCGGCGATGAGTTTGAGCGCCGGGCCCTGATAGTCGCCATCATCATTGGTGACGAGCTTTGTCATGCCGAACTTTGCGCCTTCAGCCAGTGCCATTTCGACCGGATGGTGTTCATGCAGCTTCATCTGGCCGGCAATGAGCGTGGTCAAGGAGGGCGAGGAAATGAAACCGTGCTGGCCATCTTTGGCTGCGAGGAACGATCCCCAGGGTCGGCCGCGCGCGTCGAGCGTGCAGACGGGGAGGATGTTGAGCTGTGCATGGAACTGCTGATGCTGGACGGTGAGCTGCGGCTTGAACGTCGCGTGCGCGCCCGCCACGGCATCCTTGTACCCGAGCTGCGACTGGATGTACAGCTCGCCCGCGTGCCACTCGTGTGGCACAGCCATGGTTGCAGCTCCTTCACGATCACTACAGGCGAGCGGATGATGGATGCGGATCAGCAGGCTGTCGAGAGCTAGGGCGGAGGGCGTGAGACACGGCTATATAGCCCGTGCGCAACTGCGCGGGCAAGTAGGGCACGGAGACAGTGCCGAGGTCGACAGGATCTCGCCTCGAGCGGAAGCGGAGCATCCATCCTTGCCCAACACGGTCCTCTGCCGTCCATGACAGGCGCAGGGTCCAAACGCTACTTTTCCAGTTCGCCAAAATCGCGGAGTCGCGCTGATGTACCGCACCGCCCTAAACTCCGAGGCTGCAAGATCTTGTCACCGCCGCAAACGCTCATTCAGTGCGTGCAACCACGGTGCTTGTCTTTGGTAACAAAGCCCATGGCCTTCTCTTCTTTGGATGTACGGGATGTACGGGGCTCCTACCCTTCCAGTCGGCAAGACACCAGCTTCGAATGGTAGGCCTAGCCCGAAAGGCATGTCTGCCCGATCTAACAAATTGAGCTGAAACGCCGCGCTGCCTCGTGACGCGCGACGCGTAAATTTGGTGATTGGCAACTCCGCAGCTCCACTTGGCACGTCGGTCCTGCCGACGTTTTGCGATCCCGCTGTTCTTCTCGACCCATCATCACCCACGTCACCCTTAGTTGGCCTCACACCACGCTCGCACGCAGCCGCAGAAGATGGAGCACATCCTGCGGCGCGAGCTCAAGATATGGCAGCGCGCCTTCAAGCAGCGCCATGGTCGCGATCCCACCAAGCGCGACATCCTCGCCGATGACAATATCTCGGGCACCTACGAAACCTGGCAGGCCGTAGGCGGCGATGCCACCACCAAGCCGCGGCCCACAAAGCGGTCTGAGCCACCGAGCACCAAAGCATCTAGCTCCAAGAGCACGCTCGATGACAACGTGGTGAGGACACCGTCGAAGCGTAAGGTCACGGCGCAACCGGGCGCGTCGCCATCCAAGAACCCGTTCCGCACACCGACGAAGCGCTCATCGCCCAGCCAGAAGGAGAATGTTCCTCGGCAGAATCCTTTCGCGACGCCGTCCCGACGCGCCGCTGCGACGGTGCCGGCGAGTCCGGCCGGGTCGGTGGTGGATGTCGAAATGACGCCAAAGCGGTCGCCGTTGCTGACGGCGTCGCAGCGCGCGCACGCCTTTACGCCGTCCAAATCGCCGCTCCGCGCCGCCGCGCAGCAGCAGCAGCAGTACGTCACGGCCTCGCCGAGTAAGCTGCGCACGGCGGTGGCGGCTGCATCGCGACTCACGCCCACCAAGCCCGTACGCGCCGACAGCGATGCGGCGCTCAGGAACGCTTTGGTTGCATACACGCCGCGCACAAAGGCGCGCAAGAGGTTACGGGGTGAAGACGTGCCGCCCACCCCGGCGCGGGCAGGCGGGCGCGCGGGCACGGATCCAAGACCGGCCCAGCGCGGACTGGCTGCGTTCGGGTTCGCCACGCAGCGCAAGCCCCCGGCAATGCCAGCTCCAGCTTCTGCTTTCCCGCTACGAACAGTCGTGCCCGCACAAATGTCGGACGATGAAGACGGGTTGGACGCTTCGCCCATCAAGGCTGTGGCGCGTAGGGGAAGTGGCAAGCCCGGTTTCCGCCCACTGTTCGCCTCGCCCTCCAGCCACGCACCCGTCGACATCCTCGCACCACCAGCCGGGGGTAGCACGGGGGATACAGACGAGGACGCCGTGATGCATGATGCCGGTCCAGCAGGCGGTCTATTCGGCGCCGAAGTTCAGCGTCGTCGCCGACTCCGCGAGCTCTCTCCCGCTACTTCAAAGAAGCCCAAGACGCGATCGGCCCCCATTCTGCCCTCGAGCGATTGTGACGATGATCTCGGTGCGTCGTCGAGCCCCGTGCGTCGGGGCGAGTCATCGCCACACACGGAAATCACGCTTCCCAGCAGCGTCTCCCGCCCATCATGCCGCAAGGAAGCCGCGAGCAGTAGTCCGGCTGGCGGGATCGGGTGGCGTCAGACACGCGAGGTAGAGCTATCGGACGACGACGCCTCCCCTCGCAAAGGCAGCAGCGGTAGCAGAAAGATCTCGATCCAACCGTACCGACTGTACGGACGATGCACGCAGCCTGCACCACAGCTGGGCGAGGACGACGACGACGCCTACGCAATGTTCAACACGCTCCAAACAACAACCACCTCGGTCAAAGCAACCACACCGGAACCCGAACCAAATACCGCACTTGCAGGTCTCCATCTCTCACCCGTCCAACTGCCTTCCTCACGAGACGCAAACAGACGTCTACTGGATAACATCTTCCACCCAACCTCGTCTGCACCCAAACATCCGACCCTCAACCCGCACGCCCGATTCCACCTCCACCAACCCGACCCCCCGTCAACCCCCGACAACGACGATGACGACGACGCGGATCCCGCGGCCACCTTCCAGACCGATGACGACGATTGGCTCCAGGAAGTCGACGCCGACTACACCTTCCTCGACACCGAAATCCAGCTCAACGACATCGCTTAATCGCCCCCATCATCTCACTCGCACCTGCATGCCCTCATGTACAAGGCAGAAATATACATTACACTTTGAACTAAAACCGCGACCTAAGAGTATGTGCTGGTGAAACAAAAGACTGCGAGGGAGAACCATACGATGCGGGAAGAACAAGACTGCGAGGAGAGAACAATGCAAACAAGGGGGCAACAATGCAGAGGGGACGAGTGGTATCAACAAGGGAGTAGGGGGTTATCGCGACCAATGAACAACGATCGAGGTGTCATTGGCGTCGATGTGCGGCGGCTGGAACGGCGCAATGTTGCGGTGCGGGGCTAGCCCCAGTCTATTGGGAACAAGGTCCGGTGCGGTCGGTGGCGACCGAAGGTGGGTGGCGGGTGCCGAGGTCCAGCGCATGCGTTCAGCGCTCGTGCTCGCACCACTCGATGCCTCTGCCTTGGTCTCGAACCACGCTGACGTGAGCGTGCGAGGCGTTCGACCCAAGATGTGAGGCTGCAGCGACAGCTCGGCAAGCGACGGCAGTGCGCCTAGCTCCGACGGGATCAGCAGCGGGCTAGGCCCTTCGCCGTCGCCCTTGGACGAGGCGCTCGAGATCGGCGAGGTTGGTCGTGATGACTCGGGCGAAAGCTGATCGCGCAAGCTTGCACAATCCAGGAAGACCGAGTGGACAGGCGAAAGGATTGGCGACAAAGGCCGTGACCGTGACGTTTCCGCCTCGATGGCGGCAACGACCGCTGCGTCGGCATCGACACCGACATCGAGCGCGGCCTCATCTCTCTCGCCCACCTCGTCTTCGTCCTCTTCGAGGTCGCTGTCGTCGTCGATTAAAGCGGGCAGCTCCTCCGACGAGGCGGCGCTGCATCCAGAGATAGCAGGGTACGGGCAAACGTGAGGATAGGCAGTGTAGCAGCTGGCGACGGACTGTGGGCGCGAAGTTTGTTCTGCAAAGCCAGAGTCGGAACCAGCAGCCAAAGCTGAGCATGCGCTTGAGCAAGAGTCATTGAGCGTCCGCACGGGGAGGTCTAGGCTGAGGGACCCCCGATCCGCCGGAAGACTTGTGGGAGATGAGGCATATTGGACTTCTGTCTCCGCCTCGAGCTCGATAAAGTCTTCATCCTCGTCACCTTCCTTGATGGCCAAGGCAGGTTCGTGTGGAGCAAAGCTAGGTGTGTCGCTATTTGATGCTGTATGCTCGAGGCTGGGGTTTGATGGACCAATGCTGTCAGAACCCGTAAGCTCATCGAGCAGGTCTTCAAAGAACTGAGCTTCCTCGTCAATGAGAGTGCTTGCGATGGTATCATCAGCAGAAGTCACCTTTGAAGCCAAGATTGTGGGCACGTTCGAGCCTCGCAGCTCTACTTCTGTTTGGCGGCGCTCGCGCTCGAGGCTGGAGAGCATGGCGTTGCGCAGTAGAACGTTCCTGCGGAGGCCCTCTCCTGCAGATTCATCCAGGCGGGAGCGGCGTCCGGATGTGGTGATGGATGCCGAGATGGAAGTCTGCATGAATTCAGGCAGGATTTCGTCGACAAACTCGTCCATGAGATCCGAGTCTCGAGCGTAAGAGCTGCCAAAGACAGCCTTGAGGCTGCCGGGGCTGCCGAGCCCGGGCAGCGCGCTATCTGGGTGACGGTTCATTGTGATGTGTTGTGGGAAGGAACGGTGACGAGGCCAAGTGAGGGAAGGTACGGTCGTAGAGGTCGTCTGGTCGATGAGACGAGGGACGGAGTGGCTTGTTGAGTTGTTGCTAGTCGGACGAGAAGCCCGCGAGGGTGGGGCGCTTAATCTCCCAGAGGGCGATGGAGAGGACCGGCATCCATGATGAGGAGGCGGATCGTGTCGAGACGTTTCCAGCTGAGGAGCCGGAGTCAAGCGTATAGAGAGGGGGCAGCACAGGGGATCAAGAGGTCGCGGATGTCGCGATAGGAGGCCTATCAGTTGGCTTAGGCGAGCATTGTAAGTGTGGTGAGTGGCGATAAGGTTGAAATTGCAATGAGGGCTGATGGGGGCGGGTCGCTGGCAGACGAGGGTCGCAAGTGGTGATGGAGATTGAAGAAGAGCCTACGTATGATTGTTGCGACTGGGATGATGGTGGAAGGCAGGAGGTGGGGATAAGGAGGGGGCGATGCGGATGAGGGAGGCGGTCCTATCTATGTCTCCAGGGTCCAAGGCGATGCGATGCAGCCACGCGTGTGCAGCCGGCTGCAGTGTGAGTCAATGCAGCCCGCACCCACGCAACCACACAAAGCGTTCGCTAGTGGAGAGCAGCTAGTTGTGACGCGGACTGACGCGGTCTGTCGTGCTCGCCGGAGTTTGATGCGTGTGGGCTGGCTCGCTGTGGGCGTGCTGCTGCGCTCGCGATCCGAGCGAGGGGGGGCAATGATTGCGCCTGGCTCTGCTGCCTAAGCGCTGGCGTATCCGCACGCGATCCTAGTCACAAAAGGCGGGGGTGGCTCGCAACTCACGCAAAACACACGCGATGACTCGGGCCGCCACGGGCAACCCCAGCGGTCGGCAGACTGCGGGCGGCGGAGGGCGCTTGTCTCGGTGCGATAACCGGGGTGATCCCGCTATCACGTTATGCACGCGCAGCTAAGCGCAACCGCTCCTAAGCCTGCTCGCCTGCTCAAGCTCAATCGCGCATGGCAGCATGAAATCGCGAGACTCCAAAAAAATAGGCGAAAAAAAAAGTGGAGGGACGTAGGCTGGGGTCGAAAAAAGTGGCCGGATAGACCGGGACCTCTACCAAAATTGTGGCTGCCGCCAAGTCGCATCTGCACAGGGATGAAAGCTTTCATCGGCGCTGCCGCCCTGGCCGAGCTGCGGCTGTGTATCCTTGAATTCAGTGCATGTCCCCTTTCTAGCGGGCCTCTCCCCGACCAAGCTATGCCGTCCCTTCCGGCTTGCTGAAACGGAGTGCAGCGTATGGAGCGGTCTGGTTCGGATTGAAGTCTCTTGAGTGGCCATTGACTCGAAAGCGACAGCCAAAACAAGCTTACAGCCGCGAATCCTAGTCACAAGATATTGGATCTGGATCTGACGCGCGCGCTACGACTCGCTTGCTCCACTAAACCCTTGCTCGTGGACCGTCTGCGCGCTTGCCGAGCCTCGCCGCATCTCGAGCAGCCTCGACAGCTCCACGTCAGGCGATCCGTCTGCGGCGCTCGGCTGGCTGTTTCCCCCGGACAGCCTGACGCGCGCGGATCGAATGGCGAGATCCACGTCCATCGGTGCGACTGTTCTCTTGGCCGCCCTACAGGGTCCCTTCCCTTGCATCATCCGCCCTAGGCCAAGGCTCATTACTCGACGCTCGATCTGGCCCCCGCCGCCCTCGCCTTATCACACTCTTATGCAGCAATCGCACCCGCCGCCTCATCGTGCCCTCTCCTGTTGCCATGGCATAGTTTTGTGTAAAGTCAAATGCCGTGATTTTCACCGATTGATCTGCATGTGATTTATGGCAGCAAGAGAGACCTGTGCCAGATGAAACTCGGCGTGCGGTCATACCGAGCTGCGAAGGGAGTGTGCAGACCTCGAGCGGATCGTGTCATTTGCATCCGAGCTCCGATCCCTCCCGGTCGCTCTCAGTCATGGCCACGAGGCTGCTAGCCTAATGCCCCCGCAAAGGGTGACTCAGCCCGCTTGCAGTGCAAATCAGGCGTTCTATAGACCTTGACAGTTCGAGTCAACGCACCTGCCTCATTGCAGCGCTGGCTCGGTTTGAGTCGATCTGATACTCGTTGCAATCTGATACAGACGCACCCGTGCCTTTCATGCCGAGAGTCTCATCAGCATTGCCAGCCGCCACCTGAGAATCACTTTCATGTGACAGTGTGATGAAGCGGTTGTGTGATCTCATGCTTCCCTGCTTGACCTTGGTCACGCGACGCCGGCTCCCGCTCGAGACGAGACCACCGCTTCCGAAAGTCGCCGACCTACATCATTGCTCGTTCCCTTTACAATGGCAGCACTTTCGCTCGGTCGTAGCTCTGCTAAAGAGAATCCGAGGGGTATGCTTTTCAATGAATGAAACAGAGAGCAAGGGAGGCAGTCTAATAATACAGTGCGAGAGCAACTCGTCGCGGGAAATGGAAGGGTGGAACGTGGCGAGGTCGACATGCGTAGCGTCGTCGTGGCGATCGTCTATGCCGATGAGCCGTTCTTGATCTGCTGGTCGCGCAGCTCGCTCACCACATTGCCGACCACCTTGTAGCCTCGCGGCGCCTTCTTGGCCGCTTTGCCGGGGTCGACAATCTCGCCCGCCTCGTTGAGCCACACGGCCTCCTCGTCGCTGAGCAGCATCTGGTCCGCCTCCTCCAGGCGTCGCACGTTCTCGACGTGCACCAGCTCCTTGACGGCCAGGATGGCACCCGCCATGTCCGCTCCAATCGGTCGGTACACCGACTGCAGACGCTTCTTGAGCCCGAGTCCTTGCAGCGTGCGGTTGATCTTGTCCGGCATGCCGATGCCCGAGCGTCGGAGCGTGATTCGGTAGTGCGTCGCGGGTGCATTCTCGCTCGACGAAGAACCGGAAGCCACCGTGGCCTTGGCAGCCGCCGAGGAGGATTCGTGGCGGATGCCCCACGCCAAGGTAGAGGCAGCCTGTCGAGAAAGACCCGACCTGGCCTGCGCAAACGTGTTGCGTGCGAGGAAAGACATTGTCTGTTCGAGTATGGTGAGGCAAAGAAACAAGAGTCAGTACAAGGTCCCGCCTTGAAAGAGGGAGTGTGCTTGATCATCTTTCGACCCTGCTTCCTTGCGCCCTCGACCAGAGCTCGACGTCGGCGACATTTCAGGAAACCATTCTTTCGACCTTGCGAAGCGCGGCACTCAAACTTGCCTATCCCAGCCAGATGCGAGGTTCCAAGCTCGAATCAACCTCAGCCCATGTGAGCAGCTGCCAAGCAGGAGAGTCTCCAGAGGAGCCCCATCAACCGCGGAGACGCTCGAGCGAGGGATGCGCATAGGACTCGCCCGACATCAGCCAAGACCTCTGGACAAGCTCCAGCGACGAAGCCCAACGTCGGCGGCCTCAAGCGCAAAAGAAACTTCTGCACGAAGCCATCCAACGCCAGGCAAAATCGTCTCCGTCCGCTTGTCCACGTGAGACGGCAAGGAGCACGCAGACCGCCCGCTCACGACGGCTCTTCCTAATGCACATCGGTTTATACTTGAGTAGCTCATCTTGCTGTTCGCCGACGTCGTCTCTGCGGTCAAGAGCATTCGGAAAGATGCCTCGTGTAGGGAGCAGGGCATGAAGGCTGGCCGGAAGAAGATCAAGCAACAACATAAAGGGATCGGAATTTCGGTACGCACCGTGCAGGAGAGATCCAGAACAGGTGCGCCTTGCGGTGAATCTACGGTACAGAAAGGGCTGTTTGCAGTGGAAGCCAAGGTTGCGTCGACGCAAGGTTCAAAGAGTAGAAATCAGAGTCAGCATGCTGTACGCGTGGTTGCTGCTGGCGCCGACAGCCAGGTCGATGGACGATGCGAGATGGACGCGAAAAGAGGATGCCAAGCAGGATACCCCTCAGACTTCCAAGGAAGGTCTGCAAACCCTCATCAAACCAGAGCCGGCTGCGATCCAGACGATACAAACGATTCGAGAAAGCGGCACTGGCCACACCGGCTCTCCAAAGTGAAACAATGGAGGGTTCGTGCCGTGGACCTCCTCCAAGGAAGATGGCCGCAATCCCATGTGAATCTCTCGCAAGGAGAGCCAAAATGCTCCACCCCCGAGGGGATGCTAGGGTTCTAGAGTGGAAACTGCGAATTTGGTTGGATACCAGGTTTATCATCTTCGGAGGCTTGGCTGCTAGTTCGTCGTTGAACTGCCTCGATCCCGCCATCTCGTACCAATCCATTGACGCTGAAGCTTTTGCGTGATGTCGGATGTGGTCGTACTTACGTTTACACGCGGAAGAAAAGTGCGTGGCAGACGGACAAAGATTCGATCTGGAAAGGACTGACTATGAGCGTGCAAGAGACAGCGATGAAAGCAGAGCTGGTCAGCATCCGATGTTCGTCGTAACAAGGTCTCGGTCAAGGTCGCGTCGCAATGTCCTCGCACTGCCACGGTCGTCGCGTCAAGCCGAGCACGGCTGCGAGCAACGACGGTTGAGGGCGAGGACGATCCATCAGACAAAAGTGTGCTGGCATGCACAAAGAATGTATAGATGCTCGCTGCGAAACGAGCTTCCTTATCGTCTCGGCATGGTCGTATAGGCCGGGGAAAGGAGTAAAAAGTCATCACTGGAGAGTGAAGCGAAGGGAAGGCTCATAGGAACTTACACTTTGGTCTGTGAATCGACTCGCTCGTAACAAGATACAAGCGGTCGATGGTGGGGGAAAAGAAAGGGGAACGGGTGGATAGGCAGTGTGATGGAAGGGGAGAGAGCAGCCTTGCAACCGTCCGCCTTTTGTGTTTCTTGCGCAGGCAACGGACTGGAAGAAAGGGCTCGCGTTCAAGCAAAAAAATCTTCCGCGTGTCTTCACTCCCGCGAAAGTACCCACAGCAGAACCGCAGCCTCGAAAATTCCTCGACCAACCAGGCGCGTGATCAGGACTCAGGCTCAGACTCGTACGTGTGAAAATGACCCTATAAGACTTAACATCTCTTATCTGCTCAAAGAAATCTAACGTCATCCGGGCGAGGTTTTTGATGCATCGTTGTTCGCCGAGAACCGAGCCGGGCTCAAGCAACACCGCTCACTCCACTCTGGCTTGCGTGGTTGTGTGCAGCGCAGAGCTCTGGTCAGCGCCGGGAGGTGCGAAAGCCGCCAAGCGTGCAGGCCATACACACTCAGCCAGGCAAGACTGCCGTTCCAGAGCCGAAATTTCGACCACACCAGCGCCACACAACTGACCAACCTCATTCCGAACCCCACTGGACGCAGTTCGATAAGTTGACCATCATTTGCTCTCCTCATCAGCGAAGCTGAAGAGCTCTCCGCATCTTGACCCTGAAACACCATCATCCGCGCACTGCATATCCGATCCCTGCATCGTTCACCTTTCGTCGACCGCCAAAACCATCAGCCTGTATCCAACGAGACGCGGCCCCCTTATCCTCACAGACCAACATCAATAAGCGTTGCTTCACGGCAATGAAGCAGGGCCGCATCAACGCCCAAGGTCCTTATCAACGCATCACAGCTTCAAGTCCTTGAGGTTTCCGTCCATCGCGAATCTTGGGCAGACTGACCGGGCGGTAAAGCCCGCCAAGTCTTCTCTGTTCACCCTCAGCAGAAGCGCAAACGCGTGCCCGCTTTCGACGTCCGAGATTCATCACCGCAGCGTCACGGGCCGTGCACAAAGTCCGCATAGACGCACTTCCGCATTAGAGCGGGCTCAGTTCTTGCATCCGAGCTCAGCGCGTTTAGCACAAGCTCCCGCATACAGTGTATGATCGCGCTTTTGGACGCTACGACCACTTTCCCATTTGCCACTCACCACTGCGACGGATCCCACTTCCGCCTTCCATCTTCACCATGAGTCGGTCCTCTAGCACCGTCATCGATCTGACCGAAGAGTCTCCACCGGCACCCTTGCGTCTGAGACCTACGTCAACATCAAGGCCTGCTCTAATCTCAAGACCTACACCGACCGGCACCCACATCTTCGACTGGTCCCACTGGCCCGACGGCCGTCAACACTCCACCAACTCTGCGGATCTGGGCTCGTCTTCCTCATCAAGCAACCCAAGCAGCACAGCACGCACTCGCGAGCGTATCGTCCCTGGCTCGTCCCGTCCCCGCCCTGAACCTATCGTTGTCGCCAGCGATGACGAGTCCGACGCTGAAGACCGCAGTTTCACCATCGTAGGCCAGTCCGAGCAAGCGCGAAGCCACGTCCCGCTCTACCGCTCGTTGTCGACCGGCACCTCAGCCTCTTCGAGTCGTCCACCGCAGTCGACAACGGCCTCATCCCTCCGCTTCCACGACGCGATAGGCAGAGGGCCTCACAGTCACGGCTCGCGCATCCCGCAAGGCTTCGGCATTCTGGGCTCCTCACCGACGGCGCGCCATCCGCTCCTACCACAGCAACGCGCAGCAATCCCGTCGACAAGCACTACCACAGCGAGGAGAGCGTCCGGACTAAGCGCCAACACCGCAAGCCTTGTCTCTCGGCTGGGTGGAGACTGGCCTTTCGCATCCTTCACCTTTGGCGGCATGGAGATGATCGGCTCCATTCTGCGAGGTCTCCATTCGAGCGGCCCTGCTTCACACCCGCAGAGCGCGGATCGCAAGGTGCCGCAGAAGTACGATCCCACTTGGACGCATCCGCACGAAGTGCAGCCTGGCTTCACCCATTCGATCATCGAGCCGCCCGTCGACCTCGACACGTATTTCGACGACAAGGCGATCGTCACCGGGCCCTTACCTGATACTACACCCATCTGCGCAGGCTGTCGCCATGCGCTGGTGACCGGGGCAAACGAGGATCAAAGGATCTGGGTGTTGCCGTGCGGCCATGTCATCGACGGCCGATGCATCGATCGCTTCAGTGGAATCGAGAAAGAGTCTGCCGATAGCGGCGTTGAGGGTGATGCCCGCGGAAAGGGCAAGGCCAAGGCAGTTGACCCTCCGGAGGACGAGCCTCGATCCAAGTCGGCCAGAACATCCGCGCGGACTCGAGCTAGCACAGCCGCCGCCAAGCCAACCACTCCCAAGAAGCCAAAGAAACCCAAGCGCTTCGAATGTCCCGTCCAGGGCTGCGGGCATAAGTGCTCCAAAGAACCCGGCAGCAAGTTCTCAGCATGGGCGGTCTTTGTGTGATCCTTCCAGCAGCATCTCTACTCGCATCCTCCCGTGACACCGATAGGTCGGTTCGTAGCTACATCACAGTCCATGCCAGTCAGTCAACCTTGCAGCATTTCCATTTGCATCCCGCATCTCACTGTACTTCTACTTAGCTCTGTTCTTGCACAATACCAGCACATCTCACTCTTCTATGGGCGCTGCGGAGCTCAGGCGGTGCCCTTTGTTGGAGCGACGACTGCGAAGAGGGAAGCGAGGCTGAGCGGAGTGAATTCTGTGAGACGCGCGCGAGGCGCATGAAATAGGCGTGGGTGTTGGTTGGAGGCGGATCGGGGACGGCGCGTGTTCAGGGTCCAAGTGTGCATTGCGCGCTCTGGATGCGTTGACTCTGCACCTCCAACCACGGTTTGCGCTCTCAACGCTTTGTACCGGCAATCGTCGACATGACCGAGGCGGACAAGTTGCCGTCCTCGGCACCGAACACACTGGACAGTGGGCTGAGTCGGAGCGACCAGGACGACTTGGCTGGCACGAGCGCTCGGGAATGGAAGACGCTCTTCGCGCCCATGCAGCCCAGCGCCGGTCCATCGTCTTCTGCATCCACTCGCGCGAGCATCAAGCGCGCCAACACGGCCGACTCATCCGTATCGATCCGTCAGCAGCAAGCGCGTGGACGCGGCGGGGCACCACGAGGCCGTGGCGGTCGTACCCAGGCTTCACGCCGACTTCTAGACGCTTCGGATGCGGCCGCATCGTCGCCGCCGTCGTCTCCGACTGACCCCGTCTCGCGCATCCGACACAAGATCGTCACCACTCCTCTACCGCCGGACTCGGTGCTAACGCCGACGGGCACGACGTATCGCAGTGTGGTGTGGAAGCTGCTGCTGGATATCCGCGATCTGGACGTCGCCGAATACCTCTCGCTCGTGGCCAAGGGCAAGTCTCCATCGCACGACAAGATCCGCAACGACACCTTCCGCACGCTCGCCACTGACCAGGGCTTCAAGGAGCGCGTCAAGGAAGAAAAGCTCATCCGGCTACTCGACGCGTTTGTGTGGAAGCACAACCGCTCCGACGACAGCGCGGACGAGGCCGATGCAGACGCAGACGTGTACGAGTTCAGCTACGTGCAAGGGATGAACGTGCTCGCTGCACCGTTCTTGTACACGCTCGAGAGCGAGGTCGAGGCATTCCGATGCTTCAGTCGCTTCATTGAGTACTGCTGCCCGCTTTACGTCCAACCCACTCTCTCTGGCGTCCATCGTGGACTTCAGGTAAGCCGCCTTTCTTCCTTGCAAGCCCGATCTGCTCGCGATGCTTACTGGCGCTTGTGACTTTGCCTTTTCCTGATTCGGACAGCTATTGGATCGATGTCTTGAGCTGCTCGATGCACCGCTGTACAATCACTTGCGGGGTAAGAACCTTTCGGCAGAGATCTACGCGTTTCCGTCAGTGATGACGCTGTGTGCCTGCACACCGCCGCTGCCCGAGGTGCTGCAGCTGTGGGACTTTCTGCTTGCGTTCGGAGTGCATTTCAACGTGCTGTGCATAGTTGCGCAACTGCACATCATGCGTTCCGACCTGCTCGAATCCGTCAGCCCCATGAAGCTCCTTCGCAACCTCCCCCCGCTCGACGCACGCAAGATCATCAATGTCACCGTGACCCTAGCCCGAGACATCCCCGCAGACCTCTTCCAGGATCTCGTCAAACATCCATACCACCCTGACAGCGTCGCTGCTTTCACCTGATGCCCTTTACACCATGTATACCCACCAGAATCCTGTCCTGCAACATGACCAATCGCTCGAGTCAAAAACGCCAGCGCAAGAAAAGACCAACGACTTTGGCATACGTGCGGATGAGAGCCTACGAGCTACAGCACAAAAAACAACATTCGTCAAAAGAGGAGAGAGAGAGAGAGCGAGTGTGAAACGGGGAGAAAAGGGGGGAGAGGACAGCGAGCGACATGAAGAAAGACATGGGTTGCGGGGGTTGCAATGTCGCGCCTGGCTCGGAAAAGACTGCGGAGGCAAAGGAAAGGGGGATTGCTACGGATCATATGTACATGTTGGGGCTGATAATGGATGAGGTTGACCAAGGATGAAGGATGCGGCGACTGCGCGAGGCAAGTCGAGCGGGAATGAGGGTGAATGCGGATCAAGTCTCGGTTTTGGTGGTAACGAATTCCTTCCAGTGTTGAGGACGGCAGCAATACAAGCTCGATCGGAGGCGAATGGTATGATGAGACTCCTCCGGTCAAAAGTTACCGTATACAGTCGCGCTGACACGGTTCCTCTTGCCGTCCTCTTGATGCGGAGGAAGAGATCGTGGTTGCAGACCATCTGCGCCGCAAGATCAGTCCCCACAGGTGGCGTCGCCGTCGAAGGCCTTGAAGATGGCCATGATCATGGATCAACCACAGCTTTCACCTCCAAGCACTCTCGACCGCCACGCCATCCAAGGAAAGAGTCACGCGAGCTTGGCCCGCTCCCGTCGATGTTGGGACGACACCACGATCTGCCCTGATTTTCTTCGACTCCGATCGGTGCCGCTGCCGGCCGGGCACCCAGAGCTTAGTCGAGGGTGACCTTGAGCGACTCGAGCGGGACGGGCTGGAAGTTGTGCACATCGATGCCGCGCGAGAGGAGCTCGGCCTCGGCGTGTTGAGGCACGAGCCGCGAAATGAGGTCGGGTCGGATGGAGAGCTCCTCCTTGGTCCAGTTGAAGAGCGCCGGCACCTCGCGGCCGTTGGGCATGCGGATCTCGCCCGTGCGGAGCTCGTCGAAGAAGGGGTGGCAGAGCGCCTCGACGGCGGTGAGACGCGCGCTGGGCGTGTACTCGAGCAGTCGGGAGATGAGGTCGATGGCGTCGGGCGGCGTACGCGGACGGAAGACCTTGGAGAAGGGATGCGGTCGGATCTGGGGGAACTTGTGCTCCATGTAGTTGGGGTTCATGGTCTTGATCTGCTCGCGCGAGGGCGTGCCGAGCACCTTGATGATCTCGACGAGCTGGTCGATGCCGCTCTCGCCGGGGAAGAGGGGTTGCCCTTGCATGAGCTCGGCCATGACGCAGCCTGTGGACCAGATGTCGATGTTGGTGGTGTAGTTGGTGGCGCCAAAGATGAGCTCGGGAGCTCGGTAGTACCTGGAGCAGATGTAGCTGACGTTGGGCTCGCCAGCGATGAGGATCTTGGCGGAACCAAAGTCGCAGAGCTTGAGGATGCCGGAGGAGGGGTCGAGCAGCAGGTTCTGCGGCTTGATGTCGCGGTGGCAGATGCCGATGGAGTGGATGTAGGCGAGACTTCGTAGCAACTGGTACATGTAGAGCTTGATGAGAAGCATGGGCATGGTCTGCTTGAGCTTGGCGTAGTGGCGCGAGGCGCGGTAGACGGTCTCTGGGACGTACTCGAGAACGAGGTTGAGGAAGACCTCGTCCTTCTTGTCGCCGTTGGAGTAGAAGAAGGCCTTGAGGTCGACGACGTTGGGGTGCTTGACGATACGCATGATCTGGAGCTCACGGTTCTTGAAGCGCTTGTCCTGGAGGACCTTTTTGATGGCGACCTCATCGCTGTCTTTGCTGGAGCCTTCGGTGGCGTCGGAGCCCGAGGGCGACACGAGTTTCGCCTGGAAGACGACACCGAAGCTTCCGTTGCCGATGACCTTGCAGTTCGTGTAAGCGATTTCTCGCTGCTCGGCGGTCTTGCCGTCCGAGGCGAGGACCTTGATCACCTTGTTGGGGTCATCGAGCGCTGTGGATCAGAAGACACGGATTGAGAATAGCGGGAAGGCATTTTAAAGAGCACAAGGAGAGAGAAGATTGTCAGCTGAAAGAACGAGCACGACGCGAACAGCAAAGTCAGAAAGCGTCAAGGTCCGAGACGAGGCCGCGGGTTCGAAGAGTAGCTCTCCAGCCAAGGACGCGAGTGGCAGGCGCAATGCCATACCTGGCTCGTCGCACGACTGGAGATTTGTTGCGAGATGCAAGATGAGAGGACCTGAGGGCGGCGGACGTGACGTGGCTGAGCTAGACAAGAGAAAGTGGAGGAATACGCACGGTTGAGCTTGACGCCGTTGAGCGGCGCGTTGGACATGGTGGAGGAAGGGTCGGCTGGGACGCTCTTCGATCCAAAGTGTTGATGCTAGCGCTTGCTCGAGGGTGGTGCAAGCGGGTTCTGAGACCGTGGTATGACGCGTACCGATGATGCCGTGGCTGCGCGGGACAAGTGCTGAGACGCGGCTAGCTCGAAGATGCAAAGCGCGTTTGTCGTCCGGGGATGATGCGGCGGTCGCAGAGGGGATTCACGCGGAATGCTTTGCGTGGTTGCGCCGGGCGGACGAGGGATGCTGAGCAATTTGATGCAAGGCCGAGGATGGCAGAGCGGTGCAGCGCAACAGGGACGATGGTCCTAGGAGAGAGATGCTGGAGCACGTGGGAGGACGTCGAGAGATATTGTTCCGCTGTACTGTTTGTGAACGGTAGTAGCGGTCGCGGGGTGGTGATGGAGCGGATGAAGGGCGTAGGCGATGGCAATGGCGATGGGCGGTGAACGGACGCGGAGCGTGGAACGCGCAAAGTGGAGCTCTGCTGCAACCGACCAATGGCTGGACAGGGCAGACGAGCAGATGAGCGGCCCACCGAACGGGCTAGCCTGGCTGGCTTGACTGGCTCGCCGCCTCCATTTTGCCTTCCCCTCAGCCTCCGCCTGACCTAGCCACCGCCCGTTGGCCCTTGCTCTCTGCCTGCCTCACGTCGATTCGACTCGACTCGACTCGCGACTCGCGGCTCGTACGCTCAGCTCTCTCTCTGCCTGTCTGGCTGGCTCGCGTCTGATTTTTGATTGGAGCACCTTGTGGCACGGAGGATTTTTACACTGGGCTGGAGCTCATGAGCAGAATCAAAAATCCGAAAAAAAGATGGGTTGCTCCTCGAGGCTCATTTGCACTTTTTGAAGAGTCGAATTCAAAGGACTGCAGCTCGAGTGTATTGAAAAGCGTTGAACCGAGCGCCAGCTGCATCTCAACAAAACGAGCCCCGTCCCTCCAGGCGACAAGCGAGAGCTCAGCCTCTGCTGCCACACAATTTGGCAGATTTCCAACGCAGCGGAGGGCTAGAACGCGTCTCAAACAAGCTCGTCCCTGGCAGAGAGACAGAGGGAGCACTGGCCCCCTTTTGGTGCTCCGCGTCTTGTTTCTGCGGCTGAGCCCCACAACCCCGCCCAAGCAACCAACCAGCAGGCAGCAAGCAGCAAGCAGCTCGACTCTCGCCTTTTTGACCGAGTTCAGGATGGCCCGAGCACCGCGCGGCTGACACCAAACTTACACTTGGGCTGCATGGTGGCCGCAAGAGCAACTCCTCGACTCCCAGCTGTTGCAACTTTGTACACCCACGCTCAGCATCATCAATGACCACCCGACGCCTCGGCCAGACTTGAAGCCTCGGGCATGGTGTCACTAGATGACTGCAATTGGCGCCGCAAGTGTAGAGGATTGCACATAACAGAAACAGGTGTCAGCGTTGGCGGCAGCGCCTGAGCACAGGCCCTCGTACCGGCCCACGACACCGACCAACACGACAGCATCTGACAGCACTTGGCATACTCTGTGGCCCCGCAGAGTGCGCACGACAATCATGGGGCTCGATTCCAAGGAGGTGGCTTCCTCCAGCCGTCTTGTTGGCACACACCACGTGACGCTGTCGTTCCAGCCGCACAACGCAGCGTCCGTCAGGGCTGCGGCGGGAATGTTGGGGAGGCCATGCAGACTCACTTTTTATCTTCCAATTTTTATTTTTATTTTTCCCGTATTTTCCCCTTGTCCATGGAGAGACGCTCATGCCTGTCGCACCAGCTGCATGCGCCTCACCTGTCACAAACCTCGCCTACACCAGCAGCATCACTTCATCAGAGATCGGCGATTACAGCTTTGTGTGACAGCGACCGCTCGCCAAGGTTGCATCAAGTACTGCTACATGACCGAGGGGGTAAGACAGGTCTATCAAATATACCACGATCTCAAAAGAGATCGAGTTTCGATACTTTCATTCCGCCCGTATTGGACGGGAGTCGGTCGTGGTGAAAACCCTTCGCACGCTTGGCGACTCTTCTCTCGAAATGATCATCCTGCGTTCCCTGTCGATGGCTAGAGCAGTTGACGCCATCGACCTGCCCTGGCTTCCCTTCATGAGTGCGTATCATACCAGGGCATGCACAACGGATCAACTGGCGCAAAGTGGGGTTTCGCATGCGCTCGTCCACATGCGAAGCAAATGAAGCATACTTGTCGCTGCGCCACTCCCTTCCCTTGCTGCCTTTCATAGACAATGTAGCTCGATTGCCCTCTTGGTGGGAGAAGCAAATCCTCACGAGATTGTTCCTTCCAAACGATTCTGACTCCCGGCGACCACGTCTCGCCGGCCCATTCTCTCCCGAGCAGCTTCTAGCTACTAGCATGGTGAGCCATCCCAACCCGCTCTTGAAGCTTGATGGCTTGGTCGACTGAATTTTGGCACAGCCGCAGCTACTGTATATTGAATCTCGTGTGCTTTCACCACACCAAAGCCACAAACAATGTGCTGACCCACCATCCCTGCCGCAAATGAGGTTTCAATGCCGTTGATCCCGCTGGTGGGCCCATCGTCCCCACTGCCGATCATGCAGGGAGGAGAGCAGTAGTATCGTATGCGCCGTATCCCTGTGCAAAGTCCCGTCATCCATTTCGACCCTCACTCTGAACGCCACTCCAGGCCCCCCTTCCAATGTCCATAAAACCCAGAGACGGACGCCTCCCGAAAGGATCTGTCCATCATCACACCCTCCACTCGTCTTCCCTTTCCCTCCACGCTTGCACATGCTTTGGTTCCCCTTCCCCACTTCCACTCCTTTTCCCGTCCGTTCAGACCGCAGCAAAATGCGAACTGCTACCGGCCTTGCAGCGCTCGCCCTGACGGCGACTTTGGTCGCCACTGGCACCGTCCAGTCGGCCTCGACCCCTACAGCTCCCGAGACCTCGCCCGAGGCTCAGAGCTGCAAAGTCCTCCCCGATATCCTCAAAAAGGTCCTCGCTGCTGGCTTGGCCACTGACGGCAAAGCACTCGACATCGCCGACCTCTACTCGGAATTTTACCCCGCTGGCGCCAACCCTTCCGCAAAAGAGCTCTACGCCACCATTCCTGCCGCTGCCTTCGGTCCCAAGGATGATCGCGATGGTGCGATCTCAGGTTCCGATGGCTGGGACAAGGACGCTGTCATCGCCGACGACGGGTACGGCGAACAGAGCAAGTCCACCTACGCCAAGGACGGTGGACTGCCTTCGTTCTGCCGAGTTGGCGGTACCGTTCGCACATCCGAAACCAGCAAGTCCCAATTCGAAGTCTGGATGCCTGTCGCTGACACTCCCGCCAGCAAAGATGCCCCTGCTTCGGAAGCATGCACCCAAATCGATGGCGTCGACGTCGCCGATGTCGCCAAGACATTCAAGTGTGTCTCGACCAGCGGCTGGAGCAAGCGACTCGTATTCTCCGTCGGAGGTGGCCTCCGTGGTGCCGTTGCGTATCCCGAGATGAAGCAGACTATGGCTCGATACCGCACTGCCGTTGCTGGCACCAACATGGGTCATTTCAGCGCTCAGGACGGTATCAAGTGGCTGCCTGCCAACCCAGAGGCTTGGACTGACTACGGCCACCGTGCTGTTCACCTCACCTCGCGCGCTGCCCAGCAGGCTGTCCGCATCTTCTACGACGCCCAGCCTCACCGCGCCTCGTCTCCCGACTCTTCCGTTGCCACGGTCGACGCCAAGAAGCAAGTGTTCTACACCTACTTCAAGGGCTGCAGCACGGGCGGACGAGCTGCCATGGCCTCGGCTCAGAGGTACCCGAAGGACTTTGATGGCATCATTGCAGGCAGCCCCGGCTTCGACTTCAACAACCTCAAGGCCTACCAGATCCACGTCAACTCTTTCCTCGCCAACAACAAGAGCGAGGGTTACATCCCTACCGAGGCTTATCCCCTCATCAACACCGCGGTGCTCAAGGCCTGTGACAGCGCGGATGGCGTGGCAGACAACATCGTCTCCAAAGCTGATACGTGCAAGCCAGACTTTGCTGCCCTGATCGGATGCTCCAAGCTTGGCATCAAGCCCTTCGATGATGCTGGCAAGGCTCCGGGGTCTGCTGATGCCGCCACTGGCAAGGACCCGAAGGCTCCCGCTGCTGACAGCAAGGATTCAAAGCCGGCCGAAGTTCCGGCCAAGGAGGAGCCGAAGGTGACTCTTGCGCGCAGAGACACTACTAGCACCGAGCCGGTGCCTACGAAGAAGGACGACGCTAGCGCGACTCCCGCCGAGCCGAAGGCCGAGGATGCCAAGGGTGCCGACGCCAAGGGCAAGGACAAGAAGGACAAGGATGCCGAAAAAGGTCCTGCCCCCAAGTGCCTTACCGATCCTCAGCTCGAGACTCTGGCGAACATTTTCAAGCCGTACACGATCGACAACGAGCTCATCAGCGAAGGAGTGCTTCCATCCAGTGTGTACGGATGGCAGTATATCAACGCCGTCACGGGCAAGTTTGGCGCATCTCCTGTCAGCTGGTTCCAGTTCGAGGTTCTGGGCGAGAAGGATGTCGCTGCCAAGTTCAACGCCTCCGAAAAGGTGACTCCCGAGGTGATCAAGCAGGGCCAGCAGCTCAACCCTGGTGGAACGATCACCTTCGACACTGATCTCAAGGAGTTCTTCAACGCTGGTGGAAAGTTGCTGCACTACCACGGCTTGGATGACTCGCTGGTTCCGCCCATGGTGTCGCGTCGCTACTACGACCAGGTGTTGGAGAAGGTGGGCGACAAGGCCAGGGCGGCCTACAAGCTGTACATGATCCCCGGTCTGCTGCACTGCCGAGGCGGCAACGGCTGCTTCAACTTTGGTGGCGCGGGACAGGAGGGGGCTGGTAGCCGACCGCTTCGATACGACGCCACGCACGACATGTTCCTCGCGCTTACCGAGTGGGTCGAGAAGGGCGTGGCGCCCAACGTGCTCATCGGCGCTGCATACAAGACCAAGGAGGGTACCGCTCCACAAAAGTTCTCCGATGACACTCCGTTCGGCAACGGTGTCCGTCTGACGCGCCCGCTCTGCCCCTGGCCCACCGCCGCCCGTCTCAAGGGCAAGGGCGGCGACACCAACGACGCAGGCGCCTTTGAATGTGCTTGAGCTCGAGGCCTTGAAGGCCTCGACACATCAGTCTTTATTCAGACGTTTGCCGCTCGTCTCCATTTGATCTTTCCGTAACTCGCCCTCTTGGGTATCACTCGCTTCTCTCACTCGTTTTTCTCTGCAATTTAGAGCAAGTTCGTCCGCTCATTTGACCTTGGCTTTCTGAGCTGTCTGTGTGGCGCACTGAGAAAGTATTAGACAGCTTCGAATCATTGCGAGCATCACACAGCGCAACAAAGGGCAGCGAAAGCAGGGCAAGTTTGATGGACACTACGATTCGCGAACAGAAATGCTCTACGCATGCACATGGACTAGAGCGAGATCTTGAGCGTCTTGATCTCGAAGGGCCGGAAGTCAAGCTGGACGTATGTGTGGTCCTTCTCGTCGGCATACGTGTTGAAGGCAAGCTCTTCGGACGACTTGTCGTCCACGTCCTCGAGCAAGTTGGTGAGCGCCGTGGCCTTGACGGGGACCGAGATCTTGATCGTCGATTTGGCATGAGCACCCAGCGACTCGTACAGCCTGACGATGATGCCGAACGACTTGGAGTCCTTGGGCTTCTGGCCGTAGTACTCAAAGTCGCCCTCGGCGCGCTTGATCGTGTCGATGACCACGCCGGCTTGCGTGCCGTCGACGAGCTCGATTGGCATCTGCAGATCTGACGAGGCCGTACCCGTGCTGCGCTCCAGCGTCGCAATTTTCACATTCGACTGGCGGCCGTAATCGACATCAAAGCGCGCGTTGAACACGCGCGCGACCTGGACCACCTTGCCCTTACCCACACCGCCGACGTGCGGGTAGAGCGCAAAGGCAAACTGATGCAGACCCTCGTCCTCGTGCGCATCGGGATACGTGCCGGCCTTCAGGAGCGACAGTCTCATCAGCCCGCCCTCGACGCTGTAGCCATACTTGGACTCGGTCAGGATGCTGAGACCGTAGTCCTCCTCGGACAGGTCGGCGAACCTGTGGCCGCAGACCTCGAACTTGGCCGCCTCCCAGCTCGTGTTGCGCGTGGTGGGACGCTTGGTGATGCCGAACTGCGTCTCGAAGCTGGCGCTGTCGGATCGCAGACGCGTTGGCACCTCGAAGCGCAGGAAGCGATGCTTCTCCCACCAGTCGATCTGCGTGTCGAAGCGCAGCAGCGGACGCGCCTCCTTCTCGCCAAGCAGCGGCGTGGCGGGGAGCGCGTCGAGCACGATGCTCATGCGCACGGTGCTCTGGCCAAACTTGGCCTCGAGAGCCAGACTTGCACGCCAGGGTCCAGCCTCGGCGATGCGGACGTTGGTGAAGGGAATGGCTTCGGTGGTGTCGAGCGAGTAGAGCTCCGTCTCCCAGTTGTCGAACTGAGGCGGATAGTCTTCCACAATTGCGAGACCGCCGGTGCGTCCAGTCTCGATGATCTCCCGATCCGCAAGGCGGTCGTAGATGGACGTGATGCGTCCCTTGGAGACTTTGACGGCAATGGCCTCGCTCTGAAGCAGGAAAGAGTTGTGCTCGAGCTGTTCGGCCCGAACGGCTTGACCTTGAGCCAGAACAGTAGACTGCTTGTCCTGGACAAGAGCCTGACCCCGACCGGTGGCATCCTCGAGCAGGAGCAAGGCGCTCTGACCAGCGTTGCAAAGCTGCATGGACTGGTGCGACAGCGCGATCGCCTCGGCGCGTGCCATATTGTCGGACAGCCGCACCTCGACAAGCTCTCGGCGTGGCACATCGAGCGTGTTGATGGCGGTATAGCCTTTCGCGCTCGCTCCGACCGCCTCCTCTCCGACGCCGAGAGCGTTGAGAGCCTTGCGCCACAGCTTCTTGCCTTTGACCGTCATGTCAGCGTACATCTCTTCGAGATCATCGTACACCTTGCGGATGGCACTGCCGGGCAGGCAGTCATGGAACTGGTTGAGCAGGAGAGGTTCCCAGATCGCATCGATCTCTTCCTTGGGATACTTGTAGTCGGTAGCCTTGATGGAGGCGAGGGTGGCGATCCACTCCAGCTTCTGCATAAACGCTTCGAAGCGACGGTTCCACTGCTTGATGGAGCCATGAGACGTGTACACACCGCGATGGAACTCGAGATAGATCTCGCCGGACCAGGTCGCGAGGCGACGGCCGTTATCCGTGGTCTCTCGAACGTGCTCAAAGAAGTCCTTGGCGGAGCGGCCGACATGGACACGAGGCATGTCTTTGAAGCCGTTGTTGTTGGCAGCACGGGCGCGACGCAGACGCTCCAGCATGACTTCGGTCGGACCACCGCCACCATCGCCAAAGCCGTACAGCATGAGCGCGTGCGGCTGCACCCACAGGTCCTGGTTGTTCTTGACGCCGCGCACGATCTCCTCGACCGAGCACTTGGAGTCGTAGTTGTTAACCGGAGTCATGTGAACGATGATCTGCGTACCGTCCAAGCCGACCCACATGACGGTGTTGTGCGGAAAGCGGTTGATGTTGTTCCAGCTGAGCTTCTGGGTGAAGAAGTAGTCGCAGCCGGATTGGCGAGCGAGCTGGGGGATCTGGGCGTTGTAGCCAAAGGTATCGGGGAGCCAGAAGATGTCGCAGCGCTTGCCAAAGCGGGAGAGGAAGTACCTTTGACCGTAGAGGAACTGACGCGCAAAGGCCTCACCGGAGGGCATGTTGGCGTCGCACTCGACCCACGAGCCGCCGATAGGCTGGAAGCGACCGTCCTCTACGTAGCCCTTGACCTTCTTGAAGAGGTCGGGATAGAGAGTTTCGAGCCACTGGTACTGCTGGGCAGTGGATGCAGTGAAGCGGTGCTCTGGGAAGCGGTCCATGAGGTCGATCTGCGTCGACCACGAGCGGGCGACCTTTTGTTGTGTGGCCGAGTAAGGCCAGAGCCAGGCGCTGTCGATGTGGGTGTGGCCCAAAGACCAGATGCGCACGTCTTCGCGACCTTTGACGACATCCTGGTCGTAAATTGAGTCGACGTGGTCCTCCCAGTCCTTGCCAAGGATCTCCTGGGCCAGCTTACGGCACCGGGGGATGCTGTCAAGGTCAGCCTTGCGGAAGGTGTTTTGGATCTGGTTGGCGACCCAGAGAGCGCGATTTTGCAGCTCGGTGTCCTTCGAGAGGTTCTTGACGCAGCCTTTGAGCAAGTCAAAGTCCCACAGGAGCTTCCATGCCTCTGCACGCTTGACGACAATGTCGCACGACTGAAGCTCAAAGTAGCGGTTGGGATCGGGATCACCGGTGCCGTCGGAAGGAAGGCCGAACATACCGTTGGCGGTGATCTCGATGTAGAAGGTGACGCCGTTGCGGTACTCTTGCTTTAGCGGGAAGTCGACGCGGCGATTGTCCTCGAAGCCACCCGTTATGCCCTGGAGCGGCATGCCTGCCTCTGTGAAGATCATGGCCTCGCATCCTGGATCGAACTCGAGCTGGAGCCATTCCTTGTGCACCCAGTCCTTGGGGACGTTGAGCTTGAGCTTGAGCCAGTGGTTCGTCCAAGAAGGGCCGAACTTGATGCCCTTCTTTGCCTTGACATACGACTGGCGCTTGGCCTCGTCGAAGGAAGGCTTGGAGCCTGGCTTTGGCGTCCAGCTCTGGATGGAGACGTACTTTTCTTCATCGGTGCGCGCCTCGAAGAGGACGGAGGCGAGGTTGTAGTCGCCGAACTGGCCACCCACAAACTCGTCAAGGCGACGCTCGTGGACGGAACGGATGAGGCCAGAGCGGACGGGACGAGGCTCTTCGGACGCATACGTGGGATAGTCGTGCGTCTTGGAAGAGCCTCGTGGAGCATCGTGTTGACACATGGTGCCGTCTTTGGAAGTCCAGGGGCTCGGCAGGCGCAGCGCTTGAACGATTCTATGTTGGACTAGTGATGGAGCGGGAGGAGGGTGAGAGCGGCGATTCTCTAGCGACCTATGTACCCTTTCAAGGCCGGTGGGGCAGCGTCCGACACAGATGCGGGGCAGCCGAGCCCCGCCGATGCAGGGTTGCAGCACGTTCACCTGGCAGCACAGCACAGCACCGCACAGCACAGTGGGCCGGCACTACGTTGGCGCACTGTCCCACTCCGCACGGACCCTGGTTGTGGGACTTTCGGCAGGGGCGTGCATGAAAATCCGCGCTTCCCTCCACTCTCACTTTTCTGAGCCTTTTCACCCCAAGCCTCTTGTAGAAACTCAAGCTGGCGCCTTAGCAGATACACAGTCCGCGCTTCTGTGTTTTGATGGGGGTATCGATGTATTCGACTACGAGATACGACTGTTCAGCGCCTTCTCTTGGCCCTGAGACCAAGCATCCTTCTCATGCGAGTGTTGAGGCTGGTGGAAAAGAGGGCATCTTTAATATGTCCGCGCTGTTGGGTTTTGGTGCACAACGGAAATCGAGCAAGAAATCACAAAATAAAATTGGTGCCAAAAAGGCATCGAGGTGAGTTCCACCTTGCCACTCGACCTCCGACAGTGCCTCAAGAAATCTTACCTTGAGCAGTTGCTTGCGGGCATAGGACCTGGCCTCGCTAGTCGTAGCTGGGTTGTTGAGTGCGGCCTGGGTCGAGCGTTGTGAGGACACGGTGGCAGCATTGTCAGCCAGGTCTACCCAATCTCTTAAAATTTCCACCGAAACGTGGAATGCCTGAATCGCAGTATAAGACTCACCTTGTAGCCAGCGAGGACCCGGTCCTTGTCTGGCATGCGTCGGTGAGGCTTGTACGTCATGGTCGGCCAAAGACTGATGTGTGTGCGTGTGTGGATCGAGATGGTGATAAGAAGCGAAACCGCGACAAATCTACAACCAGCCACAAGCTCTCCCCAGCGCACCAAGCTGTGCCATGTGCTGCTCACTGCTAGGTTGCTGGACCGCCAGCTGCTTTCATGTTTCCTGGAGGCAGCGTCGGTTGCCGAGGTATGCCCGCAAATAGCATGCTTGCAGGATCTAGACCGCCTTGTGCGGTGGCTGCCACAGCCGAGCCGAGCCAGCCAGTCGCCGGCTCTGCCCACCTGTCAGCTGCAAGCCGGGGCAAGAGTGACACGGGAGAGCCAAATCAACAGCAGCAGCAGCGCGTGTGGAGCAGAGGCCATCACGTGTGGAGGAAAAGCCAGGCCTTTTGCGCTTGGACCCACAAAATCCAATGCCTACGATCAAACAGCCAGCCGCGTAAATTTTCTGCACGCCTGCGCTTTCCAGAATTCCGTCTTCCTTGGAAGAAGTTGAAGCTGTTGCCGGGTTTCAGTCTCAGCACATCGGACCCCGATCAGACTGCAATACGCTCTTCTACCATCATCCTCCTTCGCCTCTCCATTCGCTCGGACGAGTCTGACAAGATGGCACCCAAAGGTAAGTGCAGCTACCAAGCTTTTCCACGGTGCTGCTTTGATCGAGACTGACCTGTCAATCCAAATCGATGGATCACCTCTTCGAGCAGCGACCGCCAAGACGGCCAAGCCGACCACCAAGCCTGCCTCCAAGGCCAAGAAGCCGCTCGCAAATGGAGCCGCAAGCGCAAAAGCGAGTGCTGCAAAGCCATCCAAGGCTGCGAGCTCAGCCAACGACAGCGCCAAGCGTGGTCAGAAGAGGGCTAAAGAGGTCGAGGAGGAGGAGGACGAGCTTGATGAGGAGCAGGACACTGCCGCACCGCTGCCGGATGTGAAGAAACGCCCTGCCAAGGCACGCGCTGCCTCATCCGAGCCCATCGACGATGTCGAAATGGCGGACGGCACTGCCCGACCCACCAAGCGCACCCGCCGAGCGCCTACCCCTGCCGGCCCCATCAACTCGGTGCCAAGGCCCATCCAGCCTGTGCACGCCGACGACATCACACAGGGAGTCGCCGTCGAGGTCAGCACAGGCACCTCGTCCACCAGTGGCAAGGGTACTGTGCTTCCGCGCAAGCTCTTCGTCTGGGGATCCGGCGATGCCGGCCAGTTCGGTGTCGGCCCGCCCGAAGACGACAAGCCCAACAAACTCAACAAGCCCAAGCCCTTCGGCAACAAGGAGATCTCGATGCAGATCGACGATGGTGACCTAGGCGAAGGCGGCATCTCGGTCATTGTTGGCGGTGGTATGCACTCGGTCATGATCGACGGCTTGGGCCGCATTCTCACTTCTGGCGCAGAAGACTACGGTACGCTCGGACGCAAGCACCGCGGAGCAGCAGGCGACGCTGAAGAATCCTACTTCAACTTTGCTCCCGTCGAGGGCATCTCGCCCAGCGGCCGTGGCATCAACCCTATCGATGGCAAGGAGGGCGCTGTGGAAAAGTACCGCGCCACACGCATTGCTTCTGCCGATGCGGCCGGCGCAGCTTTGGATGACCAAGGCCGCCTGCGCTCTTGGGGCTACTTCAAGGACGGAGAGGGCCGCGTTTGCTTCGCCGACACGGATGCACCTGGCTACAATCGCGAACAGTGGTACCCAATTGCACTGCCTGGCATCGAGAACGAGCACTTTGCCGCCGTGGCGGCGGGCGAGAACCACTTCCTCGCCCTCACCCTGGTCGGAAAAGTATACTCGTGGGGCACCAACACCTGCTACCAGCTCGGACGCAGCTCGAATCCGCGCAGGGTGGCGCAGAAGTTCAAGGGCGAGGCGCCCAAGGACTGCGACCTTACGCCCACTCCCATCACGGGTCTTGCCGAGTGCAAGCGCATCTTTTGCGGCCTCACCAACGGCTTTGCGGTGGAGAAGAGCGGCAAGGTCGTCGGCTGGGGTCTCAACACTAAGGGCCAGACAGGCACAGGGCTCAAGGCGGCCAAGGTCGCCACGCCACACGCCATCGCTGCGCTGAGTCCCGTGCGTCACAACGGCGCCGAGGTGGTGCAGATCGTCGGAGGCAACTTCCACACCGCCTTCCTGCTTTCCAACGGCGAGGTGTACATCTGTGGCGACAGCGACGAGGGCAAGCTCGGCCTGCCTGCGGATCATGCGGCTCTCAAGGGTGCCACCTCGTCCAACCCCGTGGTGGTGCGCGAGCCTACGCTCGTGCCGTTCCCCACGCCGCCCTCGTGGGCTCCTGAGTCGTCCAAGACTAAGGACGGCAAGACCAAGATCGTGGCTCTGAGCGCCGGTATGCGCTTCACTCTGGCCTTGGCAGCGGACGGCACTCTGTACTCGTGGGGCACCACTTCGGACGATGCTCTCGGACACCCAGCCGACGACGTCGGAGGCGATCAGAGCAAGGACACACCCACGGCCATCGCCATGCCTGGCCAGCCGGGCGCTTGGCGCATCATGGCCGCTTCCACCGCGGGTCAGCACTCGTTGGCGATCGCGGTCAAGCCGCCCCAGGACGACTGAGAGGCAGACCCATCCGATTCAAAGTAATGCAGTTTGACCATCGTAGACACTTCTCATTTGCTCATTTGACACGATGTTTGCGTTCACGTTACATTAGCAAGAGAAGAGCTGCCGTAGAAGCGGCTTGAGAGAGTGACCAGCAAAGTCGCTCGGGTGTGAAGGGTGAAATTTGCCGCTGGTTCGGAACGGAAACTTGCCGACCGGAAGGTAAGTGGTGCCTGGCCGGCCTCTTTCACATCTAGGCTATAGGTGACGTCGAGGACCCGGCGTTTTGGTTGCAGATGCCGGACGCACGACCATGTCATTGGCATCCGAAGCCGGTCAGAGCCACAGCGAACTAGGGTCTACCACGCGATTCTTTTGCGACAAGCGACCGGATAGAGCAGGTTTTCGGCGCCGGCCTCCTCCGAAAGCGCGTATCGCTCCCCGTGACGCCGGTCGAATTCGAGGATTTTAGGTCCGCCCCGCGCCCAGCTGCGTCTGCTGCTGAAACGTCGTGATGATGCCCTCTTCGCACTGTGAGTGGCCTTTCCGACCCGAAGCGCGCGCCCGGGTGACAGACGGGCAGCGAGCATGAAATGTACCTGCTTGATACGCTGGCAGCTCGACCAATCCCAAGATGTGGCTCTGGGCTCTTCTGATGCAATCTTCAAAAGTCGCTGCTGCCTATCGATGTGAATTTCGCGCCTGGCGGCGCTCCGTGCACATTTTCGAGGCAACCGGCAGAGCGAGGCGAAGAGGCAAATCACGAGACCCCATAGCTTGCTCAGAAAGCGCGCTGAACCCTCCACTTTGATTGACGCCTAGATCTGGCGAGAGGCTCTGATTCTGGCCTGCCTCTTCCGGATGTGCCGGTCTGAGCTGGACACTGCGCTGGAACCTGCCGTCGTTCTCGCCTGGACTCGTTTCAGCTGCTTCGGCGCAGACGCTCGATCCCGAACAGCTGCGGCCCAACTTTTTCAAAATTTGGGCCCCACCTCGCCCCACTCGCAGCTCATACAGCTCTCTGCCCGACAGTTCTTCCGAGGTTGCGCGCTGCTGCCTGCTGCGCCTGGGCCGACTGCATATCGGCGCCCAAAAGATCAAGCCTCTGGAGATCTGAGTTGCTCACCCGCCCACCTTCACACCTTACATCTGCCATCGGTCCATCATCGTTGTCGCTGCGACCTCATCATCGCATCTCTGGGACGAAGGAACGCACCCGTCCTCATTGGCACTTAGAAGAGAGAGCCGCGTCGCCGATCCTCCACCATTACGTCGTTATTCAGATCCATTCTCCCCCGTCCGGCTCGACTGGCACGGTTCAACGTCTCAGGCCCTCACCTGCCTCGCTCTCAGGCGATTGCTGCAGTTTGCATCCGCCAACCACTCACCTTGCCGCAACGGTATACGGTCCGATCCTTCAATATGTCGTCCTCATCCTCGTCAGCTGCGGCGTCGGGATCGCAAAAGAGGCACAAGGTGGCCATCGTCGGCTCGGGCAACTGGGGTTCGGCGATAGCGCGCATTGCAGGCCACAACACACAGCGACACTCGGACATCTTTGAGCACGAGGTGCAGATGTACGTGTTCGAGGAGGACTATAAGGGCAAGCCGCTGTCGCAGGTCATCAACGAGACGCACGAGAACCCCAAGTATCTGCCCGGATGCCGACTGCCAGACAATGTAGTGGCCAACCCGTCGCCCGTGGATGCGGTCAAGGACGCTACGATGCTCGTGTTTGTGCTGCCGCATCAGTTTATCCGCTCGGTGTGCAAGCAGCTCAAGGGCAAGGTGGATCCGAATGCGCACGCCATCTCGATGATCAAGGGCGTCGAGGTGAAGGACGGCAAGATCTCGATCTTTGCCGATGTGATCCAGGAGGCGCTCGGCATCTCATGCTCGGCGCTGTCCGGTGCCAACATCGCCAACGAGGTGGCGCAGGACAAGTTCTCGGAAACGACGATCGGACACCGTGCCGATGCCAAGGGCCGCGAGAACGCCGAGCTCTTCTTCAAGCTGTTCGACACTCCCACGTTCAAGGTGGGCATCATCGAGGATGTGGCGGGCGTGAGCCTGTGCGGTGCGCTCAAGAACGTAGTCGCCATTGCGGCCGGTTTCACCGACGGCCTGGGCTGGGGTGACAACGCCAAGGCGGCGGTGATGCGCATTGGTCTGATGGAGATGAAGCGCTTCAGCGAAGAGTTCTTCGACGGCGTCAAGCCCGAAACGTTTACTGAGACGTCGGCAGGCGTGGCGGATTTGATCACTACGTGCCTGGGTGGACGCAACCGCAAGTGCGCCGAGGCTTTCGTCAAGACGGGTAAGCCGTTCGACCAGCTCGAAAAGGAGCTGCTCAACGGACAGAAGCTTCAGGGCACCGAAACGGCGCGCGAGGTGCACGAGCTCCTCGCCGCCCGTGGCAAGGTGGACGACTACCCGCTCTTCAAGGCCGTCTACTCGATCGCCTACGAAGGCATCGACGCGCACGACCTCACCAGCCGCTTATAGCCTGCCTCGCCTCTCCTCCATCAGCGACTTTCGCTCTGCTTCGTCAAGGTCTACACTCACACATATGCTCTCATCTAGGTATTCGGGACCGTCATCGTGAATGCTTCTCGAGCTGCTTTCTGGCCAATCCCATCTCGCATAACACTCCGGATAGCAGATCGAAGAATGCACCGGACGACTCGGGCGTTGCGCATGACGGGTGACGTTTTATGGATTGAGGTGGAAGTGACTTGGAAATGCAGCGAAGTTAGGAGCGTGAGGATGACATGACGCTGGTGACGCTTGCCCATCCGGGCTCGTATTCGTCGTCGCTGGCGTCTAAATCGGCCGCGGAGAGCACTGTGCCTGGGGGCGGACGGCGCAGACGCTGCGACTGGCTCTTGGTGCGGCCCATGGCGACTGCCTGCCGAGCCCTGTCGACCGCACTGACGGTGTTGGTGGAGCTGGAAGGTGTGAGTGTTCCGTTGGAAGGCGATCTTGCGAAATCGACAGCCGCGTTGGAGTTAGACTGAGACGGCAAAGAGTCGACCTCGACCGAAGGTACGTGGTGAGCTAGTGGTGCTTTGACCGCCTCAGGGCCAAGATCTTTGGCTTCGGCCACCTCATCGCGGGGAACAAGCAGCCCTGGTCCTCGCACTTGATGTGCTGCCGGATCGAGAGGGTCGACGCGGCCCGAGTCGGTCCTTTCCACTTGGGCCCGCTCGGGCAGCGTTCCGGAAGCAGCGTAGTCGGCGGGGGGAAGCTTGCTCGCATTTGATGATGTGAGTCCGGCAGCTTCGAGATCGCGGTCTACGTCGGGCACGCCATGACCCTGCACCCACGGTTCTGGTGCATCGGACTTGGACGGCTGGGATCGGGCAGCGAGGATTTCGCTCGTGTCGATGGGCTTGGGCACCTGGCCAGCGAGGTCCGAAGGGGCGGGAGCGATCCATGGATCTTGATCGGAGCCTTCCGCCTTGTCAGAGAGCTCGAGGTCGTGTGCGCGTTGTCGGATGCGTTCGACATCATCGGCAGAACGTCCGTGGATGCCGATCTCGATCGAAGTGTCGGGAGTGGCGTCTGTGGATTCCAGGGCGCCATTGAGTTTGGACGAGGGTGTGGGAGTCGCGGAAGGGGCTTGGGGGAATTCTGGGATCGCGGCCGCTGGCGGCTGCTCTGGGAGGCGCTGGTCGGCGTGGATCTTTTGCAGGTCGATCTCGGTCGTTGGCGTGTCTGGAAGCTTTGGCAAGTTGTCGGACTGATCGGATGAAGCGACGCCGCCTGCTGAGACCTGGTCTGTCTGTGGTGTTGTTTCCTGTTCGGGGCGATTTCGGCCGGTCAAGACGAGGTCGTCGTCGAGTTCGGCGAATGCATCCCTGCCGGTTCCGTGGACAATGTTGTCGGAGGCGCCTCGCTGAAGACGTGCAGCGCCGTAGCTGGTTGAGCGCGGCGCGCCGCTGCCGAGGAAAGCACCGCCAGTCATTTGCGGGCGTAGGTTGGCTGTGGCTGGGTCGCCCCATCCGCCGCCAGCGCCCGCACCGAGCCATACACCGCCTGTCATCTGTGGTCGCAGCACACCCTCACCCCAGGCGCCTGTGCCCTTGCCGGCGACGGAACCAGGAAACTGGCGCCGCGCGCTGCGGATCTCTGGGTTGGGTGCTGGCGATCCGAAGGAACTTCTGGGCATGACGGGCTTTTCATCGCTGGACTGGAACTTTGCGATACGGTCGCGCACGGCATTGGCGGCCGAGGCGCTGCCCGAAGGGGATCGGGAAGGGCTCTCGCCTGGGCTGAGACGGCCGGAGGTGGTTGTTGATGCGGATGCTGGTGGTGAGAGGTTGTTGGAACGGGCTGGGTTGGACGTCTTGCGTTGGAGAGCGGCGATGCGCTCGGACAAGCTTGCGCCAGCCTTTGGCAGAGGCTGAGACCGGTCGCTCGACCTAGCGAGCAAGCGAAAGAGAGAGACGGGAGACCGGGTCAGCCAAGCCAGCACTGGGGCGACAGGACTTAGCTAGGTCCGGGTTGCATGGACTTACATGGCTACGGATGCGCGAAGGCTGGTGGTTAAAGGAGACGAGAAGACGCGGCCAGCGCGAGACACGACTTTAAGGTGGTACTGCCAGCGCGGTCCCTGGCGAGTGCGCAATGTTTGCCGCTGCGGTGCAGTGCAGTGACTCGCGTTCGGAAAGGGTCGGGGTGGATGTGAATGTATGGTGGTGCTGCGGACACGATGCTCGAGCGGAGGCTAGGCGGCTTCGTGGGGAAGGTCTCAGGCTGAGAAGGTCGCTAAAATGCGAGGAGCGGCGATTGCGCCCTGAGCTGGCTGGGCGGACGAGGTGGCGCGTGCAGGCGCTCAACCAACGCTTTCACTCCAAAGCACACAAGCACACGTCGAAGCACACGCACACGCCGCCGCCGAGTGCCTGCGTGCGTGGCTGACGTGGGTGCAAGCGGGGATGGCTCGAGCTGGTGCTGCTGCAGCCAATTTGCAAGTGCACGCGTGCGTAACTTCGCCGCCATCGGGCACGGCTAAATCGCCTTGAAAATCAGTCCTGCCTTCCCTCCATCGACTCCTCGTCTTGTGACGGACCGACAACGCCGACATTTGATCTCATGGGACAACCGAGAGAAGCGTGGAGAATCTCGCGCTAGCTGCTCCGAGCTTATGTGTGCTTTTGCTCTGCTGATGGGTGTGAAAAAGCTGCGGTTGGCATCGCAGATGGCTTTCGGAGTGGGCCGATTCGACTTGGCCTGGTCGCACCCTCCTTCGGCGCTTCCGATTGTCACAGCTGGACTTGATTCGACTCAGGTTTTGAACAGAGCTCGGCTCAGGAACATGATGTTGCGCTGTCAACGGCCCAGGCGCGGACGAGGGGGTTGGCGGATCCTGAGTCGAGGTGGGGTCGTGCATGTTCATGATTTGGCGCGAGTGGGGGGCCAAAGTGGTGACCGCGGTGGGTCCGACCGCGGATGCAACGTGTGGACGTGGAGCTTCTTGCCTCACAAGCGAGTCTCAAAAGCGCTCTTCTCGAATACGCTCGAGCACCCTTTCACTTGCACAAATTCCATCACGCACAGCATACCCTCGTTTCACTCAGTCACAACTCCAGAACCCGCATTCCACATCTCACTTCTCGCATTGGCGCCGGTCGCCACGCTGCTGAAGCGCACATCCACCCGCTTCTCTTCTCGCCTCCAGACTGGCCCCGAGAGCACTAAGCCGACGCAGCCATGTCGGCAGCTTCTGAATCCGATGCGGTGCGCCAGGACGGCCCCAAGTCCGCACATCCCGAAGCCCTCGAATCGGATACCCAACTCAAGAGGATGGATCCGGACTCCATCCTCGCCGATGAAGCCGACCCAGACCAGGTGTTGGGCAACGACTCATCGTCGGATGCAGCTGCAAAGCGCGCTTCCGCCTTTCATCTCCCCAGCGATGCCGACCAATCCGACCTCAAAAGGGCTTCCGCTGCTTCGGCCATCTTTAGTCAGAGCGACTCGATCAACAGCCCTCGGGCACCCTCTCGTTCCATAGCCACAGAGCAGCACGCCATCCCAGAAGCGCAACCACAACCAACAACAGAGGAGCTGCAAGCTCAAGTCTCCGACCTCACAAATCAGGTGACCGGTCTCAACGAGAAGCTGGTCAAATCCTTCAACCGCATCGCCGACCTCGAGGACGACTACTCGGACGCCCAAGAGAACATCCGCACCATGTCGGCAAAGATCAAGGAGCTCGAAAAGGAGCGTGCAGAGCACCTCGACGCCCTCAACACTGGCCTTCTCGTCGAAAAGGCGCACGTCAGCAGCGAGATGCAGAGGATGATGGACCGTGTCATCGAAGAGACCGCCCAACGCGGCAAGGCAGAGAGCGACAAGAGCAAGATCGAGGCCGAGCTCGACGAGCTCAGCTCGAGTCTCTTCAGCGAAGCCAACAAGATGGTCGCCGTCGAGCGTCTGTCGCGTGCCAGAGCCGAGGAGAAGAGCCGCAACATGGAGGAGCGACTCAAGGATACCGAGGGTATCATGCTCGAGCAACAGAAGGTGCTCGCCGATCTGCAGCGCCAGGTCGAAAAGCTGCAAGCCGATCCAGCCTCCAAGAAGATCACCGCCGACACCGCATCCATCGCCTCCCTCGAAAGCGACGCCGTCAGCTTCCATCGCCTCAACACCTCCTCGCTCGCTCGATCCATCTCCCAGCGGACCGCCGTGCGTGAGCTCAAACACAAACCCGCTGCCGACCTCTCGGCCCAAGCTCGTCTCATCATCAACATCGTCCCCTACCAGGAGTTCCGTGCATTCATCGCGCATCTGCGCAAATTGCGGAAGCAGCTGGCCCCTTTCTACAACTATCCACTTCCACACGGCGCTCGTGACTCGCTCACCGGCACCCCTACTCCACGCACCGCCTCACCAGCGCCGCAGCAAGGGTCCAGCGCTGTAGCTGCGACGGCCAACTCGATCGCAACCGCTTCATCCGCTTACAGCCAAGGCATCGGCGGTGGTCTCTATTCGAGCTCGCCATTCGCCATCGCAGGCGTCAGCCGACACCGTGACTATCCTACTTTGCCGGCCAATGTTGACAGCATGGTATCGCTGCCAAATCAGTTATCCCTGCCCTTCATCAAGCGCTCCCAAGAGGAAGACGTAGAGCCGTGCCTCCGTCTCGATTTCGCGCCAGGACTCAACTGGCTCAGCAGGCGTCAGGCCAACACGGCGATTCTCGACGGCAATCTTGTTATTGAACCCATCTTTTCCGGAAGCACCACCGTCGACGAGGATCGCATCCGCCGAGAGAACGCCCACCTGCCTCCCGCAGCTTGTGCCATGTGTGGCATTCCGGTCGTCAACGTGCCTCTGCCAGGCGGTGTGGCGGCTACCGCCATGTCCTCCGAACAAGGTGGCAAAACTTCCCTCGTACCGAGCAGCATCGCCACCGCAACTTCCAGCTGGGCCAGCTCAGCCGCGAGCTCGCTCGGCTCCATCACTGGAAGCTCCGCCAGCAGCGGCTCCAACTCGGGCACCATCACGCCCAAGCCTTCCAGGGGAGGCTTGTTCAGCTCGTTCAGGCGATCGTCCGGCACGAGCAAAGCCACGGACACAGAGGCGACCGCAACCGCCTCAACCGAGACTGCGAATGCTCATGTCGACATGCCTGTCGAAGCAATGGTCTCGCCCAACCTGCCAGTGCCCACGCACATTTTCCGATTGAGCGAGAGCGCGCCCACTCGCTATCTGCTGTGTCCCCACCACTGCCTCCTGCGTCTTCGCGCCGCCTGCCAGTTCTGGGGCTTTGTGCGCAACCTCGAGCGCTCGGTGGTCCTGGAAGGCAAATTCATGAATGACGAGCCTCATCCGCTCGCCGCCAGCACGCCGTCTCTGGAGCTGACCAAGCCGCTCGATGCGCCCAAGAGCGAACAGGTCGAGACGCTGGAGAAGGCTGTCGCTGCTGCGGAAAAAGAGCAAGAGTCCGCTCCTGCTCCGGAAGAGCCGGCTGCCGCTGCTGCTCAGTCGCAAGTCAAGAAGGACGGCGATGCCGACAAGGACGCGGAATCCGAAGACAAGACCGACGGAGAAAAAGTCAAGGAGAGCGTGCAGGAAGGCTCGGGTGCTTCCGACGATCCTGACGCTTCTCCTGAGGACGGAGAAATGGTAGATGTGGAGGGCAAAGCCGCATCGGTTGCCGGGGACACAGAGACGGCCGAGACGAAGGACAAAGACAGCGATGAGACGGATGAGGCACCCGCAGAGGCAGCTGCGAAGTACGACGACGATGACTTCGCCGACGCTCCATCCTCGCCGACGGAGCCCAAAGCACTGGACGCAACAGAAGAAGAGCAGAAGGAAGACGGAGCTACTGACGATGCGACCAAGGCTGAGGCTGACGCCACGGAGCCAGCGGCTGGATCGGATGCAACACCCGCCGCCGATGGAAACAATGCTGCGGTTGATGCTGCCGAAGGCTCGGACGCAGCTGCTGCACCTGCGCCGCCGCTGCCTCCGCGCTCGGTCGCGCGCGGAACGGGCTCCGTATCGCCCGCACCCGCCGTCCCGCCACGCCGCCATCCTCGCGCGGGGCCGCTTGCTGTGCCACCTCAACGCACCTCGAGCGCATCCGCGCCCGTGCGCCCCGTCACGCCAGCCAACACGGCGCTCTTCCTCGACCGTCTCGACGCCATGGAGTGGGAGGACAAGATGTGGACCGAACTTACAAAGCTCAAGGAAGAGCTCTGGCGCGCACGCATCGGTTTGGTCACCGACGACGCCACCACCCCCTGAAGCACAGTCGCACACAGGCATTGCAGGCAATCACATTGACATCCACAATCATCACATGCACGTCACGCCTCTTGACACCCTCGATTGCAAGTTTTTGGTGAGATTGAGCAAACAGTGCGTGCGGTGACCCGGCTAGCTTAGGCGATGCTGAGTTCGGCGAGCGCGTCGTCACCCTGTTGGATCATGCCCTCGACCTCTCGGCGGGCAGTGCGCTCTGCCTTGAGATCGGCGCTCTTGCGCAGCGCCTCGGTGTAGCTGTGGTACTTGACGAGCTCCTGCAGCAGGTGGTTGCTCTTGCGCTCCCAGTTGGCGAGCGCCTTGGCGTGGTTGTTGCCCTTGGGCGAGTAGAGGCTCAGCATGGGCTGGCGCAGCTCATTGTGCAGCGTCAGTTCGGCTTCCAATCGTTCCACCTGCTTTTCCAGACGCGCGAGCTGACGCTCCTCGCTCAGCGTAGATGCTACCGTGGGCAGCTGAGGCGCGCGCCACTCGTTGACAAATACGCGCTCGTTGGACAAGTACCCAGCATTGGACGAGGTGCTGATCGACGCAGCAGGCGAAGGCGACACGGACGACGACCCAAATGTGCGCAATCCAACCTTGCCGCGCGTCCCAGCCTTGCCGCTCCGAACACTGCGTGCGTCGCCGTCACCCAGCTGAGTCTGACTGCCGAATGTCGAGGCGCCGCCATTGTCGAGCTCTTCGTACTCGTCGTCGTCCAGCTGCGGAAGCACCTTGTTCCAGCCGTACTCCATGTTGCTCACGCCGCCCGCGAGAGGCTCCTTGGACTGGCGCGCCGCCCAGTAGTTGCACGTGCTCACCCACTCGTTGACCAGCTCCTCGTGGCCCGTCTGGAAGAAATACACCTTGCCGCCGGGCAGCGTGAGTGCAAACACGTGCGGACGGGCGCGATTGTACCCGGGCGGCGGAAGCGCGTTGGCCAGCGAGTGCGCCAGCGGGATCTCGCCCAGACACGTCGCGTTCGACAGCCAGTTGCCACCACCAAGCGCCGTCGACGCACCACCGTCACCGCCTACCGCGGCGGCTGCCGACGCGCGGCCCTTGGCCTTGGACGCTGTGCCCAGCGAGGCCGAGGAGCCGCCAGTGTCGAAACGGAACATCGAAAGCGTGCCCTTGGACACGACCACAAACAGCTCGGTCCAATTCTTGTCCTTGGCACGCTTGCCCGTGCTCTCCCAGTAGTGCTTGCGCGTGAGCGAGCCTTCCTTGGCCCACGGCGGACCGGCGAGCGCGAGCTTGTCGTCGTCGTCCTCTTCGTCAATCGCATTCTCGGCGGTCGACGAGGCGTTGGCAGCTCCTGCCGCTGCCTCTTCCTCCATCGACTCCTTGATGATGGTGTGCGAGAGCGTGCTGGCGAAGCCTGGCGTCACGCTGAGTGCGGGTGACAGCAGGCGGTCGCGGTCCAAGCCCGAGGCAAACGTCGCCGACGGGCGGCCCCACGAATCGACCGACGAGCGCGAAGGGTTCGGGCTCACCGCGGGATCCAGGAACGAATTGTTCGAATTCATACCGCCCAGCAAGCCTTGGATACCGCGGATGGAGCCGCGCTTGAGCGCAGTCATCCTGTCGTTGCCCTTGCCCGTCTTCCTGCGGCTGCCGCCCATCGGGCTGAAGGTACCCGACGTCCGGCCGGTGGCGAGCGTGCCCGAGCCGGCCTCGGGACTGGGCAGCAGAATGCGATCCGACTTGACCGCAGCATAAATGTCGCGGAGCATGGCCTCGATGTCCGCCTCTTTTCCTTTGGCACCGCTCATGGCGGTGCCCGGACGCGAGATGTCCTGCGGCTGGCTATCTGACGATGCCTCGAGGTGAGCCAGGCTCTGCTTGGAGCGGCTACCGAGATAGCTGCTGATGCTATTCCTACGCTGAGCCGGCGTGGTCGACTGTGCGGCGGCATCGGCGCTGCGCGTCATGTCGACGTGGGCCGCACTGAAGCTGCTCCTACTGTCATCTATGCCGGACGAGACAGGTGCGTCCGAGCTGCTCTCCGCAATCGCACTGAGCGTGTTGCGCACAAATTGCTGGCGCGTCATTCTCTCTTGTAGCTCTGCGATGTGCAAATCCGTGTTAAGCAGCAAGATGCTGAACACGACCGAATGAATCACATCCGAGCTGCCAAAGATCGAGTCCGGGTTGCACTCGAAGTAGCGCTGGGAGAATGCCGCGAGGATGCGGTCGATCTGCTGCGTCTCGGCCCGCAGGAAGAGCTTGTCACAGAGCCGGCGGAAGGCAACATCGAGCCGCAGCGTGCTAAAGTCAAAGTTGGCAAAGTAGAAAGTGCGCGCTGCGCGGTTGATCAAGCCCAAGCCTCCGAGCCACTCGGCGATCTTCTCGCGCTTAAGGAAGCTCGCGTCCTCCTCCCAGCACTTGGTGGCGAGTTCGTGTGCAGATGCAGCCACGGACGGCGGCGCGGCCATCTCATCCTTGGCCATGCGCGAAGATGGTGCGTCGAAGCTCGTCCTTGCAGACGTGGGCGACGAGGACGGCGAGGCGCTGCGTCGCATGGAGGGAGTGGAGAGCAGCCCTGGGCCGGCTCGAACGGATCCTGAGGACGCCGAGTGGCCACGGCTCATGCTACCGTTGCGTCCCGGTCTCAGGAACGAGGTCTGGGAGAGCTCGACGACCTTGGGTAGAGCGGACGCGTCGAGTTCGGGTGAAGCGGGTGCTGTGATGATAGCGGTGTGCATCTCTTGTGGACTCGGAAGCTCGACATTGCTGAGATCGGACCGCTTGGTCACCAGACGGATGCTTTGCTCGTTGACATCTTCGTCCTCCAAGTCGCTGCCGTTGCTGATGTCTCGCGAAGACTGATCGAGTTGACCCTGTCTCGGCTCGGTGCCGTCTGGCGAGCTCGATTTCACAGATGCAAGAGGCAGCAGGGTTGCAGTGTCATTGACGCGGGCGCTCTCGCCCGAAGCTTGCTGTTCATGCGACGCTTGACTGACAGACGTCACCTTTGTGTCTGCACTGTCGGGAGCCGAAGTCTCAGCGGCTGTCTCGAAGGAGCGGGCGCTCACGAGGCTGGCGCCCGAATCCATCGTGCGACGACGCATTTGCGCGTCGGCGTTGGGGTCGATCGAGTTGCGCACGCTGCTGCGGGCCGAATGGGTGGGCTCGCGTGGCGAGTCAGCGCCATTGGCAGGGCTTGGGGCATCGACGACTCGCGGTGATGCCACCGGTGGAAGAGGCTTGGGCTTCTCCACACGCTTGACTGTCTCGTTCTCGATGGGCTGTTTCTGTGCTGCTTTCGTTTCGACGGAGACGTCCTTGGTATCCTGCACTGGAGCCGATGAAATGACCGCCGCCTCAGCAGAAGTGCCTGCGTGGATGCCAAGGCCGGTGGTGGTGACTGGCAGACGTCCATTCCGAGCAGCAGGAGATCGAGCATCAGTCGGAGTGGAAGTCCTGTGACTGGAACTCGAATGATTTGCTGATGCCACTGGCGCAGGTGCATTGGCATCCATGGACACGAGATCGTCCTCCTCGAGGAAGCTGCCCGATCTTTCCTTGTATCGCTGGATGTCGAGGTCGGGAAGCTGAGGCGATGGGCCCCATTGCTTCTTTGGTTGCGTGTCCGGCTGCTGTTTCGCTGCGTTCGGGACTTGCTGCGGCGCCTCCTTGAGAGCGTCTTCCATCTGCGACTCGAGCTGCTGGACGGCCAAGCGGATCGCGCCGGTGGAGTCGCTGGACGCCAGAGATTTGTTGCGCTCGTGTCCCTGTGAGCTGGAGCGCTGCGGGAGCGCGACCTTGGAGGCTGGTGCCCACTCGGTCATGGTCGCCGGTGCCGATGGTACACGCAGTCCAGATTTGCTCGGCGATGCGAGCTCCTGAGCGTCGGCGGCCAGTGTACGACCGTGATCCTGCGCCGACGTTGTGGCGTGGCTGGGGATAGTCGACATGTGAGAGTTGGAGCTGGCCGAGGACTGCATGAAGCGTTCTGGGATGTCGGGAACGGCGACGCCATCTGTGGAAGCAAAGTGGGTGGTGTACTTGTGGCTGGTGGAATGCGAGGTACTGCCGGCAGTCGAGGAGCCGCCTTGACTGTGCACACTGGCCTTGCTCTCGCGGCGACCGAGCGAAGTGGCTGACGGATTGGACCCGGTCGAGTAAGCGCCACTTGAAGAGCCAGCGCCGTTGGGCTGAACCGTGTCCCGGTCGCGGCGAGGCTGGGAGCCGTCCTTGCGCAGCTTGCGCAGGAAGCCGCTCGTCTTCTTCATGCGTTGTCGAAAGGAGCCCATGGAGGAGGCTCGTTCGGCGTCAGCGTCGGCCGTTGTTGCGTGTATCTCCTGCTCGAGCCCAAGGCTGCTCGAAGCTCGTGAGCGCGCGCGCATGGTCGCATTAGGTGACGCAGGGGCGGCGGGAGGAAGCATAAAGTTGGGCTGAGCGGCCGTGGCAGTAGGAGTGCGGATTTTGGCAGGTTGGGAGGTGCTTGGGCTGGCTGCAGTGCGTCGGCCAAGGGAGGTTGTGCGGTCAGGCGAGGCGGGCACACGGGCTTGGTCGGCCCTGACACCGCCGGACGCAGAGCGCAGCAGAGTCGCAGAGGAGGTCGAAGGCTGCGGCTGCTGCTGCTGCTGCTGCAGGGGAGACGCAAATACGTCAGCATCAGGTGGGCGAGGTGTGACGTCGGTCATCTCCTCGTGCACGTCGTCGAGATCGGTGCTGAGCAGTGACGACGAGAAGCTCTCCCTCCGACGCTCGACAATCACGCGCTTGGAGCCTGGCGAAGCGTCGAGTGGACTCGAGGATGGAATGCGGCTGGAGCTTGCGCGCGGACTATCCTCTGGACCCAAGGCGACCTTTGCCGTTTCTTTAAAGACGTACGTCTCGTCGGAGGCGAGGAGCGCTTCGAAGCTGCGACCGATGCGTGCAGGCGGCTTTCGGGGCGAGGTGTGGCGGGAGCTGTTGACGCTTGCGATCGAGGGTCGACCGGGGATGTCCGCACTGGCCGAGGCAAAGGATGCGGTGGTGCTTGCCGTGTCGGGTCTTGCTTGAAGATGACGTGCGTCTGGCCTGGTTGCCGGAAGGTCGCCACGCAAGGGAGGAGGCGGGGCGTCACGGTCGCGAGGAGCTGATGGGATATCGGAGGGTGAGGGAGCCTCGAGCCGGGCGTCGGGCAGTGGGATGGGCTCGTCGGAAGGCGAAGCGTGTTTGTGGGAGCGTGGGTAGGATGGAATCTCGGAATGGTCGCTCGAGAATGAAGTGCGCTGCGACGAGGCGTTGTCGCCCGTCAGGATGTGGGTGGCGGCCGACATGCGTGTGCTTTCCCACACGCAAGTGTGCAGCAAAGATGGGATGGCGCTGCAACAGTGAAGTCGAGCAGGATTGCGGAGGAGAGCGCAGCAGGAACAATGGCTGCAAGCCTGTGCAGAAGCAGTCGTGGGCTTGGACCAAGGTGATGAGGGTTGGCTCAAAAGAACCGCCCGTGTGGATTTGCGCACGCGTGCAAAGCATGCATGTGCGGCGCACTTTTGGCTTTGCTTGCGTCGATTTGCTGGCGCGGGTCCAGCTGCTTTGAGCTTCGGAAGCTGCCGAAGCGCTGGAAGAAGCCGACGCGCCTGCAACCCTTAATTTTCGCCTCCGCACGGCACCTCCGCCCCCGTCAGCCACGCGTTCCTCCTCCTCTGAGAAAAGTGAGCTTCGCCACGAGATTCCGATTCACAGCCAGCAGATCTACGGCCTCACAGCGACGGACCCTGCCAAGCACAGCGCATACAGTGCGCGACAACGTTCCACCCAGCCTCGCACTGCCCCAGCTGCGGCCACACAACTACTTCTAGCACAGTCTCGTACAAAAGATGGTAGTCAAACAGCTCGCATGCTCGATCGACATTTCGTACACAGAAAGGGACGCGTGCCACTTGGGCGACGTAGGGAGAAAGTGACGCAGGAGAAGCGATTGGCTTGTGCGTGTGTTGCAAGCTTTCCGTTTCCGTTGCAATGAGGATGGAAGGGATGGCGTGGGCAAGGCGGCTGCTGCATCGAGCCGAGCTTCGAACACTCTATCCCTCCTCCTTGACCCGGCCTTCGGCTCTCCTTTCCTCCGGGTTGAGCAGCGAGTTGAAGCCAACGCGCAGTCCAGACGTTGTGCTCGTCGTGGTGCCGCTCCTCGCACGCGGACCGCTCTTCATGGTCACGGTGGTATCGCCTTCCTCTTCGCTCGAGCCTCCGGCCGAGGCCGATCCCTTTGTGGGCGAGCCCTCGGCGCGATGCAGTCGCGAATCGAAGGGTTCCATGTTGGCGCTCCTTCGGCTTCCAACGCTCTCCTGCTCGTACCGCAGCTCATCCTCTTCTTCCTCCTCTTCCTCCTCCTCGGACTCCGACAACCGACGATCCTGCATCTGGGTGAAGCGACGCGGCGAGCGTGTTGCGTCATACGCCTCTGGGCCCGGTCCACGGTCGTACTCGCGCATGTATCCGGGCGGGCCCATCTCGCGCCGCAGCTCGGTCCACGTGTTCATGCTGCGCGAACCCGGTTCGTACGCTGATCGCGAAAGCGGCGGATGATCCTTGACCTGCATCTGCATGTGCATCGGCATTTGCATCGGCATCTGCATCGGCATCGGTCCGCCCGGTGCACCCGGAGGCGGATGACCACCCCCGTAGGGATGTCCGTGCGGCAGCGGTTGCGGCGGAGGCGGACCATGGCCGTGAGCGGGTCCCGGGCCGTACATGGGATGCCAGCCAGCGTTGCCACCGCCGATCGGGCTCATCCTCGATCCTGAGGCTGCCGGCGGAGGAGGTCCACGCGCCCAGTACGCTTCGTCGCCACGACCGTGCATCGGTCCTTGCTGTTGTCGCGAAGCGTCCATCTCGGACTGATCGCCTCCGGGCGCGTGGCATTTCTGGTGACGCCGGAGATTCGACTGCACGCTGAACGAGCGGCCGCACCCTGGCTCGTTGCACACGAACGGCTTTTCACCCGTGTGAGAGTGGTGGTGGATCTTGAGGCTCGACGGTCTCGAGAAGCGCTTGCCGCACCACGCACATTCGTACTTGGCCTGGCCCGACGCGATCGTGCCCGTCGTGCTCGGCGCCGTCCGCACGCCGCCGAATGCGCCGCCATGCTGCGCAGAGATGATGCCGTCCGGCACACTGGCCAAGCCGCCCTGCCCGCGCATCATCTGCTGCTGGAAGGCATTGCGCTGCGCCTCGGCTTCCGACGGCATCGGACGACGCGGGAAGACCCAACCGGCACCGCCTGGACGTGGTGCCTCCTCACCAGCGCCACGGCCTCGCCTCGGATGGAACGAATCGAACGCGCCTGGACCAGGCGGGGCGCCCATGCCAGGCGCCGGCATTCCCGGCGGGCCATAGTGCATCTCGGGATCGTAGGGCTCCTGCCCCGACATCGAGTGAGACTTGGGCCGGTGGCCACGCGTGACGCTTGGATTTTCGTAGAGCTCCATCGGAAGCGGCGCACGCTCCTGCATCGAGAGGCTGTGCTTGTGTGAATACATTCGCCCACCTCCCGCATTGCCAGGCTCATCCCCGCGCTGTTGGCCCATGCGCAGCAGCTCGGAAGCCGCCTCGAGCCTTTGCCTGCGTGCCGGGTCGTCCGAATTCGGCAGCGGGGCGATCGGTCGGTCGGTGTGGGTGAGAGTGCGCGCGCGCGGTCGGTGCGGCGGCTGATTGGGCGGTCCGGGCAGATCGGCAGAAGTTCCTGGCGTGCGCAGAGATCGGTGACGAGAAAGGCTTGAGAAGTGCTGTTCAGGTGAGAAGCGCGAAGACTCTCCCTGCTGGCCGTGAGCCTCGCGGAAAGGCGGCAAGAGCGAGCCCGACGGTCGGTCGCCACCCATCATCTTATAGACGGCCTCGCCTGATTCGAGCGTGGAGGAACGGCTGTGCCAGCTGGTGCGTGGGCTGGTGGTCTCGGACCGTGCGCTTGCTGCGCCCCAGCCCTCGTGAGGCACGCTCTCCTCCGACGTGTGCGCCGAAGGCACATAGCCAGGCGGCAGCATGGGCGAAGGGTCGGAAGCGGTCGAAATGTGCGAGAACAAGGTGGAGAGTGAGCCCGACGAGGACGATGCCGGACGATGGCCGCTGCGCCGTTGCGCTGGCGCAGACATGTCGGAACTCGGGCCTTCGCCATCCAGTGGGATTCGGCGCGACGGTGGAGAAAGGATGAGGCCCTTGAGCGCTTGTGCCTGACGCGACCGCGAATCGACTCGTCGGCGTGGTCCGCCATCTTCGGGACTGAACGGATGTACCGAGGAGCCAGGATGACGAGGAGGTGTGCTGGGCACAAGCGGACCACTGCGTCCGTAAGAACCAGCCCCAGTGTTGGAAGAGTGCCGTGTGCGGATCGGCCCGAGCGACGATGAGCTCGAGCTGTGTGAGAGGCCGGACTGGAATTCGGAGAAGCTGTTGGTGCTGGCGTGGCCGCGCGAGCCGCGTTGATCCAGCGACTGCGAAGAGGCTGCTGGTGGCACTCCTGCTGGCGAACTGGGTGTTGCGGTGCCGAGCGAATGAGCATCTTCGGAGAGTCCATCGGATCGTCGAACTGACGCCAGTGGCTCGGCTCTCTCGATGCCGAAGAGATTCTTGATGCTTGGAAGGCTGGTGGAGGCTTCTGCGCCCGCCGGATTGGAGCGCTTGGCAGACGGTTCGCTATCGACTTCCATGTCTCGGTTGTCGATGGCCTCACCTGACTCGGATGCTGAGTCTGCGGCCGAGCGTGGGACCGATCTGTCCCTGGACGATGAGGTGGTGCCGCTGGCGCTGGTGGCACCGGGGAATGGAATCCCCGTTCTCGCGCCGCTCGGCCCCATGGCTCTGTACGTCGACAGAATGGTGCAGGGCGACGCTGGCCAGCCCGTCTGGCTCAGCAAGCAAAGCGAAAGGCGAGTGCGGTCGAGATGGCAAGGGACGGCTCCTTGGATGCCTCGGTTTCGCTAGTGATGGAAAGATACGACGACAATGCTAGCAGACAGCTTGCTTGACGGGTATTCCACTGCAAAGGGACGGAAGACGCTGTCCTAATGGTACGGCGGCAGCAGCGGAAGCCTGCAGTCACCGGGTGCTGGAGGACACGGGTGGGAGTTGGCGATTCAGTTGTCTCTGTTGATGCAGGGTGTCATTGGCTCGGAAAGATGCTTCACTGCGGCGCTCGAGGCGATAGACGAGGTCTGAAGTGAGGCAACGGCAATGAGTGGCTGCCAGGCGACTCTCTCGTTGGTGATGCTGAGCGAGCGCAGTGCGTAATTGTCCCGTCCAAGCAAAGCTGAGTCGGGAGGATTGCTTCCGAAAAGGGGAGGGCTGATAAGGAGGCGCTGTCCAGGGAGGTGGTGGAGAGTTGACTGAGGCGTGATCACTTGGACGGACGATGCAGAACAGATGCAGATGCCGAATGAGTGGGGTGGACGAGCGGGTGGTGCGAGATGCAAGGCTGTGCTGGTCGTCTGAGCCAAGTGTGGGACGGTGCTAAGCGCCAAAACGGGCTGTCGGGGCGAGAGAGGATGAAAGGCGGCGCCACAAGGTGGTGTGGGGTGACTGTTTGTGGGTGTGGGGCAAGCAGAGGCTGATTGTATAATTAGACGATGCCGATGGGATGAAGCGTGAGATGAAGGCAAGGCGGGTCGGAGCGAGTTAGGCGTAACGGCGATCAAAAGAGACAGTTCCGGTTGCTCCGGATGGTGAGACGATCGGTGAGTTGGCGATGCGCGAGATGAAGTGCGAATGAGCGTGGCGTGTCCACCAGGTATCTCGGGACGGCAAGCACCGATTGAGCGTGCCTACGATGCGCGTTTAGGGGCGGGCGGGCGAGGCTAGGACGAAGGGTGAGGATGCAGCGGTGGTGAGGGCAGGGAGAGATGATGGAGATGGAGGAGGCGAGCCACGTAGGCGGTGAAGTTGGCGAGGAGGCGGGTGTGATCTGCACGGTGAGAGGGTCCCGGTCAGCAATGCTAGAGGAACAGCAGCAGCAGCAGCGGCGCACAACGGTCACCCACGATGCACACCCGCAGCGCGGGAGGACGTAATTGGACACGGCGCGATACCGAAAGCGAGCAGCGCGGGCGCGTGAGGGCGAGGATGTGCCAGCAGCTCAAAATGGCTCAGCCAAAGCCCAACGGCGAGTGCCAAAATTGAGGCACGACCGTCCCACGACCAGGCCAGGCCGCCTTCCCGAAAATACAATTAAGAAAAAAAGGGCCAGAGAAAAAGAAAAGAGCAGCATGCCTAGACCCTCATCATCGAGAGGCAACGTCAGGCGCGAGGTCCAGCATGTGGACGACTGCGACTCAGAATTCAAACGTATGCCGCTTCTGCCGCTTCTCTGCACCGCCTCGCCTCGTCCAGTCCGCTTGAGCACGAGCACAAGGGACGCGCAGGAGGTGCACCCATCGCATAGGCTTTCCGTGAGGCGGACGTGGACTCTTCCGTGAGACGAATCCGCACTTGAGCCTCTTTGCTCAGCTTCGCAGAGACAGTACGCTGTAGACTCAAAGAACAGCATACGCGAGTGGTGCAGCGTGAGCAGAGGACTGCATTCGAGGATACAGGAAAAGATTGCGCTCCGAGGTGTGGGGCGGCACATGTGCACCGCGAGGTGGCTGGTCTGCAGGTCTCGGATTTCCAAGCCCTCGTCGATCCATCGAGCGGAACGAGGCGGGCAGGCGGGCTGGCAGGCAGATCAGGCAGAACAGGGTTTGGAGTGTGCAGAAAACGGCGAGGTGCAAATCCTTCAGCTGCGTGGCCCACGATGGTTGCAGCCGCGTTGGCGCGCGGGACGCGGCTGCAGGTCCAGCGCACCAGCAGCCAGCTGGCCAGCCCAGCTCAGGCCAAGGGCGCAAGACGCGCTGGGCTGACGAACGCGGGCTGCTGACGTGCGGGTTGGCGTCGCCTGCTGGGCTTCACCTCCTCGATGCAAGGCGCAGTCATGCGTCTGCCTCGCCTCGACTCGCCGCGCTGCTTCTGCCTCTGCTGCTATTTCCGACCGCGCGACATTCCAGCCTTTCCGCTGGCCAAGCCGACGGACGAGTCCAAACAAAAAAGAAATCGCCAGCATCGGAGCAAAAAGATGCCACACCACAGCTGAGAGCGAATTGGCCTGGAAACCGGTGCGAGCTTCCCGGCCACTAAAATTTCTCGAATTCCCAACTCAGCCAGGCAGCGAACTTGACGATGGCCATCGGGCTCGTTCGCTCGCGCTGCTTTTGACCGGTGAAGAGGCGCCGCAGAGACATGTGGCGATCAGGGCGTGAACCATGACGCTGACGATCGCAGCCGAATGACGGACGAGGGTCAAGATTGCGCTGGCAGCATTTTATCAGCGGGCTCGCTAAAGTTGGAGCGTGGTTGTCCAGGCTTTAGACGCCGAAGCTGAAGCTGTTGCCCTGCAAAGCCAGCGCGCAGCCGAGATGAGCATTACCGTGCAAGCGAAGCCGGCTGGGATGTACGAGTCCCACGCTTTCACCCACGCCGCGTCGGTTGCCGACAAATAGAAGCAATCTACGTAGTGCCGATGACCTCTTCTCCGAGGTCTCCAAATGCTGTAGACCAATCAACTCCCGCCGGTCCAACCGTGGTCTCTTTACCTTCACGCAGGGATGAAAGCGGGGTGGTACCGGTCCAGCTCCACACCCCGATAACGCAACACTGTACAGCGGTCTTGAGTCGAATCGCTCGGGCGTCATGTGCGTTTTCGCGGATATCGGCCCGTGATTGCGCTTCTGCGGCCTGATACCGCAGGTTTGATCGCCCGGATTGGCAAGCCGCCACACTCGCCCATAGCTGCTCTGCATGCCTGGCCTCGATGTGGAGATCTCAATCGGCACCACCTCTATAAGATGCACACAACGCCACGGGCGGCTCAGCAATGCTGTGCCCTGGTCGTGAGGTGGGGACTTCCCCACACTGGTGCGGGACCCCAAGACAGGCTGCCCAACTGCCTTGTAACGGGGCAAAGAATCAGAGACAGTGGTCACAGCCAGAGACACTGCCCGAGACAGAGGCGTCGAGAGCACTGGCTGAAACCGAGAAAGGTCTCAACGAAATACGAGCCAGGCAGCCAGGCAGCCACTCAGCCAGGAGCGAATCGCACCTCGGGTGTACAACTGCTGATGCTACTGTGGATTGCGACACACGCTGCCTGGCACACTCAAACCACGTCCCCAGAGCTACATGCGTCTGCTGGGAGCTAGGTCAGCGGTTCTGCTTCATAGCACCGGTCACCCTGGTCTCCCCGTGTCTCGACTGACCATGTCTCTGATGGCTGCGCTGCCCTGTCCGGCACAAATCTGGCAGGCAACGACGTAGGTGCTGCCTGCCGAGAGAGACACGCTAGTGCAGCTCGATTCATTCCGCAAAAAAAGAAGCGGTCAAGTAGACGGACTGTACTCGAAGCTCTTTGGCGTTGCGCCGAGACGTCGTCGAGGACGGCTGGAGCCGCACGACGACGATCCGGATCGTCAGGACGCGAGACTCGCTTTGGCCCGTTTACCAGAAACGGTAGCGTTTCGAGCGTTTCAAGCGTTCCGAGCGCAGACCCCAGGTCTTCTTTCGAATCACCTCGAGCCGATCTACAATCACGTCGAAGGCAGCAACGATCTTCATCCGGTAGGATTGACCAAGTCGGGCGAAGGAGCAAGGCCCGAGTGAGACCGAGAGCGACGCGCAGCTTGCCGCTGCCCCCAGCAGGCTACAGCACGTCAGTCTTGGGCGGAGCCTGGAATTCCGGTCCATGACAGCTCGCGAGGCGGTCGCTGTCTCACAAATGCCTTTGCCTGTCCTCTGCCGCTTTGATCCTTTTTTGATCCTCTTTGGTCTCCGCCCTTCGACAGCGATTTTCGAAAAATCGAAAATCGAAAAGGAAAAGCGAAAACCGCCTCGTCTTGGATGCAAGGCCGATTTTGGCTGGGAACGACGGGAATGTGGTTACAGTGTGTTGCAGGCCTGTCGGCTCGCGTTCAGCAGTGGACCCAGCATGGATGCGGATGATGAGTTCCGTGGGTCCTTCACTTCGAACCCGCTGCTCGTTACAGCGTGGGTGCGACAGAGACACCCTAATGACGATGATCCTTCAACACGTCGCTAGCAATTTGGACCCGCAGAACTGACGTTCTTGTGCGTGCTGAGTGACCTGTGGTCGATCAAAGACGCGGTTCTCTGAGACACTGCCACCCCCCGCAAGGCTACATCCGTCGGCGGCTCGCCCTTCCCGGTCCAACTCGGCTAGACAGCGCTTATGTGGTCAGGCCTGCAGACTTCGTGGTCGGGGCTGTTGGCAGTTATCTATCTCAACGAGGGTCAGCTTGGTCGGCTCCGATTGCAAAGCAAGCAGTCCGGCGACAATTTTGTCAAGGACCGGATGGCGGGCAACGGCCTCCCGGGTTCGTGGCGCAATCGTTCAATATGGCCCATTGTCGGCAATGGGTGACAGGGCGCGACGTGCGTGTCGCCTACCTCGCCACAGGCCGGCATGATGGAGGCGAGGGCCGGTGCAGCGGCGTGGTGATCGGATATGCCGTGAGGCAGCCGCAAGGCACCGCCGCCAGGACAATGGCTACGCCGGAGGGACGACAAGACCTTCACCCGCGGAGAGTCGCGCCACACCAGGCTCCGCTGCGCTTGTTGGGAAGCCCGCGTCGGGCGGAGAGCGAATCTTCAACCGTCCCGGGAGACAGATCTGCCCAGCCAGGGTCCAGCTGCACAAAGCACAAACAAAAATCCGGCTATCCCGAGCGCACGCGTATCACAGCTGCAAGCCGGGCAACGACAACCAACCCACGGTGGCCGAGTTGTAGAGCTAGGCGCTGAGCACTGCTTGAAGCTGTTCCAGACCCTCGGCTGGCGAGCTAAGGTCGGGTGGGGCGACAACGAGATGCATGATTCCCTTCATGGCGTGGGCGTGGGTAGCGCGTGGACTTGCCACCTCCATGGCCCCGTGATTTCGCCTTACTTTTCCACGCTGGCCACGCTGTTGACGCTGCGCATTGTTGTGAGTCGCTCTTGCGCGCGCCTTGCCTGGGCCGTCTCGAGGGCGTAATTTCGACAGGCGCGTGACGGGCCGCAAGCTGAAATCCGTCACTTCACTCTCAACATCCTGCATGGCGGTCCAGCATGGGTCTGGCCGCAGTTGCAGGGTCCAAAGCGGCCCTCAAGACGACTACGACAAGTTGGACCGCAGCATCTCTGCCAGCTCTTCGCGACCCAGACCGTGTTTGTAGTCCACCGGTGATGTGCAAATACGATCAGCTCAGGACAGCAATCTATGCGGCGGTGCCCGTCGAAATTCCGCGGCGGGTCGATTCATCTATGCCACGGGACATCGCGACGCGGCTGCAGCTTACCCGAGTCGACCGAGGTGAGCCCGTAACGTAGTCCTTGGCCCATTTTTCTCACTTCCAATCACTGCGTCTGTCCTCACATCGAGCCGGTCTCCAAAGGGTGTGACATTGCCGACGCAATGTACCGGTACTGAACAGGCATTCCGGGATGATCTGCGCGCGGCCTCGTCGGATGGAGAGCTACGAGGACACGCTCGGGTCTAGTGACCTGCCCCTGTGGTCGAGTCCGAGTCACTCTCGTCCTCGCCATATACGACGAGTGCTGTACCGCCAGTGGACTGGCCTGAGCGCTCCGGATCGGCAGAGCCGGGCTCCGAGGTGCGCTGGTTGCTGTCCCTGCGCGTCGATTCGCCGCGCAGCCCCTTGGGCGTGCGATCTCGGGCCAGAGCCGACGAAGGCGTCATAGGCTTGGACGTGGAGCTCTTGCGCGTTTCGCTCTCGCGTCTACGCGAGGCCCGCGGCGTTGTGAACGACACCTTGTCCCCTGCAGCCGAAGATGCGGCCGCTGCGGATGGCTTCGACGTGAACGATGAAGGCGACGACGTCGCTGGGCCGCTGCTGGATGCTGGCGACAGAGCTCTGCCACCGTCAAGGCGGAAGTCTGCGCTGAGTAGGTGCCGCTCGCTGATCGCCCTGGGTGGGAGCGGCGGGCCCTGGAGGCCGAAGCGGTCTGGACTGTTGAGCAGCGAGCCTGGATTCGACGATGCGGCAGACGAGGTGCCCGCGTTGCCCTGGCCTTGACCTTGGCCTTCGCTCGACTTAGGTCCAAACGCGCTGGTGATGGATGTCAAACGCGGCAGCGAGGTGCTCAGCAGCGACGGCCCGCTGCTGCGTCGCGAGTTGCCGTTCGTGTGGCGTGGTGTGCTCTGTCCCGAGCGCCTCCGCACATGGCCGTCGCCATGATGAGAGCTGGGACTGTTGCTGCGTGTGACGGTGGTGCTGGTGTCGTCGATGTCGAACTTTTCAGCGTCCTCGTCGTCGTCCTTCCCGGCATTGTCGTCGTCCCCATCGTCATCTTCATCGTCATCGCTGTCGTCATCGTCACTGCTGTCGTTGTCGCCGTTGCGACCGTGCTTCGCGAACATCTTGCTGGGAGAAGCGCCGGTCGCTGTGCCCTTGCCCTTGTCGCCGCTGCTCGAGTCGTGGTCTGCGCCCTCCTCCACGACGACAAAAGACTTCTGCCTTTGGCGCTCGTTCCACTTGAGGGTGCGCGATATGCTTTGGAACCAGTCAGTCGATTGGTTCTCGGCACACACGGTGGGGAAGGGGTAGCGACTCGCGGTCACCTTGATGTGGTCGCCCTGCTTGAGCTCTACACGGCCTCGGCCATCGAAACTGGCCCACGCGGTGCTTCGCGAGTTGTACGGCACTGCGATGCGCAGCTCCATGCTGTCAGGCAGCAGCATCGGTCGGAAGGAGAGCGTGTGCGGACAGATGGGCGTGATCAGGATCGCCGGGATCTCGGGGTGGACCAGACTGCCACCTGCCGAGAGCGAATAGGCCGTCGATCCTGTGGGGGTCGAGATACACAGACCGTCCGCCTGAGCAGTCGTCATGTGGTGTTCATCGCCAAACACCTCGAGCAAGCTGACATAGGGACTTGGTCCTCGGTCGACGACCAGATCATTGAGCACCTCGAATGTCTCGACAGGCCGGGTGCTGAAGCACATGATCTCCTTGTCGCGACACTTTTTGCCGCCCTTGCCCTTCTTTCTGCTCCTCTTGTCCATTGACGGCAGCACCACCTCCTCGTCCTGGCGTAAGGACGAGTGTGGCTGATGCGAGTCCGGATCCGGCGACTCAATCGCGTCCCAACCGCAGTTCTTGACCGAATTCAGAATGATCTCGCCCGTCTTTCCGGACTTGATCGCCTGTCTACGATGACGGTCTGCCGAGCTGGAAGTGGGTAGTGTGGCGCGGTACACGGTCGCGGTGAAACGCATGCGAAGGTTGACACGGATGCCGTCGTCCAAGGCCGACTTCATGACATCCTTGTAGGCTTTGAAGTCGAAGTTGGTCAGGAAGCCGAGAGAGCCTAGCGCGAAGGGCATCACGGGAGGCACGATGCGCTGGAAGAGCCAGGAGCAGAACAGCACCGTGCCGTCACCGCCGAGCGTCACCACGAAATCGAAAAGGTGAGGCGAACGCGAGCACATGTCGGCGTTCCAGAAGCGGAGCTGATTTCCGCCCTCTCCTCTGTTGGAGAATCCGTTGCTGTCGTGGCCCGAGGTTGACGAGACGGAAGAGGAGAGGCTGGGCGTGCGCCTGGGTGGCCTCTGGTCGAATAGGTGGGGATAGTCCCTGCGGATGCCCTCTGCGTCAAAGCGCTTGGACTGTCGAAGTTGCGAGTCGACGTAGACGGTGAGTCCTGTATCCTTGCCGTTGCGTGGAGTGGCCATGAGCCAAATGGCGAGTTCGCGTGTGAGCTTGATGAGGTGGTTGTCTCGAGCCTTGGTGATGATCATGACCGACTGGATGGTCGACTTGACCCTGGCACGGCCGAGCTGCTTGCTCATCTCGCGCACGCCCACGGCGGTCTCTGCGAGCTGGCGGGTGAGCGAACGAACCTTGTCGGAATCCTCTTCGTCAGACGAGTAGGAGTACGAGGATCCGTAGGAGGAGCTGCGGTCGGAGGAAGGCTGATGCGCAATGTTGTCGGCGTCTCCGTCGTCGTCGTCGTCGCCGTCGTCATCGTCGGAGCTGGTGCGAATTCGGACACGTGCGGATGTACGATCTGCAGTTCGTGCTGCATATGTCGACGTCGCATCGGAACTCGAGTGGGTGTCTTCGTCTGTGAGTGACGGTGCGTTGGACGCTCGAGTGTCGCTGGAAGGCTCCTTGTCGCGCTGCGCCTGGGAAGAAGCATCGTCGTCCGCAGGGGTCGCGTCGCTTTGAGAGAGCTGACGGCTCGACTTGGGTCGGTGTGCTCGTTGGCGGTTGAGTTGCCTGCGTTGCTTCTTGAGGCTTTCGCCGAGGGCGACGCCGCGGTCGAGATACGAGTGAACGAAGCAGGGGGAGTTCAAGGACGTGGTTGACTGGTCGGACGCGTGTGCATGCGGTAAGGAAGACATGTCGTGGACCTTGGCGTGTGTCTTGTTCAAGGGTTCCGTCGCATTCGCATTCTGGCTGGAGAGACTCGAGGCGGGGGAGTCGGTGGTGTCCTGGAAGATGCTGGATGACGGCCTGGAGGCGCATGGCTCGGGTGGCTCGAGCAGCGTCAGCCCGGCGGACGGGTTGGTGGCCATGCCTGGATTGAGCAGACTTGGTTGGTGGGCTGCGTCCGAGCTGGAGCTGGAGGTTCGGATGGGGTCCGACTGGGAGTGTTGGAGATGATGACGCGGGTGATCCGACGTGGTCTGCTGCTGTGGAGTCGACATGATTATCGATGGTTGAGAAGATGAGATCCACCGAGGCACGCCGATCCAGATTCTACGTCGACCCGGCCAGTGTACAGGGCTTGGGATATCCAGGGAGAGGAGATGGCAATGAGGAACGCAGCGATGAGCCTGCTCGGCGATATCTCATGACACGATGCGCGGCCACCTCGGCGGCTGCACGTTCAAAGCAGCCGGCCCACCTCGATTCCGGCTGATGAGCAGGTGCACTCCACAACGCATCTGACCGCGCCTCCTTTGCTGAGCCAGAAATCGAGTGTCATCCCGTGGAGGAAAAAAAGTCCAATCAGCTTTCTCAAAAAATGCCGGAGGACCCTCTCTCGCCCCGGTCAGCGGTTTGGGTGCACGGACGGGCATGCGTAGAATTTTTCCAGTGATTGTCTCAACGTGGGAGCCTAACACGTTCGCATTTTGCAACAGACCCTTGGCCATTCTCATCAGAGCTGCCCCTGCAGTACCCTTGAAGATCGCCGTCGCCATGAAGGACTCCAAGGCACAAAGCAAGACAGTCAAGCTGCGCAAGGGTCAGAGTCATGAATGTTGCGAGAGGTGTGATTAGCTGCGGGCAAAGACGAGCCAGAAACGAGCCGCCACGCGCCTGGAGTACAGCTACCGTTGTTGGTCCGGACTTCCAAAATTCGGGAGAAGGCCAGCTGGACCTGCGCGAATCGTCCCTTGCCCGAGGCGGCCGCCGAGGCAAGGCGGAGCCAACACAGCTTGACGCAGGAAGAAATCGCTGCGAGAGACGCTCCTCACCACCACTCGTCGTCTCATCACATCGTTCCTCCTGCTGTACCGCAACCAAGCTGTACGCAAAGAGCAGCTTGTGGAGGGTGGCAGCAGCTGACGGCTAGCAGGCTCGCACACGACAGCCCGAATCGCCGCGTTCCTTCCATGTCCTATTCCGACTCTCCCGCCGCCCGCCGTGATCCGCCGTCCTCGGGCAAGAAGCACTATCGAGCCAAGTCCATCTCTCGCTCCTCGGTCGACCTCGATAACTCAGAGACGGGCGCTCTGCTCTTGGCACCCAACGGCCTCACATCCGAAGCCGACGATCACCTCGGCTACCCCCCACACTCGGCCTCAGCCAGTCCGGCAGGCGCCCCATCGCGCTCGTGCTCGCCGAGAAGGATGCCGCTCGGATCCAGGCGTCTCGCGCTCATCCTCTTTGGCTTTGTGGGCCTGTTAGTCCTCTTCGGCAGGCGCGACTCGCGTGATGCTGTCGTTGGCTACGCAAAGGACAAGGCTGGCCAGGTTGGCTCGGCTTACCAGCATGCGCCCTGGAAGGCGCAACCCACCCCAGACAGCAACAATGCCGTCGGCTTCCCTGTAGCACCAACACCAGCATCAACACCCGCAGCTGCTCCCTTGTCGGGCACCAAAGCCGACACCGTGCGCCAAAAGCCGGCGCTCCACCCAGATCCTTCCAAGACCACTCGATGTGATGGCACAGGACCCAGGCCGGTCGATCACAAAGGCCGCCCCAGACCATTGGTTCAGTATGCCCTCATGATCGATGCCGGTAGCACGGGCAGCCGTATTCACGTCTATCGCTTCAACTACTGCTCCGAATCGCCAGAGCTCGAGGACGAGTACTTTGAGATGCTCAAGGGCGGCTTGAGCAACTATGGAACCAACCCGGCAGCTGCCGCCGACTCTCTGCGACCGCTGCTCAAGTCAGCGCTCCAGCGCGTCCCCGCCAACTTGCGCAAATGCACCCCGGTGGCAGTCAAGGCCACGGCAGGCCTGCGTCTCCTCCCCGGCAAGCAGGCCGAGGATGTGCTCAAGGCGGTTCGACACATGCTCGAATACGAGTACCCCTTCCCCATCGCCGATGGTCGCAACGCCGACGGCACCGAGGCCTCCAAAGGCGTCGAGATCATGGACGGCAAGGACGAGGGCGTGTTTGCATGGATCACGGTCAACTACCTGCTCAACCGCATCGGTTCCTCGTCCGCCGACAAGTTGGAGACCGCGGCGGTCATGGACCTTGGCGGTGGCTCGACACAGATCGTGTTTGAGCCCAGCTTCACCTCGGCGCTGCAGGGAATGCAACCGGGCGAGCACGTGTATCAGCTCAATGCGTTTGGCACCAAGCCGTACACGCTCTACCAGAACTCGTACCTTGGCTACGGTCTGATGCAGGCGCGCATGTCGATCAACTCGCTCGCCGCATTCACGTACAGCCTCGCGCATCCGAACGCCGTGCTCACCGGCTCGGCACACGACGGTGCGCAGGGCGCGTTCGAGTGGTCGACGCTCAAGTCTGACAACACACGCATCCCTTCGCCGTGCTTCACGAACGGCCGCACCAAGGCGGTGCTCATCTCGCAGCCCGGGCAGCGCACGCAGGCGAATGTGACCATGGTGGGCACTGACGGCGGCTTTGCCGCATGTCGCCGGCTCGTCGAGGTGATGATGGACAAGGATGCCGTATGCTCTTCCAAGCCATGCTCGTTTGCGGGCGTCTACCAGCCGTCGATGATGGAGACCTTCAAGACAGCGCCGATCATCGCGCTCTCGTACTTCTACGACCGTCTGGAACCGCTTGGGCTCGCGCCCAAGTTCAAGATCAGCGAGCTCGAGGCTGTGGCGCAGCGCGCGTGTGCGTATACGCGCACCAACACGCAGGGCTTCGGCGCGCGTGCGATCGAAGAGCTAGAGGACCGACCGGAAACGTGTCTCGACCTCAGCTTCATGCACGGCCTCCTCAGCCTCGGCTACGAGCTCGAGCAGAGCCGCGAGATCAGCGTCGCCAAGAAACTCGGCGGCACCGAGTTAGGCTGGTGCCTCGGCGCCCAGCTCGCCGTCCTCGATGAAGACGGCCTCATCTGTAAGGCGTAGTCGCCTGCCTCCTAGACATAGAGTCAGATTCCGCATACACCGTAAATGGAAGTCATAGCAATCAGGAATCATCCAAGCAGCCGGCTCGGAAGGTGAGGTCGCAGAATAAGCGATGGACTGTGTATTGCGCGTTGAGAGATGGAGATGGGACTCTACTTTTTGGCCTGACCCAGGCCGCTTGCATGTTCGGCTGCAGCCTGGATGGTACGCGCGACCGTGCTTCGGACCTTGCCGTCCTCGAGGTTGAGCAGTCCAGCGATCGTGCAGCCGCCTGGGGTGGTGACAGAATCCTTGATCGCCGCCGGGTGCATGCCGCTCTGCATCACCATGCGCGCTGCGCCCTGCATGGTCTGTGCGGCCAGCTCGAGCGCCTCCTGTCTCGGCAGCCCCATCATCACTCCGCCGTCAGCCATGGCCTCGAGGAACACGCAGGCAAAGGCAGGTCCTGACCCAGCGAGCGCCGTGCATGCGTCAAAGTGCTTCTCGTCCAGGAACCTGCACCTGCCCACGGCGCTGAAGATGGACAGCAAGATGTTGCGATCCAGCTCTGCGTTTGGCAACGACGATGGCAGCGGGGTGAGAATCGTCATGCCCTCGCGGATCTTGCAGGGGGTGTTTGGCATAGCCCTCACAACCTTGGTGGCGGGAGTCACCCATTCGACCATCTGCGAGATGCGCAGGCCAGCACAGATCGAGATGACGAGTTTGCCGTCGAGCGCTTCGCGCATACCGGGCTCCGCGATGATGTCCTGCACCATCTGTGGCTTGCATCCGAGCAGGATCACATCCGCTTCCTGCGCTGCCTGCACGTTCTTGCCCGCGTGAATCGCAATGTCCGGGTAGTCTGCAAACACTTTCTTCAACCTTCGCACCGATTCGAGGCGGTTGACGGTCGCGATGTAGCGGGTCGGAAGCTCGGTGAGATCGTCGCCGGCAGTCGAGTCATGGAGCGAGGAGACGGAGGATGCCATCGAGGCGAGCGCCTGCTGCGACCGTTGCGAATCCAACACGCCCGAGAGGATGGCGACACCCATCGTGCCGCACCCAATCACCGCTAGTGTATATGCCGGCATCGTGTGTAAGCCTTTGTGTTCCTTGAGTGTTGAGGAAAGTATGGTGGAGAGAGAAGGAGACGGGAAAGGTGGGTGTGGAGAAGCAGGTGCGTTGCCTGCGACCAGCAAGCCCCGGCGAACGGATCTTCTCGAAGACCCGCATAAAGAAGCCGGCAACTCAGCCGCCCCCGTCTGATTTCACGATTAGACACGTCCAATCCCAGCCCCGCATGACTCGGTCAGATAACATCGCCCGATTTCCGATTTCTCGGTCGGCTGAATCAGATCTGCACCCGACGGGTTTCTTCTCGACCCGCTCGAAAGTCCACATCATGGCCTCTATTGTCCTCGGTCACTCACGACAATTGAACAATTGCCACGCTCTTCATGTTGTTGATGGTCTAGCGGTGCATCGTACGTTACAATTGGCTTCAAATCCCATTTATGACTTCTGATGAAGCAATTCGCATTGCAGAGAAGAAAATGTACCCAGAGTGAAAGTGAAAGTAGACTCGGTGCTTGGACGATGAAGGCCACGACGCCCACGAAGGGGGCCTTCGCCGTGAGTAAGCATGGGATTCGCCCGCCGCCCCGTAGAGTAGGCGGGTATCCTTCTGGCACCTTTCCGTAAACCACCCGGCGTAAGCAGCACCGGGCAGTAAATTTAATAAGATGCGGATGGGAGTTCACCGGAGCAGCAAGACCGGACGAGGAGGCAAGGCAAGGCAGTGACACGGTAGGGACGGGACTCTTACGCAGACGGAGAGGCAGAGAGACGGGGCAGATGGCGGAAGGCGGGCGGCAGGGGTATGAGGAAGTGGAGGAATCTGATGGCGGGACGTTGACTGAGCGGGGACCGGAAGAGAGTGTGAACGAGTCGAAGATGCTGGTGAACGGGAACTCAAGAATCGCAGTGTCTATGGCACAGTGTGTCGCAGCTTGACAAGAAGAGTTGCTATGGTCCGAGGTGGATGTGGTGCGAAAGGAAGGAGACTCGCGACGAAAGCTGGAACAAGAAAGCGCCGCGCCCAGTGACCAATTTTTCATTTCGTGCAGCTGCCCGTCGCGACCCAATCAGAACCCGTGCACCGTGGTCCCTCCCACGGCTGACCTCAAAGCTCAAGATGCCCATCGTTCTTCGACAAAGTTGTTCCTCTACGTTCCTCTACAGGTGGATGTGGGATTCGGAATGATCGCAGCATTCTGCGCTGGCTGTGTCCCATCAACATTGTTTCTCAAGCAGAGCACAGAAGGGAGACACAGAGCGTCAAACCGCACCATTGAGACAAAGGTTGCATTGCATGTACTGAGCCGGACGGAGCAGAGAAATCACTGGTAGAACTCCATCTTGGAGTCGTCTGGCTTCTTGACAATCTGCTTCCAGGCCTCCTCAAAGTCCTCGGGCATGATGACGTATCGGTTCTTGCGCACCGCCTGCAGACCTGCAGCCTGGCAGATACTCGCGATCTCGGCGCTCGAGAGCTTGTCGGGCCTTCCCACGTAGTCCTCGAGGTCCACCTCGGGGCTGAGGTTCATCTTACCGCAAATTGTTTGGAAGATAAGACGCTTCTCTCGGCGCGAAGGCGTCGGGAACTCGATCTTTCGATCCAAACGACCGGGTCGCAACAGAGCGGGGTCGAGCGTGTCGGCACGGTTGGTGGCCATGATGACCTTGACGTTGCTGCCCTGGTCGAAGCCGTCCATCTGATTGAGCAGCTCGAGCAGGATGCGCTGCACCTCGCGATCCGCACCCGTCTGTGCATCGAAACGCTTAGTGGCAATGGCGTCGATCTCGTCGATAAAGATGATCGCGGGCGCGTTCTCGCGCGCCAGACGGAACACGTCTCGCACCATCCTTGGACCTTCGCCGAGGTACTTTTGCACGAACTCGGAGCCGACCACGCGGATGAAGCTCGCCGTGGTGGCGTTAGCCACTGCCTTGACCAGCATCGTCTTGCCCGTTCCCGGGGGACCGTACAGCAACACGCCGCGTGGTGGGTCGATACCGATCTGACGGTACAGGTCGAACTGCACGAGCGGCAGCTCGACCGCCTCGCGAATCTCCTGCTTCTGAATGTCCATGCCACCGATATCCGCGTACGTCTCTGTGGGCTTCTCATCCTGGCCGAGCATGGCGATGGACGAGTCAGCCTCTGGTGGCAGCACGTCGACGAGCGCATTCGAGTGGCGATGAAGCGCCACACTCGAGCTCGCCTTGAGAAGCTCGCGGTCGATCGTGGAGAGGATGCGGACGACGTAGTTGGAACCGGTGGTGGAGCCGACGATGCCGGTGTGCTGGTCGATGGGTTCGAGGAACTGGCCGATGACAAGAGGGACGGATTGAATGCGCTTCACCTCCTCCTGCGCGCGCACGAGCTCGCGTTTCAAGTTGCGCTGCTCGTCCTTGACGTACTCCTCCATGGTGTTGAGGAATTCGAGGTGCTGTTGCAACTTCTTGTAGCGCAGATACGTGTCCTCCTCGGCGGCCATCTCCTGGTGAATCGCAGCCTTCTCCGCTGCCGCGTCCTCCAGCGTGGGCTCTGTGCGCCTCAATGATGCGATTCCAAGCTCCTCCATCGTGCTGATATGAAATGCCTGTTGGTTTCTCAGGCGTGCTTTTCGGTACTGACTGCGCTAGACCGAGAGATAGATCGAACCAATCGAGGGTGGATGCAGCTCGAATCGTGCCACTGAGACGCTCTTAAAAAATATCGTGGATCGATGGGCGATGGCAATCTCCAGATGATCACTTGTCCGACGTGATGGCGAGTGCAGAAGGGCGAGAGTCGTCGGGATCGTGTAATGTGGAGACAGAAAGGAGATGGTGAGAAGATGCTCGAAGTTGCGGCGAGGCGTGTGCGTGGCCACAGCTCGAAATCCGAGACGCGCAAGTGGAGCAACACAACGCTCGGCGGCTCGAGCAGCAGAGAGCGGCGGAGGGGCTCGCTGTCGCGGCGCTGGGCTGTGATCGAGGCGCGCTCCACTTTGAAAATGGCGCATCGGAAAAATCGGGCAAACTACTTCGCACAGTGTGCCGATTCGAGTGCGGAACGTGGAGAGCGGTGGAAAAGGGTCTCGAAGGCGGTCAAAGAGTGGCTTGGAAGCTGAGCTCGATTGGGCCAACGGCACGTTTTTGCCCGGCCGGCTTTGCCCCCAGAGTTGCGTATGGCTGAGCCATCTCTTCTCTGGCCACACCGTTGCTCCTCGATTTCTAACCACCAACACCACCCTCACCAACACCGTCTTTGCACTCTACTCGTCACTATGCCTCGCTCAAGCCGATCCGGTGGTTCCCGTCCTTCAGCTGGTCGCTCTGCGCCCTCTGCGCCTTCGGGCTCGCGAGGTGCGCACACCATGGCCGCTCCCCAGCAGCAGCACCAGGCACCGCCCCAGGCCTACTCGCAGCAGCCTCCCGCCATGCAGCAGCAGCGCAGCCCCGGTCTTTTCGGCCAGATGGCTTCCACCGCCGCTGGTGTCGCGGTCGGCTCCACTGTCGGCCACGGTCTCTCCAACATGCTCTTCGGTGGCTCCAGCTCCGCTCCTGCTGAGCAGGCACAGCAGCCCGCGCCCCAGGCCTACGACCAGGGTGCCTACGCTTCGCAGCAACAGAACATTGGCGCAAGCTGCGAATCGCAGAGCAAGGACTTCATCAAGTGCCTCGAGAGCAGTAAGTCCCCAACACCCACGTTGACGTTGGCATTCTTTAGATCAACATGACACTGACTTCGCTCCTTGGACTGAACAGCAAACGACATGAACTCTTGCTCGTACTACCTCGAGCAGCTCAAGGCCTGCCAGGCTGCTGCCCGCCCCTACTGATCACCATGAATCGGACCGTATACAAACCACCACCCTTCAATCATAGCGAAATAGATCTATCCAAACACGGCACATGCCGGGCGCCTTGGACACGTGTGGCTCAGTTTCATCGCGTCGCGCAGGGAAGATGATGGGCAGGCAGAAGAAGTGTGTGATACAGTACAAATTTGTGGCAGATGCTATGCGTGAGAGATGCGGTGCAGTGGGGCAGACAGGAGATGAGAAATGTAGACGACGGTGGGCATTGCTGGAATGAGCGGTCCCGCCTCTTGATGGCGGAATCGCTGGGCGGAGCTATGGATACTCTTCATCGATGCGGCCGAAACTGAATCCCTCGTCTTCGTGGCGTGGACCGGGATGCGGGTCTTCTTCTGCGTCATCGTCGTCACCGTTTGCAGCGTAGATATCCACGTCTTCGGTATCGCTCTCGCTGGCCTCGAGCTCGCCCGCATCGACGTGGCGCGCGAACGGCCCGCCAGCGCGCAGCGACTTGGGCGGCGATGCCGAGCCCGACATGGAGTGCTTGCGCATCAATCCAGAGCACGACGAGATGGATTTGCGCCCGAGCTTGTGCGCCGCGCCGCTGGGAACGCCCAACGAGGATTTCTCGCGCGATGCGGGCACGGGCTTGGCGCGTAGCTCGTCCGTCCTGCGTTCTCGCTCGCGCTCTGCGAGCAGTGCTGCCGACTGGATGGCAAGCGACTGTTCAAAGCCCATGGCTTGCACCTTGCGACCGGGCAGATAGGCGCCCGATGCCTGCGCCAGCCGCTTCTTGACCGCCAGCGTATCACGAGTCCAGCCGAACGCCTCCGCCGGCGGGCTGGTACCGAGCTGGCTGTTCTCCTTGACCGACAGGCCGAGCAAAGCGGACTCTAAATCGGCCTGCTTAGAGGGGTCGTTGAGCTGGACAGAGGAGATGGCTTCATTGACGTCTCGGATGGCACGAAGCGATCGGATGGCATCTCGGATGGCATCGGCCTCTGCGGATAATCGTTCCTTTGTAGGGGTCTGGGTGGCCTCGAGGGCGGAGAGGATGCGTTGGTTGCGATCGAGCCTCTGCTCGAGCTCAAACTCGGAGCACTGGTGGATGGGTTTCTGCACCGAGGCAGAGTTGCGTGCGGTCTTTGGGATAAAGGCAAGGGCAGCTGCTGTGCTCGGGGCGGAGGATGGCTGTTGTGCGGTCCATCGCGTCGTCAGAGGGCTCGCAGGGACGCTCGACTGAGCCGAGGGCAAGCGTCGATGAGCATCGTCGGCTGTGACCAGAAAGTCGAACGAGGCCACCGCAGGCGAGACGGGCGATGAGGTCTCGGATTTGACGACGGGTCGAAGGGGCGGGCCTTCTTGCTTGAGCTGCGCTGGCGGCGAGATGGAGAGGGAGGCGTCGCCTCGAAGAGGCTGCTTGGAGCCGGTCGGCAGCACGAGTCCGTTCATGCAGCGAATGGGTGCGGCAAGGGGACGAGTATAGAGCGGTTATGTAATGTTGGGGAGGTGTCAACCAGTCTCTTGTCCAGCGGCATATTCCGAAGCCGGTCGATCAAGTTGGAATAACCTCGGCGAGCCGTTAAGCTTGGTCTAGCAGACAGCCGCAATGTGCTCGGTAGCGTAGAAGGGATAGAGGCAATAACTGCGGACGGTTTCGAGATCGCAAGGAGTTGAACTTGAAGGCCGGGGAGCGGAGTTGGGATGGAGCGGCGAGCGGCAAGGTGAGACTGGTGCGCTTGATAGGAAGAGGTGCGGCTTGGATGTATGTGTGTCGTCCGTCTGGTTTGATATGGTGTGGTGACGCCGAGATTTTTGACGGGCGGCCAGGGTAACGGAGCTGATACGCAGGGTCGGTTGGAAGTGGCGGCAGCGCGAGAGAGCGGAAGGCGATGTGGAAAGCGGGAAAGGAGCCAAAATCGAAAGTGGAGCTGAGCCCTTTTTGGCAGAGTTGGCCGCCCGCACTGCGGCATGACCCGATGATCTAGGCGAGCATTGTCCCGCCTCGGTGCATGTGTGACAGGCGCCTTGGCATGTAGCGGCCTTCCCTGACCGCTGTCCGACTACCGTGTCTTGTCATGAAGAGCACCAGCTCGTCTAGGCCGGCTGGATCAGACGAGGCGCATGAAGCCTTGCGCCTAGCACATTCAACGGTGGGCCCGAGGCCCCAATCCCTCCTTTTCGGTTCATCGACGAGCGTCCGTGCGGCTATCTCGCCTCCATGTGCGCAAGCTGCGCCGTCTGCGGCTTTGAGCACACCTCACTTGCTCACCCAAAGACAAGCTGTTCTCATGCGAGGTGTTTCTGTCTGCGACGCAGTCCTGTGACCTTGACAAAGGAAGGACAAAAGAGACTGCTTTCTGTTGCGCCTTTTTTGGGGGCATTTTTTTGCGCTTAAAAATTGCAGCTTGCGGTGCTCAGGGTCCTTGGTTACCGTTGGTTGGCTCGTCTTGCCGAGCACGGACCAACGCATGCCTCGCCGCATGACTTGAGCGAGAGATGCATGGTCCCGCCCGGGCTCCATCAACCGGGTAGCTCAGGCGCCCACGCCCCGCAGTTCCGAGCATACGAAGCCCGAAGACGGCGGTGGATCGGTGCTCGTGACTGTGGGCACCTGGTGCGGTCTTTTCGGACGGCTCAAAGGACAGTGACGCAGCCGCGCATTTGGTGATTTGGGCAAGGTCTCAAGGGTCCAAGCTTCGGTACCACACTTGCGATTGGCACCGGAATTTCCGATGGCCACGTCAGGCAGCCCAAAGCAGGCCTCTTCGGCCCAAGCAGCTTGCGAGAGGCGGGGCCGCGCAGCGCCAAAGTATCTCGTCCGGCTCATCGGCCTTTTTCGCGCTGAGCTGAGCTGAGCTTGAAGGCTGGATTGGCGGACCAGGGGCATGAAATCGTCGACAGCATCGATAGTCCGGGTCAAAGCTCCTTCTCAACGGCCTCAAAGGTCTGGCCCCTTTGTGCGATTGCGAGCCCGTCGAAAGGATCGACTTGGATCAGCAGTGCTTCAACGCCCAGCTGCTTGAATATATTGGAAGCGATGATTCAAGTCCCGATCTCGTTCACAAGGAGCCCGACTTTGGTCGGCGAGTTGGGACTGGGGTGACTTTGCAGAGTACGCCAAACAGTGAGTGTCGCTCTAGTTGCAGTGTATAGCGTATGCCGACCTCAGGTTGAAACTTCGAGCAAGTTTGACTTTGCAGTTCGGTCGAATGCAGGCCGAAACAGTCACACGTTCATAACGGGAGGCCTGAGCCGAAAAGCGGTGGTTGTGCTGCTGCTGAGCTGTGATGGTGATGATTCGTAAATGCGGCTGCTCCGAATCCATTCACCTGCAGCTGTGTAAGCTCGTGGCAGTGGAGCAAGCCAAGGCGGCCGGAACGCTCGTCAGGCGAGGCGAGCGAGCCACAGAGGCATGGCGCTCATCGTGCTCGTTGGTGCTCGTGCTCTGAAAATTACACGTCGATTTCCCCTGCCAGATCTGCGAGGGCGGCAAGGGCGCACCTCTCCGCACACGCCAGCACGCCGGGGACGTGGTGCTCGAGGCGCCTGGCGACTGTCGCTCGCGATTTGCGCTTCCAGGCAGTTGCGAAGAGCACAGTTTGTAGCTGCAGCAGCAGCAACTCAGCTGCATCCAGATCCATCGCCTCGAATTCAGCCCGCCCGCTCGCCCGTCTGTGCCTTTCGCCAAGCTGACCCTCAAGTCTCGAGTTGGTCTGCAAGCGATGCGCGTCCTTCGGTGGTGCATCTGCAGCTCCGACAGCAGTTGGAAGCCGGTCAGCCCCTTTGGCTTCTCGGCCCAAATGGCCATCCACCCCATCATCGGTCTCAGTCGCGCAGACGCGCTTCGCTCCTCTGCCTGGCTGTAGTTAGCTGGGCCGTGTCCGCCCCTCCCCCACCCAAAATGGCCCACCCCCAGCTCGCCGCCGCCTCCGCCGACCGCCCAGAGCCATCGCGGCTGCTGTCGTTTCCGATTCGTCCAATTCGCATCTGCCGCCCGGCTGCAGCTCCACCCCGTCGCTCGCATCCCCTTTATAAACGCAACTAGCCGCGCCAGCCTTCCTTCAACGTGCTCCTTCTCCATCCCTCCGCCCGCACACCCACCCGTCAACTGGCCGGTTCCGCTTCCCCTCGCACAAGCGGTTGGCATCCATCCTCAAGGCGAAGCGTCGCGCACGGTGTCCGCCTGCCCTCACCTCAAGCCTTGCGGATCTCTTCATCGTGTCGCAGCGTTCCAGGCACATCCGCTTGCGCCTTCCGAAAACCTTTACGAACCTCTTGTCAAGGCTTCGTTCTGCGTCGAGCAACACACGCTGATTCTTTGCCATCCTCGATCTGTATTGCCGTCCCCGATGCGCGCAACCTTGGTCCGCGCCTAGACTCGTCATCGCCTGAACGCACAGGTGTCTCCATCCGCAGCCTGCATCCCTGTCCCCGGCATTCGCTCGATTCACAGCCCCTCTCGCCAAGCTCTTCATGCTTTGCAATCGCCACCTCCCGCCACCTCCGCTCCCGTTCAGCATCCCTCGCTCCCGCGTAACGCGTCACCTCGGCTGAAGCGTTTCTACCACCGTCTCGGCTCGGCTCGCGCCACAGCCCGCGCGGCACGGCTGCCGCTGCGCTCGTCATCATGGAGGATCTCTCCGCCGACGACGACATCCTCTCGGATGTCCTCGTCGACAACCTCGAGTTCGAGCCTGCCATCTCCACGCACAAGATGAATCCAAACTACCGTGGCCACCGATTCGACCGAAATGCCGTCAGCCTCATCGTCAGAAAGCGCGTCGTCGTCGAAAAGGACATTTCGGCCGCCATCGACGACCTCAGCAAGCTCGGCATCGTCCAAAAGTACCTCACCAACAAAACACAACGCCAGACCGCCAGCTTCCAGGCGCACGCACGTCGCTATCTCGAGAGCTACCTGCCCGAGAGCGGCGTCGAGTTTGCCTTGACCACCCGATACAAGCGAGTCATGATGGAAAAGGCCGGAAGGGCGCATGGCGCAGACGCCGTCGCATCCACGTCCGCCGTCAAGCTCGAGGACGGCATCCCCACCCCCGCCTCCAAGGACCCGCCTGCGGATGACAGAGGCAAGTCCAGATCCAAGGGGCGTTCGTCTCTCGATCGTGCCGCAACCAGCATCGGTGCTGCACCTGCTGCCTCTGAAAAAGCCGACCTTTCCGTTCTCGCCATGCGCACCTTCAAACCGGGCGAGCTCATCAATCACTGCAAGGGTGGCTTAAAAGACCTCACCAAAAGCGAAGACGATGCGCTACGCGAGGAAGCTACCGCCTCGCGCGAGATACGCAAAGACACCGAATACAAGGGCGTCCTGGGTCCCGGCCGCGACTTTTCTGTCATCAGGTCAGCGCGCAAGGGATGCAGTCAGCTTCTGCTCGGCCCGGCAAGGTTCGTCAACCACGACTGCAATCCCAACACCGAATTCTACCGCATGGGCTCCACCATGGTCTTCAAGGTCATCCGGCCCATCCACCGCAACGAGGAGATCACCACTTTCTACGGCGAAAACTACTTCGAGTGGGCCAATGCGGAATGCATGTGCGCCACCTGCGAAGCCCGCGGTACGGGTGCCTTCTCGGACCCGTCGGCCGCAGCAGAGGACGCGCCGACTAAAGGAGCCGATGGCGTGGAAATCAAATTCGAGGATGGCCCTTCATCCAACGGCACACCGATTGAGCCAAATGGGCGGCGACAGTCGCGGCGGTCGAGTCGGCCGACTGGCACATCCTCAGCACTCCCTTCTCCCTCACCAACACCGTCTTTGACGCCCTCTCTCACCACCGTCCTAGGCGATGAGGTGACCAAGGACAAGAAGTCCAAGCGCGACTACCTGGCCGATCTCAAGCTTGCCGAACACGGCCCTTCCGACGACCGTTCCGACCCATGGGCCGAAGGCGCAGGCCCCAAGTGTCGATGTCTCACCTGCGGTGCTACGTTCTGGGCGCCGGAGAAATGGTGGACTCCGGACGAATGCCCACGATGCGAACGTCACTACAAGATCTTCAAAGCCGACTGGCCAGGCCGCGTGCCGACCGAGGGCGCCTTGGCGCGGAAGGCGGGCGTCAAGCGCAAGTCGAGTGCCGAGATGATCTCCGATCACTTTGCCGCCTCTTCCTCACCGGCCAGGAATGGCAAGGAGCGCTCTCAGACACCCACCGATCAGAAGTCCAACGCCACGCCAAAGTCGCAGAAGAAGCAGCGACCCGGAAAGACTGTCGCGAGCAGCGGAACAGGAAATGCGTCCTCGACCGCTACAAAACCTCCTTCAAAGGCTTCCAATCGGACAGCAAAGGCGTCTGCGAACAGCACTGTTGCGCAAGAACGGCAAGACGAAGCCAACGTGGCACGCTCGCTCGCATCTCCCACCGTCACCAAGGCTGCTAGCGTTTCCGCCGGCGCTGTCAAAGTGGCAAGCAAGCAGGAAGATCTTTACGGATTGGACTCCGACGGCTCCGATCTCACGCCCGAGCCTGAGTCTGAGCGCGGCGATACTGTCACGATGGAAGACGTTGACGATGACGACGACGAGGACACCGGCCCGCGGCCCGCTGGCGTCGCTGCCCGTTCTCAATCTGGTCAGATCGACCGATCCTCATCCAGCACCAGCCCCGGTCCGCCCGGGCCCAAGATGCTCGGCAAGAACGCCAAGACAGACGTGCTGGCTCAGTACTGGGGAGCTGTCGAAGGCGACCGCAGAGCACGGCGAAAGGCGCCCTCAAAGCCGGGCCCTACCCTGCTTGCCGCTCGCCGCGCGTCGCAGGATATCCAGAACAAGCCATCCGAAAGACGATCAAGCTTCCGCGAAACGAGCACAGACGAGCATGGTATGCCGAAGCCGAAGCGGCGCCTGGTGGCCGAGTCGGCATCCGACGCAGAGGACACAGGTATTACCCCGACCCCTCCGCGATCAGTGCCGCCGACAGCATCCAAGCATCGCAAGACATCGAGCTTGAATGACGCTTCCTTGGCACAGCTTCGAACGAAAGGAGAAGCTCCAGCTGCAGCAGATCGGCTAGTGACGCCCAGTGTCGTGGCACCCGCCGCAAGCGTCCAAGGCGCTGCAATTGCCGCGAACCCATCGCCTGCACTCTCGCAGGCGCCGAAAAGTTCGGCAGGCAACATGCCCGGTCTTGCGACATCAGGTGTCGAGCGAACGTCCGAGTCCAACCTGGCGCTCTTCTGGTCTGCCGGTGTCGGAGGCACCCGGAATCGTCGGCAAGCGCAAAGGGAACCGCAGACCGTGCTCATTCAGACGGTGCCTTCCAAGCGGCCGAGGAACGCATCCGAGTCGAGTCGCAGTCGCACTCCGGAAGTCAAGAAGTCGCGAGCCTCGTCGCGTGCAGATGCGGTCAACGGCGATGACGACGGGAGCGGCAGGGACAGGAGCCGGCGATCACGATCCATCGCGGTCTCGGAAGATACCGAAGAGGGCTCGAAAGAAACCAGCCAGGACAACAGCGACGCTGACGACGACGAGGCCGATATTCCGATGCGACCGTACATGTTCTCAGCCATCAGCAAGGCGCTGCAGTCGAACGGCGGCACAGACGCCAGCCATCTGCTCGACACCAAAGGGCCACTTCTTCCTTCCGCACCCTTGTTCCGCCCACCAGGCTTGATCCGACCCGACCTCGCGACTGTTGCGGCGCGATCCAATTCGCCGCTTGCAGGGCCTCCGCGCGCCGCCACCGGCCAGCCCATGCGCAAGAATCTTCGCTGGGGCAGCGGCAAGACGTCGATGAGCCGGCCCCTTGGTCCCAACGGAAGTCCGCTTGGTCGACCCTCGACGAGTCTCAACGGTAGTCCGATGGCAACTGTGGCGCCGCGGATCGAGCCGGCAAAGGACGCCGCATCACCCTTTACAGCGGCGGTTGCGGCGGCGAACAAGTTGCAGGAGAGCGCCGCTGCTTCTGGTGCTCTGAAGCCGTCGTCGGAGCGCGTGGACGCATCGCCCTTGGAGCCGAGTCTCCGTCAGCCTGCGATGGATCAAAGCCAAGCGCTCGGGCCCGGAATCACAAGCACGGAACCCTCTTTGGTGGTAGAAGCCAAGCTGGAAGCAGTCTCTGCAGACCCACCAGGCGTCGAGGCCCTGGTCACGGACGTTTCGCCTTCTCTCGCAGACGGTGCTGATGCGTTTGGCGATGCAGCTGCGTCGGAGCAACCGAAGCTTGAGGCCGCGCCAATCGCTGCTTTGACGGAGGAGGGCAGCGCGCAAGACGCGGAAACGGGCGTCTTGCCGCCTGAGGGCAAAGACGTGGCAGCTGCGGCGTCAGATGCGGCCGACTCGCAACAACGACGCACCTCGGGCCGAGCACGCAAGGCGCCCGAGATGGCGGCCGGTCAGATCCCCTACAAGGGCAGCCTAGTCAAGCTTGCGGCTCAGCGAGCCAAGGAAGCCAAGAGCGGTCCGAACTCACCCAGATCGACGGGCGCCCACTCGCCCGACGCGCGCAACCACAGTCCCAAGTCGAGCCGTTTCATGACTCCTTCGGCCGAGGCCGTCGGGGAGCTAGCGGAAATCGCAGGCAAGGCCGAGCTCGAGGTTGCCGCGCCCGAGGGGAACGCCGCCCGCACCGAGGGTGGTGGTGGTGGCCTTGGAGCGAGCATGGGCGCAGCTGCGGTAGCATCGTCGCACACCGCACCAATGGACCTTGATTGATGCGTCCGACACTCGCGCTTCAACGCAATTGGACTGCATTTCGTGCACACGGACAAGCGCGCAAACATTCGCACAGACACATACACACGACACGGAGAGTGGGCTGGTTGGGTGAGCCCCATCCGCACTGTTGCGTTTCACCTTTTCTGTATTTTTATCATCCACCATCAATTTGCGAGGATCGGTCGCAATCCGAGCCGCACTTCAATGCCATCTGGAAACGGAAAATGCGAAAGTCGTGATTGCAAAGTTGGCGGCTGGGTGTGTGATTGAATCAGGATGGTGTCGATTCATCTGCGTTGGGTGGTGAGAGGGTGGAAGGAGCGATGCGTGCGAGATCGCTGATGACGCTGTCGATGCGGGCCTGGATGGCGCGCAGAGCGACGATCTGGTCCTGTACCGCGGTGCCTGCACCAACCACAGCATCGCTACCGCCAGCAACAGTGCTCGCTGGGGCAGCAGTATGGGGATGCACAACGAGCGGGTGTGGCAGACTCGAGGCGTGCGCTGCGTCGTAGTCGGCTATCGCGCGCGGATCGAATAGCGGAATCATTGCCAGCGGACTGCGCTCCATCCCTGCCGTCCCCATCGGTGCAGCTGTGCTCTCACTGGACGCTGCGGTGGTCGCAGAGGTGGAGGTGTTGGACTGGCCGAAACGTCGCAGTGTGGCTTGGCGAATCGCCTCTCTTGGATCGAGTGGATCTGGGGCGGCGTAGTCCTCCACGACGGCGTCGGTTTCGGGCTGTCGCTCCTTCTCCTTGCCCTTGCCCTTGCTGTCTTCCTGCGCTGCCTCGGCTTCAGCGACCTTCGTCCGTGTAGGTAGAACCGGACGCCTGCCTGTGCGGTACAGCGTAGATGGTGGTGGCGGCATCCACAGCCCTCCCAGCCCCTCGTCGGCCTGCGCCAAGCCCGACACAGCCGGAACGTGTCTTGCAATTCCAACCCCACCGCTGGTGCTGCCACCGAACACTGCGTCGGGTGACCAAGCTGCCGTGCGCGGCGTCGAGCGTCCACTGCGACTGGCAGCACGGTTCGACGCGCGCTGTGCAGACAGATTGCCCTCATCGCGCACCTTGCGCAAGTCGCTCTGCAGCCGCTGCAAGAAGCCCTGCAGCCGTGTGTCGTATTCTTCCTCTGCCGCCGTACGTTGCCCGGGAGCTGCGGTAGATGCCGACCCTGCACCTGATGCTCCGGCGCGGCTCGTTGCACGAGCAGATGAATTTAAGCCTGAATCATTGTCATCCGGCGCTCTTGCTGCACCCTCTAGTGGCGGCGGTTGCTGCTGTGCTTGAGTTGGGGCGGGCTCTGGTTCGTCATCGAGGATCATGCGGCGACACGTAGGGCAGCTCTGCTGGCGCTCGAGCCATGATCGCAGGCAGCGGAAGTGGAAGATGTGTCCACACGAGAGCTTCTTGGGCGTCACATTGGTGACTGCTGCAGAGGCATTGGGCGGTGCCGTCTCGCTCGCCTCGGCCGCGACCATGTCTTCTCTGCAGATGATGCACGTGCCGTCGGTGGCTTGCAGATCCGCCGCGCTGGCATTAGGATACTTTGTCTCCATCTTTTTGAGCGCCTGGCGGTAGCGGAAGAGCGCCTTGACCTTGGTGGTGCAGCTTCTGCCGGCGGAGTAGAGGTCGTGGATGAGCGAGAGAGGAATGCCGTATAGCCTAGTGAGGAGGATGAAGAAGTAGGTGTGTGTGCCGAGCCGGACGACGTCGTGGGCGAGGTCGACGTACAGCACGTAAAGCGACTTGGCCTCCCACGGCTCTTCTCGCGCCATGTCAATGCAGTTGAGGATGTACTGCGCGATGGTGTTGAAAAGCAATGCGGTAAGAATGATGAATTCCGAGGTGAAGAGCACCATCATTCCGATCTTGATCTTCTTGACGATGAGCATCTGGAGCGAAAAGGCGACGAGGAGCAGGTCGGCCAAGAGCAGCGTGGTGAGGATGCTGACCATCCTCATGTGGAAGATGCGCGGCACACTGGGACTCTGCATGATGGATGCAACACGCTCTGCCGAGAGCCAGTGGAAGATCTTGAGAAAGAGGAGCACGCCAAAGAGGATCACAAACGACACGCTGAAATCATCGCGGAAGATGGAGACGGCGAGCAGCGTGCCGACAAGGCTGTACCACGACCTCTCGCCAATGAGCTCGACTTCGGACCTGCGCAGCTGGCCAAAGTACATGAGCTGCAGTATGCGGCCAGCGATGAGTGCGATGACGAGGAGAAAGTTGAGCAGTACGAGCATGCAGCCGTTGGAGCGTCCGAGAAACACGACGGCGGCATAGAAGTTGCTGCGCTCCGAGAAGGCGGTGCCGACCGTGCCCACAGCGACAAGCGTGGAGATGATGCCGTAGGCGTACATGCGTGGCCTGGTGAGCCACGGCATGTAGGGGTTGGGCGGCATGGCGGGTGCTTCTGGCGGAGCCGTGCACTCGTGTGAAGGATGGGTGTGGAGGATGAGGTGCCCAGATCAGGCGCAGATGTCGAACGTGGCCATGAAGGGCGAGCGAAGAAGCCGACTGATCTCGAAGCTCGACGCCAGCGTCGAGATGAAGTTGGACGGAGAGGTGATGCAACGAGTCAAGGCTGAGAATGTGACGGTAGCGAGTTGGAAGTGTTGGTCTGTGAGGTTGCTGTCCGTCCTTCTGGGCAGGTTGGTCACAGAGTGCAGTTGCAGCGCGCGGCCCGAGCGAGACAGCCAGGGTCAGGGTTCCACCTCATCCGCGGCGACCCTCTCGTGCGGATTCAGGCACGAAATGTGGAGCTTTTAGCCCCACTCGCCGAGTCCCGACGACCTTCAAAAAAGTCAAAAGCTGTCCTCATGCTCGCACCCGCCTTCCGAAAGGCATACTCACCACGCCGTCTTGTCATTGCTCTTCACTGACCCTGCCAGCGTCATGTCATCAAAACAAAAGCCATCCAAGGTAAGCGTTGTGCCTAGACTTCCTTGAGATCGGCGGGAAGATTGACTGGCAGCAAACTTGCCCTAATCGTTGTAGTTCAAAAATGCGGTAGCCGCTTCACAGACGTCCTCAAGAAGCTCTTCCCCGGCATCCTCCTCGACGGCCCTTTCCATCCCGGAGCAGAATGCGCTACAGGCTGTGCATCAAGAACAGCTCGCGCGGGTAGCCAGCGCGACTCTCCCTCGGCTCGCCGCACTTCACTCGCGAAGTTTTCTCGGCCTCGCACGCGATCACGTCAAGGCCGCAGATGCCATGTGGACGTCGCAGAAGCTGCAGTCCGTCACCTACCGTCGATCACTTTGGGCCGAAGACATCGAGCCAACACCTAAGGACGAAGGTGAGACGAAGAAGAGGCGTAAAGATGCTCGGGTCGTGCCCGATTTCTACCACCGACACAACCCACGTTGTCCGAACTGCGCACTTCCGCTCGTCACGGGAATCAACCTCATCTCGGCGCGGAAGACTACCTCGAAGCAAGCCTCAGCAGCACGTGGCAAGCTGAAACGCAAACCGGTATGCACGCTCTGTAACCACAAACAGCGGGCCTCCTAGACTGCCTAGCCTCCACACCCTTATACCCAAAGCAATGATACCCTGGCCCGGATTCGCGCTACAACGATTGCATCATTCGTGGCGATGTCTATCAAAGAAGGTGTTACATGGTCTAGAAAAGAACGTGGGGAAGGGGTCTTGGTATCGAGCCTGATCCGATTCGTCGAGATGGAGCATGAAAGCATCGCGCGAGAGGCTCGACCCGCGCCCGGTGCGCAAGTGAGCGGGGAAAAGTGGCGCCGCTTCTGGGAGACAGCGGCGCCGTGGTATAGGCGCTAGCAGGCGCGAATCGATAAGCGAGTGTGAAGGGAACGATGGTGCTAATACAGGAACAGAGACGGCCATTCGAGTCGAGGCGGAGGGTTTTCTGAGAGATGACAAGGCTGGTGGAGTTGGGCGCCCACTAGTATACAACGCCGCCGGGCATGGAGCGTGCTGGATTGCCGAGACCGAGGAGGGACAGCGCAAAGTCAAATACCGGCGCCACGTAGTCGTCCAAGAGATTCGGACCAACCCTGGCGTTCGGATAGCGGTTGTCGTAATAGTAGTGCTGGTGCAGATCTGAAGGGTGGTTGAGCTTGCGGTATTCGTCCGCATCCAGAGCATAGTCGTTGATGTGGTACAGGTCGCGAGACGTGTTGAGCATCAGTCCGATGCTCAAGCCGATGATGAGAACAAGGATGGCAAACAAAGTGCTCCTCGCCTGCACCGTTGCGACAAGATGATGCAACGAAGTGCGCGAGCGTGAAGAGAGCGCTTTGGTGGGCTCGGTGGCGACATCTGGCAAAGAGGCGGCGGCGTCAGCAACGCCTTCTGATGTGGGTGTCGCGACGCTTGGCTCGGCTTCCAGGTCCGTCTGGGTGGCTTGTGTGACCATTTCGACAGACTTGCGAGCTTTGCCCACCCTCCTGCGACGTCGCTGGATGACGGTCTCGATAAAGTCGTCGACGTTGCTCGTGTCGGCATCCTTGTCCTCCACCTGCGTGTCGTCGCTGGAGCTGTGGCCATCCAGGTCCATGCTCCGGGCCAGCTCGTTGCCCAGGCGTCGTGTCAAGGTACCTGGATTGCTGTGTTGCAGCGCCGAGGACTCTTTGCTGTGCAGGCTGGTGAGGCGGCGCATCTCGTCGAGCTCCATCTCGAGTTTGTCGACGGTAGTTCTGGACTCCTCTGCCTCCTCCTTGTACGGTTGCAGCTTGGCGGTCTCGGCTCGGGCTTTGTCGAGCTCCTGTCGCAGCTGGTGTTGCGCCTTTTCGGCGATGTCCTTGGCCTGTTCGCATTCGACGAGGTACTCGGAGAGCTCCTTGGCTTCTTTGGCTCTGCGGTCGAGGTCGGCCTTGGCCTTGATGAGCTGGCTCGACTCTTCCTCGAGATCTCGGCGGACCTTGACGTTGGCCTTTTCCGAGGCTTCGACTTGGGCGTTGAGCGCGGTCAATTGAGCTTCGAAGGCATTGTTCTGTTCCTGCAGCTCGTGGTGCCTTGTGCGGAGCTCCTTTTCGTCGCGACGCAGCGTTTGGATCTGCTTGTGGAGCTCGTCGAGCTTGGCCTGCTCTTCGAGCATCATCTCCTCGTACTGCTCCTGCGCCGTGGTGAGCTTGTGCTCCAAGGTATTGACGCGCCTCTCTTTGTCGGAGAGCGTCTGTTGCAGCGCATCATTCCTCTCGCGTTCCATGCGCAAGTCCTCCTTGAGATTGAGGATGATTGTTGCTTCTGCACTCATCTCCCTCGACGATTCACGGCTGGTGTCGGCGTCTGGGATGAGGTACTCTTGCAGATACAAGTCTTCAGCCTTGTCTGATGCGGCTATAGGTGTAGAGTCGTTGCCGGTGCTGTGGGAAGTGTGGCGCTCCATGAGGGATGGAGTCTTTGGATCCATTTCCTCGGAAGCGACCGACTGTGCGCTCGACTCGAGGGCATGGATGAGATTGACGAGCATGTTGGACGAGATGGGCACCTCGGGATTCTCGTCGGCAAAGACCTGAAGCTGGCTGTAAACCTTGGGGTCGATGAGCGGATGGTCTCTTTGCCTCTCGAATTCGGAGAGGATGGCGGGGAGGTTGCGGCTAAGCAGCGTGGGCTCTGCGTCTTGGTCGTGCTGTGAGGACTGGTCGTCGTCCTGCTGGACCTGAAAGTCGGGGAGAAACTTTTCGAAGAGCGCCTCGACTTCCTGGCGCACTTCGTCCATCCTGTTGATCTCGTCGTCAGATGCGGCGACGGAGCGCGCGCTGTTGAGGAAGCCGATGTGGGAGAGGTGGCTTGAGTCGGATTTGGGACCGGCTGAGATGTCGCTGCGTGTAGAGAGGAAGCCACCGTAGGAGGTGGCCGGGGTATTGTCGATGTCGTCGTCATCCTGGGAGGGACGCTCGTGGTCAAAGTCGGACGAGTGGTGGCTCGAGTCGGAGCCGGAGCGACTTCGAGGGTGGGATGGCTTGAGCTGAACGGCTGCCATCAGGGTGTTCTGTGGTGGCTTCAGGGAGCTGTCGTGTTTTGCATCCTGGATGGATGGCGGATGCGCATCTGCGTGCGAGTCGACTGCGGATGTCATGCCGGCTTGTTCGGAAGGAGAAGTCGATGAAGATGTGGGCGAGGTGCGATACAGCTCCTTGCAGAGCAGCCGAGACGAGCGTCGCTACACCTTGAGCATGCTACGCCAGGCGGGCCATCCGTGGGTTCGAGGCTTCGAGCCTGTGTCTGCAAGCGTGGGTGGGTACTGCAAGTTCTGTCGCCGCGTGCTTGGCTGGGTTTAATGAAGTGTGGCAGCGGCCAGGTCGGGATAGGCCGAAGTGTAGGATACGGTCGAGGCGGATCTGGCTGGCTGCGGGTGAAGCAGCAGCAGGTCGGAACAGGTGCGACAGCGAATTGGCTTCGAGTGAGAACCGATGGAGGTGACGCTGAGGAGAGAGCAAGCTTGACAGGACGCGGCTCGAGGAGTTGGCCAAGACGCGGAAGGTGAGCGAGCCATGGGCGGTGGGCGTGCGGATGTGCGGATGTGCGGGTGCGAGGAGGTGCGTTGCTCGACTTTTGGCATTCAGAATCGAAAGCGGTCCTGGAAATCCATCAAAAATCCAATCCGTCACAAAGCAGCCTACAGGAAAGAGGGCACCGAGTGGAGAGAGCCAGGGCCTCTCTCTTTGAACCCTGCCTAATCCTTGGCAGCCCAGCGCGAGCGCGCGGCAGAGCAGTGTTACATTTCTCTGCGATGCGCGTGCACCCCTTTGAGCACCTGCTGCTCATCCGCTGCACCCTGTCGCTGCCGTGGCGCTGCGGAGGTGCTGCGGAGGCGTGGGCTGCATTGCATGCCTTGAACATCTGATGCTGCCTACGCTTGCTGGTCGCTGCGGGACACATCGCGGAGTGACCTTTGGGCGGAGAGCAGTCTCTGTTCTCTGCTCGAGCTCGCTCGCGACCGTTGTCGCACAGGAGCGAGACCATCCAAGGCTCCTGGCGCTCAGGGGTATAGGATCACACGATGGAATGCTAATTTGGGTCACCTTCGCATCTGTTAGGCCGCAAAGCCACGCGCTCAAGCAAGTCTCGAGCGAGGGCTGGATCTGGAGGTGGAGACCAACACCTCGCTTCTTGCCGCGCAACGAGAGGAGTGTTGCAGTCCGTGCGTGCCTAGAGAAGCTCACCGTCATCTCGTCTCAGCACGAATCACAGACGCAGACGACAGTTCCGCATCGATCCGCTCCTCATCAGTCCGCGGTAGCTTCCACCCTTCCGTCGCGGAACGGACTCGCGTTGGGTAGCTCCCAACTTCGACAGCCGTCGCAATGGCTCAACTGCTTACCTCGGAGCTCACTTCGCTCGGCGTCGAGGCCAGGCGCAAGCATCCCGAGATCAAGCAAGCCGCCGATGCTGCACTGGCTCGAATCAAGGCCGAGCCCGATGCCTTCCCCAGCTCGTCACGATCCCTCGGCGGCCCGCCGTCCGATCATCTCTTGTTGCGGCCTGTCCTTCTCAGCTGCGAAACGAAGCTGCCAAAGGTCATCTCGCTCGCCATGGCGCTACTCCAACGCATCCTCCTACAAAAGCTCTTGCCCGATGACGCGATACCCACCGTCATCACCGCTCTCAACAAGCTCCTCACTCCGCCCTCTAAGAGCGACGTGGATGTGCAGCTCAAGATCCTCCAGATCGCTTCCGCCTTGCTCACCACCTATCCCAACATCCACAATGCCGACCTATCCGACACGCTCATGCTCGGCTTCAAGCTTCACGAGGGCAGCAAAGTCGCCGTCGTCAGCTCCACCGCAGCCGCCACTCTGCGCCAGAGCGTCATGGCCGTATTCGACAAGGTCAAGGACGAGGATGCTGTCCTCGACGGCATCAAAGGCGGCGGAGAGGAGGCTGCCGCATCAGCGCCACTGGCCGCCATGAGTCTAGACCTGCCCGACGGTCCCGTCACCCTCTTTCCAGCCTCACGCGACGCCTACCTCGTCTTCTCCGACCTCTGCTCGCTCGCCAACGCTGAGCCCGCCTCCTTCCTCTCCCTCCACACGCTCTCCAAGACCTTCTCCCTCGAGCTCATCGAAAGCGTGCTCTCCAACCACCAGCGTCTCTTTTCCTCGCTCAACGCCACCCATGGACAGAATGTCTCGCATCCAGAGCTTCTCTTCCTCCTCCGCTCCAAAGTCTGCCCACTCCTCATCAAGAGCCTCAGCGAACCTCCTGCATTCCCCATCCACCTTCGACTCATGCGGCTGCTCTTCCTCCTGCTCCGTCAGTTCAGCTCCGATCTCGTCTTGGAAGTCGAAATCCTGCTCTCCATCCTTCTACGCACCGTCAATCCCTCCGCACACGAGGTCGCAGCCCACGGAGGCTCTCAGCCCACTTTGTGGCAACAGGTCCTGGCACTAGAGGTGGTACGCAGTCTCTGCTCCGATGATGTATTCCTTCGCAACCTCTGGCTCTGGTACGACTCGGGCGATGCTGCTGCTGAGGGCAGTGATGGCTCACGCGGCTCCGCACCTGTCTTCGCCAAGCTGGTGGACACGCTGCAAAGTGTGCTGGTGCAGAGTGAGAAAATGTTCGCGATGGAGCCCACTATGCAAGACAATGCTGGAACGGACGGAGCACCAGATAGCCCGCGCCGGAGCCGTGTCCGTCCAAGTACCGATCGAAGCTTCAGTGGCCTCTACGAGGCCGCGGCCGGCGTTGCAAGCGCTGCCATGTCCCAGCTTACGGGCTCCAAAGGTACCGAATCGCTTTCGTCAGCGAGCTCCCCGACCGTGCAGATCATCGACCAGCTTGACAAGGTCGAGGCCCCCTCGGCCGCCTCAGCTGCCCTACCCAAGACCTACATGCAGCTCTTGGCTCTTCAATCGTGCCACTTGCTTACGCAGTCCATGGCAGCGTATGCCCTCCCGCTCTATTCCAAGTTTGTCAACTCACGCAAGAGCAATGCGGCTCCCGCACCCCCAGCTATGCACGACGCCGACGTCGACTCTCTCTCCAACGCGCTCGAGCGAGACGGGCTGCGCCTGACGAAAGCCATGCTCAGGTGCTCGGCACTACCGCTCAGCGACGTGCTCACGCGATACCTGCGCATCAAATGCACCGACAGCATCTTCGAAGAGACGCTGCTCGCCTTCCGCAATCTCACCAACGTCACCGGCGCTCTGGATCTTGTACAGGAGCGCGACGTGTTGCTCACGAGAGCGGTCACATTTGCCGTACCACGATGGGACGCCTCTTCCCCATCGGCGGTCTTGAATGCGATGGCGAGCGAATCAAATCTGCAAGCAGTGTCGACTCGCAGCTTGGCCTGCTTGCGAGCATTCTTGCAAGTTGCATACTACCTCTCTGGCTCGTTGGGCGCCTTCTGGTACCCAGTCTTGAGCGGGTTGTGTGGCGCGCACGCTTTGCTAAGCTCGCGCTATCCATCAGTGCAAGCCAGTGACGACGGAGAAGAGGATGACGGCGATGTCAGCCGCAGTGGTCGAGCCACGCTTTCGACATTAACGCACAGCTCTATGACCGCGCTCGATACACGCTCGGGTCGCAGCCAGCTTCAGCTTCTCAATCTGGCGGATCTGCAGCCAGACCGTCTCCAGGCGCAAATCCAGAGCATCTTTGACAACAGCGCCGCCCTCGAAGACGACGCATTCCTCGACTTCATCTCCTCGCTTTGTCGCCTGTCTGACGACATGATGCAACAGTCTACCCATGCTGCGGGCGTCTCGGCAGCGGAAAGCGAAGCCGGGTCGCCGCGTGCGTCTGGCTTCAGAGGTCGTGCGTCGATCAGCACGAACGAGAGCACCTCAAATTTCTATCCGATCAGCTGCTTGGATGCAGTGACAGTGCTCAACACCAAGCGACTGTGCTCGCTTCCTTCGGAGCAGGGCTGGGAGCTGGTCGCGAAGCACTTGATCAAGACGCTCTCCAGTGCCAGCCTTTCGCCCGTCTGGCGCTCGCAAGCATCACAGGCGGCAAACAAGCTCGCTTTCGGAACCATGTCCGAGGCAGCAGAGGTGTCGGGCCGCGCAGGCAAGCAGCGTCTACAGGAACAGGCGCTGCGTGTCATCTCGAGCACAGGCATTCTCGAGGGACGAAGATCATCGTTGGTCGACATGGAGGTCCGAACCACCTCGGTCGAGAACCTGAACAAGGTCATGGAGACTTTTGGGCACTCGCTCACGTGCGGCTGGGAGCTGGTGTTCGACGTCTGCTCAGCGACGTGCAAGAGCGACAAGAGGAGCGCCGAGGGTGTTTCGGAGACGTCGCCAGCCGCGCAACGGGCGCAGCTGGCGCTTGTCAAGGCTGGCTTCTCGTGTCTGCAGCTCGTGTGCTCCGACTTCTTGTCTGCCTTGGACCTGCAGCAGATTCAGAGATGCTGTAGTTGCCTCAACGATTTCGGCAGCCAAGATTTCGACGTCAATGTCGCACTCACAGCCAATGGCTGTCTGTGGGGCGTGACTGCCGAGATGGCGGCGCGAGCCAAGGCAACGGCTGCATCTGCTAAAGATGCCAAAGTCGATGCCAAGGCGCAGCCGCTCTGGCTCTTCATGCTGCAGTGTCTGCTGTCGATTACGCAGAGCACCAGATCCGAAGTACGCAACGGCGCCATCTCGAACCTGTTCCGCGTCTTGCAGCAGTACGGCGACATGCTCGAGTCGACAGCATGGCAAGAGATTGTCGAGACCATCATCCTGCCGCTGATCAAGCTGCTGCGAGCTTCGGCGTCCGACTTGAAGAGTGGAACAACTGAGGGAATGGCAGATCAAGATCGAAAGGCACAGCTCATGGGCGTCCAGCCGAGCGAGCTCAAGCAGTGGCAGGAGTCACAGTGCCTGGCGCTTACCCAGTTTGGCGAAGTCGTGCGGGCGTATCTGGCGTCCAAGCTCATCCACAGCCCCAATTTTGAAGGTATCTGGACGCGTCTGCTGGAATTGACGCTGAACACTTTCGTGGAAGGGCCAGCAGATCTGTCGCAGGCGGCGATCAAGTGCTTTACGTCCATTCTCTCAGCGCCCGTGCAGGACGGAGAGCAGATTGGCGAGGCGGATCGCGAGATTGTACAGCGCGCCTGGCGACAAGCCTGGGAGAATTGGGTCGCAATCGGACGGCATATCCGCGGCCAGGAGCCAAAAGGGATCGACTCAAGCTCGGCCAACGCTGAAAAGCAAGTCCGCTTCACCCAGAAGAATCTCTTGGCGTACATCCAGGCTTTCCCTCCGATCTACCGCGTGCTGGAAGGCCGCTTCGACTACAAGGAGGTCGAGACGCTCCTGGCAAGCCTCAAGGGGTGCGTGTCGTATGCGCACAGCCCGGACAATATGTCGGACCGCTCGAGCCTGACCAACGTGCAAGAAGCCGCACGAGCGACTGCAAGGTCGGTCACAGGCGTCAAGGATGTTCCGGCACTCATCCTCTCCGACCTGTCCGAATGCATTTGTCTTGCGCATGCTGGCGGTCACGCAGGCGGAGACCAAGGCAAGAGCGCGCCGACATTCGTCGCTCTCTCCCGGACGAGCATCACCGAGGCTTTCGGCGTGTTTGTGTCGCACGAGGACGATGTCGCGATCTACACGGGCGGCGCGTTCGAAAGCCTGATTTCGGCGCTCGTGATCCCGATCAAGCTCAAGTACGACTGTCCCGACAGTCCTGCTACCGGTGCGACAGCAGGGCGCAAGGACGAAGTGCAGCCCATGTGGCAGCTCGCACTGCTGACGTTCTGCCGCATCTTGTCACGCTGTTGTCCTAAGCTGAAAGTCCGCGCACGCAAGGGCGAGCTCGAGCGCGAGGTCGTGGAGCGACTGTGGAGCAAGATGATCGACGGCATCGAGGCAGCGATCTCGGCAGACTCGAGCGGTGCGATGCAGCTGCCCAGGGATGTGCGGAATCGTGACGAGCGCTTCGGGCTGTTCCTGCTCGGCACGATCGAGAACTTCGTCTTGCCGTACGTGGGCGAGAGCGAGGTGCCGGACCATCTTATCGATCGGATCGGCCGCGCTCTAGCGCTCGGTTCGAAGCTCTACAGCTTTGAGGAGGATGCGCCGCAGGAGGGGCAGGGCGGTCGTGTCGACGATGTGACGGAAGTGGTCAACGAGCGCTTTGGCTACTGGTGTCTGGATCTGCTCTTCCTCGGCTGCTCCGAAAGCCGTGGTCAATCGGAGGTACATCGCAGACTCGCGACGACCCTCCTCAAGCACCTTGTCCCGCGTTGCGAGCAAGTTTTGCGCTCATATGCGCGCGATCTGCAGATTCGCGGCTCTGTGCCGATGCCCAGAGCGCGCCAGGAGGAGATCAACTATATCCTTCTGCGGTACAACGAGCTGCGTCTGCTTCCAAACACCTTGCAGACCGAAGCCAGGGCACGCGCATGGCATTCATCGGAGCGTGCGCACTTGTTCTCCGCCTTCCGGCTGCTGCTTGCGCTCGTGTCCGTGTCGACGGCCTCGACAGTACACGCAAGCATCGGCACGTCGCAGCCCGAAAGCATCGTGGCGGACACGGAGGCACTCGCAAAAACTTTCACCGCTGCAGGGCTGCAGCTCGGAGTCGTTGGAACTACGCGCGACGTGCTCGGAGCGAAGGGCATGAAGCGCGACAAGGCGGAGCCGAGCGAGTTGGCTGCAGAGGCACTCGCGCTAGTTGCGGACGAGCTCGGAGTCGAAGCGGTCTAGTCGCGGCGGATGCATGGGAATGAAGTCTATTTAAGCTCACGTTTCTCGTCCGTCACACAGCGGTCCGCAACGAAGCTTGGCACACACAGAGAAAGACGAAGGTGCTCCGCTGTTCAGCGGTTTCATCTTCGTCACAAAAGCGGGAGCGACTGACAAGCTCGAATGTGTGTTGAGTTCAAAGAGAGTGGGTTCAAGACGGAATCTGTGGAAACGGCCTCTGTGAGAGAGAGGTACTGTTGAGAGTGGAAGCGTGCCGGAGAGAAGCTCACGAGAGTAGCCTGCTACCGTCGTGGACTTTAGGCCTGAGGCGAGCGAGACAAAGAGCGCTTGCGGAAGCCCATCCTGGTGGGAGCTTGCTGGTGTTCCAACTTATGGCCGTCTGTCTGCGGTTCAGGAGCACTGGCAGCTGCGTGAACAAATTGAGGGCCGTCAGCGGGCAGATCGGAGGAGTCTGCCTTGAATGGCTGCGCGGCAACGGGCTTTGCAACGTCTGGATGCACAGCAACGGGCTTTTCGACGCCAGGCTGCTGCGTGATCTTCTCGCCAGAATAGATTTCTTTGTCGTTCGCCCCTTTCAGAAGAGCCGAATCAACGTCGCTAGTGGAAGGCGTTGAAGGCGAAACGACGCGGCCGGCAATCGTACCGTCATTGTCGACGTGTACCGGGTCCACGGTAGGGTTTCCAGTAGGAGCCTTGTCCACGACCTTGGGATCGATCTTCGGGCTTGCTGCAGTCGCTGCCTGGTCTGCCAACGGCACGGGCGAAGTTTTTGGCCTGTACATGGTGGTGAGCTTGTTCCACTGCGGGATGGGCATGCACTGAGCGAGCTGGACCTGTTTGACTGCAAACTTGCTTGTGAGCGAGGGATTCTGCATTGTTGCGCACAGATTCTTGCACCGAGTTCCGGTGGGGCACGAAGCTTGAACGACGTTGAGGATGTTGTGAGAAGGGCGACCTTGTTCGGTGATGGTACCGCACATGACCTTCATGTCGTGCGTACCGTACACGCAGCGTCCATACACGAGGTAGATACGCATCTTGTCGAAGCCGCCGCCGTAGCCCTCGGTCAGCGCGGGATTGTTGGCGCACAGTGCTGTAGAGTCCATCTGTTCCACATCGCTGCCATAGCCCAGCTCGGTGAACGACGTGTGGAACGGGCTATAGTGGTAGTACTGGCTGTACTTGGTACGACCGAGTCGCTGCTCAACGCCGGCACACCGACCAGGCTGGATATGGTACGCCCCGACCTCCGCCTGCCCATCTTCCGGGTCAAGCTTGTAGGCTGCTGCAGTGCCGAGGCACGCCAAAAGCATCATGATTGGCACGGCGAAGAGCCTCATTGTGAGTATGGTGTTAGAGCTGTGTGATGAGACCAACCATAAGAAAAGGAGAATGGGCGAAGAGATAGCTTTTGGACGAGACACAGCCAGCTGTGGTCCTTGATGATGCTGCAACAAGGAGGTCAACGAACAAGCAGAGGCCCGTCTCGTTTGATGTCCTGGTCTTCCGCCGCGGCTCCGCAAGCCCACCTTTACGGTCTCATCTCATCCGACTTCACCCCCTCACCGCTTCCGGCTTCGAGGACGCCAACATGAACGACGCCCCACCTCATCCGTGTATATGAAGTCGCGCCACTTCTGCCACATTCTTGGGCGGACACACCGGCGTTTCCACCATAAGTTACCGTGCACCGACTGAACCCAGCCGGTCGGCCCGAGACGATCTCGAATTCACCCACAGCTCGTTCCAGACATTTACCGCGCCCTGAGTCACGAAGTGCATTGTACATCGAACTGAGAAGTGATCGTATGGTACGCAATTAAGACGGACAATCGAAGAGCGCGAGCCGACCTCGTTCATCAACGAATTAAATCTCGGCCCACCCTGCAGGACCCGCCCTCTCGCCGCTGACGATGGTAAGCATGAAGACGACCAGATTCGCGCTGAACGCCATGCTGAAGCCACGGTACAGAGAGCGGAGACCGCCGAGCGACGAATGGCCGGTCTTTTCGGCGAGAATGGCCGACTGCGCCATCGCATTCGTGTCCGAAGCGGCTCCGGCATCGGACGCGCCGCCGTCCGTCGCGTTGGTGGCCGATGCCGAAGTCTGATCGGGTTTGACGGATCGCATGTGCGTGGCGACAGTCTCTTCCGTCACGATGCGGTAGATTGCCTCCACCACGCCAACGTACGGAAGCGGCCGCGTCTCGACGCACGTGCGCAAACCGCGGACGCTGATGTTGCCCGTAGTGAGCGCAATGCGTCCAGGCGATCCTGCCGTCGACGATTGCTGCTGCTGCAGCGTGGCGCTGGTGATCTTACGCGATGAGGCTGCGCCAGAAGCTTCTGCGTCCTTGGCGCCGTAGGGCTTGCGCATCTGGAGCTGCAATCTCCTGCGGACCGTCTCGATGGGCAGCGTGATGCAGAGCGACGCTGTAGAGATGGCGAGCTCGGCGACGGCATAGCTGATGGGGTGCGTGTTAGGCTCGAGGCGCAGCGTGTGCTCGATGAGCAGAGGTGCACCAAGCGAGAGCAGCGGGCGCAGCGTAAAGTCGAGGATGGTTGGGATGAGCAGATTCGGGTGTAGGTATGCCGTCTTCCAGCCTCCTTCCTCGCGGAGCGTCTTCTGGAGGGCGTCATACGGACCGCTGTACTTGCGGTGTGCTGGGAGCGTGCTCTGAGCGATGAGCCTCGTACGGACCAAGTCGATGGGCGAGACCAGGATGCCGGTGATGAGATGCGAGGACAAGAGCAATCCCAGCGTCTTGTATGGATAAGGCGCGTATGCAAGCGGCAGGGGTGAGAGGGCGGATGGCGCAAAGAGCGAAAGGATGGACGAGACGAGCGGCTGGATCGTCGCCGACGTGACCTCGAGCACAAAGGAGGTGAGCGAGCCCTTCCACAGACCGAGCCAGCCCTCCCTGCCACGACCGACGGCCTTCATCATCTCCCACACGCCGCCTCGCACCACGACGGGCATGACAAATTCGGGGCGTGCGCCTTGGTCGTGGACGCTCTTGCGCATCACGTAGCCGGAAGCGTCCACCATGCGCCTCTTCTTGCGGCCAGAGTAGAGAGATGTGTCGGTACGCGCGGGTCGGGAAGCCGCATCGCGGAAATAGGCGTTGGCGTCGTCCTCGTCCGAGAGTTCACCTTCGAGGACGTCGTGTTCCATATCGTCCCCGTCGATTTCGCTATCTCGGTCCCATTCATTCGCCTCTGGCGCCACTTCCTGCTCCCAGCCGTCGACCTGGGCATCGTCGCGCAACTCTCGTGCGGAGTCTACAATTTGTGGCTTGGTGGCGGGGCGTCTCTCCATTAGAGCAGCCTGCTGCGTGACCTGCAGCCAGACGTCGTCTCTGGGTACCCACTGTACCTGCAAGAGGAGCTTGCCGACCTCGAATGGCATGGCCAGGCAGGTGCTTGTGTACTGAAGCGCACCGCTGACGAGAAGTGCACGGAAGATGTCGGAGACGCCGGCATCAGCTTCGCCGAAGCTGCCGCTCGTGGTTGTGGCGACGTAGGGCTTTGCATCTTGGGCGGACAAGTAGCGGTTTGAGCCCGAGCGCGCCGCTGCAGAGCCATGCAGCGCTGGGTTGGAAGTGGCATTGGAGGCACCTGAGGCGGTTCGCGGCGCGGCGCCTGGTGTGCCCGTCATGTTGAAGCGAGGAGCGGTGGCAATGAAGACGGAATCCTCGGGCGCTTGATAGTAGGGGCGAAGCGGATGCGCCTGCGGGGCGCCTCCGGGCTGAGTGGAAGACGCCGACATGACTACGGTCGACGTCGGCACTGGAGATCAGTCAGCTTGGTGTCCGATGTGGCGGTGTGCGGTCTCTTCAGCAACAGACTGTTGGTCGAGTGCAGTGCGAGCAGCGAGCACGCTGTTGGAAAGGCGATGATGATGTTGATGTTGATGGTGCTCTGTATGACAGGCACTTTGGCTTTCCTGAGCGCGCCTGAGTGACTAAAGCGAGGTGGGCGCGATGGACCCTGCCTGTGCCGATTGTGCCGTGCGGTTGTGTGGAGCTTTTGGGCTGCTGCCTTGCTGTGGTCTCGTGATTTTTTGAGAGCAGCGTGGAGGTGTTGGTCGGAACGTCGCGCCGCCCCAAAGAACTGAGCTCCGAAAATATGCGCAATTGTGATGGCTCGCAGGTCTAACACATTGCGAGTGTCGCAACTTTGCGCCAGCGTCCCCATGTTGACGCTTGCACTGAGCTGACAACGCTTTCAGACGAACAGCAAACTGACATTGGTGGCGAAGTAAGCTTGCTTCATTGAAAGCACTGTCGATGATAGCAAGCGTCGCAAGACCAGCAAGTCAATCAAGGTTGGGTGTCTTGCAGGATTTTCAGTCTGCAAGCTCAAGAACCAGGACAGCATCACAGTCCGGTGGGACTGGAAGCACTCAGGTCACAATCCAACAGACATCAGTACTATCAAGGAATCACGACTGCTATCATCTGTGAAGCAATGGATCCAAGACCGCATTGCTGAGGGCCGCGACTGGTCAAGTATCCATGATCTACTCCAAGTTGATCCTGACGAGCTAGAAGAGCTCAATAGGAATTCATCAAGGATACCAGCAGCCCTCGGTGTCAGCCGCATGGATGTCTACAATGTGCTGCGCCGAGGTCTGATCAACAGCTCCCGGCTTCACAGCAACTGCATCTCCAGCCTTGAAGCTTGGGCAAAAAAGATCAATGCCAATACAGGCTGGGCGCAAGTAGAAACAGGCCTCTTTGATCACAAGACCAATCAATACACGGCATGGTCGATGTGCTTTGCAAGTGAATGGCAGTTGGAGTCGCTCAAGAGATTTGGCAAAGAGATCATATGCCTGGATTCAACGCACAACACTTGCACAGGCCGGACAGTCAAGGAGAATGTCTACCTATACACTATTGTGACCCGGAGCCATGTTACAGGCCGAGGGGTTCCAGTTGCTTTTCTCCTCACAAACTCGGAAAACCAATTGCCCATTGTCAAGTTCCTCAAGCACCTAAGCAAGCACACGTTACTTAAGCCAGCCTATACCATGATAGACTGTTCCGAGACAGAAGCAGCTGCAATTCAAACGGCTCTGCCTGACACTTGCATCATCTATTGTCATTGGCACTTCCTCAAAGCTGTTGTTGCCGCAAGTAAGCAAAAGATCAAAGCATCGGAGACATTACCTCCTGCAGAACGCCAAGAGCGGACAAGAGCCTTACAGAATGAGGCCGTCCAAGGTGTGATCAAGATGATGAAAGCCACGACTCAAGAAGAACACAATATGTTGTGGGAGCAATATCAATGCGAGTGGCAATCAGAAGAACTCTGGATCCAATACATCAAGGATCAATGGCATCACAGGAGCAAGCGATGGGGTCAAGCCTGGAGAAACACAGCGCATCAGGGTATCGACACCAATAACTACATTGAATGATGGCACAAGGAGCTCAAGCGCCGCTACCTCAAGTCCCTTTGCCGACAAAGGGCTGACTATCTTGTCAGCCTGCTCTCCACCAAGATCGTGCTGCACTTCCAACAGCAGGAGAAGGCGGTGGAGCTGGGATTAGTTCCAAGGCGGTATAGCAAAGCCGAGCAACAAGCTAAGCTCCTTGCAAAGAGCATTCCCGCAAGTCTCCGTGCAGAAAAGATCCGTGACACAGACGGCTGGGTGCAAGTACAGTCTTTCTCTGACGAGATGCAATGGTACACTGTGCGCCTGCACACAGCTGATGACGTTGTCTACAGCAAGAGCTGTACATGTATGTACCACTAGAGATGTCAGGCTATGTGCAAGCACATGTGGCTACTCTTCTTTCATCAGGCAATCCCACCACCAGACGGTATCAAGAAGGAGCCATTGGAGCGGCTGCCATGGCTCAAACCTCATCCTCTGATGACTCAGCTGCAATCCAATGATCTGAAAGACAGCCTTCGAGCATGCAAAGAAGCAACACAGAAGATTCTCTCTGTACTCACGGAGGCAGAGCAAGACATGGGCAAGTTTGAAGATCACCATCTTGCCGACTTGCAAGGTTCTCTGTATGCAATCTACCAAGCTGCCAGGACCAATCACCGTAGCATACCTCCAACACAGACCCAACAGTAATGAGCATCATGTCAATTGCCTCTCAAAGCTGTGCGTGTATACCCACTTCAAGTTGTCGAGGACCACAGGATCACTGAAATTAAATTCTTGAATAAATACCTGTCATCTTTGAGCAGCCACTGCTCCCTGTACAGGCATGCTATGATTGTGACAATGACATTGCTGTGTAGAGGCGATGTAACTGAATGTACCCATATCAGTCTGGTAGTATCAGGTAGGCTAGGAGCGATGCTGTGAGCAATCAAAGGCGACGTACCTTTATTTGGCCAAAACCCCCCAATAATGTCACGTCGCCTTTGGCAGCTAACTGCTCTTCACACAGGCATCCTATGGCTGTGGGAAAAGTTCCATGACGTTCAGATCAATAGGCTCTTGACAGCTATCAAGGTTTGCAATAACATCAGCATGTCAAGCTGCCGTGTAGCAAGCATGGCATGTGCCATGTTCTTTTAATGATCTTGCTTGGGTGCAGTATTTATGGGAATATTGATGGGGTTATTCGTGATTTTTGGGCATGTGGCTTAACAAAAGAGATCAGCCGCCAGATTTGCCGGGTGAGCAAGGGTTCGCTCACACGGCAATATTGGCTGCTGATCGAAATGAGTGGGTATCTAAGCGCGTCCGCAAGCCTGCACCGAGTCAGCCGAGCTCATGCAGTCTTGCTTGGCTCCTGGTCCCTTGTTCTTACAGCACCAACATCACCAGGAGCCATGGCGCCACCAATACCGCTTCGTCTGGCGGCTCGTCGCATCGTTGCGACTAGCTCAGTCGCATCGTGCTCTGTAGCTCGGTATCTTCCATCAGGCTCGGTACTTTCACGCACGGCTTGCAGCTCCTCGACGCCATCAACAGGTAGGCGCAACCATGCTTCAATAGCACCTCTACCGCTGCCAAGACGCTTTAGCTCCAGCTGCTCGGCGCGCTCGGCCGACAAGCAGCGCGATACGGCTCGTCCCACACTGCAAGATCTGCCCGACAAGGTGGACGTGTGCATCGGACCGGCAGGTCGTCTCTCCAAAGTCATCGCGCCTCGCCGCGGATCCAAGATCACCACGCGCGTCGGGAGCAGCTATGCTGGCACGCATACGTTCTCGTGGATCGAGCCGCCCTCGAATGTGCTCATCGTCAAAAAGGCACGCGACCCCCGGGCCACCAAGGCCATGGCGCACATCATCCGACACATGCGCGCCACCTACCCGCACGTCAACATCATCCTCGAATCCGAGGTGATCGACTCGGACGACGGACAGCTCGCTTCCACATACCCAGAGCTCGTATCTGCGCATCCGGCAGAAAAGGCTGCGCTGGCCGCCAAGACCGACTTCGTGATCACACTCGGCGGCGACGGCTCCATCCTGCATGTGTCGAGCCTCTTCGACCGGGATGCGGTGCCGCCCGTGCTCAGCTTCTCTATGGGCACGCTTGGATTCTTGCTGCCGTACGATATCAAGGGGTACAAGCAGGCGCTGACCGACATGATGAACGGCGACATCAGTCTGCTGTTACGCATGCGCCTGAGGCAGACCAGCCACAGGAAGGACGGTCAGACCTTCTGCCAGATCCAGGACCAGATGGACGGCGGCGGGTGCTACGATGTCCATCTCATGAACGAGGTCACACTGCACCGTGGCAGAGAGCCGCACATGACCAAGATCGACGCCTTTGTCGATGGGCAGCATCTCACCCAGGCTATTGTAGGTTGTCTTGCCCCTCTCCTCTCGTGGCAATTGCTGATGCTGACATGGATGTTTGCGCATCGACACAGTCGGACGGTCTTATCATAGCAACGCCAACCGGATCGACCGCCTACTCTCTGTCTGCCGGTGGACCGATTGTGCATCCTTCGGTGCAGAGTCTGGTTCTTACGCCCATCTGCCCGCGTTCTCTCAGCTTCCGCACCGTGCTGCTTCCCAGCGACTCGGTCATCCAGCTCAAAGTAAGCCTCTTTCCGCAATCACTCTTCGACCTCATTTGTTTTGGCAACAGTATCTGATCCCGTCCTGCTTTCGTCGTGTAGATCTCGGACGACTCGCGCTCGCCCGCCGAGCTTACAGTGGACGGTCGGGTGTCCAAGTTGCTGCAGCCGGGCGAGTACCTGCAGGTGTCCATGAGTCCCTTCCCCATCCCCTGCGTCAGCCGCAAGTGGTCCGACAACCACGCTCATCCTCCTGGTGTGGGGGACAGTATACCCGAGCCCGTGGCGATGGGCGAAAAGTACTCGGACCGCGGCGAGGACGACTGGGTGCGCGACATCAATACGCTGCTCAAGTTCAACGCCAGCTTCGGAGGGCGTGGCACGCTCAGCGGCAATGGCGGCTTCGAAGAAGAGGAATAGGACTGCCTTCCTTTGCGGTTCAACCCAGAGTCGTCTGTGAGATTGAACGGGGCGTGTTGGTGTTGAGATCGACGTTCAGGGTGCAGAGGAAGCGCCTAGACTGGGCTGTGGAAGCCCTGGAATTTGGACGCGAGTCACGCAAAGTGGAGGTTTAGAGCTGCCCCAAGTGGCCAAGTGGGTGTGATCGGGGATGTCACTTGCGATTCCGCCACCATCTACATAGTCCAACGAATCTGCTCAGCGACGACAACCACAAGATGCCAGCCAAAGGTAAGCCACGCCTCAGCATGTCCGCCTTGCTCCCGTATGCTGCCTTGTTTGATCTTCATAGCTAAAGGAGTGTTGCGATTTGGAACGAGCAGGAGGCAACGCGAAGAAGGAGTCGGGCCGGGCGAAGAAGGCGGCGAACGAGGACAAGAAGGCTGCGGAAGCCGCTGCTCGTGCTGAAGCGGACGAGGCCGCACGATGGGACGACCCCTCGGGTGGACGAGGCAAGACCGCCGCGGAAAAGAAGGCAGACAAGGCGGCTGAAGCTGCGCGCAAGGCCGAGGAGAAGAAGCGACTCGAGGCTGAAGACGACGCATCGACCCCCGCAGCCAAGCCTTCTGCAGCCAAAGGCAAGGGAGCGCCCAAGAAGTCTGCGCTCAAGTCCGGCGGACCGACGGGCATCGATTCTGCGATCGCGTCGTTTTCGGCGTCGAACCTCGACGATGCGCTGGATGCCATGTCGCTCGTCAACGAGCGCGGCGACAAGGCGAGCAAGGGCGCCGCCGCGGGCCAGATCGAACGCCATCCCGAGCGCCGATTCAAGGCAGCCTTCGAGGCGTACAAGGAGAGAGAGCTGCCGGTCATCAAGGAGGAGCACAAGGGCCTCAGGTTGCAGCAGTACCACGATCTGCTCTACAAGCAGTTCCAGAAGCATCCGGACAATCCGTTCAACCAGCTCACCGTCGCCTACGATGCGTCGAAGGACGACAAGCTCGCCGCGCTCGAGTCGAAGCGATCCCAGACTGAAAAGCGTCTGCGCGACGCCTAGGCGCCAAGATCCACCGCCAGCGTCTCTGCAGCAGCCTGTAATAAAGACAACTTAGCGTGAATCAATGCACAAATCATCAGACGATCGAGACGAGCAGGTAAGGATGTTGTGATTGCAAGTAAGGCGATGCCGGAAGGTTTCATGCGAGATGATGGCGAACCATGGCTGGGGAGGGGAGGAGGGTGGTGTGCAGAGCGAGTGCAATGACGCCAGCCCTCGAAGCCTCGAATCGGGAAATACAGGAAAAAAAGGTGAAGCGGAAGCTGGCGCACCAGCCACTTTGGAGCGCACTCGGCTGGACCTCCACCGTCTCTATCTCCACCACCACACCAATCTTGACCGCAGATCATGTCTTCTCGCACACTCATCCGATCGGCTCGACCGGCGCTGCTTGCGCCCATGCTTGCACGTACCGCAGCTCCGTCCATCCGTGCTGCTGTACCTCGCCACGTCACGCCTGCCCTTACCGCCATCCGCCCTCTTAGCACCACGCCCGTGGTTCGATCCAAGGACACTACCTGGCAAAGCAAAGGCATCGTCAAGTACTCTGAGCTCAAGCCCGAGACCGAATCGCCCTCGGGTGAGATTACGATCATCGACGTGCGCGAGCCCAACGAGGTTGCACAGGGCATCATCCCTTCCGCCGTCAACGTCCCGCTGTCACAGTTCCAAAAGGCCTTCTCGGGTAGTGGCGGCGACTTCTTGCGCGACTTTGCCTTCCAACGCCCCGCTTACGACGACAAGGTCGTCTTCTACTGCAGATCAGGAAAAAGGTCCCAACAAGCCCTCGAATTTGCCCAAAAGAACGGCTGGTGGAAGTAAGTTATCCCCCCAAATCACCCCCTGTTGAGTACAGACGTAGGTGAACTGACATACGTTGACCGATAGTGTGAGGAACTACGAGGGCTCTTGGCTCGATTGGGTGCAGCAGGAAGAAGCGCGTGGTCAAGCTTCCAAGATCAAGGAAGACGACGACTAACTTCCCCCATCCCACCCTACGAACTCAAAATGAATCCAAACTTCTTTCGGTGACCTGTGGTCTTGGTGGCAGCGGGCGTGCGAATGGTACAAGCAAGATGAGATTACAGTGACACTTGAAGCAGGATCGGATCTAGACGGCGGTGGCCATTTCGCGCGCCTGCTGACGCACTCTGCGCTCGTAGGCGGTGGCGTCCTTTTGGAACATGGTGAAGGCCTCGCTCTGTGCGGGATCGTGCGGGTTGGGATCGTTGAGCAGATCCTGAATGCCGAGCAGGATCTGCTTGATCGTGATGGCCGGCTTCCAGCCCTTGTCCTCGTCGAGAATGCTGAGGCAGACGGTGCCCGAGGGAAAGACGTTGGGGTGGAAAAGCGGCGGAGTGAACTTGCACTTGGGCGGCTTGCTCGGGTATTCTTCGGGAAACATCATGCGCAGCTTGTACAGCCCGCCCTCCCATGGCGTCTGTTGTGGTCGAACGGTGCCAAGTGCAAAAGGTGAGTTGAGGGACTGCCGAGGGTGAAAGTAGGATGAGGACGGACTTACGTTGGCTTTGCCGGGGATGCCGACTTCCCAGTTCATCAGGTCTAGCGAGCCATCAGCGGCCTTGGCGGGACGTGCGTAGAAGCCCTGTAATGCAGCAATGAAGGCGTGAGGACGAGAACGAGATGTCAGGAGGTGATGCTGTGTGCGCGATGGGGTTGCGGAAGGCGGACGTACGAATGGATGATCTTTGCGCCACTGCTTACGCTCCTCGGCGAGACGGTTGCGGCAGATTCCTGCCATGATGGTGAGCGCGTGATGAAGACAGACGCAGATGCGATGCTAGAGTACGCTGGCAAGATAATGACTGAAGCGCAGCGTAGTGGTGGAAGCACGGGTACGAGACAAAGTGCGGATAGGCGATGCAAGTGGAGGGCGGCCGCAGATGGACGGATTGCAGTGCGCGTGAGAGTGTCGCTCGCGGAGACGATGGCAGTTGATGGAGCGACTGCGAGCGCTGCAGTGTCTCCGAAGGGGTATCGAGAAGCACGGCAGAGACGGTGGCAGCAGCGATGGTCGTGGTAAGGTCGAGCGACGCGAACCGAAGGCCGAGAGGTTTGTAGGTCGCAGAAGGGCAAGATCAGAGCGCCGACAGCTGCGCTCTTTTGCGGCCCGCAAACCAACACCCGCACCTTCCGCTCTGTGCACCGAGCCCTGAAAGCTAACAGTGGTAAATGCGAAGAACATCGTCAGTCACGTGATGATTTGGAATTGATGTGGCACTCAAAAGTGCTAACATGAAAAATGGATGCAAAAATGGGCCTAGGAATATGACGCGGCGGACCCGGGCTGGTTTGCGTGACACATGACCGCTCTCGACGTGCGTACTTGATCCGAATGCAGCCATTCCGAAGCTGCAGCGCGCCACGGGAAACCTGCGTGCGCTGGCATTTCATCTTTCTCCTTCGGCGGCGATGGCAAGCCTTTTGCAGACAGACAGCAGCAAGCAGAACGCGAGGGTGTGTGGCAACGATGTGAAGAGCAGGTGAGACAGAAGCCCGGCGAGGATGGGCGGCTCGATGTGGAAGCCGAGGTTTGTTCAAGTGCGGAAGGCCGAACACGTTGAGCTGCTGCTGCTGCTGCTTGACGGGGCGGCAACTCGTCAGTCGAGCTTTGTTTTTTCTCGCTTTCTCTCGGCACGGCAGCGTGAAATCAAAGCGAGGCGGACGTGATGAGGCTGCAGGTGGGAAGTCGCTCGTAAACGCGTCCTCCGTCACGGCACAGCCGCCCAGAGCGACGCGACTGCGGTTCTCACCCACAACAGAGTTGCCTTTGTACAGCAGCAGCACTGCAGTCAATCTTGGAGCGGTGGAGCGGTGGAGCGGTGGATACATTGCGCGCCCGATTGCTTCCCCTCGTCCGCCTGGCGACTCGCCGCTCCTCATCGGCGCTTGAGCCTAACCTCACGCTCCCCGCTGTCAATCGTGTCATCACCCCCTTTCGTTCGCTCGATTGTTCACACCCAATCACTGCGAGAGCACTATTTGAGAGTGTGAGACTGGATTCGGTGTGCTTATGGCGAGTGCGGTGGTGGGGAGTCTGCTCCATCTCACTCAGTCATGCGGCAGAGGCACTCGGTCCGGTCGAGGGCAGCGCGACGAGGGCGGGGGATTAAGAGTAGCGTGGGAGCGGTGCAGAGGCAGAGAGAGAGTGAAAGAGGAAATCTCCACTCGCGCCCAGCTCGGATTTTGGCAGATTTGGCTAGGCCAGGCCCAGCAGCCGCCGCCGCCGCCGCATCGCATCATCCTCGCCCAAAGCTCAATCAACGCGTGCGGCTGCGGGCGGACAGGCGGGTGGACGGCCGCGCTCTGCTGCCCCGATTTTTGTTTCTCGACGGCCAACCTGGATTCGAGTGCAGCAGCCTCAGCCACCGCGAAATCACTCGCTGGGCCGTCGACATCTTTCAGCCATCCTCCTCATCGCTACTTTCCATCGCAACCAAGGCTACACACGGCATCAGCGATTGCACATCGCGTCGTCGTTCACTGCGAGACCCCCTCGTTCAGCTCAGTCTAATACACACGCGTCCATCCGCATCACTGCCGACGTCTCTATCAACAGGACGCGCCTAATCTCCGCTGCTGCTCAAGGCGTCTATCACTGCACTCCTTCCAACCCACGCCCGCTCGCGCCGCCACTGCTGCTGCTTCTTCCAACCTTCACATCCGCTTCTATCATCCTCTATTGCAGCGCCGGCCCCATCCTCTGACTTATCCATACAGCGTCCATCCATCGCCCATCGCACCTCCATCCAGCCCACCTCCACTTGCACATCCAGTCGTCTCGTGCACCTCGCCCTCCTTCGCATTCAGCCTCTACAGACCACCCAAACCAATCCGTCGTATCGCGTGCCTGTTCGCACACTGCTAGGAGCGCTTCACTCCTCCCCATCCTTGCCCCATGGCAACAGTCGTGCCTCGTGCCAAGAAGCAGAGGACAATACCGGAAGACCACCTCGACCACGCCAACCTCTCGCTTCAAGCCGCTGATCCAACCCACCCAAGCATGCTTGCACACCAACATCCCATCCCTCCCGCACATCATCATCTTCAACAACAACCACAGCAACAATATCAATACGCAACAGCAACACATAACCCCGCCATGTCCAACTCCGCACCAAGCGGCAGCAGGCCCGCGCGGCCCGCCTCCGGATTCCAAAGAGTCAACGAAGTCATCGGAGGAAAGGTATGTACAGCTGCTCTCCCGCCCTCCAACGCAAGCTCGATACTCACACCATCTCTGTTACCGTTTCTGTCGACCCCGTAGGTGCAGGAAGTCTTTGTCATCGACGACGATACCCCACCGCCCTCAAATCCGCTCAGCGTTCAAGCCGCTCGCGATCCGCACCTCGTCAACAACTATGCGCACCTCAACGGCCACGCCGCCGCATCAGCCGCGTATGCGTCCAATTTGCATCCTTACGCCTCCGATCCGCGTTACAACCAAGCCGCAAGCCTCTCCAAGGGCAAACGCAAGGCCAACGACAATGGCGTCCATCCGGCGCTCGCCAACTCCCATCTCGGCATGCTTCCGCACGATGCCGACCTCATAGCTCCCGCTCCGCACACCACTCTCCAGCCCGTGCCCGCCGATGCACCCGTCCAGAAGCGCCGCAAACGCAGCCATCCCGTCAGGCCGGATGGCACCACCTCGGGCGCCACCTCGTACGATCCCTCGGATCCGTCCAATGCCGCCGCAGCACATCTAGCCGCCTCGGGCGTCGCGGGCCTGACGCAAGCCAACCGCCATGCGCCCGAGATGGTGCAGGCGCGCGTGCCCTCCAACTACCGCGGCGGTTATCCTGCCAGCTCGGGCACGCTCGACTATCTGGCGCGCTACGATCCCACGAACGCCAACGCCGCATTTGTACAGGCACGACAGGCGTACGAGGGCTCGGCAGCAAGCACGCGCGACTCGTACGCCAGCTCGGCATCGTACGTCGCCGCGGTTGCCGCCCATTCGGGTCCCGTCGACGACGACCAGGGCCACTTTTTGGTCAAGGAGGGCGACTACGTCACCAGCCGATACAAGATCCTGCGGCTGCTCGGACAGGGCACGTTTGGCAAGGTGGTCGAGTGCTACGACAAGAAGCAGCGCAAGTACGTCGCCATCAAGATCATCCGCGCCGTGCAAAAGTACCGCGACGCGAGCCAGATCGAGATCCGCGTGCTGCGCGCGCTGCGCGAAAACGACCCGCACAACGAGAACAAGTGCATCCACCTGCTCGAGACGTTCAACTTCAAGAACCACGTCTGCATCGTCTCGGAGCTGCTCGGCAAGAGCGTGTTCGACTTTCTCAAGGAGAACAAGTTCCAGCCCTTCCCGCCGCTGCACATCTGGCAGTTTGCCAAGCAGCTCATGCAGAGCGTCGCCTTCCTGCATCGGCTCAACCTCGTGCACACCGATCTCAAGCCCGAGAACATTTTGTTGGTCAGCAGCGAGCACTCCATCGTGGCCACCTCGCGCCGCCAGAACGCCAAGCGCAAGCACGTCCTGCACAACACCGAGATCCGGCTCATCGACTTTGGCTCGGCGACGTTCAACGACGAGTTCCACTCGAGCGTCGTCTCGACGCGCCACTACCGTGCGCCCGAGATCATCCTGTCCATGGGCTGGTCGTTCCCGTGCGACGTGTGGTCCATCGGGTGCATCCTCGTCGAGTTCTTTACGGGCGATGCGCTCTTCCAGACGCACGACAATCTCGAGCATCTCGCCATGATGGAGGCGGTGCTGGGCAAGATGCCCGACGACTACCGGCGCAAGGCCGAGACGTACAAGCCCGAGTACTTTAAGAACGGCGCGCTGCGCTATCCTCTGGCCGAGACGAGCAAGGACAGCCGCAAGTACGTGCGCCAGATGAAGAAGCTGCACGACCTCATCAACACGCCAGCCACGCAGAGCGCATATGCCAAGCACAACTCGCGCTTCCTCTCGCTGCTTAGGCAGCTGCTCGAGTTCGATGCCGCAAAGAGGATCAAGGTCGCTGATGCACTCAAGCATCCCTACTTTGATCTCGACCCAGAGAAGGACTTCCCGCCCGTCTGAGATGCGCGCGCGCGGGTGTATTGTAAGAGTATTCCGGTCTATCGTTTTATCGCATACGCTATTCTTCCTATTGCTAGTTTGCGTTTGGACGAGGGTGTGTGGAAAGGCTTGCGCATATCGTGTTTGTGCTGCGGTTAAAGTGAGCGTGTCAGGGTATTGTGCGCAGATGTGTAGGATTTGGCCTGCACTTTGCATGACACAGCGTTGTGAGCAGGGGTGATGGAAAGTTCTGCCGCACGGTGTGAGATTTCGAGGTGGAGTGGTGGGGGTGTGAGCGGAGTGGTGGCGGGAAAGTAACACATTTTTGGTGAGGGGTTCGCGTGTGTGCCGTGCATGCGTGCGGGATTCCCGCTGGCGTGTGGGCAGCTCTGCATGCTTTCTCCAACACACCATCCGCTCCTTATCACCTTTCAGCCGCACACGAGGGCGCTATGGATCCAGCATTCTCTTTAGCTGACGAGCTATCTGGCGCACACACTCTCGACTCGCTGGGTGACTTGGGTGAGCTTGATGCGCACTACAGCACACTGGATGAATTCGAACACACCTACGACATCGGCTCTCTCGGAGACGAGCTAGGACAACTCGACCTCGACTCCGAACTGCATCTTGCGATCGGAAGCTTAGCGGACGAATTGCAACCTCCATCCCACAGCGGCTCGGAGGAGTTTGTGGATCAAGACTATGCGTCGAGTTTGGGTGGGGGGTCGTTGCAAGCTGCGGCGGCACAGACCGAGCAAATCCAAGAAAGCATTACAGCCACACATGCTTTCCTCGCGCGATTGTCGAGTTTATCCACCCAGGGGCATGATGAAGACACAGCTCCGCTCGAAGTGGCTGCTGCGGGTTATCTCAAGCTCGTTTCGGAATGCACGGTGGAGCGAGAAGCGCAACTGCGCGAACTGCGCGATCTCGACCGAAAGCTCGCTCGAGATCTAGCAGTCACCCCCACACACCATCGCAACGCCTCACTGGCATCAGTAGATTCAGACGCCACGATCAGAGAGGACTACGGATTGGATGGGGGAATGTTCGCACCTGTATATGCATCAACCTCTGCACTGGTAGGATCACTGGGGAGTTTGCATGAACATACACAGGTGACCAAGAGCAGCACTGCTGATGCCCAACGCAGACTCAAGTCGCTCCGCACCCTACTACAGCAGTGGAACGCCGACCATGAAAGCACCCAACACAGCCTCGATTGGATCGCAACCCATAACCCCACCCAGCAGGCGGGCGAAACAGCACATTCGCAACTGGACTATTGTCGAAAACGTCTAGACGACGCACAGATGATGGCGACACAGCTCCTCACTCCCACACGCATACCCGCCTAATCAGAATCGCCATTAGGGCTTGGAGAAATAGTACATGAGCACATCCAGCAACGCCCTGTCGGCCTCCGCGAGCTCGAGCGCGCTAAAGATGCGCGTGTGCGATTCGGCCACGTGCGACCGCGCGGCATCGTTGAGCTTCTTGAGCATCGTCGTGGCCGCTAGTCTATGCTCGGCCTTATCACCGCGCAGAGCTTGGACGATAACCCCGCGCAAGCGAGGAAGGAAGTCCTCGAGTACAAGCTGCGCAGGTAGGCGGAGCAGCAGCGGCGTATAGCCCGACCTCAGCACGGGTACAATCGCCGCATCAAGTGCATGCGGTAGCAGCAGGTCGAATCCAAGCACGGCATCGCAGCGTCCAGCCCAGGTGGAGAGCACCGACTCCCACGCTGCGAGGATTGTTTTGTGCGCCACCACCGCCGATGAATGCGACACCGATGCGCCGCAGAGAGTGTCCAAGGCGCCCAGCAGCGTGTCGAGCAGCGACCGCTCCGTGGCGGTGGAGCACAAAACCGGGTACTGGTGTTCGACGAGCCGGTTGAGCACCGCCAGCGCACTCACCTCCACGTCCGCATTCGTGCGCGTCTCGCTCGCCTGCGTCGGCACGTAGCGCTGAACCCCTTCGAGCAGCGCAACGAACAGCCCGCCTTCCTCCCATGCAGCCGTGTCCGACGTCAATGCATCGCTGCCGCTCACGGTTTTGCCGGAGCCACGGCCATCTTCATCCGAAGGCGTGACGCGGTTCGAGGCGTTGGCGATCGGCCCGGCCGTAAGCACGGTCTCGTCGCCCTCGTCTGCGCTACCGTGGGTGTCGCCGGCGCTGCGAGCAACCTTGAAGTCAGCCGAGAGCTTGGCGAGCCGTCGGAAGGTGCGCAGGTCCGCCGTGCCCGACTTGAGCGCCTCGATCCACGTCCACACCTCGGGGCGCGCCTTGGCAGGCGATGCCACGCCTGCCTCGAGCCGCTGTGCACGATTTTCCAACACACTGCCCGCTACGACCCCGCCGCTGGGGGCTGCACGCGATGGCGTCGCCAGCCCGCTCTGCGACGTGGACCGCGGCATGGGCTGCATCCCTGATGTGGGCGAGTGGATCATCGACACCGGCCGCGGCAGGCCCGAGCGGCGCACCGCACTCGCGGGCGTGCCGGAGCTCGTGCTGTTGGAGCTGCCGGACGATACAGTGCGCGTCGGGGTCTTGCTCGGCTGTGCACGGCGCACCGCCTGGGGCGTCTGCTCGAACGAGTCGCCCAAGTCCCCGGCGCCGCGTCCAACAAGCACCGAACGCGTCTTGGCAGCACGGCCCGCACCCGCCTTGAACGGCGAGGCGAAGTTCATCCCCATTAGGTCCATCGATGCATCCTCGGGCGCGGCTAGCTGCACCGTCTCGTCCTCGGCGCCGGCGTCTGGGTCGGATGCGCGCGCGCGCTGCGTGGCGTCGATCGTCTCATCGCCCTCCCCGACGTCGGCGACGCTGAGGTCGGCCAGGTCCGAGTCGAGCGCGTCTGACGCGGGCAATTGGACGGTGTGTGTCGCGCGCGGCGTGCTCGTCGATGCGTGGTGTCGCGCCGACGAGCCAGACGCCGAGCCGGAGCCCTGCGAGGAGAACGACGAGGACGAGATGGCGCGCGTGCGCGTCACTGTCGGGCTCAGCCCGGGCGATCGTGGCTGCGACGACGTCTCGAAGCTCTGCGACGCGTGGCCGTTGTAGCGATTTGGTGCTGATCCATTGGCAGCGACGACGGGCGTAGGACTGGTGGGCAGAGGTACCGCAATGGCCGTCTGGATGCGCTGGTGTGCTGTCGGACTGAGCAGTACCGACAGATCCTTGGTCGGCTTGAGCTGCGTGCTCTGGGCTGCCTGCTGTGAGCGATGACGCGTTGGCATGAAGCCGGTCGCTTTGCGCTGCGGGGCGACGGGCGTAGCTGCTTCGTCGACATATGCCTCGTACTGGGGCTCGTCTTGCTGCTGCTGCAGCAGTTCTTGTTGCTGCTGCTCCGCGAGCGCAGCCCGAGCTGCGGCCACGCGCGCTTCGTGCGCCGCGGCGGCTTCTTCGGCCTTTTGACGTTCGCGTTCCTGCGCCGCTTTGAGCGCTGCTGCCTTTTTGGCCTGGATGAGAGCCATGGACGCTCCGCCAGGTCTCGCTCGTACGGGACCTGGCGCGCTCTTGGGCTTCTGCTCCTGAACGACCTCTGCCTCGACGTCCGAAGGCGCCATAGCCGCGACCTGCTTCTTTGTGGATGAATCGAGCGACTGCAGAATCGCTGTGGCCTGGTCGGGCCAGTAGCGATGGAAGATCCAGAACGCCTCGCGGCTCTTTGTCCTTGCGGCGGGGTTCGAGTCGCCAACGCCCTTGCGGAAGCACTTGTCGAGCAGGTCGAGGCCGCCGTGCGACTCGACGGCATGCTTGCGATGCGCCGCATGGTGGCTCAGCACCGTCGCCAAATGTTCAGCTGCAGCGGTGCGCGTGGCGACGTTCTTGTCCTGGATGCCGTGCCAGATGAGCTGGAGATAGAGCGGTCTGAAGCTGACATTGACCATGATCGCGGCAGCTGCTTCCTGTGTGGCGTTGGCGATGAGCTTCTTGGTGAAGCCGGCCATGGCAGTGAGGCTGGTGAGGAAGGGCTCGACGCAGGGTGCGAGATCGTCACCGAGCTCGATTGCGAGCTCCTGGACCAGGTGGATGGCGTGCATGGAGAGCGTGGTTCGCAGACTGGCAACGCACTTGAGCACGCCTTCCTGCACGGCCTTGAGCTGCGAGACAAAGAAGGACTCGCCGAACTGGCGGTGTGCGCCCGACACGACGAGGCCGCGGATCTTGATCATGGACTGCTCGCGATTGAGCCAGTTGTGTTCGGACTCTTTGCCCTCGAAGAAAGGCAGCATGGATGCGAATGTGCGTTCGAGGTCGGAGCGCGAGGCGATGTAGACGGGCCGGATGTCGTCAGCCGTAGCGGTGGCTGCTGCCGATGCTGTCGAAGGCGGCGGTGCCGCTTGCGTGGAAGGTGCTGTCGTCTTGAACTGCCGAGCGGGCACGTCTGCGTCAGTGTACGAAGAGGCGTGGCTGCGTGCAGGAGCCGGCTCCGGGCTGAGCACCGAGGATGTTGCAGAAGAGGGTGCGGCGAGCACTTCGCGGAGGATGGCGTCTGCGGTCTGTTTGCGCACTGCGCGTTTCTCGAGCTCCTTCTTCAGGTCTGCCTTGGCGGCGGGAGCTGCATTGCTAAAGAGTGCTATGAGCGTGGATCTTGCACCCTCTCTGACTGTGGCATCGGCATCCGAGAGCAGTTCGACGGTGATGGGTACCAGCGGCCTGACCGGATACTTTTCGCAGTTCTGTCGAAGGATGGGCAGGAGCAGCACCGACTGCTCTCGAACTCTGGCGAACTTGGCGGCGAGACCGGCTTCGCGCAGGCTGCGTTCAAAGATGCCGAGCGGCGTTTCTGTCTCTTTGCCTTTGCCGGAAGTTGTGATGTGACCGGAGCTGATGGCGTAGGCGGCGTTGGCGAGTTCGATGAGGGCGGTGCGTGCGGCCTCGCGGATGCGCTCCTTCTGGTCTCCAAGCTTCTCGATGACGAGCAGACCGACCGAGTTGACGAGCATGCGTACGTTGTGGTTGAGCACCGAGTGGGATTCTGTGCCGTCGCCCGAGTAGATCATGGAGGCGTACGTGGGGATGAAGGCGAGCGAGGCGGTGCTGAGCGCCTGGTTGGCATGTTTGAGCGCCACTTTGACTGCGGACGTGACCGCATCAGCCTCAACGACATAGCCTGCCGATTCGAGCTGCGATTGGAGCGAGTGGAGTGCAGCGACGCGCTTGTCCACCTCGATGCTTGACTCTATGCGCTGTGCCAGCTCGTAAATGGCATCTGCGTCCGCCATGACTTGGATGCAGCGGTGTTGTGCGACGTGAGATGCAGATGGGACGCGAAGAATTGCTGGCAGATCGAGGCAGGTAAGAAAGGGACCGGTTGGTGGTGCTGCTGCTGTTGTTCTGGCATCGGTACGTCAAAGCGCCTCTCAGCTGCTGTTCGGCCTTCCCGAAAGGCTTTGTTCGCTCGATTCGAGGCGGCGTCGGCTTCACGCGCTCCACGCCCAAAAAGTGTTGTTCTGCTGCTGCCCTGCTTTTCCCACCTCTCAACGCCAGACGCGTCTCGATTTTCGCAGCATAGTCGCGTGACACACCTTTCGACGTAACATCGTCCTCCGAAAAATTCACCGGCCATGCCTCCACTTTGTGACTGAGCCACATTCCTTCTGCTCCTCTTCTTACTCGTTGCTCGCCTTTACTATCGACTGGAGGCAGCCTTGAACCATGTCAAGGGAGAGCAGCGCTGATATAGATCCAGAGCACATCGAAGAGGCAGGCTCTGATGACGACGAGCTTGCTCGCGAGCTGGAACTCGAACGCCAGAAGCTGCTCGCTGCAGCTGCATCACCGGCCAATGGCAACGACAATGGCGATCGCTCAGACAGTCAAGAATACCTAGACGACGAAGACGACGACGAAGAAGGCGATATCAGTGGAGATGCTGCGCAAGACGAAGACGACTCCGAGGACGAGTGGAGGCCGCCAGAGCCGGCAGTGAAAGCTACGCGAAGGAGCAAGCGCCGTCGAGCGTCGTCCAGCTCGCAAGACAGCGACCAAAGTGCAGCACACGAAGAATTCGATGACGACCTGGCACCCGCCACCAAGAAGTCGAAGAAGGCTGCAAAGCCGATAAAGACCTCGACCGTCATGTCTGACGAGACGGTGCGCAAGCGAAAGGCATCCGCTGCTGGCAACGCATCCGAGGCGGAAGCGGACGAAGACGCCGAAGAGCACGACTCGTTTGACGAAGAGGCCGAGCGAGTCCAGGCCGAAGTCGAGGCCGCAGCGGCCTGGGCTGATGTACGCAAACGCAAGGAAGCCGCACAATCCAAGTCCTCGGCCAACGACTCGACGACGCAGCCAACCGCCCCCTCAACCGCAACCAAACCCTCGGCTGCGCCCTCTCTCACCGCTTGGCTCGGCAAGGGGCCATCCGCGTCTTCGTCCGTCTCGGAGCTCGCGGCGTCTCTTCCGATGCCCACCACCTGTACGGCTGCGCAGATCGTCGATCGCAGCTCGCTCTTTGTCGGCTACGTCTATCCACTCACCACCGCGTCGTCGGCGTACATCTCGGCGCTTCTCTCGCATCTCACGCGTGTAGTCCACCCCACCGTGCCCGTCGACCTCTTGCCGCCTCAGTTCGCCAACGCGCCTGCGAACAAGCGCGGCTCTTCGCATGACATGTACGCATACCGCGTGCTCGAGCTCAAGCGCGGCCGCACAGGGCTTGCGGGCCCAGACGACTTTTCGCTCCACGAGGACAAGGAGGATGACGGCGAGAGGTGGGGTGGCGACCGCGTGCTGCGGGTCGCGCGCGACGAGGGCGCTTCCGACGTTCTTGTTGTTGTCAGCAGGTGGTACGGAGGCGAGCTGCTAGGTCCGGTGCGTTTCGACCACATCGAAAACGCAGCCAGAGCCGCGCTCGAGGAGCATATGGCCAAAGAGGAGGTGGACGAGTTCAGGCAGAGAATCCAGCATTTGGATCGAAAGATCGCTCAGGCCAAAGCAGGCGCAAGGAGGAACGTTGAGGATGCGGGGACTGTGCCGAACTATGCAGATCTGACGATCGAAAGGGCGCAGAGGCTGTGGTTGGCGCGACAGAAGGCGTTGGATGCACTGCTGAAGCGCATCGCCTCGCAGGAGCAGCAATTGTCGCAGCCGGCAGCGAGTCGGCATGACGAGCAGGCAGAGACCAACACCACACGAGAACAGGACGAAGATCTCGCGGAACACCCCCCGCAAGCATCCGAGCCGGAGGAGATCGCAGCTTCGTCGCCGTCCGACCAGCCTGAAACAGCACCGCCGGACGAGGTGCACACCAAACCAGAGCCCGACGACACTGTACCACTCGACGATGCAGGCAGTGACGGTACGGCCAACGGCGTTCATGTCAAGGCAGAAGCCGACACCGCTGATGCACTCGACGCTGACGCCAGCCGAGCTCAGGTCAAGTCGGAAGCCGTCGATCCCACTGCTGCGCTACGCATCAAGCCCGACCCGGACGCCGAACCAACCCTCGATGCAAGCGACATCCAAGAGCAAGTCCAGCCAACTGGCTTCACTGTCAAATCAGAACATGCCGACGATACAGCTACAGACCTCACCGGTTGGGACGATCTCTAACCTTGCCTCCATCTCTAACATCTCGCACACACACGCGCGCCACTGTATACCCGCCTGCAAACCTTGGCACGATGGAATGTATCTTATTTGCTTCGAGACGTGGCGTGCTGAACTACGAGAAGTAGAACTGGTCGTTCTTCTTCTTTGCCTGCACCTCCTGGATGCCGCCGTGGAAGTGTTCGTGGTCGAGCACCGTGGCGCCGTCACGCAGCGCAATCATACCGGCCTCGACGCACACCGCCTTGAGCTGAGCACCGTTCATCTCGTCGGTGGATCGTGCGAGTTCGTCAAAGTTGACGTTGGGACCGACGGCCATCTTCCTCGAGTGGATCTCCATGATGCGTGCGCGCGCCTCTTCGTTGGGCAGTGGGAACTCGATCTTGCGGTCCAGACGTCCCGATCGCAGCAGAGCCGGATCGAGAATGTCGATTCGGTTCGTCGCCGCAATCACCTTGATGCGCTCGTCGGACGAAAAGCCGTCGAGCTGGTTGAGCAGCTCGAGCATCGTACGCTGCACCTCACGATCACCACTCTTGTCCGAATCGAAACGCTTGGTTCCTATCGCATCCAACTCGTCGATAAAGATGATCGCCGGCGCTTTTTCTTTCGCCAGCTCAAACGCATCGCGCACCAGCTTCGCACCATCGCCGATGAACATCTGCACCAGCGAAGGACCCGCGAGCTTGAGGTAGCATGCATTGGTCTGCGCCGCACACGCACGCGCCAGCAGCGTCTTGCCCGTGCCGGGCGGACCGTACATGAGCGCACCTTTAGGCGGGCGGATGCCGAGGTTCTTGAACTTTTGCTCCTGCTGCATGGGTAGCACGATCGCCTCGACCAGCTCCTCGATCTGCTTGTCCAGTCCGCCAATGTCCGTGTACGTCTCGGTGGGTCGCTCGTCCACCTCCATCGCCTTGACGCGCGAGTCGTACTCGGCTGGCAGCTTGTCCAGCACCAGGTAGCTGTCCTTGTTGACGCCGATCAGGTCGCCGGGCCTCAGCTCCTCCGCGGGCACCAGGCCGATGAGCGGCAGGAAGATGGTTTGGCGTGTGGACGTCTTGATCACGGCGCACTTGCCCTTGCGTCTCGCGTCGAGGTCCACATTGGCACCTTCCTCCGAGTCCTCGTCGATGTCCGGGTCGATGTCGAGGATCTCGACCACATTGCCGACGAGGTAGGGAAGCGTCTTGTTCTGCTTGATCTTGTCCGAGTTGTCCTTGATCATGTCGCGCTTGGACGACTGCTCGTGCATGAGGCGCATGTGTTCCGAACGCATCACCTTGACGTCGTTCTCGAGTAGCCGCGTGCGCGTCTGGATCTCGTCGATGGATGCCTCGAGGATCTCGGCAGGCAGGGGCTCTTCTTCGGGCTCGGCAGGCGCCATCTTGGTGTCTCCGTCCGTGGCGGCGGCAGTGGAAGACGACGGTCCAGCCTGCGATGCGGGTGGCTGTGGGTTGTCGTCGCCGTTCCCAGAGTTGGGAGGTTGTGCGTCCGACATGGTGTCGTGAGTGTGGCCGTGACAGTGAAGAGTGCCGGATCAATGGTCGAGCGAGCTGCTGAATGCAAACGGTTTGGTGGTGCCAAAGTGGCCGTTTGGTGTTTCGTTCAGAGACGGTGAGCGCGGTGATGGAAGCCGCGGTGTTGGGTGTTGGCTCGAGTCGTCACGGCTGGCTTGGAGAGAGGGCTTCGCGTGTGCCCGTTCAAAGTGGAGTTGTTGGCCCTAGCCGCCGCCTCGATCACACGGCTCGCGCGTCCCTTTGCCCGCTGCGCATTTTGCGAAATCCAAATCTGTTAGGCTCACGATCTACCACATTCGATTATCGAAATTTCGGTGCCATTCAATGCCACAACGACGGCCTCGGAGGGATTGCTGGAAGACGACATGCATTGCTGGTGCTACAAAGGATTGCTGATCTGGCTCCACGCTTCCGCAGAGTAGGAGCCCTTGGCGACGACGCCATTCTCGACGAGCTTCATGCGCAGCAGCAACCTCTTGGTCTCGCGGCATCGCTGGTCGCCCAGCTCGAGCGCCGAGTCAAACACTGCCCGCCTTGCATCCTTGGTGCGGTACTCAAGCACCTGATTGATCGCATCGATCCTGGCGTCGCCCACCTCTGCCGCCTTGCCGGGCAGGTTGCGGAATTCGCGACGCTTGATGCACACGACGAGCTCGTCGGCCATGCGCTTGTGCGTCCAGCCGAAAGCCTCGGCCATCCTTGCGATGCTGATGCGATCGAAGGGCGTGAAAAACTGCCGGAGTGCGCGCCGCGTGAGTGCAGTGCGCAGGAACTCGACATGCGGCGCGAGGTAGGGGTCCAGCAAATGACGCGCCTGGTGCTCGTCGAGGATGGTGCCGACTTTGCGGAACTGTGCAGTGCTGAAGGCTTCTAGCAGATCACGCACGTACGGTTCGTGCTCGAGGAAGCCGCGGAACTTGGTACTCTCCATGACCTGCGTACGAAGCGCGGGGCGCTGCATCGTAGCTAAGCTGCAGAGAGCCGTGTAGATGGCCACGTCCGACGGACTGATGATGTCAAGCAGCGAGTTCGAGTGAGCCGGGTCGATGCTCAGCAGCAACTTGGCAGCGGCTTCGTAGCGGCCCTGTCCGATGCACGCTACCGCGTTGGCCGCGCGCAGCTTTGCGCCCGTTTCGGCGACGAGCTTGCTAGCAGCGACCTGGGATGCGCTTTCGCCGCCCGTGTTGCCGCGAGGCCGGGACGGTGGTGTGGATGCCGCCGAGCTGCCACCGGCACGGAAGAGTGCGCCAATCGCATCGGCTCCCGGCGTCGAGCCGCCTTTGGTGGGAGGAGCGATGCTCGTGGTACTGAGCGAGCTAAGCTTGCGCTGACCAGCTCCCGATGACGGCACGTAGGATTCGAGCACGCCCTCGGCCTTGCTCACGAACGTCTGCACGTTGGTCCAGTTTTCCAATCGCAGCGAGACCTCGATGACGTTGAGGCACATCTCGATCACATGGTCCGTGGTGGAGCAGTAGTCGCGGATCTTTGTGTACGACTTGAGCGCCTCGGACCATTCGCCCGACTGTGCAAAGTGGTCGCCCAGGTCGCGGTGGGCCATGCGAATCGACTCCTTGATGAGGTTGTTCTGGTAGTTGCGCATCTCGAGCTCGAGCTTCTCGCGCTCGGCGCTGTTCTGCTGGCGTGAGGACTGGATCCAGTCCGAGTCAACCTGGATACGTTCGGACGCCGGGATGAGGTTGCCGGTCGCCGCTTCGGTGTTGTGAATAGTTGCCATCGCCTGGTAGGCAGAGACGTCGCGAGTGGACTGCTTGAAGAGGTCCATGGCTGCCGTGCTGCAGGTCTTGCGAAGGGCGGGACAGTGCGTCGCAATGAACACGAGGCGCTGAGCTCGTGCAGAGACAGGATAGTTGGAGCTGCGTTCATCATCGAATAAGGATGGTCAGCGCAGAGTATGGAGTGCGAGCATCTGGCAGGTACCTACGTGTATGCCTCCCAGTCGAAGGGGTCGTCGGGCTGGAGCTCGACATTTGTGAGAGAAGCAGGGAGTGGTTCGGCATCAAAGGCATCGGCTGCCTGTGCCTGTGCGGAGGTTGTTGCTATGTCTTCCATGGTGCGCTTGCGATGCTCCCGTAGCACATTGAAGGGATGGTGGGGTGTGATTAGCAGGTGTTGCTGCTCACAATGTCGAGTGGTTGCTCTGCGCGCCGGCTCAGGTGGAGGCTCGAGCGCGGCTGAGCTTCACAGAAATCGAGGAATCTGACACCTTGCGAAAAATTCGAGCTTCTCCACTCGCAACTTTGTGGGAAGAAATTTGGGCTGGCACTCCTCTCCTCGAGTCTTCCACACTCCTCTTTCCCCTTTCACCCCCATCAATCACATCCCCAGGGGTCCAGCATCCATCGTGGAAGATGTCGCGCTACGACCGAAGGAGAGTCAACGGACCTCCGAGCTACGTTCCTGTCTACGACAACAATGCATCCACTTCCAACGCCTCCAGCTCGACCTCGACGCTGACAACGTCGACACAGCGACCCGACGGTCGAGCCTACACGCAGCTGCGACCCATCTTTCTGCAGACTAACCTGGTACCTTCGGCTTCTGGCAGCTCGTATGTCGAGATTGGCGACCTCAAGCTCGCGTGCTCCGTGTTCGGGCCTAGGCAGGTCAAGGGACGACAGTACAGCGGCAAGGCGGAGCTCAATGTTGAGGTCAAGTTCGCTCCGTTCTCCTCGAGACGAAGAAGGCAACCCGGAAAGGTAAGTCCCTCCCCATCTCCATCTCCTTCAAAACTTTATGAAGTTGCTAATAGTATTATGCTTTAGACTACGGAAAGTGCGCATCTGTCGGGACTCCTTCACCAGGCATTGCTGCCATCGCTACGACTGGACTTGCTGCCTAAAGCGTCGTTGGATATCCACATCATGGTGCTTCAAACAGACGGACTGGAAGAGTCGTGTATCGCTGCGGCATGTATGGCTGCCTCGACCGCCCTCGCTTCGGCAGGTATCGAGATGTACGGTCTCGTAGTTGGCACCGTTGCTCTGGTCCCAGCACAGAGCTCGGGTGAGCAACGCGTGTTGCTCGACCCAAGCTCAGCGGACATCGGTCTGGTGACGGGCATGAAGACCCCAACACGCGTGCTGCTGTGCGGCATGCCAGCTCTCGCGTCGGTTACGTGTCTCAACGTCTCCGCAGAATCGACACAGCTGACCTCGGCGAAGAAGGACGCAGCCTCGAATGCGGGCGTCACGGCAGGCCTAGATGCAGACGCTCTAGATCATGCCCTGGAAGCTGCAAACGCCGGCCTGGTCGATATTCATAAAGTCGTAGCACAAGCTCTCGCCAACGATTTTCAGCGTCGAACCGCCGTCTCGACCTCGTCCTAGCTAGATAACCTGTTCCCTACAGACGCTAGCAGACAGCTCAAACACTTCAGACAGCAACACAAGCCGATTGTTGTATCAAGACGAGAGTCCAAATCAATTGAATGCGGCTAGGAACGTTGAGTCTAATGCGAGGGAAATGCGATGAGGAGAAACAAATGACGAGGGATACAGGGGCAAGTGAACAAGCCGTCGAGACAGTCCAGGCGAATCTGAGCCAGGGCAGGCAAAGGAGCAACTAGCCATCGCCACCCTGTGTGGTGAGCATCTTGTCGCCGCGCTTGACCCTGCGCAGACGCACATTGGCGCTGTCCGTCACCTCGAGCTCGTCGAGGGGCGGCGTGAAGTTCATGAATGACTTTGGCTTCTTGGGAGGCAATGCTACCACGCCGCCAGCTGCGCGAATCTGCGGGCTGGCGTATGGCGATGCGGTAAAGTCGTCGAGCACATACCCGTTGCTCTCGTCCTCACCCTCCTGCGAGCCACGGCGCTGAGCACTAGACGTATTGTCGTAGCTTGGCGGAAGGGCAGCGGCGTCCTCGGTCCAGTAGACGATGGGCTGCACAGGGTTGGCGTAGCGGATGCCGTGCTTCTTGCAGTAGAACGTGAAGGCGGCAAAGAAGGCGTTCTTGCGGTAGAAACGGCGACCCCAGTCCTGCCAGGTGTCGGCGTGCGTCATACCGATCGTGCATTCCATCGCACGCATATACTCGATCTTCTGCGGCACAATCGCGGTGCTCGGAATGAACAGTCGCTCAGGCTCGGTCTGAAGCCAGTGGATCATGTCCTCCTCCACGGCATCAAGCTTGTCGAGCGGCGTGTTGAAGTCAAACTGTGCCGTGATGGCTTCCCACTGGTAGCCGGAGCGTCGCATGTTGATGATGCTGGTGGCCGCTAGGATGACGTTGCTGATGTAGACGTCCTGGTTGAGCGAATCGACGAAGAGGCACGAGAGCAGCGACATGCGCTTGACGACGAGCACTGCTTCGCCGATCTGGATGCGATCACCCGTGTCGAAGGGATGGGTGATGAAGATGAAGATGATCGAATCAAAGACATTGGCAGCCGACTCCTTGAAGACGAAGGCAAAGGCGATGGCAAGCGAGTAGAAGGTTGAGAGCGTCTTGCCGATGTCGACGTTGAAGATGGCGAGCGCTTCAAACATGATGATGACGAGCGCGACGACGAGGAAGATGCCATCCAGCTGACCGACGGCGTGGTTGACGTCCTGCATGGACCTGCCCAAGAAGCGGCGCTCCTTGTACACCTGCATCACAGTGTTCTTGATCTCGGACTGCGAGATGTCGCCGTTGCCATCGCGGTCAAAGACGCTGAATGCATCACGAGCATCTTCTGGGTTGGTGTAGGCTGAGTCAAAGTCGGAGGGAACGAGGTAGCTGCGCTTGTGCGATCCGCGGAAGGCGATGAAGATGGAGCGTGCAAGGCGCTTGGCTTCAGCAGGTGAGTTGACGTCGGTGCCGATGCCGAGCGCCTCGTTGCGAAGAAGACCGAAGGGGTCGTTCATGGCAACGCGAGCCAACGTACTTGCCTGTCCGGCGGTGGCGCGGATGCGACGTCTGCCGCGGGCTGCGGTGCGGGCAAAGATGTTGGACTTCCCACTGCCACGCGCGGGAGCCTGGCCCTCGGCAGGCTTACCGGTGGCGGGGTCGATTGCGCGGTCGTTTTCACCCGCGTACGCAGCCATGTCGGAGGGACGCTTCTTGCTGTGCTTCTTGAACCAGGTGCCCTTGCTGGAGCTCGAGGCATTGCGCGAGTTGGAGTCGTCACCGTCAAGGACAAAGTCGTTGGGCGTCATGGGCGTGTTGGCGCCGCTCACGCTGGGAGAGCCTCGTGCAGAACGCATGGGAATGCCGAACGCGGAGCCGGTCTCGCGAGCCTTAAGCTTGGGCTTGTGGTCGCGCAGCCAGTCGAAGACCTTGAGCGACTTGGTGACCTTGGCGATACGGTCTGCGTAGGCGCTTCGGTGGAAGGACATGGCGATGTGCTTGATGATGACCTTTTCGGCGCAAATGGTGAGCGTGAAGAAGAAGAAGAACTCGATGATCTGATAGATACGGTAGAGATAGGCGGCCCTGCTCTGGCGCGGATGTGTATGGTTGTAGAGACCGTAGACCGAGTTGAAGATGATGGCCCAGGAGCCCCAGCTGAGAGCGGCATAGCAGAGGAACTTGAGGTAGCCCTTGATGGCATTGAAGTACTCTGCGAGCGAAAGGACGCGCTGGCTGGGACGACCCCAGATGAGCTGAATGACGCCAAGCACGGCCTTGGGGAAGAGCTCGACAAGCAGATGGATCCACCATTCCACGTGAAGGTTGAAGGCAGCCCAGATAAACCAGGCTTGGACGTTGTCTGCGACGAAATCGCGGTGGCCTTCGTCGGGCCCGCGCCTGCGGTAGACGTACTGGATGACAATGACGGGGACGAGGAGGCAGCAAGAAATGATGAGGTTGCCGAGGAACGTAGTAGCGAGGAAATTGAGGATCTTCCACAAACTCAAGCGGCCCATGCGGACCTGCTTCGCCTGCTCGTTCTCGAAGCGGGCGGCTTCGTCGAGGTCGTCCTCGTCGGACCAGTCGAACTCGCCGTAGTCGCGATCACCATTCTCGCTGGAGAGTTCGCTGTCCTGTCGGACAAAGGGAGGGCGGTATGCGACGTTGTTTTGGTAGTTGAAGGCGCCGGGGGTGCGGTTGGTCTCGTGTGGAGGGAAGTCGGACTTGGGACCGAGGCCGGCAGGCTTGGAGAGGTTGCGGTCGCGGAAGTCTGCAAGCGGGTCGGTGATTGCGACACGGGGGCCTGCGGTGCCAGGACGCGAGGAGGGGTTGGAGTCGGTCCTCGATTCGGTGAGGATGCCCGTGTCGTGGGCGACGTGGTGAGGGTCCTTGCGATCCGGCGAGGGCGCTTGTGAGCCCGACGTGTTGGCGTCGCCGGAGGCAAGTGCGGCGAGTGCAGCGTCGCGAATCATGTGGTGATCGGGCTGGGAGGCGTGTTCGGCGAGATTGGTCTGGCTCGCATAGATGGGCGGCATGGCATCCAAGGGATTCTGATGCTGGTATGGCGGTGAAGCCGGACCGTTCTGCAGGAAGCTATCTGGCAGAGACTCCTGCGAGCGGAGACCGGGGCGTGGGTTCTGGGCCATTGTGATCCTTATAGAGACGTGCTGTGCATGCGGCAGAAGTCTGCTTGATGAGACCGAGCGGCAGTGACTGGTAGGGGTGCCGGTGGGACCAAAGCGCGAGCTTCCACCTTCTGACCAGCAGCAAGGTGGGCTTGATCTTTGCACAGAGAGACGAACGAGACGTTGTCGAAGCGTGCAAGGACGAGGAAGGTTCCACGACGAGTACTACAATGCCTCGTACGTAGTGGTGGATGTGGTCAGGATGGACGATGCTCTTTGCGGAAGTTCCGGTGACAGGCACGAGAATGGCGCTGGCAACCATCTGCAAGCCAAGCCTCGGCGAACAAAGGCAGCAACGGAAGCACATCGGCAGCACAGCAGCACGCGGCCAAAAAAAGTCTAAAGTCACAAAATCACATGGCTGAGGGTCAAGTGTGACGACAGAGAGCGGCCCCCAAATCCAAAAGAAAAGGGACGCGTTTGTTAGTTTAGCTGGAAATTCGCCGTTGGGGTGCTTTGGCCGACGATTTGCAGATCGGCCTCGCGTGACGTCGTAGCCGCACTCTGCTGCTGCTGCTGCACAGCCGGCTCGCGACAGGGGGACCTCCCCTCGAAACTCTGCTGCAGGCATCTCTCATGCGGCGTTGGCACTGCGGGTGCTGCACCTCGCAGGTGGCCGTGAAGTTCGGTGTAACAAGAAGCCCTCACGCCAGGTCTAACAGAACCAAAGTTTGCTTTTCGCTCCACCTCGGCCTCGCACCAAAATCTCACTTCCGAAAGCCGCAGCTGAGCGGATCGAGACCAACACCATCGAAGAGCAGAGACACAGAGAACGACTTCCCACCTCCTTACTCCTCCATCGCAGCAGATCCGCAGGACAGAAGCAGGCCTTCAATCAGGCCAGGAAATTCCGCCAAGGACATGTCGCAGGTCCGCTAAACGCTTCACAGTGGTCACCATGCCCGCCCAGTCGCAACGGCGTACCCTCGCCGCAGAGGGCAGCGGTGGTTGGGCCAATCCGCCCAGACCTGTCCCCAACTTTGGAGCGCAGCAAGTCTCTTCATATCACGTACCAGATGCTGGTGTCAAGAACGTAGTCTGGCAAGATTCAGCGCTCAGCGGGACAGCTGCGACAGTGGAAGAGCCAGCGTCAATTCCCACCTTCTCCCACCTCCCGTACTTCACCGCCATCCAGCTCGAGACTCTGTACGCGCGGCGCCGTGGACAGCGCATGTCGGCATCGACGTGGCAGACGAACCGCGATATCGCCGCTGGCTTCATTCAATCCGTCGCATCGCGTCTAGGCTTTCCACAGCGAACCACGGCGACAGCGCAGCAGATCTACCAGCGATTTCACCTCTTCTACCCACCCTCGGACTTTGTGCTGCACGAGACCGCCGTAGCATCGCTATTTGTCGCCGCAAAGCTCAACGACACGCACAAGAAGCCGCGCGACATCCTGCTTGCCAGCTATGCACTTCGATACCCGCAGTACGTCCGAGGCGGTTCCTCCGATGCACCCGTGCCGTCTTCGTCCAAGGATGCCCTCAACATCGACGAGCTCACCTTCCCCACCCTCGCCGGCCGGAAGCGTAAGCATGCTGTCGCCACCAACAGCGAGGCTTCGGCCTCCAGACCGCTCGCTATGCCCATCGGCAGCGTGGCCGAGTCAGACATCGATCCCAACGTGCTCGAAGGCGAGAGGAAGCGCCTGCTCAGCCTCGAGAAGCTCATCCTCGAAAGCCTGTGCTTCAACTTTCACTCGAACGCACACACGGCGCTCAAGATGGTCATCAAGCTCGGACGCAAGAGCAACATGCCCAAGTCGTTCATTCGCACGGCGTGGAAGGTGGCCGCCGACATGTTTAGGACGTCGGCGCCAATGCAGTATCCGGCCAACGTGATTGCAGCTGCTGCGCTTTATGCAGCGGCGCTGCTTGCGCGTCCTCCCTCTCGGCCCACATCGACGAACAGCGAAGAACAACCAAACGATGCTCCACGAATCGATGATGCAGATCCCATGCAGGCGTTTCTGGCCAGCATTCGAGCGGCTTCGGCTTCCACAACGCCAAACTCGACTGGCGCTGATGCCGCTGTGCCGGTACCGCTGTCGGAGATGGCACCGCAGTGCGATGCTTCACTGCACGTGCATGTTGAAGATGTGGAGGAGAGCGTACACGAGCTACTCGATCTGTACCTGGCGTGTGCTGCGCAGCTGCCTCCGTCGCTCTACATGGCGTCTGCCCAAGGTGCCGGTTTGGGAGGGAGTGCAGCTGCTACGCCGTCGCCGCTTTCGCCCGCCGACCATATGGATGTGTACAATGCGTCGCCCTCGTCTTCAACGGGCTTGAGCGACCCAGCTCCGCAGCCTGCGAATGCGCGCAGGAAGCTCAAGCAATACGAGTACTCGCCGCCACCCTTTGGACTCGTGGAGTGGCTCAACTCGTCTCGCTGCTCGCAGTTGCAGGGGCAGGTGGACAAAGGCTCGCCACGCAAAAATGCCAGTGCAGACCCCACGCTACCGACCAAGGAGTTTTCGGCGCTGCTTACGGATCTCAAGATCTACCTGCGCGGCATCGAGTACGACCGCCAACGTGCCGACGATGCCTTTCTTGCAGACCTTGGCATTGTGGCACAGATCAGTGTTCTGCCGCAACAGGGCGTGGCTGGCATGGAGCCTGTGACGCCGGGCGGTGGAGTTGGAGCTGCACAGTCGGTGGCTATTGAACTGCGACCCATGACTGGAGCGGGTGCCGACGCACTGGCTACGCTAGACAAAGAGCGCATGAAGGTCGTCAAGCGCATCCAGCGTCGCAAACTCGTCTCAGCGCTACGGGTGACGTTCGTCGAACCTGGGATCGAAAAGCGACCCCCACCATCCGCTCAACGCCCCCCTCCAGCAAGCGCCATTACGCCTGCCGATGCAACATCGGTTAAGCGTCGTATCGAAAACGCAAAACGCTATCTCTTCTAATCCCTTCTGCAATCTATCCATCACTTGCACACACACACACACGAGTTCCCAAATCAAAGTAGAAAAGGTTCGTTTCGAGATTGAACAATGAGAAAGGGGTGAAGGATGTCGACAACGATTTCTTGCCCGTTAGCGGTGGAGGCGTTCCAAGCTAGTCAGGTAATGTGTATATCATGCCGTAAACCCCCGCAAAGGAGGGTTCATTGCTCTGTCCCGTTTTTCCCTCAACCAGATGTCCACTGAAGAAAGGACACTGTGATGAATATAACGGGAGGACGTAAACCTCACAAAAGGGGGGCGAAGAAGGTGGAAGTGGGAAGGACAACACAGTCGCGAAGGGGGATGAGAAGAGGAGGGAGAGGGGGGGAGGAACCTGGAACAACGACCACGAAATCAGCACGATCCCATCAACAACAGATAGCTTACAATTAGACGACCGGCGAGAGGCTTGAGATACAAAACACAAGAGAGCGGTGTTGGAATGCTTGAGGCGGATGGAAGGCGATGCAATGCTGGGCGGGTAAGAAAACAGTCGGAACACGAGAAACAATCGGGATGGTGGTACAATGCTGCCGAGGAGCAGCGACGGATCATGCAAACGGCATGCCAGGGCGTTACTTGCGGCGGTTCTGCTGCATACCGAGGATCTGGACCATGCGAACAAAGATGTTGATAAAGTCGAGCTCGAGGCTGATCGACTCGGCGAGCGGGTCGCCCTGCGTGTAGCCGGCGCGCACCATCTGGGCGTGCTTGAGGATCCTCTGCGTGTCGTACAGCACAAATGCGCCAAACACGGCCAGACCGCCGTAGAGCGACAGCGCCTCGGTGGCAGCAAGCGTGCGGAAGGCGGTGCGCGGCAGGATCATGGGAGCCAGCGAAGAGAGCGCCACGATGGTGACACCAGCGAGCAGCGGGCCGCCCATCCAGAGGTACTTGTCCTCCTTGGCAGTCGCGCCGACGTAGCAGAGCGAGCCCACGAGGCCGGCGGTATAGAGCGCCGCACGCGACAGCACCGCAGGGTTGAGGAAGAGCAGCGGGCTCAACACGGCGGCCTGCGAAGCGTTGAAGAGCAGCCACGACGGCACCTTCATCGGATGACCGGGCGGCAGCGAGGTCGCACCGATCATGCCGCCGATACTAGCAACGAGACCTACACCGAGCACGAGCCAGGGGTTCGCCATCATAACGCGCTGCGAGACGCCGTAACGGTGGAGACCCACGGCGGCAGCACCGGTGAGGGTGAGGCCGCCGGCAAGGTACATGAAGGTGCTGTGCAGGTAGCTTGCCTCGACGGGATGCAAGGAGTCGCGCGTTTCACGGTTGAAGAACATGTTGGCGGCGAACGCCGTGCCGCCGATGATGCCGAGGCTCGTCAGGGCGCGGGTCCAGCCGCCCGGCTGCGAGATGCTGGTGGGCGCATCTGCTGCGGGCGCAGCGTGAGGTGCAGCGAAGGCGAATCGGCCGCCCGAGCCATTGCCGCCGTTGGGGCGAAAGGGGCTGGTTCGAACTCCTCGGACCTGCGTCTGTGCGTTGGACAACGACTTGGGCGCGCTAAGCTGAGAACGAGCCGTGGACGCAAGGGTTGAATTGGCGCTCTTGGCCGCGGACGAAAGTGAGCGCCATGGCTGCACGGTAGCAGAGTTGCGACCTGTGGCTGCGATCGAGGACGACGCCGAAGATCGGGCGACGAGCAGCGAGCTGTGCAGCGAGCGCTGCAGGGTCTGGAGGGATGGCCTCAACATTGGGCGAGGAAAGGCGAGATGCGCCAGCCTACTTGCCTGGTGTGAGTTGGAAGTGGGGGATGAGGACGTTCAAGGGAGAAGCAAACGCTGGGATGGAGGGATAAAGCAGACGGCACGGGTCTGCGCACGTTTCTTGTGGTTTGCTGACGAGGGGCAGCATCGTCGCCGTGCGCTGCTCATATAGGCCCGAGTCTTTTGCTCGACTGACTGAGCTGACTGGACTGCAAAGCTGTGCTGAGCTTCTGCTCCGCCTATTTTTGCGAGCGGACCTCCACCTGGCGACCAATCAGTCCGCCGCACTTTGTGGAGCTGCTGCGGATGACGGAACGCCGCACGCCTAGCAATTTCCATTTTTTCAGCTCTTCCACACAGCTGCAGAGCCGATCACAAAGTCCTGCGAGCAGCTTGTGTCTGGTTGACTCGTGCGACAAAGAGGGAGGATTCAAATGAGCGGTGCTCCGTCCATCCACGGTCAATGCGCTGCTGTGCAGGTTTTTCTGGCTCAAGCTCCAAATCCTCCTCTGCACATACGCAAGAAGCGGCACACAAACGCGCCACACACACTCCCTATGCACATTTGTTCCCTCTCTCTGTCGGATGCAGTGCCGATGCTTATGCGACTACGAGATCAAGCCAAGAAAAGGCAGTACTGGCTTCCTCTCCTCAGCGATAGAGAAGGTCTGGTGACACTGCACTTTGAGCATCTGGTCATCCTGACTGTGCGGTGCGCTTTGATTTCAGTTTTGAACTCTTGGTCTGCGAGATTTTTCTTCTTCCACCTCACGCGCACGAGGATGCACGAAGACAAAAATTCCAAAAAAAAAGTGTTCCTTTCGCCTAGAGACACACGCAGCGCGGCACGCTTGGCTGCAACTTTTTTTTTTCCTTCCTCGGCCCCAGTCTCGGACTCGGTCTGTCGCGAGGCACTCTGCGTCGAGGCCGCACTTCTTCTTGAAGCTCGAGTGCGGACCTCATACAATACCCGCACCTCATCCGCACACGTTCTTCCTTCCAATCCTCATCCCCCTTCCCCTTCGTCTCTGCCCTCGTCTATCCATCCGCGGATACTATCGAGGCTCTCTTTCATCCACCTCTCACCTCATTGCGACTCGTGCCTCCTCACGCCGGCACTCTCTCGCAAGCTAGGCGTGTCATCATCGCGCGCCATCTTTCGCCGGTATCCCATCTGTGAATCATCTCGTCCCACCACACACTCACAAGTGCTGAGCTAGACCGAACGGTTCGGCCGTGCTTGTCGTCATCATGGATGTAAGTCTCGCTCGTGTGCTGCCCGACCTCCTCCCCCGTACGCTACTCTCGAGAGCTACGTACTCATCAGCTGCTTCTCCGCTTTTCCTCTCTCCCAACAGCCCTCCTTCGTGCAGGGGCTGCACGAGCTCCTCAAGCAGAGCAACGTCCCAGACACCAACACTGTCAAGGCTGCCACCGATGCTCTCCAGAACAACTACTACAAGAACCCGCAGTGCGTGCCTGCGCTCTTCGAGATCCTCGCCACCTCCCCCGACCTCGCCGTCCGTCAGCTCGCCGCTGTCGAGCTCCGCAAGCGTCTCGCAAAGAGTGGCGGCAAGGTCTGGAACAAGCAGCCCGTAGACGTTCGCAACGGCATCAAGTCCAAGCTCCTCGAGGTCGTCACCAACGAGCAGGCCGCCCCTGTCCGCAACTCCATCGCCCGCGTCATCTCCGAGATTGCCAAGCGTGAGCTGCCCCTCGGCACGTGGCCCGACCTCCTCCCCTTCCTCTTCAACGCCGCCGACTCGCCCAACGCCACCCACAGGCAAGTCTCGCTCTTCGTCTTCTACACTGTCCTCGAGACCTTCGTCGACGGTGGCGAGGCGCTCGACAAGCACCTGCCCCAGATCATGCAGCTCTTTGCCAAGAGCCTCCAGGATCCCGAGAGCATCGAGGTGCGCGTCACCACCGTCCGTGCTCTTGGCAAGGTCGCCCAAAACCTCGAGAGCGACGCCTCGGCCGACCTCGCCGCCATGCAGTCCGCCGTGCCCCAGATGGTCGGCGTGCTCAACCAGTGCCTCGAGCAGAGCAACCAGGACGGCGTCCGCCAGATCCTTGACGTGCTCGAGGAGATCTGCATGCTCGAGGTGCCCATCATCTCCAACCATATCGCAGAGCTCATCGACTTCTTCCTCGCCAACGGAGCCAACACCGAGCACGAGGAGGACCTTCGTCTCATGTGCCTCAACTCGCTCATCTGGATTTGCTCCTACAAGCGCTCCAAGGTGCAGAGCCTCGGCCTCGCCAAGCACATGATCGCCCGCCTCATGCCCATCGCCGTCGAGGAGGACTCGGACGATGTCGACGAGGACTCGCCCTCGCGCCTCGCCCTTCGCGTCATCGACGGCCTCGCCACCGAGCTGCCCCCCAGCCACGTCTTCCCTCCTTTGCTCGAGCAGATGCAGGCCTACATGGCCAACCCCGACCCGCACCACCGCAAGGCCGCCATGATGGCCTTTGGTGTCTCCGTCGAGGGCTGCTCCGAGTACATCCGTCCCCACATGAACGACCTCTGGCCCTTCGTCGAGGCCGGTCTCAAGGATGGTGACGCCGTCGTCCGCAAGGCCGCCTGCGTCGCGCTCGGCTGCCTTTGCGAGATGCTTGAGGAGGAGTGCGCTGCCAAGCACGCCACCCTTCTGCCCGTCATCATGGAGCTCGTCAACGACCCTGCCACCCAGCGATCCGCCTGCACCGCCCTCGACTCGCTCCTCGAGGTCATGGGCGCGGACATCTCCCAGTACCTCCCCGCCATCATGGAGCGCCTCGCCGGCCTCCTCGAGACCGCTCCGCTCCCTGTCAAGGCTACCGTCACGGGTGCCATCGGCAGTGCCGCCCACGCCTCCAAGGAGGGCTTCCTGCCTTACTTTGACCAGACCATGCAGCGCATCAAGCCCTTCCTCACGCTCACCGAGGAGGGCGATGCGATGGACCTGCGAGGCATCACCACCGACACCGTCGGTACCTTTGCCGAGGCCGTCGGCAAGGAGGCTTTCCGTCCTTACTTCCAGGACCTCATGAAGCTCGCCTTCGAGGGCATGGACCTCAACAACCCGCGTCTGCGCGAGTGCAGCTTCATCTTCTTCGCCGTCATGTCGCGCGTGTTTGGCGAGGAGTTCACTCCTTTCCTTCCCCACGTCGTTCCGCGCCTCATCCACTCGTGCCAGCAGTCGGAGCACGACCCTGTCCCCGGCGCCTCGGGCGACGGCACCGTCAACGGCATCGGCATCCCCGGCCTCAACGCCGGCGGCGACGACGATGACGACGATGGCTTTGTCGACATTGACGAGCTCAACGACGCCTTCCTCAACGTCAACTCGGCCATCGCCATCGAGAAGGAGGTGGCTGCCGACTCGCTGGGCGAGATCTTTGCACACACCAAGTCGGGCTTCCTGCCTTACATCCAGGAGTCGGTGGAGCAGCTGGTGATCCTGCTCGAGCACTTCTACCAGGGCATCCGCAAGAGCGCCGTCTCTGCGCTCTTCACGTTCATCAACACGCTCAATGAGCTGAGCAACCCGCAGCCGTGGCAGGCTGGCGTGCAGGTCAAGGTGCCGCTCAACGCCGACGTGCAGAAGCTCGTCAACGCCGTCATCCCTGCCGTTATGGAGATGTGGGAGAGCGAAGATGACCGGTAAGTTTCTTTTTTATACCCCCTTGCCTTGATAGTCCATGAGCACACGCACACACGCGCCGAGACAGCCGCAATCGCAGCAGCAGCAGCAGCAGCACGGCCTCCAAGGGATGACAAACTTTCTCAGCTCACAATGACGTCCGTTATAGGAGCGGTCGAGTGACTACAACTTTCAACCTATTTTTCACTGATTTGGCCACCTGCTCGGCTCGAGTCTCGGCGCGTTGCTGCTGAAGCCCTCTCTTGTCTCAGGAAAGCTCAAACTGACACGCTGCATCTTTTTTGCTCGTCGCATCACAGAACCGCCGCGATCGAGGTGTGCCAGTCGCTGGCCGAGTGCCTGAACAAGAATGGCCCTGCGATCATTGCCCCGGACCACCTGGACGTGGTGTGCACGTACACGATCATGATCCTGGAGAAGAAGAGCCCGCCGCAGCTCGACTCGGAGATCCCCGAGGAGGAGAACGAGGAGGCATCCGAGTACGAGTCGGTGCTTGTGTCGGCGGCGTCGGACCTGGTGGGTGCGATGGCCAACGTGCTGGGCGCCGACTTCACCGATCCGCTCAAGCAGTTTATGCCGCAGATCATGAAGTACTACACTCCCGGCCGATCGATGAGCGACCGCTCTACGGCGATCGGCTCGCTGGGCGAGATCATCACGGGAATGAAGGGTGCTATCACGCCCTTCACGCAGGACATGCTGTCTCTGCTGTCGCGCGCGCTGTCGGACGAGGAGGCGTCGGTGCGCTCCAACGCCGTCTTTGCGTCGGGCGTGCTGATCGAGAACACGCAGACGGACCTGAGCGCGCACTTCCCTGCGCTGCTCGCGGCGATCCGACCGTTCTTCGAGAAGGGTCAGAACGAGTCGGACGAGGTGCAGACGGCTCGCGACAACGCGTGCGGCTGCCTGTCGAGGATGGTCATCAAGAACGCGGATGCGGTGCCGCTGGACCAGGCGCTGCCCATCCTGTTCTCGTCGTTGCCGCTGCAGAAGGACATGGCGGAGTGGTCGCCCGTGCTGCACTGCATGATGAACCTCATCCAGAGCAACAACGGTGTGGCGACGCAGAACATCGACACCATCCTGCAGCTCTTCGCGCACGTGCTCGCCGGCGACGAGGACAACCTGGGAGCGCTGCTGCGCGGCCAGGTGTGCGGCTTTGTGAGCCAGCTCAACACGCAGATCCCCGACAAGGTGCAGGCTGCCGGTCTGCAGCAGTACCTCGTGTAAGGCGGAGGATCTTGCTGCTGGAGGACCACGCTCAGTGCAAACATACCCGAGTAGTGTCAACACGCATTTGCTCAACTCTTCGCATCCGCATCATCATCGCATTGACAGTGTATCCTGGTCTCGGCTTTAGCTCGCCCTGTTTTCTTTAGACGTTCCGAATGTTCATTTGACTCGCTTTCCGTGTGTCTGCGAGGTGTGCAGTGAGTGCCAATCGGGTGATGGCTTGGCATCAAGAGTCGCATCGGACGATGAGTGGACGAAAGCCCCCCTCAAATCGAGGGACTACAAATTGGCGCTGCAGCCTGTAGAGGCGCCACGCTGGCGATTCAAATTGTTCTTGGCCGAGCTCTAAATTTCTCAGCCAGAGTCCAACACTTTTCGAATCCCTTTGAGGCGCGTGTGCGGTGAAAGTGGTCCGACAGCTGGACAGCTGGACAGCAGGACAGCGCGTCGCCGTTTCCATCGCGCCTGGGGCACGGTGTGCTGGCGGCGCTCAGGCGAAGCTGTCAGAGCGTGCGTGCATGTGCGCGTCGGTGGATCCGGTCCCAAAATTTCGCGGCAGCAGACGGCACTTTTATCCTTAGCGTCGCGGCAAGGAGCGCGCGCGCACACCGCCGCCCTCGCTTGGCTGGCAAAGGGTGCAACCGCAACGGCCCAGCCAGAGAGGGAGAGCGGGAGAGAGAGAGAGAGAGACAGAGAGACGCACACACGCTTCGGCTCGCCGAGCGCGCTGCTAGAACAACGCAACGCACAGCACTTCAGGAGAGCGGCGCTGCACTTCACTTGAGCTGCAGAAGACCAACGGTGGCAGCAAGGAGCAACGCACTTTCTCCCCTGCCGCTCGCTCTTTCTTCCTCCTCGCCAGAGCGCCCTCTCCTGCCTGCATCGCTTCATCGCTTCAACCTTGTGCCTCTTCATTGTAGTCCCATCATCACCACCTCCTGTTGCAGCACTTCCTTCCTTCCTCCTCCTCCCTCCTTTTTCCGTTTCGTCGTTCGGGTTTGGTCTCTGCTGGGTATATCGCCCCACCAGGTTCGGTTGCAACGCTAGCAGTTGCTCCTTCCTCTGCGTCCCCCGACCACTCCCCTTTTCCCGAGAGCAGGCTTCTCCAACCCTTCTTTCGGCCCTCAAGACTACACGGCGTCGGCCCGTCCCTTCTTCGCCTTCCCTCAGCAAGCTGCCCCGGTGGTTCTTGCGTGTCGATCAGTACCGGGCGATCGCGCCTGCACCGGTGTGCTCTACGTCGGAACGACTCACGACTTTCGCGTAACGCACACGCACGTTCAGCCGCAGCTCTTTTAGCTCGGACTATACCACCACCATGGCTCCTGCAGCCGCCGACCTCCTCGCGGCCTTTGTGCCCGGCACCAAAGCCTGGTTCCCTGACAAGGAGCTCGGTTGGATCAGCGCCACGCTTGCCAAGCCCGTATCCACAGCGGGCTCGGGCGATGTCGTGCTCGAATTCACCCTCGATGACACTGGCGCCACCAAGACCGTCACCACCACCCAGACCAAGCTCGCCGCAAAGGACGGCGAGGATGAGCTGCCACCTCTGCGCAACCCACCGCTCCTCGAGGCCACCGACGACCTCACCAACCTCAGTTACCTCAACGAGCCCTCCGTCCTCCACACCATCCTCAATAGATACTCCCAGCGCATCATCTACACCTACTCCGGCATCGTCCTCATCGCCGTCAACCCCTTCTACGGCCTCAGCCTCTACAGCCCCGAGATCATCCAGGCCTACTCCGGTAGACGCAAGGGCGAGCTCGAGCCACATCTCTTCGCCATCGCAGAAGATGCCTACCGCTGCATGATCCGCGACGAAAAGGACCAGACCATCGTCGTCAGCGGTGAGTCCGGTGCCGGTAAGACCGTATCGGCAAAGTACATCATGCGCTACTTTGCCACCGTCGAGGACCCAGACAAGCCCGGCAGTCGCAAGGCTGGCGCAGGCGGCAAGGACACCAGCGGCATGAGCGAGACCGAGCAGCAGATCCTCGCCACGAACCCCATCATGGAGGCCTTCGGTAACGCAAAAACGACCCGCAACGACAACTCGTCCCGATTCGGAAAGTACCTCGAGATCCTCTTCGACAAGAGCCACGAGATCGTCGGTGCAAAGATGCGCACCTACCTCCTCGAGCGCTCGCGTCTTGTCTACCAGCCGGAGACCGAGCGAAACTACCACATCTTTTACCAGCTCTGCGCAGGCGCGCCCTCGTCCGAGAAGAAGGACCTCGGCCTCGACGACGCCTCCAAGTTCTTCTACCTCAACCAGGGCGGCGCCGGCAGCCACATCATCAACGGCGTCAACGATGCCGAAGAGTTCAAGGCAACCCAGAAGGCTCTCAGCGTCGTCGGCCTCACCATCGAGCGTCAGTGGAACATCTTCCGCCTCCTCGCCGCCCTCTTGCATCTCGGAAACGTCCAGATCACAGCCGCACGCACCGACGCCGTGCTCGCCGATGACGAGCCCAGCCTCTTCATGGCCACGCGCATGCTCGGCATCGACTCTTCCGAGTTCCGCAAGTGGACCGTAAAGCGTCAGCTCCAGACCAGGGGCGAAAAGGTCATCACCAACCTCACCCAGGCCCAGGCCATCGTCGTGCGTGACTCGGTGTCCAAGTACATCTACACCTGCCTCTTCGACTGGCTGGTCGACCAGATGAACCATTCGCTCGCCCTCGGCTCGTCCAAGACGCGCGAGTCCATGATCGGCGTCCTCGACATCTACGGCTTCGAGCGCTTCAAGGTCAACTCGTACGAGCAGTTTTGCATCAACTACGCCAACGAGCGCCTCCAGCACGAGTTCAACCACCACGTCTTCAAGCTCGAGCAGGAAGAGTATCTCCAGGAGCAGATCTCGTGGACCTTTATCGACTTCTCCGACAACCAGCCCTGCATCGACATGATCGAGGGCAAGCTCGGCATCCTCTCGCTCCTCGACGAGGAGTCCAGGCTGCCTTCCGGCTCCGACGAGTCCTTCGTTCAGAAGCTCTACACGCAGATGGACAAGCGACCCGAGTTCAAGAATGCCTTCAAGAAGCCGCGCTTCGGCCAGACCAGCTTCACCGTCTGCCACTACGCGCTCGACGTCGAGTACTCCAGCGCCGGCTTTGTCGAGAAGAACAAGGACACGGTGCCAGACGAGCACCTCAACCTGCTCAACAGCACTACCAACCCCTTCCTCAAGGAGGTGCTCGACACCGCCCTCAACCTGCACAAGCCCGACGAGCCCACCGACGCCGCAGCTGGCTCAGCACCGGCCAAGCCTGCGCCCAAAAAGCTGCCCGGCGCGAGCATCAAGAAGCCCACCCTCGGCTCGCAGTTCAAGAGCTCTCTCGTCAGCCTCATGGCAACCATCGACAGCACCAACGTCCACTACATTCGCTGCATCAAGCCCAACGAGGCCAAGAAGGCGTGGGAGGTCGAACCTCAAAACGTGCTCGGACAGCTGCGGGCCTGCGGTGTGCTCGAGACCATCCGCATCAGCTGTGCAGGCTACCCGTCGCGATGGACGTTTGCCGACTTTGCCGAGCGATACTACATGCTCGTCTCTTCGGATCGATGGAACATGTCCGACATGGACAAGGTCAAGGCGCTCGCAACGCACATCCTCACAACCACCATCACCGAGAAGGACAAGTATCAGGTCGGTCTCACCAAGATCTTCTTCCGAGCTGGTATGCTCGCTCAGTTCGAGCAGAGGAGGACCGATCGCCTCAATGCCGTCACCACCGTCATCCAGAAGAACCTCAGGCGCCATGTCCAGCAGAAGAAGTATCAGGCGATGCGCGTCAATGCCGTCAAGGTTCAGTCGTGGTGGCGTATGCGCTTGGCCATCAAGTATGTCGACGACCTGCGTCAGACGACCGCTGCCACCAAAATCCAGACCGTCGCACGCGGCTTCCTGGCTCGCAAGAAGTACCTCACCACGCGCGATGCCGTCATCAAGATCCAAAGCGTCGCCCGTGGCCGTGCGGTGCGATCCAAGTACAAGACGGCCAAGGTCGAGTTCTCGGCAACGCGTCTCCAGGCGCTTCTGCGAGGTGCCATGGCCCGCAGGCAGTACCGCAAGGAGCGTCAAGGCGTCGTCCACCTGCAGTCGTGCTACCGTCGTCGCCTGGCCAAGAAGGAGCTCGTCGCGCGCCGAAACGAAGCCAAGTCCGTGTCGCACTTCAAGGAGGTCTCGTACAAGCTCGAGAACAAGGTGGTCGAGCTCACTCAGAACCTGCAGAAGCGCATCAAGGACAACAAGGAGCTCTCGGGCAAGATCAAGGCGCTCGAGGAGCAGATCCTCACGTGGCAGGGCAAGCACGACGAGATCGAGGGTCGCAACCGCGGCCTCTCCGAGGAGCTCGCCAAGCCCACCGTGGCCCTGGCCGAGTTCGAGGCGCTTGTGTCTGCCAAGCGCGAGCTCGACGCCAAGCAGGAGGCGTCGCTGAAGCGCATCGCCGAGCAGGACAAGCGCATCGCCGACCTCACCGCCGAGATCGAGCGTCAAGCCGACGAGCTGCAGGCTCGCTCCGACGCGCTCAACGGCGCCACCAAGTCGTCCGAGGACGACGTCGCTACGATCAACTCGCTGCGATCCGAGGTTGCCTCGCTGCGCGAGCAGCTCAACCGTGCCAACGCGCTCAACACGCTGCAGAAGAACTCGCAGCGTATCGAGAATGCGGCGCCGCCAGTCTTCAACATGGCGACGGGCAAGGAGAACGGCTACGCCAACAACGGACCCAAGCGCCGACCGCGCCGCCACAGCGAGGCGGGACCGTGGAGCGACCAGCCTCTCAGCCGCGACGAGCACGAAGAGGCCATGATGGCCGCCAAGCGCAGCGCCGCAACTGCCAACCGGCACGTCTCGGTCGCGTTTGGCCTGGACGGACACCAGATCCCTGGACTCGGCGGCCAGCGCAACGGCTACGACGAAGAGTACGACGAGGACGACCCGTCCGAGGAGATCATCCGCATCCTGGAGAACGAGGAGCAGCTGGACGAGGACGTGCTCAACGGGCTCATCCGATTCCTCAAGGTGCCGGCTCCGAGCCTGCAAAACCCGCCTTCGCCCAAGGAGGTGCTGTTCCCGGCGCACCTCATCTCGCTGGTGACCAACGAGATGTGGAAGTACGGTCTGGTGCGCGAGTCGGAGCGCTTCCTGGCCAACGTGATGCAGACGATCCAGCAGCACGTCATGTCGTTCCAGGGCGAGGAGGCGATCATCCCGGGCATTTTTTGGCTGTCCAACGTGCACGAGATCTTGTCGTTTGTGTGCATCGCCGAGAGCGACATGCTGCAAGGTATCGGACCGGGCGTGGACGGAGCGGCGCGCTCGTTCGAGTGGGGCGACTACGAGCGTTTGGTGACGATTGTCAAGCACGACCTGGACTCGCTCGAGTACAACATCTACCACACCTGGATGCAGGAGGCCAAGAAGCGACTGCACAAGATGGTGATCCCTGCGCTGGTCGAGAGCCAGTCGTTGCCCGGCTTTGTGACGAGCGACCACTCGGGCCGACTGTTCAACAGGTTGCTGTCGAACAACTCGACGCCGACGCACACCATGGACGACATCCTGGGCATCCTCAACAAGGTGTGGAAGAGCCTCAAGAGCTACTACGTGGAGCCGTCGGTGACGCAGCAGGTGGTGACGGAGCTGCTGAAGCTGATCGGCGTGACGAGCTTCAACGATCTGCTGATGCGCCGCAACTTTTGCTCGTGGAAACGTGCGATGCAGATCCAGTACAACATCACGCGCATCGAGGAGTGGTGCAAGTCGCACGACATGCCCGAGGGGACGCTGCAGCTGGAGCACCTCATGCAGGCGACCAAGCTGCTGCAGCTCAAGAAGGCGACGCTGGGCGACATCGACATTATCTACGACGTGTGCTGGATGCTGACGCCGACGCAGATCCAGAAGCTCATCTCGCACTACTATGTGGCCGACTACGAGAACCCGATCTCGCCCGAGATTCTCAAGGCGGTGGCGTCGCGCGTGGTGCCCAACGACCGCAACGACCACCTGCTGCTGCCGCCCGAGGTGGACGAGGCGGGGCCGTACGAGCTGCCGCTGCCGCGCGAGGTGACGGGCATCGAGACCTACTGCCCGGCGTACATCACGGTGCCTGCCATCCGCCGTTTGGCGAGTCGCGTGGCCTAGATTCGTTTGCTTTGCGGCATGTCCTCATACACATACATATAGCTGATACGATCATGCCCGTAGATACCAGACCTTGTAGACGTGCCTGCGACGTCGGGTTTGTGAATGACCAGGTTGTTTTTATGACGTGCGCTGGCGAGACCGCGATGGATGTGACAGGTCGGATTTTGGGCGCAGCGTAAGACGCGCTGGCGTTGCAGGAGAGAGCTGCACCGATCTGTTCCTGGCTCGGCGGCTCGACGACTCACGAGATTCGGGTCAGACATTGCGATACAGGCTCGGCATGACTCGGTAGTGTGCGGGGTAGACAGCTAGCGAGCGTGTGAAGCAGGCCATGCTCAGATGCTTGATGACATACACGAAGTGCGCGATCCGAGATGCGGATGGGTGTCAATCCGGAGCGGCGCCTCCACACGGCGCTCAATCGCCGCCAAGCAACCGGGCTGCACCTGCCGCTCTCGTCCGGCCCTTACCCAACGCATCACGCCCTTGCTTTCTCGAAATGCAATCTCAACTCATCTCCTGAACTGGCATAGGAGCTTCCTAGTTATGCAGTGCAAGGAGTGATGCTCCGGAGGCGGGACTGAGGATGGGTCCGAATTGCCCGGTGACGGGTCAAGGCGAGACACTTGATTCCGAGTGCCCCCGGTGCTGGGTAATCCAGGGTTCGAGTCAAGGGAAAGCGGCGAAAGAGGAACGCGCGAGACAGGCTGTCAGAGGGGCTGTGCTAGGCGACGTTGCCATGTGGCGTTTCTTTCGATCACCTTTTTCCTCGACTCACAGCGAGGGGAGGGACGCGTCATCCCCGGCCAACGAGAGCGGGCGGCGCGCCACGTCGCAGTTGCAGCCGAAAGGTGCAGAAGCACAAAGAGGGCTGTGGAGGTTGAGCGAAAAAAGGGGGGCCGAGGTTTTGCCAGCCAAAGACAGAGACGAGACAGTCTGAGTTCAGCCCACAGCTGGTTCGAGACGCACTAAAGAGAGGCTGAAATTAGAGTAGGCGCCTGCATGAAACTGCGCGAGTGCTGCTGCTGCTGCTGCTGCTGCTGCGTGTGGAGGGTTCGCCACACCAGCCGCCAAAAACACACACCCGCCTGCAAATCCCTCATTTCGAATTGCAATCACCACCGCCGCCCGCCGCCGACGCACAGCGGGCCCGCCAGCGGTGAAAATCCAAATTCGAAATACAGTAACTCAAGGGGCGATAACGCAAGGCACATTGCTCAAGAGTGCGCTGTGCTGCCGGTCACTCTGCGGCTGCGTCACGCCCAGCCTTGCCCCCCCGTCTTTTTGGGCCCGAAATTCAGGCTCAGCCTAGCTTAGCCCGGTCGCCCGCTTGCGTGAGTCCGCAGATAACGCAAGTGCAAAGCACACACACACTGCCTCCCGCTCGCCCTCCCGCATCCACTCCCGCACGCCACGCCCAAACCGCTTGCAGCCGGTGCAAGCTCGCCCGACCTGAGTCACTCAAATCCCACCCTCCTCGTATAAGACCCCGCCACCCCCATCGCTCTCTCCACTTCACCACCCACATCCGCTATCCACACCAAGCTTGACCCTATCCGCGCCTTTTGCGAACGCAGTCGTTCGTTCGCACGCATATTCACGCAACCTACCTAGCCACAGCGCTCGCATCTCCCATCCCTCGTCGGGCCTCTCCACACATCCTCACCTGAAGCCGCGACTCAGCAATCCGCCATGCAGATCTTTGTCAAGACTCTCACTGGCAAGACCATCACCCTCGAGGTCGAGTCCTCGGACACCATCGACAACGTCAAGGCTAAGATCCAGGATAAGGAGGGCATCCCACCTGATCAGCAGCGTCTCATCTTTGCTGGCAAGCAGCTTGAGGATGGCCGCACCCTTTCGGACTACAACATCCAGAAGGAGTCGACCCTCCACCTCGTCCTCCGCCTGCGCGGTGGTATGCAGATCTTCGTCAAGACGCTGACCGGCAAGACGATCACCCTCGAGGTTGAGTCGTCGGACACCATCGACAACGTCAAGGCCAAGATCCAGGACAAGGAGGGTATTCCCCCCGACCAGCAGCGCCTCATCTTCGCCGGCAAGCAGCTCGAGGACGGCCGCACACTTTCCGATTACAACATCCAGAAGGAGTCGACGCTCCACCTGGTGCTTCGACTGCGTGGCGGTGCCAAGAAGCGCTGCCAGAACGGCGCGGGTACCGAGTCGCAGTGCAAGGATGCAGCCATCAACCTCGTCGGCGAGTGCCCGCATTGCAGCCTCAAGTTCTGCGGAAAGCACCGTCTGCCCGAGCAGCACAAGTGCGCGCAGGTCGAGCAGGTGCGCAACGCCGCCTTTGCCGCCAACAAGGCCAAGCTCGAGAGCGAACGCACCCAGGCAACGCGTGGCCTGGCGCACTAAAGTCGTCGGGCCCGCTGAGCTCACCAGCTCAGTCCTCTCTGCAACGTTTCCCGGTTCCCATCTAGCATAATTTCACCATACCACGGCATGTCTCTTGATCTCTCCGAGGTCGCATGCCAACTCAGTGTCGCCGTCATACCTCTGCATCGCTTGTATTAGTACTCACCATAGACGTTTGTCAACATCGTCTTGTCCTCTCGACCATTTGCGCGCGCATCACAGGAATGAGTGAGAAGCGGTGAGCTCACAATGAGGTTTGGGTCGACAAAGGCTCGGGGTATGATTGCAATGAAGAACAGAGTGTGCAAAGCTAGCGGAGGCGTCTGCGGGGTTTGACGTCTTGTTCGTCGTCGTCGCTGTCGTCGATGCGGCGACGCTGGCTTTGTCTGCGTGCTGGTTGGGTTGTCGCTGGTTCTGGCTTGACGGTAGCATCCTGCTGTGGGCTCTCTTCGCCGTCGAGCGAGGCGAGTTGGGATTCGACGTCAGCATCGGAATCGTCGTCCTCGTTTTGCGCGGACTGGTGTCGTGAGTGTTCGGGCTGGGAGCTGAACGGCGTATCGCGATCCGTAAGCCTAAGAGCCTTGGGGCCGATGGGACGGGACTTCCAGGTGCGGCGACAAACGGGGCACGGGAAGCCCGACAATCGCGCCAGCGCTTCGTCGTCATTTACAGCGGAGCCAATCGTGCTGCGCGCGCAGTGCATGTGGTAGCGCGCCGAACAGCTGCGCGGTGCATGCGAACACGCCAGTCCCAGCGTCACCACATCCTTGCAGTGCGTGCACGTATGGTAGTGCTCCTCGAACTCGTTCTGCAGATAGTTGCGCAGCTCCAACAACGACCGCGTCGAAAGCGTATAGATCCCCTCCCTACCATCCAATGTCAGTGAATCTTTCTTTTCTGCTCCCAAGCGGTGAGGATGGAAACTTACGAAGAATAATCGAGCCATTTGTGGTCGACCAAGTTTCTGAGCAGCTCTTCGGTAGCATCCCTTGTCAAGTGCGTCCTCAACTTGCTGCCGAGCCTAACCGCCTCGAGGGCCGGAATCGCATACGCCTCTTTTCTCGCCTTGAAGATCTCCTCGACGAGCTTCTTGACCAGCGAGATCTCGAGGGCGGAGTAGCGCGTGGCGCCCTGGATGAGCGTGTCGTGCTTGGTGTTGACGAGTGCCAGCACGGCTTGACCGGACGCCTGGTCGCGAACGGTGCGCAGCTCCAGATCCAGCACTGACAGATGCTTCGATGCATCCTGCATCATGGAGCGATACGTGCTCTCTTCATACGCCGTCTGCGCCACCGCACAGCAGCGCGCATAGAGATGCTTGGCAAAGCGCTCGGGTACGATGCGGTGCGACACGATCGACTGCATCCACGCCACGCGCGCCAGCGTAAGCTTGTCGCTCTCCGACATTGTTACGACTGCACCAAGACTGATTCTCGGAAGGGCAGGATGATCGTGTGGGCGAGGTAGAGCGGTGATGAGGTTCTTGACACAACGAAGGAAGGAAGACAGGATCCCGCATGCGAGCTGCCACGCGTCGGCGAGAAAAGTGTTGGTCTTTCGAGTAAAGTGCAGCTGCATCGCGCGTCGCCTCTCGCCGCGCTCACTCGATTTTCACGGATCAATTTTGTTAGACCTCCAGCCGACCGGGCCCGCATCAGACCGGCGATTTCGCGGTTAATTTTCTTACGCCTCAAAGCCGCAACGGCAATCTCGGCATCGGAAATCTGTTCCTCACTCATGACACCTGTCTGCAACTGCGCTCTGCTAACGCCAGCCCTGACGGCAAGGAGTCATACCTAGGCTGGTCTTTTGACCGGCTTTCTTTCCCTTGCCCTCCAATTACAGACTCCGCTTCGCTTCCATCCCACCTGCTCCCTCCTCCCACCTCTCAATTACGTAGCACATCGCTCCGTACATTCAATTCTCCGACCTGGCTGTGCCAAGCGGAAGCGCCTGTGCGACCTCTGGAGCTGAGGCGGCAGACGGTACTTGTACCAAATCATTGTGTACAGAGCAATTGAGATTCTGAGAGCTGCGTCTTCTCTGGCGCGTGCTGTCGCTCCTCAAGATGGTGAGGTGACAAGCCGGAAGGCATATGAGCTTTCGGAAGGCGAGGGAGGAAAGTATGCCCGGCGTTTCGGTCCAACGGAAGCGGCATCGGTGCTTTAATTGCTCTAAATTGCCCGACCCGAGTCTCCGCACTCTGCGCTCTCAAAACGCTTCGAACCTCGCTTCGGGTGGCATCCCCATTCTCCTCCGCAAAACAACCGCCCTTTGGCGAGGTCTGCGTGGGGGGCATCAGTACCGGTCCGCACACGCTTCCCTCTCAGACCTCTTTGCGCAAGCGAACCGCTCATTGTCGGTCAGGGCTGGTCGAATGAGCTCAAGTATAAAGACCGCAAGACCGCTGCGTCCGTGGACGAGATTCCCTTTACGCACCCTGCTCCCTTTCCCGCCATGGACTCACCAGGCTCTCCGACCCGCGCTGCGGCAACTCCGACGCACGAACCCAAGCTCTCCAAGGATGGTACGCCCGACCTATGCAAGACGAGCTCGCTGCGCGAAGTCGACTCGTCCGACTTCCCCGAGCTCACCGAGCCATTCTGGAGCAAGTTCATCCCGCCCGTCTACAATGAAAAGCGGGTGCTCAAGCTCACCGCTTTCCAGATGACGTGGGCGGTCCAGATGGTGGCGGGCATCGCCGTGATGTTCTTTGGCTTCGACCAGGGAGTCATGTCCGGCGTCAACGAAGCCAAGGACTACCTCCGCCTCATGGGCACCGATTCGGGCGTCAATGGCTCCCAGACCGAGCGCGATAGTGCGGCCATCGGCGGCATCGTCGCCATCTACTACCTCGGCACTTTGATCGGCGGTCTCGGCGGTGGATACATCGCCGACAGCGTCGGACGCATGAAAGCCATCCTCTTCGGCTCCATCTGGGTCGTTCTCGGCGCTTCCCTCCAGGCCTCCGCCCAGAACATCACCTGGATGATGTTCGCCCGAGTGATCTGTGGATTCGGGACTGGAACCTATAATGCCGTGGTGCCCGTTTGGGTAGCGGAGCTCTCGAAGCATGACAAGCGTGGGCAAGCAATCGGATTCGAGTTCGTATGCAACATCTTTGGGTTGATGTTGGTGTACTGGCTGTCGTTTGGCGTCCGAAATATCGAGACAAACGGCTTTAACTGGAGGTTCCCGCTCGCTTTCCAGCTCGTCTTTGTGGCCATGCTCCTCGTCGCACTGCCGTTTTTCCCCGAGTCCCCACGTTGGCTTGCCAAAATGGGAAGGGTGGATGAAGCCAAGCGCATCCTTACCAGGCTTCGCTCTCATCCGTACGACGAAAATGACCCCGCCGTGACCGCCGAGCTCCAGGAGATTCTTCAGGTCGCAAAGCTCGAGCGAATCCGCATGGAAAAGGGCGAAGACGGCTTCATCAGCCAGCTCGTCTCGTCCGGCGGCAAGCTCCACCTCCGTCGCAGGATCATCCTTGTCGTTTGGCTCCAGATCCTGCAGGAGTTGGCTGGAATCGGAGTCGTGACCGTTTATGCTCCTACGGTCTTCCGTTCCGGAGGTTTTGGCGACACTCTCGCTCGACTTCTTTCCGGATTCAACGATGTAAGTGCCGTACGCTCGTTTGGATGAGCTAGCCTCCCTCTTACTGACCCTTACGTTCCACAATGCCACACTTTATGCCACAGGTATCTTACATGTTCGCCGTCTTTATTTCGGTCTTTACACTGGACCGCACGGGTCGACGCAAAGCGCTGTACTGGGGCAACATCATCATGGGCGTCAGTCTGTTCATCGCCGGTGTTGCGGCAAAATATGCGCTCGAGTATGGTCCGGAGTCGGTCAGTCCGGACCTGGCCCTCGCCAAACGATGGGGCGCTGTTCTGGCCTCGATGATCTTTATCTACACGGCCGCTTTCGCCGCTGGCTGGTTGGCGATTCCCTGGCTGTACCCGACCGAGGTGTTCCCCCTCTTCATCAGGGCCAAAGGCGGTAGCTGGTCCGTGTTTGGATGGAGCATCGGCAACGGAGTGGTCACCGAGATCACGCCATTCTTGTTCAACGCTATCAAGTACAACACCTTGTAAGTGCGCGGCACCAATGACTCTCGTATTTGAGACAGTTGAAGCTGACACTCGTCTTCACCGGCACTCTCATCGGTTCACAGCTTCCTGTTCGGCGCCCTCAACTTCTTTTGTATGCCGTTTATCTGGGCCTTCTACCCAGAGACAAGCTGCCGATCGCTAGAGTCGATCGATGAGCTCTTTGAAGGCAGCTCGGCTTTCATTGCCTTCGACAAGCGCCTAACCTCGGTTGGTTCGCAGAAGGTCGCGGATGAGACGAACGTTTAATCACATCGTAACAATTGAGTCTTGTCGCACACGAGGCAGTGGTTATGTGGTTCCAGTGCGTGTTGAATTTTAACCTCGTACGATACGCAGCTAAACAGGAAACCTGACCCAAGACAGCTGGCTACCAAGTCTTACAGCCCACTCCCTTCCAGCGTGGTGAGCGGCGCAGTACGTCGACGATGTCGCTGGCGCGCAGCCCGATTGGGATTTGGCGCAGCAAGCGGAGGGTGAAGCAAGCGGAGGGTGACATCTTTGTCGAAGATGACGAAGACGCCATCGACGACGGTGATGAAGACGGAGGTCTCGATGCCGACGAGCTGCGGTTTGCCAGTGCCTTCGAGACTCTTCCGGACTTCACTCCTCTGGCTCTGATGAAGGTGACAAAGAGGATGAACAGCATCCTGCACCAGTCCAGGATCCTCAATGTCCGACCGGGGCTTCGCGATGACTTCTTGAAGATCATCAAGTATCTGGGCCGTCGCAAGGGTCTCTATCCGACCAGCGGTCGTAAGAAAGTCTGAAACAGCTGCGATACTATGGCTGCGATCCGGGCTGGCGTCTGGACCGCCCTTGCTCATGATGCATCGAGGTCGGCACGATCCGTTCAATGCCTGCTCTCTGTTCATCTGATGGTGATGTTCCTGGACGAGTTTGGAGGCCGCGTCTCGTCGTGGCTCGACAGACACTACCGAGGTCCAGAGGAGGAGGGTCGCTACCTGCGATGGGGCATGGTGCAGCTGACCTTCTGTGGTTACACCGACTCGGGAAACCCAGAGTTCAAGCTCAACGTCAACAGTAGCTCCTCCAAAGCAGCTGCTCGCTTTGGCGACGCCAACTTCCATGTCAACACCATGGCAACTCGGAAGGATCAGCCTAGGAGTCAGGATCCAGTGTTCTGTATGGTTGCGCTCGGCGTCTCTCAGCAGATCTTTGCGGACGACGTCGTCCGTCTGTTCACCGACCAACGCCACGGCTGACTCTCCTCTCAGTCCGCAAGCCACAGTTAGATATCTCAATCAAGAAGCAATTTGTCGATTGTGCTGTCTTCTTGTACGGCCGGACTCAGCTTCGCCAGCCGGAGCAGGACATTCCCACGCACAACGTCCGCATTCACGCTTCGGACGTCGTCGCGTGGGGACAGCACCATCAGCCGATGAAGACTTCGCATTTGAATGTGGCTCTGCACGTCATCTCCCGCCGCCTCGGTCTCAACACCGACGTCACTTCCAGAACCTTCCGGACTACGTTTGCCTTCAAGAACGTAGTCGGAGGCAGTATTCCAGCATGGCGCCTGGCCGCTCAGATGGGACACTTCAGTGGCAACAAGGATCTCTCGCGCCGAGTCTACGTCCCCACTCGTGGGCCTGTTGATACCAGACGCACTGCCGTCGGCGATGCGGCCGATACAGGCTTCTCCGACAACGTCCGAAAGGCAATGGAGACCAACGGCGCCGTGATGCATCTTCCCGATCCAGAAGACATCGACCCTGCCTTGTTGCAGAAAGCTAGTTCACTTCTCGAGGCGCTGAGAGACCGGGTCAATCCGGACGACGACAGCCAAGAGTCGCGACGACATCCCCGGTAGCCTGTCCGAGGAGATCATCGACACATTTCGCCTGATCAACGACGGAACGCGACTTCCCTTCAAGGAGTCGCTGTGCGGTCTCTTGTCTCTCGCGAGCTCCAGCCAGGTGCAGTGGACGTCGTTGGTGGAACGGGGCCATCCCTTTGACGACGACAGTATCGCTGGGGGATCCGACGCCAGGCTGCTGCAGTGGCTCCTGCGCGGTGGCTCCCATCTCTGTCTCTCTTGCCACGAGTCATTCCACCGCGACAAGATCGTCACTGTCCGACGGAAGACCTCGCCCAGGGTATTACTGGTCTACAACGGGTGCCTCAAGACCAAGCACAAACGGTATTGCTGTTTCAGTTGCAGTCGGACCATATCCTTGGAGGATCCAGACCACGCCATCGATTGTTACAAGCAGCACTATGATGCTGCATCGGGTCTCAGCCTCACGTACGACAACATCTGCGTCGCGACCACGGCAAGCTTTCAGCAATGGAAGCGAGCCGACTTTTTCGCATGTCCCGTCGAGTCTTGCATTGACCAGCACTGAAATCGCCGACCTGACGCCAACGAGAAGTCGTACCTGGAGGGCGTCGGCGCCATCTACAAACGCAGCATCCGACGAGCCCTCCCGGAGCTGGACAATGGCAGCCTGAAGGCGGAGCAGAACGGGGGGAAGTACAACGACCACCTGGCGTCTCACTTCTTTCAGACTTGTGTCGATCACACTACCCAGCCAAAAAGCTTCAAGTTCAGCCCGCGACTACCTCTGACTTCGGACGGCAAAAGCATCGTATGCCCCATTCGCAACTGCCATTGTCAGTGGCAGGATAGCCCCGCCCACAGACTCGCCTACCTCGCTCACCTCGTCAACATGCACCGCTTTCCGATCCTCCATCACAATGGCGGATCTGTCGTCGAAGCGATCGACGACAACGACCTGCACAAGCTGACGGACCTGCTTCCTTACCTCCTCAGAAACGTAAAAGCCATGCCCGGTGTGGCGATTCAATACCCAACTTCTCAGTTTAAAGGTTTCTACGTCCGACAGAACTACGTCACACTTCGCGAGCAGGCCAAGCGTGGATACAAGCGGGCCCAGCACTCGAGCAAGATCTCTTCGGAGATCCGCAGGCCACAAAAGAGGCGACGGGCTAAGGACGGGCTAAGGAAGCGAGAGCAGGATGGAGCGAAGAAAGGAGGGCACGAGTCGGAGCCAAGCACACCGAGAGCTGCCGGAAGCGCGTAGGCAATGAGACCGAGGGACACACAGAGCTGAGCATCAGTCTTCGATTTACGAACTCCCCGCCCCTTGCCCCCCTCTCCCGCATCTTTTCCCGCCCTTGCCCCTCTTCTTCGTTTCTCCCTGTTGCCTTACATGTCGTCGCTCAGCCTCGGCGGGATCTTGTTCCGCTTCGAGGCGCTTTGGCAGAGCAGAAATGTAAGCTTTGCATCTCCCAAAGCTCCGTGCTCGAGCGGATCTGTGCAATGCAGAGCAGCTGGTGTTTACACGAGCTGCAAGGTTTCCCGGCTTCATTTCGTCAGAGTCTATTGCGACTGGCGGTGTTTTTCGAGACGCGTTGATGAGGTGTCTGACACACGTCTTGCATTACTCTGCTCGCTCTTGCGTCTTCCTCTTATTTCCACGCCGCACTCCATTGCACGACGGAGCAGCTCGTTGCAATCCGAGCGGTCCGCTGTATCCGCAATGCAGCCCGAATTGGCGCCGACTTCGCTGCTTTGCCCATGCGGAACAGCGGACAGTTTCCTGTGTTGCCGATGTTTCCGCCGTTCCGCACTGCATCGATCCGCACTGCTGCTCCCATCTTAGCTGCCACCACCATACGCTCACCATCTCGACGGCATGTTCTTCGCTTTCCGCATGTCCTTTCCTTCCTCGATTCCTCTGCCGGGTAGCGCAATGGCGGAGAACGACGAAGACGAGTTCGCGGGTGGCCAGGGATTCGTCCCAGGGCCTGATGGCCTCCTGCGCCCTATTCAAAGCGCAACTCGACCCCCCGCTCCAAGCGCAACTCGACGCCCTGTCGTTGAAAGGGCAACTTTTGTCCCTGGCGTTCCAAGCGCGACTCCACGACTCGTGCAATGGGCGCGAGCGCGCCAGCGAGACGAAACTGGTAAGTACGGTGTGCTGTCGCTCTGTCGAGGCCGTCGACGATAACGATTGAGGCTCAATGGCAGCTGTGCCTTCCGCTGACGCATTACATTGGTCATAGAAGGCCCTCCGCGACAGGTTTTGGGCCGACGAGGCCGCGACGACGATGACTCTGGTGAGTGCTTCTTTGCCAGCACGCTGGCAGCCTCGTTCGTGGCTCAATCACAGGCGTTGCTCCGGACCGTCACTGATCCTTTCTGTTGCAGCCGCCGAAGGCGATGAACGCGGTCGTCCACACCCTCGGGTCTCGTCGCCGCGCAAGGCCACCATCTCGGCAGCCGTGATACAAATGCGGCAGTGGCTGATCTCGGAGCACTACACGGATGATGTCCCTTGCCCCGACTGCAACACTCATCACCGCCGCTGCGTTCCTCCCGACGCCGAATCGCAGGTCGAGAAGTGCAAGGGCTGTTCTGACAAGAGCAGGGGCAAACGATGCCCCAAGAAGTGGATCCTGGACAGGACCAACGTTGCGGAGATGGTCAGACTGACCGAGGAATGCGGCTTGACGAGGGAGGATGCCCGCCTTCAGGTCTATGGCCCATCGGGACAACTTGGTGGCCCATGGGACCGAAAGAAGGATTACCCTTCGATGCCGACCGCTGCACGAGGCCCGTTCCTGCCCAACAACACTTCTGCGTCGTCGTACAGCGCTTTTGACAGCCCTCTGACGGCTGGACCCACGACGCGAAGCACTTACGACCTGCTCAACCTCCCCGATCATCGCACCATGGATACACGATGTGTGCAGGATGCCTTCCGCAGGGCTGTTGACGCCTACAGTGCCCAGCACCCGGCCACCCTTGCTCAGATCAACCAGATGCTCGCGGACCTACTGCAGGAGCTCTGGGAATCGATGGCACAACGGGGAAGCTGAAGTGCCAGTCCGAGCTTGCGTCCTTCCCTAATATTGGTTCCGTCCGAGCAGCACAATCAGCGTACGGCGGCAACACAATTCACTCAACCAGATTTGCCAGGGCAGGATCGGATGCCCACAGGGCGCTGACGCAGTCGATGGACTCGGCTTCGGCTCCAATCTCGTCGCATCTGGCAATCGAAGAGGTCAAGAGGAGGATGCGAGTACAGTTTGAACGATGCCACTAGGGATCCCAATGGTCCGCGTCCTTTCCCGTCGTCCGGGTCGACTTAGAATCGCACTCCACTGTGCTCGAAAGACTGAGGACCCGTGTCGCAATGCCAGCATTTTTGCCATGACCCCCGAATCCAGTCCACACTGCCGCGCTCAGCAGCTGCACTCGGCACCTTGGGGGCGCTGTTTGACACTTGAATCGGGCTGGAAGCCTCCGAAGAGCCCGATTGTTTGTGAACCCTGATCGTCCGAGCCTTTCCGAAATTTCGAAGCGCGCCCACCGGCTCTCACAAGACAAATGCATAAGGCAACCCCGCATGGAGGCAGGTTAGCGCCGGCGACCTGCGTCGTGATGATCGTGGAGGTTGAGCCCGGCTCCATCGTCGTGTCTGGGCCGCAGAGGCTCCCCCTATGTAGCCGGATGGACAGCCGTCGGGCCTCATTTGCATTTCGTTCGTCCTGAATACCATTCACCTCTTCTCCGCGACTATTCTGACATCCACTCCCTCACAGGACGTACTGCGACATTGCGACAACGGCTCGGACGGAAACATATCAGCAAACCTTCTTCCTAGACCAATCGCACTCGGAAAGCAGACATGGCCGCAAATCGCCTAGGCAACATTCAGGGCCACCTCTCGGGCTCCAACGGCATCAGTCAAGCAGGTAAGTTCTGCCCCACACCGACGTTCTGTCCAGCCTCGTGTTCTGCGCGCGCACATCAGTAGTTGCGGGCCTCAAGCCAATCGCGAACGGCTCGGAAGGCGGAGGGTCAAGCTGCAGACGCAGGTCTGATTGCAAGCTGAGGAGAGTGGCATCTGGCACTGTCGTGTGGATGCAGGCCGAAGTGGAGTGGGAATTTCTCGCGCGAGAGACCCGGGCCGCAGCTGCCGATAGGAGCGCTGAATTTCGCCGAGGTGGGACAGGGTTGCGGGCGCGAGTGTCGGCAATCTTCCGCAGGGTCACGCTGCCCAAAAAGCTTTAGTGCGGGGGGACGTCAGTATCTGGCTCCAACGCACTGTGACTCCCTGCCCAGTCTCGAGCGTCGAACAGCAATTCCGCTCAGATCAGCTGCCAACCTCGAGACACCGTTGCTACTTTACAGCGGTTCTTCTCGATTACCGGCCTCCCATCCCACCCTCGTCCTTGGATCCCCACCTTCCCTTCCACCACATTCATTCATCTCCGTTCGGCTTCCCAGAAAGGACTCCTGGACCATCATACTCACCATGGGATCTCTCTCCGCCGACTCGTCGTCCCCAGCCCTGGCTGTTTGGAGTGCCGTTCCCCAGGCCCCAGAAGATGCGTAAGTGTCCGGTGTTCAGCACAAGCTCCGTCAGGTCGGTATTCTAACCACTCCTGCCCCCTCTGATGTCTTTCTGCCGCTCGTAGCATCTTCAAGCTGACCGCATCGTATAAGGCTGACAAGTACGACAAGAAGGTCAACCTCGGTGTGGGTGCTTACCGTGACAACAACGGCAAGCCCTACGTCCTCCCCTCGGTCAAGAAGGCCCAGTCGGATCTTATCGCCGACGACACTGTCGACCACGAATACCTGAACATCACCGGTCTGCCCGAGTTCACAAATGCCGCCGCCAAGCTCATCCTCGGTGCCGACTCGCCGGCGATCGCCGAGAAGCGCGTTGCTTCCGTCCAGACCATCTCGGGAACCGGTGCCAACCATCTGGGTGCTGTCTTCCTCCAGCGATTTTACCAGTACCAGAAGTTCGGCGTGGAGCGACAGATCCACATCTCGAATCCCACCTGGGCCAACCACAAGGCTATCTTCAACACGGTCGGCATCGCCCCCGTCGACTACCCTTACTACGATGCCAAGACAATTGCGCTCGACTTTGACGGCTTCACCAGCGCGTTGAAAAACGCAAAGAACCAGAGCGTCTTCTTGCTGCACGCATGCGCGCACAACCCCACCGGTGTCGACCCGACGCAGGAGCAGTGGAAGCAGATTGCCGACATTTTTGTCGAGAAGGGTCACTTTGCCTTCTTCGACTGTGCATACCAGGGCTTCGCCTCGGGCGACCTCGACCGCGACGCATGGGCGGTGCGCCACTTTGTGTCGCGCAAGAGCATCCCGCTGCTCATCTGCCAGAGCTTCGCCAAGAACGCCGGTCTGTACGGCGAGCGTGTGGGTGCGCTCCACGTCGTCTCGGCAACGCCCGACCAGAGCGCTGCCGTCTTCTCGCAGCTCGCCGCCATCCAGCGCTCCGAGATCTCGAATCCGCCTGCGTTCGGCGCGCGCGTCGTCAAGATGATCCTCACCGACCCAGCGCTCTTTGCGCAGTGGCAGAAGGACGTCCAGGAGATGGCGGGCCGTATCATCACCATGCGTGAGAGCCTCTTCGAGCTGCTCACCAAGAAGTTCAAGACCCCGGGCAACTGGGACCACATCCTCAAGCAGATCGGCATGTTCACCTTCCTCGGCCTCAACACCAACCAGTGCAAGCGCATGCTCGAAGAGGGCCACATCTACCTCACCGCTAACTCGCGCATCTCCATGGCTGGCCTCACCACCAACAACGTCGAGTACGTCGCCAGCTGGATCGACAAGGTCGTCCGCGAGAACAAGTAAGCTCGTCCTTCTTTCGTCCTCGCGTCTCTGCATCTCTCGTTCCCCCCCCCCCCCCCCGCCCAGGCCCGGGCAGCAATTGCATTTTCCCGTCTCCGTTGATTCTCTGCAACTTGTTTGGACTGGCGTATGGCATTGCAAAGGGAGGCGATGTAGAGTGTGTGTGTGTGCTCATGGAGCTCGCGCTTTGACCTCGTCGGCGGCAGGGATGCTCTGCATAGCGCCCTCCTTTTCGCATGCGAGGCTGGCAGCGCGTGACGCCCATTCCAGAGCCTGTTGGACAAACTGCTCGCGCTGAGGTCGGGCTGACGAGGTCAAAGCTTCGTCCGCATCGACATTGTGGCCCATCAGGGCTGCGACGAGGTTACCCGCAAAGGTGTCTCCTGCACCTGTCGTGTCGCGCACCTGCTTTGGCTTGAATGGTGGGATGTTGAAGAAGCTGCGTTGAGACTGAGAGTCGGCAAGTTGCACATTGGCCATGACGCCCTGTCCTCCGCGGGTGAGCACGAGCCATGCCGTCGAGCTCAGCTGCTGCAGACCCGAGAGCGCCTCGAGCACCTGACGCGACTTGTCCTCGCCTGCGGCTAGCGACTCGAGCTTCGAGGCGGCCGATTGATCGAGAACCGATAGCAGCTCGATGCTTTCGCCCTCGTTCACCACCAGCACGTCGATGCTGCTCCACGGGAACGACTCGACTTCCGCATTGCTCAGCATAGGCGATGGGTTGAAGATCGTTGTAACGTGGTTGCCTGCCTTGTTCGACTTGGCATACTCGAGGAAAGCCACGGTGGTCTGAAGCGGGATCTCGTTTTGCAGGACGAGGTGCGTGATCTGCCTCTGCGGGTTGGACGTGAATGCCGTGGTAGGGTCGGCGGAGCTACTGTCCGTGGCAAAATTGGCGCCTTTGAGCAGGACAATGCTGTTCTCGCCGTCCTCGGCAATCTGGATGAAAGCACGACCTGTTGGGACGCCGTCCAAGATCTCGACGTCGTCGGTGATGACCTTCCGCGCTTTGAGCTCGTCGATCGGCCACGTGGCGTCCTTGCCCACAGCACCAGATAGAGAGACCTTGGCACCTGCAAGCCCAATCGCAGCAGACACGTTGGCACCCTTACCACCGGGTCGCGAGACTAGTCCTGACGACGAGATCGTCTCGCCCGGTCGCACGATGTGTGGCACGAGAAAGGTCTCGTCGATGTTGATGGACGACTTGACCAGGCAGAAGGTGTTGCTGCGGCCGGAAGATGAGGAGGAGGAAGCCATCGTTGAACTGCGGTTTGGGTCTGTAAGTCTGTGCTGGGATTGAAGCAGGATTGGATGTGGGAGATGCGATGTGAGCTGACTTGGTGGAGAGCAAAAAAGTGTGCCTGGGGCGGATGTTCGGGTTAAAGGTCGGGTCGGCTCGAGGGTCGGAAGAAGCTACTTCGCATGGCCGATTTGGCGCACCATGACGAAGGCGAGCATCTCCCCACGCACCTGTCTTTTCGCACGAGACGTTCAATGCACATTTCCGTCCATCCAACATCGCGGAATGGAGGTCTCCTACAATCTTGCCGCCACGCCCTTGCCGTCACTGACATCCTCACCCGCACCTGCGAAGGCGACTTGTCGTACACTGCACGTCAACATGCTCGAAATCACTCCTCCCACGAGGATACCCATGTTTCCCGCCAACTATCGCGAGTTCCTCATCTCGCCCGCCGCACCTGCCATCCCGGCGGCTCAACAGACGCTTCTGCCCGGTCAGATCTTCCAACTCGCGCAGCCGAAATGGCCGACGGACTCGGTCATGCCCTCCTTCTATGCTCTTGCTGCCACCACGATCTTTGCCGCCTTCTTCCTGGTCGCATTCAAAGACCTTGGTGCCCTGATCAACTACGAGTTCCGCACCCGCCTCGGTGTGGCCGGTAATCCGGTGATCGGAATGACTCTGTCGCTGCTCGCTTTCACCATGCTGCTCATCACGTACGAGAACGACATCAAGAAGCGCTCCGGCTACTACAGCGAGGGCAGCGATCCGCGCTACATGGTCGCATTCAGCGCATTCGCGTCGGTGTGCGCTATCCTGTGGGCAAGTTCGACCTTCCAGACTGCGGTCTCGCCGCCCGGCGAGGATGGAGGAGCCGCTAAGCCAGTCGAAGTGGTCGAAGAACAGAAAGGGTCCAGAAGACAGCAGAAGAAACAGGCAAAGCGGGAAGCAAAGAAGATCGCGGCCAAAGAACAATAGAGCTGCATTGAAAAGGGCAATGGTGACACAGTAATGGTGTCAGCGGAAGATTGACTAGACTGCTGTACGTATCGGAGACGCTTGGTCACGAGACATCGATGTATCATACCATGAGATGGCCAGCAGATCAGCTCATTTGGCCCTCGAGGACATTTCAGCAGCGGCCGCTGCAGCTGCAGCGGAAGCAGCGGCAAGGGCGTTGGCTACGGCAGCGTTGACAGCCTCGTGGATTTCGGTGGCCAGAATCTTCATCATGCTGTCTTTGTTCGTTTCGTTCACAGAAGCAGGAGCAGGAGCAGGACCGGGAGCGGGAGCAGGGGTGCTCGAACCACTCCTTTCGACCAAGCTTTCAGCTTGAGCAAGGGCTGCGGTTGACGCGGCACTGTTGCTTGAGATGCGAGGGCGATTCTCGAACGCCATTCTCCAAGGGTTTCTGTGTCGCTCCGCGAGGGTGCGCTTGTAGCTGTGCGCAGCTTTTCCTCGATCCACGCGAGTAGAGGTCTTTCCGAGGGCCTTCGCCCTGACACGCGCCCCGAACCTGGTGCCGAGGCTGACAGCCTGCGAGACTGCACGGGCGACACTGCTTTGCGAAGCCCGGAACTTGACCTGCGTGTTGCCATGCGGGCATCGACCTTGGTCAATCCGTTCGAAAAACTCGAGGTGAGCCGCCTCGTCAGCGAAGCGCGGGTAATCGTCCTTGGGTACATCGTAGAATGCCTTGATGAGGATGGGATTCGGTGTATCACGGTCTCGTAGATTGATGGTGACCGAGATCTTGAGGTTCGAGAGCACGGACATTGCGACAAGGAGAGCAGAGATGTCTTCGTTGTATCGTGCGGGTGCCTGTTGCAGCCGGGTGTGCCGAGAGGAGCTCGTGAGTCCAGTTGAGAGGGGAAAACGGGAGGTTACGGACCGGCAAAGCCTGGGACTATATACCCCACCCGCGGACGTGCGGAAGAGCGGACGTGCGGAAGTGCGGACGTGCGGACGTGCAGGAGTGCGGGGGTGAGTCGCTACACATCGTTGATGGTTCCACGCTTGCTCAGCCCCATCCCGACCGACGAATCGCCGAGTGCTGCATCCGTCGGGTACGACAGCGAGAGTAACCTTAAATGCCTGTTCTAGGCACTTGTTCTCACGAATAAGCTCATGCGAAGTCAGGATCTGCCTTCAAGTGGGCCTAGAACATCGTAGCAGGCTGATCTTTAGCATGGTGTCCTCGCACTATGCTCAGCTCGGGCCCAGACCTGCGTAGGTCCGACATCATCAAACGATTCGTTCACAGAATCATCACGTCAAGACTCTCAAAGTTTGGTAATACAGTAGCATTCACGATGTTGCCTCTGTCATCTCGACGTCTTGTTCAGCGGTGGCAGCAGGCGCCGCGGCTGTCTCCACACCTGGCGTCTCTGAGGTCGTCTTGGCCTCAGCTGCAGGCGTCGGAGCTGCAGGGGAGGCCGGCACTGCGGGAATCGTCACAGGAACGATCGATTCATCCTGAGCTGCTCCACCCTGAAGCGATGCTGCCTGCTCTTTTGACTCAGCCGAGGATTCCACGGCAGCATTCCCGAGGTCAGCTTCCTCGTCGGTCCGTATCTCGCCGGCGTTCACTGGTCCATCCGCAGTGATAGCTTGCGCTAGCTCCGCACTTTGCTCCGCACCTTTCTCCGCTTCTTGGGGCTCCTGGGCCTGCACAGCACCCTCTGCCGTTGCTTGCGTCTCGATGGGAGCCACAGACTTGGGCTTTGGGTTCCGCTCCGTCTCAATCGCCTCGAGCAGGCCTTCGATGTGTTCGGGTCGTTCCGGCTTGCCGAATAGATGCAGGTGATCACGGCTGGCGACGCGTAAGGCCCTCCAGGCGAGACTCTGCATCGTCTCGATGGTGGCCTGGGTGCGTTCGTCCTTGTCCATCTTCTCCCGATCCTCTTTGCTGAGCTGCGCCTCGCTGATGATGGGGTCGATGCCGAGCTGCTTCTTGCGCAGGTCGAGCTTCATCTTTTCGCGTTGGATCGACTTGTTGTAGTGTTCCACGCTCGGAATTGGAGGCAAGAACTCGAGCTCCTCAAGGCCGTCCGTTGGAACAGAGACGTACTCGCCCAACTCATTCTCGATCCTCCTCGTGCCGGCGACCGGCGGACGAAGACCGTCAAGCCAGAGCTCCGAGAGTGCCGCGGTCCCGAGCTTGTGAGGATACGGTTCGGGTTTGCGCAACAGCAACGCCCTCGCAGACGCGAAGGCGGAGATCTGTTCAGGGGAGAGGGGCGGCTTCTCGATCGAAGGGCAGGACTCGGTTTTCCATCGGATCCAGTTAGCTTCGCGCTTGAGCACTTCGAGAACCGACTCGAGGAAGAGTCTTCCGTGCGGCTGAATATCGCGAATCAGGATCAATATCTCGCGCCACGTCGATCGAATCCAGCGCTCGTCGACGTCCTCTAGCGTGAAGAGGGCTTGCAGCGTCTTGTTCTTCCAGTCCTTCCAGCTCTCCTTGGCGGTAGGTGTGAAGGAAAGCAAGTACTGGAAGAGGACCAGATATTGAACGAGGATATGCTTGCGGAATGAGGTGTCTCGGATCTCGTACTCGAAGAGCTTGCGGCCTGTCAGATAGGTCGGGAAGAAGTGGTCGCTTTCCGCATTCGCTGCCTCGCTCTCCGCGTCATCTTCGTCGTCCATGAGCATGTCGGAGGCATCGCGGCCATGCACCTTGACACCGTCCACAACATCAGGACGAAGTCGCTTGGCGGGTGGTGGCGCATCTGCCTTGCCGATGAATTGGCCTACGTAGAAGCCCGTGGCGGAAGCATAGCTGCGACCGTCTGCGCGCCTCTTGTTGAGCGCAGGAGTGCTTCTGGTGGAATTGGCTTGGGATGCGTTGTTGCCCTTCGTCTCGCCCGACTTGGCCTCTTCAGCCATAGCTGCTCCTGCCAGCTCCTTCTCCCGTTTGTTGACGGCAGCAAAGAGCTTGAGAATCTTGCGGGTGCTGATCCTGAGCTCTGCCATGGGTCCTTTGGCGCCGTCAGGAGCAGGATCGTCATCCGCTTGAATGTTGTCGGAGTCCGCCTCGGGGTGCAGCGCGGGTGTTGCGCTTCTGGTGGATGGCCTCGAGGACTCGGACGCTCCCATGAGCAATGGTGGGTTGGAGAAGAATCTTTGCATCTTCCAGAATAGTTCGTAAAAGTCGTAGTCCACCTTGAAGATCTCGTCTCTTTCGTCTCGATCAGCATCGATGCTGACTTCGTCGGTGGCTTGACCGTCATTCTCTTCGATGTGCGTCTTGTTCTCTACGTTGAAGTCGCCACGAAGGTTGACACCACTCCTTTCGCCGAGAGGGAAGACGGCTGCGAGCAAGCTGAGGACACGACCTGCAAAGACAGTGTGATGTTGCGAAGGCTTGGACAATCGTCTGAGAAGCTCGTTGCAGGTGCGCAAGAGAACAAGCCCTTTGCCTCTTGTCGGGTGCAGATCTATGGTGAGCGGCTTGACTCGAGATTCGGTGTAGGCAAACAGTTGCGAGCAAGTCGATATCGGAAGCCCCTCGAGAAGCTCCTCGACCAAGGAGAGCGGCAAAGTCGGATCTATGAGATCATGCAGCGAGAGTACGAGCACAGCATCAAGGCGGTCAAAGGCGGCTGCGAGCAACGTTTGAGAGTTTGGCTCATGCGTGCTGTTCCCGGTGAGGTCTAATGTTGAATCGAGGACAAGCTTGCGGAGCTCGTTGTTGCTGATCTCCAGGCAGAGGTTGCGCAGTCGCACTTCTGGCCCATCCTTGTCGGCGGTCGAGAGATTTCCCACGAGACCAAACGCTTCCTTGACATCTTCCTTATCCACAAGGGGCCCTAGGCGGTCGCGAACTTGTTTGAACGGAACGAGGATCTGCTGTGGATTCGCGGAGCGAAGCTCGAGCAAAGCAGCGAGCAAGGGTGTCGAGAGCTCGGAGATGCACTGCCGGAGCCGCTCTGCAGCGATCTCTGTGCTACTCATGGCTCGAAGCTGCGAGGGCAGAAGAGGATGCGGAAGCAAGATGAGGGTGCGGAGGGACGGGTGCGAAGGCCAGGGCGCGTTGCACCTGGCGAAGAAGTCAGGGTCGCCGCGGCTCGGAAGACGGAGAATTGGAATTCGGAGACCCTTCTCCACTTGTTTGGAGCACGAGCCTTTCCTAGCCTCGGAAGCGCAACCCCGTTCATCTACTTCGATCTCTCCGCCCCCTCTGGCCATCAATTGCTGCATCACCTGGGATCATAGACACAAGCCGGCACATCAGCAATGTCGTCGATCGAGGTAAAGATGGAAGAAGGCCCGTCCTCGCGCGTCGTGGACGACGTCGAGATGGATGATGGTACGTCCATGACTTGACTCCGACTCTTCTGACCTAGTCGCAAGTCGCTGATCCGGTCCTTCTTTGAATGCTTTACAGATCCCAACGTCAAGCGCAGAGGTCGAGGCTTTGATCCTCGAGGCAATGGGTCCGCATCAGATGGTGTCAAGACGGGCAAGTTCGAGTCCCTTACAGAGGCCGAGGCCGAGGACAGCGGAGCCCGCGCAGCAAAGTGTAAGCAGGCCATGATCGCCGCCATTCGTAGAAGTCACAGTAGCTGATTCGAGCTTGTATAACCCTGCAGCTGTGGAAGGATGGGTCGTGGTGGTGACCAACGTACACGAGGAGGCCACCGAAGAGGAGGTGATTGACAAGTTTGCAGACTACGGCGACGTCAAGAGCTGCCACCTCAACCTCGACAGGCGGACCGGCTATGTCAAGGTAAGAACGCTGCATGCCCTTGCGTGTCGAACATGCTTTGCTCAGCTCGAGACTGACGTGAAGCGATACATGCTTGCCTTTCGATCGAACAGGGATATGCACTCTTGGAGTTTGCTGAACAAGACGAGGCGCAAGCGGCGATCCAAGCATGCACTGACGGGCTCACACTCATGGATGAGGAGCTCAAGGCCGACTTTGCATTCGTTCGACCACCACCCAATGCACCCGGTCCCCGGGGCAACGGAAGTAGGAGGGGGAACCGCGATCGCAGCCGCAGCCCAGGCAGGTAGCGACCTGCTCGGTAACGTTGCGCTTTGGCCCTGTTCATCTTCTTGTAAAAGCACCCGTCTGTCCCGAGTCGGGCTGTAATTGTACGCTGCGTCGCTGCTGAGCGACGTCCATCCCGCAACTCTGGACTCGCAGACTTTCGCACGTGAGCAGCATGAGCGTTATCCCATGCCATGACCTTGAGCTGCCCGAACAATGTTATTGCTGGAAAAAAATGCATGTAAATTGGGGACCAAAAATTCACGTCGAAAGATGGAGCTCTCCGGGCACATGGTAGAGGGATGCCTTCACCTGCTAAAGCGAGGCAGATCGTCGTTCGGTATATTACGGCCTGGCGTAGAGCGAGGAACAGACATGAGTAGGGAAAGGCCAACTGATCGAGTCGCGCTGCCGGTGAGGGAAGGAGGGTCGGCACGGCTCAAGGCAGAGTCGTGGACTGCAGCGCGAAATGATGCTTACATAAGCAGGTCGTGATCGCACCGAGTTGAACCTCCACCGCGTTAGCCCTCGCGCGGGCCGCGCACCTCCAACTGGAATCTCGAGCCACACCAACACTTTTGCGGACTTATTTGCTCTCACACCATCGCCGCTCGCACCACCCATCAACACAAGTGCGCATCGACCTCTCATCGCTTAAAACAGACAGACATCGCACACTCAGCTACGATCGACACCAAGATGGACGAGGAGAACGTCCAGGCCATCCCCAACCTGAAGCTGCAGCAGCACCTCTTCCTGCTCGCACAACATTCCGAGCACCTCCCAGCATCCACAGCGCAGGCTTCGAAGCAGGCGTTGCTCGAGGGAATCGAGAAGGATGAGATGGCGCCATACTATCGCCTGATCTTGGCGGACGCCTCGCTCAAGGGCCTGGTCAAGGAGGACCAGGCGCTGCTTAAGCGACTCGAAGCCAAGAACAAGGAGGAGCTGCAGAAGCTGGACGAGAAGCAGAAGGAGGTGGAGGAGAACGAGGGAGAGATGGAAATCAATGGCGTGCTCCGTCAGCGTGCCGCCTACTATGCACAGATTGGCGACAAGGAGAAGGCGCTGGAAGCACACAATCTTGCAGTGTCCAAGGGCGCCGGATTGGGCTCCAAGCTGGACCTCACGCTCACCAAGGTGCGCATCGGGCTCTTCTTTGGCGACACGGACGTGGTGACCGCGTCGATCGCCGAGGCCAAGAAGCTGGTTGAGGAGGGAGGTGACTGGGAGCGTAGGAATCGACTCAAGGTGTACGAGGGCCTGCACCTGCTCTCGATCCGCGACTTCAAGGCGGGCGGACAGCTGTTCCTCGACGCGCTCAGCACGTTCACCGCCACCGAGCTGCTCGAGTACAACGACTTTATTACGCTCACGGTGCTGGCGAATGCGCTGACGCTCAAGCGTACCGACCTGAAGAAGAAGATCATCGACTCGCCCGAGGTGCTGCAGGTGGTGGACGAGATCCCGCACCTGCGTGCATTTGTCACGAGCCTGTACGCGTGCGAGTACGGCAACTTTTTCCGTGCGCTTGCGGATGTGGAGCAGACGCACATCCTCACGTCGCGGGCGCTGCACCAGCACGCGCGGTACTACGTGCGCGAGATGCGCATCATCGCCTACTCGCAGCTGCTGGAGAGCTACCAGTCGCTGTCGATCGACAACATGGCCACCGCATTCGGTGTGTCGGGCGAGTTCATCGACAACGAGCTCTCGAGGTTCATCTCTTCCGGTCGTTTGCCCGCAGTGATCGACAAGGTGCACGGCATCGTCGAGACGCGCAGGCCAGACCACAAGAACGCACAGTACTCCAAGATCATCAAGGAGGGCGACGTACTGCTCAGTGAGTATCCCATCCCGTGCCTTTATCTTGCGCAAAGCCTGGACCGTTTGACTGACCACTTTGTTCTTCTCACATCCAGACTCGCTGCAAAAACTGTCACGCACTGCATTGTAGAGGCCTGTATTTATGGCCAGCAATCCATCTTTCTCTCTTGTTTGTAGATCTGAGCGACACGGGCCGCTGGTTGAGTCCGTCCAGGTTTAGCAGATGCTGGGCATTAGTCGACCTCGACGAGGCTGATTGAGAAAGAAGCGCAAAGAAGCGAGATGATGTCAGCTTGGTGAGCGCGGGCAGATACAAGAGGGCACGGGCGTCTACTTACTGGTACGAGGGTGCGTCGAGCTGTTGTGCGCCCTTGAGGAAGGGGATGGCGACGACAAAGACGTACTCGACGACCTTGCTTCCGCACTTTGTGACGAGCTCGCCGGCGGCCTTGGCGGAGCCACCGGTGGCGATGAGGTCGTCGATGACGATGACGCGCGAGTTGGGAGCGAGAGCATCCTTCTGCATCTCGAAGACGTCCTCACCGTACTCCTTCATGTACGAGGCCTGGACGCACTCGCCGGGGAGCTTGCCGACCTTGCGGACGGGGACGAATCCACAGCCGAGACGCTGGGCGATGATAGGACCGAGGAGGAAGCCACGAGCGTCAAGGCCGACGACGGCATCGATCTTGCGGTTGCCGTACGACTTGGCGCCGGGCTCGAGCGGAGTGGACTGGGCGGGTGCGGGGGTGGCGTCGTCGAGCGTCGGGATGGTGTGCGTGAAGATGTGCGAGACGATGTTGGTGATGAGCAGCTCGAAAGCGAGCGGGTCACGCAGCACGGGGAGGATGTCGCAGAAGCGAATGCCCTTCTTGGGGTAGTCGTCGTAGAAGCCTGTTCATGGGCCAAGCGAGCAAAGATAGTTGCAGGGGTCAGCACGAGCGACAGGGGGAGGACAGCATCGACATCGCACCAAGGAAGTGGGGATGGTGCCCAGCTATAAGGCGCATATCACACTTACGGAAGAGAGACTTGAGGTGAGCGACGTCCGACATGTTTGCAAGCATCTCGCGGCGAGTACGTGCAAAGTGAAGGGGAGATGGTGTTGGTCTCGAAAGAAGCGAGCGCGATAGGGAGGTACGACTGGGATCTTCTGATAGCCGGTTAAAATCTCGGATCTGGCCGAGGGAAAAATTGTGCGTCTAAAGAAGCTGCAGATGCACCGAACTCGCAGGCGCCTGTCAACGTGCACAGCCGCCGCCAGGTCTATGATTGTTAGACCGCACCCGTGGCTTTGCTCGATGACCCCAACCTAGAGACTGAGCATCTACACCTTTGCTCAGCCATGCGGAATGAGCAACGATCGATTGATGCTCGCTTTCGCTTTCATTGAACATGGTCCTGTGTCGTCTAGGGCAGCGATGGTGGGCCTCTTGGCGGCTATGGCTGCTGCTGCTGGGATGGGATCGGGCCGTCAGCCTTGAAGCCGAGACGCGCCGTGCCAGAGCGGCGTGTTGATGCAGGTGGAGGCTCGTTGGCAAGGGTCTGCCAGGCGGCAGGGTGCAGCTGAGCAGATGCGCAGATCGCCGTGATGACCGGCGCAGTGCCGTCCGTAAGGGGGATCGGTTGGAGTCCGATTCGGCATGTCCCCCCCCCGCCCGGATGGCGTGCCGCTCATCCATGCTTGGCTGGACCGCGCCGCACGCATCTCATCCATCCCTCCTGATACCTTCATATCAGCCAGGCTGCCTGCCATCTCGACATAGCTCCGTTGCGATTGCTTTGGCCTCCGTGGCTTGCAATACCGCACCGATCCCAGGACACCGCCACCGAGCATCATGTCGCTCATATACACATCGCAGCGCGCGCTCCGGCAGCCTGCGGGCATCGTCTTCCTGCATCCGTCCGAGCGCGTGCCCAGATCGGAGCTCGACCGGCGCGATCGATGCTACCGTGCCAAGCGCGAGGCCGAGTACGCACGCGCCTGGGCCGAGGATGCCACGCTTGTTGGAACGATCATCTACAACACCGACTCCAACCGCATCAGCGCCGACCGAGCCAGTCTTGGCGCTCAGAGCAGCGTGCGCAGGCGCCGTCGCAGCAGCACCAACGTCGCCCGCCGTCTCTCGCGCAAACTGCGCCTCAACACGCTCAAAAACCTCTTTTCGCACGCATGATGCGCTCCCGTCGGCCCGCTTCCGACTGCGTATCGCATCTTCCGATCTGCTCTCCCGTTCGTTCTGCCCGCACTCGTCTCCGTGTCTGTACAGTATAAGTCGTGTTCTCGTCGCTGCATCAATGTCATGGGCTCTCAAGCGTTTCAAACACTCGGCGTGATCCAGTGAGGCTTGGCTGAGATTTCAATTACAAACGATCTGTGGTATCAGAAGAGGCAATTCGTTCGCCGCGGATCCATTTCAGCGGACGAAGAACCATGCCAACGGCGGGTCGACCGACGGATGTTCGATCCGGGATAGACCTTTCGCTAGCATAGCGGACGCTCGGATCGGACGCTTAAGGAATGGGAACGGGCTCTCCGTGCTCGTCGCGGACGACGACCACCTCGACGTCGGCACGCTCGCCGTTGTCCATGAAGGTGACCGAGGTCATGTCGATGGGGTCGGTGCGCACGCCGCGCTTCTCCATGAAGCTGCGGCCGAGGATCACGGGGAAGTAGCTGTCCTCGGCGAGCATCACGGTGCACGGCACCGCCTTGGAGCCCACCTGGACGGGCCACTTGCCGAGGTTGGTGATGCCGTTGAAGCCGTAGGTGCCGGGCGTGGTGTCCTTGGGGATGAAGCCGTGGTTGAGCGCAAAGCTGCGGCTGACGTACACGTGGCGGTAGCCCGACTTGAGCATCATCGGCACGTCCTGGATCGGGCCGATGCTGCCCTTGAGCAGACGCACGCCGAGCTGCGAGTGGAACTCCTGGAAGGCGATCTTGTGCGAAGGCACCGACGACACGGTCTGGTTCGTCTTGCGCGTCTTGGACGTGTGCGTCGAAACGGCGTCGTCGTGCGTCGCCTTGGCCGCCGGCGGCTCGGGCACAGAGGGCTTGCTGTAGCCGGGCGCGGGCTGGGGCTCGCGAGGCGGGGGGTACATGATCGAGTCGCGGCCACCGGCAGTCACACCGCCTGCCTCGCTGTAGTCGTCGGCCGAGGGGATGTAGGGAGCTGCGACGCGGTGGATGCTCACGCCGCCACTCTTGCCGCGTCCGGGCGTTCGGTGCACAAGCGTGGACTCGTCGACGACAGGCACATTGGGACCATCGTGGGCACCATCGGCCGAGTGCTCGTCGGCATTGTTGGTGGGGATCTCTGGCGACTCGAGGAAGACTGTGTCGAGAAAGAAGGATCAAGAAGGTGCAACATTTGCGTCAGCATTAGCGGTTGCAAAGAGCGATGCTCTTCCTTTGTGGGACGACTTACGGTCAGCCTCCTTGGAGTTGCCGAATCGCTCGAGGAAGATCTCCCAGTCGTCAGCTGTTTACAGAACAAGTCAAAAGAAGAGTCAGCATTGGAAGCAGCACGGTCGTCGCGGAAAGACGAAGGGAGACGTACAGTCCTCGAGGGCATACGATTGACCGGACCAGCCGTACTTGATCACGAGTGGGATGCCATCGTCGAGCTGCAGGCGGATCTTCTTAGCAGCGCGAGACTTGAGGCTGTGGTTGCGGTGCAATCGTGAATTCGGCGAAGCGGAAGAAGGGTCACTGTTAGCCTTGTTCGGAGAGCTGCCGTGTGTAAGAAAGCTTAACCAATGCGTACCTTTCGAGCGAGTCGTCGGACTTGAGTCGCAACGCGAAGCTAGGCAGCGAGCCAGCGTGGAACTGTCGAGCAAAATCACAGACACAGGTGCCAACAAGTGGATCGAAATAAGTCAGTCGAGTTGAAGAGCGTCGATGCGATCATGGCGGATAACGCATAGGCGGCTATCACTCACGTTGAGGATGGGAGCCATGATGTGTCGGCGGATGTCTTTTCGTCGTCAGCGGATGGAGGTGTGGAAAGACGTTTGAAGACAAGACAGGCGAGTGTTAGCGAGCGAGCGGATGTGCGGATGGCTTGGGCGAGGAGCACGACGAGGGCAACGGAACTGAGTCGCCGACGCTCTTGCAGCACCTGCGGATGGGGAGCCGTGCAGAGCGAGTCGCGTTGCAGTGCCCGCTTCGAGCGAGTGGAGCGCGGTCGGTCGGGGCTGCTGATCTGCAAGCAAAAGACCCAGGCGTCATGACGCATGTCTACGGCACGGCACGGCCTCTACCGCCCTGCCTGGAAATCACGCTGCTGACACTCCCATTCCGCCTCTGCAAACATCGACCGACAGTTGGGCGCACGTCCAAATTTCGCTTGCAGCAGGCGAGCACAGGATCGACCTATTTTGTTCGCGCTGCCTTTTCTATTTCCAGACCTTCGGCTTCTGCAGCCGCCGCTGCAGACACGCAGTCCGCTCATTCCTCCACATCGGCGGCTGATCTACAAAGTTGTTAGGCCTGTACTGTCTACATCTGCAGAATGTTTCGACGCATTGGCCAGGCGAGGGCTTTTTTGTTTTGCAGCTCCGCGACGTGTTTCACGAGACCGAGACAGGTGGTGGAGCGCCGTGCCAATCCGCAAGTTGTGCGCCAGCCAAGCTTGGATGGATTTCGCGCACGTTGGGCTGCTTGCGGCTCAGCTCACACGCCGACGCAGCCGTCAATTTCGGCTCGGCTCCCATTTGCGCATCCGTCAGAGATCTTCGAGCGGAGGCGCAAACAGCTCATGCAGCTGCTCCAAGCGTTGTTGGGGTTGTCGCTCGCCTGCTTGCTTGGGACACTTGTCGTAGAGGGGCTCATAGCGTCCCTTTGATCCTCCATCTGCCTCACTTCGGTTTGCCCTTACCTGCGTCTTCACGGCAAGACTTGCTCGGATCGGACGCTCGCCTAACATGGGGTTGCGCACTGGACTCATTATTGGGACGACGTCCTTCTTGCTAGGTAAGTGGTCATACAGAAGCAGCATTGCTTCTCAAGCTGCCCCGGGACGAAAGAAGGCTGACCGCTGAGCTCCTTCTTGCTCGTGCCATTTGTTTCCGCAGGGACGCTCGCAATGCATTGGACCGCGGACCATCTGATCTTGTGGCAGGCACCCGTCACGTACGACTCGGTGGTGACTGCCTACACCTACTACCAGGACACCATGGTCGACATGCCCTCCATCCACCGAAAATTGCTGCTCGGCATCGGCACACTCGCCGCGTTGCTGCTCATATCCAAGGCGCTTGGCGGTCGGGAGAGCAATTGGCTGTTCGATGGCGCCTCGCTCTTCCTCTTTGGTGCTGCAGGCCTCGTATACTACCACAAGGTCGAGCCAAGCCTTGCCACTTTGCCTCCCAGAGCGCCTTCGCCAGGCTCAGGTGCCGTGGACGCTAGGGACGCCGTCTTTGCGCCTCTGCGCGAGATCGCCACTTCCCACACCGTTTTGGCCGTCGCTCTCATCGGCGTCATCCTGCTGCAGAGTGGACAGTACTACAGCGAAAGGCTCGAGGAGCGCGAGCGCATCGAGGAGGACGAGGCACGCATCCGAAGGCGGCAACGCAGACGCGAGCAGGAAGAGAAGCGCAAAGAGCGTCTGCAGGCTGCTGCCACCCAACAATCCTGATCTCGTTTCACCTGCTCTCGCGGCGAACCGGACTCAAGTCATCTATTTGCAACTTCCACCCGACATCCTTCAACAACGCTGCCACCTTCTGTACCATTTCAAGCTAATCAAAGGGTCTTGTATTGCGAACTGTCTGAACAAGCAAGAGCGACCGAAGCCACCACCATCGCAGGTCCTTACTGGCCGTCAGCAGGAGCGATGGAAGTGCGCTGCAGGATCTGGTCGATCACCTCCTTGGCGCCCGGTCGATCGGCGTGGCTGAAGAGGGCATCGGCAAAGCCGGTTCGGTGGTGCTTTTTGATCTCGTCCCAGTGCGAGATGGCGAATTCGAGCCTCTTGGTTCGAACGTCCGGATGGTTGAGCGTGAAGCGGCTAAACAGATCAGCCAGGATATTGGATGCATCGACCTGGCTTTCGATCGTTTTTTCAGCCAGCTCGCGCAGGTCGTTCAGGCCGAACCTGCTTGCGGCATGGTAGACCGACTTGGCGCTCGCCTGCATCGACAAGGGCCACTGCGTCGGCGCTGGCTCCGCAGAGACAAAGGCTGTGCCCTCATCGTTGCTCGCAATCGAATCGTCTTCGGTAACTTTGCTGCTGCGGGGGGCGAATGCAATGTGTCCTGTTTGCAGAAACATGATCACCGCCCGCAGAGTCGTCACCGCAATGTTGCTGACAGGGACGTACCGCACCCCGCTTCTGGGAAAGCTTTGTGGGTTACGCAGGATGCCCTTAGTGTCGCCCTCCTTGGTTTCGGCAGGTGGGCCGGTCTTGGTTCCCAAGAGCGCCTTGAGAGCAGCGTCCAAAATCGGGCAGCCGTGCTTCTCAATGTGGTCCAGAAGCTCACCGGCATTGCTGGCGCGCAGGAGATCCAGGCTGGCGTAGACGCAGGCATACGCATTGCCGTCAGCCTTGCTCTCGACGAGAAAGCAAGTCTCACCCCAGCTGCCGTGAGCTGTGGCCGTGGCGATGGCAGTCAACATGCGTTGCTCCATTGTCGGCGAAGCATTGTTGTGCTTGACGATCACCTGTTTGTTCGCAGAATCGATAGCTTCGACCGCTTTGGGCTGGTCCGGCGCCAGCGCAGCGGCCGGGTTCGGCATTGGAGCGCTCATGACTGCCATTGGAATGGAGGGTCGAGACAGGGAAGCCGAGAGATGTGACTTGTGAGATGCAAGCGACGCTCCGAGGCTACAAGCTCGTCAGATGAGTGCAGTTTTAAACTTGCAGAATGAAGCTCACGATTCCGCTAGAGCGGTCAGAGTCAAGCACTCTGAATGAAGGCCGCTTTCCAGGTCAGGCCGTTTCTCGTGCTCTATGTACATGTGCGCACTTTTTCAGTACGACGCGCCTTCGGCAGGTTGCGGAAGCTTGCGATTGGCAGGCGAGGCCATCTCTCTGTGATGCAGTGCCAGCAAAGCGCAAGGAGAAAGTGTCAGCAAGGATGCGCGTCCGTGCCGAAATGAAGCTTTGCGCAGGAGCTTGCGCCGAATTAAGGTTGGAAGCTTCGCGAGCCAAACTTACCTTCGCAAGGACAGCAGGATGGTCTCGATGGTGCTGTCGCGCGACCAGTTGGAGAAGATGGGCAGAGCGTTGTAGTCGATGCGGCCGTCCGACTTGACGCAAGGCAGATTGATCTTGGTGAGGAACTTGACCTCAGGAGGCTGGTCCGGATAGCTGGGTCCGCAGTGGATGCTGAGCGAGTAGATGCGGTTTTGGTACACCGAGTGACCGGGGCCAATGATTGTCGCGTTCCAGTTGGACATCACTGTTTGGCGGGCGTTGCGCAAAAGGAAGAAGAGCGGGACGGGGTCAGACAGGGCTCGAACAAGTGCCCAGGCTATTGCACAATCCGCACTGATGCAAGCAAAGCAGTGCGGTAATGCAGTTCGCGGGAGGTTCGGAAGGAGAGAGCGAGAGACTAACTGAGATCGCTGCCATCATCGAGACCATAGGAACAGCTTCCATCGCCGATTCCCTTTTCGCCTTTCTCGAGCTCCTCCAAGAGCCTGAAGTTGCGTGGGACTGTTGGGCGAGATGCGTAGGTCAAGTAGATCGGCCGGGTTCAGTAATTGCTATGTAGCGGTGCAGCCATGTCGTGATGGAGGAGAACATACCCTTGGCCATGTTGCTAGATGCCGAGGTGCAGCGATCGATGATTGTGCGGGAAGTGGGACGTCGACGACTCTCGCTGGAGGAGCGCGCTGATCTGTGAAGCAGAGGAGGGCATCAGCGAGCAGTTGGTCAGAGCCTTGCCGTCTCGAATACATTTCTCGTAGCATGTGTCGAGAGTTGCGCCGCTGCGTCCGAAAGCGCACTGACGAGAGCTACGGGTCGATGTTGCCGCCAGGGTGCGGAATGAGGTACTTTGCAGATGCTCGTCCTGTTTCGATCCGTATTCGATCCGTATTGGACTTACTGGAAAGCTGGACGAAGTGGTCGCGAGACGGTGCGTCGCTGGCTTCGCTGGCTGGAGATAGGATGTGAAGCAAAGGTGGAAATGCGCAGTGCTCAGAGAAAGAATCCCGTTGAAGGCAAGGCTAAATTCACGCTGATGGGTGGAGTAGTGTATGACACGCTCGTGCACGGCGGCTCAACCAACTCGAATCTGTGCAGCCTTTCTGAATCACACGATCGCCCTCTTCTGTCACAGCTGAGCCGTCGAATCGCAATCGGGCTTCCTGGCTGGATTCCACAATTCACCGATACCCGGACTCGACCGAAATTTCGAGCGTCGGCTCAAGAAACAGGCTCAGCTGCGGGCCGACGCAGGGACCAACTTGGTTCCGCAACCTCTCGTCGATAAGCACAGCGAAGCACTTGTGCACCTTTCCTTCTTGCCATCACGGCACTAGAATGGCTGGCACCAGACTGCCTTGGAAGGCGGGATCTACGACCGCTGTGACACATTCGGCATGAATCGTTCCCCGGACATCGACCCTTACGACGTGCTCGGCCTCAGCCCCGGCTGCACTGCGGCCGAGATCAAGGCAGCGTACAAGAAGCTCGCCCTCAAGAACCACCCCGACCGAGCTCCTCCTGCAGACAAGGAAGATGCTACCGCTCGCTTCAAGGTTGTTGGTCAGGCCTACGAGCTCCTCTCGGACGAACGCAAGCGACGCGAATACGATGCTTTCCGCCCTGGATCCACGTCAAGCTTTACCCCAGCCGAGCCTTACTACGAAGACCGGAGCCGCCAGCACTTTGGCACGAGTCCGAATGGCGTGCCTTTCTCGTTCATGTGGGAATCTAGCGCCGACTCCGCCCGACGAGCCCAGGCAGGTCGCCGTGCGGGTCGGCCATTTGGTGCCGATGGCTTCGATCCCTTCGAGCTGTTCAACATGATGTTCGGGAAGGAATTCGGATCTGCGGGTGGTGCTCCCATGGGCGGCATGCCCGGCCCTTCTCGCGATCCTTTCGCAACGATGAATCAAGGACATGGCATGGGCGGCAGCATATTTGGAGACGACGATCCTTTCATGCAGAACCATCGAAGGATGGCCGATACCATGGGCTTCGGATTTGGATCCCCCTTTGGACCTCCACGCGGCCATCCGGGCGGCCACCCGGGTCAGCCTGCACGCATGCAAGCCACCGGACCCTTCGCTCACGGCTACACCAACAACACCTCAACCAGCACCACATACGGCGGCTTTTCCGGCACCAGCCAGAGCACAACAACTCGCACCGTCAATGGCCGCACCGAGACCGTCACACGCTCAGTCGATGCCAACGGGAACGTCACCGTTCACACTTCCGCACCGGAGGGAAGCTCGGTTCACATCAACGGAGTGCGACAGCAACACCATCCTCTACTACCGAACGGCGCGCAGCCTCATCCTTTCGTACAACCAGCTACCGGACCAACACTGCCAAATCCCACAGGAGCCGGGACAGCCGACAATCCCATCGTTCTTGATACAGAGTGATGCAGACTGGTGTCTTGATCAGTCACATCCCCCGGCATTTCCGCCACATTCCCACCAGTACTTGTAACACTATCAATCTCATATCCGTCGATGATTCACTGTTAAGCTCGCGATCGATGTCGTCGTACGGTGCGGCTTGTGATTAGAGATGCCATGCCGTAGCTACTAGTACATTATAGCTTTGCTCGGTAGCTTAGGTCTTGATGCCCTTGGCCTCGAGCATCTTGCGCTCCTCCTCCTCGATCTGCTCGTCGATCTTGGCACCTCGCGAAGGCTCGTTGCCGTTCTTTCGTGCAGCGTCCGTGGGCTTCTCGTCCTCCTTCTCCTTCTCGGCCTGAGCACGCTCCTTCTCCTCCTTGCCGGCCTGGGCAAGCTTGTTCTTGATGGACTTCTCGTCCTTGGAGTCGAGCGACTGGTGCGACTCGGGCTGGCCCTTCTCGTGGTCCTTTCGGTTGTCGTCGTGGTGCATGCCGACATCGGGGTTAGGACCGGGGGCGTTCCTCTGGTCGCCGTCGGCGCTGGAAACGGTGCGAAAGGCGATGTCATTACATGGTGCCAAGAAGGTCAGCCTTAGGTCGTGTACGCGCAAGGAAGAATCGCGGATGCTTTCGAACTTACGTGTGGGTCTCGTACTGCGACTGGGTGGACATGTTGGGCTATGCTGTTGAACGGATAAGTGGTTGTAGGAGGAAGGCTGTAGTTGCGTTGTCAAGTCTAGGTTATATAGTCTAGGTCATACCTTCTCAGGCGGCGCTTTTCTGCTGGTCCAGGCTCGGCAAAGGCCGATCCACCTTGGCTCGATCTACAGTCAACACAGCGTTCTGTTCTGAGGCCCGGAAGGGCAGGCCTTGTCCTTGCGGAATGTCAGGACACTCACGAGCAGCCGTTTCCAAGTTTGGCACCAGGGTCGGCTTGTGGAGGCTGCACCGGCAGTACAGTGCACGAAAGCTCTCTTCCATGCAAGCAAGTGCACCGTCCACTCAGCCCCGCAGGCAAAGTGCGCAGCTTCACGTCATTAGCTACACCAGCGAAGGTACCGGGAACTGGATCAAGCATTTGCCTCAAAATAGCAACGCAGGCATTCCGTCAGCGTGCTTTGACTCTCCCCGCTTCGGGTCCACCTTCTTGGAGCGGCTTTGGCTTGGGCACATGTAGATCGTGGTCATCTCGTGTGGCCTTTGTCCGCAGCGGACTTTTGTCGCTGCCGTGATTGGCTTTGGAGCGGAAGTCTCGCTTTTCCACTTGCGTCATCAGGCCGCAACGGCGTCTTCCTAGTCGACGGTGTGGAGGCCCGGTCATGAAAAAATCCATAATGTATATCGTGTCGATCTCACACTCTCCTGATTTCGTCCGCTTCCCGCAGCCTTCTGACAGCGGGACACGCTTAAACCTTGTCGCTGGAAGAACACGGCCAGAGGTGTCTTCATGAAGCTGAGCTGGACCCTGGGGCCCTGGCACGCAACTGACCCGCCGCGCTCAGGCCCACTTTCATCTGACGACGTATTGTAACCCCTTTGCCCAGAAGATCCAGGGTAACCGCTCTCCATCATACCGGTGCGCATGCTCTGACATGCAAGCCAACACTTCGCAGACGTCTTCGCCGAGCGGCGCTGCCAGAAGGTCCAGACCTCAATCAAGATCACGCGCACATCATCAGCAGGGCCTCGGGCAGGACTCGGACGAAGACGCGACCACCATCCAGATGGACGAATACGAGCTCGACACGCATCCTCACAAGCGGTACGCCAACGGTCTCAATGAGGAGGACGACGACCACGAGCAGGGCGAGGATGCCCTCATGCTCGGTCCTGCCACCGCCGCAGACGAAGAGGCGTACGAGATGGACCGTCAAAAGTCAAGGCAGCGCGCGAGAAACGGTCGCAGGCACGTCTCCACCGGATCCATATCGGACAAGTATGATCCCGACGATCCCATGCATCTCGTCAGCAAGGCAGTGCCGGAACACGACGATCCCGCCCTTCCCGCTCTTACCTGGAGGGCGCTTCTCATCGGCTCGTTCTTCTGCGTCATCGGCGCAGCCATCGCACAGCTCTTCTTCTACAAGTCCAACTCGCCCTCGTTCAGCAGCTACTTTGTCATCCTCATCTCGCTACCCATGGGAAGATGGCTTGCCAATCGGCTGCCGGAGCGCACCATTCGCATCGGCAAGTGGTCCGCACAGCTCAATCCGGGGCCCTTCAGCATCAAAGAACACCTGCTCGTCGCCATCATCGCCTCATCTGGCGCCACCTCTGCATATGCCAGCGACATCATCAACATCCAGGAGCTCTTCTACCACCAGCACATGAACTGGCTTTCCTCTCTCACCTTGCTCATCACAACCCAGGTGCTCGGCTTCGGCTTTGCCGGCATCGTCAACAACCTCCTCGTCAAACCGACCTCCATGATTTGGCCGAGCACGCTCGTCACAACTTCACTCTTCCACACGCTGCACGACAAAGAGGCGCCCAACACCCGCGCCCGCTTGCGCCTGTTTGCCTTCGCATTCGTCGGGATCTTCATGTACCAGTTCCTCCCGGCCTTGCTTGCACCCACCCTCTCGAGCGTCGCCATGCTGTGCTTGGTCGACAACAAGGTGCCCGCCTTCCGCTCGCTGAGCTCCGGCTACCATGGCCTCGGCTTCCTCAACCTCACCTTCGACTGGAACGCGGCAGGAATGAGCGGGCCCTTCTACCAACCATGGTGGGCGGCACTCAACTTCTATGCTGGATTCGCAGGCATGATGTACATCGTCATGCCCGTCCTCTACTGGGGCTTCAACTTTTGGGATGCACAGTCCTTCCCCGAGATCCTCAGTGCAGGCCTGTACAACAAGGAGCACAAGAAGTTCTCGGTCGACACCTTGCTCAACAAGGACAATACCCTGAACGCATCGGCCTGGTCCGAGCAAAAACCCATGCTCCTCACGCCGTACTTTGCGCTATCGTACGGCCTCGGATTCGCTACCTTGACGAGCACGGTGACGCATGTGCTTCTGTGGCACTGGAAAGACATCAAGAAGGCCGCCACTAATGCCGTGCACGACGATGTGCACAATATGCTCATGCGCGCATACGAGCCTGTGCCACGCCAGTGGTATGCCATCACTCTGGCTCTGTCGACATTTGCCTCCGTCATGCTCGTCGTGCTCACGCCGTCGTTGCAGCTGCCCGTGTGGGCACTTCTGCTGGCCATCATCATGGGTCTGATCTTCATCGCGCCCCTTGGTATTCTTCGAGCCGTTTCGGACACGGGCGTCGGTCTCAACATCATCTCCGAATTCGTGATCGGCTACATTATGCCGGGCAATCCCATCGGCAACATCCTGTTCAAGACCATGGCGTACATGTCGCTCAACCAGGCGCTCGATCTGGTCAACGATCTCAAGCTCGGACACTACATCAAGATCCCGCCCAAGCACATGTTTGTGGCGCAGCTCTGGGGCACCATGATTGGATGCGTTGTCAATCTTATCGTGGTCAATGTGGTGCTCGATCCTGCGTCTGGCTACCGCGCTTTCCTCGACGGCACGGTCGAAGACCCCTCGGGCCAGTGGGACGGCAGGAAGGTGCACATCTTCTTCTCAGCCTCGGTCATCTGGGGTCTCGTGGGTCCCGCCGAATTCTTCTCGGGCGCATACCGCAAGCTCTACCTCGGTTTCCTGATCGGGGCCATCCTGCCTTTCATCCCGTACGTGCTACACAAGAAGTACCGCTACAAATGGCTGCCCAAAGTGGCGTGGCCCATCATCCTGCATTCGGCAGCGCTTCCGCCCGCGGTGCCGACCAACGTGATCATGACCGGCTTCTTCTTTTCGTGGCTCTCGCAGAAGCATCTGCGCGAGAAGCATCCGGCATGGTTCGAGAAGTTCAACTACGTCCTCTCGGCCGCCTTGGATGCTGGCGCGAGCGTCAATGCGCTCACCATCTTCCTGCTCACTTTGACGCTGCTCAAGTATGCTCCTGTGCCGCATTGGGCGGCGAACCCTCTGCAGGATGCAGAACACTGCAAACCTAGCCCCTAGACGTCGCTTTTGCTTCATGCAAATCAATCATCAACTTGCAAGCCGTGCCTCGCTCGAGAAAGAGACCCGACTGCGTGCTGTTCGTGAGCAATCCAACCAAACTTGGCAGCTGTTCCTTCCCGTGGTATCCGCAAACGCTGCACAGACGATCCACGCGAGACCACTCGCACTTTGAAACGAATGAGGGGTCAATACTAACACAAATACACAAAGATGAAAGGAGACAATGCCGGAAAGAAGAGATGGAAGCGTGGAGGGGCAAGGGCGAGCAGACGGTGGCAGGACGCTTAGTAGCCTCCGCGACCACGGCCACGACCGCCGAATCCACCGCCTCGGCCACCAGCGCCACCACGGCCGCCCGAGAATCCACCGCCACGACCACCGCTGAATCCGCCACCGCGTCCGCCGCCACGAGCGCCGCCGAAGCCGCCGCCGCGTCCGCCCGAGAATCCACCACCGCGTCCGCCGCCGAAACCGCCACGGCCTCTTGGTGCGCCGCGGCCCCGTGCGCCACCAGCCGCTCCGCCTCGTGCACCGCCCTTCTTCTTGGGCGCCTTTGTCAACGATTTCGGCTTGGGCAGGAAACGCTCGATGGGCAACAGCTTCTCGCCCGAGATGAATACCTTGTCTTCTGGCTTGAATGAAGTAGCCACCATGCCCGGGTCCATCTTGACGGTGAAGTAGACCTCGTTGATGGGTCCAAGGATCTCATCGACCTTGCCGATCTGCGACTTGTTCTCGAGGCTGTTGGTAGATGATAAAGAGAGTGTCAGAGCGTGCTCCAAAGTTCGTTTGACAGCCGGAGCGAATGGACTTACTAGATGGGTGCGTTGAAGTAGGGGACGTGCTTTGCGTCGGTGGACTGGCAGAGCATCTCGCCCTCGACGGCATGCAAGAACGAGCCCATGGGCTGTACTGTCTCGGGGGGACCGGCGTTGGCGTAACCGCCGCGTCCTCCACCACCGAAGCCGCCTCGGCCACCACGAGACGAGAAGCCGCCGCGACCACCGCGGTCACCTCCTCCACGTCCGCCTCCACGGAACGACATGCTGCTAATTAGATTGGGCGACTCGAAGTCGGGTGTATGTAGGAAAAGGTCGAGGTGCTGTCCGCCTTGTTCGCGCTGAGTCCGAGGTGCAATTGGGCTGGACGGTGTTGATGATGTTCAGGACGATGCAGAGCTTCTCCAAAGGCTCGAAGCAGCTTGGGCGCAAACTGGGTCCAAAAGTCAAAAATTTCCTACAAGTGGATCTTCGCGCCTCGCCAAGGCGGTCAAGGCAGCCTGCAACTCTGCGCCCTCCAACCACCTAAAAAAATGCGCGGAGCCGACTGCAGACCAATCCTGTGCGCTTTCGCACGAGAGAGATAGACCGACCTCCACTGGACCCTGAGTTCTTGAGTTCCGAAAAAGTTCCCGCAGCTCCACCTTCGTGCTCACTCGCCGCTCACCACCATCACGTCTTTAGCAAGAGCCAGGTTGCGGTCACAACACCGGCATGGCGACGATTTACCTCAGAAAAGCGGCGTAGGCTGGCTCGCAAGTAGCGGACGAACGCATGATGTCGCTGTCGGATCTCTTCGACGTCTCGCGGGCGGGCCGTCGCGATAAAGCTCGCGAGCAGGACCTGCTGCCCACGCCTACATCGGCCAGGGGGATCTCGACACGACTATGCAACATCTGCTACACCACTGCAGCCACGTATACCTGCCCAAAATGCAATATTCCCTTCTGCTCGCTCGCGTGCTTCCGTAGCTCGGATCACGAGCAGTGCTCGGCCGCCTTTTCGTCAGTTGCTGTCCGAGGCGCTGCGGAATCATCAGCCAGTGAGACGAACGATGGCGATCGCCGCAAAGTCTTTGACATGCTCCACCGTCTCCGAGCGGATGAAAGTTCAGCTCGGGAGAGTCAACTGCGCGAATCCGATAGCGAAAGCGAGGACACGGAAACAGAGGCAGGATATGCGCTGCGGCAGGCAGCGATTACACCCGAACAGGTCGAAGCTGCATCCACCGACGAGCTTCTGGCAATGCTCACCGAAAAGCACAAGGTCAAGTTCCTCACCGCGATGAAGAGCCAGCAGTCAGCTACGAGGCTTATGCGTCGCTTGGACCAGAAAGCTGCTCGACAAGCCAGCGCGAGTTCTAGCCGGGAATGGGACGGAGCCCTGACGGTGCCGCGCTCGGAAGCACAACAGCCGCCAGCTGGCGCTCGAAAAAGCTCTGCGTTTCAGTCTATTCCTTGGTACAAGAAGCCGGAACCGTGCATCGACTTCAATGGCCGGGCGGACCAGCAAGTATCTTCTTTCGTCGACACGCTCACCAAGCTCGCAGCTGCGAAGCCGTCTGGGTCTGCCGCAACGGACGCGCGTCCAGCGCTGGATCTTCGGTACAATCTGTGCGCCGTCCTCATGGCCTATGCCTACGTCCTTCGCAACTTCGACATACCAAGTCTCTCTGAGCTCAACAGACCGTCCGGGGATGCAACAAGCCCAGCAACCTCCGACGTGGACCGCCTACGCTCAATCGTCCCACCAGTCTTCGAGCCTACCCTTGGCGACCCCGACGACGACGGACCTCCGCCACTCGAGCCCGACGATCCGGACCCCGCTCCTTTGATGCCGCTTATACCCACCTCGACCTCTTCGGGTCATCCCAGTCAAAGCGCCTCCTCACGCAGCCTCGATGATGTCCACACCGCCCACGCGGCGTTAGAGAAGCTGCGCACTCTGGTCCCGTTTCTCTTTTCGCACCCTGCCCGCTCCGCGTCCAGCACGCCCCTTGGGAAGGGCACGACCGTCCTATCCATGCTCGAAGACGCCTCGCTGTGGATCCTCTCGCACCTCTCATTAGCCACCGAGGTCGGACCTGGCGGTGCGGACGCGCTCGCTCTGCAGCTGCTCGAAGACCTCGCCTCCATCCTGGTCGTCGAACGACTCGTTCCCAGCCTCGCTGAAGGTGACACCGTCGAACCACGATATTGGCTCGTCTCTCGCTTCGCGGCGTTGCAGCCCGAGGCAGCCTTTTCGATCGCCCAGTCACCGTCGCTGCTCACTGCGATCGCGGATTTGTACTTTTTCCTTGACGATTTAGCTTCAGACGGCCGTAATAGGACCGAGCCTTCCTTGCAAAAGTCGCTCAAGCTGACCCAGCGCAAGCTCTGCTTCTACCTCAGCAACGCCCTCTTCCGCAACCAGAGCTCCAGTGAACCGACATCCAAAGACCTTCAGCTGGAGCTACAAAACGCGCTCGAGACAACACGCCGCCGCATCGACGCCACCAAAGACGCAGAAAAGCTGACCAGCGCACTCTCGCTGATGGGCAACGATGGCGCGGGAACAGCATCCGACATCCGCCTTCCAGCTCGAGATGCAAGGTGATCGCCCGTCAACACTCGTGACTAGCATAGCCATCCCGCATCGCCGCAACAAAGATCCGCTCATTGCAATCAGCGCTGCATGACTGCCTTTGCGCGGCTTGAAAAACGAGACCACCACGAAAGTTTGGAATTGAATGTGCGGATCGTACACGGGATGGCATGGTGCAAGAATGTGACGAGGAACAATGTCGAAAGCAGGGAAATGAACAAGGAACTTGCTGAAAGAACCTGACACAAGGACTCGAGACGCCGCGAGCGACTACTGCGCCTCGTAGATCAGGTGCATCGACGTCTCCATGGGCAGCGGATGCTCCGTGCCGCGGTTGCCGACAAAGTAGGGCAGCTTCTCGTTGGGGGTCGGTCCGGCATCGTTGACAACCGGCGGAGGACCCGTGGGCGCCATGCGGAGGCCAGCGTGCTTGAAGAATTGCCTGGCCATGGCGGGAAGCGCAACCTCGAGGATCGCCTGCGAAGGCGCGTCACCGAGGCCCAGACGCACCGGGACTTCGCTAGACGCAGAGTAGCGCTCGGGATCGTCCGAGAGCAGCGGGTCCCGGTAGAGCGCCGAGGGCGAGATGAAGACACCGTCGCCGATCTGCACCTGGACCTTGGCGCCGTCGGCATCCGGCAGCACGACCGACTGGAGAGCAAACTTGGGCTGGGCCGGCGTAATGCTGCTGATGCGGTACGCCTCCATGAGGCGGCGGCGCATGGCGTCCATCGAGTCTGGATCCGTCTTCTGGGCGAGCTCGTACATGGCCGAGAGCTCCTCGGCGTTCTCCTCGAGCAGGAACCACTTGAAAATCTGCATCATCACCAGCGAGTGGGTGGCCGTGAGCGAGATCATCATGTTGAGGCAGTCGCGGACGAGCTGGTCGTTGGTCTTGCCCGAGGCGAGAAGCGCATGGTAGAACTGCTTGGCCATCTCGCCAGCGGCAATGTTGCCAGGGCCACCGAGCACGTTTGAGATGTTCTGGACGAGCGAGAAGACGGGCGACAGGATGCCGTCGATCGTGTGCAGGCGCGCCCAGATGAGGTTCTTGAGACGACGCTTGCACGTCTCGGACTGCTCCTCGAGCTGCCACGTCTGATGGCCCTGGAAGTCGAACGAGCCGTACATGGCAAACGCCAGCGGCTTGGCGAGCATCAGGAAGAGCTCCTGCGGCGACATGCCGAGATGCAGGCCGTGAGTGCCCGGTGTCGGCAGTCCAAACAGCGTCGAGGTGAATTGCGCCGAGACCGTGTTAACGATATCGAGAAGGTCGACGATGCGCTGGCCACCCGAAGGAGCGAAAGGAATGCTTCGAGCCTTCATGAGCGTGTCCGTGTTGACGCTGTAGAACTCGCCCACGACGCCCTGCCAGCCCGAGATCGTCTGGAGCGCCGAGGACATCAGACTCTCGTCGTACGACAAGGTCGGGAGGGTGACGAAGAAGGCGGGATCGACGAGAAGATCGCGGCTCGCCGAGTACGACTCGATCGCGTGCCAGCGACGAGCCGGAGCCGGGTACGAGGTGTCGTAGTGCTCGAGCACACGCTTCTCCTTGAGCATTTGGATCGACTTGGACGGGATGCGGAAGGGATAGAGCGCATAGATCGAGTTGTACGTGAATTGGCCCGGCAGCGTCGACATGATGAGCTTGCCCATAAGGCCGTGTGAGCCTGGCTGCGGGGTGGTGCAGTGCTCGTAGCCACGGCTCGTCAGGTTCGACGTCGAGAAGTCGTTGGTGTAGAAGCGGTCGCCTCGGGTGAGCGCAGCGGCGTCACTCAGGATACCGCGCGAGATCGTGTAGCCAGGGCAGAGACCGCTGCCCGGGATACTCGGCTTGGACTCCTCGGCCATGAGTCCTGGGTAGAGCTCGAGATTGTCAATGTCGCCGTAGAGCATCTCGGCAGCCTCGTACACCTTGGGATCCGGGTTCCACTCGCGGAAGGAAGAGTACGTCTTGAGGCCGAGGAAGTGGCGGAACTCGTTCATGGTGCAAAGCGCCCAGTCCTTGCGCGCCGTGATCTGGCCGAGGATCTCGATGGGGCGGAACCAGCTGGGATGACCGCGTGCGCGGAAGGCGGCAGCCACGTCCGAGACGGCGTCCTTAACGACCTGAGCCAGCACAGCATCGCTGAACTTGCCCTGGGCATCCCTCTCCCAGTCATGCAGGTTCCACTCGCCCGGATCGGTATCGACAAACTCGGACTTGATCTCCGCAGCGGCCTCGACGAAGTCCCTGGGTGAAACCTCCTCCGGCTTCCTGCCAGGGAATCTGGACGAGAGGAAGTCGTTCATCCACTTTTCGTCCATCTGGGATACGGCGGCGTGCCAGCGATAGAGCACCGAGAACTCGGCGGCAACCGAGTTGCCGATGCCTCGCTCCAACTTGCCGACGCCAGGAACGTTGCTGATCACCTCGAGCGGGTCGACGTACCATTCCGAGTCGTTGGTATTGAGGATGACAGGGATGTAGTCGCGGAGGATGACGTGGAGGAAGAGGCCGCAGTTGACGAGGCGGGCAATGCCGAAGAGCTCTTCGTCGAGCGGCTCTCCCTCGAGATCGTCGAAACGATGACCCTCGTTGACCTCGTAGAGACGCTTGGCGATGTAGTTGTGGCTTCGACCGAACATGATGACGAGGGCCGTCGTCGAAGGGGGCATCATGGCGAGGCGCCAGTCGCCAATGGCGTCAGGCTTGAGGAGGCCCATGGTGCCGGTTCGCACTCGACGCTGCTCCTCCTTGTTGGCGCCGTAGAGCGTCTGAAGATCCAGGTAGGATGAGTGTTCATTGTACGACGAGTGAGCGCCCGGCTGGCGCGTGGTTGAAAAGATGTCGTGGATAATGATGTTGGCAAAGTTGAAGAGCAGGGAGCTGATGCCGCTGGGATGGGGTTCGAAGCTGTCACGCGCGAGCAGCAGATCGTAGACGGTGCCAGGATCAGGCAGGTTGACGGGCTGGGGTTGCGTGCGCTGTACGTTGCGCGAGTAGGGCTGGTTCGAGGCGCCGAGCTTTGGATTCTGGATGTTGTTGTCCGAGCCGTCGGCTCGACGAAAACGGTGCTCGGGGCCCATGAAGGAAACGGGCGGGTGAGGCAAGTCGCCCCAGATGATGCTGATGAGCGCGTTCGAGAGGGTGCGGCTGATGTTGGAGGTGACGGGGATGCTGGCGAGGAGCGTGATGAGCTGCTCGAGAAGCATCTTGCGGTCGTCGAGGCCGCCGCCGGTCAGGCCCGAGACGAGGAGGTTGGGCGCCTGGCCGAGCAGCTTGACGTCATTCACGACCCTGCTGCGGTTAAGCTGGTCGAGCAACGACTGGAGCTGGTCCATCGAGGAGTTGGCGACCGAGGCGGAGGCTGTTTGCGCCTGCTTGAGCGTCACCTGCGCCTTCTTGCGCGTCTCGGCGGCGGAGAGGCCGGCGGCATCCGTCGTCTGCTGCACCTTGTCTTGGACGAAGGTTTTAATCTGTGGTGATGCGAGAGCACCAATCACAAAGGGGTTGGGTCAGGTTCAATTCGGATGCGAGGCAAGGGACGGAGAAGGACTTGAGAGCTTACCTGCGCCATGGTCTCGGTCGTAACTGTGGCCATGTTTGCGAGAAAGCAGCCAACCCTGAGCTAGCCGGATCGTGTGCTGGAGGTGTTTTGGTAGTGACGTAGGGGACTGCCTCTGGGGTCGACGACGTTGCAACGTTGTTCGTGATCACCGCAGAGAAAGGACTGCGAGCTCTCGAAGGCCACGCGACGATAAGTCGAGGCGAGGTAACTTTTCGCGGACGCCGCACAAGTGTGTACTGAAGCCGTCGGTTTGGTTGATACGAGGTCCAGATAGGGAGGTCGAAAGGATTCGACGGTCGGTACCGGAAGCGCTGAGACGTCGAGGGAGCGGTTGCAGAGCTTCGTCGTTGGCAAGCGGAGGTCGTCAGGGGGAGGATAAGGGCAGATGCAGGGACGGAGGCATCTCAACCCCCCGGTCGGGGTCCTCCGTCGACATTATATACAGCAGCTTCGAGGCTGCAGCCAGCGCCTGTAGCCAGAGCCAGCATCGAGAGCGGTTGGAGGCAGAACGTGTGGAAAGCTGGTCGAACCTGCTCGGAGCTGGAATCGAAGCACGGGCTCGCTTGGCTGTGCCTGCATCCCGCCCTGCACCTGTCTTCTCTCTCCCTCTCTCTCTTTTTTCTAGTGGTGCCGCTGGACCCTGTCGGCACTCCCGAACCAACACTCGCTGCATGAAAGCTCGAGGCGGTGAACCCTCGACGTTTTTCCGCACGCCCCTCCCGTCTCCCCCAGGGTCTGGAGTCGCATGCTGAGCGTTGGCCGAAATTTCCCAACGCGGCAGGGCACGGGCTCACGTCAGCCGCCGCCTTTACGCTGAGCCTCCCTTGGCTAAAGAGAAGTGTGACCGCCATGTGCTGGTCGCCTTGACCTTGTAGAGCTGCAGTGAAGTGCTGACGGACAGCAAAGGTCCAAAAAGATCGCAGTTCGCTCCACGATCGACGTTCGAGCCAGAAGGCGACGTGATTCGGTCTTGATGACAACGCCTGCTCAGCAACGGCCAGAAAGGCCCTCACGCCACCTTCCGGCCCGTCCTTGACAAACACCTTGCTCTTGGTTGGATCGCATTCTTTCACGGGGTTCGTTGACATATAGCTGTGGCTGTAGTGAGTCAGCCGCTCGGCCTGGCCGACCACCTTGTCAGCATTCGGCACCCGCTCCGATTGCTACTCTGGGTTTTACACCGGAAAGGGAGAGGATCCCCCTCTACTGTCGCGCCCCAAGGTCTTTGCTCCCACGGCCTGTGGATCCGCCAAGGTAGTGAGGCCTTGCGGCGAGCTCTTCGAGAGCATTGCGCGCCAGGTTGGGAATTCTGGCCACGCTCACCTTCTTCAGGTCCCGACATGCGGAGTCAGTCCCGTGCCACATGAAAAACGCGCTTCTAAACCTTAAAAAGAAGAGTCCAGTTGTGCCCAGTCCGGATTTTTAATCTTAGCACGGACCCACTTCAAGGCACCAGCCGAGATAGCCGTGTTTGGCAGGTTCCAAGGACCGCAAGACCCTTCTTTTGACGAGGAAGGGCGCTTACTGAACAGGCAACTGTGGAAATTGGTCGGTACCGCTACGGAAGGTCTCGGTTTCTCTTTGTTGGGCTCGGAACACTTGACGTCGCATAGCCAGCCGTTGCAAGGCTGCTGTGAACGAAGTGCAATTGCTCAGGTCGCCACAGGGTCTTGGCACACCTCACAACGCGTTGTCGCTAACTGTTGCCCGATCATCACACGGGTGACTACAGAAGGTCGACACGGCAATGTCGTGGTGTAGCGAGAGCACATTCATATCAGTCACACCCTCGCGCTCCGCGGTGTAAGGGAAGGAAGCCGGGTCACATGTTCAACATCACATCGAGCGTGAAAGCGGCATGCTAGCCAACGCCCTTCGAGCTTCAGCTCAAGATCACTCATGCCACAGCTACGACGCGAACGTCTGTTGTCAAGGCACTTCGTTCGGGTGCTTTCTGAGAAGAACAAAGCTGACTACTCTACAGACTGCGAGAATTTCGGTGGTGCGAGTCTAGGATTTGGCAGAGTCGGCGTCGTGCGACACCTTGCCGTTCTTGCCGGTCAAGTCTTTGCCCACGCCTCGAAGGATGGCGCCGAGCTCGCGGCGCGACTCCCAGATGGGAAGGATGCCCACTGCAAATGTCGTCCAGACAAGCCAGATGAATCCAATCCAAATGTACGCTGCCAGGCCCGTCGCGTTCCAGATCCTTCGCGACGCCAGGCACGCTGGGATGATCACGCAGAGGATCAGGGAGGCTGCCACGCTGATCCAGCTCGTCTGTCGCAGCGTTCGCCTCAGCTCGTCGGCATCCAGTCCGGCCGCCTTGACGTAGTCGACGGTCTCGAGGGTGTAGGGCACGGTCGCGGTCGGCGGTGCCATCTTTTCGCTGTCGTACTGCGACTTTTCGGCCGAAGGAGTCGAGGGCGAGCCGGGCGAAGAACGGCCAGAGTTGGCGGCCATGCGCTCAACGACGTCGACGGGCGCGTTGATGCTTCGCGTCAGCACAAAGTGGTCCTCGGTCTCGGGCCACAGCATGCTGCCAGCGACGGTGATGATCGAAGACACTCCGAGCGATACGATGTTGCCCGCCAGCGTGGGGTAGTCCTTTCCAGTCGTGTCCACGGTGACCTCGCCGTAAAGCGTGGCTGCGGTCACCATCCAAGCGATAATGCCGCAGACGACACCGACGACCATGCCGACGAGGCATGCCATCTTGTTGGTTCGCTTCCAGACCAGTCCGCAGAAGATGGGCATGACGGCAGGAGCAATGATGATGCCCTGCGCCAGGTAAAGCCATCCAAGCGAGATACCGGCATAGTAGAAGATGGTTCCAAACACCGCCATGACGATCGCCCAGATGAGCACACCGACGTGGCTCATGATGAAGATCTCTCGCTGCGAGGCGTTGGGGCGGATGTACGGCTTGTAGACGTCAAACGTCAGGACCGAGGCGACCGCAACCTGCTGGGCAGACGAGGCCGAAGTGACCGCAAGGAAGAGGATGATGAGCATCGCTACGGCGCCTCCCTTTCCGGCAAGAGCCACTCCTGCAGCAGGAGCAGCAAGGCCCGCGTTGACATCCGCTGCAGAGAGCACGGGCATCAGAGGATTGCCCGAGAAAAGCAGGCCTCTTGCGCTCAGACCCATGGTCATTGAAAACAGGAAAGGGATCGCAAACCACGCAGAGCCTCCCAGAAGGAACGCCTTCGCCGCCGTCGCCGGATTCGAGGCGATCGAGCGCTGATGATAGCTCTGATCGCAGAACACCGTTCCTAGGTTGCCGATGATATTAATGACTCCGAAGACAAGGCCCTCACGTGACCTGAAGGTGAGAGGACTACCGCCTGCGTTGCCTTCAATGCCGGTGGATGTCTTGAGGAGGTTGACCATCTCTTCGACGCTACCGATCTCGGGTGAGGTGACCCAGACCTTGAAGAAGAAGTAGAAGATGATGATGAGCAGGCCGACGGTGTGCGTGTAGTCTGCGAGAAGCGTGGCACGCATGCCACCGACGAGGACGTATACCGAGACTCCGAGGGGGATGAGCCAGATGGCGGCCATGATCGGGATACCCGTGAGGGTGCTGGCAACTGCAGAGCCGCCCACTACGAGCTGCGACGAGACAAGTAGGTTGGTAGCGAGAGAGAAGAAGAGGAGGACGCAATGCAGCACCTTTCCCCAGCGCACCCTGAGCACCTCGAGGAAGGTACTGCAGAACGGGGCGTTGAGCTTGATCTGGCATGCCATGATGGAGCACAGAAGGATCTGGATGGTGGCGCCGGCGGCATACCAGTAGCCTCCCGTAATACCGAACTTATATGATACAGCGCTGGACTGAAGAAGTGTCGAAGACCATGTCCAGGCGGAGCAGATGCCGGCGGCGATGAGACCCGGCTTGACGGAGCGAGAGGCTGAGGCGAACTCGTCAGTGTCCTTGATGGAGCGGTTGGTGTATCGTTGCTGGATGAAAGAGAGAACGATCATGAATCCGGCAAAGAAGAAGCCAAGGCCGCCGATGACGGCCCATCCAGCCCCTTCGGGGAGGACCTTGGTGGAAGCGACCATGGGGAGCTTTGTCGAGGGTGGTGCTTTATAAAGGGGGAGATCCACTGCCGTGTCCAAGCGACGAAAATTTTCGCTTCTCAGCCCGACAAATGAAGGTGGGAGAAGAGGTCAGGTGGGCGTATGCAGACACAGGGACTCTTCTCGCAACCGTAGTGGTCTAAGGCTCTACTTTATATGCACTGCAGCCAGATCGGTTGGTGGGTCCTTCCAGATTGAGGCGCATCGTGCAGCGCTCTCATCTCCTACCGTACAAAGCCGGACTCGCCCGAAAACTCGATCGTGGCTGAGAGTGCGCCGAAATGAAGAAGCCTCTGCTTTTCTCATGCTGTTGCAAGCGAGAAGGAGGTGGCTTCCTTATCAGACTCGGCTTATCAGCGGCGCTTCTTTGCGCATCAGAGATCTCACTGCCGAGATCGCCGCACGGACCAATAAGAACCCTACGACATCTTCCTTTTCTTCCATCTCCTTTGTTCGCTGCATTCACATGTGAACGATCGCATGACGAGTGGACAAGTCGACATAAAGTGGCATCGGGTTCAAGGCGGAGTGTGGATTGGCGAGCGGCTAGATAGCTAGTTGGCCAGCGGTACGCGGGACGCGTCTTATCTGTCCAACACCGCCCGACTTCATCTGAACCCCGTCAAGAAAGCGGGTCCAAGCGCACCGAAATTAGGTTCGAGCTGTGCAGGTGGGCACCGCCTGTTCGTCGAGCAGGGCTTGTCGAAGCCACTTGGCCAAGTCAAAAGGAAGCCAGAGTGACTCGAGACCAACTCCGCAAGAAGCTACAATAGATAAGCATTGTCGAAGCCCGGCCGAGTTTTCGCTCGATGCCGAAGAAATCTCGCCCAATCAGAATCCCAAATGATAAGGACCCTGTCTGGGACGTGTGTGGTTCGGCTTTCAGCGCTTCGGCTCCCCCAACCCCGCGTTTCGAAAGCGACAGCAACTTTGCTATGATTCCTGCACTCAAGTTATGCACTTGCTCGCATGCCCTATCGCGCTCACATGGCAGGACGGACTAAAGTGCGGGCCCCCTCGTTCGAATCGATTGGCAGAAAGCTTAAGCGAGTCGTCCCGAACGGGACCGGACATCAATCTATTGCTAATCAGTGTTGCACGACACGAGGCGAACAAGATCATCGAGCAAGCACGCCAAGTCTTGCTTCTTGGCCGAGCTGCTCACGAGGCCGCTATCGCGTTTGGCGGTGAGTAAATCTTGTGCATCTAGCACCTGCAGCATCGGACCCACGCTCTCGGCCCAGAACTGGGACAGATGGACGTGCAGCGTGAGAGCCGCCAGGAGCCTGTGCAGGGTCTCTTCCGACTCGGACTCGTTGGCGATGGCCTGCAAGAGCGCTGAAGCCAGCTCCGACTCCCACGTCTCGCCAAGTCGGCTGCCAAGCATGGGCGCTGCGGCGGGATCGCGATTGATCCAGTCGCTCCTCTCGGCATGCTGGTGAAGCGCCAGGTTGAAAGCACACGTTGCTGCCGCACTGCGAACACCAGCGTCGGGACACAGCAAGAGGCTGGTGGTGAGCTCGAGTGTGAGGCTGCGGATGTTTTGGTGCGACTCGATCACCTCGACAAACGTGGTCGACGCCGACAGGTTCGAAAGCAGCCGTGCCGAGGTGAGCAGTAACGGCCGCTGACTTGCGTTCCACTCGCCCTTGTATGCTACCTCCGAAACGAGCGACAAGAGTCGGGTGATCCCGTTGACCTCGCTCCGATCGGTGGCCAGCGGCGCTGCAAAAGCAGTGCGAACGAATGACTCGTTCAGCACGGAAAGCCGGAAGAGGTCCAGAATGGGGAAGAGCGTATCGATGGGCAGTACCGAAAGACGCCTGACAACGAGCGAGGTGTCTGTGACCAGGCTGCTTGGAGGCGCCAGGCTCGCCTTAGTGCCGCTGACAGTCTCGAGCCACGGAATCCAGGCCGAAGCAATAATCTTGCGCGCGGCCTGTAGATCGGCCTTGTCTGCGAAGGTCTTGCATGGATGCTGAGCAATGGTTGCATCCACCTTTTGGAGCAAGGAGTCCAGTCGCGGCTTTGCCAGGTATGTATGAGGCTGCTGCGGGAGAGAGCTCAACGACTTGAGGGGAGGCGAAACGCGTGCGTGCGGATGTAGGGGGTACACTTCGAGCAGTAACGAGGCCATGGCGGCTTTGAGCCCGGGCGGATCGGCGCCTTTGACCTGATTGACCTGCTTGCCGAGCGCGATCAGTTGGATCGTCGGGGTAGCCGATACCCCTGCCTGCGAGAACAGGTTCAACGTTGCGGCGTTGGACTCGACCTGAACAAACGCGACGCGCTTATGGTTACCAGGCTCTGTGTCTTGGACGTGGTAGTGGTGTGCCAGGTCCTCAAAGACTGGTTCGATCATGCGGCATGGCGGACAGGACTGCGAGGTGAAGAGGACGGCTACGCACGGAAAGAGCGAGCGGATCTCTGCCAGCTCGGCTTGCGTTGTGATGTGGCGGATGGGAGCGTTGGGATTTGCCGACGTAGATGCTCGCGATTCGACGGGCGTGTTACCTGCGTACGCACGAGAGGCAACCTGGTTAAGCAGGTTGTTTGCTGCGCTGCTCGAAGGTGCTGCAGTGGCTGGCGCAGAGATGTCCGCAGATGGTTGGCGGAACATGGCGTCGATCTGCGGCTGGAGCATCTGTCCGAAAGGCGTGCTGAGGAAGTCTTGCGGGAGGGAACGAATGTGAGCTGGGATGTCGGCCCCGGTGAGGATCTGAGCCACTTCTTGCGTGAAGTTGTTGCAGTTCCAGGAGAGCAGATTATAGTCTTGTGCACGGAAGCGTTGGCGGAGGTCAGGAAGCAGCGCGCCCTCGAAAGTCTCGCGGTCGATCGAGGTGGTGCCAAGGTCGAACGTCTCGAGCGGAGCGCCGTGATGCGATGTACCAGGGTAGACGACCGAGATGCCCTGGCCGAAGAAGTACTCGCGGTCCCAGACTACGATGCTGGTGTGCCAGATGCCATCGATCTGGCGGCCGGTGAGCGGGAGCGACATTGAGCGAGCCATGCCGCGCGAGAGGTCGTAGACAAAGAGCTTGACCGGGTAGCTCGGCTCGCCCGAGTCGGATTGTTGGCTGGTCATGGTCGTTCAAGCTGCTGATTCGGAGTATGCGAGTGCTGCTTTTGATGGATGTGATTTGACTCTGAGTGAAGGTGATGGCGCTTGGCGAGCCCGACTTGTAGGCAGATCAAGGTCCGCGGAGAGGCTTCGTCACCCCCTTCTGTACTGTAACTCTTGGGTCAGAAGAACGCGCGTTTGGGCTGAGCCAGAAAGTGACAGAAAGAGCAACACCTAAAAACCTCCACACGAATTTCAGACATTGTTAGACTGACGAAGCAACCCTTTGCGCGAGTGCCTTTCGCGCGCCGTTTTCACAAGGTGTGGTGGGACGCAGGAGCAAGCCTGTTCTCACGCCTCGGCAGCCACCCTTGCATGTTGCTGTTCGCCGAGCAGCGAACGGTGGCGCCATTCACACCTGTCAAGCGGCGTCAAGCGCGGTGTGATGGTGGTACGCTCGGAGCAAGTTCCGATGTGAAAACGACGGCCGACAATGCAAGCGGAAAGCGTTTGGCTTGCGGGCGGAGAAGCTCGAGGGCCCGGTCATGCGACTGGAAATCATTTTCTGCTGCACACACTCGGAGTGCTGAGTGTTGCTCGATTGATGAGCCGTGGTACAACACCTCTCAGAGTGCGTTCGCTCCCTCGACACGCCACGCGCGCGTTGTGTGCTGCACGCTGGTGGCACCCGTGCAATTGCGCTTGGACCCGTGCCCTTTTGCCCGGCTTTGGGCCGCAGGGTCCGCAAGCGAAAGCCCGAACGCGAAAAAGTGGCACTTGGTCCTGGCGTCACAGCGCGCCGCCACGCCGCCACCGTGCGTGTGCCTGACCTGGCCACACTAGCCAAAGCCCACCGCACAGCACATTGCATCGGAAGCCTCTTGCGGTTGCATCCTCGCTCTTGCCCTTGCCCATCTGAGTTGTACTGGCGCCATCTTCCTCTCCTCTTCCATCGATCCATCAGCTCCAGACTGCAGACTCTCCCCTCCATCAACGATTCAACGATGGTGAAGGAAGTCGTCTCAGCCACCGAGTTCGACGCCGAGCTCCAAGCGGCTGGCTCCAAGCTCGTCGTTGTCGACTTCCACGCGCTCTGTAAGTGCTTCATCACAACGCGCATTCTTCCGTCGAGTCGACAGAATCTTCTGACAGCCCTTTGCAATCTCTATCCTCAGGGTGTGGCCCTTGCAAAGTCATTGCGCCCGTCTTCCAACAGCTGGCAACCAGGGTGCGTGCTTCTGATGTAGCGACAGGACCGACCCAGCGGTAGACTGACCTGACCCGTGACTTTCAACCTGCTCGACGTACAGCATCCCAACGTCACTTTCCTCAAGGTCGATGTAGACCGCGTGCAAGCCGTGGCTCAGCGCTACCGTGTCCGCGCCATGCCCACCTTCCTGTTCCTCAAGAACAAGAGCGTCGTCGACACTCTGCAGGGCGCTGACCCCAACCGACTCACCGCACTGGTCAAGCAGCATTCTTCCGGTGCCTCCTCGGCCTTCTCGGGCTCAGGTCAAACGCTCTCGGGCTCTGGATCGTCCAACTCCAACTCCAACTCTTTCGGCGCACGAGCCGTCGCAGGCATCACCGATGGCCATGTAAGCTTCGAGAACCTCCTTCCCCTGCTCGTTGTCGGCGCCTATCTCGTGTATCTTTTCTTCGGCTAGCTAGCCTCGCCATGCCCATCGCCGACGCTTCTTCAATAAACATCACGTCCTACGCCTTCTACCGTCAGAGCATGTCCTTTAAGCCTTTCAAATGTCCGACGTTGCTGACGTGCCTTCCTTGCTTTTGTTTTGTCCCTTGTCTTGATACCAACGATGCTGTGCTGCAGACTTCGCTGCTCAAGGTGGTAGAGCCCAAACAATCTTCGGCGCTCAACGAAAAGCCGGATCGTCGCCTCCACGACATTCTCGCCGGGCCAAGCGGCGGCAAATGGCTCGAAAGCGATGCCGACGACCAACTCCTCATCCTCCTCGCATTCAAGCAGCAAGTCAAGCTCTCTGGCATCCTCCTCCGCACGCTCCCCTCGCATTTCGCACACGCTCCCAGGCAAGTCAAAATCTTCGTCAATCGACCAGGTCTCAGCTTCGACGACGCCAGTACCGAAAACGCCGATCAGGAATTCGAGCTGTCCGACGAACATGTCCGAGGCGCCGAGAACGGAGGCGGAGGCAAGGCCTATTCCCTCCGCTTTGTCAAATTCCAAAAAGTCGACTCGCTCACCATCGCTGTCCTCTCTAACCAGGAAGAAGCCGAGACCACTCGCATCGATGCCATCGACGTCTTTGGCATCGCTAACCACACGACCGACATGAGCGAGCTCCAAAAGATCGCCGCAGAGGGCCGCGGTCGCGACTCTCCCCAACGACCGGCTTCCAGGACAGGCCTCAAAGGTGGCAGCCCATCCAGCGCTCCTGCCGCAACAACTGGCTTTGCAGCACCAAGAAGCTCCTCGATTCCCAACATGTCGACCTACACCGAAAGACCCGCTCGCCACACCCGCTCTCACTCCACTTCCAGCTTAAATCCGCCCATGCCGCGCTACCGCCGTTCGGCTTCTTCTTCCTCGGCGCCTCCCATGCATCACCTCAGCGAGGAAGAAGAGGAAGACGATCCCAGTTTCTCCGCCAAGCAGTACACCCGGCAGAATGCCACGCAGCCAGACTTTGTACCACACGCTCCTCCTTCCATGACCGAGGGCGAGGAAGCCGAATTCGAAGCTGCACAAAGCGCAGCCCGAGACACGTTGGGAGGATGGCACTATGCTCCCCTGGCCGTAGCGCTCGCGCCTCCTCTAGGTGCTCTGCTCGGCGGTCACTCGGACGCGTGGTCGGATGCGATCCTGCTCATCCTCGCCACCTTTTGGCTCTACCAGTTTCTTCGAGTGCCGTGGGAGATCTACTACGCTTCCAGGACCCGTCAGGTTCTCGCACACGACGAGGAGCAAGAGGAGGACGATGTTGCTTCGGAAGGTACGACTCCTCGCCCGACTCACACCTCTGCCGAAGCCGCGCAGCATAACGAGACCCGTCAGGAAGCCGCCGCCGAGCTTCGGCGCTCGGAGCTGCTCAGTCTCCTCTTTTGCGTCCTGAGCCCCATCATGGGTGCTTACATGCTGTACTGGATGCGCGAGACCATGACCGACGGAAACAAGTACCTCAACGCGTTCAACATTCGACTGTTCACGCTCGCTGCGGGTGTCAAGCCGTGGTCGCATGCCACGGGTCTCTTCCGCCGTCGCATGCTGCACCTGCAGGAGCAAGTGCATTACCCCTCGTCGAAAGTCGAGCGTATGAACCAACGCCTTCGTCGCCTCGAAGCCGACCTTACGAGCCTGCGCAAGCTCTACGCCACCAAGAGCGAGGTGCGCATCTTGCGTGATTACGACGCTCAGCTTAGTCGTGCTGTTCGCCGCTCGGAGCGCAAGGAGGAGCATCTGCGGCTGTCCGCCGAGGAGAAGTTTAGCATCGTCGAGAGCAGGCTGGAGGATCTTCTTCGCGAGACCGCCATCAATGCCGAACTGATCGAGGAAGAGCGTCGAGAGCGCGAGCGCGCCGCAAGTCTGCGCATCTCGCTCTTTGAAGCCGTCAAGTACCTGCTGGGTTCGGGGCTCACAGTTCGCCGCGCAGGCCGCAAGCACTACCTGCACGATATGCCGCGCAGCCTGCCTTCCACTGCCGCGCTCGGCATCGGCACAGGCTCCACAGAAGCTGAAATGAGCCCGGCTGACCCGTCGGCTGGCATACATTCGCAGTCCTACGCGGGCCAGGCTTACGGCACAGTGGTCTCGCCGCGCGGAGCGTCTGGCTCGGCTCCAGCGTCTGGCTTGGCCTCCCCTCCAGCAGCCGGCACTCCTCCCAACTATTCGGCGACGCCCCCACCGGGTGGCGACTCGCGCACATCGCGACCCAGGAACGATGCAGTTGCGCAGCGATCGCGCTCGCGAAGCACGCCGCATCGCGTGTCTGATCCTTGGTGGGAGCGCGGCGTGGCATTCTACCTGTTTCTGCCCTTAAACTTTTCGAGCGCCGCCATCCGTCTGGCTGGCGAGAAGCTCAAGACGGTGGTGGAAGATTCGGAGAACGAGATGGCTCGAAGCCAGAGGAAGACGCTGCAGTACCAGAAGCATTTGGCGGACCAGCAGCTGCAGCAGCATCAACGCAAAGTCTCGCACCAAGTTCTCAGCCCGCCGCGCAACCGCCCAACTCCGCCCACCATCAAGGTCGTCTCGTCGCCACCGACTGCTGGCGCAACAGCGCACGGTGCCAGCAGCCGTACTCGATGAGATTGATCACCGATACCACGTCACACTGTGCCGAGCCGAGTCTTTACTCCCAGTGCGACTGGCGATACCACTATCCATACCCGAGGCAGCACAAGCATGGCTGCCTACCCAAACGTCACATTGTTCTGACCCTTTCCCCATGTATATCACTGTTGCTTTTGCGTTTTCGTTTCACTGCATGTATCCTACTCGCTCTCGTCATTCGATTTGTCGTCACGGTCGAAAAGTCGCTCGGTTGCGACTGCTGAGAAAGTTTCAGCCGCATGTGTGTGATTACGAGGCTATGAGCCATAGAGCGGAAGCGACGATGCCTGCGCCTACGGTGAGCATGACGAAGTGAACAAACTGGGAGGTGTGTGCGTCGTTGAGAAAGACGCCTTCGGTTTCGTCAAAGTCGACCTGTTCCTTTTCGAGCTGGCGCTCAGCGGAGAGGTAGTCTGCGAGACCTGTCCCTAAAGCGAGTAAGGAGAGCACGAAGAAAATCCCCGCAAAGGCTTTTGATGACAGTGGCAAGTTGTCCCAGTCCACTGGGGTATGATCGTGTCTGCGTCGGGGTTGACGTGGTGACGATGCGCGGACAGTGTCGGGCAGTTGGAGTTGGAGGATCAACGAGGCGGATAGGATGGCTAGCAGGCAGGAAAGACGAAGCCAACTGAAGAAGTTGCGCTCGCGCGCGAGAAAGTCCCTCGCTGAACTGGATGAGGTCTGCTTGGTAGCGAAAAAGTCGCGAATTGCTACGACCGGTCGAAGCAACGCTCTTGTGCGTGAAGAAGCAATCGTTGATCCCTCAGCATTATTGCTTGCGTGACGAGCCTGGCCATCGTCCACCTGATGAATGGTGATGAGCGAGCTATCGCGTCGAAACACCCTCACCCGTGGCGGTCTAGCCGAGCGGCTTGAACGCTCATCCACCTCCCCTTGGGATGGCCCCTTGACCGCATCAAATGCAGACACTGGCTGTTTGGATCGAGAAGAGCTGGCATCTGGCCCTGGAGAAGCTGCCCGAGATGAAGTCGGCGTGCCTTGTTTGGAGCTGTTCGCTGACCTTGGCGAGACAGCTCTCGGATAGGCGTTGGGGATGTGCAGCGACAAACGACCGCTCCCAGCACCGCCGCTGCGAGGACCTCCGACGCTGGCTTCCGAAAGCCCCGTATTGATCCGCTTCAAGCCGTTGCCACCTGTGCGGCCCTGCGATGATGGGCCTGCCATTCTGTAGAGTCTGCGGTGCTTTCGTACAAATGACAAGAGGATGATCAAGGTGGAACGGCGGCCAGAAGGCGGTGGAGGGTATTCATGCACGGATCAGCCTCTATTTTTTTGTGAGCATGCAAGAGAGCGCATGACGTGACTGACAGGTGAAAGCTCGCGCTCGAACCACGCCCTAACACTTGTGGCCTTTTTCAGACCCAACCTAACACTTGAAAATGAGCGCCAAGCGTGAATGCGACAACCGATGCTTTGCAGCGTCGAGCGAGGCGGCAACCCGCTCGTGCCACGGCTGTGGTTGCCGGGTAAGGCGCCCCGGCGGACGAGGTGCAGGATGGCGTGCGAAGGTCGTCGCGGCATCTGCGCAGCTACAGTCCGATGTAGACACAGGACACAGCCAAGAGAAGAGGGCAGTCAGGGGTCGGGACGACAAAGGTGGCTGAAGTTTTGGACCCTGGTTGGCTCGGGTGGCGTTTTGCCGCCGCACCGGCGCGCTGGACTCCGTACGAGGCCCATGCGGACGTGGCGGGAGGCCTTGGCTCGTGATTGGTGGATCCTAGCCGCCCAGCGCCTCAAGATAGCCACGGCTTGCTACAGCGACCAAGCTGGCCCAGTTGAAACGCCGACAGCGCCCAGCTCTCCGCCAGCTTGCAAGGCGCATTCCATTGCCCGCAAGCATCAAGCGAACCTTTTTGATGGTCGCGACCCCGCACCCAAGCCCCGAGACCGCGGTGCACGCCACTTCTTTTCTCTGGATTCCGTTCCCGTCCGTATCGCCATGCCACCTCGGCTCGCCAGCAAACCATGGTGGCTGCACTCGGCCATGCCATGCCACGGGACAGCATACTGGAGTCCTCAGCAAAGCCGAGGCCGAGACGAGGCATGTGGCGCTGGGTATCGCCTTCTGAGCCGACAATGAAAGCAAGGCGATTCGACATTTTCGCCGGAACTCCAATTTGAGCTTTTTTGCCTGCTCTCCTTCTTCCGCGCTTGAACAGCAGAGTCTTCATTGATGCAGAGGCCAAAGCGGCGTCCCTTTGATGATGAGCACATGAAACGAAATTGTGATTCGCAAAGACGACATGTCGATTGTGCTTTCGGCCCACCCACCGCCACCAGGAGCGTATTGTGTGGTCTAGCATCCCGCCCCTTTGTGTGAAGGAAAGAGGCGTGACTATACAGTGGCGGGAGGGGCCGACTGAACCAGCCAACTAGAAACAGGAATCCCCGGTTGCGCCACCCCTTGCGTACACTGAACCCGGTGCGTCAGAATTTTTGGAGCGCCGCTCGCTATCTTGACTTGGGCCTCCTTTCCGGAATCTCGCCTGGGCGAGCCGAAACGTCGTTCGCCCGTCAGTTGGGACAGGATCGGAGCGGCCTCTTTCCACAGATCTCGATGCGAACGCTCGGCTAGGGCTGCAAAGCGGCCTGCTACGATTGTCTGCAGCGTCTCGGCTACGATTAAGCGCCCGAAGCTACATTGGCGCCCAGGGGGAGGCCACTGCGCCTTGCGTCCACGCGGACGAATCAGAGAGCGCCCCGGCTCGTCAAAGGGAAGCAATCGGCGCCTCGGTGCTTGCTGTCGATTCTACTGCTGGCGAGACTCGAGCCACGGATTCAGGTCGGTTGACCTTACAATGCGCTCTTCCTCGGCCTGCGGAATTCAGCATTGCGCGTTGACTCAAAGGGCCGGAGCGGAAGACAAAGTGGAGCGTGGGGTTGGCGTACGCCTGCGGCCGAAATTTGCGTCTTGACATGCATGCACCACCGCCCAAGGCGACGCTGAATTAGAAGAACGACAGAAACGACAGGGGGGAATGCTGGATTTAGCGGGTGGGGGAGAGGATGGAGCCAAGGCAGCCAAAAGGCAAGCGAGGCTAGGCGGGTCAAAAAGGAGCTGGCGAGCCACTAGGAGCGGCAAGAGAAGTCAAGAAGAACACCTGGAAAGCCCAACCCTGCATGCACAAGACGCAGATCTGTGCGGCGTGCAGCTGAGCGTGCATACATTAGCGATTTGGCTTCGCCCTCGCATCTGGCCGAGAATAGCTTTCTTGCAACAGCAGCGGCAGCATTCAATTTGTTTCCTTTCCTTTCCTCCGGCAGTACCAACGCGAAGCAGCTGGCGATCGAAGATGAGGCCTGAGCGTGGGCCGAAGCGTCGATGCCAGCGGAAGCGGCTTTTATGGCGTCGGAAGACGTCCGAGCCACGGGGCGCAGAGAGGAAGAGGCAAGGGTGGCTTGCCGCGTGAGAATTCGGTTGGTCCGATTTGGCAAACCACAGAGGCCCAAGCCGACGTCGGCTTTCTGTCCGGACGAAGACAGTCAAGGCGTCGTTGCATGCCTAGAGTGTGGCAAGAGACAGCAACAGCAAGTCCTGTAACTTAGTGTCGTCGCCAGGATGGACCGAAAGATAAGCGACGCGCGCATGAGTTTCTTCTGCCAAAGTACAATAGGATCTGCAGCCCCCAGTGCAGCCGACAGCCCGGTCGCGGAGCTCAGAGTGTCGGGCCAACGAGCGTACCACTCCGCTCCTTGACGGGCCTTCCGCGCCGAAGCATGCAGCTTTCTGCGCTGCCACCCCATCACCGGGCAGGTGCTCAAGCCGCCATGCTTCGGGCCCAAGCGCCCCCCTTCTTCCTCCCCCTTTGTTGGCGTTCGCGACACGAGGCTCCAGCTCCGCCCTTGCTTCGGCCACGCCCCAAGCGCTCCAGAGATACGTCCACTATGCGTCACATGCAAGGTCTGCAGCGCCTGCCAACCGAGGCGGGCCGCCTCTTACCTCTCTGACGCTCTGAGCTCGCCACCCGCTTCAAAGGGAGGCGAGGCCCAACCGCTGTCCGTCGGCATGCGCTCACTGCACTTTTCTTCGCGAGCTCCGCCTGGCCAAAAAATCACGCCGTTGCTGCTGCGAGCTGCGAGCTGCGGCCTGCAACCGAGTGTTGCTCTAGTCGGCTGCCCCAAGCCAACAGGCCAACAGTCCAACACTGCAACCCTCGAGCTTCCCATCGAGACCATGGCGAATGCTGCATATCCCTTCGCCGCCCCCCTCGTCGGTCGGCGGTGCCTGAGTCGTGTATGCATTCAGTCGGCCCCTCCGCCGTCCAGAGCCTGCAGCAAGGCTTCGCCACCAGACTCTCAAGTACAATCGGCAGCTTTTTCCCCCTGTGCCCTTCCCATGCCACCTCGAGCTACGCCTTCAAAGGAACATCTTCGTCGGCTCATATCTTTCAACCCTCCCGCCACCTCCCTCTTCCGGACACCGTATCTTTCTGGTTCCGCGTCAAGACTTGCCCTTCTTCTAGCGTCCATCTTCGTCCTCGTTTGTTTCCTTCTTCACCTCCTTCTCCTTCTCCTTCGCATCCTTGCTCTTTCCCACTTTCCTCTGGCTTTTGTCTGTAGACTCCTTCCAGATTCCATTGCCGCATCACTTCATCTGCGCCACTTGTCCGTCTCCTATCCTGCACATATACCTGCATCAACGCGGCCAGCCTCTCTCTCTCTTTAGGAAGGCCACCACCATCCACCCTCACGACTTCATTTGGCACTTGCACACTCATCGACGTCTGTCACCTTCATTTCGCATCACATTGCTACGTAGGGGCTTCCAAACGCTCCCACACGCCACCGGGTCCGCTTCATTCCACACATTCCGACTCCGTCATACCCCCCGCGAATCATTCTCGCCTCATAAAGATACCAACCGCTCAAGTCTACCCTTGGAGCCACGATCCTTAACGACGATCCGCAACCCTTTCGCTTCTCTTCTCGTGCCTTTCGCTGTCGCAAAACAATCTCGATCGCTCTAAAACCATGGTCGCAATCAAGACAGAACACTCGCGAGGCCGCTCTCCCGGCCCGGCTGCCGACCGACGCGCTTCGGTCGAGAACGACGTCGAGGATCACGACTCGCCCGCGCCTGCATCCAACGACGGCGCGCCCGCGCGCACCAGCAAGAGGCGCAAGCGCTCCGAGCTCTCGCCCTCGTCCAAAGCCACGCACAGCATCATCGAGAAGGAACGCAGAGAAGCCATGAACGAAAAGTTCTCGGAACTGGCCGCCAACATTCCCGAGCTCGTAGAAGCCATGGCGGCGGGCAAGCGCCCCACCAAGGGCGAAATCGTCAAGGCGAGCATCTCGAGGCACCAAGAGCAGGAGAGACGGGTGCGCGAGCTCATGCACGAAGTGCAGATGCTCCGTTCGCGTAGCGCCACTCCCTCCAACTATCCCGTAGAGAGCCCGACACCCCTGGCCGCACCTGCTGCTGAGCCAGTCGCGCAGGTCGCGCAGACTCTTGCCATGCCGTACCAGATCCAGTCGTCTCACCCGATCAGCGTGCCCGCTTCGCAAGACAATCTGTGGATTGGCCAGCTTCTTCACAAGACGGGCGAGTCGCTTGCCATGTCCACCGAGCACCCGCCGCTGTCGCTTCTGCCCGATCTGGCACAGCCCATCTCGCCGTTCAAGCAGACCTCGATGATGAACTGGAGCATGTCGGCGCTGCCCCAGCCCTTGGACGCTTCTACGCTCAGCGTCGGCTTCCCGGCATCGAGCTTTGCCAAGGGTCTCATGGACGGCAGCGGCACGCTGGAGTATCTCGGACGCCGCAACAGCGTCATGGGTGGAATGACGTCGACCTCGGGCTTTTCGTCGCCCACCTTTACCTCGTCCGACAGCGACTCGTCGTTTGGCACCGACGCTCTGGACACCAGCCTGGACGATCGCAAGTTCTTCGCCGACGGCATGTCGTTCGAGCCGTTTGCCATGCCCTCGGCGGTCGTGGAGCAGACGCCGTTGAGCTCGCTTGTTGGCCTGCCTTCGACAGAACATGCAAGCACTGCCCCGACTGGCGGCGCCGACAAGAAACCGCGTGCGCGCACCAACAGCCGCCGAGCGCGCATGGACGAGTCGACGAGATCCGAGTCGTCCATCTGGAACTCGCCGCTGCCTTCGGCATGCTTGCCCGCAAGCACCTAGGGTGCGCAAGCCGACTTGGTCGTTGTTCGTTGGCCCCATCCTGTGGGGCTCGTGCCGTGTGCGCATTTCTTCTCAACTGGCATAGCGCTGTAATACCGTAATCATCCCGCCTCACTTGTATAATCAACCTCCCCACATCCGTTCGTTCTTATCTTGCTTGCGTGGATCGTGATCAGGCGTGTGGGTCTGTGAGCAGGCGTATGAGCGTCAGAAGGATGCAAACGCGCGGTGGGGAGGATAGGCATAGGCGGGCTAGTATAGCAAGATGGAAGCGGAAGAGTTGTACAACAACGGGGCCGAGGCGAGTGGAGCGTATCCAAAGAGCGTAATGGAAGGATGGGAGCGGGAAAGGTGGATTTTGATATTAGGGATGGAGAGGAAGGGTTGATCTACTCTTCGCCTTCGTCGACAAAGATCTCGCGGTACTTGTCGAGGATGGTCTCTACGGCGCGGCACTGGAAGCTCATATCGTGGATCTGGATGCCACCTGCGCCGTTCTGAGCCGAGCCATCTTCGTAGCCAGCAGGCGGGGGCGACAAGAGCGTGGGCCCAAACACGATAGCCAGATTGCTAGCCGACATCTGGTTGAGATGTTCGAGCGACTTGACCTTGTCCAGATGGCCCATGAGGTACTTGAGTGTAGCATAGTTGGCGTCGGGCAACTCGTTGACGCGCTCATGCAACCTAATATGCCTCAGACGATCATTGTCGATCTTGGCTGCCTCGATGAACCCGGCGTAAAGCTCGTGCGTCAGCAACGGTTCCGGCAGCTCGCGGAACCACAGCTTCAAACACCCAGCAACAATGTTGATGTCCTGGATCGCCTCGTCGTTCATCAGATCCACACCTGCCCAGTCGGCATCGAACTTGGCCTTGAGCTTCTGCACCTTGGACGTGGTGCCCGAGAGCCGGTAGATGCCCATGTTCTCGATGCCCACTTCCTCGATCGCCTGTGCGCACTTTTCAAGGATCGGCGGGATCTCGACACTGTCCCGTGCCATCTGCTCGGCGAGATCCACGCCAAAGATCGCACGCTCCGAAACCACAGGTGCTCTCGCAGCACCCACAGCGGCGCCTTTGGATGCGGCGGAGTTGTTGAGGAATCCCTCTTCGTACGGCCCTTCCCTGCGCGGACCCTTGTAGTCGCGCCCGTGCGCCACCTGGTAGTTGGCCATGTACTGCTTAAAGTCAGCACGGTTGTCAATCGTCTCGACTGCGCCCTTGAGGCCGCTTGTGGGCGTCACATCCGTGCCGACGGGCGAGATGGCCATGCCGTCGTTGAGCACGGTGCTCTCGTAGAGGAAGGCGTACCGCGAGAGGTGGTACTGCGTGCCATTGTCAATCTCCTCTGCATTCTCCTTGAGCGTGCGCAAGATGCGCGGCAGCTGGAGATTGAAGTACTCCTGTCGGATGCCCTGTGTGCTGAGCACCTCTCTGCGAAATGCGTCGCTGGCGGTGCTAGTCCTGGCCCGGATCTCCTCCTCCTGCTTGAGGATCTGCTGCGGGTTCTTGTTCTTAAACAGCAACCCGCTCTTGCCGATCGCCTTGCCGAGCGTACGCTTTCCGCTGCTGCCACTGCCACCGGAACCGCCCTGGATCTCGCCCGACTTTGTGGACTCGCCCGACTTGAGCAGCAGCAGACGCTCGAGGTCCTCGGCCGCCGTGTCGAATCGGCCGCGCGCCTTTTCCACGCCTGCCTCGGCATCCTGCAGGTTCTTCTCGAGGCGCAGACCCGTCTCGCGCGCATGCTTGCGACTCTTGTCCACCTCTTTGGCCAGGTTGGCGAGCTCGTCGCTCATCTCGTTGAGCTTGACCGAGAAGCGCAGACGGTTGTCGGCGATGGTCTCGTGCGTCTTGACCATCGAGTGCCAGGACTTGACAAAGGTGCCTGCCTTGGCATCGCTGAGCGAGTAGGTCTCGAACGTGGACCGCGCGAGCTTGGCCATGCTGCGCGCGTACTCGTCTTCAATGACGGCGCGCTTCTTGAGGAAGATTGATGCCTCCCTTGCGGAGACCATGCTCTGCTTGATGCGATCGAACAGCAGCGGCATGCCGCAGTCGATGTCGCACAGCGAACGCAGCACCCCCTCGTCGAAACTGGTCGGCACAATGTCTTCCATGGTGGGACCATTGTTGGCCATGCTCGGCGTATTGCTCGAAGGGATGCTGGAGTCGACCAACGTGGAGGAGGGAGTGATACCGGGCACTGTTGATGCACTCTGGGTGCTGAAGCGCGCGGTGGAAGCGATGTCGGTCGAGGAGGCGGCGGCAGTGGGAGCACTGGACATGTATCCGCGCGAGTCATCGTAGGTAGCGTGATCCGCCAGAGTTGGTGTTGCGAGCGCCGAGGAGGCGGTGTAGTTGACTTGGGTAGGCTCGACATTTCGGCTGTCTATGCGGTCGAGATCAGACATGTTGAGCGCGTCCGAGTAGAGGTGGTTGGCGGATGGATGCTCGTAGCCGGAGCCAGACACGTCCGAGAGGGCGTCGTTGGAGTGGAACTGCGCCTCGTTGGACATGTCGGATTGATTGCCCGGCGAGGTGCCAAAGTGGGTTCCGAGCGGATTCGGCGAGAGGCCGTGCGGGCTGAGCGAGGAGTGGTCGACGGCTCCACCGAGCCATGCACCCTCCTGCGCATTCGACGCGTGATAGGCCGAGTTCATTTGCGCGACTCTCGAGAGTGTGGAGGCGGTAGGAGGAGCTGCAGCAGAGGAGCCCGACGAAGAGGGTCTCGTCTGCAGAGCGGGCGCTGGAGACGGAGCGAGCTGTGCGGAGCGATCCGATGCGAGGTTGTGGAAGGCGCCGGGTCCTTCGTAGGAAGATCCGAAGTCGGGATCGGACTGGCCGCCGACGGGACTGGTCGTGGTGGATAGCGGCGCACCTCCGAAGAGATCGACGGCAGCGACACTGGTCGGGGCAGCCGAAAGTTTGCTAGCAGCACCACCACTCGGAAGGGGCGGAGTCGCGCGCTCGTCGGATTGGAGCCGGTCGCGCGAAGATCTCGTGGGAAGGGAAGCGAGCGAGCTGCGCAGCTTGGCGCTCGAGATGCTGGCGATGCTGTTGGTGCTGGTGGTGCGCTTGCGGAAAAAGTCGGGCGTCGATGGCGCCATGGGACGTTGCCAAGCGGTGGGTGCGTGCTACCTCGAAAGCGGCTTCGACCAAGCGGTGCAACGCCTGCCTAAACGTCTATGAACGACGCGATGAAGCGACTAAATGAGCAATGTCGAGCCCGGAACAGCTGTCGATCGGGCGACTAGGGTATTGAGGGAGTCCAAGCGGGAGCGGCGCCGGCGGAAAGAGGTGGGGGCCGAGATGAAGCAGGGCTGCGTGCAAGCCATCCTCCAACCGCAGGAACGGGAACGGCAATGCGTGCAGACGGATGGGCGCACCGCACACTGCATCCTAACCCTCCGCCAGGGTCCGAGCGTAGAGGCATTTGGAGCGTGAAGCGCAGGCCAAAAATGTTAGAGCGAACACCACCCTATGCCGCGGTGCAGCACTCATTCGGCTTCGGCCACGGCTGTCTGCTCTTCTCCACGAAGTTCGGTTCGCTTGCCGTCCTGCGCAGCTGTCGAATCTCTGTGCATCCGGTAGAATCACCGCTCGCTGTTGAGCCAATATGGTGCAGCTCGACCAGACCGGTGTGCACCCCCGAATCTGAGCCGCAAAGCTGGTTGGGTGCAGGTGCAGCAGGCAGGACAAAGGGCCCTCTTTGGATCTTTGCGCCATGCGTCGCATCCAATTCAATCAATACAGACCTGCATTCGAGTCAATACAAAAAGTGCATCCGAAATGAAGCGCGGAAGAGCGGCTGGAAATACAAAGTTGCACTCTTGGCTGCACTCAGCGGCTGCAGTTGATGTTGATCCTTGTTGTCGACTCGAGGCACTTGGACACTGTGCCAGCCCTGTGTTGGACATGCGCAGGTTACACCGAGACAGGGAAAAAAAGAGCCAAAAAGGGGGGGGGGGGGGGGCGCCTCTCACAATTTCACAGCGCTCGGGCATTTCCAGCAGGGTGTCTCAGTCCGAGAGTGGCTTCAGCGCGCGCATTCGACAGCACAGCGCTCTCAAAGCGTTGTTCGCAAACAAGGGCCGGTCAGCCAGCCAGCCAGCCAGCCAGCGCGTGCCCTACTGCCAAGAGCGAGCAGTGTGGCAGCGCACTCAATTCAACCGCAAGCGCATCAGTTTAGGGTCGGACCCCTTCGATCTAATCGTCCAGCGGCTCCTACTCGACTCGGTGTGCGCAACGCTACCATCACACCTACCTGCTCAACCGCTCGTTCGTCTCATCCTTCATCGTGCCTCCTGCGCGCGTTCCTCAACCGTCACCGCCCTCGCTCTCGTCACTTTGCGCCTAACACCGTCGTCATCGGCGCTAGCTTCGCGCTCTGTCCTTCGCCGTGCCCATCCAGGTGCACGCGGCGCATCGTCACCCACTTTGCCAGCACCTAGATCGCACCTCCAACCGACACGTCTGCCTGCTGCACCGTCTGAAACTCATGCCGTCCCGGCTGCTATAAATCAACCTCGCTGCTCTTGCTACCGCTCCTGCGAGCTTCCTTTTAGATATAACACCTGCCAACCTTTGCAACATCATTTGGCCGACACTCGAACGCTCCCAATAGAAACAGTGCTGCTGCTCCCGTCAGCTTCCTTCGCCGCTGGCAGATATCGCTTCCATCATGCATCAATCACCCAAACGCTCGGTGATCAAGCACCCGCACGACTTCCACGGCGCACAGGTCATGCCACGCACTGCAGATGCTCTTGCTGAAGCCACATCGCGTCCACCCATGCCTCCAGCCGTCTCTCATGCCGATCCCTCCTCGAGCACCACCCCCAACTACCTCAAGGGCGTAGAGGGCATCGGCAATCCAGACGCCACCTTCTCCGGCCTCGGCAGCAGCTTCGACTTTGGCGACCTCAACCTCGTCCCCAAACGTAGCGCGCCCGCGCCACCCAACCATCCAAACTCGACTACAGCTTCTGGCTCCGTCTACGCTTCGCGTCAGGCTGGCCCTTCGTCCACCTCCGCTTCGCCTACCTCCACCTCGGCATCCACATTCGCCAACGGCACATCGTCCGCGGCATGGTCCACAGGCGCTTCCGCGGCGGCCGCACCAGGCCCCTATCGACCGAATCCCACCATCAACACAGCCGTTCAAGCTATGCAGGGCCCTCGCTCGGGTCTGCCCACTCAGTCCAGCCTGCCCTTTGGCGTAGGCAACCATCCGCCAGCCGCTTCTCCCATCTCGGGCCCCGTCTCGGCCTCGCCTTACTCGTCGAATGCTACCGGTGCTTCGACGTCCAACGCGCCCTTCCCACCTCGCCCCGTGCGCTCCAATACGTCCGGTCCCGACACCTTCCACACGGTCTCGTCAGTGACTGCCTCGCAGCACGTGGCGCCCGTGATGGCGCAGCGTTCGCATTCGAGCATCGGCCCGCAGCAGCACCAGATGATCGGCTCGCCAACGCTCAACCAGTCGTCACCAACGCTCGAACACGGTGCACCGGGCGAGTCGACGCCATCGCTCACCACGCAGAGCCAATTCGTGCACGGCACTCGGGACCGCGAGCGAAGTCGCGACGGCAGCGCCACACCCGGAGGCCGCAACACATTCAAGAGCGTCTTTGGCGGCTTTGTCAACTCGATGAGCGACGTGTTTTCGGCGCAAAAGAAGATCGAGATCTCGACGCCCTACGACCCCGTCCACCTCACCCACGTCGGCTTCAACTCGGACACGGGCGAGTTCACCGGTCTGCCCAAGGAGTGGCAGCAACTCTTGCAGGAGTCGGGCATCTCGCGCCAGGACCAGGAGGCCAATCCGCAGGCGGTGATGGACATTGTCGCCTTCTATCAGGATGCCACCAAGAGCGACGGCGACACCGACGTGTGGAAGAAGATGGGCTACGCTAAGGGTAACAACCAGGCTCCTGGAACGCCACGCACCGACACCAGCAGCAGCGACGACGGCTTCAAGTCCGGGCCTCAGCCCGTGCTCTACGAGAAGCCTCGCGCTGCCCCAGTGCCGCCCGGTGCACTGCACGCCAAGAGACCCGGCGACATCGGCAGCCCCGATCTGCGCGCACCTCACGCTGCCGGCGATGTCGCGCTCAAGCCGTCGCGACCAGCACCTGCGCCTGGAGCAGGCCAGGCCACCAAAGCAGGCTCACCGCCCATTGGATCTAGGCAGCCCGGCACTTCTGGTGCTTCTGTTTCGAAAGCTGGCACCACCAACGGCACATCGACGACGTCGGCGGCAGCGCAGGCGGCAGCCGCCGCCAAAAACGCCAAGGCGGCGCCGTTAGCGGGACCGGGTGCGGTGCCAAGGAGGCGCGAGACGAAGAAGAACACGGTCAAGGACTCGGATGTGATTGCCAAGTTGCAGGCGATATGCACGGATGCGGACCCGACCAAGCTGTACCGGAGCCTGTCCAAGATCGGCCAAGGCGCGAGCGGCGGCGTGTTCACGGCGTATCAGGTGGGCACAAACCATTCGGTGGCGATCAAGCAGATGAATCTGGAGCAGCAGCCCAAGAAGGATCTGATCATCAACGAGATCCTCGTGATGAAGGAGTCGCGCCACCGCAACATTGTCAACTTTATCGACTCGTTCCTGTTCAAGGGCGACCTGTGGGTGGTCATGGAGTACATGGAGGGCGGCAGTCTGACGGACGTGGTGACGTGCAACATCATGACCGAGGGCCAGATCGCGGCGGTGAGCCGCGAGGTGCTCGAGGGTCTGCGACACCTGCATGAGCACGGCGTGATCCACCGCGACATCAAGTCGGACAACGTTCTGCTCAGCTTGCAGGGCGACATCAAGCTTACGGACTTTGGATTTTGCGCGCAGATCGGCGAGTCGCAGGCGAAGCGCACTACCATGGTGGGCACGCCGTACTGGATGGCGCCCGAGGTGGTGACGCGCAAGGAGTATGGCCCCAAGGTGGACATCTGGAGTCTGGGCATCATGTGCATCGAGATGGTGGAGGGCGAGCCGCCGTACCTGAACGAGAACCCGCTGCGTGCGCTCTACCTGATCGCCACCAACGGCACGCCCAAGATCAACAACCCCGAGAATCTCTCCAACACGTTCAAGGACTTTCTCAAGACGTGCCTCGATGTGGATGCCGAGAGGCGGCCGGACGCGGTGGGCATGCTGGCGCATCCGTTCCTCAAGCGTTCCGAGAGCCTGCGCACGCTGGCACCGCTCATCAAGGCGGCACGCGAGCAGACCCGCAAGTCCTAGCTCGCCCGCATCTCCTTTTCTTTCTCTCTCTGCAACGGACACTCGAATCCATCGTGCTGAGCGCTGCTGGTATCCGGCTCTATCTTTTGTACTGCACGGATGCATGAATGCAAGCGCCGCGATGGCTTCAATCTACACTGTGTAGAGTGTGGTGTCCATGCGGCCGTGGGCAAGTGCGACAAAGATTCTGGCTTCCGATATGAGGCCGATATTGAGCAAGTGGGGTCAGATGAAGCGCGCTCGAGTCAGCGTGCAGGCACACCCCGTCAAGGTGCAGCACAGCAGGTGAGGTTTGCCGGAGGTGAGCCGAGAGAGGGAGAGAGTCTTCTTGTCGGCAATCACAATTTTAGACGCGGCAGCTGAGGTTGGTCAGTCTCAAACGAGTCACAAGAGCAGTGGCGGGGGTGCGAAAGTCGCCAGCTGGATTATCAAATGGTACAGCGGTGGGACTGCTTGACTCGACCCTGGCTGTCGGGCAATTTTTCGAAATCCAACACACTGCAGTCACTGCGGGCACTGCGGTGTGCTGCCGCGAAAAGGAGGGAGGGAGAGAGAACGGCAGAGGGTCGGCTCGGCTAAGCGTGCGGTGGTGGCCTGAGAAGAAGTGAAGCGAAGATGCAGCTGCAGCTGCCGGACCGCCACCGCGAGAAGAAGAGGCCAACGCCGCCGCCTGTTTTCCCACAGCCCAGTCGCAGTCACAGAGTGGGGCCGCACCGCTCGCCCACGGCTAGCTCAGATAGAGCCTCGGCTCAGGCTTACGCTGTCCCACATCTGCCTTCCCAACCACCGTCCACCTTCATCATCAACACCCGTGCAACACCCTCGTCACCTCGTCCATTTGCGGTGACTCGTCCTTGCCTCATCATCTCGTCGCGTGCCGCCCCACGCCTCTTGTCTGCAGCGTTCACGCTTGCCCGTATATCTACACGCCCGCTGCCCATCCTTACCTCGTCGACAGCTCGCGTCCCCATCCGCAACTTCTCCATCACCCCTCGCATCAGCATTCCACAGCACACCATGACCGACCAGATCAAAGCCACATTCGCCGCCAAGGCCGCCAAGAACGAGGCCGTCTTCGTCAGCTTCGTCACCGCCGGCTTCCCCACCAAGCACGACACCGTCGATGTCCTCCTCGCCCTCGAGCAGGGCGGCGCAGACGTCATCGAGCTCGGCGTCCCCTTCTCCGATCCCCAGGCTGACGGCCCCGCTATTCAGGAGAGCAACCAGGTCGCATTGGAGCAGGGCGTCGGCTACACCCAGTGCCTCGAGTACGTCCGTCAGGCACGCGCCAAGGGCCTCAAGGCTCCTGTTCTGTTCATGGGTTACTACAACCCAACGCTCGCCTACGGCGAGGACAAGGCGGTTCAGGATGCCAAGGCCGCCGGCGCCAACGGCTTCATCATCGTCGACCTTCCTCCCGAGGAGGCCGTCGACTTCCGAGGCGCCTGCACCAAGTACGGCCTCTCGTACGTGCCGCTCATCGCCCCTTCCACCTCGACGCAGCGCATCAAGCATCTTGCCTCGCTCGCAGACTCGTTCATCTACGTCGTTTCCAAGATGGGCACCACCGGCGCTACCACCACCGTCTCCACCTCCTTGCCCGACCTCATCACCCGCATTCGCAGCATCACCCCCATCCCGCTTGCCGTCGGCTTCGGCGTGTCCACACGAGAGCACTTTGTCGAGGTGGGCGAGCACGCCGACGGTGTCGTCATCGGAAGCAAGATCGTCGCCAAGCTCAAGGATGCGCCCGCAAACACCGCCGCGCGTGTCGAGGCGGTGCGTGCTTACTGCGCCGAGATCACCGGCAAGAACGAGGGCGGCATCCAGCGCAAGCAGCCGCTCAACATCAAGGAGGTCATGGACCAGCCCGACTCGGTCCCTGTGCCCAAGGTCGACGCCGTCGTTCCCGCCGACAGGCCACCCGTGCCTGGCCTCGACACCATCGTCGACGCCGAGGGCAAGGTGCGCCCGCCGCGTTTCGGCAAGTTCGGTGGCCAGTACATCCCCGAGGCTCTCTTCGACGCCCACCAGGAGCTCGAGAAGGCCTACCTCACCGCGCTCGAGGACCCCGAGTTCTGGAAGGAGTTCGAGAGCTACTACGAGTACATCGGCCGCCCCAGCGAGCTCTACCCGGCCGACCGCATGACCAAGGCTGCCGGCGGTGCGCAGATCTGGTTCAAGAGGGAGGACCTCAACCACACCGGCTCGCACAAGATCAACAACGCCGTTGGCCAGATCCTGCTCGCGCGCAGACTCGGCAAGACGAGGATCATCGCCGAGACCGGTGCGGGCCAGCACGGTGTGGCCACCGCGACGGCGTGTGCCAAGTTTGGCATGGAGTGTGTCGTCTACATGGGCGCCGAGGACGTGCGTCGTCAGTCGCTCAACGCCTTCCGCATGAAGATGCTCGGTGCCAAGGTGGTGGCGGTCGAGAGCGGAAGCAAGACGCTCAAGGATGCCATCAACGAGGCCAACCGTGACTGGGTGACCAACCTGCACAACACGCACTACATTGTCGGTTCGGCAATTGGCCCGCATCCGTTCCCCTCGATCGTGCGTGACTTCCAGTCGATCATTGGCAAGGAGGTCAAGCAGCAGCTGCACGAGAAGAAGGGCAAGCTCCCCGACGCCGTGATTGCGTGTGTTGGTGGTGGATCCAACGCGATTGGTATCTTCCATCCGTTTGTCCAGGACAAGAACGTGCGTCTGATCGGCGTCGAGGCCGGAGGTGATGGTATCGACACCGAGCGTCATTCGGCCACGCTTAGTCGCGGTACGCCCGGTGTGCTGCACGGTGTCCGCACGTACTTGCTCCAGGACCAGTTTGGACAGATCACCGAGACGCATTCGATCAGCGCTGGTCTCGACTACCCCGGTGTGGGACCTGAACACTCGTTCCTCAAGGACTCCGGTCGTGCAGAGTACATCGCTGCGACGGACGAGGAGGCTCTGCGTGGATTTAAGCTCTGCACGGAGCTCGAGGGAATCATCCCTGCATTGGAGACGTCGCATGCCCTGTGGAGCGCTTTCCACATCGCTAAGACCATGAAGAAGGACGAGGATATCGTGGTTTCGCTCAGTGGTAGGGGCGATAAGGATGTAGAGCAGATCGCTAACGCTATCGCCAACGGTGGCTGGGGCGAACGTCTCGGCTGGAACATCGCTTGAGCGCTGCACCCAGGCCTGCCTCTCTCTCTCTTGCAGCTCCGTCTGTGTTTGTGGTCGAAAAACCATTCTTCAATCGCATTCATTCTTTCCCAACCTCCGTGATGAAGATTTGTGCGAGTTCATGCTGCCTTTGTTCCGACATCGTGTGCCCGTCTCGCCTTTGCTCATCTCGCTGAATCTGCCACACCTTGGCCAGTCGATCCATGTGCGATGGTCACGCATTGATTCTTGCCGACCCTTTACCGTGTTGATCATCCCGCAATGTAGTCTCGCTCTCCTTCTCTTCCGAACTGTATAACAGCCAGTCTCACATCTCCTCGTCTGGCATTGAGTCTCGCCTAAGTTTGCCGTTGGGTGTCTCGCTCCGTGCTCAGTGTGCAAATGGTCCACCAAATGCGGTGCTTCTTTCTGAGCTCGGTCGTGAGGTTTCCCTGTGGTGACCCCACCCTCGACTCGCAGTTGACCTTGCTCGTCTGGGGCGGTGGCTAGACCTACGTGGACCTCGCCCAATCTCATTCTGGTTTGGTCGATCGGGCTCTTCCCCACCTTGACCCTGCGGCTACCCGTGTGTTGGTCACACCTCGGCCTCGCAGTGATTCTTTCGGAGCCGTGAGCATCCCGTGCGCTAACAAAGTTTATCTTCGTCTCATCGTTGTACGCCGTCGCTGTCCATCCCTCCCAGCCTCTCCCGGAGCTTCCCTCACAAGATGTCTCGGCCTATGTGCCTTTCTGCGAACGATTTACGAATTGCATTAATTCGTTCTGACCCTTGCCGTTCGAAGCCTACGCAGCGCCTGTCAGTGCGGGATCTCAGTGCGCGTTTTCTTTTGCTGCGAGCCGGTCCCGAAGAAGACGACACCTGGCACCATGTCCAAGTGGAAGTCGTTTTGCGCGACGCTGTATTGATGCGTTGCGCCGTCGTGTCGCCACGGACACACAAGTATGACGAGGAGCAGGCGCGCTCGATCGGCGCTTTTTTCGGACCTTGATTTCAGGCTCGCTTTTTCGCCCTCCATCTTTACGCGACTGCTGCTCTGAAGTGGAGCACGCGTAGTGGCGCGCTGAGAACAACACTTTTTGGGTTCAGCCGACTCAGCCTTGCATCTCCACCCCAATCACCACCACCAACCACACCACCATGCGGTAGCTAGCCGTGCTGGCCCGCTTTCCGCCTTCACCATGAACGCCGTCATTTCGGCGAGCGACATCAAGAGTGAGTTCCCCACCTTGTCTCTGAACACGCTCAAGTCGTGCTGACCAGCATTGCGCACGCCAGCTTTCTACAGCGCACTCAACTGCCTCAGTCGATTCTCGGATACGTTCTGGCTGCAGTGCAGTCGGCTGAACAATGGTCAGGCCCAGATTCGGCTATCGGCCATCAATGCGACCAACTCGGCGTTCTGCATGTTTGTCTTTGACCCGGACTTCTTCCTCAGCGTAGCGACGCAGGCGAGTCCCAAGGTCGAGTGCCAGATCCATCTCAAGGTGAGCTCCGATGCAGCGACGCAGCACCAAAGCCCCCATACTGATGTGCTGATCTTCGAGGGGGACATTAGTCAATACTGTCGATCCTGCGGTCGCGAGGACGGACAGTGGAACGGCTCGAGCTCGACCTGACCGACTCTGGCTCCGAGTGTCGCTTCACCGTGGCGCTGCACTGTCAGCATGGCATCCTGAAGGTGCATCGGCTGACATACGAGCCGAAGCGCGGCTTGCTTCCAACGGCGGATCCGAACCCGCCCAACTTCTTCTGCATTGCCGCGGCGACAGCGACCGAATGGACGGACCACTTTCTTTCCTCGAACCGCAATGGCGAGATCACGTTCGCGTGCACCCCGAGCACGTGTGTGGCGCGCAGCAAGGACGACGACTCTCCCGACCCCAAGGGCGGTCTGCGTAGGGCGATCCATACCGAAGTCAAAATCGCGGTGGACGAGTTCCGCGAGTACGCCGTGCTGGATGCGTGTGCACTCACGTTTTCTCTGCGCGAGTTCAAGGCCACCGTGGCACTCGCCGAGGCACTGGGCGTTGCGCTCGAAGTCAACTTTAGCGATGGAGACGAGCCGTTGTTCGTGAGGTTAAGGGTGGAGAATGCCGTAGCGGCCGAGTTTGTCATTGCCACCACAAGACCCGATCGCACCAACGCCCCGGACAAGGAAGCTGCACCCGCGGCAGTCGCAAGGTCCGTTTCGTCGTCGGTGGCCCCGCCTGCTGCGAGGGAGACTCAGAGACAGACAGAGTCCTCCGAGGCTTCCATCGCACCTCCGCCCCCAGCAAGACCACCAGTGGAATCGACTCCCGTCAATCCGATGCCGGCACAGCAACCACTGTTCTTCCCAGGCGCTTCGCAAAATTCTCAGCTAGAGCCGGAAGAACAGACGCAGCCACTGCCACTATCCCCGCAGTTCGTTCAGCCTACGCCTGTCGCACGCGGTGGAGACCCTGGCGAGTTCCTAGCTCCCTCCGAGTCAGATACAGAATCCGAGCCCGATCCCGCTGCGCCGCGCAAACGCTTCAAGCCTCTCTTCTAATCACACACTCACGCTTGTCCGAGTCGGATGCCTGCCTACAGATTCATCGCCGGCTGAAACGATTGATGAAAGCGCTCAAGGGCTAGCGGAAGAGAACGTCGGGAAGAGTACCTTCTGCGGCGTAGTCGTCTTGACCACCTGGCTGGTCGCCAGCAGTGCTCGAGTCTGCAGAGGGTGGCGCGTCGGTGTAGTTTTTGAGCACGGTGCTTTCGAGGAACACCTCGTCCTTGAGCACGTCGGTCCAGTCGTCCATGCGTCTCCTCACCAGCGAAACCAATACGGCCAGCAAGGCGGCGGTCTGAATTGTGCCGAACAGGCGGCGTTGGAGCGCGTACTCGTCGGCGACGGTCGGAGCATGTGCCCATCCCGCCTCGATCAGGGCACGGGCCCCCCACATTGGTGTAGCCAGCAACACGATGCCTGCCAAGGTGATGGGTGCGACGATGTACGTCCATGCGACGCGCACGCGCGCACGCGGATACAAACCTCCGCGCAACACATGGTCGACTTTCGCCATGAACCACGACACCATCCCATGCTCGGGCACGCCCAGCAGGCGCACCGCAAACAGCGCTAGACGCGTCTCGATCACGCCGCACGCCCACACCTGACCGAGCCGCACCGCTACTTGGCCGCGATCACGCAGTGGCACCACGAGGTACTGGTCAACCACCATGCCCACCACCAGCGGCACAACACCTGCAACGCCCACCAGAAGCGCAGCCGCTTTGAGCACGCGCTTTGCCTTGACCAGCACGTGCACCGCCAGGTACACGCCCGGACTGGTCTTGTGCAACCGTGCGCGTCGTTTGCGCCGCGCCCACATCTTGCTCGCGCCGCCAGCGAGGCTCCACGCCGTCCACAGCAGGCTGAGGCCGAGCACGTACGCGTACACGTCGTGCACCTTGCGTCGCCGCAGCGCGAACAGAGCGCGACCGAGCACGAGCGGCACACCGAGCCCGAACATGAATGCCGCACAGTGGCTCAGCCATAGCAGCAACAGCACCGCCGTGATGCGCGCGCGGTAGTGCGATGGCAGGTAGATGTGCGCGTACGTCGGCTTGGGCGTGTGCTTCTCGGCATCGGCATCCTGCTTGGCAATCGCCTCCGCCAGCCGTTCGTTGGGCGCATTCCCGTCCTCGTCGAGCGGAATGATTAGCGGACCAGTCGTAATCGCCTTGTCGTCGGCCGGCACGCGGCAAAGTCCTCCATCTTCCTTCCATACTACATCCTCCCGTGTCGGCTGCCTTCGACGCAGCAAACGGTCCACCGCAGTCTGCACCGCGTTTCGGCTCGTCGTACGTTGCTCGTCTTTGTACTCGCCCCCGATGAGGTAGCTGCTGAGCCGGAGCGTGCTTGCGGCACTGCGCCACCACGCCTTCATCCATCGCTCGGACACGGCGTCCGGATCGATCTTGTGCGTTGCCCACGGCAGCGCGAAATGCACCAGGAGCAGGTCGATGGGCACCTCGGTCAACGCCTCGAACGGCATCCACTTGAGCGGCAACAGTCCTGTCCAGCCTACGGCGTACCGGAGGAAGTAGGTGTTGACGCCGACGCTGGCGACTAAGATGGCGGCGTACATGAGTGCGGATGCGCCGATCTTGCGCAGCTGGGTGAGGCTGCGCTTGTCGAGGATCTCGCGGATCGGATGGAAGCTCGGGTCATTCGGATCGCGGATCCAGCACAGCACGCCGGGCCGCAACACGCGTCGCGTCGCAGACACGTACTGCGCAAAGATGAACATGTAGATCGTGCCGCCCATCCAGCGTGTGAATGCGAACGTCAGCGGTGCAGAGCGCAGCTTACGTGGCCAGGCGGAGATCGAGGCATCGTCGAGCAGCGGCATCGTGCAGATGTCGAGCAGCAGCCCGCATCCGAGCGGGAACACGGCGAGCTCGATAAAGATGAATACAATCGCCTTGATGATGAGCACGTGCTGGTCCATGAACATCTTGAGCGCCGGCTGTTCCGCCGCGGCACGGTGCAGGTCAGGCTTGGAGAAGTGCTGGTGGACAAAGAGCGCCAGCATCCAGTAGCCGTGACCGAAAGCAACGCAAAAGGCACGGTCGGTGCCCGACGTTCCGGCGCGATGCGCATCCAGCCCAACGAAGATTGCAGAGACCAGTTCCAACAGCTTGTCCAGCGTGCCTCGCAGACCGGCGGCTAGCGCCACGTCGAAACACGCACTGACGGCTGCCCACTGCGCCGAGCTGGTTACGCTTTCGGGCAAAAGGCGCACAAGCATCGCTGCAGCTGCACTCTTCTTGGCCGCGGCTGTGACACTGACATTCTGCGGCGTGGATGCAAACCCGAGCGCGCTGGGGCCCAACCGGCTGAGCCAGCCAGCCGTAAAACGCGATGCAGGCTTGGCAGCCGCATCGAGCACAACCTCCGTGATGTTCGACTGCGACGGCGCCATACCGACGGCGGATGCGAGTTTGGGCCAGATGCTGTTTGCGCCGATGGCGATGAGCGAGTCGAAGAGCGGGTCGGTGACGTAGCGCAGCAGCTTCACGGGCGCGGCGAGGAGGCGGACAAGACCGGGACCGGAGCCGAGCGCCCTCCCGACGATGTAGGGCAGGATGACGAAAGCGAGCATGACGAAGGCGCAGAGGAAGATCATGAGGAACAGGTTCTGCACGATGCCAAAGAGCGGGCCACGCATGCCGATGGCCTCGAGGATGCCGTCCATCTCCTCTGCCAGGCCGATCTCGGCATCGGGATCGTCGGCGTCGGCGGCCACACCTACCTCGACCTCGTCGTCCAGCGCGGGATGCGCAATGGGCGGTGGGAAGGCGGCGACTGCGGCGGCTCGCAAGGCGGCTGGAGCGGCTGCCTCCGACTCGTCCTCCCATTCATCGTCGAGTTCTTCGACAGGTTGGTTCGCAGTGGCTCGAACGGCGACCGGGTCGAACCCTTCCCAGGCAGCTGCATCTCTCCGCCACCAGCCATCGGGGTCTTCTTCGTCGCGGCCGGTCGTGGGATCGGCAGCCTGACCCGCGGCTGGGTCTGCTGTGTCGGCGACTGGCTCTGACGTGGTTGCGAGTGGAGATGCTCGCTCGGAAGTGGCAGCATCGTCATTGGATGTGCCTTGGTCTTGCAGCGTTTGTGGTGATGCATCGCGCGCTGAAGAGGTTGGGACATGGGATTGTAGGTCGTCTGACTGATCCGTGTCCGGTACAGGAACCGACTCTGCAGCTTTCCCGGACGACGCGGGGCTTTCAAGGGTTGCAGCATCGCTGTGTACTTCGTGTGACGGTATTGATGGGTCCCTCGCAAATTCTTCCGAGACGTTGGGATGTTCGTTCCACTGCGGGATGGATGAATGGACGGCGGTAGACTCGTCAAACGATCCGTAATGGTTCTCGTCTGGTTGCGGGTGCGATGCAGACGCTTCGACGGAGGGCATTGGATCGACAAGCTGATGCAAGTCACCGTTGTTCGACTGCTGGTCGAGGCGGCGAATGCGTGCCTGGCGTGCTTGCTCTCTCTGTGTGTCGGGATCAAGATCCAGCTCATGCTGGCGCGGTGCGGTGTCGGAGCCCTCTTCACCTTCCGAGTCGCCAAGGGTTGGCAAAAGGGGTTCCTGATCATGATCGCGGGGCTCCGCGGGCTGCTGCTGCAAAGCCTGCGGAGCTAGCGGCGCTGCGGTTGGATCCAGGGCCTGTGGTTGTGCGGCGGCCTCGTGGACGGGGTGGTGTTCGAAATGCTGCGGGATGTTCTGGAGGATCCATTCGCGGAGGAGAAAGACGCCGACGAAGAAGACGACGATGATGCAGCTGATGATCTGGCCCTGGAAGCAGTCGTTTGCGAGCTTGTTGACCAGGGAGCGAAGGGCGGCGTTGATCTGATCCACGGTGATGGGCTGTCGGCTCGAGTTGTAGGCGTGGATGGCCGAGAGATTGCGAGCGCGACCGAGAGAGGCAGACAGGTGGACGAGGGGGGTCTGACTGGCGGCCGATGAGTTTTGCGAATGTGTGAGGTTGCTGGCCGTTTGGTTGGAGGGCGGAGGCGAGTCGAGGCTGAAGGGCGGCGAAGCTCCTGGAACGCCCATCCATGTAGCGACGTCGGCGGACCAGAAGAGGAAGCGCCATACATTGACATTGATGTAAGGCAGGAGTGCGAGCCACGTGAATCCGACGAGGAGTGCCCTGGCAGCGAGCTGAGCCAGGTGGTACGAGCGAAAGACGAGGCGCCGGAAGTAGAGGTAGCGCGGGAGGCGGCCGTCGGAGGGCATGTCCTTGCGGTACTTTTTGTGAAAGATGAAGGGATAGTTGCAGAGCTCGCAGTACTTCTTCCTCGAGTGCTGGAGCCATTCTACGAGGCAGTCCTGGTGGCAGTAGCGGATGGAGCCGGTGCACTTGCACGGATGGTAGAGCGGCGCATCTGGCTCGGGCCCGCTACGGCAGATGCGACACGAGTCATCTTCGTCCATGGCGAGCGGTCATCCGTGTGTTGATGCAGCAGAGCGTGCGACGAGGAGCTACGCTGAGCAAAAGCAGTGATGGTGGATGCCGAAAGGATGCGGTGAGGACGCGGAAAGGACTGATTGTGCATTGACTGCTCCGCTCCGCTCCACACTCACACGCTGCCTCGAAATGCGTTGAAAGAGAAGCGAGGCAGACGAGTGTTGCTCTCGCGCCCGATTCTGTGTGCGAGATCGCGCGATACACTGCAGATCAGCCGGTCGACTCAGCCGCGCTCGGAATTCGGACGTTAGGCATCTGCGACCCTGAATGGCAGCAACAGCATAGGCATGCAGGCTTCCACCTCTCCTCCACAGCTTTGCTCAGCGCAGGCCGTTCCGATCGAGCCATGGCACCCACAGCATCCACCAGCGCTGCAGGACAGCAGCACACGGGCGCAGAACAGCCCATGTCTGCCGTTCAGGCGCTCAAGCGTCGTCGCATGCAACAGCAGCACGACGATCGTCCTCGCTACACCTACTCGGACGACGACGAAGAGACCGACGATCCATCCTCGTCGACCTTTGTGCCGCTCAAGCAGCGCCGCATGCAACAACTCGAGCAGATCCAGGCACGGGCCCGCGGTATCACGACCACGCATGCATCTGGCTCGCACGACGCCAACGCCGACCAGGCACAGGGTGAGGACGACGACGACACAGACAGCCGCGCACCGCAACGTCCACAAAGGTCGCTTCTCGACGAGGCACGACTGCTGCGCGAGAAGAAGCTCGCAGAGGAGGGCGAAAGGTCGCAGGCAGACATCGATGCCGAGGAGGAGCGCAAGATCCTCGAGGCGCATGCCGCCCGCAGGAAACTCGCGAGCGATCTCGAGCTCGCCAAGGGCATCCAGTACACTGAGCCTCTCACCACAACATGGACACCACCCTCGTACATCCGTACGCGCTCCGAGCTGGACAATGAAAAGCTGCGCGAGAAGAACCACATCCTCGCCGATGGCGTCGACATCCCGCCGGTCATCACCAACTTCCGCGACATGAAGGTTCCCGAGTGCGTGATCGAGTACCTCAAGACGCAGAAGAAGATCGTCAAGCCATCGCCCATCCAGATGCAAGGGCTGCCGACGGCGTTTGCGGGCCGCGACATGATCGGTATCGCCTTCACCGGTTCGGGCAAGACGCTTGCGTTTTCGCTGCCCATCATCATGCTGGCGTGCGAGGACGAGAAGCGGCTGCCCTTCACGCGCGGCGAGGGGCCCGTGGGGATGATCGTGTGTCCGTCGCGCGAGCTGGCGCGCCAGACGTTCGAGTCGATCAAGGGCATTGCCGATGCGCTGGTGCAGGGCGGATACCCGCAGATCGGCGTGCTTCTCTGCATCGGCGGCATCAGCATGGCCGAGCAGCAACACACCATGTCCAAGGGCTTCCACATCGTCGTCGCCACGCCCGGTAGGCTGCAGGACATGCTCGAGAAGAAGAAGTTCGCGCTCGACGCATGCAAGTATCTGTGTCTGGACGAGGCGGATCGCATGATCGACATGGGGTTCGAGGACGATGTGCGTAATATCATGGGCTTCTTCAAGCAGCAGCGACAGACACTGCTGTTCTCGGCAACGATGCCCAAGAAGATTCAGGACTTTGCAGAGCAGTCTCTGATTCGACCGGTGATCATCAACGTCGGTCGTGCAGGTGCTGCTTCGCTCGACATCATTCAGGAGGTGGAGTACGTCAAGCAGGAGGCCAAGATGGTGTACCTGTTGGAGTGTCTTCAAAAGACGGCGCCTCCCGTTATCATCTTTAGCGACAACAAGAACGAGGTAGACGACATCCAAGAATATCTGTTGCTTAAGGGGGTTGAAGCGGTAGCGATTCATGGAAGCAAGACGCAAGACGAGCGAGAATACGCGATCCGGGCGTTCAAATCGGGTCAGAAGGATGTCATGGTTGCTTCAGGGGTGGCGTCCAAGGGGCTGGATTTCAACGAGATCCAGCATGTGATCAACTACACCATGCCCAAGGAGATCGAAGACTACGTGCACCAGATCGGCCGTACGGGTCGTAGCGGCAAAACGGGTATCGCCACCACCTTTGTCAATGCCAATACCCAGGAACAGACCCTGCTCGATCTCAAGTATCTCCTCATGGAGGCCAAGCAACGAATCCCGCCCTTCTTGGCAGCTATCGAAGATCCAAGATTAGCGGCTACGGGTGGCAAACTCTCCAGCTGCCCCGTTTGCGGCGGCCTGGGTCACAGCATCCGAGACTGCCCCAAACTCGAAGACAACCAGCGCAGACAAACCGCCCAATTCTCAAGAGGCGACGACGGCGGTTACTAAGCTCCATCTCGTACTCCGATTCAGCATCCATCTCTCCATCTCTCCACCTTGTACTTGTATCAAACTCCAGCAACTTTTGCACACACACTAATGGATGAACCATGCAGAACGACACCTGAGCATTTCCGAGACGCCGTGGCCACACCAGGGCAAGCCCAGTGAGTCATGGCGAAGAAAGGGGACGATCGAAACGGCGTCAGAGCGTCGCTATTGGCCTGAAACATGGCAAGGGGTGGTGGTAGAAGCCTCCGGCCGCGTTTAGGCGGTGGGGGGCTTGGTGCCCTCCTCGAACATGAAGGTGAGCTTGCACTTGCCGCAGTACTGGCGGTTCTTGTGCCACGACATGAAGATGCCGGCGCCGCACTCGGGCGAGGGGCACTCGCGACGGAGGCGCTTGATGTTGCCATCGCCGTCGACCTTGTAGTACTTGAGGATGGACATCTTGACCTTCTTGCGCTTGTGGGGGATGCGCTTGGGGGTGGTGTACACCTTCTTCTTGCGCTTCTTGGCACCACCACGCAGGCGGAGCACGAGGTGGAGGGTGGACTCCTTCTGGATGTTGTAGTCCGAAAGGGTGCGGCCGTCCTCGAGCTGCTTACCGGCGAAGATAAGGCGCTGCTGGTCAGGGGGGATACCCTCCTTGTCCTGGATCTTGGCCTTGACGTTGTCGATGGTGTCCGAAGACTCCACCTCGAGGGTGATGGTCTTACCCGTAAGGGTCTTGACAAAGATCTGCATCTTGATCACGGCTGTGCTAACCAGTATAAGTGGTGTCCTCTGCGGTGGGGAAGGCGTTGAAAGGGAGGTACGAGGTCAGCTGAGTGTTCCAAAGTTCCTGTTCCGACGGTCATCCATCTGCTGCTGGCATGGACAGGCAGCTGTGTGCCATGTCGAGACAGCACTGCAGAGATGGATGGTCGATGCGACCTAGTGGTCAGAATACTTACTGCTATGAACCGTAAGGAGAGGAAGGAAGGAGTGGCTGCTGGCGCCGACGTCTTTGAGGTCGCTGAGCCAGGCGGGCGTCTTCGCATTCCACTCGCTGCGCCGTCAAATTTCTTCACTGCTGAGCAGTCTCCGCGTTTACGGGGTCAGGGCGACACTGCTAAAGTGCCGCGACGAGAGCTGGCCTTCCCGGGCCAAAACTGCGAAAATCGAACTCAAAGTCACGTGCAACGGCATACCTTTGTCTCGCACGAGTGGAATATCAACGTAGCTGTCACAGTTCCAAAACCTAACAGCCACATATTTCCTCACTTGGCTGCTGATCGTGCTTGCTCTGCTTCACACGATGATATACAGCCCAATATATGAGAGGATGCGAAGGATAAAAATGCAATGGCGGATACAGGTACAAGTGCGACGGAGGAGGAGGCTTTGAAAAGGAGCGCAGAGCGGTAGAAGGCGAACAAGACAGCGAATTGAGGTCGGACAGCCGGGGCGGCGCTGTGCTGACCAGCTTCTGAGCAGCACGCTCAATCTAGACGGGCAGACAAGCTGAGACTCAGTTGAGGTCGAGGTCGAAGGCGTCTTCGTCTTCTTCTTGTTTGTGTTGCTGTTCGCGGAGGTGCGAGTAGGATGCAGCAAAGTCAGCCACGGGCAGTTCGTCCTGTTCATCCATGGCGACGTCCTCGGCGGGCTGTTCGGCCATTGGAGCGCCGGCGAGCATGTCGGCGCTGTTGAGAATGCCCTGTCGCATCATGGCATCCGAAGGGAACGGCATCTCTTGCGGCATGGACGGTATCGCCGGGTCGTAGTACGCCGCTGCCTTCTTGGCGTACTGGTTGTAGTCGGGTCCTAGCGAAATCGCCTCTGCCTGTCCATCTCCATCTTCGGCACCAGCCTGTTCCGCCTTGGTTGCCTCTGCTTTTACTTGCGTCGATGCTGATGCGACTTGGGGAAGCTTGTATCCTGGTGGTGCTGAGGTGTACTTGGCTAGTCTCTGGGCATACGTGAGGAGGGTTGCGTGGCCAACGGGTCGCTCGGCCGCACGCGCGATGGACGCCAGCTCGTCCTCGGCCAGCCGCGTGATCTCGGCGAGTTCGGCGTTGATGTTGCTCAGCTCGAGGATGGCGTGGCGTGTGTCGCGGTCTCGCCGCCTCGCTTTGGCCTGCAGCTGCTCGATGGTCGCCTGGTTGGCGGCGTGCACGTGCGCGAGCTGGATGCGCTGTGCGAGCAGCTCGTCGACGTCACGCAACGCTTCGAGCACGTCCGGAATGCCACGCAGCTTCCACGACTTGTCGGCCGCAGTGTCGGTGATCGTCCTCGTCTTTTGCTGCGACGGATTCTCGATGGATGCAAAGAGGTGCTTGGCTAGATCCGAGTAGGCGCCGAGCGTCGAGAGCAGCAACGATGCGGTTGTGGGCTCTTTGGACCCGGAGGAGGACGCCATGGTGGCAGTACACCGTCGCAAAGGCAGCGGTGCGAGTGCTGCGTCGGTTCAAAGCGAGCGTGGGGCGTGAAAGGATGGCGGTTGGGTGCGGGGCGGTTGAGGCTATGATTGGCGCGTGCGAGTTGGACGTCGACTTCCGGGTTCCGACTCCCAAAAAAGACCAAGCACAGGACCCTGGAAGCGGAGCTCTTTGCCCGCACACCCTCACCTCGATCGTTCCCATGGGCTACCGCAAGGGCTCTCGCTGTGCCTGACCATGTCCGCCGCAAACCAGGCGTTTCGCGGCGCATCGCTGTACGCGGGCATCTTTGACGACGCGCCCAGCGACGCGTCACAGCAAGACACCACTTCAAAGTCCGGCCAAGAAGCCTCAGCTACAGGCGACTCGGCAGCCGGCTCGTCGTCCAAGCCTTCAGGTACTTCTCTCTGCGCACCCGACTGTTGCGCGTAACGCAAGGTGATGGAGGAGGACGTGCGAGCAGAGATTCGCACGGCGATTGCGTGGAACAACGGTGCTCACTGACCCTGCGACTTGACTCCTTTGTAATGTGGCCGGCAATGCAGGCAATGCAGGCTGGTCGGCCTCACTGCGCTTTGCGCCGCGACGCACGGGTGGAGCCAAGCCAAAGTCGCGCCCCAACGCTGCGTTTGTTGCGTCGTTCGCACCTGTGCCTCCGAGCGACAAGCCTGAACTGTCCAGCAAAGCCAGCCTCGTGCAAGCTCCTCCACAGCCCACTTCCAACGCTGTCAACGTTGCGGGAACGACGTCGCCACAAGCGACCGAACCCACCCAGCCCTCAACTGCGGGGGTGGTGGTAGTGGAGCATGGGCAACGGAAGGCTGAGCGGCTGGTAGAGACTTCGGACCTCAAGCTTACGGCGCTTGCGTTGCCGCAGAGCGCAGACGATGGATGGCTTGCAGCCGAGCTGGACAAGTACCGAGTGGATTCAGCGCCGCCGTACGTGCTTGCGCCCGAAGAGCTTGAGCGCGACAAAGCGCTTGCTCGATACCCCGAACGCGGTAGTGACGACTGGGACGAAGCCGAGGCGGACGAAGACGTCAATGGCTTCTTTGCCACTAATGCGGGCAAACGAGCTCGAAAGAAGGTAAGCATCCCTCGCATCAGCTGGCTAAAGGACAATTGCTGATCAACGATGCAGAAAAAGCGCAAACGCGCAACGTCGCCTGTAGGACCGAGTCTGAACGGCGAGTACGATCCGCGTGTGCCCAACGACTACCTTGCGTACAAGCAGGTGGTGTACGATCGACGCTGTGCGCAACTCGACCAGCAAAAGTGGCAGCAAGAATACGATGACGAACTGGAGCGGAATCATCAGCAGGTGCGTGGAGGTGATGAGTCCACCAAGTTGACGGGAGAAGAGGCGTATGCACGCAGAGCTGCAATGAGCGCAAACACGGGCGAGGAGGTCTATCTACGCAGGATGGCCATGTCGCAACCACCCGCTCCTGGTCCACCACCACGTCCGCCGCCATCACTCCAAGCAGCCGACGTAGACGCACGCCAAAACGCAGCTGCCATAGCTGCACGCTTAGCGGCCCTAGCTCCACCACCCAACCCACACCAACCTCCGCTCCAATGATACCCAAACACGCCACTCGGGCCGAATTGCATTTCTTCTACATTGGGTTTTCAGTTTTGGTGTGTGAAGTAAGCTGCAAAGAGCTGACCCCATAGTTGTCGGGAGACGAGTAGAGGGGATGAGAATTAGGGTTTGGGGACGCGGAGGGTCTTGCTGACCATGGCCGTTGCCCATGCCAGCCAGAGGAAGGCGATCCAGTGGCCCTGAATCCTCGCCACGGCCTGTGCGGTCTCGACTGCGTCCGTGGCGGAGTATCCGGGGATGAGCTGGAACACTTTGGCGGCTGCACTCGAAAAGTCGATGGTGAAGGTGCCGAGCGGGACGCCTCGGCCGCTGAAGCTGTCGGGGAGGTATTCGCGGAGCGAGCCGGTGAACGTGAGACCCTTGCTGGAGATGTAGCCGCGCTCCTTTGCAAGTGCGATGGGCAGTCCTCCGGGCTCAATACGGCCGGTGAGCAGGCACACTGCCATACCACCCACGAGCACGAGCGACGACGGAATAGGCAGACCCTCAAAGTAGCGCGCCTTGCCCGAGGCATCGTGCGGAATCGTGGCGGCGGTCACGTTGAACCTAGCCAGCCTGGCAACACCGGCACACACGAACAGCGTGAGGATGAAGCTGTCCAGACCGCCACGCAGGCCGAGCGCATACGCGGCAAACGCGGGCGCAGCGCCAAAGCTGAGCGAGTCGGCGAGACTGTCGAGTTCCTGTCCGAGCATGGACGACGACTTGCGCCATCGTGCCACCTTGCCATCGAGCAGGTCAAAGATCGCACCGAACAGCGGGAACCACAGCGCGAGCCATGCGTGCTTGGGATCCGAGGTGATCAGGTAGCGCGCCGAGGCAAAGAGCGACTGGGCACCGCAAAATGCGTTCATCAGCGTGAAGGCGTCGGCGAGGTGGAAGTTGCGCACGAGCGAAAAGTGGCCGTCGGTCTCGACAAACTTGAGCAGCTCGCTCGACACGCCATCCTTGTCGGCACCGGCGGCGGCCGACTTGGCGTTGGACTTGCGTTTGCGCACGCCACCGGCGGTGGACGCGGGCGAAGAAAGCTGCTTGGTCATGTTGGCCTGGAGGTTGGAGGGCGCAAGTGCGGAGGAGAGGGACGAGGTGGATGTGAGCTGTGCAGCGCCTTTGGAAGCGACACCCGAGGTGGGATGCGAGAGCGGCGACGGCGTGACGAGCGACGGAGGCTGTGGGTCGTCGTGTTCGTTGGAAGCGGCGGCGACGTGCGGGTCCGAGGCGAGGAGGGGCGAGACGGTTGCGCGCGAGACGTCAGAGTCGGTGTGGGTGTGGGTGGCGTCGACAAGGGCAGGATCGGTGATGGCCGGGATGGTGCCGGGCATATGTGTGTGTGAGTGGAAGGTGGACAAGAAGTTGCATGCAAGTCGAGATGGATGGCGAGCGAGCAAACGAGCGAGCGAGGATGGAAATGCAGCCAATAATGCACGGATCCATCGGCGTTGCGTTGCGTTGCGTTGCGTTGCGTTGCGTTGCGTTGCGTTGCGGTGCTTTGCGTTGCTGTGCGTTGCGTGTGTGCTTTTTCTTTTCTTCAGCAGCAAGGAATGCGTCGATTCTCTGCCTTTTTCGCCTTTTTCCGCCTCTTTTGTGACGCGTTCGTTGGTTGCAGCGGTGACTGTGCTTTTTGTTCCCTTTTCTTCACTCCTTCTCCTCCTGGCTGTAACTTGGTCGGCCATCTGACGCACAGACACAGACACGCACGCGCCGCGACGAGTGTTGCTATGTGGAGAGGAAAGAGTGACGTCGCCCAACCGAATCGATTTTCAGCGCGAGAGCACACGTGGAGGAAAATGCAAATCCAACAGTGTTACGTCGGTAATATTCACAGCAAGCTATTTTCGCCGCCGCGCCGCTTTGAGCATTGCATCGCGTCTCGAGGCGTGGCCTTCCACAGCGGCACACCATCACCATCACCATCCTCAACCTCATCTCCATCGTGCGTGCCTGGGGCTGCTCAGCGTGCAACAGCGTCATGCCCGCATCGCACCCACTCGCAACCCTCCTCTAACCGCATACTACCGCCCGCCATGGCCGAGTGGAGCGAACATGCCCACTACGGCAACCCTACCGGGCCCGTCGGCATCCCACCCGCCGTCACCGCTCTCAGCTTTGACCCTTACTCCGAGCTTCTCTGGCAGGGCACCTCCTTTGGCACCGTCTCGTCCCTCTACTCCTCCCAGCTCTCGCGATACACCTCCTACCTCGCGCACGGTCTCCCCACACATCCTTCGCCCACCAAGGGCATCCTCGCAGACGAGCGTCACATCTTTTCCGTCGGCGACAATGGCATCAAGGCTGCACAGCGTCGGGGCCTGGCAAAATGGTCCACGCTCACCCACGACTTTGGCACCGACAGTATGAATCTCGTCTCCATGTGCGCGTCGCCCCTCGCCGCATCCTCCGACCTCGTCGCCGCCGGCCTCTCCCAGTCTGCCGCCAGCACTGGCGAGATCGACAGCGACAACGACCTCATCCTCACCGTCAACAACAGCACAGGCGCCCTCCTCCGCTCCGTGCCCTCCGAAGCGCCCATCGTACACGTTCGCAAGAGCGGCCGCTACATCTGCGCAGGCACCGTCACCGGCCACATCCAGCTCCGCGACCCGCGCACGCTCAAGGTCGAACACCGCCTCCACGCTCATCCGGGCGGTCTCGTCGACGTACAGGCCGACGGCAACATCCTCTACTCGGTCGGCTGGACCGTCCGTCAGGGTCACCCGGTCCCAGAACCCCTCATCCGCGTACACGACCTTCGCTCCATGCGCGCCCTCGTTCCCATCCCCTTTGCCGCTCCTGGCGGTCCCTCGCTGCTCGCCATACACCCCAAGCTCTCCTCCACCATCATCGTCTCGGCGCCCCAGGGCCAGTTCCAGATCGTCGACATTGCCACCCCCGGCGAAGGCCGCTTCTTCTACACCAACGCCTCCTCCTTCACCACCTCGCTCGCCGTATCCCCCTCCGCAGACTACATCGCCTTTGGCGAGGCAGACGGCAGCGTGCGTCTCTGGAGCAGCTCCTCCGACACCTCCAACCTTCGCTTCAACACATTCAACTCGTCCGCACTCGATTTCCCAGACATGGCAGAACCCACGCCCTTTGTCAACTGGTCCACAGAGACCCCGCTCTCGTCCATCGGCATGCCCCACTACAACGACAAGCTGCTCTCCTACTTTGAACACGACGACTACGTCTCCGAAGCTTCGCCCCTCTTCAACCCGCCCTCCAAGATCGACCCCGCCGTGCTCAACAACCTCAAGACCGTCGACTATCTCGGCTACGCCAGCCTCCCGCAACATCTGCGTGGGCAGCGCAACGTCGTCATGGGCAAGGGCCCCGGTGGCATCCGTGCCAGCGCGCTCCACCGGCCCGAGGACCGCAAGAAGATCGGCATCCCGCTCTTCCGCAGCGAAAAGGAGAAGGAGCAAAGCAAGAAGGCCGCCGCCGCTGCCGCTGCCGGCGTCAGCGCTGCAGACAAGAAGAAGAAGAAGGCAGACAGGAAGCGCGCAGAGGCAGGCTCCGACAGCCTCTCCGCATCCGCCGACTCGCGCGTGGAGCGCAAGCAGGCCTCGGACGCAGCTCCAGCGTCATCGCGAGCCACCACCACCGACTCCAAGATGGCCACCAGGCAGGCCAGTCCTACCGCCGAGTCCGGCGAGCTCTCCAAAGACGCCGCTGCAGCCTCGGACAAGGAGGCAGACTCGGACGACGACTCAGACGACTCGGATGCTTCCGACGAAGAGGAAGGTCAGGAGGACTTTGAAACGGCCGAGGCGATGCTTGCCAAGGGCCAGATGCCCTCCTATTACCGTCTCAAGACGATCCAGTACTCGCGCTTCGGCGTCGAGGATTTCGACTTTGACTTTTACAATAAGACGCCCTACAGCGGTCTCGAGACGCACATCCAGAACTCGTACGCCAACTCGTACCTCCAGGCGCTACACTACCTGCCGCCGTTCCGCGAGATGGCCAAGGCGCACATCCTGCACGACTGCGCGCGCGACAACTGCCTGCTCTGCGAGGCGGGCTTCCTCTTCCGCATGCTCGAGGATGCGCGTGGCGCCAATTGCCAGGCGTCCAACTTCTTGCGCGCGTTCGGAAACAGCCACAAGGCGGCCAGTCTCGGGCTCATGGATCGCGAAGACAGCGTGACCAACGTCTCGGGAGGCACCAGCGCCGGCAAGAATGATATCGTCTACAGCCAGCTCGTTCAGACGCTCAACCGCTTCGTCCTCGACTGCACCTCGGCAGAGGCCCAGTCGGTGGCCAGCACGGCGGCTGCGGCGGGTACAGCAGCGACGGGAGCACGGGGGCCTCCACCGGGCTTAGGTCCACCCATGAGCAGCAACCGTGGCGGTACTGCTGGAGGGCGTCGGCCGGCTGCCGAGCCTGCGTCGCCCACATCGGGCAGCCAGACCGACAACGTGTCGGCAGCGAGCTCACCTGTCGCCAAGCTGTTTGCGCTCAACGCGCAGACCAAGACGGCGTGCATCCACTGTGGGCGCGAGTCGAGCCGCGCGACTCCCGCGCTGAGCGTCGACCTGGTGTATCCGCGCCGGCCGATGTCAAACGAGGCGCCTGCGCCGGCCGACTTTGCGTCGGTGCTGCGGGCGTCGCTGGTGCGCGAGATGCAGAACCGTGCGCCCTGCCGCGCGTGCCAATTTACCGCCATGTTCCGCACGCGCCGCGTCATGCCGCCTGCGGCAGAGCTGCCGCGCGTGCTGTCGGTCAATGCGGCCATCCAGGCTCCCGAGCATCTGCACTACTGGTTGAACGACAGCCAGGGTGCGCCCAAGTCAGCCCCGCACGCAAGGCACGGCGCGATGCCGCATCAGCCGTATGGAAAGCAGCCCTTCGGTCGGCGTGCGCCCAATGCTGGGCCGGAAGCCAGAAGCGAAGGTGGGGCGGGGCAGGATGAGGAGCGACGCACGTACTTGCCTCCGCGCGTCGCGATCGGTGTGCAGGGCGACGATGTGCGCGTGGTGCCGATCTACACGCCGGCGGACCTGGAGCGCGCCAAGCCGCGGCTGGGGAGCTATGCGGTGTACCGGCTGCGCTCGATGGTGGTGCAGATCTCGGCGGATAAGGAGCAGCCGCATCTGTGTGCGCTGGTGCGCGTGCCCGAGGCCGAATTTGGCGATGCGGTGACGCCGCGCCTGGCGAATGCGGGGGCAGCGGGCGTGAAGAAGGTGCGGCAGAAGGGCCAGGTGGGTCCGTGGTATTTGTTCAATGACTTTTTGGTGCGCAACGTTCCGGAAGCGGAGGCGCTGGGATTCCAGAATGCGTGGAAGATGCCTTCGGTGCTCATGTGGGAGCGCGAAGACATGGCTGCGCTGTCGGTGGACGAGCTGCGGCAGGGACGTACGTCGATTGATCCGACGATCCTGTGTCGCGACTACAACATTTCGCTGCATCGCGATCCGGCGCGCATCAGGCACAGCGTGCTGGCGCAGGACGAGCTGCCGAAGCCGGGAACGTTGGTGGCGATTGATGCCGAGTTCGTAGCGCTCAACCAAGAAGAGCTGGAGATTCGATCGGATGGCACGCGGTCTGTGATTCGGCCGACGCGGCTGTCGCTGGCGCGAGTGTCGGTGGTTCGTGGACAGGGACCCAAGGAGGGCGAGGCATTTATCGACGACCATATCCACACGCACGAAGACGTGGTGGACTACCTCACCAAATTCTCGGGCATCCTTCCGGGCGATCTGGACCCGAGCACCTCGTCGCACACGGTGGTGCCGCACAAGTCGGCGTACAAGAAGCTGCGACTGCTCGTCGACTGCGGCTGCATCTTCATCGGCCACGGGCTCAAGAAGGACTTCCGCATCATCAACATCTTTGTACCCCCGAGCCAGGTGATTGATACGGTGGATCTGTTCCACAGTCCCAACCACCCGCGACGTCTCAGTCTGCGATTCCTCAGCTGGTTCCTGCTCAAGATCGACATCCAGTCCGGATACCACGCCAACAATCAGGTCACCGCGCGACTCTCGCAGGCGTCGCAGCAGGACTCGCCCGCAAAGTCGACCGTCGAAAGCGTGGCCAACTCCGCCGCGGGGGCGGGAAGCACTGCCGTCGAGGGTGGACACGACAGTATCGAAGATGCCCTGGCAGCGTTGAAGTTGTTCCGCATGTACGAGGTGTTCAACTCGTCCCACCGGCTCGAAGACGTGCTGGAGGACATTTACGAGGCGGGCCGAAGGCTCAACTGGAAGCCACCCAACGCTGTCTAGCGCCCGCGCCGTGCAATGTCAAATGTGCTCAAGTGTACCAAAACGTGCGCAGGGTGTGCCAAGTGCACGATTCCGGTCATCTCGGAATCCTTGGGTGAGGAGGGCAGGGCAGAGGTGAATTCTGGGTGTGGGCAGTGTCAGCAGCGACATGCGCCGGATAGGTCGACGAGCCAATCAGAACGCGTGTATTGCAAATGCACCAAATGCACCAAATGCACCAACTCGGCCTTGCAGCGTACAATGCTCGCCCTTACACTGTGCTGGAGCCGACGATGACAATTCGGCCGCTGTGAGCACGGTCGTACTGCCTAGCGCAGATAATCGGATGCGACAAGGGAGGGAGAGCGGTAGTGGAGCCGCAGAACAGCCTTAGCTTCTCCGGCGGGAAGTGCGTCGATGGCCGTAATGCCGAGACAACGACTTTGTTGCGGAGTCCGGTTGTGCAAGTGAAGATGGCGGATCGGAAACGCGAAGCCGACGGACGAGCATGTGCGTCTAGCCTCGAGTGAGAGGTCGAGATCGAGGAGCGTCGCTGTGCTTAGCCGATGAGGTTGGAGGGGCGAGCAGCTACGTAATGGGCAGCCAGACCCGCGTATGTGCGGGGGCGGAAGCGGTGCATGAAAACCGGCGGACACTTTGGGCTGCACGGCGGAGAGCGCAGGGAGAAGCGAGCAACGCGCACGCTTGAATTTGCAATTTGGCCGAGCGGTGCGCAAAGAAAATCTCCCCGGCGCTATTGCTCATCGGAGAAATGGTGCGCATCCGATCGATGCCTTTCGTTCTCGGCCCAGCAAGTCCGGTAGTTGGATGCGGTCTCAGTCGACTGCCGAGCGAGCACCCGGCCCCGCAGTCCAGAGCTGAAGTCAAGGATGGAAGGAGGAGGGGGAGGGGGTGCGTCATGTGCGGGCTCGGATGCAAACTAATCCGCCGAGAAAGACGAGATTCGAGCCGGCCGCTTTTTCATGGGCGCTGCTCATTTGCTCCTCCTGCGGCTGCGGCTCTCACACCTGGCGCCCGAATTCTGGGTGGGCTTGCAATGGGCGGCAATGCACTTGCGCGCGCCCTCTCAGGCTAGCGAGGATGGATGCGCAAGGAACAGCCGCTCGCTGCAAGAGCCAGGCCGTTTCTGGATGCCGTCGGCTGCACTCCGACCTCGAATCAACGCAGACTCGAATGCAGCGAGCGGAGCATCTCAAAAAGTAGCCGCCCTTGCCCTCGCCCGCGCAACTGCATTCATACCCGTCTGCCAACCCCCCCCCCCCCTCCTTTCCTTCCTTGGACGAGCGATTGACCGAACCAACACAATTCCATCTTGCTTCTGTTCCATCAACCCCTACCATCTCTCTTCTCATCTAACGGCCCTCAGCCTGTTCTTGTCTTGCCACGCCAACCTAACGCAACTCTGACTCCTGCGCGACGACGCACCGTACCGCAGACCCCGCGGCTCCAAACTCTATCGTGCTCTCAAAGCTTTGGCTTTCCGAGTGCATCCGAAGCTTTTCCCACGCTTGATCAAGCGGAGCGAAAGTTGAGGGCCTCTTTCCCGCGCTTCATTTGCTCCTCCCTTGGCTCCAAGCTTCGAAAGCGGCTACTTGGCAGTCAGCAAACTCGGACATCGGCTCGTCCGCATCGTTGCCCCTCCGAAAGGCAATAGCACTCCTCGCGTCGGCTTGGCCGATAACAATCGCCTCTGTTCTCACCGCCACTCAGCTACGACAGCTCTCGAACCGCCGCTGCATGCTTGAAATGCGTATGGCATGACCATTGCCAGCCTGGTGTTTCCCAGAGAAGAAGCCGCTTGATCGATCGGAAGCCCTCCGCGTTTGGGGCCACAGACGACATCACCAACAATGCCTCCCGCCTCGTCCATCGGCAGCAGCAGGCGCAAGCTCGGCCAGCCTACCGTCTGCCTCGAATGCTACCTTCGCAAGGTCAAGTGCGATCGAAAGCGACCATGCTCCACCTGCGTGCGCAGGGGCACCGAACACCTCTGCAAGACCTTCAACACCAGCGAGCTCGATCCTGAAAGTGAGTCCCCAGTCCCAACCCGGATCCACCCCATCCGTACCGACCTGCTGACAAGATCACATCTGCTCCTCGTAGCCCTGCAAAAGAAACAGGCGAGGCGCTCGATGGCCGAAATCAACGCCATGCTCGATGCAACCACCGACGATGCCAGCGAGGACACCGATCCGCAGCAGCCGCCAGAGCCCAGTGAAGCGTCCGAACATCCCATGATGGCCTTTATCAACCTCATGCTCAAGGACCTCAACACCAACGACGACGCATCCACCAGCGGCCATGCTTCGCCCGATGCGGCCTCGCCCAGATCAACCTCGCTGCTCCCCTCCAGAGCCGTGGTCTCGCAGTACCAGCAGAAGCCGTGCTGGACCAAGATGCTTGAATTCTGCTCCATCCTGCCCGACTGGTACCACTTGCAGGCTCTTCTCCGAAGCTACCTCTGGAACGTCGATTGGAAGTTCCTCATCACCTGCCAGGACGCGCTCGAGACGCAGATGCACGACCTCTGGCTCCGCGTCATCTCTCCCGCCAAGAGCTGCGATCCCTACTCGGACTCGGCGCCTTCTGCAGCCGCCGTCTCGTTCCAGCCAGGCGACCTCTCGCGGCTGGCGCTGCTGGCCAGCGTGCTCGGAGAGACGATCGAGTCGATGGACCCGGACGCTATCGCACAGAGCATGCCCGCGTCTCGTCCGGGCGTTGCTATCGCAGCACCCATCAAGCTCGCGTCGGACGCCAACGCTCGTGTGCGCGCGCTGTTGATTCTGACCTACCACGTGCCCGCGCTCATCGAGGAGTGCGTGCGTCTCGACGAGATGACCATCGACCTGGTGCAGGCCAACCTCTCGGCCTTCTCGCTGTGGTCGAATCAAGGCCTGCATGGTACTGGCTCCACCGAGTTCCCGCGCTGGAACGTCACCATCCGAGCCGCCAAGCGGTGCAACCTGTTCGAAGATCCCGGTGGCAATGCCAGCTATTCGCAGCCGCAGCTCGACCATCGCAGGAGGCTTGCGTGGCTCGTGTATGGCTACGACCATGCGTTTGCCGTGGGCGCCAACACGCGTCCGCTCATCGTCGAGTCGCAGTTCAGCGTGGACCAGCCGAGCGATGCAGCGCCGTGGTCGGCGTGTGGTGCGCCGCCCGATGCGTGCCTCGCCATGCTCGAGGTGCAGGGCGGCAAGATCGCCGAGCTCGTCTCGAGCACGCTGTGCTACGGGCCGCCGCTGCATCGCAAGGCCATGGAGACCGACAGCAAGATCATGGCCATGATGGCGCAGCTGCATCCGTCGTACATGTGGGACAATCCCGACGTGTCGTTCGACCAGCTCGATCCGTTTCGCGCGCGACGCAGGTGCTGGCTGCAGCTCACCACCGCCTGGCAGAGAGGCTCGCTGCATCGCCAGTTCTTCTTTCCCAATGGCCGCATCACTAATGGCGAGCTCGCCACCAGTCGCCATATCGCCACCGACAGTGCGCTGCGCTCGATCAATGCGGTGCGCGAGCTGCGCAAGATGCAAAACCGCTTTTCGGACCATATGGGATCGGCATGGTGGTTTCAGTACCTCACCGAGCCCAGCATGACGCTTGCTACGGCTGCGCTGCTGCTCATCCGCAGCAGGGGCCAGGGCGTGCCAGGTCTGGCGAATGAGGCGAGTTGCTGGCCGACCATGATGCATTTTTCCAAGATGATCGATCTGTGCGTCGAGGATCTGGCCGCCTCGATGCAGAATGAGGCCGCCTGTCTGCCCTCGTTCCTCACGTTCGGGCAGGGATGTCTGAAGCTCATCGAACAGCTGAGGAGCGCGATCCAGACGAGCTTTGACGCGTTTGTCAGGTCGCAGCCGGACCTGGCGAGGCTGCAGAATCTCAAGATCGACGAAAAGATCCTTGCGCTCCTGCATCCGCGGTCGCGGCAGAAGAGCCCGAGCAGCGCCACGCCCGGTGCGACGCATGTGCACGCGCACAGTCGCGAGGGAAGCAGCAGTGGCGCCACTGCACTGGCCAAGGGTGTCAAGCGGCCCAGTGATGCTTCGGCCAGAGGGGGTTTGTCGTCGCGCAACAGGGCGGGAGCGGGTAGTCAGGAGCAGCGCGGCGAGTCGAGGTCCATCTCGCCACGCTCGTCGCTGGCGGTACCGGCATTTGCGGGCGTGGCATCGTCGAACCTCATGGCCGGATTCGGACACAGTTCCGCAGTGCAGCCGGAGCACGAGGTGCCATCGGGGGAGCTGAGTTTGTCGTTTGCCCCGAGCATGTCGGCCATGGCGCCGGTTGCGGTGGCGGCGCCGCACTTTGGCGTGCCGGCGCCCGTGCCCGAGGGCCAGCTGCTGTCTCCCGCCGAGCCGTTTGCGCTGCGCGACTTCTACACCGACGACGGCGTCCAGCGCGCCACATCCGACTGGCTCACCTCGATTCACATGAGCGCCATGCTTCCCCAACCTCCCACGTCGTAAATCCCCCCACTTCATTCGGTTGTAGCCCCATTCGATAGAGACTGTTGATAATATGTATTTGCATTGCTACGAGCTCAGAAGTGGATCGAGGCAAAGACGAGACGGGGCACCTTGCGGAGTGCCGGGTCGTCCTTGGCGAGTGACCAGAGGTATCCGTCGAGATCCACCTCGTTCAGCGCCGCGAGCCAGGCCAAGGTGGGGTCTTGTTGGGCGAGTGCGTGGGCGCGGGCTACGATGTGGGTGGCAACATTGAGTGTGGCTGCACGCACCGCGTACGTCTCGTCCTTGGACAGCACGGGGCCTGGTTGATTTGCAGGAAGGCCGTTGAGCTTCTCGCGGCCGAGATCGGCATTGCAGTTGGCGGTGGCAATCCAGTGTACGAGATTCTCCATACCGACCGGAGGGGGTTGCGGGGTTTGGATGAGGTCGAACCATACGCAGAGAGTGGGCAGGACATTGTCGACGAACATCGGCAGCGTGTATGTGTTTGGCAGACCGTACTCGGGCCTGTCGCCGAATCGAAGGTAGAGCGCGTGCAGGAGAAAGAAGATGCGCTTGAAGATGTATACCTCTTGCCCTGCTGCCGCGCCGGTGTTGACGGTGTGGGTATCGCAAAACTCGGGGAAGGTTTGTGCGATCTGTGCGACCAGGTGATCGGTCGCCTGGGTCTCGTCGTGCTTCTGCTTGGCCTCGGCCATCAACCCCTCCAGATAGGCGCCCATACTAGCCACACCCAAGTCTGTCAACTTTCGTCCTACACTCTGCATGGCGGTGAGGATGAGCTGGACGGCATCGTTCATCTCGCCGCCCTTGATGCCGACCGTGACGCCAGGGAGCGAGTCGTGCGGTTTCTCCTCGTGTACGCTCACGCCGAGCAGCTCGACGATCTTGGCTTCCGTCATATCGCGCATGCCCTTGGCGGTCAGATTGCCCGAGCCGACCTGTCTGTCTTCGTCGCCGCCCGAGATGTACAGTCCGATCATGAGCCGGACGATGTTCTGGTACGCGCCTGCGCCGGTGGCCTTGTGGAACGCCGTGCGGTAGCCCGAGAGCGCATTGAGCAGCGACAAGATGGCGATAAAGTTGATCTCGGCCGTGGGTGTGGGGAAGCGCAGCGGGAATGCCAGGCCGTGCTGCGTGCGCAGACGGTTGTACGTGGCCTGGTCGAGGGTGCGCAGAAAGTGGTCGATCGAGGTGGGGTTGGGCGTGAGGCCGAGCGATGTCGAGATGGCTGAGCAGCTCTGGCGCGTCGCAGCGATGTACGCCGCATCGCGAGGCAGCGGTGAGGATGAAGCGGATGATGACATTGTCCGGCGATCCTGCGAGTGTGGTTGTTGGTGTTGGTGGTCGCAGAGAGATGGACGGTGCTGAGCTTTCTTCTCAAGTGCCAAATGTGGAGAGGAAGGACGCGCGGTGTTGGACGTGACTCGGGTGCGCCCATGCTGAGAATGTTAGAGCGAGCCCAGATTGAGGCCGAATCTTATTCGTGCGGTAAGAACTTCGGCTGCAAGGCTTTGGAGGCCAAATTTGGGAGCTCACCTCGTCCCTATCACCCACCACACCACCACACTCGCAATCGCCGCGCGCACAACGACAACATTGGCGAGGATGGCATTCACATCGACTCTCTCGCGCTGCTCGCGCAAGCACATTAGCGCGTACGGCAGCGTGCTTGACCGATTCATGGTCTCCAACTCGGCTGCCCTTGCGTCTTCTTCCTCCTCCGCGTCGTCCTCCTCGGCTGCCTCGTCGTCATCTTCTCCGTCCGCATCGCTGTTCGAGGCGACCAAGTCGGAGGCTTCGGGATGCTGGGCTCCTCCCAAGTACTCGCTGCGACGCCAGGCGAAGCTCGTCAAGGAGGCCGCACTCACTGGCCAGCTCGCCGCGTTGCCGGGCGGCCCCAAGATGTCGCGCATCCAGACGAGGCTGGCACGGCTCGCGCAGTCGCATGCCGCCGAGCAGCAGGCTGCAGAGTACCAGTACACCCCGCAGCACACCGCCACGCCCGTGCGTCCCACCGCGCTCGGCCAGCGCACCGTCAAGCCCAACCAGCGCGTACCCCAGTCCGAACACGACGCAGCCCTCGCGGCGGCCAGGAGGCTTGTGAAGGACGTCGGGCCGTATGCGGGTAGGGCCAAGGCATTCAAGGGTAGCAGGGTGGACAAGAACAAGATCACGCGTGCCCACGCGGTCAACAACAAGCTCCAGGCCATGCAGTCCACCGTCCGAGAGTGGCACACTGTAAGTATCCGACGTGCCACACCGACTAGACGACAGATGGCTGATATCGTTGTCTTGATGTGCGAATGCAGTCCCAGACCGAGGCCAAGAACAAGCTCAAGCCCGGGCTTCCTTTCTAGATTGACCTGCCTCATGGCAAATATGACATTGTGTTGCGAAACCATCTGGATTGCAAAGTTGCAAGGGGCTGGACGGATCGTGTGAGATCGGGTGCAATCAACGAGCCGCACGCGCCGATGAGAGCGGATTTCCGTGATCGGCTGCGTTCGGAAGCGCGCCAGTTGAGAAGAATCGGTGAGAAGGCCACAGCGAGAGCGGCGAGGGAATTGGAGGGAAAAAAATCTCGCAATTTTGGAAGAAAGCGAGGCTTCCGGGCCGAATTTTTGTGTCGGCTGCTCAGCCGGGCATCACCGTCCGCCTCCACACTTTTCTGAGCGGTGACTGGCAAGTGCAAGAGCGGCTGTGATTGGCGGCGCTAGAAGAGTGAGAGAGCCAGAGAGCGAGTGAGCGAAGGGGCGAGACCCTTTCTTCCTCCCAACCGCCACCACACCAAGCTCTCACTGCGGTGTATACCCCATCACACATCTTCAAAACACACACACGATGGTTCGCGCAGCTAGGTCGCTCGCCGCCGATTCGGCCGCCGTGCGCGTGTGGCTGTCGTCACGCTCCACCAGTGCAGTCATTGCGCCTCGTCGTGCGGTGGCTGTCTCGCTGCCGTCTTCGCGCGCGTTCCCCGCCGCCACCATCGCGCTCGGGCGCAGCTTCCACACGTCGCGCACTGCGTACGATGCGCCCAAGTCGCCGTTTGCCGTGTTCGTCGACACGCTCAAGGCGGAGCTGCGCAAGAATCAGGAACTCCAGGAAAACATGCGCCAGCTCTCGGGTGACGTGGGCAAGATGCAGGACAGCGAGACGATGAAGAAGATGCGCGACGCCTACGAGCGCGCACGCATCATCACGTCCATCAAGGAGAACCCGCGCCTGCAGGCGGCCGCCGACGCTCTGCGCAAGTCCGGTGGCCAGGTCGGCGATGCCGTCGGCGCCACGCTCAAGCAGATGGAGGAGAGCGAGCTGGTCAAAGGGCTCGGTGCGATCTCGAGCCGCCTTGCGCGTCAGCTCGAAGACTCGACTGCCCCCATCCGCAATACCGAGGCGTACAGGCAGCTCAGCGATACGCTCACCGAGGCGTTTGACGACGGCGGAAGCGCGCTCCGTATCTATGTGGACAAGGACAAGGACGCCGCCGAGGTGCGCAGGATCAAGCGCGAGGCCAGGCTGCGCAAGATCGGACGACCCATGCCGTCGAAGGACGTAGACTCCAAGGAGGCGGCGGACGAGGTGCTCAAGAGCTATGCCGCCAAGGAGGAGGCTGATATTGCGGCGGCTGAAGCAGAGGCCGCTGCACAGGCCGAGGCCGAAGCCAACCCGCAGCAAAAGCAAGAGCAGCCAAAGCAGGAGGAGGCCAAGCCCGAGCCAGCCAGCGGCGCGTCCGAATCGGCGTCCGAGTCGGCATCCACATCGGCGCCTTCGGATGCAGCAGCTGGCTCGAGCAAGCCAGCCAAGAAGCCGGCGGGCTATGCGGTGCGCGTGCGCGCGGTGACGGAGAATGCGTCGGCAGGTCAGGCGCTGGTGCTGCGACCCGAACCGGCGTACAAGCAGGCGTGGGCATCGTTCAAGTCGTCCAATCCGCTCTTCCGCCGCCTGGGCGAGATGCAAGAGGCCTATCACGAGTCGGAGAACCCGGTGATTGAGCGTCTTCGCGGCGTAACCGATTGGTTCGGCTCGCTGTTTGACGAGAACGACTTCGCTCGGGTGACGAGACACATGAAGATGCACGATCCCTCTTTTACGCTGGAGACGTTCCAGCGGGAGTTGCGGGAGTACGTTGTGCCGGAGCTGATCGACGCCTACCATGGGGCGGCAAGGCATTTGTTGCGACAGTGGTGTGGCGAGGCGACGTACAATCTGTTGATGGCCACGGTGGATCCGTACTTGCAGAAGGGATGGATTCCAGAGGGACGATTGTTGGATCTGAAGCAGGTAGAGATCATGCAGGCCAAGGTGCTGGATAACAATGTGCCCGTTCTCGTGGTCAGCTTCACCACTCAGGAGCTGATGTTCTTTACGGATCCCAAGACGGGAGAGGTCAAGGCAGGGAATGATAAGCAGCCGGATCTGTGCAGATACGCGCTGGTGCTCACGAGGGAAGAGGAGGGTCTCGATAACGAGGTTACTGGCGGTTGGAAGGTCGTCGAGCTCGCCAGGAGGGGTCAGTCGGCGTATCTGTAGTCGCTTGCAATTTTGTTCACACCGCTTTACCTTTACTGGGCTCGTGGAATCGTCGTGTGTAGAAAGAGTGGGTGTGAGGCGGATGTCAGCCAGGTGGACGGAGGTGCAGGTTGCCGTGGTGCACCTGCAGCCAATCTGTGCGAGTCTGGCGTGCGGGATCGGTCAACACTTCAGATGCTGGGTCGACGTGAGGGCCTTGCGACCACGTTCGACCGGCAGCTGATATTGCAGCGACATAACAGCTTTGCCATGGCCGTTGGATAGTGCACGATGGTCTTGCCGTTACGCATGTGCAAGAAGCCCCTTCTTGCCAGCTGTCTATATATGTCCGCCGCCTCAACTCCGAATCTTGCACGGGAAAGACTTTCGATGTGCTTGCTTCTTTAGGCTGGTGTGCTGGTCGAAAGAGCGCGGTGGGCGAGCACTGGTTGCGCAAAAGATGACCGACGTTTGCACCACATCATGCAGCGTAGCGATGCAGTCATACATCCAGCATCGTAACGTGATCCTTCCCACTTGTTGACGCTCGGTCGGTCCGGGTGACGCCCCACCGCGCCAAGATTCTGTAGACGATGACGCCACAACAGTGTGGTGGAGACGCCACTGCCTCAAACTCCAGCTTGAGGCCAAACCAACTCCTGATCTTATAACCTCGGTGGTGCTTGTAGAACCGGATGTCGCCACGGTGATGTCGAACATCATCCGCTGCCCCCGGACTCATGCAATCAGTTCAATACACAGACGCTGCCGCCATCAGCTCTTTATCGCTTCGAGCACTCGGAACCTATCCTTAGGCTCCAATGCCACCAATCGTGGCAGCGCAGTGGCAGCTGCCTGTGCAAGTGCAGACCTCCAACTTGCCCGCACCAGGCCCCGCAGTGGTTGCACGCAGCCGCCGACTCTGCTCATCAGCCTAGTCAATCGTGAACTTCGGGTCAACCTTTTGAGCAGGCAATCCTTTGTCGAATCATATCTCTGCAAGCCCCTTCCTAAGTTGCTTGACGACTCTCTTAAGATCCAGATTCTTGCGTTCCGAGCCCGTTGCGCGCGGACCACCGCAACACTCACAGCAACAACCCAGCTAGACAGCTAGTCGCCATCCGTCGTCCACCTACCCTTCGTGGTGGGCGAGCAGCAGCAACGCAGCCCCCGTCTGCACGCCACTTGGCTGACGCCGCGGATTCAAGCATACACACACGCACCAGTCGCTGCGATCAAAACCAATGCTGACATTGCGCGTCTTTCACGCCTGTCCACTCGGCGCCGATGTTCTGCAAGCAACGCTGACATCGTGCGGGTTGTTCACGCCTACTCCGCTCGCACAGTGCAATCAAAAATTGGCATTGCGATCGCGTGTCTTCACACCTACACACCCCGCCAGCGCACTGCAAACAAAGCTGACATCGCGCGCGTCTCACGCCTTGGGCACGCGCAGCGGCGTATTGTGCGTCGCCGCCAGCGCCGTTCCAGCCGCGGTGCTTCGTCGCGGACTCGCAACGTACGCCGGTGCAGCGGCAGTGGTGGTGGCGCGCGTGCCCACCGTCTTGCTGCGCGGCGTCGCCGTCGTAGCTGCTGCCAGCCGCGTCGTCGAAGCGCTCGTGGTCTTGCGTGGCAGTCCGCCCTGTCCCACCACCCCCACCGCGGATCGGTTCGTCGGCGCCGCATCGTTCAACACGCCGCCGCCCGCAGCCCTGCGCGCCTGCTGGATCCATGCATGGCGCATGGCCGCATCCGGCTTGAGCCGGCGCTCCGGATCCCAGATCAGACACTTTGCGATAAAGTCGACAAACAGCTCGTCGTCGCTCTTGAGCGCCTGTGCGAGCGTCTTGCTCGCCGGCCGTCTGCGCTTGCCCTTGGAATTCACCACGGGCCTCGGCTGCCCCGTACTGTCAAAGAACAGCTTCTTGCGCGAACTGCGCTCCACCAAGTACCGCTCGGGCACACCGAGGATCTCCATGATGCACGCCAGCTGCTCCTGCTCGTTCTCGCCCGGAAACAGCGGATAGCCCGTATAGAGCTCGGCAATGATACACCCCAGACTCCAAATGTCGATCGCAGTGTGGTAGCTCATGCCCAGGATCACCTCGGGCGAGCGGTAGAAGCGGCTCTGGATGTACGTGTATACCTTTTCGTTCTCGAAGCAGCTCGAGCCAAAGTCGATCACCTTGATGCCACTGCGGCGCGGATGGCACAGCAGGATGTTTTCCGGCTTGAGATCGCAGTGCACGATGCGATGGTGCTTCATGAGCGACAGCGACTGCAGCACCTGCGACGTAAAGCGCCGGATCAGATTCGTCGTGAACCCGGCAAACTGGTTCGCCTTGATGAGCTCGTACAGGTTGATGCTCAGCAGCTCCGTGGCAATGCACAGGTGGTTGCGGAACAAGAACGACTCGGTCATCTTGATCACGTTGTAGCGCTCGTCCGGATCCCACTTGGTGAGGTTCTCGAGGATGCGCACCTCCACCAGCGCCTGGTGGTGGAAGCGCTTCTTGTTGCGGATCAGCTTGATCGCCACCGTCTTGCCCGTCTTGTGGTCCAGGCACTGCAGCACCTGCCCGAACGAGCCGCGCCCGAGCAGGTCCACAATCTCGTAGCGGAACGCCAGGTGGTCGCGGTTCACCACAACGTAGTCGCCGCGCTCGTCGTCAAAGCCGTGGTTCTGCTCGGCCTTGTCCACGCTCGCCATGTGCTTGCGCTTGGCGTTCTGGCCGCAGTAGTAGATCTCGGTGTAGTTGAAGATCTCCTCCGCCTCGAAATCCGACATCTTGTTGCCGTACATCACCTCGGCCTGCCGCGCCGACAGCATCCGGCTCGGCGCTACCGGCTCGGGGAACTCGAGCATCTTGTCCAGCTCCGCCTGCGGCACGCCCGCCGCCAGTTTGCGCGCCTGCTGACGTCGGATGTAGTCTTCCATCTCGCGATCGCCCAGCCGCTCCTCTTCGTCCTGGCTCGGCGTTGCGCGCATCGAGCCCGCCGACGCCGCCGTGTCGGACGACGCGGGGCTGCGTCGCGTCAGCGCCGTGTTGACGTTATTCTTGGCCAGCCGCTCGCTCGCAGATGCCTGCACCGTGCTCGTCTTGGAGATGCGCGTGGTCGAGGCCGCCGTGCTCAGCGACGCGCGCGTCCGGCGCACCGGCACAGACACGCTTCCCACCTCCTTGCTCGCTGCAGCGCCGCCAGCCGATTCCGCTGTCTCGGTCGAGACAGAGGAGCGCGCGGCAGCAGCGGAAGGCTGGCTCTGTGCAGCCACAGCATTTCTTGCCTCGGCCGGTGCAGATCCGCTACCAGAATGACCGGAAGTGCTCGACTTGGCGGGACGAGTGGAGGCTTTGTCTGCACCACCTGCGGCCGATGTCTCCGCCTTGCCGTTGCTGGCAGCAGCAGGTGCTGGGCTGGCGGAAGCCTTGGACTCGGCTTTGCGGCGGTCATGGCGAGCCGCCAGGCCGTTGAGCACCTCGCGGTCACTCGGCGTGAGGTTGGACGAGTAGGCGGCGATGCGCGCACGTCGCAGGACGCCCTCAAGCTCGGCTGGCGTCTTGGCCGCAGCGTAGGCATTGAGGATGGGCACAAGGCTGCTCGACACGTGCGCGACGCCGGGAGACGGCGCGAGCTTCGACGAGGCCTGGCTGTGCTTGGCGGTGCCGACGGTGGTGTCGGAGCCCGAGACGGACCTTGCCTCGTCGTCGTCCAAAGGCTGGGCAGCAACCATGCCCAGGCTAGCCGCCAGCGAAGGGTGGTGCGACTTGCTTGTCGGGATGGACGACGACGCGGCTGCAGCGGCGCGAATTACGCTTCCGCTGCCATCGGTGTTCGTCGAGGCGCCGGAGACCGACGCACGCGGGATCGCCTTCATCGTAGCAACGCGCGGGATGCGGCTGGACAGCGATGCAGACTTGGACGGAGATGCTGTGCGGCTGCCCACGCTCGGGCTGGAAGCTGCAACGCCAGAAGTGCCGATGGACCTTGCCGACCGCGAGGGAGTGTGCGAAATCGTAGCGGCATGTAGCCTGGGCTGGGGCTGGGGCTCGGAAGGCTTTGCTGCGCTTCGAGGTTCGTTGGCGACACTCTTCTCCGCGTCACCAACGGTGCTCGCCGAGGCTCCGCGCCTGCGTGCCGGCAAGACTTGCTCGCCAGCGGACGAGCGCGACTCGGTGGGCTCCGATGGCACCGACGCCTTATCGGCAGCAGCGCTAGACTGAGCGATGCGTCGAGAGCCCGAGCGGCTCAACAGACCGCCGGCGATGCCCAAGATGGACTTGCGCGACAGACGTCCGCTGTCGTGGCTGGCCGAGTCGGCTGACTGCGGCGGATCGCTCGACTTGGGCGTGCGCTGGAAGAACGACGGCGTGCGTCTGGTCTTGGGGCTGGTGCCGGACGACTCTGTGGAAGCGGTGAGCGTCTGGGAGTCGGCGCTGGAGAGCGGCTGCTCGACGTCCTTGTCCTTCTGTCGGATGAGTCGACCGAGGGAAGCGACGCTGGCCCGGCGCAGCGAGCCCGACTTGGAAGCCAGACTCGAGGTGGGAGCAGCGAGCGACGCCGAGGCGGAGAGGCCATCGGAGGCGGTATCGTCCGAGCGCACCTCGGCCACAGGCGAAGCGATCATCTCTTCGACCGGCTCGACGATGGTGCACTGCATCGACACGTCCTGGGCCGACGAGCCGCGCGAAGCGGCGTCGCTGAGCCGGCCCAGGCTTGGCTGGCGAACGGCGAGGGCGGCGACCTCGGCGAGCTCCTGGATGCGCGGACTGAGCGGCGACTTGGGCGTGAGGATCTTTTCGCTGTGATCGCCGCCGCTGGTAGTCGAAACGAAGCTGTGGCTGGCCGTGATGCTGGGACTCTTTGCGGAACCGGCGCGGAACATGTCCGAGGCGAGCGAGGTGGAGCGCGAGCCTTCCCAGACCTTGGGCAGCGGCGGCACGGGTGGGATGGCAGCATGCCTGGAGGTATCGGCCTCGTCGTGCGCACCGGCAGCGACGTCGTGTCGGCCGCTATCCGAGGCGAGTCCCGAGGCATCACTGTTGCCACTCATGCGCTTGGACCGAGAGACGGTGCGCACGACAGCAGGGTTCCCAATCAGCGGGCTGCCGGAAGCGGACAGGTCTTTGGAGATGCTGGTGCTGTTGACGGCCGAGGTGCGACGGGAGCCGCCGGTGATGTCGTTTTGCGGCAGCGGCGGAAGCTGCGAACGACGCAGACGTGGGCTGGAATAGATCGACGAGCGAGCCGAGTCGTTGAGAGGGCTCGGGTTGACTGCGCTGGCGCCGTTGCCAGCAGCGTCGTCAGCAGTGCGCATGCGAGTACCCAACTTGGAGGCGCGCAGGCTGTTTCTGGCGGACGAGTCGTCGGACACCCTGCTCCTGTCGATGGAGCGCGACGAGGAGTCGTAGTTGCTGGAGCGTCTGCTTCTGGAAGCGGGAGAAGAGGTGCGGCTGCTGCGACCGGCGCTGTTGGGCCGCGAGAGGACACGGCTGGTTCGCGGACTCTTTGCATCGGACTTGCCGTCGCGACTGGCGCGAGGAGTGGTACCGAGGCCATCGAGCTTGCGCAGCGCATCGGCCGCGGCGTCTTCGCGCGAGTGGAGGCGGCTTTCGAACTCGTCTGCGTGGCCGAACGGGATGGAGCCTCGGAGGAGCGACTGGCCGATGCTGGCCGAGGACGCACGCTTGGCACGCAGCGACGCGCTGTTTCGCGAGAGGCGGGGCGTGCCCGGGCCGGCGGCGGATGCGCTCGTGTTGGCGCTGGAAGCGGCACCGCTGCTGGCGAGACGCTCCCTGCGCGTTGTGGTGGTGGTCGTGGCGGCGGCGCGCTGGCCATCTGTCGAGATGATCGGGGTGGCCGGAGTACGAGAGGAGGCGGACGGCACCCGACCACGGTCCAGCGACTCGTCGGGTTGACGGAGGGAGCCGGAGCGGTGGCGCGAGGACGTCTTGGTTGCAGCAGAGGAGGCGGCCAATTCGGACGCGTCGGAGGCGGCGCGATCGCGCAGCTGACGACGGCGGTGGAGCTCGTCGTGATCGTTGAGGAGGTCGGTGATGGCGGCGTTGAGATCGAAGCTCTGGCGCCACTCGTCGTCGGCGATGTCGTTGGCAAAGTTGGCGTCGCCAAAGGTCATGGACTTGGAGGAGGCTGAGGCAGCGTCGATACCGAGCGCTGCGGCGTCGGAGCCAAAGGGGCCGGTCTCGCCTGCGGCCCAGGAAAGGTCGCCGATGGCTGGGGAGTGCTCTTGGGCCGGGACGGCGACGTCGGCGCGAGAAGCCGAGGCGTTGGAGGGCGTTGCCGAGACGTCTGCAGTGTCGGTGTGGAGGATGCTGTAGTCGGACTCTGTGCGTGCGCTGATGGAGAAGGAGGGGCTGTCTGGAGCTGCGCCGATGCTGGCGGCGACGTTGTCGAGCTGTGCGATGAAGTCGGACTGCTTGTTGTCCGGGTATGCGCGTGCGAGGGAATGGAGCGAGGCGCTGCCTCCGAGGGCCATGTGTCTGCCTGGCACAGACGGGCTGATGGGGAGGGTGGAGAGGAGCTCGTTGGGGTCGCGGAGTGCGGTGCGATGCAAGCTGGTGATGGACGAGTAGGAGATGGAGCGCGAGTGGCGTGCGGCTTCTGCTCTGCGCGATGCTGGCTGCGAGTCGGTGGAGACCTGCGAGTCGGCTTGGCGGAGGAGCGCCGAATCGTGGCTGTTGGGCACGGATGTGCTGATGGATTCGGGAGCGGTGCCGTCGTCGGTCATTGCGCTGCTGACGTTGCGACGCTGGATGTGCTTGGAGGCCGAGAGCGGGGTGGCGGTGTTGTTGCTGGACTTCCACTCGGGTAGAGCGGTGGAGGGAAAGTTCCAGCGCGGAGTGGCGAGCTCGCCGATGCCGATCTGGCCTGCGCGGTCGTAGACGCGAGGGGTGCCACTGGGAGTGCGACGCTGGTCGCCGAGCTTGTCCGGAGTCTGTAGAGCGATGGCAGCGGCGTGCCTGGACCTGTTTTCAGAGGCGAGGTCGGGGAGGCCGATGCCCAGGCCGGCAGCGTGATCGGAGCGTGCGGATCGTGATGGCAAGGAAGCGCCGCTGGCGATCCTGCCGAGCATCTTTGAGGGGTCGTCGGAAGCTTCTGGCGTGGCGATGGCGCTTGAAAAGTTGGAAAAGCGCGAGGAGAGGCTGGGAGACTCACGAAGGCCGAGATGGAGGTTGTGAGGTTTGGTGCTGGAAGCTGAGGCAGCGGCAAAGGGAGCGGAGGTGGCCAAAGGAGTGCTCGTATCTGGGTCGGATTCGTCGAGTTCGGCGGTGGTGGGAAGCTCGTTGGTTGCGTCATCAAAGAGGGCGGAGCCGAAGCTGTTGCCAAAGTCTGGAAGCGAGGGAGAGATGCGCGGTTGTATGCGGTTGTTGGAGTAGGTCGAGTCGGAGGGATTGCGTGGGTTGAGGAGGGCCGAGTGGGAGGTGGACGAGGGTGGGCCCATGGAGCCGCTGGTGGATCGGGAGAGGGAAGCGAAGCTGGCGAGGGAGTGGGAGGAGGCGATGGAGGCGGAGGAAGCAGCGGTGGAGGAGAGCCTTGTGGATCGGTTGAGCGAGTCGGATCTGGCGGGGAAGGTGAGGGAGGAGCTGGAAGCGGAGGAGGCCATGGCGTGCGAGCGCGAGTTGGAGTCGCTCGTCTTTCTTTGACCGAGCAGACTGTCGCCGAGACGAGGATGCGAGGAGGTGGAGCGGCCGAAGGAAGGGATGCGCGATCCTGTGGCTGAACGCGACGCCGAGGATGACGAAGTAGCCGTCGCGGTAGGATCAAAGTCGGCGAGGGATGGCGTGCCAGCTTGGGAGAGCTTGTGTGGGGTCCAGGAGGTGCGTCTGGACGACGAGGACGAAGATGACGATGTGGAGAGTGGCTGTTGGTTTCTGGAGCCCAGGGTGGCATAGTTGCGGTCGGCAGTGGAGTCCGGCTGGCCGATATTGGAGAAGCGTGAGGCGGAGGACATGGTGCGTGCGCGTGCCGTGCTGGAAGGCGGTTGTGATGCGAGTGTGCCGGTGGTGGAGTTGAGCCGAGAGCGAGTTGGCTGCTGGGGAAGCTGAGCCGAGTTGGAAGCGCCCGATTCGTACATGGAGCTGAGACGTGTGCGGCGCTGCTGCTGCTGCTGCTGCTGCTGCTCGGTGTTGGATCGAAGCTGATCCGACATGGCGGCGACGGTTAGAGACGTGGGGGAGACATGCGCCGGTGATGCTTGCGAATGGGAAGAGAGAGAGTGTGTGCGCGACACGCCCAGGGGTATCAGTGAGTGGGTAGCGTGACGCGATGAATGGAGAAAAGAGAAGAGGAGGATGAGGAGGAGGAGGAGGAGGAGGATGTCGACAGGCGCTTGGCTGCTCTTCGCGTATTGAGCCGTGCGTGGGGCTGCTGAGTTGCTGTAGGGTGGGGACGTCCGAGTGTAGTTGAGAGTGCGAGAGTGCTGAGCCGCCGCTGACTGTTGTTTCAGGGCCAAAAAGGCGCCAAAAAAGGGTCAAAAAGCGCGTGCGTGTTTGAATTTCCGGGCCCTTTTGGGTCGAGAGGAGCAGGTGTTGGTCTGAGCTTTTCCTTCCCCTCTCCGTCTCGCGCTATTTTATGCAGTCGACGTGCATCGATCGCAACATCCGAGCGGCCCAACACTCCACCCCTCCCAAGTCACACTGTTTTTGACTCCTTCCCCGCCATTGACCCCCCAAACAGCCAACAGAGACGCCTTGCCTCCCATCACATCAAATCGCCACAGGCCCCCACAATAGGCCCGATTGCAGATGGGAAGCCGAACAAATAAAACGGTCGAAGCACCGGGTCGCCTCGGCATTCGAACCCGCGCGTCGCCGGCGTTTTGTTGTGGCTCGAGCATTCGTCGGCTAAGAAGAACGTTCAATCCTCCAAATTCACTGCTGTGAGACTCGAGCGACCTCACATCAACAAATTCGCCGCTCCAAAATCTGAGCATCGGGCTCCACTTTGTTGCTCTGCTTCCACCATCTCGCACATTTTCAAACTTGCGCCCACGACGGACGGGGTAAACGCTCGAGCCATGAGCAGCTCATAGAAGCCCTTCGATACCGCAGCTGCCATGTCGTCGCAGACCGAGTGGCCGCAGTCGCTCAAGGACTTTGCCAACCGCGCGTTTGCGGCGTGCAACGATGCCAATCGCAAGGCGGTGTCGGACGAGCTGCGTGCGCTCATCTTTGACTCGTTCCAGAACGGTACCATCCACACCACGGACTGGGCGAATGCATCGCTCAAGTCGCTAGCTGGCCCATCATCGGGGCCGAAAAAGTCGCTCAAGAAGCGGGTTGCACCGGCAGCTGCGTCGATGGCAGTGGCGGATCCAGACGAACAGGCGCGCAAGGAGAAACGCGCCCGACGGTTCGAACGCGAACAGGCGCAGTTTCAGCACGAGGAGAACGAGGCAAATCTTCAGTCGACCAGCTTGGCATCGCGATTCGGATCGTCGCAGAACGGATTCGCAAAACAGCATGCGGTGGATGTGGATGTAGCCGATCCGAATGTGATTGACTGGGACGAGCATACCGTGGTCGGCACAAGCACCAAGCTCGAAAAGCCCTACTTGCGCTTAACCTCGGCACCGGATCCAAAGACGGTTAGGCCACTGGCAACGCTCGTGCAGACACTGGAGCTGCTCAAGAAAAAGTGGCGGACGGAAAACAACTACAGCTACATCTGCGATCAGTTCAAGTCGGTGCGTCAGGACTTGACGGTGCAGCGTATCAAGAACGAATTTACCGTCAAGGTGTATGAGATCCATGCGCGCATTGCGCTCGAAATGGCCGACCTGGGCGAGTACAACCAGTGCCAATCCCAGCTTCGTGGTCTATATGCCCACGGCATCAAGGGTAGCGCCATGGAGTTTTTGGCGTATCGCATTCTATACCTCCTCCACACCAAGAATCGAAGAGGTAAGTCCATCCACTCCTTCTTTGCAGTAGAAAAGGATGCTGACCATCGAACGGGTAGATGTGAATGCATTGATGGCGGAGTTGACCGAGGAGCACAAGGAGGAGGTGGCAGTAAAGCACGCACTGGATGTACGAGCTGCGCTGGTAACCGGAAACTACCATGCCTTCTTTGCGCTCTATGCAGATGCACCCAACATGAACGCCTATGTCATGGACCACTTTGTCGAGCGCGAACGCATCAACGCTCTCCTCATCATGTCCAAATGGTAAGTCCTCCCTCCCTCCCTCCTTTTTTCTCGCGCAGGATGATTACTGACATGAGGTGGAGGCGGGGGCATAGTTATCGACCCGGTGTGGCGCTTTCGTTTATTGCGCAGGAGCTGGCTTTCCAGGACGTCGTGGAAGCAGACGCTTTTCTGGCAGCTAACAGTGCAGCGGTGTACATCGAGCCGACCCCGGCGGAATTGGCTGCTCTCGCACCAACGGCGGGTAGGAAGAAAAAGGCGAGGCCAATGGTGCCGTTGGAGAAGAGACAGTGGGATGCAAAGGCCGCCATGCAGCCGTTGGCAGATGCCATGCTCAAGTTCCGCAAAGTCGACGTAAGTTGCAATCCTCATTCTGGTGAGCGGTCTTTGCGATGGGAAGAAAGCTGACGAGTGCTTGGGTTGAATAGATCAAGGGCCAGATATAGCACATGCAATACCATCTCGTTGTACACTAGCTCTGATCAAGAGGTGGGAAAGCGATGGTGAGGTGGTGAAGGGGGAAAGTGTTAGATTGGGGAGGATGGTGATCACGTTGGCGGGAGGTGCGTGCGTGCGGAGATGAGGCAAAAGTGGAGGAAAAAGGCCGACGGATGCTCAGCTTGGCTTCGCACCTCCATCTTCCCTACGCCTCGGTCTCAACTACACTGCCACTACGCACCACCACAGCACGCGTGCAAGAGTGCATCACACCGATCTCCCCATACGGACAGGGAGTACATTCTCCACCGACCGAACATGTCGTGGTTCTCTACGCAGTGGAACCGGTTTGCAGCGGGCGGCTCTGCGCCCAGCTCCTCGGACGTCATCCGACGCATCGAAGTCATCTGGGGACGCGAAAGGCTCCAAATCGTTCTCCCCCGAACCAGCGAGCCCGTAACCCTGGGTCATCTGCGTCAAGAGATCGCATCGATCACAGCACTCCCCTACGAAAAGATCAAGCTCATCCATCGCGGACTCATCATGCGCGACGACCGTCTGCCCCTTACAGCGTACGGGCTGGTAGAGGGTTCAAGGATCGGACTCGTGGGCAGCAGGGAAGGCGATCGACCGGGCGCAAAGACTTCCCAGCTGTCCGTGGGCGAACAAAAGGCGCGCGAGAAAAAGGCCAAGGAACAGGATACCAGCGAACAAGGGCTCATGAACCGCATCACCGAAGCGCTTGACTCGGCCAAGCTACTCTTCCCCGAGGTCGAACAGCTGGAAGCGAAGGTGGAGCAAGAGGGAAAGGCAGAAGGTGTGGAGGATACGCACAGGCGGGTGTCGGAACTGTTGTTGAGGCAGTTGTTGGCGCTGGATTCGGTGGGTGTGAATAGCGATACGACGAGGCAGGCGAGGAAGGTGGCGGTGAAGCAGGTCCAGCACCATCTGGACCGCCTCGATGCGGCGTGGTCCAAGTTCAAGGCAAAGTAGAGGCATGAAGCAAATAGAGTCGTTAGAAGCTCCCCGAAGGCGCCGAGTTGCGAGTTGCGAGTGTTGAGTGTAGGGTGAGAGATCGGGTGGGAAATCGGGATGGGTGGGGGGATTTTTCGAGTCACTGGGAAACGTCATTTTGGGGCAAGTGTGTATGCACGGGCGGAAGTCTTCCAGTTCACCACCATCATCTCCATCATCGCTGCGCAAGATGTCGCGAAGTTTCACAATCCGCGTGCCGTGCACGTCGTCGAACATCGGTCCAGGCTTTGATGTGGTCGGACTCTCGCTCTCGCTCTACCTCACGCTGTCTGTCACGGTATCCTCGGCAACAAACGCCGCACCTACGCTATCCTACACTGGACTCGGCGCGGAGGAGGCGCCACTGGATGCGTACCAGAACCTCACGACACGCACGGCGCTGTATGTGCTGCGCTCCAACGGTGTCTCTGGCTTCCCTGCGGGGGTGGAGATCAAGGTGCACAATGAGGTACCCTTCGGTCGCGGACTCGGATCGTCCGGCGCAGCGGTTGTGGCCGGGCTGCTGCTCGGTAATGAGCTGGGCCAGTTGGGGCTCAGCAAGGATAGGCTGCTCGACCACGCATTGATGATCGAGAGACACCCGGACAACGTCACCGCCGCCCTCATTGGTGGGTTTGTGGGATCGTATCTGTTGGATTTGTCGCCAGAGGAGGAAGAAAGGAGAGATGTACCGCTGTCGGAGGTGATTCCCGAGTATCCACCTGATGCGTCGGTAGAGTGGGGAAAGAACCCCCCGCAACCACCGCATGGCATCGGACACTACATCAGGTTCGGCTGGGCAAAGGAGATCAAGGTCATCGCGATCATTCCTGACTTCCAGGTCAGTACGGCAAAGGCGCGAGCCGTGTTGCCCACTACGTATACCAAGGCGGATATGATCTTTAACCTTCAAAGGCTGGCAGTGCTTACGACTGCGCTGACGAGGTCTCCGCCCGATGCGGAGCTGATCTATCAGGCCATGCAGGATAGGGTGCACCAGCCGTACCGCAAACACCTCATTCCCGGTCTGCCAGACGTCCTCGCCAGTGTCACGCCCAAAACTCACCCCGGTCTGTTGGGGATCTGTTTGAGCGGTGCGGGTCCGACGATTCTGGCGCTGGCTACCGAGAACGAACAGAAGATCGCCGACGAAATCGTCGAGACGTTCCGCAAGAACGGCATCGAAAAGTGCGACGCCAAGTTCCTCAGTGTCACCACCGACGGCGCCCAAGTCCTTCCCTAACGCACACAAAAGCAATCTCACAGATGTAAACCTGAAGATGGTGTTTGGGATTTACGATGAGAGCAGACGCGCAAGGACGCGCTGGAAACTGTGTACGTCCTCGTCGGTCGCACTGGCGAGGGTGTCGGCAACCTCGTAGATGTACACGACGCCCTCGGCGCCTGCGGTGGCGAGGTGGCGGCCGGTGCGCGACCATGCGAGGCGGTTGAGTGCACGCTTGCCGGGAGTGGCACTGGCAACTGGTCGCTCAGTATCCGTGTTGAGGTCAAATACATCTAACCGCCCCGCACCATCCACATGAGCGAAGACAGACGGGTGCGTGGGAGACCAGCGCGCATCGTAGATATAGTCGTTCGACTCCTCGAAGCTGAGAATGGGCATGCTACCCGTAGGGGTCTGGCGCCACAGACGTGCAGTCCAGTCCATGGAGGTGGTGAGGAAGAGGTCGGAAAAGTCCACGGCACCCGTAAGCGGGTGGCAGTGGATCGATGTCACGGGTGCAGCGTGTGCCCGGTACACCTCGGCGGCGTTCAACCCCGCTTTGAGACCTGCCCGGTCGTACCGATTGCCTGCGTACACCGCACCGTCCTCAGAACCTACCAGGAACGACGTCGTGTCCTGCTCGCCCAACCCGAGCGCGGTCACGGCGACTTCGTCCGTCTTGGCGTGTGCGGTGTTGACGAGCTCGAGCGTTTCCTGTGGACGCGCGAGCATGTCGAGCATCCACCAGCACACCGTACCGTCTGTGGACGCCGAGACAAGGTGGTGCGCGTTGGCACTACCGATGATGCGCAGCCCGTACACGGGGTGCGTGTGGCCAGCGGCAGACAGCGGCGTCTTGAGCACAGGCAACGAGCGTGCACGTGTGTCCCACACGAGAATCTGGCCGCTGTACGTGCCGCCCACCACAAGCGTTGCGTGGAAGGGCGAAAAGCATACGCTGAGAACGTCGGTCTGGGCGTGGAAGATGAACTCGGGCCGGTCCGCCAGATGCATGTTCCACACAGCCACGAGACCGTCGGGCGACTCTTCGTGCTCGGTGCGGCTGTACGCGACCGCGCACAGCTCGGGGAACTTGGTGCTCCAGTCGATCGCCGTAACACTACGCCCGGCGAACATCTTGTCGCCCGCGCCAAACGTGCGCACCAGCCGCAGCTGAGAGCCAGAGGTGCTGTCGAGCAGATCGTCGTCCGCCAGCCGGTAGTCGCGCAGCACGTCGTACGTGTCGGTGAGCGCGCGCTCGACGATCTTGGTGGAGCGCTCGACGAACTCGCCAAAGTCGTGCGCGGCGTACACGGCGGCGCGCTCGTCGTCGGTGAGCTCGCGCAGCTGCTGCGCGAGCTCGCGCTCGAGCTGGGCCTCTTCGTCGCGCGCCGCGAGCTCGGCGGCGTGCTCGGCGAGGATCTGTGCGCGGATGGTCTGCTCGGTCTCGCGCGTGCGTGCCTCTGCACCGACACCCCCCGACGAAGCATGATGGTCGTCGTCGTCCGAGTCGCCCAGCGTGGCAGTCTGCACTTCCTTGGTGTAGAAGACGCGCTGTCGTTGCGGCAGCTCGTACAGCTCCGTCTCGACGTCGATGAGCTCGGGCACCGCGCGTGGCCCCACATCACCGAGTGCGGAAGCGGCGGGTGCGGCTTGGCCAGCCCCGGGTGTGGAAGGGGGGATCTCGGACTCGCTGCCAAAGTCGGACGACGCCGGGTCGGCGGTGCTGGGCACGCGCGTTCCGAGCAGGCTGCGGCGCGGCGAGGGCGGATAGTCGATGCTCGAGGGCCCTACGAGCGAGGCGCGTGAGCCGCGTGAGGATGTGGGCGCCGAAATTAGCGAGTTGACCAGGTCATCGAGGTCCTTTCGGGCTGATGTCGAGGAAGACGCTTCCGGGAGGGCGGCCGAGGACGACTTGAGCCGCTGCGCACGTTCCTCACGCTGCCGCCGGATTTCCTGGAGCTTGGCCTTCTTCGCCTCGATCTCGGCCTTGCGGCGTGCATCCGATGCGGAGGCGGAGCCGGACGACATTGTGGCGAGCGAGAGGAGGAGCAAGTGTTGGTGACGAGGCAAGGGTGGGTGCGCGCGTTGGTTTCGAGACCAACACCTTTCAGAAGGCCGTTTGGGGCTGAGCGCGCGTGTCGCTTTTTAGCCATTGTTGGGAGAGCGCGATTCGACATTGCTGAGGCCAAAAATCCGCAAGTGGAGGCAAATCCGCTTTCTTGCCTCTTGCGACTGCTTCGCTCACTGGCGCCTTTGCTTCTCCTCCCACCACCACCACCACCATCGTCAGCGCCCACGGCTGACCGCACACGGGGATCCATGGCGAACGCAACGATCCGCGGTGCGGTCAGCATCCACGGCACCAATCCGCAGTTCCTCATCGAAAAGCCCGTGCGCGCACGCATCTACGAATCGCCCTTCTGGAAAGAGCACTGCTTTGCGCTCTCGGCTGCTACCCTCCTCCCGCTCGCCGTGGACCTGCACCACGTCGGCGGACTCACCGGTCTGCAACGCCCATCCCACTTTCTCTGCCTCCTCCAGAAGCTCCTCCAGATCCAGCCCGAACCAGCCATCGTTGACGCCTACCTCGCAGCGAAGGAGTTCAAGTACCTCCGTGTGCTCGCGGCGTTCTATGTGCGGCTCACGTTTGCGTCCAGTGACATTTACGAGCGGCTCGAACCGATGTTGGACGACTATAGTAAGTTGAGGTGGAGGGATGCAGGGGGCGCGTATAGCGTGGTGCATATGGACGAGGTGGTGGATATGCTGCTGCGAGAGGAGAGGGTGTGCGACGTCATCCTGCCGCGGCTGACGCGCAGGGATGTGTGCGAAGCGAGGGACGGGCTGGCGCCCAGGATCAGCAGGCTGGAGACCAAGCTCAGGAGTGCGGTCGAGGCGGATCAGAGCGATGCGGACGCGAGCGACGATAGCGAGGCAGACGTCACGAGGTGGAAGCTCCAACGCGTCAAGAGAGCGGCCCGGCTTGCACACGCCAGAAAGCAGCATCAGCACGAAACGGGAGGTGTAGAAGAGGCCGAGTATACGTCGCAGGAGGAGGATGATGAGGCGGTCAAGAGGAGACGCTTCGTGTCGCCGTCGCCGAGCGTCTCGCCGGACCGCATAGCTGCACGTCAAGGCTACGTCTCGCGCTCGCCCTCGCGCTCTCCGGATCGCATGCTTTCACCCGTCCACTCCGAACGAGGCTATATATCGCGCTCGCCCTCGCGCTCTCCAGACCGCATGCTCTCACCAGCCCGTTCGGAAGAAGGCTATATATCGCGCTCACCCTCTCGCTCACCGGACCGACTTTGAGACGGCACTGTAATTCTAGATCTCTCCCCCTCCTTGCGTGGTTGCCTGCTAATCATCGTGTTTGTGGCCGTCGCTTTCATCTTGGTTGAGCAGTTCGACGTGTTCTTCGTGGACGCTTCTTTTCCGTGGGCTTTTGTAGATCTCGGTAAGTGCGTTGCCGATGGTGAGACCGCCGACGGCGCTGAGGAGCAGGAACCAGTCCATGCCCATGGCGACGATCATGAGGATGTACCGCAACAGCGTCGCGCCAAAGTACACTATCGCACCGAGCCAGATCTTGCTTTTGTGGGATCGCGAGAGGGTGGAAGAGGTGTAGGTGAGGAAGCGTTCGGCAAGCGCGAGGATCAAGGTGACAAGTGCAGCAGCTAGAAACGTCGCCAGGCTACGGATGCGGAAGGTGGGGAAGAGGAACGGCTCGTCAACGTCGCTGAAGGAGGAAAAGAGTGAGGTGTGGAGGTACGGCTTCCAACCGGCCATACCGTCCGCAGAGGAGGATGACATGTCCATGATGAGCAGGTGGTGGTGTGAAGTCAAATCCCCGTTGGAACCCCCAAGTCGAAGTGGGCAGAAAGGGTGGGAGGGTTAATGAAGTCCGGCGGGAAGAGGGTTCGATCACAAACCACCGCGCGATTGAGCCATCGTTGTGCTGAACACGCTCGTGTGCACATGGAAAGAGATGGTGGTGGTCCGAGCTTTCCTCGCGCACTCGTTCAAAAAAAGGGTCCGAACAAAACACGCCGAACACCGCCATAACCCTTCTTTCACACTGGACAAATTTCAAATGACAGTTGACGACAAAAGCTAAACATCAGGCTACTATGATGGCAAGAACGGAAGCTGCTGCGACCATGGTCCAACCTTCTGCGTGGAGCAGCACTGCAGCGCTTGTCGAGGTGGAATTGACCACTTTGGGCAGGGGAACTTTGGCATCAGCACCGTCGACCACAGGGATTCCAGCGATCATCCCTCCCGGACCGGCAGGCGGAGGCGGGGGCTGCGTTGAGCTTGGTCCGAGCGATCCGCTAGTCGCATTGCCCATCGTGGGTGCGGCTTGCACGGACGGAGTTTGCGTCAGCAACGGCTGGCCGATGGCAGGAGGCGCGGCAACAGTGCGGTTCGTGGCGGTCGAAGTCGCAACATGCCCGGGCGCGGGAAGCGGCGCATTGGCAGCCGAAACGGACGATGAAGAAGAACGTGGAGGCGACGGGTTCTCGTCCCCAAATGAGCGCGGACGCGTGTAGCCAGGTGGAAGAATACCCAGATGCGCCGGAAGGTGCACCTCTTGCCCGGGGACAGGGCCAAGAGACTTCCATGCCGGTGGTTCGGCGTGAGACTCTTGAGTACTGTGCTCGCCTTGACGGTGGTCGCCAGATTCATGTCCCGAGTGATGAGCCGAGTTGCCGGCTTTGGACTGTTCGCTAGGGTGCTTGGGGTGTGCGTGATGTTGCTTGTGATGCGAATGACCGAGCGAGTACAGCTTGTTCAGTTGCTCGGGTGAGGGATTCCAGCCAAATCGATGCATCCAATGCAGCAGCTTCTTTTCTTGCTCGGCCTTCTCCTCGTGGTGGCGGTGCTTCTTCTCAACCCTCTCTTCGTTGTGGTGTTTCTCCTCTTTGCCGCCAGGGTGGTGGTGATGCTTCTTCTCTCCCTCGTCCTGGTGGTGATGCTCCTCGTGATGACCCTCGTGACCGTTCTTAGGGTGCTCGTGGTGGTGCTTGTGCGCTTGAACGAGCGAATACAGCTTGCTGACTTGCTCTGGCGAAGCATGCCAGCCCCAGCGGTGCATCACATGCGACAACTTCTTTTTCGCCTCGACTTCCTCCTCGTGCCGGTGGTGCTTCTCCCCTCCACCGTGGTGCTGCTTGTCCCCTCGGCCGTGGTGCTGAGGGGCAAACTGGTTGTACTGGCTCTGAACAAGCTCCATACCCCCGCCACCGGCGGGAAACTCGATGTGTGGCCGTCCAACATCCTCCCCGACGACAGCCACCACCAACACCACCAAAATCGATACCAACAACATACGCATTCTGAACAAAAGAAAAGTCGTGGTGGTCGAAGATCAAAGACCCCCGAAACACCCCATGCGAAAGTACACACACACCTGCGAAGAGAGGTGACTTAATATGGAACCCACCATAACCCCTGAAAACTTGCCCGCCAAAATCTCATCAACTCCCACGCCCTCGAGCCCCGCCTCATTTCAACAGCCCCCACCACAGCCATGCAAGCCTCGCGATCTATCCATTTCGTTTTTCCTGTGCGTCTCCCCCCCATCTGCTGCGAAACTACAGGCTCATGGTCATCGTGAGCGTCTTGGCATGCACGCCCAACACGGGCGGGCCGCCGCCAAACAGGCTCTCGAGCTGCTCGAGGTAGCGCAGCGACTTGAGCTCGTCGCGGCTCGTGCCCGGCTCGGGCGCCGGCAGCGCCGTCAGCACCACGCCCGTCGCCGGCGAGCTGTTGATGCGGATCAGCTCGTTCAAGATGAGGTACTGCGCCTTGTTCGGCAGCTCGTTGAACGACACCACCGGCAGATCCGTCGAGTACTGGCTCGTGCTGCGCGCCGAGGCCGTGCGCTCCGCCGGCGCCGGACGCAGACGTCGCATATGCACGGGCGACGGCGATTTGCTTGCTGTGCGCGTCTCTTCCGATCGTGCTCGACCGTGGCGTGACGACATCGAAGAAACTGAAGACGTCGATGCCTTGCGTCCCTTGCCCGGGCGAGCGACTCCCAGTCGCGTCTTGGCATCGTACTCGCGCCCGGAAGACGAGCCAGAGCCGTCGCTCAGATCCATCGACGCCGTCGAACCGGCATACGACGACTGCCGCTGCCCACCGTTCCGCGCTTTCGGGCGAGGCGTCACGGTATCGCCCGTCGGCATCGCGCCCGTCGACTTGGTGGGCGTCGTCTTGTCTGCCTCGTCCGCGCGCTTCAGTTCCGCCTGCAGCCTCTGTCGCTCGGACGCTTTGAGCGTGGCGGCATTCTCGTCGTCGTCGCCGTTGGCCTGCATGGCCTCGCGCAGGGGCGAGCGCCTACCTTCGCTGTACGGCACCGACGCACGCGGCGTCATGCTCGAGTCCGTCGACGCGTACGACGAGCCGAGCAGCTGCGCCGACGAGCCTCCGTTGAATGCCGCGCGCACTGTTGCCGGCGTCGCTGTGCGCTGGCTCGAGCTGAGCGCGCCGTAGCTGCTCCCGACCGAGCCAGGCGCGAGCTGCGTCGAGACGCTCGAACCGAGCAGCGGCCGGCTTGCCGCGGACACAGGGTCGTCCGGAAGCCCCGCAGAGCCGCCGATCGAGAAGGCGCGCGGACGTGTGCTGCGCGTCTTGCTCGAGTAGCTTGCGGGCTCGAGCGTCGACGCGCGGCGGATGGCCAGCCCGCGTCGGCCAGCGCCGTCGACAAGCCAGTCGTCATCCTCGGACAGCAGCGCCAGCTCGTCGTCGAGATCCGAGTCCGAGTCCGACGAGCCGCCGTCTTCGCCGTCGTCGCGGCGCGCGCGTGGATGCGCCAGGCCGAGGCGGATGTTCTGCTTGTGGAATTCGAGGTGCTCGGCAGGCAGGCTCACGCCAAACAGCTTGAGCTCGCGCTTAGACTGCTTGCGTGGCGCGTCGCCGCTGGATGCTGCTTGGCCTGCGGTCGCAGGGATGGCTTTGGCGGGCGACAGCGCCTGCGATCGGCGCTTGGCGGCAGCACGCGCGCGGCGCTCGTCGTTGCGTCGAAGCTCCTTGAGCGTCTCCCACCACGGGTCGCCGCGCAGAGCCTCGTCCACCTCGACGGCGGCGGTGCTGCTGCCGTGCACGATGGTCTGGTAGGTGGTCACGCTCTGGTCAGCCAGGCAAAAGACGCGGAGAGAAGCGGGAATGCGCAGATTGTCGAGCAGCGCCTGGATACGCTTGCGCTCCTCGGCCATCTCGTGCGGATGCTCGACAAACACTGAGACGCGCAGCTTGTGCGCCTTCCAGCTGCTGGTAAAGCTCAGGATGGTGCCGAGATGCAACACCATCGTGTACGTGTCCCAGGCATGGCTGTCATCAGCGTCGGGGCTGGCGATCTGGATCGGCCAGAGGTCAATGTAGCGCTGTCCTGCCTGGGCGCCCGAACGCGCCGACGGCAACGAGCTCGAGGCAGCTTCGGCCGACGGAGGCTGCATGAGATCGAAACCGTAGGCGATGGCCAGCGCCTTGTTCAGGGCGAGCGCATCTTCCATGATGCCGACGTAGGTGGTGGGTAAGATGGGCGTCTCTTTGCGCGCCACGTCGGTTGGCAGGCTGCCGATATCAACGGTGCGGTGGTGGCGTTGGGGCCACGAGAGCCCGCGGATGGTGATCTCGCTGCCGTCGCTGTTCTGCCTGCTGCCCGCGGGGGCGTTCGTCCGCGCCACTTTTGCTGGATGGCGCATGTCGCTCGGATAGCCCATGACGACGATGTTGGGGCGCATACCGCCGAGGCCGCACGAGAGGATGAGATTGCGCGCGCCCTCTCGCTCGTCTTTCGCGATGACAACATCGACAAACGACTTGATGCCGGTGAGGTCGACGAGCTTGAGCCATGCGACTTGCTGCTTGCGGAGCTCTGCGAGGCAGTCGGTGAACTCGCCCTTGAGCACGTGTCCGAGCACATAGAGCGCGCCCTTTTTGAGCGAGTTGCAAAAGATGATGAGGTTCCACTCTGTGCGCGGATTGTTGGCGAGCAGGAGGATTTGGGGGCGCCAGTACTTGACGTGGCCCTTGCGCTCGTCGAGGCGCAGGAGGTACTTGCGGACAAAGTGGTAGGTGATGTTGCGCGTGACGTCGCCCCAGGGTTTGGGTGGGGAGAAGAAGTGGATCATGACGAAGAGAAGGACGGCAAAGATGACGCACACAGCCGCGACGGTGGGGTTGGTGAAGAACATGGCGCCAAAGCTGCTGATGGCGCCACCTGCGGCGGTCCAGATGTTCCAGTACTTGAAGGAAGGGCGGAAGCTGGGCGCGCCGCCTGCTTTGAGCGCGCAGGTGGCAAAGCTGAGCGTGCCAAAAGTGAGGAGGGTGGTCATGGTGACGAGCTGGGCGATGGTGTTGACCGAGTCGACGAACAGGATGGCCTGGCAAAAGATGTAGGTGACGAGGACGGCGTAGACGGGCGTGTCGCTGACCTCGGTGCCCTGGGCGAAGACGTCGAGGACGGGGAGCAGATTGTCGCGTGCGATGGCCTGGAGCACCTTGCCGCAGGCCATGGTGCCCATGAGGGCGGAGAAGGCGGTGGAGGCGAGCGCGCCAAAGGTGATGACCTGCGGGCTGAGCGCGACGTCCGAGACGATGCCGACGTCGACGTAGAAGGACTCGCGGTCGATTGTGCCGGCAAAGATGATAAAGCTGAAGAAGTAGACGAGGAAGGTGAAGAGGAGCGAGTAGTTTGTGCCCTTGGGGATGCTCTTGCTGGGTTTGCGCAGGTCGCCCGACATGGAGGCGCCTGCGAGGATGCCGGTGACGGCGGGGAAGAGGACGCCAAAGATGGTCTGCCAGTTTTCGGGCTCGGAGCCGGTGGAGGATCCTGCGGCGCCTGCGGTGAAGCGCGGGAAGAGGTTGCCTCTGAGCGTCTGCCACGACCAGCCGGTGTAGTAGGCGCCGCGGTCGTCGTCGATGAAGGGCTTCACGGTGAAGGAAGAGACGGGAAGGCTGATGATGGCGACGGAGAGGATGAGGGCGAGGGCGAGAGTGGCGCGTGCAAAGAGCTTGGAGCCAACGAGACATACGATGGCGCTGAGGAGGAGGACGATGGAGCCGTAGAAGAAGTTGTACCAAGGTCCTTCGGGAAGGAAGCCGGAATCGCCTCTGCTCTGGCCGAAGGCGTCTGTGAGCGTCTCTACGAAACCGAGCACGTTCATGGCGGCGTTGAAGGCCTGACCTGCAAAGAAGATGAGGCCGATGGAGCCGCCGAACTCGGGGCCGAGGGAGCGAGAGATGAGGTAGTAGGCGCCTCCGCCGCGGACCTGGCCGTTTGTGCTGATGGCGTTGAGGCTCATTGCGGTGAGCGTGTCGATGGCATAGCTGAGGAGCAAGAGGAAGAGAGCGCCGAGCAAGCCGGCCTGCCCGATGATGAAACCAAAGCGGAGGAAGAGGATGATGCCGAGGATGTTGAGGCTGACGGGCATGAAGACGCCGTCCCAGGTGCCTAGCTTGCGCGGAGCCATCTCTGCGGGGCTGATCATGCCGAGGCTCTTGGTGCGCGGGAGGTGGGCGGAGTTGTGAACGGGGTCTTGGAAGCCGCTATTGGAGCGTGCTGGGCGACGGTATCGCTTTCCGTTTCGAGCAGAGTGGCCATACTCGCCTGGACCGACGTTGCGATCGGAGAAGGAGACACCTTTGGGCATCCTGCGCGGACGTATGGTGGAGGTGCTATGGGTGAGAAAGGTGGCTGAAGAGGACGACGAGGAGAGGTCTGGGCGGCCAGCAGTCGACTGACCACCAGCGGCCGCAGCCGTAGCGGCATGGACGGTATCGTATGGCTGGTCTGTCGATGCAGAAGCAGTGGCAGCTGCAGTGCCGTGCGCATCGTGGCTGTGTGCGGCGTTGTCGTTGGTGGAGGATGAAAAGGGATTGCCGCTGAGGCTGCCACTGTTCAGATCTACGCGATAGGCGGGCGCCGAGGAGCGTTTTGCCGTGGAAAAGTAGTCGGCGGCTTCGGACTGGCCGTCTTGCGCTGCATCGTTGCTGGCATTGCTTGCGACGCTGCGTGGACGCGATGGACCTGGTTCGGGCAGTTCGGGACTGTTGCGTCGTGAGTAGAGCGAGGTAACGCGCGAAGTTCGCTGGCTGTGCTGGTCGTCGGCGAGGCCGAGGTCTTCTAGCGGACGCCTCCGACGGCTTGCGAGAGAGGCCGATGGCCCAGCGTGATGTGCCTCATCGGTGCCGTCCGAGTAGAGCGCATCGTCGTCTTCAGAGGCGATGCCATCCAGCACGGGCTCTCGCCGAAGCAGCTGGGTCTGCAGCGAGTCAAAGTCCTGCGACGCTCGGCCCGAGACGAAATGCGACATCGGTGCCGGTTCCTTACGGAAGCTTTGGAGATATCAGTCTAGTAGTGGCGGGGAGAGTGACGTGGTGGGTGCGGAAGCTATGATCGGTGCATGTTGTAGCGATGAGGCGGACGGGGCTGCGCTTTGTTGAGCTCGAGTTTGTCGGTGGTGATGGTGGGTCGTCAGCCCAGCCGGAACAGCCGATGCAGAGCGAGGCGGTGTTGGGACGGTGGGATTGAATCCGGTTGAATGCGAGCCGGGTGTGACTTTGTGATGAAGGGATGATAGGGATGATGGGCGGGTGCATCACACACACACACGCGTGATGCCATGGCTGCCAAATTCAGGGTCCGAGCGCTGCTGCTGCTGCTGCTGCTGCTCTTTACCGTCACCACTTTCATCGTTTTCGCTTTTGCTTCTTTGGGCACGGATTCTCCGCTATCCCCTCACAAGATTCCCACAAGGCCAAGCTTGGCGTCACATCCGCTATCTCTCTCTCGCAGCCTGCCTTGATCAGTCACCCCGAGCTCAATAACGCAGCACCTCCGAGTCGGCTTATCGAGTGAGGCTGAGCCCAAGCCTGTTGGCTAGAAAGAAAAGCGCTGCGATTCGGCGCGTCGGCTTAACCGCTGCTGCGCTGCATGGCTGCTGCCCGGCAAATTCGGATCGCGGCCGAAATGAACGAGTGAGCGCTGCTGCTGCTTTGGAACGCGTTTGAGAAGCTTTGCCTCGAAAGCCAGAAAGGCCATCCACTTCGACTCTCGCCGATCATCATCAGCATCGCCATCACCGCCAAAAGCACTCTCAGTCGAGCTGGCCTCTTTCGCCATGCCGCCCAAGAAGGTGTCACTGCCGCCCAACCCGCCGCCGCACGCGTCGCAGGGCATCCCGCTCCAGTACACCACCTTCTTCTCCGTCGCCCCGCTCAACGCCAAAAACGTCGCCTCCTCCTACCTCAAGACGGAAGCGCAGACATGGATCGCCCGTGCACAGTCCGCATCGCAATCGGCGCAGCCGCACTCCAGAAAGAGGCGCATCGATGCGCTCAGGGATGCGGCAGACGCTGCCCCGGATGTCAGCATGAACTATGACGACGACGACGACCTCGAAGCCAATGACGATGAAAAGGAGGCGGCCGAAAACACGCCCGCCCACCGCACCATCGTCATCCATCCAGGCTCCGAATCACTCCGACTCGGTCGAGCAACCGACCTCTTCCCCATCGTCATCCCAAACGTCATTGCTCGTCGTGCGAAAAAGTTGTCAGGCCCTGCCAACGAGGCTGCCGGCAGCTCGAATACCAATGGCACCCAAGCAGAAGCATCCAAGGGCGAGGACGCCGACGTAGACATGACTGACGCTGGCGAATCACCGAATAAGCTCGACCAAGATGGTAGCGATGCCGCCACGTCGTTGCGCAAAAATCCGCGTAGGTCGGCGGCCAATGCGCCCGCACAACTCGAGCCGTCCTCGGACGCCTCGCAAGACGACGCAGAAGCAGAGGCCACACCGAAGCGCTCACTCGCAGACGGAATCGAGGCCATCCGCAACGACCTGCGCGCCATCATGCGCCAGGAAAAGCTGCGCTCCGTCGGCAACGCAAAGAATCTCGCCGCCAACTACAACGACAGCAGCCAGCCCGAAGACGTGCCCGAGCACAACGACCTCTTCGGCCTGCAGTGGACCGACGAGGATGCCGGCGGCGACAACGAGGTGCTGGTGGGTGAGCAGGCGCTGCGGCTCGCGTGCTTCTCCCAGCCCAAGACCGCAGAGCCAAAGCAGAACCAGCGCCGACAGCAGCAGCAGCAGCCACAAGCCGCATCCGTCAAGCCACTCTCGCCCCCCGATGCAGACCGCCCCTGGACGCTCTTCCGCCCCTTCCAGCGCGGCACGCTCGACCTCAACACGTACGAGCAACACTACGGCGCCTCGGCAGCAGCACGCGCCCTGCTTGGAGACGTGCGCTGCATCCTCGAGAATGCCATCACCTCGCCGCCCGAGGATACCGACGAGCGTCAGGAGACGGGCAAGGTGGCTCCGATCGGCCTCGGCATCCCGAGGACCGAATTCGCGGGCTGCTCGGTCATCCTCATCGTGCCGGACCTCTTCTGCAAGTCGGACATCAAGGCGCTCACCGAGCTGCTGCTCGTCGACATGGGCTTCGCCCAGGCATGCATCCAGCAGGAGAGCGTGTGTGCCACGTTTGGCGCCGGCCTCTCGACGGGCTGCGTGGTGGATCTGGGCGCCGAAAAGATCTCGGTGTCGTGTGTGGAGGAAGGGCTGGTGCTGCCCGAGACGCGCGTGCAGCTGGCGTACGGCGGTGCGGATCTGACGCGCTTCCTGGGCGAGCTGCTGGTGCGCGCCAAGTTCCCCTACCGCGAGCTGGACGTGCGCGCGAGCATCGCCGACACGCTGCTGCTCGACGAGCTCAAGCGCCGGCTGGTCACGCTCAACCCGTCGGACGTGGGGCTCAACATCCACGATTTCTACCTGCGCCTGCCGTCGAGGCCGACCAAGAAGTACCTCTTCCGAACGTACGACGAGCCGATCCTTGCGCCAATGAGCTTGTTTGACCCGTCGGTGTATGGGATCGACGACAAGAGCTCGCTTAAGCGCAGGCAGCGCGCGGGGTATGTGGAGGAAGAGGCAGAGGACGGTGTGGCGGAAGACACGCCCGAGCTGAGCGTCGTGCGTGGGCTGGACGTGCCCGTGACAGCGGCCATGACGAGCTGCGTGAAGCATTTGCTCCCGGCGCCACCTACGCCTGCGCCCGCGCCGGCGATATCGGCGCCCGACACGGGCGCAGTGGCTTCCGAGGCCGGCACGCCCGCGCCTGCCGCCGACGACAAGCCCAAGCCCAAGACCGCGGCGGCGTTGGCGGAGACTGGAAGCGCCAGCGCGGTGGGTTCGCGTGCCAGCTCGCCTGCCGCCAAACCGGAGGGTGCGGACGGCAGCATGCTTCCGTCTGCCGACCCTTCTGCGCGGCCGTCGCCTGCGCCTCAGAACGGCGCCACCGCCGCGACTGGCGTTGCAGACGAGCCAGCGCAGCCAGCAGGCCCGGCGGTGCCGACGATCGACATCCACCGAGAGGCGAGCAAGACCGGGCTGGACACGGCGATCCTGCATGCGCTGGTGACGTGCGTGGCTCAGTCGGGTTCCGACGACCGGCTGCGCAAGATGGCGGCCAACATCCTATGTGTAGGAGGCTCGGCGCGGATTCCCGGGTTGGGTGCGGCGCTCGAAGCGCGACTGGCAGCGATGCTGGCGGCGCACTATGCGGCGGTGGCGGGGGATGCGGCGAGTGCACCCAAGGTGACGGCGATCCCGCCGCCGCGCGAGATGGACCCGCAGGTGCTGGCGTGGAAGGGCATGAGCGTGTTTGCGCGGCTGGAGGCGGCGGCGTCGGAGGCGTATGTGCGCAGCGAGGACTGGACGCTGTTTGGGTGGAGAGCGCTCAAGGAGAAGACGCTGTTCCTGTGATCCTCCTCCCAATGTCCTTTTGATACGAGCCATAAAAAGAAAGTGTGTGCGTGTGTGTGTAGGGAGCAGAGAGTGTGTGTTTTGAGTGGTGGGGAAGATGGAATTCTTTGGTGTTGGTCTGGATTGGGAATTTGGTGCTCCACATTTTGGGAATGCAGGGTTGGTGGTGAGCCACGACTTCTGGATACGACGTAGTGATGACTGGAGCGATTGGACCCGACGATGGTGGTGGGAGGATGGAGGTGGTTGCTGCGTTGTGTGCGGGCACGATGATGGGGCCGCTACCGGCATCTGATCCGATCTCCATCCTGGTGCAGAAGCATCTGCCGCCTTCCTCTCGCCCTGTGCGCGACCTCTCCGGGACCTGGCACGCCAACCTCAACGACACCGACGAGATTGATGCGGAGGAGGTTGTGAAGGCTGCGAGTACGGGGGCGTGGCGAAAGATCGCGGTGCTTGCACGAAGCACCCTCGAGCGGAGCGCTGGGATGGAGTTGGACGAGGCCCTGGAGTGGTGGACCGTGCGGCTGTATGCGCTGGCGAGACTAAGGCTGAATTCGATGCTAAGGACTGAACTCACAGCAGTTCTGGAGGTGCTCGAAGGTCAGCAAGTGCCGTTTGGATTACAGGTGCTCAGAGCAACAGAGCCGAAGTACAGAGGCGATACGAGAAGCGCGATCGAGCAGTATACGGTTCTGATCGAGATGTGCAAGGCGAAAGGTGGCGAGGTTTGGAGGAAGAGGGCGTTAAGAGTGGGAATGATGCTAGCGTTTACATTGGCAGAGGCGAGGGATTATAATGCCGCCATCGATCTGCTCGATCCGCTGGTGGAAAGCGTACTGCAAGAGAAGGAGGAGGGAGGCGTGCAGTTGGTCGTGGTGGCTGCAAGGATTTGGATCCAGGCGGGCGATCTCGAGCGTGCACTCGAGCTCGTCCAACGTGCCGAGCAGGTACTTTCTGCAGAAAGCGAAGTTTATGCGCACATCAAGCAGGCCAAGATGATCATTGCCACGATCAACGGCGATTTCGCGCCGGAAAAGGAAGACGCCGCCGAGGAGGAGGGGGTGGTGGGGGCACTCAATCGGGCAGTGGTGCAGTTCTACCGCGCGCAGCTCGATTCGGCCATCGCGACGCTCGATGCAACGCTCGATGGCGACCCGGCCCTGGTGGCAAGTGCGGACGCAGTGGTGTTCAATACCGCCACGCTGTACGAACTTGCGGCGGGCAACGATGCAGCCGTGGTGGGCAGGAAGAGACAGCTGCTTGCTACCATCGCCAGATGGGCCGCCGAACCAGGGCCCACCAGCTCAGCATTCAAACTCTAAGGCCAAGGCGATAGTCAGAGTGTGGACGAATGCGATATGAGATTACGGATACAAGTACAGACGACGAAAGGATCAATCGAGTTTTTCAACTGTCAAAAAAGAAGCCCTCCCGGAGCACACAATGTCAGTCATGAGCATCTGAGGTGAAAGGGGAGAAAGGGGCTTACGTTGGTCGAGTCGTGCAAGCACAACGTGTTTGCTGGTCTCTTCGATCTCGCCGGCGAGAAAGACTTCGTCGAGAATAGCGTATACCTTGTAGAAGTTGAAGACCAGGTCGAGCTCGCACACGTTGCCAAAGAACGCATCTATCCAGTCAAAAGCGGTATGAGTAAGCTTAAGCGAGTAAAGAAGAGGAAATTGGGAAGGGGGGACGTACCTAGGACCTCGACAAAGAGGTGGATGGCTTCGAGATACGCCAGCTCGTTGTCGTTGGCATCCACGCATACGCAGAAGAACAACCCCGCATATCGGCGGTACACTAGCTTATAGTTGCGGAACTGAAAACCCCCCCACACACAAGCCCAACAAGTCAGTCTACAACCAAAAAAAAGGAAGTTGAGAGGGTGTGGGAGGGCTTACCTCGACAAAGTTGGACTGGTACTTTTGATCGCGTGGTGCAATGAGGCGGTGTACCTCGCCGCGCAGGCGCACCTTTTCGTCGTCGTCGTACGGCACGTAGAACTTGCTCAAGCGCGTCTTGCCCTGGCGGTTCTGCACGAGGATGAAGCGGATCATCGGCGGCGAATTCGCCAGCCCCCCCGAGGAAGCGGCGGCGTAAAAAGAGAAGCGAGAGTGGTGTAAGCGATGCAGACGTCCGTCCACTCTGTTTCCCCGGATGAAAAGTGTGGCAAGCAAGGAAGTAAGGCGAAGGTGGAGCGGCAGAAAGAGAAACAAAGGGAACGAGCAAGAGCAAGAGCAGGAGGACCCTGCACCAAGTGTGGAGTGGGCAATGCGGGCAAGAAGCGCCGACGCTGAACCGTGCGAGTCGGATTGTAACGCAATCTAACAAGATGGCGATTTTTCCAGGAAGAATCGGCCAGCTCAGCCCTTCCTCAGCCATTTGGCGCTTGGAGAGAGAAGGCGGGAAAGGGTGATGAGGTGGAGCTGCCAAGCTGGGGAGGCGCCGCGCATTCCACGCTCCGACCAAGACCAACTCGAGTTGCACTTTGACCCCCACTCCTCTCTCCCCCCTCACGCTCCATCCTTGCGCTTCCATCATCGATTGCGGTTTGCGTCTGTTGGCCAAGAATGAACGCAGGACCACAGCAGGGCCCTCCTGCACCCACAGCCGAGCAGCTTGCCATTACCGATGCCGGCTTCCAGCAAGTACCGCTCGCACTCGATGCCGAGACGAGCACGCTGAACACGCCCGTGCCGGACCTGGATCTGACGGTGCTCAATGCGCTCATCCGCTCGATCAAAGGTCTGCCCCCCAACGTGGCCTTCCCACCGCCGCCCAACGCCATTGCGCCACAGCGATCCATGGCGATCAACCAGGCCAAGGAGCAGGGCAACACGGCGTATCGAAACAAGGACTGGGCGGAGGCAGTCAAGATGTACACGCTCGCCATCGACGTCGCCGCAAGCAGGCCGCTGTGGGAGGCGAATCAGGTGGCGAGAGACGAGCTCAGCCTGTGTCTCGCCAATAGGTCCGCGGCGTTTGCCAGCTGCGAGGACTGGATCGGTGCACTGTGCGATGCCGAGGCGGTGACCAAGCTCAAAAAGCCTTGGGCAAAGGGTCACTACAGAAAGGGAAAGGCGCTCGTCGGGCTGCAGAGGTGGAAGGAGGCAAGAGAGGCGTTTGAGTTGGGGCTTCAGTTCGATCCCGATAACAAGGACCTCAAACAGGCACTCGCCGAACTGCCCGCACAGAAGAACCAGCTCTAGTCCAGCAGCCACCGAGACCTCCATTCGACGTGTTGCTTGCACTCGCGCTCGTCGATGCGAGAGGCATGCGTATGGCCGCCTGCTTTGTACTTTTATCTCTCTATCTCTCTCACACACTCTCCTTGTCAATTGCACGTCAGTCTCTCTTCCCTCCTCTTTCTCTCGTCGTTTGAGAACGCGTCCTGGCTCCCGCAATGAGTTTCTGATCAAGTCGATTCGAAAGGATTGGGCACAGGGAAAGCGCAGAGTGCAGTACCACATGCATGCAAAGCGGGGGTTTCTACGACGACGACGACTCCTGCTGGGATCCGTGGTATGGGTGGTCGACAAGGTTGAACCACGGCAGCGTACCTGTCAAAAAACAGAAGTGGTCAGTCAACGATCTTTGTCGAGTGGATGGTGGTGTGGGGCACTCACTGAATTTCAACTGGGAGAAGGCCGAGTTCCTGTGGGCGACGCCCTGCATGTACTCGCTGAGGTCGCTCTTGCTGGGGTCGGTACCGGGGGGTTTGATGCCTGCATCCAGGGCGGCCTTGTTGGCCTGCTGTTCGATCTCGTTCTCGCGCCAGCCCCAGAAGCGGAACGACGAGCGCTGGTAGGCGAACAGGAATCCACCGCACAGGCCGAGGAACGTCGACAGACGCAGTGCACTGCCCAGCCCGCGCTTGGGTCGAGTCGGATCAAACAGCTCCATCATATAGATCGCCGACGGAAAGGCTGCAGTCGCACCCGCCCATGCGGCATAGTCCGACCCACGGAAACTGCGCACCACGCGCGAAAAGTGCGGATCCGCATCAATGAGTGGGTATGGCGTGTCGAGCTGCTTGACGGCTGTCGTAAACCCAAGAGCAGAAATCACCGAGTCAGCAAAGGGCCTTGCGTTAGAGTGACACGATGTGATACACTTACGCATGATTATGTTGTGTGCGGGGTGTTGATCAACAGATGGTAGCAACGACGACGAGATGGGTGACAAGTCCAAAGCGGTTGCTTGCCCATCGCCTCGGCCGCCGCCGCCATTTCGCACGGAATCAAATTCCAGCACGTAGTCATGCTGAGTCAGCAACGCCAACGGCCTTCAATTTCTGACGCTGAACCCTTTTTCTTCCAGTCCGCCGAGAAAAAGTGGAGCAGCAACACATCCCAGATATTCTCACAACTGAGCATTCGGACAAGCATCACCGCCACCATCACCATAACTCTCCAGAGACCATGCTGACGCGAGCTTCGAGACTTTCTCGCAGAGCAGCAGCCAACAGCTTGGTATCGCCCGCCGCTGCTGCGGCTGCACACCTCCCGTCCACCTCGTACGCCGTGCTCAGCCTCGAGCCGCGCTCACGTACGACCACAGCACCAACCACCGCACCGCATCGTCTGCTCAGCTCAAGCGCAGCGCGCAACTTGCCCCGACAGCTGCCACGCCGAGCTGTACCAGAACATCAGCATGAAGACGACCATGCAGGAGCAGTAGCACCCTCTAACGCCAGCGACGAGCTCAGCGGCACCGACCCGGCCATCCCGTGGTTCCTCCAGACCGAGACCATAGATCCGCCAGCAGAGCCTCAGCGCGAGGAAGCAGCATCCGAGCTTGCAGACACTGCTGCCTCCAACGCCTTCTCCTACATCCCGCTGCAGCCCAAGGTAGAAGAGCCCAAGGCCGTGGCGGCGCTCAAGGCGCATCTCGTCAGCGGGCCGTCGGCCAACTTGATAGCACGACCGAGCGAAGAGCAGGACCAGCTCACGCCCATCACGCTCATCCACCCGGCATCGCTGTCCAGAGACCCGAGCGCCGATGCGTACGGCAACAACGACTGGATCGTCGTCGTCCAGGTCAAGAGCAGCGCAGCCGGCAGCGTGCGTCGTGTCGCTCTGGATATTGGCAGGTTCCTAAAGCACCTCCGTCCGCCCGCCATGGAAGCCGAACTCGACCTAGACGCGTTCCTTGGCCCAGGTCCCTCGGCTCCTCGCTACCACCCAACCACCGCCCCACAATCCCCATCGCCGCCTGCGTCAGCGTCGGCAACAGCGGCTACGCCCCGGCCAAAGGGAATGTCGAGGATCGAACACGAGCTCGGAAAGAGTCTGCCAGACTGGGCGGTGCACCGCATCGCACTCCAAAAGAAGTTTCCGGACGGATGGAGACCGCCCAAGATCCTGTCGCGCGAGGCACAGGAGGGCATCCGGCTCCTGCACGCATCGGATCCGGACCAGTTTGACGTCGTAGAGCTCTCGCAGCGCTTCCGCGTCGGCGTCGAGAGCATCCGTCGCATCCTGCGATCCAAGTGGGCCATCACGGGCGAAGCGCGCAGTCGCCAAGACCGACGTGCGGCCGAACGTGCCGCCGAGCGCGAGACGGCCGAACTCGAAGAAATTCGCAGACTGCAAGAGGCGGAACTCGTAGACGAAGGAGAGTCGCCCGAGATTGAACCGGAGGAATTCGCCGACGAGCTCGATGACGAGGAGTGCATCCAGCCCGTGCGGTACGAGGGCCTGGTCATGTCGGCAGCCGATGCGTCTGCGCTCGGCGTCACCAGCAGGACCAAGGCAGGCGGCAAAAAGGGCGACGGAAACTGGTGTCTCGTCGATGCAGACTGGTGCATGGTGCACGTCATGACCGAACAGGCGCGATTCAACTACGACATTGAGGGCATCTGGCGCGAGCTCGAGGCGGGCAAATCCGCCAAACCCAAGCCATGGGAACAGGACACCGCACAAGCACCCTCGCGGCCGAGGACGAAGCGCGACGTGTTCGGGTCGAGTCTCAAGAAGAACAAGCCTGAGCGGGCACCGGGCAGGTTTGGCGACGAGAGGAGGTTCAGTACGAGTGCAAGACGCGCGGTGGAGGAGGTGCCGGAGTCGCTTGCGAGGCTCATGGCGCGTGCGTACGAGTCGTTGCAGAGTGGAGAGGAGAAGGTGCCCGTGCAGGTGCAGGGATGGCTGCGGTCCACGCGCAAGCAGAAGGCTATCACGTTTCTAGAGGTGTCTGATGGTTCGTTGCCGGGCGCGCGATCGTTGCAGGCGGTGGTGCGAGCCCACCCGGATACTGCGGGGTTCACCGTGGGCACGGCGGTGCGTCTCGTCGGCGACCTCAAGCGCGGACGCGGTTCGAAGCCAGGGCAAGAGGTGGAGCTGGATGCACACACTGTCGAGATGCTGTCGGCGTGCGACGCCACCTACCCGCTGGCGACGCTGACGCAAAAGGTGGAGCAGGGTGCGTATGCTGCGTCGCTGGCCGAACGGCGCAATCCGCACCTGCTGGGACGCATGCCGAGGTATGCAGCGGTGGCACGCACGCGCGACCGTGTCGAACGCGGTATGGCAGCCTACCTCGCCACGCGCGACTTTGTCAAGATTGCCTGCCCCGTCCTGACCGCCTCCGACTGCGAGGGGGCAGGTGAAGTGTTCCAGGTCGTTGCTGATGCGGATGTGCGTACCAACCAGCCGATGCAGTCGTTCTGGTCCGGTAAACCGGCCTACCTGACTGTCAGCTCGCAGCTGCACCTCGAAGCCGCCGGGCTAGGTCTGGGCAGGGTCTGGACGCTCAACCCTGCGTTTCGCGCCGAGAGGAGTGCGACCAACAGACATCTGGTCGAGTTCTGGATGGCCGAAGTCGAAATGTACTTTACCGGTCTCGACGGCATCCTGGACGTCACGGAGGGTATGGTCAAGGCAGCCATTCGCAGCGCCTTGGACGGAGCAGATGATATGGAGGCGTTGGGAGACGAGCAGCATCGATTGCGGTTGCAAGACACAGTGCGGGAAGCGTGGAAGAGGATCACGTTCCGCGAAGCGTTGGATATCCTAGCCCGTGCGCCGGGGGGGACGTTCGAGGTGCCGCCGAGCGAGGAGGTGGGACTGGCAAGCGAGCATGAAAAGTACCTGGCCGCACAGATGGGCCCGGTGTTTGTGACGCACTACCCGCTCGCGCACAAGGCGTTCTACATGAAGCGCGCCGCGCCCCTCGAGGCGCACCTGGTCGAATGCTTCGATCTGCTCATCCCCGAGCTGGGCGAACTCGTCGGCGGATCCGTCCGCGAACACCGCACCCACGTCCTGGCAGATAACCTCCAACAGCTCGGTGCGAGCGCGGACAAGCTGGGCTGGTACACCGACGAGCTCAAGAGGTTCGGTGGCGCAGTCGAGCATGCTGGCTTTGGTATGGGCGTCGAAAGGCTGCTCGCCTGGATCACCAACACCGCCAGCGTCAAGGACGTCGTTCCCTTCCCGCGCACCAAAGGCCAGCTCAGATTCTAGACTCGCGCGCCTTGCCATGCAATCTTTCATCACTCAATTTTTTTTGCACATTCTTGCCCAAACAACTTCGCAGTGAAAGATGATGACAGTGACGTCTTTGATTTTCAGTCGTCGTGAGATGGGGGTTCGGCTTGAGCTTCAGCTCGGCGTTCCGCGCGACGTCGACCGGTGGTGTCGGCCCAGCGTTGGTTCTTGAGCTCGTACGACTCTTCGCGCGGACGCTCGCGCATCGGTACGTAATTCGCCGCGCCCCTGCCCGTGCCATTACCCAGCGGAACCACCGCCCCCTTTCCCTCTGCCTCACTACCGCCTTGCACACGCGAGTCGAGATAGGGAAAGGCGGCATGTTGGAAGCTCGTCCTGCTGGGCAGTGTGCCGTACGGCGGGGCGGAGGCGAGCACAAAGTGGCGTGCGAGCTCGGTGGAAACCGCATGCTGCGTCCACGTCTTGTGCACGCGCAGCACCGCCGAACTTGCCGCACATGCATCTTCGGCCGCTTCAGCGCCCGAAATTTCGTCCAGGCGCCCGTCGTAAGCGCCAACACGCCACTCCACATCGGTGGGTAGGAAACCACATTCCCACAACACCAATGGTCGGTCCGATGCCATCTCGTAGTTCGGCTTGGTCGCGTAGATTTCCAACTCTTCATCTTCGGCTGGGGTGGAAGCGCGGTCAACCCACATCGGCACATCGGCGGGAGTAGCACCAGTAGTGGTGGCTGTGGCGTTGACGGGAAGCCACCACTGAACTCCGTCGCCCTGACGCGCAGCCTGGGCAGCGAGCTGCATCTTGACACGGTCGGCAGCAATGGCCCTTTCGTGCGTGTTCATGAGCTCCTCTACCACCGAAGGCTGCTCCAGGCGCGCACCGACCAGAAAGAGGATCGCCATGATGTTGCGGACCTGGTGGTACAGGAATGCAGTGCCGCGCAGATTGAGCACGTACATCTCCTCGTCCCCCTCGGGCGTGTCGTTGATGTTGGTGGGTCGCCTCGGCCAGTGCGAAGAGACACGGTCGATCGAAACGCCATCGATGCGACGACGGTAGTTGGTGATCTGCTTGGACGCATCGATCTTGCACAGGTTGCGGAAGTCGTGCTCGCCCACCAGCCGCGCAGCTGCATCGCGCATTCGTCCGATATCTAGTCGCGTCGATGCCGCCTCCGTGACAGCAGACGAGGAAGAGGCGGATTGGGCGAGGAAGATCGAGGGTGGACCGGCGGGGAAAAAGTACTTGTAGTGACGGTATACGCAGTCGAAGCGCGAAGAAAAGTCGGCACGCACGGGCGACCATGCATGGATGCGAATCGTAGGCGGTAGGATGCGGTTGAGAATCTGCACGTAAGGCAGCTCCGTGGCTTCAAGTCGAGCATTGCGTTTCGCCTCCAGCGCCTCGTGGTCCTCCGACAGCGTAAAAGGCTCCGAAGAGAACTTGGCCTGGTGTTCCAGCCTCGCGGTCCAGTGGTTGAGCTTCTTGCTCCGGACCCACAGCGCCACGACTTGGCCAGCCGCCGACACGCCACGGTCCGTTCTTCCGCACCTGCTGAATCCGGCGCCGTCCATGCCCAACGCCGGATCCACGAGGCGCGCCGTGCACAGTGCGTCCCACAACACGGCCTCCACCGTAGGCAGCGTTGATCCGGAGCCCGGCACGCTGGTGTTCTGTGCAGCTAGCCCCGAGTAGCCTGCGCCATCGTACGAAAAGCGCAGTGCGATCTTGCGACACCCTGCCGCGCCAAAGTCGAACTCCTTGGGCTTCTTCTCCTTCTTTCCCTTGCCCTTCTTCGCCTCCACCTTTTCGTCTGCATCTATCGACGGGCTGGAAGAAGCGGTTACGAGCGCACTGGGGCGTAGATGCGCAGTTCTTTGGGCGGTGGACTGCTCCTCGAGCTCGGCGATGCGCGCAAGCAACGCCTCCTTGGGCCAGTCACGGTACCGGTCGCGCAGCGCCATCTTGCGCGTCCACACGGCCTGAGCGGTAGTCGCACGTGCAAGCACAGAAGTGGTGCCGAACGACCGAGCCTGCAGCACAGAGGAGAGCGAGTGCGGGGCGAGTGTGCGCAGGCGCATCCAGCAGGGACCAAGGTTCGGTGATGGATACGAGAGAACCTGCGAATGCTGTCAGGAAGGGCAGGAAAACTCGGAAAGGTGGAGGCGACGCTCAAAAAACAATAACAAATCAAACCCGCAAAATCGACCAAAAGAAAGAGGAAAAATCGCGCACCAAAAAATCAAGTCGCCACAAAGGACCTACGAAGCAGACGATTTCACTCTCGAGAGCACACTTGTCTCCCTCATCGTCTTCCTCATCATCATCGTACGTGTGTGTATGTGTGTGATTTTAACTTTGATTGTCCTTTGTGGTGTGCTATGAGTGTGACAGATGATCAACGACGAGCACGCCGTCGCTCTCGGCAAACGGATACGAGTAGCTGCTCAAGAACTGCCTCACAAAGCCGCCCACCTTGACGCGGCGCTTGTCGGTCTCCTTGCTGCTGTGCTTTGCCTTGCCGATGGCGAGATACGCGAGTCCCTGAATGCCCTCGGCCTCGAGACCGAGCAGGAACTCCTCGGTCAGCTCCACCGCCTCCTTGGCGTGCAGTCCGTGCAGGTCCAGCAGGCACTCGGTGCGCTCGTCCATCGACAGGCTCGCCGTAATCGAGCCTTGCAATGCACCGGGCCGCAGCACGCCTAGGCACACTCCAAGTCCATTGCCCACAATCTTGCCGCGCAGGCTGCGTGCACCAGCTTCGGTGCTCTGCGCAGAGTTGGAGCCGGACAGATTCGGATCGTTGAGCCGCGAACGCAGCTCGCCAAGTCGGTCTTTGACAATCGCATGCGCCGCCGTGCGCGACTCGCTCTCGTACTGCTGGTTGAGCGTCGACGCCTCCTTGCTGTACTTGCTCGCCGATGCCACGTCGCCTTTGCGATAAGCCTCGGATGCGCGAGTCAGAAGCTTGTTTCTCTGCTCGGCCAACGACAGCACATCGCCTCGATGCGCGAGGTACGTCTCGGACGCGCTGCTGCCAGTCAGAAGCGTCGGAAGCAGTACAGACGGACGCAGCGGAATACGAGCTGAGCCTCGCGCCGCTGCCGCCGAAGACGACGCCTTGCCCGTGGGCTTGGTCGTCGCCGCTGCTGGCTGTGGACGGATGGGCCCGGCTTTGGAATGGATGCTAATCACACCCTGCGCATCGTCTTGCGCACGCGTCGCAGCATCCGCCGGCGCCTTCTTCTGCAACGTAGCCGCCCATCGATTCCTGGATGCATCCGCACCTCCTCCCAGCGTCGCGGCATACGAGCTCTTGGAGTTCGCATCCTTGCCCGTCGCGCCGAGCTCGGGGAAGTCTTCCTTTGCATCGCTGCCACTCGCCGCACCAGCAAAGTCGCTCGCTTCGGGCGTTGCCTGTCGCTGCAGGCTGCTGTCGCTCACGTTGAGGCCAGAAACGATGCCCGTGGCGAGCTGGTTTAGCGCGTCGTAGTCGTGCAGGAAGTTGCACGGGTTGTGAGCGCAGTGGCCCTTGAGCCAGTAGCGGCATACGGCGCGGTTGTCGAGGTCGTGCGAGAAGCGGCAGTCGCTGCGTCGACACTCTCCAGCCAGGAAGTAGCGGCAGACCCGGGCGCCGGCGCCGCCTGCTCCTGCTCCCGCACCCGCAGCGGCGTCGTATCGTGGCGTCAACTGGGACGAGCCCGAGCGCGAAAGGCCCGGACGCTGTCCACGCGTGGCAGCCAGACCGAGCGCCTCTCTGGACATGACGTTGACGCCTGCCTTGACGCCTGCGGTTGCTGGCAACGGAGTCGCGAAAGCGCGAGGCGAATCCGTAGAGGCGAGCGCGACGGGTGCTCGCGGAAGCGAGGGTCCGCCAGCGAGGAGCGACTGGGAGCCGTCGCCGAGCGGCTTGCCGTCGTTGTCCCAGATGGCAGCGAGCGTCTTTTCGATGTCGTAGTTGTGCATGACGAGCGCCTCGTCTACCTGCTCTGGGCTCCACTCGGACGAGCCGGCTTTGGTGCCGGTGACGAGGATGGAATAGAGCATGTCGAAAGGGGTGAGGGGCGCGCTGGTGTCGGGCTTCGACTCGTTCGAATCGGGTGGCGGCGCGAGACTGGCATGGGCATCCGACTGGGACCAGTGCTGGTATGCATCGTTGCTTGCGTGGTTTGCCGAGGTCCAACCGGCGTTGGGATCGAAGGCGGTGAAGCCTGCAAAGCTGATGGGCTGCTGCTGAGTGGGCTTGACGGAACCAAATGGCGAGAACTCGTCGTCGTCATCGTCACCAGCGCCGGCGTGGCTCTTGTTGGCGAGGGCGAGGTTAGTGCTGCTGGAGTTGGAGCTGGGACGACGCACGAGATGGGGCGTTGGTTGGGTGGGTGTGAGTGTGGCGGAAGGGCCGGCGGTGGAAGAGGCGGTGGGAGTGGCAGCGCGCGGCTTGAACTCGATGGCGGCGATGTTGAGCTTGGGCGAGCCAAAGGGCGAGGGAGAGGCTGGACGGCTACTGGCACCGCCGATGACGCCTGGAGGAACGGTGGACAGGGTGGCGGTGGTGGGGGCAGCGCCGTTGGAGGAGGCGAGGCTGGTGGACGAGAGGTTGGAGAGGGTTCGATTCCATGGGCGGGGAGATGCGCGAGGAGAGCCAGAGCCGATGACGCCCGGATGGGGACGCGGGCTTGCGCTGGTGGTGGGAGCCGCGCTGGCGGCCGAGGAAGGCCAAGCGGCGGCGGCGGTGGGGGAAGCGAGCGAGGCGAGTGCGCTTGAGCCGAGATGCGGAGAGGTGGCGCGCTGAGAGGCGAGCGAGAGGGTTGCGGGGGTCTCTGTAGGCGTGCCAAAGGAGGATGCGGGCGAGAAGGAAGGGCGCGAGGGGGTCCAGGGCCGCGAGGTGGAAAAGGTGCGGATGGAAGCGGGGCGGCGGACGGGCGACTGGTTGGGGTTGGTGGGGAAGAGGGAGCCGCTGGGTTGGACGTCTTCGCGATGGCGATGCATGAGGTCAAGGACGAGATTGTCGATGCGCGCCGAGGGGGAAGGGAGGCCTTCGATTGCGTAGAGAGCGTTGGCGAGGGTGGCTCTGACCTTGTCGATGCGCTCTTCTTCGTCGAGATGGACGTCGTTGAGGATGGCGAGGATGTCGGCTGTGTAGTCGATGGTGGGAGCGGAGGTGGATGTTCGCCTGCTGCTGCTGGTGGAAAAGGTGCGGTGATGGGAGAGGGCCTGGATGGAGAGCTGGTGCGCCTTGAAGGAGGAGGAGAGCGGGGGCGAGGTGGCTACGGAGGATGCATCGTCGTCGTCGTCGGTCAATCCGTTGGGTGGATTGTTGTCTGGCTGGGAGAGGAGCTGGGAGGGGAGATGGGCGTCGTAGCCAGACGAGTCGCATTCTTGGGCTGCGCCATCCTCGGATGCGGAAGCGGATGCCGATGATGAGAGCGAGGAAGGCTTGTGCGGCTTGAATGCGGCGGTGAGGAGAGGAGCTAAGCCGGCCGAAGAGGACGCGGATGCAGATGTGGATGAAGACGCGGTGTTGGCAGTTGCGGTGGTGGAGTTGGACGAGTAGGGCTGCGGATGGGTGGGTGTGGTAGGGGCAGTGCCGTTCTTGGGGGTGAGGATCGAGTCGAGGAAGGATCTTGCATAGCTGGTGGAGTGTTTGTTCGGCATTTGAGGCGAATATGCGGATGGAGGACAGCTCACCGTGGGCTATCGTCCAGCATGCGGGAAAGCGGAGATGAAGAGCTGAGGTGGATCAAGGGCGCCGAAGACGGTGGCGTTGGCGTTGGCGGTGGTGCGATGTCGACTGCATTGCAGTGAGGAAGGAGCCTCACCGAGCAAGAGCAAAGTGCGTGTGTGTGCTAGAAGTGCGTGACGCTATCCCCACAGCTGCCGAGCCGGTCCCTGTCGACAAGGAGATGGAGATGCGAATGGATGAGGACGAGGAGGTGGAGAAGGTGGAGAAGGGGGAGGACGAGCGTGGTTGATGACCGCATCTGAGTGGGCTCTAAAATCCGAACCCGCTTCCACACGGCGCCAAACCAGCCAAAAATGAGCCAAAAAGAGCGCAGCGCACAGAGCAGCCAAACGCAATTCTCCAACTTATCGGCATTTATTCAACAGCATTTTCCCCAAAAAGGGGGCGTCCACGACGACGACGACGACGATTGCGTTTCGCGGCGCGGCACGACGCACGTTTCGCCAGGTTTACCAGTGTTAGAGCCTACATACACACAATGACAGATTTCGGCTCCGAGACGCGTCGAAGTGGACGAGAAGACTGGAAGGCTCCAAGGCCGGAAAGAGAGTGTTGCGTTGATGGACTGATTGCGCACGTCGCCTTTCGTTCCACCACGACCACCACCACGCACACCCTCAACTCCATCCGTCTCGGGCACCATGTCCTACTCCAACGGTGGTGTCAACGTGCCAGGTGCCGGTGCTGCTGCTGGCTCTGGCGCCGCAGCAGCTTCGGCTGCCTCCACCTCCAGGTCCAGACGCGAGCTCATCGACCGCGTCAAGTACCCCAACCCCATCCCCCTCCCGCCCTACCCACCCAAGCTCGTCAAGATCCCCGCAGAGCCGTCCAGATATGCAAACGCACACTTTGCTGACCGCCTCGCAAGTCAGCAGCCCGTGCCCCTCATCGTCGACGTCCACGCCGGTATGCCCATCGACCTCGCCAACTTCCAGAACCTCTGGGAGGGCGATCTCTCCGAAGTCTCCGTCCCGGCAAACGCCTCTCTCAACCCCGATGACCTCGACGATGCAGACGCTTTCCTGCTTCAGGACTTTGCCACCAACCTCCCCGCCGCAGCCACCACCAACTCGGCCCCCGGCGCCATCGGCCTCATCACCTCGCTCAATGCCACCGACGACCCCGCATCACAAGCTGCTCTCGCAGCCGCCCTCCAGCAGCGACACACACAATCCCTCGGCCCAGGCGCAAAAGCCGCACTCGCAGCAGACGACGTCTCCTGGCTGCGCAGGACCGAGTATCTCGGCACCCACCTCAAGGCTCAGCAGCAGGTCCAGAAACCAAAAGTCACTCAGCGCATCGACATCTCCCGCGAAGCACAACTCGCGAAGATCGAACAGTCTTTCAAGGATGCCCAGCAGCCACTCGCCTCCCTCAAACATCCGCACAAGAGAGGCGTCAAGGCCGTACAGGTATTCGACTTCCTCCCAGATCCAGAGACCTGGGCCACCAACTACCAGGTCGTCCGCTTCATCGACCCGCCCGGTCGCATCGTCAACGGCGTTCCCCAGACGGACCCTCGTCTCGACGTAGCCATCCTCCGCCCCGTCTCCGCAGCAGACGGCGAACAGCGCGTCTCCTACTACCTCCCCGCAGGCGAAGACATCCCCGAGGATCCAGAAGAGCCCATGACCTTACTCGACAACCCGGAAAAGGAGGAGAACAACGCACGCAGACTCCGAAAGCGAAGACGCACCGGCAAGTTCCCCATCCCCCCGCAGGACGAAGACGAAGCCGAAGCATCGCCCAAGCTGCTCAAGCGCGACTATGCCACCGCCTACAAGCTTGCACGCGACTACGTCCCCAAAGACACCGCAGAGACCGCCCACGACGTGCTCGTCCTCACTCTCGATGACGGCGTTCCCGATGCAGACCCAGATGCCAACTTTGACCCCATCAAAGGCGCCGTGTCCGCCCCAGCCAACACCGCCGACGACGAAGACGACGACCTCTTCGGCGACGACGACGGCGAGGACACCAGTCCCAAGGGCGACGACGCAGGCGACCACATCGACTCTACCCTCCCGCCCCAGTCCGAATCCGAGCGTCAGAAGCGTTCCAGGCGATCTGCAGCCACCAAGGGCAAGGAGCGCAGCGACCAGCCCGCCGGCGACGGCATCACCTCCACCGCACCACCCAAGGCACGCGCCTACTACCACAAGGTGGGCATGCGCTTCACTTTACGTGTATGGCGCTCGCGCTTCGCCAACAACGAGAAGCTGCGCAACCGCGACCGTCGCTACCCGGGCAAGTGGGATGCCATCCTGCTCGCCAACCGCGAGCTCACCGACCGCGAGAAACTGCGTCGCCTCCACGCGCGCAGCAACGTCGACGATGTCGGCCACCTCGACCCGTACGAGCCCAGTGACGACGAGATTGAGGAGGCCGTCGAGCCTGCCGATGAAGATGCCGTCGATGCCGATGCAGCAGGTCAGGAGGCCGAACGCGACGAGCCGCGTGCCGATGCAAATGGCGATGTAGATGCTGATGCCGATGCGGATGGAGCTGCCAGTGACAACGACGCAGAAAAGTCGGACGGCGCCGAGGACGAAGATGATGATGATGACGACGACGATGACGAAGATGGCACCGTCGACGGCGATGAGGAGCTCGCGGCGTTGCGTGCAGAGGCCGAGGATGCCGGCGAGGATCTCGATGTCGACGCAGGCGCAAGACGCCCACGCTCCCGCCGTTCCGCTCCCGCCACCGACGCCGCAGCAGCCATGGAAGAAGACGACGACTAAACAACACCATTTCTTCTCTTTACTCGTCCCACTCGCAATACACATTTCCATCAGAACGATTACAGATTTCGATTCGTCTTGTAGCCGTCGGCCAGTTCATTAGAGGTGCGGAGTAGATGTCATCTAAGGGGGTATGGCCAGCGGAGTGTCAGGGATGCATGAGGTACGCGTCCAATGTGTCCATTTGAGATGCGTTGCGGAGAACCTCGGGCATGGCGTCGTCCCATGAGGCACTCCACTTGGTCTCGACGCCAGTGTGCATGTCTGCCGGTTGCGCAGGAGGAAAGAGAAAGGGATCGTGGGTGCAGTTTGTTCGGTACGGCGACTTGTTCCCCGTTGGCGCGTTCATATAGAACCCAGGCTGGAACTCGGCCCCCACCGAAGCATCCGCCAAATAAGCGGCCATGCCTTCACCGAATGGGGCCGGGTCGAGCGGCATTGGTACGTCCTCTGTCTGCTGAATTTCTGCTTGCTCCGGGAAAGTGGGTTGAGACGGCACGGGCTCTTCGGTGGCTGGTTCGACATCGTCGAGCAACGCACGTAGCACGTCGAGCGATTCCTGCCGTGTCGGTTGTGGATCGACCCAGCTTGGCGTCACGCAGTGCAGGCGACTTTGGGTCCGCATCGATGCGTCCCACTCCCGCAGCGGCATGGCAAAGATGAGCAGCTCATGGCGGTTAGCTAGTGCCAAAGCGTCGGCATAGTAGCTCGGAACTTCCTCGGGCGAAGGCTTCTCGGTCAATGGGCTGAATGCTGTTACCTCCAACGGCTGTTTGTACGAAGGCACTGCAGGCGAGTCGGTAGGTGTCGATAGTTCGCTGGAGGATGAACTCGATGTAGACGACCTCCTCGCGCGATTGGGCGTGAGTGGAACCGGGGTAAGCTGCTGCGATGGTGTGGACAGTGCTCTTCGCACGGGTGTACGCTTGACCGTGGGAGATGCGGATTCAGACCGCCGAAGAGAGGCCTTGCCGTACGTGTTCCATGTACACTGCTTGTTCTGCTTGATGCACCGCTCGCACGAATCAGAACCAGGTGCAGGACCCGGACACTTGCGATGATTTGTCCCTACACAACGACAACCCACAACCACGGTCAGCTAGGTCCAGTGCACAAGACAAGCGGCGGTACTTACGACAGATATCGCACGCTTTGGCTGCTCGGAGCCGCCTCGGCTTGTTGTCGGGACTATCGAAAGTGTCCATCCTGCGTGTATAGGTCGATGTCGTACCAGCTTTAGCTGAATCGAAGGAGTAGGTGCACAAGCACGACGACTGAAGAAGGTACCCATTCTTGTAGTCTCAGACAGGGTGCGGGAACACAAAGCGGGAGGAGGGGACGGTCTGCGAAAGGACAGCCCTAAAGCTACCAGTGTCCACATGAGCGTCAAGCTCGATAGCTTTGTTCGGACGTTTTGTTTTGACGAGAGACTCGTTTTGAGAAGAATGCCCAATGGCTGGTAACGATCACAGTGAAGGAGTGCCTCCAACGATCTCGAATCCGCGGCGTCGTGAGAGAGGTGTCAACATCTACTCATCACTCACTCCGTCGTCCGACGGACAGCGACGATCAAGCCAGAGGCACACAACAACAATTGCGCAGCGCAAGGAGCTATGCGTCGCGACACGACACGATTAGCTTTGTGACACACACGGGTTTTCCGGCCAAATGAAGCTTCGGGCCGTTCAATCGAGCTTGACCGCACCTCAACACAAGAGTGCGAGCCTACGCAGTCCACACATTCTCAGTCACAGTAAAAGTCACACAGCGAGCAGCGCGGGAAGAAAGGCACGGAGACTCATGGCATTCTCGAAACCGGCGCAGTGAACGACATGTGGGAAATGCGACACGACCAACTTGCGGTTTGCAGCAGATGCGCGGGGCTCGATCAGCGGTCCTCCGCCCATTCCTGTTGGTCGAACACAGAGAGTAAAGATCGATACGGGTGATGAAAGTCAGTGACATGCTCGGCTTGCCAACTGCTCTTGCAAGGGGAATTGGTGTCGGATACTCACGTTTTCCTTTCGGATCTGTGCCTCTTCCTCGGGCGAAAAGTCGTTCTGGATGTTGAAGAGCTTTCGGATCTCCTCGGGTGTCTTTCCCTTGATCATGTTGGCACTGCGAAGAAGGAGCAGGAAGTCAGTAAGAGCCTGCGCGCCCCTTTCGATAGAAGCGATGGAAGGGCAACACGTACACTGTCTTGCATCCGACGTCGAGGAGCGGCTTGATGTCGAGGTAGTTGGCTGCCAAGATGATCTCGAAGAGCATCTCCTGGTCGACCTGGATAAACTTGGCGTCCCAGTCCGAGATGTCGGTTGTGCGTCTGCGAGACTCCTCGGCGTCATCTGCGGGGGCGGGGGGGTCGCTGCGGTGGTGGGAGCAGTACTCGAGGACCTGTTTCGCAAAGGCAAGAAAGAGCAGAAAGGTGCGACATCAGCTTCTGCACATGATGTTACCCTCCAATGACCGGCTGGCTGCCGCGTAACCCTACCTTCTTCAGGACGTTGGAAGACACGTTGGGAAGGGGAATTGGCTGTTCGGTGTCTCCAATGTCTGTGAGCGAGGATTCGAGAGCAGCAGAGGAGGTCATCAGTCATATTGTAGCTGGAGACGAGATTGCAATCGCGCGTTTAGGCTTTGACTCACCTTCGAGCATCTGCTTGATGAGCACGGATCGCTCGGCGACATCGCGGTCGACGGTGAACTGCTCGTTGTCCGAGGTGGTGAGGCTGACCATGGTGGTGGTGGTATACAATTGCAAGCTGGGTGGGTTGCTGTCCGGCTCGAGCGTGTGAGAAGGATGTGGTACCGTCGAGGCGTATGGAGACGAGGCCTTTCGTGGTGATGAGGACGAGGAGGAAGGAGAAAGGGCAAGATGGAGTCGACGCGCAACTGAGCCCTGATCCATGCATTTGGGCATTTGGCGGGCGCGCGAGCCCCGAAACCCGCGAAATGCACTGGCTCCGCTGGCCTGGAATCGTGTGGAGCAGCTGCCGGCCGCCGCTGCCCCGCCACTGGGAAAATCGAGAGTGGAGCGTGATCTGATCGCATCGCATTGCACTCGCCGCCTGCGCAACTGCGCTCAATTTCTAAAGACCCGATCCACACACGCACACACGCACACACGCACACACGCGCCAAGCGGAATTCTCTGAATGTATGAAGATTGCGGGTGTTGAACAGCATTAGACGAGAGACAAGGTTGAACTAGTCGTACAAGCAGAGAGAGAGAAAGAGTGCCGAGATGTATCATGTGTATGATGGAAACAAGATGCGGGAACGAGATCGAATGGACAAAAGAGGTATACGGAGAAAAAAGTACGATGCGTTGTTGAAAGCAAAAGAGACAGAATGCGTGACGTTGCGTTGAGAAGCCCCGGGGAGTGGTTGTTTGGTCGGTTGGTTGGATTGTCCGAAATACGACGAGATTGATGAATGCAAATGTGGGAAAGTGACGGATCAAGCATCAAGCCAAGTTGCTTGCATGCCACCGAGGCGCCGCAGTTGATGCAGCCCTCGGCCTCCGAGCGAGCATCAGACAGGCTGAGGCTTGCTAGAGTGTGTCCGTGTCAGGTGCACCGCCGCTTCAAGCAGCCGGTGCGGGAGTCTGCGTAGCTGCGTGTCCGTTGACAGCGCCGCCGTTGGTGAGCGAGGAGATGGCCTTGGAGACCTTGTCAGCGGCGTCGCTCACGCTCGCACCCAGGCCCGAGAGCGCGCCGTTGGCCTCGGCGCCCTTAGCGGCGCTGAGGAACGGCTCAAAGATGGCGTCCGACGCCTTGAAGTCGTTGTGCACCACGTTCACGAGGAAGTAGTTGTCGAACATGGTCTCGAGGAACTTGCGCGAGGGCGACGACGGCTCGTACACCTTGGCCCAGTTGCGTCCGATCTCGTACGCCTCGTCCTTCCACGCCAGGAACGAGATCGACTCGACAATCGTAGGCTGGATGATCTCGCAGTGCGGGAAGACACCCCAAGTGACGGCGTTGGGCGCTTCCGAGTTGGTGTTGGTGCGCATGTCGCCCTGCGCGTTGACGGCGTGGTAGGTGATCTGCACGTCGGCCTCAATGCGAGCGATGAGCGCATCCAGGTCCTCAGGCGACACAAAGAACTCGAGGTACGCCTTCTGGTAGACGTAGCCGTTCTTGGGGCCCCAGCCGTGCACCTTGTCGTCGCTGCGCGCGCCGTCGACGGCAGGCTGCGAGTTGATGGTGAGGAAGCCGAGCTGGTTCATCTTGGTGAGCTTTTCGCTGATCACCGACGTCTCACGTGCGACGGGCGTCTCGGACCAGGGCAGCGCCTTGATCTGGCCGGCGCAGAATCGCTGGAAGAGCGCTTTGACGTCGTCGAGCGACTGGGGCGTGCCCCACATCTCTTTGGCCTCGTCGTTCGAGTAGCGCAGCTTGACACCGTACGCGTCCACGTCACCGTAGGCGGGCGAGCGGGCGTCGCCCCAACGACCGTTGGGAAACTCGTCCCAGGTCTCTGTGCGGTTGACGTAGCTCTTTGCGCGGTTGGCCCAGAAGATGGGGCGGATCTTTTCGTCTCGCCTCTTGGGCGTGAGACTGGGGGTCCAGGGGAGCGGGCTGACCTGGTTGACGGAGGGCGTGAGGCCGAGGTAGTCGAGGAGCATGCGCGAGCCCTTTTCGAGGTTCATAGTGTAGATGTGGAGGCCGCTGATGCCGAGACCGGTGCCGACGATCTTCTTGCACATGTCGCCGACGAGGCGGGTGCCGATCTCTCGCACCTTTTGGTCGTCGTCCTTGACTGGGTCGAGGGCGTCGTGGAAGTACTGGGGCACGAGCGTGCCGAAGCGAGCGGTTGCGCGCTGGAAGCCGCCGTAGGTCTGGATGGGCATGACGCCGGGGATGATGGGGCAGGTGATGCCGGCGGCCCTGACGTCCTTGACCCACTTTGCAAAGATGTCAAAGTCGTAGAACATCTGGGTGAAGATGAAGTCGGCGCCGGCGTCGATCTTGGACTTCAAGCGCTCGAGCTCCTTTTCGGGGCCGTCGACGGCCTCGGGATGGCCCTCGGGGAAGCCTGCGACGGCGATGGCAAAGTAGTCGCCGTACTGCTGGCGGATGTACTCGACGAGCTCCTGAGCCTGGGTGAAGCCAGCGGCATGCGGCTCCCACTCGGACTGCCCGGCGGGAGGGTCGCCACGCAGCGCGAGGATGTTGCGGCAGCCGAACTCCTTGGCCTCCTTGAGGGCGGTGTCGATCTTGTCGCGAGGCATGTTGGTGCAGGTGAGGTGCATGCAGGTCTCGAGGCCGATGTAGGTGTGGACGGTCTTTACGAGCGAGGCGGTGAGGTCAGAGGTGCGACCGCCTGCATTCCAGGTGATGTCGACGAACTCGGGGCCGAGATCGGCCATGCGCTCGATACGGTCATAGAGGTTGGTGAGGCCCTGTGCGGTGCGGGGCGGGAAGTACTCGAAGCTCCACCAGATGCGGCCTTCCTTTTCGGCCTTTGCGATCTTGTTGGTGATCTTCCAGGAGGTGTCGCCCTTGGGCGGAAGTGAAGGGGTGTCGATGCCGTTGGACATGGTGAGGGGCGGTGGTGAAGGGCGGTGGTGAATGGCGAGGGTGAAGGGAATATTCTAGATCGGAGGCGACGTCAAGCTGGAGAGTGGAACGTGCCTATGAACTGAGAACAGTGACCCGAACACAGAAGGGTGGTGGATACGTTTTGGCGGTATGCAAGATTAAAGCAAGCTGGTTGGGCTTGGTAGCGATGTGGTAGGGGCCGGGGAAGGATGGTGGGGATGGTGGAAACAGTGAAGTGCAGCGTAAGGGTGCAAAGGGTCGCATTTACGGGTGGCGAAGATCGACTCATCAACAGCCAATTGTGGCCATTTTGTGGCCATTTTGTGGCCATTTTGGGTCGGCCATCCCAGTTCTTCTCAAACAGCCTCGAGCGGCGCGCCGCCGTGCCCTGACTGTGGAAAAATAACGCAGAAATAGCGTGAAATGTGTCTGTGCACCCTGGCTTCCTCGCCTCGCCCCGCGCGCTCACCGCCAATTTTCACAGGTGCCCACAACTTTCGACTTTTTCTCGCCAATCAGCGGCGGCGCCTGGGCTGGGCTGGTCTGGGATGATCTGATCTTTTTGATCCGATGGACGGTCGCGGGTCGGAGCTGCAGCCCGAGAAAACGAAAACGTGGGGCGGCCATGCATCCCCAGACCCCCAATCGTTGCTGCGTAATGCTTACAAATCAAGCTTGACTCTCTGCGCACGGCCACCTCCACCCTTCTGCTTGGCGCTGCGAAGAATCATCATTCCACTCATCCTCCATCATTCCCGCATGCCTCCCTCGACCCTTCCCTAAACATCGCCGCCTTTTGCGTAATTCGTCTCTTGGACCAGAGAACCATGCATGCCGTCGTACGGACCCTCTGATTGCTTCCCACCACTTTCCGCGCGCATCTTTCGTTCATGCACGAAGATGATCAGCCTCAAACTCGCACAACTCAGGAGCGTTCCAACATGAGTCGATTCCGGATCCGCAGTCGAGCCGCAAATCTGCTCTCATCCAGCGCAGACTACCTCGCAACTCGTGATTGGCAAGCCGTCGCCGGCTCAGCCCGCGCACGCTTGCAGCCTCAATTCGCCTCAGCCGACTCGGCATCGCACTCCCGCTCGCCCTCAGCCGCAGCCTCCCTGTCCTCCAGCGCATCGCTCTCTCGCTTCAGAGACATGTCGCTCCGGGCAGGCGCACAGAACATCGTTCTCCTGCCGGGCTGGGCCCAGCGCAAGGTGGCGCGCGACCGCCATCCCCAGGGCTGGGCCACCGTCGACGCTCCCGAAGATCTCGAGGACGGAGAAATCGAGCTCCACGTCTCCATCCACGGCTTTGCTTCCAAAGTGCTCGACGCTCCCAGCCGCAGCCAGCGCATCTTCAACCAGATGGCCCGTCAGCTTGCAGGCCTTCCTCGCATACAGTCCTTCGCCCCCGAATCCAGCGTGCTTCAACCCTCTCAGCCATTCGTCGACGAGCCACAAGAGATAGACAGCAGCCAAGCCTCTCCATCCCAGGACGCCGACACATCTAGCCATCCGCACAGCTCCGAAAAGATCGCACGCAAGCTAATCGAGAACGCAGACGACGAGACGCTCGTCCGCCTCATGGAAAACCTCCACGCCTTTCCCACCGATCATGCCGCCGCCAAAAAGGCTGCTCAGGACCCCAGCCACGATCACAATCCGCTTCACCAAAACGTCCCGTCTATCCGCACGCCTTCTAGATCCGACACTGTCCTCTCCGGCGGCTCGGCGCAGTGGCTCAATCGCAGTGCAGACGAGGTCTCCTTGTTCCACAGCAACCTCTCCCGTCGCTTGCACGACTACTGGGTGTACCGTCTTCCGCATCAGGATGTCTTTATCGAGATCTCTCCAGTCATCAATGGCGACATTGCACGCGATTCTCACGGCAACCATCTCATCATGGCCTCCACTCGTCTCACTGCCGACGCCACCGGCCAGTTTGAGCATCGCCTCATCATCCCTTGGCACATGCTAACCGCCTTTTGCCGCCACTATGCCGATGTGCTCCAAGTCACGCCCCACCAGATCCAAGCTCTCGACGTCAAGGCAACGCTCCTCGCCGACGCCTCCGATCCCGCATCAACCGGTCCAGAATCCCCCTGGCGCCGCTGCTCCATTCACGAAGACCATCCGCGTCGCGTCAGGGTCATCTCCGACATCGACGACACTGTCAAGCATACTGGCGTCGTTCAAGGTGCGAAGCAGATCCTGCGCAACGTCTTTGTGCTACCCTACAAAGACGCCGAAGTCAAAGGCGTCGCCTCTTGGTATCACGCCATGACCGATCTCGGTGTCGGCTTGCACTACGTCACAAACGCGCCTCTCGAGCTTCACAATCTCGTGCTCGACTTTCTAGAGGCGGTTCGTTTACCTATCAGCCATTTGGTCTTGAAGCACTATCCAAGCGGTGCCCGCAGCCTCTTTTCCAGCTGGCTCGAACCAGCCGGCGAACGCAAGCGCGCAAACGTCGCCAAGATCCTCGACGACTTTCGCACCTCCCAGTTCATCCTCATCGGCGATTCTGGTGAGCTCGACCTCGAGCTGTATTGTGCGTTGGCTGCAGAACGTCCTTCTCAGATTCGTGGAATCTTCATTCGCGACGTCAGCACTCCCGCGGCTCGAGCAAGCGACTCCTCCGCATTCTCCGCCTCATCGGCTCCTGACGCGCCCGCGACGAGTACCGCTGCTTCTGCAGGCCAAACCTTGCCGTCGGCTCCAAAGAGTGCTTTGACGCAACCGAGCCCTATTCGTCGCACCGATGCGCCAGAGATACCTTTCTTCGACATCTCCTATCCGCCTAGGGCGCCCACAGTCTTGGATCTGCCAGCCTCAAATTACACCGGTCGGGCTGCCGAAGCTGTCCGAACCTCCCGGGCCCTCTCTGAGCAAGAGATCAGACAAGCCCAGATCTTCCAAACCCGGCTCAACAAGGCTACAAGCATGCTCCCTCGCACCACCGTCTTCAGACTTTTTAAGGAGGGCGGCGACGTCCAAGACCAGGCCTGTCAGCTCATTCGTGAGCTACAGAGCGGAACCAGACCCGCCGACCGTACGTCTTGATGCAATGCTCTTCACGCGTTGCGCCAATCTCTCCGTGCCATCCCCGGTCCAAACACGATCAACAGAGTCAATGCCTAGATGAGCCCATGCGAGCGCAACCACAATCTGCTTGAGTGTGTCGTCGTGCATGATGTGCGTGAGTCTAGCGTGAACTATGATCATGATTCAGGTCGTGAAAGGTCGCGAGCTTCGTCGGAAAAGATGCCTCGCATCAGAAGGAATCGACGCTCGCACGCTCGGTTTCGGCCGCATAACCAATTGCGCTGTCATGCCCTTCGTCTGGCTACGTAGTGGGCTGGCGCTTGTCTTTGAGCAGTAAGCCTGAAGCTTCCCATTCTCACAATAAGTTGTGGGCCCCGATGTTGATCCCCGGAACGTCTGTGCCGTACTTAGCCGTCGTTACTTTTCTCCATCATGGGTTCGTCGAATACAAGTCATCAACAATTGCTTGAATTTTTCGTCTCTGACGCACGACGTCCTGGCTCAATGCAAACGCGACCATAAGCAGGCATCACAGATCACTGGGTAGTTCTTGCGACCAACCCCGGCTGACTCTTGAAATGCATGGATTACGATTGATTCGTGATTTACGACTAATGAACAGCTTTTTGAGTCTGTCAATAATTTTGCGAAATTGGATCAAGTCAGCTAGCGAGGCCCTTTTTGCATAAGTTAGCATAAAATCAACGAACAACTCTAGTATTCAGTTACGAAGATGCAACCATATTCGTGCATACGTTTGTCAGGCTACCTGCAAGGCGCATTATTTGGGTTTCTGACATGATTGGCTAGGTCAAGCTCGTGGTGATGAAGAACCATGACTAGTATGGACCCAGCACAAACCGATCAAGTGACAGATTTCGGCCCGGTTCGGCGCAGCTCGGCTCTAAACCTCGAATTTGTCGTCACTTCCACCGCACACCTCGATAATCATGATCTGCAGAATCATGGAAACAAAGGCGACAGGTCAGGCGCATAGTCTTGAGCTTCCGCAGCGAAGTGGCAGACTCAATGAAAGCTTGCAAAGCTCGCCGTGAACTTGATCATTGTCATAAGACGTTGCATAACTATCTATCTACACATTGATATCCGTATGGAGGCTCTTCGGTGGGCCAACTTGCCTTTCCTAGTCTTACAAGGTGACGCACAGCAAAACCAGTGGCTGGGCAACGCAACTTGTGGGGGGCAACGGCGGCATCTCGTTTGCGATGCGGCGAGTCCCTGCCAGCAATTTTGTGCCGTAAATCCGGAAATCTAGAATAACTTATATCCTGTGATGCTATGCTTTGACTCATACACAATGATTTATTTAATGACTGTCACGTTTCAGGGTTTCGGCTTGTGGATCTTGTATCTAGACATGTCCTGGAGTACGAAACGTACATGTCCTGGAGTACGAAACGTGCAGGAGCATTCGGAAGGTACGGGGCTGTCTTGAGCATCGTGACGCGGCACAAGGACCTGCGAAGCGTTGTTGGAGTTGTCGACATTGTTGACGGGGTCGGCCTGCTTCTCAGCCTTGCTAACCTGATGCCTGCGAGCGGCTGCCGTGAAGAGCCTCGAGATCTGCTCGATTGACAATGAGGTCGACCCTCTCGCTAGCCGGCAGCTTAGAGACTGTTTCATACAAAGGAAGCCAGCTCGGTGCCTGCCGAGCTTGGCGCTTCTCCCGTCGACCCATCTTGACCACCACAACCTTGGCGATGACGGCCTCCTCGAGGAGGATCTGCCACTGCGCCTGAGGAGTTGCATCCTTGATGCTCTTGCCCTCCAGAAACTTGGTTTGCGAAAGGGTGTAGGAGTTCTGTAGCATGACGTCGATGGCTCGTTCAATCAGGGCAGAGTACAAGATCGAAGCACGTCGCCTGTTGTCATCGGCTTCTTCCTTGCTGCCTCTTGACTTGCCGTTCCAGGTCTATGTTGTTGTGCTGGATGGCAGCAGCAACTTCCGTAAGCTCGCTGCTCTCGTTCATCGACAGACGGCCGTTCTCCTTCATGAGTTGACCAACCTCTTTGAAGACGTGAGTCGGAGGTTCCATCAAGCTCTTAACAACTGAATGGCTCTTGAGAATGGCACAAATTGTCACAAAGTGTCGATGAAAGGTCCAGACAAAGTTGGACTGGATGACCTCTTCAGACGTTGCAAGTTGCAGGGCCATGATCGCGATGAATGCAATGTCGAAAGCCGCAATGACTTGCGCAACCTGGTGTGAACAGGTCGTTGATTCACAGGACATGATCGTGTCACGGACAGATCCAGACACGGAATTGGAAGATGAGCGCTCTGATATTTCTTGGCTAAAAACTCGAGAGCCAAATAAGTTGTTTCATAATTATTAGTTGGATCAAGACGGCCTAGGATTGAAGCCCTTGCCGAATTCGGTGATCGCGTTGAATATTTTCGACGACAAAATCAATTGAGTTCATGAATCATGATCTTAGGAAAGCGCGATTCGCCGTTTGCATAGCCTGAGTGGCCCATCACCGAAACAGGCCCATTTGTGAAACAAAATTCACGAAAACGTATGAATATTCGGCGACTTTCTTAGACACTCATGACGAGATCGCGTGTGCGTTGGGCTGGAAAAGCCAGCGAAACGGTGTATGCAATGTGCAAGAAACGGTGCCTGACAGGAGTGTGCGGCTTCCAAAGCGTGTTCGTGATCTTTCTGCTCAGCCTTGCGCTCAGAGTTCTAACGGAAACGGCACCAGCCATAAATTTTCATGTCATAAATCACGACGCACGCCTAGGGCGACGAGATGGTGGTACTTATTCGCACGATCACGTAACCAAATTTGATCAAGTGATTCAAATCGATTCAAGGACCGAATTTCCGACATCAGCAGGCTCGCAAAATCATTCACCTTATGGCAACCGTCGCGGGTATGCGAGCGCGTGCATTTTTGTGAAATTTTCTATTCTCAGAAACCGGCACAAGAAAGACAAAGGTTAAATCACGAATCACAAAGTCGTTCACGATTCAGTCTCCCCGCACCTTCCGTCTGTACCAAGTGAACATGTCTTGACTCCGTTGTGTGTACCACACCGATAGCTTATCTCTTGGCACAAGGGTTTGAGTGTCGCTCCGCTTCTTCTGCCCTCCTCGAGCATCTTTACGAAGACCTGATAACCAACAGACACACGGCTCACAAATGCCCCAACAGACTCTAGCAAGTGAAAACAATGGACCAATAGCTTCGCTCATTCAAAACTTAAGCACGAGGACGAAGGCGCCGAGCCTCTGCAGGTGAGTATATGCGGATGGGCTTGAAGCGTGTGACAATCATTCCTTAATTTGCACCCTCTTTCTCATGTTGCGGCAAGGAGAGATTGACAAGACCCGGATCGCTCTCAGCCGCCTGGCCGTGTCCAAGCCGAATGGCGACTCCCTTCGGCAGGCCTCTCATACTTTGATGAATGAATCAATTAGAGCGTCGATCTAGTGCATCACGGCTGTCTGCATTTCACACGCTTTGACCCCTCTCTCGTGCTTACGATACTAATAGGTCGAGGCTTAAGACTCAAGGAGATTCTTGATTGTAACACTAGTCGGTGTGAGAATGTGGTGCTTCATGCTTTTGCCGTTCGTGATGTCTGCTTGTTGCTGCTTCTTCCATGTTTGAGCGAGGACTCAGAAGCTGCCTGCATGTTTGGGTCCCGTTTCACAGTCACGATTCACGGTTGATGAAGGATCTTCAGTATAACTCTGAGGCCACGACATGCATAATGATGCGCCGGGGCATGAAGATGTGTGGGTGAGATTGCCCGTAAAAGACGCTTGACACGGGTTGACAGAAGGTTCAATGACCGATGGGCTGGGAAGGATAGCCACTGGAGCTTCCGATGTTCATGTTGCCCAACTGCTGATTGAGGGCGGATGGATCTGACTGCGAGGGGTATGCGCCAGCGTAGCCACTTCCGGATGGCTGACTTGCGCCCTGGAAGTGCTGTTGTTGGAAGGCCTCGCTTTCGGCGCGCGCCCTCTCAAAGAGCCTGCGCTTCTCGTCGTCTTGGGGAACCGAGGAGTACTGCTGGTCATGGGGCATGGACTGGTAGGCGGAAGCGGGCTGCTGCTGTGGATGCGGGGAGGCATGTGTGGTGGGAGCGTAGCCAGCGTCTGCTGGCCTGGCAGACGAGGACTGAGGATAAGCGTTTGGTGGCTGAGCGTGGTAGGGGTACTGGCTCTGATCGTGGATGTTGGAGGCGGGCATGGCGGGATGAGGAGAGTAGGCCTGCGCGGGGGCCCAGCCGTTTTGGGTGGCATAGTCGGCCGAGGAGGCCGAGGGGTGTTGTTGGAGGTCTGGGCGCGGGCGGAGATAGTCCTGGCTGGATTGACCGGCGGGATTGTAGCGCGAGAGGCTCTGCTCCATCATGTCGTCAAAGGAGCCTCTTGCGCGCACAAACTTGTCGTTCATGGCCTTGAGTTCGGTGATCTTGTTGGAGTAGCGGTCGATGAGCTTGACGATCTTGGGACGCATGGCGAGCGACTTTTGGTAGAGTTCCTGGAGTTCCTCGTCTTCTGCGAGATTGTCGCGAGCGGGGTCGATGCTGCGAAGCTTGTTGAGCAGCCTGTCAATGTCGGCGGCTTGGGAGAAGATCCGCGCCTCCATCTCTGCCTCCCTCTGGAGCTCGGCGGGAGAAGGGTCGGGGAGGACTTCGACGTAGTTGACGGGGAAGATGCCGGTCTCGCCGCGAACCTCACCCCTCCACCAGTGCTCGTAGACGCTGTCCAAGACACGAATGATTTCGCCGCGGGAAAAGGCGAGCTCTCCGGGCTCGGTGGGAGCGAAGTCGTACAAAGCACGTACGCGGGAGGCACCGGCCGGCGTGGCGGGCGCTGCGGTGGATTGGTTTGGCTGCGTGGCGACGTTGGGCTGGCTTGATTGGGGATAAGAAGAGGGCGCGGTGGATTGGACAGGTGGCTGCTGCTGCTGCTGCTGCTGCTGCTGCTGCTGCTGAATGGCCGAGCTGGAAGCGGCTGGGGCGGAGGAGCCGGAAGCCTCGGGCTGCTGCGAGTTGTAGGTGGACCAAGCCTGACGGCCGCCCTGATCCTGAATGGAGAGTTCGAGGGCCCTTCTGAGCTCTTCATCCTCTGCTCGGAGCTGCTCCGATGTTGGCTCTCTGGGTGGCTTGGGTGCCGAATCTTCTTCTTGGACGGCGTCCTGGGACTTGAGGGAATTGTAGGTCTCCTTCATGAGGCCGAGGCTCTCGTCGTCGAACTCGCCTGCCCACTCCTTGACGAGAGCGTAGCATCGCTTCTTGACGGTTGCGTGCGTGTTGCGATCCAGGCAGATGCGTGCGAGCGTCTGCGTGAAGGAGCGACTTGCAAGTTCCTGGTGTGCAGTGAGGCCGCAGTTTTTGGCGACGGCATCGGCGAGAGTGAGCGAATAGAGCTGGACGTTTGCGTTTCGATGAACGAGTCGCTTCTGAATTGCGCCGATACAGTTGCGCGCTCTAGAAGAGAAGGAAGATTTAGTGACAGGAGTGTTAGAAAGGGTCAGAATGACTCGCTACAGCGGCTCTTGGGGGGACAATGCTCACGCTGACTCGCCGCCCGAAGAGACCTTGTCGCACACTTCGAGGTTGAGCTCCCAATTCTCTGCGGTGAGCTCGTCCGAGGTTGCGTTTGTGACGATGTCCTCGAAGGGGTTCTTGGCTGCAAACATCTTGCAGGTGTGTGGTGGTGGTGGTGGTATCACGGTATGGCGGATGGTGAGCGTGAGGGAAGGGCTGAGTTTTGAATGTCGGTCAACTGTGGAAAGGTGTGGGTCTGTGCTCTGCCGAGTGATGCAACTGCGCCTCTCCTCAACATGATTTCGCTGCTGTGCCGTGCAAGCCTGGATGACACCGCCACACGCCGGCCCTGCGAAATTCAACGCCCCGCGCTGGCTTAGTCCGAATTACGTGAGACTCTTCTTTCCAATGGACCCTGCCCAAGAATGCTTTGACAGCAAGTACTGCAGCGTGCTTACCATCACCAACACCATCATCCGGCCAAAAAAAAAAGGAGCAAGGCCGTCATGACTGCGACTGCCGAAACAGGCCTCTCCGGCATCAACCTCAACGAGATCCGCCTCTCTGTAGATGACACTGACGCCCAGTCGGACGAGGGATCGGCATCCTTCGCAAGCGCCGCCAGCAGCCCCAGGCGTTCGATCGACGACGACACCCCGCCAGCCTTTCCCAGCCTCAACAGCGCTCAGCGACAGAGCTCTGCGTCAACAAGCACTGCCCCGCGTGCACCTGCGCCAACTCAAGCCGCAGCCTTTCTTCAGGCCGTCGCACCACGATCCACGCCGTCTGGCTCGAATTCGCTAATGGCCCCGCCACCCACCTCGGCACCATCTCGCAGCGGCGGACTCGCAGCACCACCGTCCACATCCGCGCTCACTGCGCCTCTGGGCGTCGGAGGAGCATCAGGTGTGCAGGGAGACGCTGGAAAGAAGCGCAAAAAGGTGGCGCTCGCTCCCGGATGTAGCCCTCTCGATTGGGCAAGACTCAAGAACAGCACCGACCTCCGAGGAGGCGTCACCTCGTTGCTCAGAGTGACGCCGTCCGAGCTCAAGAAGCACAACTCCAAAGAAGACGCCTGGTCCGCCTTCTACGGCAAGGTGTACAACATCACGCCCTACCTCCGCTTCCATCCCGGCGGCGAAGATGAACTCATGCGTTGCGCAGGCCGTGACGGCACCCGCTTGTTTGGTACGTCGTTGTTCGTGCGCAACTAGGTGTCAAGCTCGAGTCGCTAACCTCGTTTCTTCCTGTCTCGCCTTTTCTTGCCACCGCAGCACTTACACATTCATGGGTCAACATCGACTCCATGATCGACACCGCTATGGTCGGCGTCCTCACATCCGAGTCCTGAACACTTGCTCACTCATCCCACACAAGAGCAGCTCGCCTTGTCACAGCATAGAAGTCTGCATATACCCGTCAAACCAAACTCAGACATTTTCATTCGGCCTCGAGCATGTTCTGCCTTATAAATGTCTATGCGAATCCGACGAGGCCAACGCCCTTCTGGCGTCGGATCGCAAAGAGCTGCTTGGAGATCATTCCGTACGTCGCTTTCCTCGCCAGGTTCTGCCCGTCTTCAAACGCTTCGATGCGACTGGGCACCTCGCCCTCCTCGTGGCTTCGCGCCTGCATCCACACCTGCATGCCCGACGCAGCCCACCACTCGTGGCCGCGCATCTTGAGCTCGTCGATGTTGAGCTGGTGCGGCTCCTCCGACACAAGCATCTGGAAGATGACAAAGGCTGTCATGAGCACCTCGGGCGTAAGCTGCGCCGCCGTCGCTGCACCCGACGCCTCGCTCGTCGTGGTGGTGGTCGAAGAGGTCTGCACCGAGCCCACCGAATAGTCGCCCAGATTCGGTCGGTCGCCGCCGCTCATCAGCGACTTGAGCACCTCGAGCGTGTCGGCGTAGCTGGAACTTTCGCGTTCGGGAGCGACGAAGCGAAGAGCGTCTCCGAACACCTCCCACACCTTTTGCGTGACGCGCTCGAGCTCGTCGGAACTCTGTTGCGCCGGGGCGTGCAGATGCGATGGCGCAGGTTCTTGAGTGTGCGCTGCCACGGGTTCCACCGCGATGTCGGCAGGGAGGATGGCAGCAGAGTTGTCTGCCAGCTCATTTGCATCATCCGACTCGACGTGGTCCTGCTCGCCATGCTGGATCGTGAGGTCAGCATCCGCATCGGAAGACTCCTGCAACAAGGTATCGTGGTGTGAGCTTGCGAAGGACGATTCAGGCTCCACCGTCTCGTCGACGTCGTGCTGTGCTTGCTGAACCAGGGCTGGCTCGTCGTCCTCCTCAGCAACAAAGTCCGCGTCCGCCACCTCGTGCGAAACGTCGAGAGGGCTGTCCAGCGGCTCTTGCTCGTTGTCTTGCGCCGGAGGTTGGCTAGTCTCGCGCACAGCTTGTTGGGTGCGTGCATTGTCATCCGCAGCTCGACCAAGCGATTCGCGCGGGAGCACACGCAGTGAACTGCGGTCGTGCGTCTGCAAGGTGACATCGGCAGCAAGGGCGGCTTGCTGTTGCTTGTGAAGCTCCTGCTTTTGGCGATCGTTTCGGGCCTGACGCAGCTCGCCAATCATCTCGTCGAGCGCGAGGATCTCGAGTTCCTCCTTGCGGATGCTCTCCTGCACTTCCGACAGAAGCATGTTGGCCTCATCCAGTGCGGATGCTGCATTGTCCGGGTGCGACGCGTCGAGACCTGCGCCGGCACCGGAAGCGACGGCACCAGGCCTTCCCTCTGCGTTGGCACGCAGCTCGGCTTCGCTCTGACGAATCTGCATCTCGTATGACTTGATGGACTGGGCGAGACTGGAGTGCGTCTTGAGGAGGCCCTTGATGTGCTTGCGCGTTCGCGTGCCTTTGCCGCAAGTTTCGTTGAGGCGGAGTGCAGCCATGAGCAACAGACGCGGATCGTCGTTGGACTGATTCTGGCCCTGGAAAGCGGAGCCGGCAGGGTTGTTCCGCAGCGGCGTAGGAGGAGCCACCTGTCTGGGTTCCGGAAGACGGGGCGCGAGAAGCAGGTTGGCGTCGGCAGTGTCGTCGCCGAGATGGGCTGCACTCGAGCTGCGAGTCGAGTGGGCGGAGCGATTGTGCGTCGATGAGCTGGGACCTGCGTGAGAAGCGGAGGTCGATTGGGGCACGGGCGGATACCAGAAGAGGCTTGCCTCGGTGTGCGCGTCGGCGTCGCGGATGTAGGTGTAGATGTCGAGACGCTCGCGGTTGAGCACGGCCGAGGTGAATGGCGTGGCGTCGACGCCCTTCCTGGCGCGCTTACGAGCAGCTGCCTGGCGGCTGTTGATGGCTTCGAGCGTGTTGGTGAGTGACTGCAGTGCGTTCTCCATGGCTGTCGAAATTGTGAATGGAGATGGTGGCTGGACGGATGGACGGGTTGAACGGGTTGGACGAGCGGGGAGAAACGCGCGCGGGTGTTGAGGTGTTGTTCTTTTTCTTTTGCCCGATGCGATTGGGATTGGCATGCGATGGGGCGCGTGGCATCGGCTCGGCGCGTGAACAGGGTCGAGACGCGTCGGACCGAGGCTAGCTGCTCCTTCTTTTCTCGACCGAGAAAAGCAGCGCCTCGGCCAAATCCGAGCCCTGCAGAGTGGGAGAGCGCAACTCAGCCTCGGATCCTCGGCTCTTCTGCACGCTCTCGAAAAATCATCAGTTTGCCTATCGTTCAAGTCAAGCCATCTGGCAACGATAAAAGCTAGGCGAGCAACGCGCTCCTCGCTTTCGCCCCCGTCTTTTGGTCGCTGTTTGTTCAATCCTACCGCCCATTGCGCCGTATCGCTCCCTCGGATTTGTGCTTTGTGATCGCCGCACGCTGTAGCTGCTAACCACCCTCTCCCAATTGCAGACCACCTCCCGAGGAGTCGCGACTTGCCATGTGTGGCACTCGAAGGCCCAATGGCGCCGACGCCGAGCTCTCGGCAATGGCTCGCGCCCTCTCGCTCCAGTCTTCGTCCACGCGCGACTCGTCGCCCGCTTCTAGCGACCGCAACGCCTTCGAGCAGGACGCAAACACCGCAGGCACTCCCCCCGCCACTCGCGCAGACGCCTCCCACTACTCGGAGGCAGACGAGAAGCGTCTCCACGAATCCGACGGTCACTACTGGGCCCACCGTCGCATCTCGTCCTCGCACCCCGAGTCGCCGGCGATCGACATCCCCGCTAGACTCCAAGGCTCCTTCACTGCCTCGTCTCAGAACGACTTTGAACCCACTTTCGCCTCCACCTCGCTTGCAGAGCGTTCCTCGGTCTTCTCCGCCGGCTCCCTCCAGGACGAGCGAAGATCCAACGCAGACCTCGACGTCTCGGGCGACGGCACTCCCGTACCTCCTCCCAACGTCGCGACCATCTTCCACGATGCTCTTCCCGACGCCCAGTCCGTGCCCAAACATCCCTCCGTTCACGCTGCCGTCAATGACCACGCCGCTCATTTCGCTGCCTCTCCCGCAGAGGCGGCTGCCGCGGCTGCAGGTCTCGGCGCCGCCCCTCATGCTCCCGTTGGCGCGCGAAACGAAGCCGACCACACCCATCTGAGCGCATCCAACGTCGCCGTCCACTCGGAGCTTTCTGGCGAGCTCCGTGCCTTGTACTCCAGCCTTCAGACTTGTCTCGAGCTCAGGGACAAGTACATGGGCGCCAGTCTTCAGGGCAACATGGAGGACAATCCCAAGAACTGGGATGCCGAGTATTGCGCGCGTCACGCCGCAAAGAATGGCGACACTCCCCTCCGCCACTCGGATGCCCCCGTCGCCGAGGGCTCGATCAAGATCGACGGCGCCTCCGTAGACGCCACCACCCAGAAGCCCAAGCCCTGGCGCATCTATCCCGCCCCGCCCCGCCCACACTGGGAGTTGTTCAACCCTCCGCCCGAGTCTTCTTTCGTCGTCCGACCCACCTCGGTCAACCCGCTCCCCCCTCCCATCCCGCCTGCCAGTCCCGCCAACGCACAGGCTGCTCAGGCTCTGCTCGAGAGCACCGGTGGCAGGCCCGGCCAATACCGCGAAGAAGACGTTCTCATCCCTTCCAACCACGCCTACAACGGTGCACAGGTCACCTGGGACATGGACGAGACCGGCGTCATCCAAGTCTACCACGGCGACGCCCCTTCCGCCGTCTCGACGCCCACCCAGAGCGTCGACGACCCCGTGCTCGCCACCACGCACCCCGACTCCAGGAAGAAGCCTCTCTTCTCCGTTCCTACCATCCGCGAGTACTTCAAGGACCTCGACTACCTTCTTGGCGTCATTTCGGATGGTCCCGTCAAGAGCTTCGCCTGGCGCCGACTCAAGTACCTCGAGAGCAAGTGGAACCTCTACTTCCTCCTCAACGAGTACCGCGAGCTCGCCGACATGAAGCGTGTGCCTCATCGCGACTTTTACAACGTGCGTAAAGTCGACACCCACGTCCACCACAGCGCATCCATGAACCAGAAGCATCTGCTCCGCTTCATCAAGGCCAAGATCAAGCGCTTCCCCGACGACGTTGTCATCCACAGAGACGGCAAGGCGCTCACCTTGCAAGAGGTGTTCGAGTCGCTCAAGCTCACCGCTTACGACCTCAGCATCGACACGCTCGACATGCATGCCCACCAAGACGCCTTCCACCGCTTTGACAAGTTCAACCTAAAATACAATCCCATGGGCGAATCGCGTCTCCGCGAGATCTTCCTCAAGACCGACAACCTCATCAAGGGCAGGTATCTCGCCGAGCTCACCAAGGAAGTCATGACCGATCTCGAGCAGAGCAAGTACCAGATGGCCGAGTACCGCGTCTCCATCTACGGCCGCACGCGCGCCGAGTGGGACAAGCTCGCCAGCTGGGTCGTGGACAACGGACTCTTCAGTCCCAATGTGCGATGGCTCATCCAGGTGCCGAGGCTGTACGACGTGTACAAGGCCAACGGCACGGTGGACAACTTTGAGCAGATCATCCGCAACGTCTTCGAGCCTCTGTTCGAGGTGACGCAGAACCCGCAGAGCCATCCCAAGCTGCACGTCTTCCTCCAGCGCGTCGTTGGCTTCGACCTGGTCGACGACGAGAGCAAGCCCGAGCGACGCGTGCACAAGAAGTTCCCCGTGCCCAAGCTGTGGGACTTCAAGGACAGTCCGCCGTACAACTACTGGCTCTACTACATGTTTGCCAACCTCTCGAGCCTCAACCAGTGGCGCAAGCTGCGTGGCTTCAACACCTTTGTGCTGCGACCGCACGCGGGCGAGGCTGGCGACACCGACCACATGGCGGCTGCCTTCCTGACGTCGCAGTCGATCTCGCACGGCATCTTGCTGCGCAAGGTACCGGCTTTGCAGTATCTGTACTACCTCAAGCAGATCGGACTCGCCATGTCGCCACTCAGCAACAATGCGCTGTTCCTGTCGTACGAGCGCAACCCGTTCCCGACATTCCTCAAGATGGGCATGAACGTGTCGATCAGCACCGACGACCCGCTGCAGTTCCATCTGTCCAAGGAGCCGCTGCTGGAGGAGTATTCGGTGGCGACGCAGATCTACAAGCTGACGCCGGCAGACATGTGCGAGCTGGCGCGCAACTCGGTGCTGCAGTCCGGATGGGAGATGGAGATCAAGCGCCACTGGCTGGGGCCCAACTTCCAGCTGCCGGGTCCGCGCGGCAACGTGGTAGCTAAGAGCAACGTGCCCGATATTCGGCTGCGATTCCGCGAGGAGACGCTGCGCGAGGAACTCGATCTGGTGTGGCAGACGCAGCCGACGACGGCGGCCTGACAAGATGGATTGAGACGTGCGTGAGACGTGCGTACACCAATGCTCCCAGTCTGATGGAATCGATATTGTTTTCACTCCTCCTTTGCTCACGAATGATGAATCGAAGCGATGCCCCTTCACTGAGATGATGCACGAGAGGTCTCCTTGATGCACGAGCGCAAGGACGCAAATGGAAGTGTGATTGCAGTGCGCATTTGTGGATTGTGGGCATTTTACGCCTGTGACAGCTCGACTGCGATCTTGACTGCGCCGAGCAGTGCTGTGAGCTGCAGCTTCTCTGATCCGCCCGTGCTGAGTCTGTGCCTTGATTCGCGTGAGCGGAGAAGGTGTCGATGGGTGTCAGTATGCTTCAACCATCGTCGTGATGAGGGAAAGTGGGATGTATGCTTACTCTGTGTCTGCGAGATGATCTAGGAGGTAGATCCTGGACTTTGGTGGGAGCTTTATGCTGGCGAGGAGGTCGTAGACGCCGCTGATCATGTCTGCGAGCGCGATGCCCTTTGCGGTTTTGAGTGCGACGATGGTGTTGAAGGCAGTGGTGAATTCGTCCTGCATCATGGACTTGAGGACGGCCTCGATGTCCTCCGGGTGAGGGTTCCCCGTGCAGTTGTACACTGCCGTTTCGTCGATGTGGTCGGATGCGGCGTGGCACGCTTGGAGCACGTTGAGTGCACGACGCATGTCGCCGCGCGAGAGCTTGAGCAGCGCTTCCTTGCCGCCGGGGGTGATGTTGCAGTGCTCGGATTCGATGACGTGCTGAAGACGCGACTCGACTTGGTCTGGTTCGAGCGGGTTGAATCGGAAGCGCGTGCAGCGAGACTGGATGGCGGGGATGATCTTGTTGACGTAGTTGCAGATGATGCAGAAGCGCACGTTCTTGGTGTATTGCTCGATGACTCTTCGTAGCGCGCCTTGGGCAGCCTGCGTCATTGCATCTGCTTCATCGAGCACAATAAGTTTGAAGCCGGCCTTTGCGCCGAACACGCTCTTTGTGCTGGCAAAGCTCTTGATCTGTTCCCTCACCACGTCGATTCCTCTCTCGTCCGAGGCGTTGAGCTCGAGCACGCTGTTGCGGAACTGTGCGCCGTAGATCTTCCGCGCCATGGCGAGGATCGTCGACGTCTTACCCGTACCGGGCGGACCGTAGAAGAGCAGGTGCGGGAGACGGTTCTTGTCGATGAAGTTCTGGATGGTCGATGTGATGTCCTTGTGCGAGACGAGGTCGTCGAGCGTGACGGGACGGTACTTTTCCACCCATGGCAGGAGGTCCTGGTCGGCGGCGGTGGCGGCAGAGGTGGCGTCGGTCGCCTTGCCCTTGCCTTTGGAATCCATTGTCGTGAGTGCTAATGGACAGCGGGATGGCGAACAGGTCTAGCGTAAAAGAGATGTGGCAGATGAGAGCGGCCGTGGTCTGGTAAAGAGAGGAGGTGATGGCGCAGCTGTCGCAGCTGTTGTTCTTTTGCGAAGAGCGCCCGCCCCACTCTACGCGACTCGCCGCACGGTGCGCGACTTTTCTGACGCAGCTCAGCGCGTTTCCTCTGCGAATCGCAGCGTGTTGGATTGAGTCGCGCGGCAATTTGCCCTCCACCCTGATCCGACTCACGCTGCCACGCTCTATGAAGCAGCATCAAGCCCTTGATTCTCACAATCCAGACTCAGAGCAAAGATCGTATAGAGCAAAATGCTGTATTCACCCTTCACGCAATGCCTACTTGCATCACGCCTACACGCGCCAGGTTGCGTGCAAGCGACAGACGCACCGCATCCAGCTTGTCCGACGCCTTGAAACCTGCCGAAGCCTGCTGTCCTTTTTGTGGCTTGTTCTGGTCGCTCTCTACGCCGAGCAGCTGGTCCAGGTAGCCGAGGAAGTGGTGTGCCATGTCGGGATGCATGGCCACGGCGTTGGTGATGCGCTCGACGATGCGGATCATCTCGAACGTCTGTGCGCGGTCGAACCACGTCGCCTGTCCGTCCTCGAGCATGGGGATCGCGTCCACGAGCAGCACCGCCAGGAAGCGCTCGGGCGCCGCTTCGGTCGTCACCAGCTCCACCAGCAGGCTCGCTGCCGCCGTCCATTGTCCATCCGCGTAGAGTCGGTGGAAGTCGCGGAAGCGCGCCAGGAACGCCAGCCGCTTGGAAAACAGCGTCGGACGCCCAAACTCGCGCTCGTCGTCTTGCGGCGCGATCAACGAGGTCGGCACCGAATCAACAATCTCGTCGAACGCCTCGGCGCCTCGCGTGACGTATTCGACCAGGATACGGTCGGCGATGGTACGGATGAGCACCGTGTCTGACGCGCGCACGCAGTACGCGATCGCCACGCCGTACTCGCCCTTGTCCATGCGCGAGCGCGACATTCGGCGGCAGATCACACGCGCCTCGGCTTCGAGACCGTGCTCCGAACATGCGCGAAGTACTTGTTCTGCCCGTGCGAGAGGCTTGGATGGCGCAGCCACATCTTCGTCGTCGCCATCATCCATCGCATTGTCCTCCTCTTGGTCTTGCTGCTCTGGACCGTCCAATGGCACAGAGAGGATGACATGCGACATCTTGTTCCTGCCCTTGGCTCCACATGCTGCGAGGTAGTCGATGCTGATGCGCCACAGCCCTTGCTCGTCCAGCAGATGCTGCGCATACTGAAGCACGAGCTGCTGCCGCAAATCTGACTGCAACGACACCTCGTCCTCCAACAGCCCTACCTTGTCCGCCAGATCGCCCAGATGGGCGCCGAGCCAGACGTCCACCTCCTGCGATCTTTGCACCGCCTGACGCACCTCGCCCCTGATGAGGTGCTGCTGCACCGCCTCGCTCGCCAGCGTGGCGTCGATGGGGAACTTGTCCAGGATGATGGCTGCGGTTGTGGGCACATCGTCTCGCTTGAGCGTTGGATGCACAAGCGTACCCCACGCGCCCAGAGCCTCGCGCCAGTCTTCGCACGCTTCAAAGATGCGATCCTTGACGCCCGCCATGAGTTCGAGCAGGCATCGGAATTGCGCTTCGTACTCGAGCCTCTCGTCCTCGACGTCTTCGGTGTTGCCCGCTTCGGCCTCCATTTCGTCCATCTCCTGCTCGAGCGCGCTGATGAGTTTGCGCACCGAGGCGAGCCAGCTGCGGTGCGCGCTCACAAACTCGTGCTCCATGGAGAAAGCCGTGGAGCGCGGCAGCGTCGACAGCAGGCGTGCGGCCTTCTGTGCGATCCTGCGGATGACCGCCGAGTGGTGCGAGTCGAGCGACTTGAGCACTGCCGCCGCCGAGGTGTGAAAGCCGCGCAGCACGCAGCGCAGCACATAGTCCCAGTAGGATGGATGCTCGTGTGGAACTGCCGACTCTGCGATCTCCTGTCCCTCCTCTGTGGTAGGCGCAACGTCGAACGAGTTGAGCCAGTGCAGCAGCTCCTCTCCCACCACGCTCACTCCGCGTCCATCTTTGGGGTAGTAGAGGACCTCTGCGAGCTGAAGGATGGTTTGCGCCTGCTGCCACTGTTGCACGTCCACGTCGGCATCTTCGTCGAGCTGCACGCGTTCGAGATAGTCCTGGATGGCGCGCGAGTAGTGCCCGCTGATCCTGTTATAGTATTGGATCGTTTCGGCGGACGGCAGCACGGATGCGCCGTGGCCTGCACGATCTGTGAGGAGCGACTCCTGGTGGATGCGCTGCAGCGAGGTGAAGATGGTGTAGGTCTGGGCGTAGAGCGTCTTCAAGTCCGAAGACATGCCCCAGTCGTAGCTCACCGCGGGCGTTGCTGAGCTGCCTGGCATGGTGGCCGATGCAGCGAACTGATGAGGGTGAGTGATGGATTGGCAAAAGGTGGAGTCGCGTCCAACTGGCATTTCGAGCTTCCAAGCCGTGTTGCTTTGGGGATGTAAAGGAAATCTCGGGATTCGGGATCCACTTTCTCGCAGCACAAACGGCCTCTCGACGCACGATGTCAGTGCTCTCACCGCGTTCGCTGGCTCATACCACACGCTCGGCGGGTGAGACACATTTGGGAGCAGGACAAACAAGCATGCAGGGCAAGCCAAGAAAGTCAAGCTAGGTGAGATGAACATTGAATAAAAATACATGATTGCATAGCATGAGACGAGATCAAATAGGGGTATACAGAGGCGGAACAAACGGGCCGTGATGCATCGAGCATACTGGCAACGTGCTTGAAACGGTTCATCAGAGTTGCGCTGGACAGAGAATGCTTCTGCAAGAGGAAAGACAGTACAGAGTCCGTCTTGGGCGCAGCTTTCAAAGCGTTGTTCGAACGAGGTGACCGACGCAGATCAAGAGCGTATGTATCGGGGTTGTGTGGACGCTCAAGCAGCCTCCTTTGCCGCCTCGGGCTTGGCGCGCTGCTTGTTGTCGATGCCGATGCCGACGGCCCTCAAGCTCTCTTCGATGGTGTAGGCCGGCTCTTCGGTGATCTTCTTTGCCCTGCGCTTGTGCAGCTTGGAGGCGATGTGCGTGAGCTGGTCCTTCTGGGACGGGAAGTTGCGGTCGCACTCGACGCAGTAGAATAGACCGAGGCCTGCCTTGTCGACATCGAGCTCCTTGGGGTTCTGCAGCTCGTCGAGCCTCTGGGGGTTGTTGAGGTTCGCCTGGATCTGGTCCGGGTCGAGCTTGCGTGCGCGCGTTCGCATGCCTCGCTTGACGTCACGTCGTGCGTGGTGCGTCTTCTTGCCGTGTCGTGTGCGCGTCATCGTGGCCGAATTGGTGTGTGTGAGAGAGAGGATGTGATCGAGTGATGGAGGCTCGATGGTCTTCGGTGGTGGCAACGTCGCCGGGTTGAGCCCACAAAAAACTGCCAAAACGCAACGGAGCAAAAAAGGGTCCCTGCAGTTCGAATTTCCTGAGCTGATCCTCGGAACTCGCATGTGGCAATCGGAGATGGCCCGATCCTGAATGACCCGATCGATCCGAGATTTTCACTGAGATTACCTTCGAAGGAGGTCACGTGTCCTCGGCCGAGCTTGTTCTGGCCTGCAGAACGAGGCTGCGAGCCTGGGCTCGGAAGATGGGCTTGAGTCTTTGGTGTGCGGCTGCATCCGCAGGCTGGTCCACTGGCTAACAGTCCGAGAGCCTCGCGGAGAGCTGCTTGGCTCGACTGGGCTCAGCTGCCGGGAAATCGACAAGGCGGCCCAACACTGACAGAGCACCGGCGCCCGCTCAGCGAGCCAGTCCGCACGTTAATCGCCATTGCCATCCTTCCACTCCACCGTCAAGACCATCAACACACATACTTCGTCAAAATGGTAAGCTCGCATACGACACTATGCCAACAGCAACGCAGCCAGCATCATCGTCAGCACACATACACGCAGAGATGCCCGCCGCATCATATCGACCCAGAATACATGCAGCATCTCGGAGCATCGATGCCAGAGCATCGCCCAACAACTCGTCCACACGCAAACGCCTTTGCTGCCCTTCGACTTTGCAGCAGACCCATCGCTCGTCGCACTCGCGCATGTCATCGGCCCGCTCACAGACTAGGACATCGCCGTATCTTGTGCGCCTAGATGGATCGAAGTGCATCCGCTACGCAACGAAACTGTCGTCGACTAGGATGGGCGAATGTCGACTTGCCAGCATAGCATGGATTGCTCCGTCACAGTCGCATTCAGTGCAACGGCTTCGGATCGCATGGAGGGACAGATCGTGGCTTTCGCGTTTGCATCGACTTGGTCGGGCAAGTGGATCGAAGTTCGATGGGTGACCGGAAGGACCACCTGCATAGCTTCCGTCGATACATCAGCACGCTCGACGTCGCCAACGCAGCACATTCAATCGTCAGTGCGCTCAGCACCGGCACGATTCGATGCCAGATTCAGTTGCAGCAAAGCACTAGCAGTAGCACCGACGGAAGCTTCGCCCAGGCATCAACTTCTCAACAAATGCCCTCTCTCGTTCTTGTGTGCAAGCTTGCATCTCCTTCCACCAACAGATGCAACACTCAACTCTCGCCAACCTCGACAGTGCAACAGATCCAGCTAGCTTTCCGCCATGAATGTGTTGTTCGACGGTCATTCCACGGCTGCGTTGCTGGTTCGGCTCCTTGACATCTCCACACCCACAGCATCACTGACTCGTCCCCGCGCTACCGCTTCTGCCCAACTTTTACAGTCTCGACTTTACGTTAAGGGAAGGATCATGGGTCACAAGCGCTCGCAGCGCGTGGCCAAGTGCCACACCTCCCTCATCAAGATCGAGGGTGTTGAGAAGACCGAGGAGGCCAAGTTCTACTTTGGCAAGCGCGTCGCCTACGTCTACAAGGCCACCAAGGAGGTGCGTGGCAGCAAGATCCGCGTCATCTGGGGCCGCATCACCCGCTCGCACGGCAACTCGGGTGTCGTCCGTGCCAAGTTCGCGCACAACATCCCTCCCCAGGCCTTCGCTGCCCGCGTCCGCATCATGCTCTACCCCTCGAGCATCTAATCGACTCTTCTCCTCCTCAACACCACACGACATCACCCACCCACACACACACACACACACACACACCAAAAGGCGATGATCTTGTGCGCGTGGACAGATAGACGTCCATGCTGCGCAGGGCCCGGTCCTCATCGTCGACGTCCGCAGGGACGAATGATGCGATCCCACATGTGTTTTTAGCATTTGTTTCTTCGAAAACAGCCTTTCTCTATCCATCCTTCTTTCTGATACGACGCTCGCTCGTTGTCGTTCGAGCTTTCCGAGGGATCGGAGGACCCGCTTTGTCATTGACGCGCACGATCTAATACCACGCCAACCACCACCGAACCTCCCAGCATGCACTGCCGCTTTTCCTTTTCGCCCATCCTTTCCCCCCACACGACTGAGGTGATCTTCTCTCTCTCTTTCTCTCCCTTCCTTGCTTTTGCAACCCCTGTTTTATCTAGTTGCGAGCCCATTGTTCTCCACGGCTCGTGACTTAAACTACCAGGGTATAGTGGAAGTGTCTGCTTGCTTTGTGCGCCCCGTCATCTTGCCTCCTTTTTTCGGAAGGGGCGCAAGGTGCGGGGATACAACGTACAAGGCTGGTGATGCTTGCCGGTTCTTGCAGATCGTCCCGGATCCCACAAATGACGAGGCACGTTTTGAAGGAATCGCACATCTCATTCTTCTTGCTACAAATACACAATGCTCGAGATTTCTATGGGAGCTAGGACTTCATCGTTCGGGTGGCTCGGTGTTGACCCGTGTGTACTCGGCAGCGTTGGAGGTGAGCGATCGGCCAAAGCGGCTCAAGACCGAGGGGCGAAGAGAGGGAAGAGATGGAAGCGAAGGGAGGCGTGGAGCCATGTTGCGCGCAAGGATCAGCCACATAGGTGGCCACGAGTCGTCGGCGGATACAGGGCCCAGCCCCGCATATGCTGGCGGCGCATTGGCGTCGGCAGGTGCTGGTGCTGCGCGTGGACGGCGCGAGAAGCGTCGTATGCGACTCGTATCCGGTCGATCGCCGGTCTCAACCGGTGGCTGTTGGGGCTGTGGCTCCTCCTGAGCCTCTTCGGGTGGCGCGTCTGGCAGGAATTGCCGGTTTACGATGTCGTCGACGATGGGCCGTAAGCGTACGACGGCAATGCAGTGCGTCAGACTCGTCCTTTCGCGCCTCGCCTCGTCGTCGGTATCCAGTCCGAACAGTGCCGCCTCTTCGTCGCGCACGTCCCACCCCTGCCCACGCTCCTCGTCCTCCCGTTCGGTGGTGTCATCGAGTTGACTCTGCTCTCCATCCTGCTTGGCCTGATCTTTTGCGCACTCGAATGCGACAACGGTCATGAGCAGCTGCACTGTGGCGACGCACAGATCGATGGCTAGCATGTGCAATCGTCCCGGTGCCACATCCTGGCCTACAAAGTCGATGAGGACCGCATCGCCCCTGTTCGTCGCGCTTGCGGGCGCCCACAGATGGGCGAGTGCGAGGAGGGCGTTGAGACACGCGAGAAAGACGACAAAGAAGGGCAACGACCACGTAGGATGCAGCTGCAGCGGATTGCAGAATTGCACCTGCAGCGCCGACTTGATGAGCAGCAGCAGCGTGCGGTTGTCCAGCAGCCAGGTGTAGACAAAGAGCACGAAGCACAGCAGGTCGAGCGACTGGATCAGCTCCTTGCGCTCGTAGTACATGGTGTGCGGCAGCGCGGTGGCGAGCGCATGCCTGCCGAGAGTGCTCTGCTGCAAGTTTCTGAGGTTCGAGCCGGCGAGTGATGGATGTGGCAGCGTTGTTGGTGAGAAGTGGCAGAGAAGAGCCGGCCCGAGCGTTGCGCTTGCCAAGCATGGCTGAAACGTGACAGTCTGAGGTGGAGCAACACATCTCGATCGGATCGGACACCACTCGAATCAAATCGGGGTGTGATGGCGTTGGACCCTGAAGAATGCAACGCGCTCTGTTGAAGCTGCACGTCAAAAGAACACCTGAACCACCGCCACCACCACCACCTCTTGTGAGACCAACCTATACCCGCAGGCTAACACGCCAGCACCGTGCGATGGATCCGGCGGGTGCCGGCGCCGATGCCGGCCCGTCACGACTTGCCCCGAAGCGCCGTCGCCTCCAGTTCACCTCGCAGATGCGCACCGCCATCCCGCGCTACAACGATGACGGCACCGAGACCGTCGAGTACCTGCACCACCAGTCCACGCAGCGTCTCAAGCGCAAGTGGGACAACATCTTTGAGCGCTTCAAGGACGCGCACCTGCAGGAGCAGGACGAGATCTACCTTGGCAACCGTGCCAATGGCGAACCCATCGTCGTCGTCAAAGACCGCGGCAGCCTGCGTAGTCTGCGGCAGAGCATGGAATTCGGCGTATTTATCAAGGACGAAGAGCTTCAGGGCTGGAAAGACCGGCCTGAAGCACGGCAGCTCGAAGAGGAAGATGATGTGGACGACGATCTCGACCCCTCCCATGCACCCGAATACGCACGCCGCCCGCATCAGCTCGATGGTGATTTTCAGCAGTCCGATGACGACGACGACGACGACGACCCAGCCGCCAACGATCCCGATTTGCGCGAGTTTCTACAAGCAGAAGCGCGGCGCAAGGCGTTGCTTGGTGATGATGCAGCCGACGACGATGAAGACGACGACGACGTGATCGACTTCAGCCATCCCTCCTGGATCGATTACGATCTTGTCACACCCACCGCCGCTCCACGTCCACCGCGGCCGAAACCGGCTCCTGCTCCGGTCAGAGTCAAGACTGAAGCATCGCTTCCTGTACAGCAACCCGAGCTGGACGCCTCTTCTTCGTCCGAAGACGACGAGGTGGATGTCGTCACGCTGCACAGCGATTCGGATGAGGAGCTGGTCGAGTCGATCCGCACCAAGCGCCACAATGTGGAGCAGCTGCTGCAGTGCACGACCCCGTTCGAGACGCTGCCGTACAACGATATTGTCGGCCTGGCGGGGCTGCTCGGCATCGCGGACAAGTCTGCGCGTCTCTATGTCGATCTTGTGTCGGACGACGAAGAGTCGGAACCCGACAGCGCTGGACAAGAACCTTGGCAGCCGATTGATCATCGGCCGTCGACACAGACCGCCGCACCCGCTCGAGTGCAGTCTACGCCGGTGCAGTCGCCAAACAAGGTACGCGTCAAGCTCGAGCCCAACCTCACGCCGGAACCGCTGCGCAGCGCCACACCGAGCCAGCCACAGCGCGCGCCTTGGTCGTCGCCGCAACAAGTGGGCCAGAGCGACGCTAGTCCCGCAGCACCTGCCGAGGTCTGTGCTGCGTCTGGATCCACGCCGTCTCAACAGCAAGCAGCAAAGGGTCAGCCTGATGCTGCAGCCCATGATCAGGTTGCAGAGTCGCCTTTGGCCGAGCCCGCACCAATGACGCTTGTGCAACGAGCCGCGCGGCAGCCTTCATCGTCGATACGAGCCAGGTCCTCCTTTGGAGGCACCCCTCTCTCACCACGCCGCTCTCAGACGTCTCGTCGGGAACGCACGCCCTCGCCGTCAGCATCGGAAGACGAATCGCTCTGCGGCGGTCCCATGCGCTGCACCAAAACGTTCTGTCTGCACTGCGTTAGTCTGTCCCAGCGCAAATCCTAACTTTTCGAAAGCAGTCGTGGCATTGGGGTGGTGGAGCGAACCGTGAGGGCGTGTTTAGCGTGTGATGGTTCGGGCGTTGCGCGCGAGGATCAGGTGAGCGAGAAGAAAACACGCATCTTCCTTGGCCTCCTTGATGCTTCCTGCGTCGCCGGAGCTTGTTGCGTGCAGGTTGTCGAACTCGACCGTCACTGTGAAATTGGGCAGGTGCCTACCACACCATCCCCTTATCAGCACGAACTTCTTCTGCAAAAGAGTTTTGGTGTTGGAGAATTGGACTTACGAGGCGCCGGTTCGGGTGTGGTTAAACACTGGTTCGGGTACATCCATCTGCGCCGCGAATTCTATCCCACCCCCCTCTTGCAGCTGTCAGTCTTCATATCACCTTTTGCTTTTGCTTCGAGGTTTTGGAGGGCAACTTACCGTAGATTTGGGCTACACTGGAGTGGTCCAAGTTGTACATGACCGGTCGACCTTTACCTTTGCCTCGACGCTTGATGTAGAATGGCACCTCGGCCTTCTTCTCGTTTTGGTCGGGCTGCGGTTCGGGTGCAGGCTTCGCAGCGGGCGCAGGAGGCGCGGGGACGATGTCGAGGACGTCTTCTTGGGGCAATGCGGTCTTGAGGTAGTCGCGGATGGTCAGGCTGCCCATCGCCTGCAGTCTGGCGCTCGTAGCTGCGTGGCCGTCCATCTTGTCCTACCTTAGTCCAAGAGCAAGGGTGCGGGGATCAACGCACCCAGACCGAGACAACCGCCCTTTTATGTCTTGCGCAACTTGCGCCTCGTTCTACCCTTCCAGCGAGGGAGCGAGTTCCAGTGTCAAGTCGAGACAATGGTCATCAACGACATCCGCAGCCGCAGACATCCGCACCCTTCCGCACCGTCCATGAAGGTCGCACGACAAGGTTGGACGGACGCACGATGCGCGTGTGCGCAAAAATAAGCTCTAGGACCCGCTGTCTTCCTCCACATCCGCGTGCCTTGCTGGTTCCCACAACTTCCGCCGCCCTGGTCGCACGTTCCCACACCCCACCCGCACTTCATCTTCACTTCGCACACACGTCGAAAGCGGATCCTCACCTTCGCCTTCATCTCGCACGTCTTCCTTCTTTGAACGCAAACGGAAGCGCACAGAAAGCGGAGCCTCTCAGCGATCGGCAGGCGCGTTTCGGATCACTCTCGGACACTCAAGTCGCTTTGACATCGTCGCACAGAATGAAACCGGATCAAAAATTGCAGTCAGAGTCTATACGGTGAAATAGAGCACATTGGGGAAACCCGGGAAGGAAAAGAAAGAAGAGAAGAGAAAGAACAAGCAGCACGGATGCGGTGACAACCCCTCAGTCGACACGTCGCACCCTTTGCCGCACGCCAACTGAGCCCAAGCTTGGCCTGCCTCCTAGCGCGGGACCGGCAGACGGAACGCGGATCCCTCAATCCACGCTCCACGCTGCTGCGGTCACGAGCCGCAAGGTGAAAGCCCTGCGCACCGCCGCCTACTGCAACGCTTACTGCAGCGACGCGGCGAGCTGCGCCTTGAGCTCGGGGTCGAGCGTCGAGATCTGCGCCAGGATGTACTGCGCCTTGAGCTGCTTGGTCGCCGTGAGCAGCTGGCCGGCCGCCGCCTCCATGTGCTCCGCGACCTCCTTGTCGTTGTCCGAAGCCGCCGCACCCACAAACTGGCGCAGCACCGCCACGCGCTCGACGTGCTTGAGCAGCGGGTTGGCCTCGGCGATGGTGCGCTCGGCAGCCACCTCGGTGATCCTCCTCCTCAGACGCCAGTAGAAGTATCGTCGCGCGCTCTCCCACGGCAGCGCCGACCTCAGCACGCCCGTGGCAAGCATGCGGCCGGCACGGTCGTGCGCATCCGCATACTCGGTCGCGATCGCAGTGAAGATGGGCGCCAGCTGCTTCTCGCGCTCGGCGAGCGCCTTACGTGCCGTCGTCTGCGCCGTGAAGTCCGTCGCCTCGGCGGCCTCCTTGCTGAGCTTGGCGTACACGCTGTCGAGGCGCTCCATGGTCGCGCGCTGCTTGTCCGCACGGTACTTGATCTCGACAAGACCCGACGCCTCGAGCACACCGCCGCGCGCGCTGTTCACGTCGGCCGACATCTCGATCAGCCCGTTGTCGTTGATCGCCGAGTCCACCACCACCCACGAGCCACCACGCAGCTCGCCCATGGGCGGAATGTGCACAAACACGGGCTGCTTGTACGAAGACAGACCGTCGACAATCTTGGAGCCCTGCTTGAGGATCTCGTCGTACATGTCTTGCTGTCCGCCCGAGAAACCTCGCCAGTTGGCAAGGATGACGAGCGGCAGGCCCTCCTTGTCAAAGTCCCAGATGGCCTGCGCCGTCTTGTACGCCGAGTTCGGGTACCACACCTGACCCGCCTCCATGATGCGCTGCTCCGTCGAGTTCGGGTTCGCAGGGTCGGCAGGCACCACGCGCTCCAGCGTGCGCGTCTCCACCGCGATCACACCGACAGGGATGCCGCCAAGACGCGCGCGACCCGTGACCACCGAAGTGGCCCAGCCGCCGAGCGTCTCGACAAACGAGCCCTCGTCAAAGAGACCCGTGAGCTTGGTGCCGTCGTCCTCGCGCTTGCCGTTGATCAGCCAGCGCGGGTCGTAAGGACCACGAGGAGGCTGGTACGTCACGGCACGGTCCCACGTGTCGGCAGTGGGCATGATGGGCAGCGGGCCGCCGCGCTGCGCAGGCACGTACGACATCCAGTTGACGAACGCCTTGACGGCGTCCAGGTCGTCCTGCGCCGTCAGGTGCGACACACCATTCTTGTACATGATCTGCGGGCCACCGAGCTGCAGGTTCGACGTGTAGACCTCGCGTCCGAGCAGCTTGTTGAGCGCCTGGTAACCCGTCAGGATGAGCGGCGAGCCCTCCACCTGGATCACACGCTCGCCCAGGCGCGCGAGGTAGGCACCGATACCCACACTGCGGCCCGTGACGATAGTCGCCGTGAAGATCTGATCCCTGGCGCGGCTCGTCTCACCGGCAATGAGACCACTGCCCGAGAGACACTCAACACCAAGGCCGTCCTGAGGCTTGCCGATGATGTCGCTGATCACGTTGTGCACGCTGCCGTCGGCGGCCTGCATAGGCTTGGTCACAACGCTGCCGGGAGCCTTGGCCTGAACGGCATGCAGCGACTCGTCATCCAAGTAGATGTACTCGAAGCCCTTGGCCGGGTCGTCGCCGATGAACTTGACCTTGAACAGGTCCAGAGCCTCAGTGGCCAGGCCGATACGCGCACCCGAGTTGGCCGAGATGTAGAGGCGAGGCACGCCAAGCTCGCGCGCCAGCTTCGAGGCCGCCGCGAAGAAGCGGTCCTCGACGGGGCCGAACGAACCGGCCTGGATGGTGACGTCGTTTCCAATCACCACGAGCTTGCGACCAGTCGGGTACTCGGGCGTGACCACCTCGACGAGCCAGGCGACCATGCCGATGTTGTTCATGCCGGGCGCGCGCTTGACCTCGCGCAGGTTCTCCTGCTCGTCAAAGACGAGCTCGACGGCCGACTTGATCACATCGCTGGGAATCTTGCTGGCAGCGACCTTCCTCCACGAGGCACGCACAGCCTGTCCGAGCACGTCAATAAAGTCGTACACGAACGTCGTCTGCAGAGCGTGAGCACGCGAACGGCGCGACTGCAGGGCGACCTTGGTCGTGTAGGAGAAGTGAGCGCTCTGACCGTTGAGCGTCGCCTCCTTGCCCAGCGGCTCGATGCCACGCAGCACAACCGATCCGTCGGCGGCGACCTCCTCCTCGTACGTCTCGTAGCGCACGACCAGACCGGTCTCGTTGGTGACGAAAGCGCGGATGGGGCGAGGCTCGCCGTTGGGGCTGCTGAGGATCATGCGGATCTCGGCGCCGGTGATGCGCAGGCGGAAGAAGCGCGTGCCGTGGCGCTCGAGGAATCCGGCGATCGCCTTCTGCACATCCTCGAGGCTCACGTCGAGCTGGTAGATGAACGACATGAAGATGTGCGACGCATCGGCAGTGCGGTACTCGGGCTGGCCGAGAGCCACCTCGATGACGTTGAGAATGTCGTTGACAATACGGTCCGACTCCGAGATCAGGTAGGCGGCCATGTCGCCCTGCACGCGGCCAGGACGGACGAGCGAGCGCACGAAGAAGCGCGTGTCGGCCGAGTTCTGGATACCGCGGGCAAAGTAGAGGTGGATGGTCGACGACGACACAGGCACCGGGGTGAGCTCGAAGTTCTTGCTGACCCTGTCGAGCTCCAGCTGGTAGGCCAGCGCGGGTTCGATGTTGCGGATCGCCTTCTCCTCGGCCCAGATGCCCTGCTCGCTTGGGCGGAAGGTGGCAAAGAAGGGGTACATGCCCGGCTGGCAGAGCAGGTAGGTGACACGGCGGATGCGAGCCGCGGCAAACTCCTTGCTGCAGGCGTTGGTGTACACAGCGAGCTTGCTTCGCACCTCGGCGTCGACAAAGTCGCCCTGGTCGACGACGGCGACGTTGAGCACGTTGATGGGCGCACCGCCGGCCGAGGTCTTGAAGAATTTGAGCACCTTGGGCAGCAGGTCGGGGATGTCAGCCACGTCGGGGCAGCTGGTCATGGCACCCGTGCGGAGCTCGGGAGCGGCGCGGATCTTCTTGTTGTCCATCATGTTGAGATCGCTGATGGACACCTGGCGCTCACGCTCCTTGAGCGAAGAAGCGCTGCGAGGAAGCTGGAACTGCCAAGTGAGCACGGCACGCTCCTCGACGTCAAAGTCCTCGACGGCGTAGTCAAAGTTGACGATCTCGTAGGCGCGGTAGGCACGCACGACGTAGGTGCACAGCGCAGCAAATGCAACGTGGTGCTCGCGGTGGCCGAAGAAGCTGTGCAGCACGTCGTACACGCTGTACTGCGAGTCGCTGAGCTCGCGCAGCACCTCGAGCGAGGGCGCGTGGTACTCGTCGTCACCACCGTACTTGGACGAGGTGACGGAGCCGCGGAGGATAGCCTGCATCTGGGCAGAACGATCGGCAAGGCTGGGCATGTCGGCGTCGAGCGAGACCTCACGGGCCTTGAGCGCGACGGGGGCGGTCGACTTGCCCTGGAGCGAGGCGAGCTGGCGCAGAGCCTCAATCATCTGGGCTCCGCTGGTACGCGAGACGAGCGAGGTGCCCTTGATGTGCTTGTCCATGAGGGTGAGCAGCAGGGCGTTCTTGCGGTTGATGCCGTTGCGCGCAGTCTGGAGGGCGACGACCTTGTCCAGGTCGCCGTCGGCCTGCAGACGGAGCTCGAGGACCACATCGGCCTCGCCCGTGAACTTGGACTCGATCTCGTAGTACCTCTGGAGGAACGAGGCGAGCACGTTGCCCTCATGCGCCTTGAGACCGCCGGCGTACGCATCAAAGAGCTGGCAGAGCGGAGCAATGGTGATCTGCACTTGGTTGCGGATGGCAGGGTCGACGCTGTCGCGCAGGAAGTTCTCGGTAAGCTTGCGCAGACGAGCAGCGGGGAACTCGATGTTCTTGGAGTGGCCCATCTCGATCGTGTTGCGCACCACATCCTCGAGACGCGAGGGGATACGACCGCCCAAGCTGGACAGGATCTGGGAGGCCTGGCCGTAGGGCAGCTCGGGGTTGCGGAGCGTCTCGATGAGCTCCTTGATGACGACCTGCATGCGGAAGCTCTGGTCGTAACCGTCGAGGATGTCGTTAAGCACCTCGAGGAGGTACGAGTAGCGCTGGTGAGGCTTGTTGCCGATGATGATGGGCAGGCCAAAGTCGGGCAGCTGACCGGCGAAGGGCTTGGCGTGCTGTACACGGCTGGGGTCGTCGAGCGAGAGAATACCGATGATGTCACCGGCGCTGAGAGCCACACCGGCGGTCTTGACGAAGGAGACGACACCGTCCTCGGCGGCGACGAGGGGCAGGTACATCTTCATAACCTCGATCTCGGCGATTGCCTGACCCGACTTGACGTGGTCACCGGAGTCGACGAGGAAGCGGACGAGCTTACCGGGCGAGGGAGAGCGGATCTGGGTGGGGTCGTTCTCCTGCTCGATGAGGCAGGTCTTGGAGTCGACCATGAGGCGGGTCATGCCGACCTCCTCACGCCAGTAAACGGGGTGCGACTTGCCGGAGAGACCGATGAGCAGACCGCCGTCGGTGAGAGGACGGAGCTGCACCAGCGTGCGTCCACCGTTGAGGTAGAGCACCCAGCTGGAGACGGAGCTGCGGGTGGCGGTGAAGTTGTACTTGACGTTCTCGTAGATGAAGTCGATGGAGAAGACGGTCTTGATCGTGTCACGAGGAGGCACCTGACCCTTGTTGAGGATGCGCTTGTACTCGTCCTCGCACTCGCGCGCCAGAAGGTGTGCCTTGACGGCCGCACCGCAGATGACGGCGAGGTCGGCGGGGGGACGCTCGGCGGTGAGGCGGTCCTGGATGAGGCCGTCGAGCCAGCCGGTGGTGATCTTGTTGGACTCGAAGGCGTCGGTCTCGAGCAGCTTGATGAGGTACTCGACGGTGGTGCGGAAGTCACCGCGAATCGAGAGCTCCTTGAGCGAGATGACCATCTGCTTGCGCGCCTCGGAACGGTCGGCGCCGTAAGCGAAGATGTGACCGAACTGCGAGTCGGCGTACTCGTGGAGGGCACCGCTGGTGCCGACGGAGAAGTAACCCCAGGTGGAGGTGCTGGAACGGAAGTTGAGCTCGGTGAGCGCACCCATGCCGGGCTTGAAACCGGTGTCGGGGTTCTCGGCGGTGATACGGCAGGCGACGACGTGACCCTGGGGCTGGGGCTTGCGCTGGGTCTTGAAGGACTCGGTGCTGGAGAAGTCAAAGTCGATGACCTCGTTGCCGCGAGGATCCATGCCGTAAAGAGTGCGGATGTCTCGGATCGAGTAGAGAGGGATACCCATGGCGACCTGGAGCTGGGCGGCGGGGATGTTGACGCCCGACACCATCTCGGTGGTGGGGTGCTCGACCTGGAGACGAGGGTTGAGCTCGAGGAAGGAGAACTCGCCGGACTCGGGCGAGTAGAGCCACTCGACGGTACCGGCGGAGACGTAGCCGACGAGCTTTGCGAGACGCACGGCGGCCTTCTCCATGGCCTCACGGGCATCCTCGGGAGCGATGGTGACGGGAGCCTCCTCGATGATCTTCTGGTGACGACGCTGAACCGAGCAATCACGGCCGAAGATGCTGATGGCGTTTCCGTACTGGTCGGCCAGCAGCTGGACCTCGAGGTGGCGGGCCTGGCCGGCGAGCTTCATGACGAAGACGGGCGAGCCAGGCACCTCACCGAGGACGGCGTTGTAGAGCTGCTTGAACTCTTCGCCGTTGGTGCACTTGCGGATACCCTTTCCTCCGCCTCCCTCGGAGGCCTTGATCATGACGGGGAAGCCGATCTTCTCTGCCTTCTCGAGGCCCTCCTCGGCGGTGTGGATGCAGGCCTTCTGGTAAACGTCGTCCGAGACGGTGAGGAATCCCTGCTCGCTCATCATGGTCTCCTTGATGCCAGTACCAGACCAGGGCATGCAGGGCACGTCTGCGTGCTGGGCGACGATGGTGGAGGAGATCTTGTCACCGAGCGATCGCATGGCGGAGCCGGGAGGGCCGATGAAGATGATCTTGTGCTTGGAAGCGGCGAGCATCTCGGGCAGACGCGGGTTCTCGGAAGCGTGACCCCAACCGGCCCAGACGGCGTGGACGCCGGCGCGCTCGGCGACATCGACGATGAGGTCGACGTTGGCGTAGTTGTTGTTGTTGGATCCGCCGGGCACCTCGACGTACTGGTCGGCCATGCGGATGTAGTCGGCGTTGACCTTGAGATCCTCGGGAGTGGCCATGACGGTGAATTCGATGGCACGCTCATCGCCAAAGGTCTCGTAGGCCCACTTGCGGATGGAGCGGATCTCCTTGACGGCGGCGATACCGTTGTTGCAGATGAGCACCTTGGTGATGACGCTGTGACCGCCCTGCTTGCGGATAAAGTCGGCGACAGCACCGGCGGGTGCGGTCTCGAGCGGGTTGCCGCCTGCGTGAGTTGAGAACGAGGAGCAAAGGGTGGCATCGTCAGTCATCTTTTCTAGGAGCATGGGACGGCGCAATTTGGCACTTACCGATGAAGTGGCTGACAGCCTGGTGGTCAGGAGTCGGCATGATGACAGAGGATGCGAGCTTGACGCAGATCGAGCGAGATCAGGAAAGCGGCTCTAGGAGGATGAGCAAAGCGACTGTTGCGGCGATTTCAAAGACAGCCGGAATCGAGTTGCGTTTGCGTTCGAACGGGAGATGGCTTGTTGCTTTTCCGAGCGAGGGAGCTCAAGAAGTGCAAGAAGGCTGGCCGAGAGGAGAAGAGAGGGAGAGAAGTAGGAAACAGAAAGAAGCTAGAGAGGGAGCCGGCGACGAACTGCTTCTAGGTCGTAAAGTCGAGCAGGATGGGGGATTGCACCGGTAGACCAAGGGTGAGGGAGACCTTGACGACGAGGTGGCAAGTTGTTCGCGAAGCGGGGTGTGCAGTCGAGCCAGCGGGATGGCGGCGTCGATGTGTTGCAGAGCGAAAGGGTGCGAGATGAAGGGAGGGGATGATGCCGAAGGCAAGGTGGTGATGGTGAGAAGATAAGGTGGAGAGGGAGGTCGATGCCGGCCAAATCAAAGCTCAGATTGAGCACTCAAGAGTGGGGCACCAAAAAAAGGCGGGCTTTGCGATAGATTGAGCAGGAGTGAGGGATGCTGACGCCCGACGACGTTCGTTCGTTGCCTTGGAAAGATGGACCTTCGGGCGGAACTAACGGCGCAGCCAAACGACTGGAAGGCCCGAGATGGCGATGCACGAGCCTCTCTGCCTTTCTTCCCGCCTCTCCTGCTGCTGCCTCGAAGCCTTACGAGGATCGGGATGCATGTTGCCTTTGCCTTGCAACGCCAACGCCAACACCCGCGAGAGCAACAGCAGCAGCAGCGTTAGAAGGCCGCCGTCCGCTCGCTCGGCTGCACTGACCAACTCGAGCGCTTGCTTTGCGTTGCGAGGCACATGGCCAGTGCAAGCGAGCGCGTAGCCAAAAAAAAAATCGATGACAGCTTCCGGCTCAACAATTTCCAACGCGCCGCCAAAAAAAAAAATCTCGGATATCGTTCGGAGGAGGCAGAGCAGACCCTTTTTTCCTCTTGCGACGCACTGGCTCGGTGTCTCGGCGCGCTCTCCCGCCGCCGCTACACAACAACACTCGGACGCTGCGCTGCGTCACGCGAATCGCCCTTTCCCTTTCCCCCACCCAAAGAATTGGCTCGGCTCGGCGCGCCAACCTCCACGCAACACTTTCTGGTCTGCAGAGACCGCGCCCTGCTGCCCATGGATTTTTTGGCGGAAATTGGGTTTCCCCAACCTCAGCGCGAACTGCACACGGGCCATCCATCCATCCATCGCTCCTGCTTCTTCCCATCAGCTGCATCGATTGGCCAAGGCCGAATTGTGGCTGCTGCCTCCACCTGCCCCACTCGCCCCAGCCAAAGCCAAAGCCGTTCTGTATCCTCGTAGCAGCATAACGCGGCTGCTCGTCGGTTGCTGTTTTCGGCACGATTGCGGGCGATGATAGCTTCAGTTCAGCCTGCTTCTCGGCTCCATCATGATCGATGCATGGCTACGTGTCGACTCTCCGAAGCCCATCGGAAGCTCGCAAGGGAAGAAGAAGCGAAGGAAAGTTAAATCGCCCCAGCAAGCACACGCGAAGAATTCGACAGGCCGCGTCTCTGCAGCGCGGTGCCGCGAATTTTGGGACAGCGGCGTCCCCGCCCACTTTTGCCCGGCTATCCGGCGCTTCTCGACGCTTGCTTTCCTTCGCCGGGTGCTTTCGAAGGCCTTCAGCGAGCTTGTTTGTGGCGATGAGTCGTCCACATCTTCGCTACCTCTGAGTCTCGGCCGTGGTCTTTTTCTCGACAATCCTTCTGTGGAAAGAGGTTCGAGCGACAAAGGACATGAGCTCGACAACGTCGGGTGCAAAGTTTCATGGCAAAGCCACACGGCCTAGGTGGGGCAGCAGCTCGCCGTCGCTTTGAAGATGTTGGGAACTTGCGCCGCGCCGAGCCGGACCCTCGCGGCCACGTTGGGGAGAAATTCGGACGGCTCATCGGGCCTCCCGTCCCGATGCTTTCGTCTCGACGGAGGGCATTCCGTGATGCTCCGGATCGACTCGGAAACGGTGCGTCTCGCATCGCATCGCCGCCATCTACGTTAGATGGTAGGCGGGTACGGCTCAGGGCTGTGTCAGTGCGCCAGCGAGCGAGGTTGGCGGTCGCTATCTGGCAAAAGTTCGAATCGACGCACTTGTTGGGGGGGAGGGGGTGCGCAAATTGGCAGGTGGCGCTTGACTCCCGTCTGCTTTTCCAAAAGAAATTAAAAATTAAAAATCAAAAGGCATAGCGGGCCATCTGTTCCGACCGGATGACCCGAATTTGGAGCTGCGAAGACGGTGTCGGATGCGACCTGCAAACCGTCTGAGCTGCGTTCGTCCAGATGCTGCCTTGACAAGCAGAGTCCGATGTGCCTGGCTCCAAAGGCCGAAGTCGGCTTTGGAAGATGCGCCGTGCCATCTCATGCTGCTCGCATCGATAGCACTGGTCGAGCGTGCCAGCTTCACCGATCTTTCGACGATGAAACACGATACTGCCCGATGCTTGCCGCCGATGGCCTTTCCAAAGCGCCGTGCTAGACTCTCAGTGCCTCTTTGGTGGCGCAGTGCATTGATCATTCCTTGTTGTGCTGCAGCCCTAGGCAGTGATTCAGTAGATGGCACTTGCTGCCCTTTCCGATTGGCAGTGGTGAATGACCGACGCCATCATACGACGTTCCAAGAAAAAGTACGGCTACGAAAAGCTGGTGCGAATTTAAGGCACAGAAAACAAGACGTCAAAAAGTCGAGCCAAGGCCCATCTGGCGTGTCGCTGCTCGGTCGACTCGCGCCGTCTCTGGCGAAACGCACTCTGCAGGCGCTGCAGGGCCCAATTCGAGCGCGTGTCAGAACCCTCGCGTTAAGTTAAGCGGAAATGAGCAGGCCCGAGGGGACGGGTGTTGTTCTCGCCTCATCCTCCACACGGCACTGCATGCAGTTTTTCGTGCAGCCTCGAGGGTGGGAAAGAAAGCCAAGATTCGGCTGGGCCGCTAATGAGGTCGCGACATCCATCACCAGTCTAATCAACAGAGTCACTCTAGCTCCAACACGCCCTCAGGGCAGCTCGGTGCCATCCGACACACCGCCACAGCAGCCAGAGGACCAAGGGCACCATGGATACGGAGACCGAAAGCACGGCGGGAGGGAATACGCTCTGGCTCACATTCCTGGCGGCATGGATCGAAGAAGCACAGGCGAAAGGATCCAAGGTGGCGCGGACATACCGGAAAGCGCATCAGTCGCTGGCGGCGTGTCCGATCGAGTTCCAACACCCATGCCAGACCACGCAGCTCGCGGGCATCGGTCCGACGATCGCCAACAAGCTCGAGCAGGACCTACAGAGATGGTGCAGCGAGAATGGAAAGCCCGTACCAGAGCGTCGTGAGTACTGCCTTGCGCCCGAGTAGAGGGCTGAGTCCGCATACTCTGACCACTGACCTTTCGCTCCTCTTGCCTGGACGCATGACAGCCTCGCGCGCAGGCTCTACATCGAAGCGAGCATCCGGGCCGGCCGAAGCTCAAGATGGCGACACGGAAGAGGCGACAGAAGGCTCAAGTGCAGCCACCACCAAAAGGAAGGCGTCGACTGCGACGGGTCGGCAGTCGAAGAAGCGTGCCTACGTTCCGCAGCACCGCTCCGGCGCATACGGGCTTCTGGTGGGTCTGCACATTCTCACGCGAAGCAGCACCTCGTCCTGCACGCCCAACGTCTCGAAAACGCAGCTCATCAATGCAGCCCGTCCGTACTCGGATACAGAGTACGAGAGCGGCGGCTCGTCTTCGCGCTCATCAGCTGCGGTGCCGCTCTCGAGCCATGCTGCGGCAGCAGGCGGCCCCGGAGGCTCTCGCTCCTTCTACACGGGATGGACCAGCATCAAGACTCTGATCGCCAAGGGCTACGTGCTGCAATCGGGCAATCCTGCGCGGTATAGCCTGAGCGACGAGGGCGCCATGATCTCCGAGACGCTTGCTCGCGATGCCGGGCTGGGCGACTCCATCGTACAACCCGCAGAGGCGAATCACAGGCAGGCCGAGGAGGTGTCGGATCTGGACGATGACTGGTCTGATGACGAGCAAGAGGCGGCTCTGCAGACGCGCGTGTCCAACTTCGAGCCCGAGATCCTGACTGCGGGCAGCTACAGCATCCATCTGCTGGTGGACAACCGCGAGCGACACCGACCAGGCCGGCGTCAAGAGCGCGAGCCGATCGCGACGCTGCTGCTGGAGCGCGGGGTGGACGTGGAGACGCGCGCTCTGGAGGTGGGCGATGCCGTCTGGATCGCACGTCGAAAGGAGCGAAGGGGCGGAGAGGAAGACGAAGTGGTGCTGGACCACATTGTCGAGAGAAAGCGACTGGACGATCTGACCAGCTCGATCCTCGACGGACGTTGGAGGGATCAGAAGTTCCGACTGTCGTCGTCGGGCGTCGCCAAGGTGCTGTATCTGATCGAGGATCACGACGTGGAGAATCAGATGCGCAAGTTTGGTCCGCAGATCCAGACGGCGCTCAGCAGCTCGCAGGTGGTGGACGGATTCTTTGTCGAGCGCACGTCTGGCCTGACTGCCAGCATCGACTATCTCGCCTCGATGGATGGCATGATCCGCAGGATCTACGAGGTGAGTGCACTTGCTTGGCAAGCATACTCCAGAAGCAGATGGCTGACTGAAACCCTGGCCTCCCTCTTCTGTATTTGACGACGCAGCGTCGAGATCTGTCGGTGATGCCTAGCGCGCTGATCTCACGCTCGAGCTTCCTCTCGACGCGCGACGAGCTGCAGTCGAAATCGCCCTCGGCGTCGATGCTCACATCGTTCGAGGCGTTCCAGGCGCTCAACAGCAAGAGCGGCGGCCTGACATCTAAGGAGATCTTTGGCAAGATGCTGCTGTGCGTCAAGGGCATGAGTGCCGAAAAGGTGCGCGAGGTGCTTGCGGTGTACAGCACCATGCGCGAGCTCACCGACGCGCTCGCAGAGGCACACGACGAGCCGGGCGGGGCAGACGCGATGCTGGCCAGCTGCACCGACGGTCTCGACCCACGCAAGAAGATCGGCCAGGCGCTCAGCCGCAAGCTGTCCGAGCTGTTCCTACAGCCTCGCTACGTGCCCGAGTCCGGCGCAGCATGAAGCTCATTTTCAGAAACATCCAGTCGGGCAATGCCAAGCTTCACATGACCTTAGTGATGGCCAAGTCCGCAGGATTGAGAGTCGTCATGTGCGGGGATGACATGCTGCTGTCAAGTTGGAGTGGGAGTGAGGTCGTACCGTGCGAGAGAGCATCGCTCGGGTGTTTTCGAAAGACCCTGATTGGCTAAGCGGAGCGGTTGAGGCTGTCGACTTGGATGCAACACGCGGGCGTTGGCTTGGATTACAAATGCGACGGCCCCACAGCGCAGCGCAGCGAGGCAAGGCGAGACGAGGCGATGTCAAGCCAGGCGGATTTGAAATGGGACTGCTGCCTTGGTGGACGCAATTCAAGAGTGCGCATTGGTTGTAAGCTGGGCTCGACGAGAAATTCAAACGACGGCGCGGGCTGCAGTTGGAAATTCTGGCCGAAATTGGATTCCGGGCCAAGCCAGGCGCGCGAAAATTCCCGGCCTCGTGAGAAGGAGACGAGGAAAAAAACGGTACAGCACACGGCACAGTGGGTTGAAATTCCAGCCAGCCGGACGGTTCGGAAGAGAGAGAGAGAGAGAGAGTCTCGAGTTGGAAGGATCCGTCTGAGCTGGCTGGCTGGCTTTGGGCTTTGGAGGGTGAGCCGTCGCTCGTCGCTCGTCTCTCCGCTCGCGGGTCGCTCTCTCTCGCCCAGGCCTTGGAAGCGCTGGGTGCGCACCCGATCACAAATCCACGCGCTGCCAGTCGAAGCCCACTCCTTCTTACCTCTCCGTCGCCACCTACACCTCCATCCCCTCACCTCTTCTTTCCGATTAAGTTAGCCATCATCACCATGGCCAACTTGCTCAACAGTGCGCGAACTGCGTTCCGCGCAGCCGTCAACGGCTCGGCCGCTTCGGTAGGTATCCAGTCACAGCAGCAGCCCATGCCGTCGTCTCGCCGCATCTTCGACCGTTTGCAAGCCTCGACAGCCATCACCGTTCGCAAAGCGTCTAGTCAGGATTCCTCAGCAGCATCGGACGGCGGAGGAGGAGGTGAGAAAGCATACTGGCGACGGTGCAACGGTGCCATCGCTAGCTTACCGCCTCCGCTCACATGCACAACACGCTACAACGGATAGCAAACATCAGCACCCGACCTTTCCCTCGACATCGCCCTGACCACCATCTGCGAGCACGCTGCCACCCGACAGCTGCGCCCAGCAATCGCATCGTTCGTCCGCGCAGAATGGCACCACCGACGCGCTTCCTTGTGCTCGGATCATTGCGGACAAATCCAACTCGTCATCGTCTTTACTAGGGCCCGTGGAGATCGATTTGGGCAGGCCGAAAGGCTTGGCATCATCTTTGTCGGACATGTCGACCGGAATCATTGCACCAACACGGCGTATCTACGCATCGGCGTTTCGACTGGCTGGGCTGCCTCTTTCACACACTCAACCCGCCACGAACAGACGCACTGACTTTCAACTTGCTCGCATTTATATCCCACAGGTCCGCAATGCCTCGACACACGCTGCTCCCAACGCTTCGCAGTCGTTCCTCACCTCGCGATCGTCGGCCATCGCCGCCACCGCCGTCGCCGCCGGCTCGGTCGCCTGGTACAGCCACCTGTACGGCACGCTCCCCTTCCTGGACACCGCCAGCGCCAACATGGCCGACGAGGGCCTCCACCCACCCAAGTACCCCTGGTCGCACTCCGGTGTCTTTGAGACCTTCGACCACGCCTCGATCCGACGTGGCTACCAGGTGTACCGCGAGGTCTGCTCGTCGTGCCACTCGCTCGACCGCATCGCCTGGCGCAACCTGGTTGGTCAGTCGCACACCGTCGACGAGGCCAAGGCCATGGCCGAGGAGGTCGAGTACGAGGACGGCCCTGACGACGAGGGCTCCATGTTCCAGCGTCCCGGCAAGCTCGCCGACTACATGCCGCGCCCCTACGCCAACGACGAGGCTGCCCGCGCTGCCAACGCGGGTGCGCTGCCGCCTGATCTCAGTCTGATGGTCAAGGCGCGTCACGGCGGTGCCGACTACATCTTTGCGCTGCTCACCGGCTACACCGACCCTCCGGCGGGCGTCAAGGTGCAGGACGGCCTCAACTACAACTCGTACTTCCCCGGCACCCAGATCGCCATGGCGCGTGTTCTGTACGACGGTCTGGTCGACTACGAGGACGGCACGCCCGCCACCACGTCGCAGATGGCCAAGGACGTGGTGACGTTCCTGCACTTCTGCGCCGAGCCCGAGCACGACACGCGCAAGAAGATGGGCATGCAGGCGGTGATTGTGCTCTCGTCACTCACCGCGCTCTCGCTCTGGGTCAAGCGCTTCAAGTGGGCAGGCATCAAGAGCCGCAAGATCATTTACAACCCGCCCTCGGCTCACTAAGCGTCGACAAGGATCGATTCCGGCTGCCGTTGTGCGCCACTTTTTTGCAGTTGAATATACTCCATCTTTACACAGAGTTGGCGTGAGCATGACGAGGATCGAGTGGGGATCAGAGAGTGTGGGGTGAGTAGGATGCAGGTGCGAGTGGATGTGGTCGGCAAGTACCGGAGTCGTCTCGACCGGGCGAGCACCGACGATTCCGACTTGCTGCTCATCTGCGACCAGCCATCATAACTTCGAGACGGGTTTGATCGAGGCTCGCTCTGACAATCAGGACTCTCCAAGGGTGGACATGGCTGTGGTGTACTTTTGTGAACCGCGTGGCGGGGCTAATGGTGACCCATCTCGAGACGCCTCGCTGGTTGGGCCATGTGCGTCCGCTGACACCATGATGCTCGCCGGCACCTGCACTCCACCAGTTTCTCCGTTCAGCATCACCAGAACCGGATGCCAACCATCACCCCGAGACTCAAAAAGGCTACACACGATCTCGCTCCAAAGCAGCTCGAGAGAAAAGACGCCAATGTGATCATTCCATCATGCCCAGCTAGGAGCGGGGTGCACGGACGGAGGTAGAAATACAGCGGAGCCTAGAGTGTGAGGAGTGCGAGACGGCCAAGGGACCCACACGAGTTAACGAGTAAGCCCTGGCAAGCGCCTCTGATATTTTTGGGGGGTTTGAGAGAAGTCACAGAATGGGACCAAAGAGGAACGGATTGAGAAACCGTTTAGTCGAAGAGACCGAAGCCCATGTCGTCGTCGGACTCCTCCTTCTCCTCCTCCTTCTCCTCCTCCTTGGCGGCGGCGGCACCACCAGCGGCGGCGGCGGCGCCACCGGCAGCAGCGGCAGGGGCGGCACCACCGGCGGGGACCGAGGCGAGCTTCTCCTGGCCCTCGGCGATGAGGGTGTTGATGTCCTTGCCGTTGAGCTCCTCGATGAGCTTGTCGAGACGCTCCTGCTCGGCCTCGACACCGACGGTCTCGAGGAGAGCCTTGATGTCGGCGGCGGAGGGCGACTCCTTACCACCGAGGGTGAGGAGGAGGTAGGCTGCAATGTGCTTCATTTTGTCTGAAAGTGGGGGGGAAGTGTTGAAAGAGAAAAAAGTGCCGGCCGCAAATCCGCAAAGGGCTTTGATCCAAAAGAGGAAGACTTGTGGACTGGAGGACACCCGATTTTCCCAAAACAACAGCCAGTGGTCAGCGACCGGTTCCGGAACCGCACAAGCTTTCTCGAGACTGCAGAGGAGGATCACAACGACGGCGGGCGAAGCAGCAGCAGCAACAACAATTGCAAGGGCGGCAAGATGGGCGGTGAAGCATGACGAATGCAACCCGGCAAAAGCGCAAATGCGAATGTCCGACTTGGCGTGTGTGCTCGACGATTATCGGCTACGGCAACGATGCGGACGTCGACATCTGCGCTACAGCCGTTCCGAAGTACTGGCCCTGTCCTTCCAAACATGAACTATGCTGCTCCAGCGCGTGCATTTGGGAAAAGTCGATGCTGCACCACCACGATGTCCCAACATGGTCGATATGGCCAGTTCGTTCTGCCGATGTCATGGCGATGTTGTCGTGCGTGTTGCGTGCTGTGCTCGTCGTAGTGATGGCTCCTCTGCGTTCGTATAGGACGATCAACTTACCTAGGTACTTGTGAAAAAGTTTGGTGGAGAGAAAGAAGGTAAGTCGCTACGATCTCGGAACTCAACATGCACCTCTCGACGCTGGCCCACCGACGCTGCCACCCAGGCTCGCAGCTTGGCGGCGCCCAGAAACGGCCCAGCTCTCTCGACCGCTTCCCAGCCAGCTGCGGCGGCTCAGAGTTGCATCGGGTGGCTGCGCTCTTGCCTCCTCAGGGCTGGCGGTGAGGCTCGAAATTCCCAACACGCTCGTCGGAGCCGAAGCTGGCGCCAATTTTGACGAGCCAGAGGGAGGAGAAGGAAGCGTGGGAACTTTTGTCCATCTCTGCGCCAAATCCGAATTTCAAGCGCGAATCGGCAAGGCAGCAGAGCGCGTACTCCAAATTTGGCAGGGCTGTCTGTCGATTTTTGGAGCGAGTTGGGCCCCAAGCAGCCAGCCGCAACGAGTCTCACCAAGCGCGCCAGAGTCTGACCTCGCTGCCCTCGCTCGATGGGTGCAGCAGCGAGCAGCCGCCTCGAGGCTCAGATGGCTGAGACTCAGACCCAGCGTGCCCAGCGCGAGAGCTGAGGGGGGCCGGCGCGCGGAAATGCTCGAGGCAGCTCCTGGCTCTCCGCGCAAGGCCCTGTCTGCAGCAGCAGCGAGAGGAGAGCGCGCGCCAGGCAGACTTGGACGTTGCGTCGCCGTCATTCTACCTTCTTCCTCCTCACCATCAAGATTGCCCAACATGTAAGTAGCAACATGCTGCTCGATGCGTGCCATGCTTCTGGATCCAATACGACACACATCACCACACAGCGCCGTGCCCATCGCAACGACACACGCTCGACCATCCAGCATTGCATAAGGGCCACACATTGCACACAGCTCTACCGATGGGGAATCATTGCCCTGCCGAGACTAGGAACAACCAGCACCCGACATCTCCAACGTGCGATCGACCTGGCCGCATCATGTATCTCAACGAATGCTAGCGACTCGGCAGATGCACGATTCAATTTGTGTCGGTTTGCAGCTGCCAACAAGCCCATCTCCAGGCCCTTGATGGGGACGTGACATCGCAACATGTCTTCTGTGTACAATCGACGACCGCATTGCTGCATCGCTCATCCGCACTGCGCGAACTTTTCAGTCGCACCGGTGTAGCTTTTTCGACCCCGCCACTACATCGCAACTCGCTGCGAACATCACGGGTCAGCCTCTCCGTAGTGGGCGTGCCTTCCGCCTCACTACTACAACAGATTCGTCCGACCCAGAAGCATGTCACGCATTGCACCGTCCACTGCTGCGCACCATCCAATCGAGCAATCACACTGACCTCACCACTCGATTCCACACTTGCAGGGATGACTACGACGCCGCCGCCGCTGCCGAGCTCAAGCGCAAGCGAACTTTCCGCAAGTTCACCTACCGTGGTATCGAGCTCGACTCGCTCCTCGACATGACCAACGAGGACTTCATGCAGGTCGTCCACGCCCGTGCCCGCAGAAAGTTCCAGCGCGGTCTCAAGCGCAAGCCCATGGGCCTCATCAAGCGCCTGCGCAAGGCCAAGGCCGAGTGCCAGCCCAACGAGAAGCCCGCCATGGTCAAGACGCACCTGCGTGACATGATCATCGTGCCCGAGATGATCGGCTCCGTCGTCGGCATCTACACCGGTCGCTTCTTCGTCAACACCGAGATCAAGCCCGAGATGGTCGGCCACTACCTTGGCGAGTTCGCCATGACCTACATCCCCACCCGCCACGGCGCCAAGGGTAAGGGTGCCACCGTCGACCGCTTCCTCCCCATCCGATAAACGTCTCGCCTCGTCTCCGCTTTCCTTTGCAATGTCGATTCGACGTTGCGGGGGTCAGCCATGTACTTTTCTCCTCTAGTCCACACCAGATCCCTCCCCGAGCTACGTGGGCAGCTCAAACCACACCCCCAAAAAACGAATCTCAAAACGAGCATAGCATCCTATCCTCTTGTGTGTTTGATTGCGTGGATTCGGAAGTTGCCGTGGTGCTGAGATTAGAGGTTGAGCCCCTACAACGTTGCAGTTGGAAGGACCCACTGAGCGAGCCACACCGAAGACGGATCTGGCAGACAAAACGCAACATGTCAAAGTGTGCCTCACGTCTTTCGGTCATACGGGGCAGCTCTACTCGCAGCGACATTCAAAGCACAACAACAACAGCACAAGCAAGAGAGAGAGAGTTGATGTTACAACACGACGCTACTGCAGGTGAGAGCGTCGATGGTATTGCAAATGCATATACGCAGGCGGAGAATCGTGTCTCGCTACGAAATAACTTTTGGGTGTGTGTGTGTGTGTGAGGGGGGATGCAAAAGAGAGAAGAAGAGGGAGTGAAGCCAAAGAACAAGAAGCCTAATCGAACCGCAAGAAGCCGTGGATGCAGACCGCTTAAAGCTCGGCGCCAGCCTTGAAGGCGGCGATCTTGTCGGCGATCTTGGCCTTGCGCTGCTCGTAGGTGAGCTTGGTGGCCTTGTACTTCTTGGACTCGGCGGCCCAGTTCTTGGACTTGTCCGAGGCGGTGAACGAAGGGTCCTCGCGGATCTTCTCGAAAGCCTCGGTCCACATGTCCTCGAGGTCCTCGGAGCCGACCTCCTGCTCGAGGGCGGTGGAGAACTGCTTCTTGAAGCGCTCGTCATCCTCCTCCTCGAGCGACTCCATGTACTCGGCAACGTGACCGCCGTAGATGTACGAGCGGAGCAGCTCGGCGTCGAGCTCCTTGGCCTCGGGGTCGTAACCGGGGAATCGCTTCTCCGAGTGGGGGATGAAGATACCGCCGTCCGAGGCACCCTTGAGGGCACCGAACACACGCGAACCGGTCGAGGTGCGCTTCAGACCCACGTCGAGGAAGCACTTGAAGGGGCGGGGCTCGTCGTCGCCGAGCGACTCGACCTCGGCCATCTCACCATCGGGCTCGGTGACACCCTCGTACTTGTCAGCAAGGCCGAGGATGGTGAGCGCACGACGGGCAACGAGGAGACCGGTGGCGTAGGCGGCGGTCCAGTTGGCAAGACCGGTCTTGACACCGTAGCGGGGGAGCTCCTTGGACGAGGCCTGGGTGAGGACGTAGTCACCGGCGATCTTGGCGTGCACGATCTGGCAGGTGACGTAGCGGTTGGAGAAACGCACGACAAGGCGGTACTTGGGGGCGTTGTACTTGTTCTTGGCCTGCGACACGAGACGCTTGCGGGCGTAGTAGTCGGTGCGGCCCTCGCGACGGCGGCGGTACTTGACCTGGTAGCGCGAGAAGTAGGCGCTGGACTTGACAGTCTTAACGAAAGGCTGTGGATGTGTATGACAGCATTGGTGGTGTAAGTACGTGTGCTGTTTGCGTCTATATCCTCTGCTGGTCGTCTAGCAACAGCAACATCGTCGAGTAGGGCTGATGGGTTTCGCATAGATTTGCTCCTTCATCATGGGTTTAGGCTCCAGCATGCACGTTTGCTAGGTCTTCTACGCTACCATTTGCCGATGCATTCCAGAGATAGCGCTCCGGCGTGCTGCGACATGGCCCACCACGATGCTGCCGGATGTTGCTAGATGCCGATTGTGTCAACTTACCATCTTGGATTCTTGAGGCTGATGCTTCAGGCTTGGTGTTCAGGAAGACAGATGGCGACGACGAGCTCGAGTATGGACCCGAGCTGGGCCCGCCGCGCTGCGCCGCCTTCCGCTGCCTCACCGCTCTTGCCCCACTTGCAGCCCAGAGGACTTGGCACTCGCTCACAAGGCCCAGCCGGGCTCCCTTCTAACATGGCCAGCTCGAGCGTCCGTTGCTGTGGGATTTGCTGGGGACGCTGCTGCCCAGTTGAGCTCGTCGCCCTGAAGGCCACTTTGAACCTTCGCAAAAATCTCGAAAACCAGCGGCACCGAGAATCTCGGCCGAGGTCTGCAAGTTTTCGCCAAGTGGTTCGCGTTCGGGCAGCAGAGCAGTGTTGCGGTCACGTGCGGCTCCACCACGACACACATCGACTGGGCCAGCTCACTGTTGGTCGAGGCCGATGGGTCAAGCTTCGCGAGAGCAGCCAGTGAGCAGCTGGGTCTACAGACTGGCGCCCAGTGGCAGAGGGCGGCCTGAAAAATTGCCAAAGTCATGTTAGCTGTGCGTTCAACGACTGAGGTCTGTCTCGACTGAACTGAACTGAACCCGAGCCAGACAGAGCAGGCGCAAGGCTGGTAGCAGTTGGTCGTCGTCGTTGCACTTCCTTCTCGTCACCCTACGACTTCGTCATCAAGAATCATTCAAGGTAAGGCGCCACACCTCGCTCAACTCTCAGAATCGACGTCAGAACAACCACGAACGCAGCCAGCCATCATCGCATTAGCACCACCAACTTCCGCCGTCGACATCGGACCGATACGCACGCTTCTCAGATGTAAGGACCATCGCAGACGTGGCCGAACAACATTGACGGCCTGGATACACTCGACACACGAATGATCGCTCGGAGATCACGATCATGCACCCGACAACATCGACATCTTGTGGAACGTTTCGCGTCAGCACGATTCGCAGCCTCGCCCTCGACATCCTTGGCTTTGCTGCGTTCTGGGACGTTTAGTACCCTTGTCCTCTGCCCCTCTGCCGAGTTGTAGTAGCGCGAACGATCAGTTTCTCGACTGGTGGTCGCGCGAACCGCTCGCGGGTGTGGTGGCGGCAAGGCGTCGACCTTTTGAGTCCCCCTTCACGATTGCTTGAAAGCTCGTGCTGACCGTGCTTACGCACTCTTTCTTGTTTCTCAACTTCTTCTCCTCGTCCTCCGCACCAACTTCCACCGTTTCTGCGCGACTCGATACAGATGGGTGCCTACAAATACGTCGAGGAGCTCTACAAGAAGAAGCAGAGCGATGTGCTCCGTTTCCTTCTCCGCGTTCGGTTAGTATCCGACCCGCCGCGCGCCTCAGCCAGCATTACCACCATCCATCATCGCTGCTCTCGTCGCCGCCAGTCGCACCCGCTACTCTGCTGCTGCGACAATCGTTCAACCAGCTTGTGCCGCATAGCGGCAAGGAAGACCGACGCGTCGCATGTAGATCAATGTGGCACTGGAGGGGTACATGTCCTTGAGGGTCAGTCGTCGCCAACGACGCTCTGGCTCTCACCGGCATAATTCTCCTTCGGTATACACAAAGCCCAGCTGCATGCCGCTCGACTTTCGCTTTGTCCTTCGCGGCACATGCTTGAGAGGGTTTCGGTCCTGTGGCTTGCAGCACACGAGCACGCATGCGAAGATGGATGGGGCGACGCCTGGGGGACCGCAACCGTCACCACCTCCTGACCATCTCATACTGACCGACGCCACTCTGTCCTTTTTTGACCCTATCAGATGCTGGGAGTACCGCCAGCTCAACGTGATCCACCGTGCCTCGCGCCCCTCGCGTCTTGACAAGGCGCACCGTCTTGGCTACAAGGCCAAGCAGGGTTACGTTATCTACCGCATCCGTGTGCGCCGTGGTAACCGCAAGAAGCCCGTCCCCAAGGGTGCCACCTACGGCAAGCCCGTTCGCCAGGGTGTCAACCACCTCAAGTACCAGCGTTCGCTGCGTGCCACCGCCGAGGAGCGTGTGGGCCGCAAGTGCTCCAACCTGCGCATCCTCAACTCGTACTGGATCAACCAGGACGGTGTGTACAAGTACTTCGAGGTGATTGCCGTTGACCCTCAGCACAAGGCTATCCGCCGCGACCCCCGCATCAACTGGATCGCCAAGGCTGTTCACAAGCGCCGCGAGTGCCGTGGCCTCACCGCCACCGGCAAGAGGAGCCGTGGCCAGGGCAAGGGTCACCGCTACAACAAGACCCAGGGCGGTGGAAAGAACGCCACCATCCGCAAGCGCGACACCCTCCAGCTGCGTCGTTACCGTTAAACAGCGTTGCCGCCCTTTGTGGCGCGTTCGCTTGTTTTCTGGTTTCCTTTCCCCGCTGGCTTTACGACTTTTCACCTTGCATCTACCCCCCTTTTCCCCACATTCACCGTGTATTCTTCACACCCCGGGGCTTCTGTCTCGACCCACACACAACCCAAAAATTCCACTCCTCTGGTTCAGAGATTACTACCAAAAGGTTCTTGATCGTGCGTGCGTGGTGTGTTGTGTTGCTAGTCTATGATTTGTGCCATGCTGTCGCGGGGTCAATTGTCCATGGAGTCAGTTAGCTAGACGGCGTCTAGAGCGAGACGGAGGGACTTACAGGGCAGCTATCGCTGAGGGACGTTTGCGTTTTCGGCGTGCGGTGATTGATGGTGTGGCGCTGAGTGCGCGCGATTCGCTGCTCGTTGGCTCTTCTGGCTTGACTACAGCAGCAGGCTGGGTTGCAGCAGCGCGGTTCGGTCGCGCTTGTCGCTTGACACGTCGACGTTGACGCTCGTAGTCGGACAGACCGGACTCGTCGGGATCCGAGCCGCTCTGTGTTTGTGTTTGTGTTTGCTTTGCGGCTGCTTGTTGCTCTGACGTCGCCTCCGTCCAGGTATTTGGCACCTCGACCTCGGCCACATCGGCATCTAGATCGTAGTCGCCCCACAGCGCATCTGGTGTTGCATTCGTCGTCTGCGAGTCCTTGCCCAACGATGCCGCCACCACGGGGACCACGTTCTGGAGCTGCGAGCACTGCATCACCGCTCTCTGAGCCGGAGTGGGCAATGTCGATCCGTGTTCTTTCTGGCTCGATGCGTGCTGGCGAGTACGTCGTTGATCCGCCCTCGCGCGGCGGAGTAAGCACTTGTAGCGAATCCACTTCTTCATCCACTCTACCATCTTCCCCGCCCTCAACCCCTCTCCCTCTGGCACCGCATTTGGACTCGTCACGAGTTTCACCCCACCGAACCAAACCGGTTCGCCCATACTCGACACCACCTCGAACCCCTTCACATCGAGAACCATCGCGTACTGGCCCGGACGATACGGTCCCCCTGCCGAATGCATCTGCACTCTTGCCACCGTGATCTTCACATTGGTCATCGTCACCAATGCCCCCTTGAGCGCCGTAAAGCTAATCGGATGGTCGTGCTGGAATCGGTCTACCTGGGACCTTGAGAAGCGTGCGGCGATACAGTGCGTTCGATCCCCTACGAGCGCCCAAATGTCGGTGCTTGCCTGCGACGTCCGGAACGTTAGGAACCGCAACAGCTGCACCCGGTTCCCCCGCACATAGGGCAGGTCCGCAAGGTCGAAGCCACCCTCGAGAGCTTCGATCGCCTGCGATGCGCAGTGCGAAAAGAGCCAGCTCTTGACACTCTCACTCATCGCCAATGGTGGCCAGCAATCAAAGCGTTGCTGCACAGAGACCAACACTCGTACAACCCCGTGCACGCGCGTAAAAATGTCGAAATTTACACGACACGCCCCCGCGCCTGCCCCAAATGCCGACACCCATTTCCACTCCTCAGCATGCCACAACGTCCAAAGCTGGATGATTATACCCACCCTAGTCGATTTGGCAAAGCGCAACATCAAAGCCGATGCAACCAGCGGTAGAAGGATGTAAGCATATGGAGGAGGAGCCGTTGCAAACATTGGGGGGAGAGCCGGAAGAAAACAAAAGAAAAAAACAAGGGACAAGCGCCCTGTGGGGGTCGAACCCACGACCTCGTCTTTATAAGGTCCTACAAAGGAAACCCGCGGGAATCCGTTCGGTAAAGTAGGAGAGACACGCGCTACCACTACGCCAAGAGCGCTCAATCTTGGGTGTCCGGCGTCACAAAGCGTACATGTACCCTCTTGTCAATTCTTACATTTCGGTCGCACGGACAACTGACGATGCTTGCTTCGCTCCATCAACAACAATCGCAACATGGACAGACTTAGTCAAACAAAGCTCGTCTTCTATAAGGCGAGGAAGGTACTATTGGCGTGGTGGCTGTGCCGCACTATCCGAGCGGATCAGGTCGAGCGCCTCGGTGAGGTTGCCGTCGGCCTGCTGCATGGCGGCCATGAGGCGTGTTCTGGGCAGTGCACTGAGCGACGCCTGCAGCTCGGGCGGGAGATCGTTCCAGCCCTGTGCACCACCCGGCAGCTGTTGCGGCTGGGCCTGTGCAGGTGGCGGTGGCTGTTCGTGCGGCTGTGCAGACCTTCTTCGGAGGAGGCTGGCCAGTCGGGGCATGCCAAGCGCATTGCCGGGTCGGTTGAGGTTGGCGACAGTCGCCGAGTGTTCGGCCAAGCGCGCCTCTCGCACCTCGAGCGTTGGGCGATCTGGCCGTTCGACTCGCCACGAGCGCTGTGGTCTGCGTATCTCTCCCACCCACGTCGAGAGCAGGAACGCCAGGATGCGGTACACGCGCACGGGCAGGCGGTACTTGTGCAGCCTCCGTAGCGGTCCACTTTTCGAGCGGTACGCCGCCGAGACCACCACGCCCAGCACCGCCACAAACACAGTCGACGTTCCCTGAGAGACAGCCAGAAGCACTGCGAGCGAATACACCTCGATGGCTTTGTCGCTCAGCTCGAGCTGCTCCACGCGCATCGACCACACGTGCGGGATGATGCGGTGGTACTGGAATAGCACTGCAAACAGTGGCCCCCACGGCCCCGCTGGACTCCTCCCCAACGCCACCCAGCTCCTCTCCACCTCCTTCTCCAGACCCGATTCCTGCGCGGGATTGACCCGCAGAAACGACAGCGAGAATGCAGCAAGCACTACAAACTGCACCGCCGTAAAGATCGCCGTGACCACCGCGAGGAAGCTGGCATACTTGTACGTGCCAAACGTGCGCTCCACCTTGACGCCGGCATTGTAGAAGAGCAGTAGCGCAAGAAAGAGCTCGGATGAGTTGGTGAACGCGATGTGCTGCACCAATGGACGGTAGTACTGGTGGTGCGTGTCGAGATGCGGGTGGATTTGGAGATGCACGAACGGCTTGAGCTGGAAGAGCGATGCGCACACCGAAGCCACCGCCAGCGTGATGAGCACGCCCTTGGTGACGGGTGCATGTGCAAAGCCGGCGATCATGTCTGCATCGCGATGAGTTCGTGCGCCACAGCTCGAGTGGGTCAAATGGTGGTGATGCGAAGGTGGTGGTTGTGCAGGAAGAAGTGTCGCTGATCGACGCAGGGGCCACCGCCCTTTTTTTGAGCGCCGGGACTCGGGGTTTTGGCTGAGCGGAGAGTGGAGTGTTAATTGGGCGGCGATGGCACGCTATCGTGCTCCCCTCCACCTCTCTCTCTTTCACCACCTCCATCAACCGCTGCTTGCTCCCCCGCCTGCCTGTTCATTCGCACTGAAGGCCCACCACAGCCGCAGGCGCCATTCGCAAGCATGCGTCGCGGTCCAGGCTTGGCGGCGCTCGACCGCTCGCTGCACTCTTCCACCGCGTACAACTCGCTCGGCAACGACCTCACCGCCTCGCAGCTCACCGAGCTCCGCCAGCAGCTCGACCTCTTCAGCACCTCGCTCCGCCAGTTCTCAAGCCAGCATCGCCATGAGATCCGCAAGAATGCCGAGTTCCGCCACGCGTTCCAGAAGATGTGCTACAGCATTGGTGTTGATCCGCTCTCGTCGTCCACGCGCGGTGCCGGTGGGCTGGCGGGGCTGTGGAGCGACATGCTCGGCCTCGGTGACTGGCAGTACGAACTCGGCGTGCAGATCATCGACGTCTGCGTCAGCACACGCACCTCCAACGGCGGCGTCATTGCAATGGACGACCTCATCCGCAGAGTCACGCTTCTCCGCACCGGACCGTCCACAAAGACAAAACCGAACGAGACTCCCGAGATCACAGAAGACGATATCGTCAGAAGCATCAAGATGCTCGCGCCGCTAGGATGTGGGTATGAGGTATTCTCGCTCGGCGTTGGCGAGCAAAAGATGGTCCGTAGCGTTCCGAGGGAGCTCGACACGGATACGATGGTCGTTCTCAGCATCCTCCTCTCGGCTGACGGGGGACTGGGCGAGCTGCCTTATCTCACCGAGGATGCGTTGGTCTCGGGACCCAGGGCACGTGGATGGTCGAGGGATCGCGCGCGCGCCGTGCTCCAAAACATGTCGCACACAGAAGGCATGCTCTGGATCGACGAACAGTGCTTCCCACCCCGCTACTACTCACTTGCAACCCTCCCCACCGCATGACCACACTCACCTTTCCTGCTGCCCTACTTTTGGCTCATCTTGTATTTGTACTTTGATTCGATACCAACAACTTGGCAATGTTCTCTGTCGTTGGGCATGCCGTGCTGTCCGCTGTGAGGACGAGGTTGGCTTGTTCACCTAGCTTTCGAGACTCGAGCTGCGACAGGCGGGTGCGTGTGTCAGATCGACCTTCGCACGAACGGCTTGCCGCGTGCCCTTGACCCCAAGCTCGAGGGTGTCTGGTGGAACAAACTCACACTCACGTGCGATGACGGAACCCCGGTTCCGCCAGTGAGCGAGGAAAAGCGAGCCGAAGACCGGCCATTTTCAGCGTGCGGGGCTCCTCTGTTTGTACAAAGCCCGATCCCGACTGCTGATCCGCGTTTTCCATGCGCCGTCCGCTTCAGGAAGCCTGGCAGAATTCACCGGCATTCGACACACCGGCATGCGGGCATCGCTTGCGCTTAGGCGAGCGTCGTCCCCCACGCAGCTCGAGACCTCGAGAGGATCGTCTCAACGCCGCTGCGGACCGGACCGAAGCTGCGCTGCTTCTTGGTTCAACCCCCCACGCATTCGGCTCGGCTACACAAAGTGCAAGCGAGCCAATGCGTCCATCTCGACCTCGTGGTTCCGCGGTTGGCTCAAGTTAGCTCCCCTTGCGCTTGCCGAGATGCACTGCATCGCCCATTGTCGCCGGCCTGCTAGACACCGGTCTGCGCATGGCAATGAGGCATGCGGGGCATCCCTCCGGACCCCGGCTACAGCGTACAAATAGAAGCCACCTGCATCGACCATGATGTCCGCACGCTCCAACCTCGCAGCTAGATCCTCGACCATGGTACGATCACTTACGAGGTTGGCGCCGGTCCTCGCCGCGCTGTGCTTGGGCACAAGCCAGCTTTCTAGCGCTTTGCCCTCTCCTGCTGCGTCCGACGATATTGCATCCTTGCTGCTGGCACGTCAGAGCGCCGACAACAGCAGCGCGTCGGGCATCAACTCGAACAACACGGCCGACTGCACCAACTGCAACAATCTGGGCAACTTTGACAATGCGATCCCCGTGTCGTCGTCCGACCCGGTGGTGCAGGTGCGCAACGGCTCCTACGCGGGCATCACCATCAACCCCATCGCGGCCGAGGCGACGCTGTCTGGCTTCGGCACCAACGGCACCCAAGAGGCCTTCCTCGGCATCCCCTACGCGCAGCAACCCATCGACGAGCTGCGCTTCCAGCGACCTCGCTCGCTCAACCAGAGCTGGCAAGACGTACGTTCAGCCAAACGCTACTCGGAGCTGTGCTTCGGTGTAGGCACGGACGATGACTATCAGCCGCCCTACGTGACGTACAAGCTCGGCGAGCGCTGCCTCACGCTCAACGTCGTGCGTCCTACTCGGCAGGATGACACGAGCAAACTGCCCGTCTTCGTCTGGATCCATGGTGGCGGCTTTTCGTACGGCGGCTCGGGAGACAGGCGGTACAACGGCAGCTTTATCGTGGACAAGTCGGTCGAGTTGGGCCAGCCACTCATCTATGTCAGCCTCAACTACCGCGTCCAGACGCTGGGCTTCCCCGTTGGCGACGAGGCGAGTCAGGCGGGCGTGCAGAATCTGGGTCTGTACGACCAGCGTCTTGCGCTGCACTGGATCCGCGAGAATATCGAGGCGTTTGGCGGTGACAGGGACAAGGTGACTATCGTCGGCGAGTCGGCCGGTGGCGCGAGCATGTACTTCCACCTCACCGCATACGGCGGCCGTGACGACAAGCTCTTCCGTTCGGTCATCGCCGAAAGCGCCTACTACGCCACGGGGCTGGACACCGCCAACAACACGGCGAGGCGAAACGACCAGTGGAGCTCGCTCGCGGAGTATGCGGGATGTGCATCCAACAGCACGCTCGAGTGCCTGCGCAGCGTGCCGCTCGAAACGATCAAGCAGTGGAGCGTCAACAACACTGCGCTGTCGATCTTCAACCCGGTCGTGGATGGCGATCTGGTGGCCAAGGACCTTCAACAGTCGTTCCTCGACGGCGACTTTGTCAAGACCGTGCCGGTTGTGCTCAACAACAACCTCGACGAGGGCATCTCGTTTGGTGTGCGCGGCGTCAACAACACTGCCGACATTGTGAGCGCGCTCAAAGACAGTCAAGCGCTGCCAGATGGCTGGTCGACACAGGATGCACTCCGCTCGCTGGCGCAGATCTATCCGGACAACGAGGACGTCTATCCGCCCTTCCAGGCTGGCGCCGGTCTGCTTCCCGCCACACGTGGCATTCTGGGCAAGAATGACCGGCGTTCGTGTGCGATCTTTGGCGATCTGCGGTTCGTGGCTCCTCGACGCCAGGCGACCGAGCTTCTGGCGCGCTCGTCGCAGGCGCCCATCTACTCTTCGCGCTTCGATCAGGTCTCGTACAAGTCGCCGATCACAAGTGGCGCGCAGCACTTCCAGGAGGTAGCCTACGTCTTCCGCAACCCACTCGACACACAGAACGCGCTGGGCCCGCTGAGCAAGGACATTGCGCTCGCCAACGAGATGTCCGCGTACTGGATCAGCTTCGTCGCGAGCGGCGACCCGAATACGGCGCGTGACCAGGGTAAGCTGCGCGACGGTGCGCCGTACTGGCCGAAGTACGACGCCGACGCCGAGCGTAGCCAGGTGGCGTGGGTGCACGACGGCCTCGGACACCGCAGCTTTGTGACGCCCGACACGTACCGCCAAAAGGGCATGCAGCTGCTCATGGCGCTCAGAAGCGGCACGTTCAAGGCTTCCGACTTTCAGACGAGCACCACCACCAAGCGCGACGAGCTGTGAAGTCGCCACAGTGGCGAGCAGCGAGATTGATGCATTGCTGTCGACAGCATCGTAGCGATGCGTGCTAGATCTGACATCATAAATCGACAAAATCGACTGAGCCCACACCACACGACCTGACTGAGTTCGTGCCTGAATGCCGAAAGGGGCAGGAAGCTGGGCGGAAAAAAAGATATCGCCATCTGCAGCACTGCATGCAGCCTGCTTGGCAGCCAGCGAAACAAAGGGCAAGGTCACGGTCGCATTGCCACGCTCGTCACTCCTCCTGGCTGAAGCAGTAAGAGCGTGAGCCGAACCACATGCTGTGTAGCGCGTTCAGGGGGGTTTAAAGTCTGCCGTGGCCAGAGCTGCGAGGTTGAGGTGATGGCAGTGCGGTGACGCGGCCAAGCGCCGCCCAGCTGCAATTGTGCAGAGTGACAGGGGGTGGAGTGAGCATTGGAGCAGCCGAGTGCGCGCGTCGCTGCATGCAGCCCGTGCCGGCCTGAGCTCACTAGCGAGGTGCCCTTAAAGACCCTTTTTTCCCCTCGCGCTTAGCGCCTGCGGCTGGCTGCGGCGGCCTTTTTTTCGGGAGGAGGGCATCGGAGTCTGGACAGTCGCGCCTCAGAGTGCCGCTCTGTTGGTCTTTCGTGAGTGCTGCCATCACTCTCTCGCTTTCACCGTCGCTACACTTTGACATTCCCACCGGCCCTTCCGACTCGCTTTCCACCTCACTCTCTAGCAATCACTCCCAACAACAGATCGAGGCGGACCGCAACCGACAACTTGCCATAGTCACGCCGCGTTGAGAATCTGCTATCGGCCCAACAATCGACTCAGCACCAACTTGCAGCTGCCCGAAAGGCAATCCTGATATCGCCCAGCATGGCGCTTCTTCTACTGCACCTGCCCACGCTGGCGCTCAATGCAACGGCGACGCTCGTCTACCCGCTCTATTCCTCCTACAAGGCCGTCACCTCGTCCACCACCTCGCTCGCCGACATGGAGGTCTGGCTCGTCTACTGGTCCGTCTTTGCATGCTGGACGCTCTTCGAGTCGCTCTTTGGCTGGCTCTGGTCGTGGGTGCCCTTCTACTACGAGATCCGTCTCATCTTCAACATCTGGCTCGTCGCGCCCCAGACCCGAGGCGCCACCTACATCTACACCACCCACCTCCATCCCTTCCTCCAGTCCAACCAGGAGCAGATCGATGCGCTCATCGACGACGCCAAGCGCTCGCTCAAGGCCAAGGTGGATGCCTCGCTCGGTGGGTTGTGGACCGCCTCGCTTGGCGGATCCGACAAGCCCACCGCACCGCCGGCGCCGGGCAAGGAGGCTCGTCATCGCCCACCTGGCCCTGGATCCACACCCGCGCCTCCTACGCAGCACAACCCGGCTCAGGCTCCCGCGTCGCTCTTTGGCAACCTGCTCAACAGGTATGCGCCCGTCGCCATCGCGAGCGCCAAGAACTTCCTCGAAAGCAAAGCTGCGCCACCCAACACCACCATGGCCTACTCCATCCCTCCGTCCGGCTCGGGCAATGTCAACGACCAGCGCGCGCGCGAAGCCGCCATGGTGCGACGAAGACAGCTCGAGTCCCAACTCGCCGCACTCGACGCTTCCGGTGTCCCCTCGAGCACCTCGTCGAGCAGCAACAGCAGTGACGATGACAACAATGCCGCCGCTGCTCCTGTTACAATGATCCACCCCAAGAATCCGCGTGCATCGTTCGGCGCTGCTAATGCACAGGGAAGTCTGCGCAGCCGCATCGTTTCGGGCGGCTCGAGACCCACAGTCAAGGCAGGCACAGCCATGGGAGAGTCGTACGACCTGCTCGACCAGAACGACCTCGGCCCGCATCCTCAACAAAGCCCCCGCGCAAAGAGGTCTAGCTGGATCCCCTGGAGTCCCAACCCCAACAACCCCACCTCCTAGTCTGCCCGCACTCTCGCACTTCTCTCGCACCCGTACGCCGTGTCTCCGCATTCTCTTGCACTCGTCGCTTCCTTCGCAGTTTTTGTAATCTACTTCTCTCGCGCCGTCATTCTATCGAGCCAGGAATTCGCACGCCTCTCCATGCGCTCACCTCGCACACACGCGCGCCATTGCAGGGCAGCTACTGCATTGATTGCCCGAGACCTGAAGGGGATGTCTTACGCAGCAGTGCCAGTGAGGAGGTTCCAAGCCTCGGACTGGGTGGTTGAGGCGAGGACGTAGCCGAGGAATCCCATCTCGCGGCCCATGTCGAGCAGGTTATCTGCATCGTTACCCAGCGCGATGGGATCATGGTGCGCCGGACTCGTTTTGTGCGGCTCGGGCGAGACGAGCGAGCCCATCTGCGAGGCGAGCGAGACGGTCTTGTTGAAATACAGCGCAAGGCGCAGATACACGGGTGCAAACGACGCCGGTGCCGTAGGTGGGCCGCCGGAGAACAGACAAAACGGCCCGCACATGCGCACGTAGTCGAGCATCTTGCGCCGGTAGAACTCGAGCTGGTACAACGTACTCTCCCCGCCCCCCGCCGTGCTCTCCGCCGAGCTCGAGGCGACCGTCGAGGCGCCCTCGTCCGCATTCGACGAGGCCACCAGCATGCAGATGACGCGCAGACACCACGAAAACGCCACCGCCGCAATCGACAGCACCGTCGGCCCGATCGCAGACTGGATCAGCTTGCCCTGCAGCGAGATCGGCGTCTTGGCCGTGCCCAGCACAATCACCGCCTCGGCCAGGTTGAACATACGGTGCACGTCCTGCATGCGCGCATCGCGCGCGTTTGGCAACGTATGCAGCGCATAGTAGCATCGCACCGCCTGCTCCAGACTGTACCGCATCGCCTCGGTACTCAGCAGACTCGGTCCCGCCTCACCCCCCTCACCGCCAGCACCATCCGAGGCTGCGTCGCGCTCCACCGTGCTGCCGTTGCGCGCATCGCTCGCCTCGGTCGCCGTCCTGCGCTCGTTCTCATCCATGGCACTATGGATGACCGCATCGACATCGCTCTTCGACACGCCCTTCCAGCCGCCGTTGTTCTGCACCAGGTCATTGAGCTGGCCGAGCATGATCGCACAGCGCAGCACCTCGAACACCGCATCGCCCAGCGGCGACTGTTCGGCATCGCTCAGCGCGAGCTTCATCGAGCGGAAGCTGTCGCGCTCCATACCGAAGCGACCACTGAGCAAGTGCGGCGTGCCAAACGCCACAGCATGCCAGCGGTCGAGCATGAAGAGCACCGTCCGGCGCCTGTACGTCTCGCGCTCATTCTGCACGATGCAGCCCGAGCCGAGCTTGGACACGGCCGCAGCGAGCGCCGAGTTGTTGTTGCGCCCGTTGCGCAGGTGGTCGAGATGGCAGAGCATCAGCAGGTCCGCCTCCTGCGCCGACAGCCGATGTGCCACCTTGCGCAGCGCCCGCAGGCTCTCGAGGCTCGACTGGCCTCGTTCGGCGAGCTCGTCGCGCAGCCCACCCAGGCCCGTCGACGCCTGGCCGATGAGGTTGGCGACGCGCACAGCATGCGCCTGCTGCGCCTTGGCACCCTGCGAGCCAGGCGTGCCGTCGCGCGAAGCCGGCTGCGAAGTGACCATCTCGACTGGCTCGACGAGCAAACGCAGGCCTCTTGCCAACACTCGGTCCTCCAACCGCGCGATGTTGTCGTTGCTGCTGCTGCTGCCGCTGCTGCCTTCGCCCGCGGCGCGGCCTTGCATGATTGGGAAGGTCGCATGGAGGAAAGAGCCGGCGACTTTGGCCTTGACATCAGCGACATCGGTCTGGGACGCGCTCGAACGCGCGTTTGCTCGCGAGGCGGCCTTGTCTTTGTTCTTGCCCTTGAAGCTTGCCGAGGAGCGGTCCGACGAGCCATTGGGAATGGACAAGGATGCCTTGGCCGGGCTACTTGGCGCTGCAGCGACCGAGGCGACGTCCGGCTCCAGTCGGGGCGAAGAGGAGGACGATGCACGAGCAGCTTCTCGGTCCGCACTCGCTTCAGAAGCAAGCCGGGAGGCGGTATCCAGTACGTCGCTGCTCGCCTCGGACTTGACCTGCGCCGCAAAAACTTCGCTGGATGTGGCGTCGGAGAAGGCCGGCGGATCTTCATCATCATCCTTGGCCGTAGGAGGCCGGGCGAGGACGCTCTCGAGCCTGCTGATGCGATCCTCGGTGCGAATCTTTGGCTTGTGCGCGGACGGCGCGCTTGGAGCTGCACTAGCGTTGGCGTTCAGCGGAAGGGCATCCTGATGAATATCGTGGGCGTCTTGGTCGGCGCGGTCGGAGCCCGAGACGATCTGCGACTCGAGCGAGTTGAGACGCCTCTCGAGATCCTTGATATAGCCCTTGCTGGGCCCTCGCTTGAGAGGGCGCTTGGAGTAGGAGCACGTCACTTCGCTGCGACGGCAATTCATGCAGGGCTGCAAGATGAGCATCTCGCCCTTGGGCTCCATGTTGGGTTCGAGCGGAGGCACGGCGCCCGAGATGGTGAGTGGATGGCCGGGCTCGCCCGGAAAGGCGCCGACGATGTCGCAGCGAGTCTTGCGACGTCGGCACTCGTCGCAGGCGCGCGAGATCCTGAGACGCTTACGGTTCGGCTGCATCGGGTGCTGCGCAGACATGGATGCGGCGGCTGATTGAGCTGCCATTGCAGCGTGGCCGTGAGCAATGGCGCCGAGCGACGGCTGCGCCGAAGTGAAGCCATCGGCTGCCGGAGGAGATCGCTGCGTGACTGCTGGCTTGCCACTGTGCGGCAGGCGTTCCTGAATCTCTCTGTCGTGAGGATAGGATGACTGGGCATGAGCCGGAACTGGCCCTTCTCGGGCGTAGGGAGGAAGGTAAGGGGCATGCTGCTGCGGTGGCGAGCGCTTGACACCAGACGACGAAGATCGCACCGACGACCAAGCGGACGACGCAGTGTCGGGACGGCGCGGATCAGCCTCGACAGCCTCAGCGGTGGCATGAGGGACTGCGCGCTGATGGATGCTGCGTTCGTCCGGGCGGCGAGACAGCGGCGGATGCGACTCGTAACGATCGGAATGCGCGTCAGTGTATGGCGGCATGGCCGAGCTGTAGGCCGGCGCGGCGAGATCGCGGGAGCCGCCGAGAGCGTGACGGGAGGCGGGGTGAGGCGCATTGCGCGTGTCGGAAAGCATCCGAGACGAAAGCTCGGTGGGTCTGGTCGAGTCGCGCTCGTAAGCGTCGTGGCGTGCATGCCCGCCTGACGCTTCGGAAGGGCGGCGATAGATGGAGGGCGAGGGCTGATGATGGGCATGGGGATCGCTGTGGGGGTGGTGCGGGCGATTGCGCAGCGTCGATTCGGAAGCGAGTTGGTCCAAATCTGCCTGGGAAGTGCGTCGACGGTCGTTGGCCATCCACGCCGACGGAGCGTCAGGATACGGAGCACGGGAAGCGAGCGTGGAGGGCATGCGCGGAGGAGGGAGCTTGGGTGGCGCAAAGGAGCTCCAAGCGCCGGCGGCGTTGCTGTCGTGCGCGAGCGGTGCTGGATAGTGGTGGTCGTACGACGCTGGAGCGCGTTGAAGATGCTGTTGCTGATGCTGGTGGAGCTGCTGCTCGTGCTCTCGCCGCGGCGCACCCTGCATGGCCGTGGCGTGATGAAGGTGGTGGTGTGGGTGATGCGACATGACTATCGAAGGGATCGATGCCTGAAGTGCCGAGACAGCAGAGGCGTGAGTGTGCTGAAAGAAACAAGCTATCGCCAGCCAGCGGGCGCTGACCGAACAGGGAGAGCCTGAAGAAGTTTGTGTCGATGGAATGTCCGATGCGCAGAGTGATGGGAGGCTAAAGCGAGCGAGCGTGAGGTGGGCGAAATATGAAGCCGGGGAAGACGATGGTGGTCGCCGGATGAGCCGAAATGAGGGCGATGATTACGAACCAAGCGACACGATACTCATTCGTCCCAATGACCCAGGGGCGCAGGAGGCACGGCTTCTGACAGGCCAGAAGAGGTTGTCGAGTCCGGCCCCAGGTCCGGCGCCACAGTCGGAACCACCGACACCCGAGCGGCAGTTGCGGAAACGTAGCCTTGGGTGCACCGCATCAGAGCGCGCACCCCATGTCCCCCCTCACCGCGCAACGTCGTCGGCTCAACCCGATCCCGAACTGCCTATGGTCCTCTTTCGCTGTCTCTTCTGTTCCTTATTCTTTCTCAATCTTTCTCTCACTCTGTCGGAGCCATTTGCGCCTTGGAGGCAAGTTGCGCAGACTGGCCATTGTGTGTGCGCGGGTGCGCGGGTTCGCGGCGCGAGTGCATGTTGCTGCAGAGAAGCACCCACGCAAGCGAGGGCGTGGATTGCAGGCTGGGTCCCCGACTTTAGCTGGGAGCCGCACTCGAGCAGGCGTGGAGCCGTGCAGCCATGCAGGCCCGAGCTGCACTTCCGCGGTTTAAGCGTGCCACACGCTAGCCCAAGCGGCAGACCAAGCCTAGCTGCTGCAACAAACCCACGCCTCGCTCTGATTCGCAAACACGACCGAAAAAAAAAATCCGCTCCGTTTTCATTAATTCTCGGGGCGAGGCCGGTTGCTGCCTGCGGGGGTCGAAACCAGCTGCATGCTCAGGACGCAATCTGTGAGTGGTTACCTGACAGCACAGCCCAGCCTAGACTTACTGAATCGCAAAGACGGCTGTTTGCACCACTGCCGACTGCACAAATGTTGACTTGGCGGATCGCGAAAGCTGTTGACAGCGCAAGGTTGGCCGGTGAGAAAGTGCGTGCCCTCGGACCGGTCGACGGTCACATCCGTCTAAACCTGCAGATGCACTGCATGGTTGGCGTGTGGTCTGTCTGTCTGCAGTTGAAATCTCCAAAAAAGTCGGTCTCATGCGCGGCAGCAGCAGCAGCAGCAGCACCGATGCTGCTCCGTCGAGCTGGCTGTGAATCGGCTGGGTATGAGATCGTGTGAGCTAGTGTGCAGCCGAAATCGGCGGTCTGGACCGAGGCGGACCAAGCGAGCAGAGGTTTCGGGCAACGCGCAGTGCTGTCTCAGAAAATCCACACTAACGTTAAGCCGCCATGGCGCCGAGATTCTTGATTCGTGCCGTCCCTTTTTCCGCTGCCAATTTTCAGCGGATCTTTCGATTCGCGCCGTCAGCTGCTTGCATTGCAGTTGGGTGTGGGTGTGACCAGGCGCAACAATTCCACGGCGGAAGCTCGGAATTGGCGGCTGTCACGACTCCAATCGCGCGTGTCAAGCGGCAGTCGGATCTGGCTCGCATCAATCCCAGCCTCGGGCGAGCTCAATCTCACTTGCCGCCATACAAGCGACCTTGACTTCATTGTCGGCCGCTGCTCTCGCTCGCCATTGTGGACGTGATGCGAATCGCCGTACTCCCGCATACTATTGTTCCCGCGCAGGGACGCCCGAGTTTCCCACCCCCTCCATCGCTGAACCTTGGCATTGTATGACAAGGTTGAGCGCCGTGCGCATTCCACACGCACATACGCACCCACGCAGCTTAATTTTGTGTCTGCGCAGGTCGTTGAGGCACTCGAGATCCCACATGGCGAAGAGTGCTTCCTTTCCGCTGCACGATGCGCCCGTTCTTCTGCGCCGAAGTGAGCGTAACGCGTGTCGACACCGTCTCGCACTCACGTCGAGCCGCTCCGTCGATGCGCCAAAGCTTATATTGGCTCGTCGGATGATTGTCTATCTGACACCTGTGTCAAACCCGTAATCCTGCGTGCGCTCGCGGGAGCCATTCGATTCATCGACGTCCAGCCTGCAGCTGTTCCTGCGCGGTGTTCTGCAGGCACTTTGCACACATGAGGGGCAGGAACCACTTGCGCAACAGCGCTTTCTGCACTCTTGAAGTCAGGCACTATTCGATGTAGCCCCTGCAGATGGACGAATCGAAGCCTTGTTGCGGAGCTGCGATCCATATAAGTCCCTCCAATCCATCCATGGACTCGACGACGAGCTGAATAACACCACAGCTCCAAGACAAAGCAACGATGCAGACCGGACCAAAGCTCGCGTCGGACGAGCTGTTCCACATCCTTGGCGAGTTCCCCACGCCGGGATCCCACTCCGCCGCATCGGTGGACGGTACTCTGGTCGGGTCGCAACGCCCATCGATCGATGCCACGGAAGCCGGCGAAGCACCCAACTGGGAAGCAATCCGACTCTTCATGCACGGCCACCAACCTCGGGAAGCCAGCCCGGATCGACCGCAAGACACCGCATCTATTCTCGGTGACCTGAATGCCTACACGGGGGTCCTCACGCCGCCCGTCTCGCCGCAGCAGAGCGATGACGAGTGCTCGACCGAGAGCCTTGCTATCCTGACAGCGACGTTCGAGGCGCAGCTCGCCAGTGTGCGTGCAGGCGCCAGGGAGCTTACGGCCGAGCTCATACGCCATCTCGACGGCAGAGGCAGCAAGATCGACGCGCTCGTCGTGGCGTCGGTGCGCAAAGCGGCCGCTCACGCCGGAGAGGCGGCCGCAATGGTCAGCTGGTTCCGCGCCACCAAGCTCCAGCGCACGACCAGAGCGGATGTGCAGCAGTCGCCGACGGGTACCTCGGTCAGCACCTCTTCCAGATCGCCGGTCGAGAATAGCGACCGTCGCTGTGCACACCCCAAGTCGTACGGGCAGCTGCAGGAGCAAGCTCGTGCACCCACGGCGCCCGCATCGAGCTCACCAAGCCCGTCTCGTCGCGTATCGCACATCGATCCCGCCAAGCCTCTGCCCTGTCCCCCCGCCCCGGTTGGGCGAGAGAGATCGAGCAGCGTCGTGCGACACCAGCAGACACACGCCCTAGTCCGCTCGTCCACCGAGCCCAAACGCCCCGGCCCTTCATCCGCCTCTCCTCCCTCCCTGCCGAAGCTTCTGCCATCACGCGGGCTGTTCATGTCTCGCACTGCCCGCATCGTGAGTCCGGCGCAACTCACCACACGCATCGCCAATCCCGCGCTCGACTCGGAACCCCCCACCACCGCCACTGCGCGGGTTCCACGCAAGGCTTCACTTCGTTCGCTCCTGCACGTGCTGTAATTTTTCATCGTCTGCGATCTAGAGTGTGACGACGATGCGCGGCATGCTATCCACGCGTGTTGAGCCCTTGTCTGTGGAGTAAGCCAGATTGATGGCGTCGCGAGGTTCATCGATCGCCGTTGAAAGCGAGCTGGTGTTACGACTCGCCAGCGTGGCCTGCAGATTTGCTGGGTCCAGAATGGCGATTGCCAAATTGGGCAGTGAGAGACGTCCGATCGACTGCGGGACTAGCCGTGCTAGATGCACAGAAACGGTCTGGTGAGGCAGGATGTGCGGCAGAGTGAGGTGTCTGCTCGCGGCCGAGGTGAAGTTCGCGTCGGTGTCGAGCAAGAGTGCAAGCGCGTAGGAGCGGGTTGCGTGGTGGTTGTCGACTACGAGGTGCACGTCGAATGCGCGGTGCACCCGCTGCCGCTGTGCATACACCAGCGTCACCGTGATTCCCGTCGTCGGATCATCGCCAGCTGTGGGAGCTACGGAGAACAGCGTCGTGTTGAGTGTGTCCGAGCGACGCCATTGAACACGCCACTCAGCAGCCGCAGTGGAAGGCTGCGCAAAGCTGAACCGGTCACCTGCAGTCCACTCTCCCAGCGCATCGCTAGCCTGAGCTTGCCCATCCAGCTCGACTGCAACTACCTCCACCGCCCCACCCACAACCTCGATATCCAGCCCGACCAAGCGCTCTCCTTCCACTTCGTCCTCCGTGCCCCATTCGAGCAGCGCTTTCTTTTGGCCCCGCTTCGGCGCCTTGGTCCACGTCTTTGCGTCGAACAGCGCCACTACAGGCACGACGCCACTAGCACTTGCCGCCACCTCGACCGCGTCCACCTCGTCGGGCTGCTGCTTGGCCACACGCAGCGCGACATCCACGGTGCGCACACCCGCTGCCTGCGCAGGCGTCAGCCACACCACCGCCTCGCTGCTCCCGCCCGCTGGCACGCTGCCCACCTCGATCGCCTTGACCGTCTGTGTCGTTGCCGAAGCGTGCGGTGCATCGCACGAAAGCGTATCGCGCGCACCGTCGTAGCTCGGCTGGAGCGTCGCATCGATCCAAGCCACCAGCGGCGTGGGCTCGTTGTTGCCCACCGCAATGCGCACAGCGATCCGCTCGTCAACATACCCCACCTCGCTGCTCGTCACGGCGAGGGAGACGTCGAACCGCTGCGGCCGCACGTGAGCCACACGTGGATCGGCGCGCTGCGTCACCACTACACTCCGCCCCGATGGCAGCATCCACCGGCCCTCGCTCAGCCCCCCGCCCACCTCGCCCGTTTCTTCGCTGAGTGCAAGCTCCGCTTCGAGCTGCACGCGGCGCGAGGTGGTGAGAGTGTGCGCACAGAGAACGATGCGATCGATGCGGACGGGTCCGGATGCGTCCGGCTTGATCGTGCCTTGCAGCACGATGGTGCCGCCGGGAGTCAGGGCTGCATTGAGCGGCGCCTCTGCTGCGTGTGCGTCGGCGCTTGTATCGATTGCGCCCACGTCCACAACAATCGGCTTGCCAGCGGGCGCAGAACCGCCGCTGGAGGTGGCGCGGAGCACGGTCTCGCGCGCGTCGTCGCCGCTGCGCACATGCACGGCGATGCTGTCGACACCCACCACCTCTGCCACATCGAACGTCGCCAGGTTGCGCACCACCACCTGGAACGCCATGGACGTGCCCACATCCACCTCGGCTACAGGCAGCACTGCCTCCACACTCCACATGCCCGACGCAACCGCAACGTTTCCTTTGCCCTCGTCCGCCTCGTCGTCGCCTGCATCGCCAGCGTTGCTCTGCGAATCGTCGCTCTGCAGCACAAGCGTCTTGAGCGCCTGCACTGCCGCCCTCTTCCTCTCGCGCTCGATCGGCAGCGTTGGGTCGAGCATCTCGATGAGCATCTTGAGTGCGGCGGTAGAATCGCCCGCGGCTATGGCGGCATCAGCGGCGATCTCGACGAGCGCCGCGCGCACATCATGCACGTCGTCCTTGATGTAGCTGCGCAGGATGCGCTCGAGGAACTTGAGCGCCATGGCGTGCTGTGCGCCGTCGTGGTAGGCGGTGGCGATGCGTGCGGCCACGAGCAGCGCAGCGCGGTGCTGGCGTGCGCGCTTGAACGCATCGTACGCCTTGGTGAGCGTCTCGGTGATCTGTGCGGTATGGTCCACCTTTCGCTCGTGCGCCAACGGGCTTGTCTCCTCCTCCTCCGCCGTTCCCGCGCTGGCCGCTGCACGCACAAAGCGCGCACGCCGCTCGAGCGTGCACAGCGCCGCGAGATAGAAGTACGCGCCTGCGCCCTGCAGCGTTGCGTACGGCGTGACTGCGACCGCCACTGCATTTTGATTCGGCAACAGCATGCCCGCCGGGGGATTGACGCCGCCCCTGCCGTCTGCGAAGGCAGGCAGCGCATCCGGATGCAGCAGCCTCGACGGCAGAGGCGGTGCATGTGCCGGCAGCTGAAACGGAGGCAATGGTGCTCCCGCCACCTGCCGCGTGGCATGTTCGACGAGCTCGCCAAACATGCGGTACTGCTTGCCCAGCCACGACCAGTACTCGAACGTCATGGCGCCAATGCCCCAACCGGTGCTCAGGTCGGTGAACCTTGCCAGATGACGCCGAAAGTACGCCGCTGCGCCCTCGCCGTCGTCGGCGTACAGCATGAGCTTGCAGATGCGCATGCACAGTGTATCTGCCAGCACCTTGGCTTCCGCCCACCGCTTCGTGCGTGGCGGCAGCATCCGCGTACTTCCCAACAGACACGTGGGCGAGCAACACAGCAGATTGTACGCCTCGCGATAACGCAGCGCTGCCTCGTGCATATCGCCCGCCAGCTCGGCAAATACGCCGAGCTTGTACTCGCTGCGCACAATCCACCCTTCGCGGCTGAGCCACGCTACATCGCCCATCGAAACCGCCTTTGCGCCTGCCCCGACGGCGGGCGCAAGTGTACCGAGCGCCGTAACGATCGGCTGCAGCACCGAGGGCGGAGGCGGATATCGCGTGCGTTTGCGCTTGACCCTGCGCGCGTGCTCGCGGTAGTAGTCGGCAGCCGGCTCAAAGAGTGCGCCGTGAAGGCTGGAAACGAACTCGCCCAGCTCGGGCCTGCTGACGGGCGTGAGGACGAAGAGGCTGGCGCGCGAGTCGAGTCCGCTGCTGCGGCGGATGTAGCTGAGGCGCGCCTCGAGCTGCGCATCGTCGAGCATGTGCTTGTGCGTCAGCAGCACGATGGTGAGCTTGATGCCGCGCTCGGCAAGGCCGCGTCTGCGCTCCGAGATGAGCTTGATGAGATCCTCGTCTGCGCTCCTGAGCTCTTCGGGCGTTGGAGGCGATGGCGCCGTGGAGAGCGGCAGGCAGTGGAGCGACACGAATACGGACGGGACGAGTTCTCGATGTTTGCGCACCCACACGGGCGCGATGAGTCCGTCTGGAAATTGCGGCGAGTTGGGATGCAGCGGCGAAAGCGGCGAGCGGGGCGGCAGCGCAGCGAACGCAGCCGAAGCCGACTCGGACGGCGGCGAGCCAGACGATCCAGCGGTGATGGACGCGATTGGCGGCATATGGCGTGAAGATGGCTTGGTTTTGAGCGGCGGCAACCGCACCGCATGGTCGGCGAAGACTGTGTGGAATACCGCCGCCCGCCCGCGCGAAGGGTCCCACACGGTGTTGCGTGCCCTCGAAGCGAGAATATCGTGCAGTGCCTTGGTCAGCTCGGGGAATGCTGCAGTTGGATGGTCCGCGGGAACGTGCGAGGACCCCGATGTGGCTGCTGCTGGTGCAGGGGTCGACGAAGCCGCTGGGTCGGACGGCGGCGAAGCATCTGACGCGGACGGCGCACTTGACGCGGCGGCTGGTGCCGAGGCTGGTTTTGTGGGCGGCGTAAGACCTGCTACCACCATACACGCAAAGTGATGGTGGAGCAGCTCTGGCGGAAAGGCGTGCATGACTGCTGGCCGGCGCCGCGGTGCGACCTACAACCACCCTCTAGCCTAGAGACGATGTTGCAGATGCAATGGGAAGATCGTTTATCGCGACATGTGACCAGGCAGGCATGCGAAGACGGAAGGGTATCAACCAGATCAGCTGGCGTTCGTGCGGAAGTGTAGAGAGCGGCGGTCTAGGAGAATGTGGTTTGTGAACAAGAGTCGAACGAGTGGACGACAAGCACGAAGCTTCGAGGAGCTGCTGGCTTGTGCACGCATCACCAAAAAATGGCCAGATTGTTAAATCCGCACCCACCCCTTGTGCTACGACCCACCCTCACCTCAGCTTCCCCCTCCTCACACTCCTCACACTCCTCACACTCCAGAGCCACACACACAGACCGTTGCGCATTGGATTGAAAGAGCAGCTCTGTATTGATGCGATGTACCTAGAACCCGTACTGATTCGCTCTCCTCGCCCGAGCGTCTCTGCCTCTCTTCCACTTCTCCTCGGCTTTGCTTCTGTTCTCGTCGGCCAAACTAATAAGGCTGCTGAGCTGGCCCTTCTTGAGCCCCTTGAGCATACCGGGTTTCCTCTGCGCCATGGCATCGCGATTGCCCGCTGCGAATTCTGCGGCTGCTGCGTACTTGTCGACGTCCGTGTCGTCGTCTCCGCCACGGGAATACGCACTGGCAGCCGCCGAGGCGTCGAATGCGCGGATGTCGTCAGGAGTAAGGCCCGCAGCAAGCAGATCGCGCGTGCCGTCGAGATTCGCTGCGCCCTTGGAGGTGAAGGTCGGCGCCGGTGCAAGCGATTGCTCGTACGCAGCCAGCTGAGCATGCGCCTCGGGCGTGACGGGCACCCACGACCCATCGGCGTCGAGCTGCCATCCTGGATACTCGTCTGGCGGCGCTTGCGCGGCAGGTTCCTCCGTCTCGGACGGCTGATCGATACTGGGTGCGGCAGAGATCGTAAACGAGGCTCCCTGAAATCGCGTCGCCGACGACCTTGCAGAGGGCTTGGCCTCGAGCGAGAAGAAGTCCAGCGGCGCGGCCTCGACCTTTTCAACTGAGGCGCCGGGATCCGGTATTGTGCTGGACTGCTTCGGCTGCGGTGGTGGTAGCTGGATGCCTGTGACAGGTTTGGACCGCGCTGGTTCCTGCGAAGGCTGTGTGGACGGCGGCTTGGCGGCCGGCTTGAGCCCAAGCATGGCTCGGAACGCATCGTTGTTTTTGCCTTTGGGTTTTGATACCGAATCCTGCACCGACTCCTCTACGACCTGCGGCATCATTGTTTCTGGCGACGGACTCCGTGCAGAGTCATCTTGCACCTGGATCTGCACCCCAGCTACGGGCGCTGCCTCGGCCTCCTGCGCAAGCTTATCCGCCTTCCTCTGTTGTGCCTCCTTCTTCCTCTCTGCGAGCACCTCGTCGTCCTTACGCTTGGGAGCTGGCAGCATTCCAAAAAGCGAATGCTTGGACGAGGCCGAACTTGACGCGGCCATTCCAAGTCGAGGCTTCTTGGCACCCGAGGCAACGATGTCCGGCTCGCCATCATCATCGCCGTCATTGAGCGAAGCGAGCGAACCGACCTTGATGACTTTACGTTTGGCTGTCGACGAAGAAGCGGAGGGCGGCGGCAAAGATAGCGAGCTTCCGCTTGGTCTCGAGCTGCTGGCTGCACTGGAGGGCGCTGGAAGCTTAGCGGCGAGCGAGGTCGATTTTGGTGGAGGGAGCAGCGAAGTGAGGCGCGAAGAAGAAGCGGCCGGTGGAGATGGCAGCACTGGCTTGGTCTCCTCCTCGTCAGATTCGCTGCCGTATCCTGCGAGTGATGCCAGACCCGTCGACATGGTTGCCGATGATTGTGACGAGTGCTGGATGCGTGTGCAGATGGTGTTGCAGAAGAAAGCCTTTCGCCGAGCCTGCAAGGGTCCACAAAACTCTTTCGAGGTGGAGGCGAGGCGAGCGCGAAATTTTGGCCCTGTTAGACCGCAATGCTTTGGGACCGGCATTCTACACGGCAATCCAAACGGCGCTCTGAAAGGGCGGAAAAAAGGTTCGACGCGCGTGACGACTCTGTGCGACGACCGGTGCGGTTGCGCTTCGAGTGTCGAGGAGGCTCGTGCATGCTCATGCTCGGCCCGCCCTGACAGCAACGCTGCAGGTGGGACGGCACCCGATTCAGGGCGAGCTTGAGGTACCGCCGGACGACGCTGCTCCGTTGCATCTCTTTCGCTGAGCCAATACAATTTCTTATCTTGGGCCTCCTCCCCGCCTTGGCCGTCTCTGTCCCTCTCACTTCCACCATCCCGACCGCTGACTTTGCCTGTCGCTCCTGGAGAGAAACGAGTAAAGATGCGCGGGCTTGCATTCCTCTCGTGCCTTGGCGCACTGCTTGCTGCCACCGTGTCGGCGGCCAGCATCGATGCCGGACAGATCCAGATGGGTGTTGGCGCTCGCACCAACTCTCGCTACGCGCCCTCGCACCCGGGCAGCTACCTCGAGACTGATGATGCACGCGCTGCTGCTGCGGGCAGTGCACAGGCGCAGCTGGATGCGCTGCTCACGTCGTCGTCGGGTCTCGGCGGCCCTGCGCGAGTCGAGCTTCCTCTGGACGCCATCTCGACGGCTGCATTTGGTTCGGCCAAGGCTGAGCAGATCATCGCGTCGCAGAAGGGCGAGTTCACGGTGCTGACGCATCGCGACTTCCCCTCGGTGGCGGTGCGCATCAAGCAGCTGTATGCGCCTCCGCCCGCGTCGGAGCTCAAGGGCCACGACGTGGACCCGGACGCGTTCTGCGACCCCACGGTCACCTCGTGGTCCGGCTACATCGACACGGCCTACGGCGGCAAGTCGCTGTGGTTCTACTTCTTCGAGTCGCGCTCGGACCCAGCCAAGGATCCCGTGATTCTTTGGACCAACGGTGGACCCGGTTGCTCGTCGTCGCTCGGCCTGTTCATGGAGCTGGGTCCGTGCCGCATCCCGGAGAACGGAGGAAAGCTCTCGCCGGGTCCACCCATCAACGGCACGCGCTGGCATCCGCAGTCGTGGACCAACCGCGCCAACGTCTTCTTCATCGACCAGCCCGTCGGTGTCGGCTACTCGTACTCCAAGACCGAGCAGAAGGTGTATACGACCGAAGAGGCTGCTCGCGACGTGTACGCCTTCCTGCGCGTCTTCTTCTCGGCATTCGACCGCTTCCGATCCAACGACTTTTATATGGCTGGCGAGTCGTACGGCGGCCGCTACATCCCGATCTTTGCGTCCGAAGTGGCAGACCGCAACCACGACATAGAGCGCGCTGCGCTCAAGGCGGGCAAGAAACCCAGCCGCGACGAGCTGATCAACCTCAAGGGCGTCTTGATCGGCAACGGCCTTACCGACGTCAGCAAACAGATGTCGGGCTACTATGACATGACGTGCACGCGCCGTGGCGGTGTCGCGCCCATCCTTAGCATCGATACCTGCAAACGTATGGCCAACTGGGTTCCCAAGTGTCGCAAGCAGCTCGCAGAGCACTGTGTCGACTCGTATAACCCAGACGCCTGCGACATGTGGACCAATAAATGCTCCGAAGAGATCGAAGCGCCCTACTTTTACACGGGACAGAACCCGTACAACATCAAGGACGACTGCAAGTCGGGTCTCTCGCCCAACCTCTGCTACGACGTGACGGACGATATCCGCAAGTACCTCGACCGCGACGATGTGCGCGAGCTCGTGGGTGCAGCACCCAAGGAGCAGATCGGCAAATTCGCCAGCTGCAACGAGGACGTCAACGCCGGCTTCAATAGGATGCTCGATTCGACGCACGATAACGGCTTCAACGTCGCCGCCCTGCTTGAGCGAGGTCTGCGTGCGCTGGTCTACGTCGGAACGCTCGACTGGATCTGCAACCACAACGGCAACTACGAGTGGGTCAAGACGCTCGACTGGAGCGCCAACGCCCACTTCCAATCCGCCAAGAACTACGTAAGCACAACCTTCTTCTCAATCGTTTCGTCTGCATATACTGACCTTGGCTTTGTTTGCGTTGGCGCAGGAATGGGTTGTGGATGGCAAGGAGGCTGGTCGCACACAGAGTGGCGGTGGACTTACCTGGGCTACCGTGTACGAGGCCGGACACATGGTGCCGTACGACCAGCCCGACGCCGCACTTGCCATGCTCAACCGCTGGCTCGATGGCCAAGACCTCTGAGCTCCCTTGCTCCCAGTTGCACACGAATACATCATTTGAGCAATCACAATGAAAAAACAAGCTTTCCGTGCCGCGGCGTGGCGGAGCGATGCGGGTGTGACGCAAAGCTTAAAGGCGTGGTTGGTGGGAGCTTTGTGTCGAATTTGCGGAAAGCCCTTTCCGCACTCTTGGTTTCCGCACTCTTGAGTTCCGCACTTGTCCCGCACCTGAGTCGGAGGGCTACTTATGGCATCGCTGTTCCGCACTAGTGTTGCTTCTTTCTCCCACTCGACTTTCCAATTCTAGATCCCCCAAGTCTAGATCCAAGCAGGCAAAATTTCAATATGGAGGATTTAATGCGCTCGTACTGCGACGACGAGTCGGATGGATTCAACATCGAGGACCTGGTGGAACTCGAGTATTCGTCGGACCATTCGTCGGACGATGAGCCGCTGATGGCCACCTGTCCCACGGCGGCCCCCGCGCGAGAGGAAAGCGACGAGTCTGACGAGAGCGACAACGACGCCAGCAGCAACGAGGACGCTTGCCCCACTGTGAAGCCCTCGCGAGAGGAAAGCGACGAGTCTGACGAGAGCGACAACGACGCCAACAGCGATGAGGACGACGAGATGCCCGCCGCTCAAGCAGCTGATTCTCCCATCGAGGTGGTATTGGACTCGGACGACGAGCCCGCCCCGCCTTCGACTCCACTCCCAGCAGCCATTCCCGTCGAGACGCCCAAACGCCCGGCTGCTCCCCCCGTCGAGATGCCGAAGGAAGCTGTTCGGGGCACCTCAACCCGCGGTCGAGGCTCTGGTCGTGGTCGAGGCCGTGGTCGAGGTGGATCCACTCCAACCTCTATGCCTCGCAACGAACGGCCCTCCAGCTCCTTCGCCTCGCCTGGTAGCGCCACCACGAGCAGCAGTGGCGGTACGAGAACCAGCACACCTGCAAGCTCTCCGGGCAGCCTGCCGACCAAGTCCTCGCCCTCCTCCCCATCGCCCGAAAGCAAGCCCGCGAAGCGCAAGCGTACGCTATCGCAGCTCACCGTCCCCTCACCGAGCGAGGTAGCAGCGAAGATGGGCGAGAGCATCGTCCAGGCCATTTCGGCCACCGCCACGCCCGTGACGCCCGAGAAGACGTACAAGCGAAAGCCCAAGCCCACTCCAGCTGCCACCGAGGCTCCACCTACGATTCAGACCCCTGTACGCGAGGCGGGAGTTGAGCAGAATGAACAGGCGACGGGATCCACGAGCTCGCCCAAGACGGTCTCCCCTAAGAAGGTCAGCCGTGCTAAGCCCACCAAAAAGGTACGTCCCCCAAACCTCATTGTCGCGGCGTGATCATTTGCTGACTACTTTCTGCTTCGTGCTTGTAGACGGGACACTGGACCCGCGAAGTAAGTCTTCCCATGGACCACCTCTCCAGATCCACACAGACGACTGACGTGTTGATGGATGTAGGAGATGATGCTGTTGTTCCACGAGGTGTTTCCGCGCAAGTACGACTTGGCTTGGGACGTAGTTGCCCGTGCAGTAAGTGCGCAACTTCTTTCCCCAGCCACGATGAAACCACTGACCTCCGTCACTCTGTCACAGGTCGGACGGGACGAGGCGGAATGTTCGGTAAGCCACAGCACGACGATCCATGACGACGACACCCGCTCACACATTGTCGGTTTTACAGGCCAAGGTACCTGTGCTGATCTCGGAGCTCGAAGACTTCCTCAGTGCGTACTTCCATTCCTTCTCTTTGCGCGAGTTGTGGACTGACGCTTTTGGCAGCAGACAAGCATCCTATCCACTAGAGTCCAAAAGCCCGGTTTGGATTCAGGGTCTGATAAGCGCGCACGCGTCGCGTTCGGCGAGACGCTGCACAATGACGATCCCCCCATCCACCTCCACGCCGAGCATCATGACGTTCGGACTGCAGCCTACGTGGCACGTTGACCGGCATACGATGGTTGATTCTGCTGCCAAGACCAAAACCCATCCGACGTCGATCCGATACAAGCTGGTCAGCGGATCAACATGTTTGGCCGCAAACCGCGCGCGCGCGCTCGTGGCTTCTATCGGCAACTGAATCCACTCTTTTTCAAGAGGAGCTTCAAAATCGCCCAGACAAAAATCAAATTGCTTCTTCACTCTGCCAATCCGCGTGTGGATGGCTCGCGATGGGCACCTAGATCGGGTCGAACTAGCGGTCGATGTCATGTTGTGATCTTGTACGTCTCTGCTCGTCTGTGTTGTGAGGCCGAGGTCCGAACATGGTAGAGAGTATGGGCGGCAGAAATGGAAGCGGCTTGGACATGTGGCTGTTGATGCGCGGCTAAGCGAGATCCGAGCGACAGGTCGCTTAGACAGCGCGATCCGGCCGATCGAGATTCTGCTCCACCGATGCGGCCGCTCTACACCGAGGCAAGGAGGTCAGCCAAGGCCGAGCAGCGTTTGAGCCGTGGTTGCGCGTCGCTGAGCGTCGCTTTTTTGAAAGGGCCAAGGCCGCATCCGCAGCTGGAGAAATGGCACGTTGTCTTGGAAGGGTCTGCATCCGACGGGCCCCCAATCTCAGCACCAGAGACACCGGACGGGAAAACAGGATTTTTGGTTCAAATTTCATTCTCCGAGCCCACCTCCAAAAAACCCACACCACAAGCGCCCCCCCGAATTCATGCGTCGTCACTGAAGCTCTTATTTCGGCGTCCATCATATCTCCATGTAGACCGAGACGATGCGAAGTAAGACTGGTGCCAGCAGACGTTGGGATGAGGATAGAGGAGTAGGAAAGGCAGGGAAGCAGCTGGTGTTGGGTTTGGTGTAGCGTGGGAGTTGGATGCGCCTCGCCGAGATTTGGCAGATTTCCCACAGCCCGGTGGAGCGCCGAATTGGATCGAATTTAGGGCGCGCGCGCTCTTGTGTGTGCCTGAAATCGAGTCAATTGTTCCTGAATCACTCCCCTCAGTCCTCCCACGAGGCCGACGAGCCGCTCAAAGCGGCCAACCTGAACTCGAAAGAAACTGCCTATTTGCGCCAACAACTGCGCCTCGTCCAACCATTTTGGAAGCCGCTCTGCTCTGCTCTGCTCTGGTGGAACTCCTCTTCTTTTGGTGCTGAGAGGTCGATTTCATGCTCCGACCCGATTCAACACCATTCGCACGCCCGGCGTGAGAGAAGTGCGTGACTTAGCTCCCAAATCATGCCCGCCGCAACCGTCATCACCACGGCCCCGCATCGGACGCTGCATCCCGCCCTTCGTCTGTCCGTTTCGTGCTGCACAACAACCTAGCTTACCCTCCAGCCGAGACAGGCGCTTCTTTGGTACCCGCCCGCTCGCCCGCCTTGCCTGCACCACCGCTTCCCAGCGATCGCCGTTTCCTGCTGCTGCTTCCTCCTCGTCGAAGCCTCCACTGTACGACACAATGTAGCCTCCCTCCAACGACATCTTGTCTGCATCCGGCATCGTCGCCAACACCTTCTTGCTTCCGCTCCCCCATCTCCCTCCTGCTACCCGTTCAAACCCTGCTGCGCCACACAGAGGCGGCGTATGCACATGCACAAGCGACACAAGCTGCACATCCGCACCACCTAGGCTTGGTACTTCCGCGCGCCTAAGCGGCCTCGCAGCTCGGTACAGCCGCCAAAGCAAGGTGGCTCGCACCATCGTACGCATCCGTCCTTGCTCGGCGCACGCGAGACACTGGCTCACACTGCTTCCATCGGCTACACTATACCCGCACCCTGGGGTCTCCAGGTCGTCATTGTCCCACGCTATCTCCGTCGGCGGCTCATAGCCCAACCTAAGCCGCCGCTGCCCGTTCCGTTGCCGCTCGACGCCCGTCCTCGTGACGCTCGCTTACGCCTGTCATCCTACAAGCGAGCTGCTCGTGCAGATCCTACCTCTCGCCCGCAGCTTGTACTTTACCTCGTCCTCATCACCACATCGCCCATCCCCGAACCTCCTTTTCGACCAGCCACCATCTCGACCACACTTGCTGTGATTTCGGCTAGCTATTGCCATCACCGTCTGCCATTATCTCTCTTCAACAAGGCGAGCTGAGCCTGTAACGCAGCCATGCCGTTCTCGCCCAAGATGAATCCGTCACTTATTCCTGGCTCGCGCAGGCGCAAGTCTCTCGCCCACGGCGAAGAATCCGAGATGGCGCCCAGCAGCAGCCAACACGCATTCGCAGGTCTGCAGCCCTCGGCGTCCACCTCGTGGATCAATCCCTTCGGCCGGGCGTCTTTCAGCGTGGACGACGATGCCTACCACGCGCCCGACTCGCTTCCGAGCTCGCGGCGCCCCTCGGCGGCTACGATCATCTCGACGCTGCTGCACGGTGTCGGGATGAACACCAATGCTGCCTCCTCGGCAGTGCGTTTGAGCCACGACGAACCGGGCTATTCCAGCTCCGATGCCGCGAGCTCCAGCGGGAGCAGTCGACCCGCTCAGCTCGCGGCATCTCCCGCACCCGCGCAACACACCCGGCGGCCCTCGGCGATCTTCAAGGCGTGGAAGGCGCGTCGCGGTTCGGCGCAGGGCCAGAACGCTGCCCCACCAGCGGCGGCGTCGACTCCATTCGCTTCGGGACGACGCAAGAGCTCGGCGCTCACGCGGGTTCTTCAGCCCGTCGCATCGGGTCGTCGCGGCTCGACCGCCAACATGGGTGCGTCGCGCATCGACGAGCACCGACTGTCATCAACGCTCAGCGGGGATGCCGGTTCCGAACGCCGGCGTAGCCTCAGCATCGTCTGTCGCGGCGAGCGCGATTCGGACGAGCTGACTCCTTCGCACCGAACGCATGCTCTGGAAGCAGCTGGCATGCCCGCCAACGGGGTGACTGCAGCCATGGCGATTCGCGACACGTGGCTGTACGGCTCGCATCAGTGGACGCACGACGGTCGCAAGGGCAGCATCTCGACGCAAGCCACATCTCCGAGTCATTCGCACTTCAGCGCCGTGGGGCGTAAGAGTCTTTCGGGCGCGGCGATGCGCGGTGCGCTGGGACTCGATGAAGAAGACGAGCAGATGCGGTATCACGAGCGCCGGCTGCGCACGAGCGATGCAGCGTCCGTAGTGTCGCTGTCGCTCACGGAGGAGATCGCGCTGTACACGTCAGACGTGGCAGCGGTCGAGCAGAATGCGGGTCGCGCACGACGCAGTGCCAACAGCAGCACGAGCAACGCGTCCATGGCCGGCAGGGCGCCCGAGGCTGGACGCGGCGCGTTTGTGTGGAATCTGCCCGACTGGGGTGCACCCTCACCGCGCGTGCCTAGGCTGCCGGAGCTCTCGCCTGCACCGGCGCTGATGATCGCCGATCCGTTTGCGACGATGCACGCCGAGTCGATGCAGAGGATCGAAAGTGGATCGGTGGATCCTGTGCTCTCGCCGGTAGTGTCGCCTGCGGTGCTGACGCCCGTTTCGGAACAGGGCGCCTCGCACGGTCATAGCGACCACACGCCCATGCACACCTTCTCCCAGCCCAAGTGGAATTTCGAGTCGCCCTTCCGTCCCGACGCCCCGCTCCCATCGCCAACCTCTCACCCCCCTTCCTTGGCGGCGTTTTCAGACCAAAGCCCCACCTCGCCGAACTTCCCCCTTGAAGGCGCTGACGAAACCCCACGCCGGGCCACGACGTACTTCGACGCGACATCGCTGCCTATTGTTGACGAGGTTCCCGGTTCGCCTGTTGAGGTGCGACTGTCACCACGGCTGCCGCGGTCGCCCCGGTCGCCAAGGACGTTTGGGACGAGCGAGACGTCGTACGAGATGTCGCGTGCACGACGACGCACGTCGTACTCGCACCCACGTCCTCCTGCGGGGTACGACGTCGGTGCACCTGGCGATGCCGACGACGCACTCAGCGAAACCGTGCCCACACCACGACTCGTGTCGGCCGAGTTGACGGCCAGCCCCATGTCGAGCAACTTTGCGCCCGAGACTCCCAGCAGTGTTGTGCGCAGCTTCCCGACGGACGCGCATGTGTCGCCCCCCAAGGAGGAGGGCGACGATCTGCATGCTCAGTTCTGCTCCGTGCTCCTGCTTGATCTCGGCAACGGTACCGCGATCCCACTCAGCCCCAGCCCGGGTACGGAACGCGTAGATCCCTTTGCACTCCTTGCACACTAGACACAGCAGTGCCAGTAATGTATGATTATATCTCCCGGGGGATCAGATAAAGTTGGCTTGCACGATCAGTGTGGCCAGGTCGGCAGGGAGACCGGTCTGGTCGAAAAAGTCGAGCGCAAAGATGTTCATCAGCCCAGCCCTCTTTCCCTGCGGATTGGCGAGTTTAGCCGCGACCATGTCGACGAGCAAAGCATTGACACCCCTCGTCTGCATCCAGCCCGCGGTCTGTGCCGATTGATCGCCCGACCCCTTGGCCACCCAAGGCGGGAGTGCCATGGGAAAGCTCGCGCCATTTGTAAAGTTGAGTCCCAGCACATCGGTATTCGCGCCCGTCTGGGCTAGTAACGCGGTGATCAGGCCGAGTTTGGTGGGGATGGCAGAGAGCGATCCGATATTGTACCAGTCCTGCGTGACCACGCTACGTCCATCTGGGAGGGTGTAGCTGAAGGCAGTTGGGGACGAGTCGGGCCAGATGGGTGGATGAATCCCCCCTGGCTGCTGATTCGAAGACCCGAATCTCGAGACCAAGACGATCTTTCCCCTTGCATCGCCGAGCTTTGGAATGCCCGTTCCCAAATACCACGCTGCAGGGTTCTTGTTGATGTACGTAAACACGGCATCTAGAAAGCCAGCCATGTTGTTCTCCTGCTTAACCGACATAATAACCGTTTCGCGCGGCGAGGTGGACAAGAACGAATAGACCTGGGACAAGATGGCTGCGAATTCGATCTTTTGGTCCGTCACGCCGTGGTAGGCATAAAGCGCCTGTGCACCAGGATTGCCTTTGAGCGCAAGACGGACGTCGAGAAACCGGACCCCGCGCGAGAGCTGGTATGCTATCGAAGCGGCCGAATCCTGGCAGGCCGAAATGGGCCATCCGTAGAGTGCACAGCTCTCGTGCGTGCCTGGCACACACAACGAGGACAACAAATCCCCATCCGGCAGCGTCGCCATCCACGCGGTCATATCGATCCTCGACAGCAGCAGGACATGCACCGTATTCGTCGCTGCATCGGCAGATTCCAGCGCATACACCTCCTCCCCCTTCCTGCCCAACCCGCCACTTGCCGAGGTTAAGGCGAGAGGCTTCCAGCCGCTCTTCCCCTCAACGGGCAGCGTGGGTGCGGGTGCTGAAAGTGTAGCTGTATATGCGGGGGTATTGCGAGGGCTGAGCGTTAGGCTGACAGTATACCCGCCCGTGGCAGCGGCTGTTTGCGGCTGGATCCTCACGGACGGTACTTGCACCTGCCCGCCCGACGCAAGCCTGAGCGGCGTACTGCGCACACTGAAGCCCCCGCTGTCCGGGTTCGGAGACGCAGGGAGACTGGACGATACAGCCCGCTGGGTCGTGGGTGCCGTATGGAGTGCACCGAACACCGAGTGCGCCAGAAAGTCGGTGCGCGTACGGTTGTGCACATGCAGCCGGATCGACTCGTGTCCCTCCGCGACAGCTATGACCGGGTCCGAGGGCTTTTCGTCGGCAAGAGGGGTGGAGCGGTGGAGAAAGGGCAGCCTCATCGTGTATATGCGCAGGAGAGATGGTGGTAGCAAAGCTCGGAATGATCGCAAGTGCAGGCAGACAGACGGTCAGGAACGAATTAGGGGCCACGGATTCTGGACAGCCGAGGTGTTCTCGAACCTCACCACAGACGGCCGACCCGCAAGCCCACACTCAAGAAGGAGTAGCAAACACACTCTCACATCTCGGTGCGTCTCGACTGGGCCGGCTGTTCGGCGAGTCGATGCGCCCGGCATGGTGAGCTGGGGCTGAGGCTGAGGCGAGTCGTGTTGATGCGGTTGACCAGGGACGGTCATGTTTTGGCCTCGCCGCCGTCTGTTCAACTCCGCACGCCCTTCGTGCATTGCCGAAGCCGAGCGTGGTTTTTTTTTTGTATTTCTTTTCTTAATTGGTCGATTATTTCTGGACCCTGACTTGCTCTTTCCTCGGAACTCGGACCCTCGCTCCCGCATTGGCAATCGCCCTTGTTAGCATTTGGACGTCTCCTACGCTGCGACCACCACCATCTCCACACCCTCTCCAACGATGGCGGCATTTAAATCGCGATCCTCGGGCGCAGCTGGCTCTGCTACCGCATCTACATCTGCTACGCCCGCACCAGCATCGCTCGCAGAGACGCTGTCGTTCCACAATGCTCCACGCACCTTTAAATCCGCCGAGTTTACTGCACGCATGGCCAAGATGTCGAGCAATCTAGCACGGCGCAACAAGAGCCTCAAACAGCTGCTGCAGAGCGAACGCGAAGCAGCCATGCGCGCAGCGGGGGCCAAGTTCAAACAGCGCAAGAAGAAGGACGCACAGCATAAGCGGCTCGTCGGGGCAGCATTGCAGGCCGTGGCTAGGAGGGAGGAACGAGAACGGGCGGCAAAGACCGAGCCGGAAAAGGAACCTACTCCCACACCCGAAGAAGACACGCCGAAGGAGGACGCACTGAAAGAAGAAGAGGAGGATGAGGAGGGCAAGAGGGAGGTGCCTACTTATTCGTCCGTCGAGGCACCACCGAGTCTGCGACCCGCGAAAAAGTACTGCGACGTTACCGGTTTGGTGGCACCCTACACGGATCCCAAGTCGACACTCCGCTACCACTCGGTCGAAGTGTACGAGATCATCAAACAGTTCGGACCGGGCGTCGACAATGCCTACCTCTCACTACGCGGCGATGCGTCGCAGATCAAGTAACCAAGCGAACGAAGGTCGTATTTCTAATGACGTTCGGCGAGATCGTCTTCGCGCGTCCAGGCGGTGAGGTGGAGTTGTGGATCACCCGCACGCTTGGTGAGTTTGTACCGCACGAGGTCGTAGCGCTCGTAGCTCGGGGCGGCGTAGATGGCAGCAGCCTTGTGGAGGGGCAGACGGGATGCGGCGAGTGCGGCGGTGCGCGAGGTCCAGATGCACGTCGCCAGGTTGGCGCCCGTGGTCGGGTGGGGTGCTCCGTACCAGTACATGATGAGGCCTCCGGAGCGCGTGGCTTCCTCGTGCGCCTGCCGATCCGCCTCGTAGAACGATACCGACTCGGAACCGCGTTTGCGCAGGCTCAGGAAGAGTACACCATACCAGACGCGATCCACCTCTTCCCGTAGCGCCAGATGCGACCAGTTGAATGCTGCCTCCAATCGAGCTAGAGAGCCGGCACTTGCCGATGCAAAAACGGGGCACTCGGATGCGCTCGCTGTGGGCGAGACAGGATGTGGGGGCTCGAGGGCGTATCCGGACGCATAGTCTTGCGTGAGGGGTCGGAAGGAATGCAGGGCTCGCCAGAGCTCTACACTCGCGTGGTCGAGTTCAGCCAGTCGAGACCGAGTGTACATGACCGACTGATCACCACCATACCCCTCGTCGTCCTCCTCATCGCCATCGTCAGGATGTGGTGGGTGGAGAGCAGGAGGCAGACGCGCAAGGATGGGTCGCAGCGTGTCGAACGACGCATTGCGCGGGACAGCATCGAACACAGGTGCCGCCACCGTGTTTGGTTGCAGCACGAAATGCGCCTTGCCCAGCACCGAGTGCATACGCTTTCGCGTCGCCCCCGCAGCCGCACCAACATTATGCGGAGCTGTCGACGCCGAAGCGTACTCTTGGTCGGTATACGAGCTCATTATCACGACGGAGCAGAGTGATGGTGGTAGCATCTCAACCGAAATCTCACTTGCTCCTCATCAGGCAAATGCCCACCCCCGCACTATGGCGACTCATCGCACCATTGCCACGTTAGCTCCGGGGTGTATGCGTGCCGGTGGTCGAAGAGTCTGAGTTTCATGCCAGCAAGCTTGGAGGTGGGGGGGTTGGCAAGACGTGATCGTTGGGCCGTGTCTCGGTCGAGCTCTAAAAATGTTGTGCTGCCACCCTGCAGCGGATTGCGTCAAATTCGAAGCTGGTGACGAGCTGCCGATTTGAATCAGATGAGCAAGACGGATCGGAGATTCAGCACCGCGAAACCAACAAGGGTCCAGGCGAAGAAAACTCTCGAATTTAAGAGGCACGTGAAGCTGTCGCTGTCGGGCGGGAGGCGTTCGCTTAGACGCACGCGCGTCGAACCAGCGCCGTGCCGGGCCTCGCTTGCACGTCACATGGTGCAGAGCAGCTCCAGCACCGCCTCGCCGGCTTCACTCATTTGCTCGTCAGTACTTTCAGCTGTGGCAAGCATACAATTGTCCGTTAGAGGACACTGTGAATGTGATGCCCGTTGCGAGCATGCGCCGATGTTTTGTAAAACTGCCGATGCACAGTTGCGCTGTGAGCCGGGACCTACAATCGATTTGACGGATGCAAGAAAAGCGCGTTGCAATGGGTTGCTTTGCTTTGCTGGCTGGATTGAGCCGTGCAAGAAGAAAGGCGGTGCTGCGATGGAAGACGTGCCCCCTATTTTGGTGGGTGGGAATGCCTCGTGTGCGCATGTCGAGCTGCAGCCGTGCATGTGGACGGGGAGACGAGCAATTTGACCAGGAGAAAAGGGGGCGAAATTGGGCGACGAAAGGCCTCGGACTTGCGCGTGGCGGGACGGTCGGCTGGGCTGTGCAGAGCCGCTCTCGTGTGTTCGTGTGTGTTGGAGAAGGCGAGCTTTGTTTTGCCGACCGAGCGAGCAGAGCGTCCCCCCTGCTTGGCCCTCTTCCGCCCCCCTGTGTGCGTGTGAGTAAGCGTGCGCGGGTGCAAATGCGAATGCGTGTGCTTTCGAGGGATAAGCACATCGCAGCGCTTGACCTTTGATTTTTTCCGCGAAACTTTGGCATTGGGCAACGGTAGGCTCTGCCGAATCAGTTGGCTCTTGAGCACGATTTGGCAGCTCTCGGCGTGTCCGAAGCGCAGCAATCGGCATCATCACCACCTGCAGCAGTTGCAGCCGCCGCCACGACGTTGCAAGCTCACCATCACCTCCTTTTACAATCACGCTGCCCATCGTCATCCGATCCACGCAGTTCTGACACGCACGCATTTCCTTACCCATCGGCCGCTCCGCTTTCTCCCCAACGTGCGTCGCTCAGCAGAGAAAGAGCTGTGATTCGTTGCGCCGTGCATTCCCAACCCACCCTTCCAAACCCTATCTTGCGTAGGCTAGAGTAGCATCAAGCGCGCGCGCCTTCATCCGACACCCACCCGGCTTCATCTCGCTCTATCTTCCAGAGCAATCTTCCAGAGCAAAGCAAAGCTCGGACGCACGAATCCATGCCGCAACAACGCATCGGCGCGCAGTCGCCCAACGCTGCCCTGTACAGGCGCCAGTCTCCTACGTAAGTCCAGCTCACCCTTTCGCTTTGGGTCCCCACCACTCCCTATCCTGCTGCCATCGTCTCCGTCTTTCCTTCCTCGATCAGCACCAACGCGACCGACAGACATACTGACTCTGGAGTCCTGTCTCGTCTTATACACACACTCTCTTTTCCTCTCGCCGACTCTCGTTTGTGGCACTCGCAATGGCCGCACCCGCCAACGACACGCCACCCGCTCCTGCTCCTGCTCCTGGCCCCGAATCACCACCGCCATCAACACCACCAAAACAAATCGCTGGTGTACCGCGCTCGCCCCAATCCAACAACAACGCCGCTGGCACTGGCACCGGCACCACCGGTTCCGCCGCCTCTCCCGCCAATGGCGCCGCCAACGCTTCCAACCCCATCAGCGACACTAGGTTGACCACCAGCTCCACCACCTCCTCCACACCTTCTTCCACCACCTCTTCCACCCCCTCGTCCACCTCGACTACCTCCTCCATCCCTTCCACCACCTCCACCACCTCCTCGGCAGCCCCGACCACTTCGTCCACCATCCCATCGACCTCATCCGCTCTTCCCACCACATCGTCTTCCATCGCATCCATCACCTCGGCCTCTTCCGCCTCATCCACCCCGATCCCCGTCGTCACCGTCACCTACACAAGCACAGGCACCGATGGCGCCGTCGTCACCGGCGTAAGCACCTCCTCCAATCCAAGCGCCACAAGCGGAAGGAGCTCCGGCTCCTCCAGCGGCTCCGGCCCCAACCTCGGCGCCATCATCGGAGGCGTCGCCGGCGGTGTTGCTGGTCTCATCATCCTCGTCTGGCTGATCCTGCTCCCGCTCCGCAAGCGCGCCAAGAAGGCAAAGGAGGTCGAGTGGCTCACCTTTGGCCAGGAGAACGACCACGTCAACGAGTCGTCTGCAGAGGCGGTCTACGGTCGCGGTGCTGGCGGCGGCAGCGGCGGTAGCGGCGAGGGCAAGGTGGGCGGCTCGGTCGCCAACGTCAACGAGATCCAGATGGACGACATGGCACACGAGATGGCTCAGCAGCCCTACCACTACCAGAATGTCGACACCGGCGCCGGCTGGGCTGCAGCAGGTGCAGCAGGCGCAGGTGCATATGCGCACGCGCAGCACGACCAGTACGGCAACCCGCAGGACGGATACGACGCCTACTACCACGCGCAGCAGCAGGGCTACGGCGGACCGCAGTACCAGCAGTATGCCATGCAGCCGCACCAGGGCTGGGCGGGGCAGCCGCAGGGCGCCTACCCGCCAGAGGCGTGGGGCGCCGCTCCGGGCTACACGAGCCCCGTCCAGTCGCAGGCGCACGGCAACGCCGGCCTGCAGCACAGCCTGTCGGTCGGATCGACCAAGGTGGGTGGTGCGCCACGAAACGCGTCGGCGGGCGGCGGATCGCAGTCCGGGCACGCAAAGGGCTCGCAGGAGGGGCACGGCGGCAGCCAGTACGGCGGCGGCTATGGCTCTCCGCCGCTGGGCGCGCAGTCGCCGCAGCAGTTCCCGCAGCACTACCAGGGCCATCCCGCCGCGTCGTCGCCGCCGCAGCACGCACAGTACTACCACGGCCAGCAACATCCGCAGCAGCACGACGGACAGCAGGCGTACTATGCCGAGCAGCCGCAGCAGCACGACCAGCGCTCCGGCTCGCCTGCCTCGGGACACGGCGCGGGCGGTCTCCACCTTGCCAACCCCTGAGCGGGCGTTGGGCCATCTGCATTTTTTTTTCTCTTTGCCAAGTTTCTCTAGCGCCATCGTGTGTGGCTTTGGGACATTCGTTTCAGTGTCGGCACCAGTTACACGTTTCTACACTCGTTCCCCTTTCTTGTTCTCCTTTTTGTCTGCGCACATTGTCAATGCATACGGTCTTTCATCGCGCGTGTCGCTGTGGCTGTGATTGGAGTTGTGTTTAAGTGGAAGGGTACAAGTACATGCTAAATTGGGGGAGTCGTTGAAGCTTTCAGTCTCGTTCCAAGTCTGAACGTGGGCAAGGAGGGAGGTTCAAATTAGTTCTGGTGTGATCTTTGATTGTGCTGGGGTGTGGGTGTGGGACTTACTGATGTTGTCGCCGAATTTGGCGTAGAGTTTGACCTTTAGGTCTTTCATCTGAGCGTCGTAGGCACACAAGCTCTGTGCGAGCTGATCGATTTCGTCGTCTGCGAGTTTCTGGTCGGCCTCTAGGCGTTCGAGGGCCTCTGCGTGGGGGAGCGAAACGAACGTATCGGCAATGCGGTAGAGCACGGGTTCGTCTTCATCGGCCAATTCGAGTTCCATTGAGAGGTCATCGAGTGCCTCGCGCTCTTCGCGCTTGATGCGCAGGTCTTCCTCGATGTCGGCATAGGTCGAGTTGAGGCGCGAAAAGGCATTGATGGATTGCTGGTCCTCCCACGTCACCTCGATCTCGTTGGCTTCTTGTTCCGAAAGCTGCCGTAAACCAAAAAGAGGAAGAGGTTAGTGACGAGGTTCGAGCGGGGGTAGAAAGTGAAACGACTTACCATACGCATTGTGGCGAAAGGTCGAAGGCGGGATGATGAAGGTGCGAATGGATCCACGAAGGTGCGTGCGAATCACACGTGTAGTCGCGGTGTTGGATTTGCACTCCGGCTTCCGAATTTGTCGAAGCGGTGCGTGCAGAGACCAACACCTCCTCACCCTCCTCCACCATTTCCCCCACACCACGATGCACGCCTAAGGCCGTTCAAGATGCTGCTCTGGGTCGTGCTGCTTGCATTCTGCTTTGCGCTCATCCCGCTGGTGGGTGCACTGGCACTTTGCATCTACGTGGCCGCCTACCATTCCTCCTCGACACGCCCGGCCTCCTCGGGCTGTCTTGGTCGTTCGGCCGCCGTAGTGGTTCTGGGCGACATCGGACGCAGCCCCCGAATGTGTCTGCACGTCGAGTCGCTCGCCAACGAAGGCTGGAAGGTCGCCATCGTCGGCTATCCCGGTTCGTCGCTCCCACCCGCCCTGCGCCGTCCCTCGGTGCGCCAACACCACCTGCGCACCCCTCCCTCCTGGATCGCCCGTCTCCCCCGCGCCGCCTTTATCGCAGTCGCACCGTTCAAGCTCGCCCTGCAGGCGCTCTCGCTCTTCACGGAGCTCACGACGCAGGTCCGTCCACCACCCGAAGTCATCCTCGTCCAGACACCACCCGCTCTGCCCACACTGCTCGTCGTCAAGGCCGCCGCGAAGCTCGTCAATGCGCGCGTGATTATCGACTGGCACAACCTCGCGTACACCATCTTGGCGCTTCGACTCGGCGCCAAATCGCGACTCGTTCGACTCGCCGAATGGCTCGAGAGGTGGAGTGGGAGGAAGGCGTATGCGCATCTGTTCGTGACGCACGCCATGCGCAACCACCTCGATCTCGAGTGGAAGCTGCAGGGCCACAAGGCCGTACTGCACGACCGACCGCCCGCGCACTTTCGCAGAGCGACCGTAGAAGAGACGCACCGACTCATGGCAAAGCTCGTGCCGCAGCTTCAGCCGCCATTGGGCGACGACTTTATGCCCGAGTACAGCGTACCGGTTTCGACGCCGTTTACGCGCGTTGACGGATCGACCGATGCAAATGTCCAATGGAGGCAGGACAGGCCTGCGCTCGTGGTGAGCAGCACCTCGTGGACGGCAGACGAGGACTTTGGGCTGCTCCTGCGTGCTGCGAGACTGTACGAGTTCCGCGCACGCGCACTGGCCGAATTCCCGCCGACTCGTGGCTCACCCGCACACTCGCGCAGCAGTACGGATGACAACACGCTCTCGCCCACCACACCCTCGTCCCCCGCGCCATTCTCGACCGACGGTGAGACGGTGCGCACCTCGAAAGAACGGCGTCGTCCGTCGCTGGGTGCGCTGCGCAGTGCGACGCTGCCCCACGAGCCCGCGACGACTCTGCCGAAGCTGGTCATCATCGTGACGGGCAAAGGTGAGCTCCGAGCGCGGTACCTTGCGGAGATCGCGCGGCTCGAGGCACAGGAGCGCTGGCGGTGGGTACGCATCCGTACGGCGTGGCTCGAAACGCCAGACTATCCCGTCCTGCTGGGTGGGGCGGACATCGGCGTGTCGCTGCACACCTCGAGTTCGGGGTTGGACCTGCCCATGAAGGTGGTTGACATGCTCGGGTGCGGGTTGCCCGTATGCGCGCTCGACTTTGCGTGTCTCGACGAGCTCGTGCGCGACCGTTCGAACGGACTCATCTTCCGCGATGCCGAAGGACTCGCCCGCCAATGGGAGTCGCTCCTCGCGCACCACCCGCAACCAAACTGGCTAGCCACCGGACCCGGCATGCAAGAGCCATTCGAGGCCTCCACCACTCCCTCTCCAGGCGGACTGCTAGAGCCGCGGGTGGGGGCGGCAGTGCCCATGTCACCGAACCCGAGCATGACGCTACTGCACAGTCCCGGGCTTCCTCCCGAGCTGAATGCGCGAGGTCCAAGATCAACTTGGTCGGGTAATTGGAAGCACGTCATGCGGCCACTGCTCGATCCGGCCGTACCTGACCAGGAGGTGGATGCAGTCCTATCCACGTCCGCGCTAAAGCTCGACTCGGTAGCGGGCATTTTGCAGCGCAGAGGAAAGCAGGGCTACACGCGGGCGCCCACCACCGACTCGAGTGCGTTCCAATTCGTCAGCCAAGCGGCTGCCATCACCCACGAGAGTCAAAAGGGCCTGCGTCTGCGCAAGTCCGTCAGCAGCCGCAACAATGACGACGCCATCCCCGCCATCCAGGTGTCCGAACCACCCACCCCACCATAGAACCCCGAAAACAATGTTCTGCCGCAATCCGAACAATCTCCCACACGCCAGCCTTGACGAGTGTGACCCGACATGGTGTGAGCAATTGTTGTTGAGGCAGCGAGAGGGCATAGATATGCAATATTTGGTCACGTGAACATGACTGGCACGATGGCGGAGTGGTTATCGCGTGGCACTAGAATCGTACGCATTCTAGAGCAAAAATCCTGCTCAACAAATATACATGCCATTCCCTCTGGGAGCACAGGTTCAAATCCTGTTCGTGTCGTTTTTTTTTGCACTTTTTCGCTCTGATCCTGACATGACGGTGCTGGAAGGCTTAACTATCCACCTCGACAGCCAAATTCTGTAGGGGGCAGTTCAGAGTAGGGTGAGATCTTGCCGTTGAGGATGAGGGGAGGGATGGTGAACTGGGCGCGGCGAATTCTTGATTTAGAGGTTGGACCCTGAAAAAGTGGTCTTGGCTCAGCCGGGCAATTTCGCGCGCGGCCTCCACTCTCCTTGTCGCAGTGGCGAACCACCACCATACTATGCACCTGCGTCCCGGGCGAGTCGATTGCTGGAGTTGTAGCAACGATGAGCACACGCACAGCCATACGCTCTTCACGGAACCTGCAGGCTCGATCTATCGGCACGAGCAGCCGCGTGCTGCGCTCGCAGCCGGATCTGACGGGCGCCGACAAGCTGCTCGACGACGCACGGCGGCTCGAGGAGGAAGAGCGTCGTGCGCTGGCGAAGAAATCGCAGGGACCGGATCCGAACGATCCAGCATGGACGGGCGAGGAACGGTTGCAGGATACCGTGCTGCGGATGGTGATGGACAAGTACAAACCGCTCCGCATCCGCGGCGATGAAGCCAAAGACCCCGCAGACGAAAAGATCCAACAGGGCATTCAACAGCCCTCCGCCCCCGGCCTCACACCCGCCTCTCTCCAATTACAAGCTCTTGAGCCACAAGACACTACAATCTCGATATCGTCCGAAGCTGAAGGTGGATACGAAGATGGGCGGAAGCTTCCCAAGACGCCGGATGCCAAGCCGTGGCGTGCGGTGTACGTCCGACCCGCACACCTGGGCAATGCGACGCACGAACCGAGCGTGTACTACGGCCAATTCCTCAAGTCCACCTCCATCGACACGGGCACGAGTTCCGAGATGCGCACCAAGCTGCGTGCCGCCGGCATAGCAGCCTCTGTCCGCCCCGACGACTCGAAAGCAATGACGCAGCTGCGCCATGGCCTCAAGTCCGCCGAGCGACGGGGAAAGTTGGTGCGTGCACGCGAAAGCGTTCTCGACTACCAGCTGTCCAGACCCTCAGAGGGGGTGGGGGATGAGGTGTCGGATACGACGCGCGACTTGCAGTTGCAGCTGGGCCATGCACAGGGCTGGGACAGCGTGGTGGAGAAGCGCATCAAGGCAGCGCAGGAAGCAGGCGTGTTTAGGCACAATAAGCTGCGCGGTCGACCGATCGAGCGCGATATGGACGAGAAGAACCCCTTCCTCGCGCGCGAAGAGTACTTTATGAACCGCATCGTCAAACGCCAAGGCGCCGCCCCGCCCTGGGTCGAACTCAACGCCGAACTCGAATCCCAGCTCCAGAGCTGGCGTGGGCGGTGTGTGGACAGCTGGGTCAGACGCGCAAGTAGGATGATCACCACCTCTCACCTCGCCTCGGGTCTCGAACCCGTCTCGATCGAGGGAGAGGCAACGACGGGGGGAGGCAAAGCACTGATCGAGCTGGCTACACGCTATAGAGATGCCGAATGGGAAGCACGAGAAAGGGCCTACCATACACACGAGCTGAATCGACTCAACGAACTTATCCGCAAACACAACCACCTTGCGCCGTTTACGGCACGCAAGGGCCTCATGAACCTCGATGTGGAGCTGGCGGCGATGTATGCGCGTGCGGTGCCGCGACTCGTGCTCGAAGTCTCGCAGTTGCTCGAGCAGAAATCGGGCGTGGGCGTGCACACGCTCGACCGCGCACTTGACCGCGCCGAGCCGACGACGTACGACATGTGGGGCCGACCGGTGCGCGCGACCGACTCGACACCCGGCATCTTGGACGCGTGGTGGGGCAGCGCCACTGCCGACCGCAAAGACAGCCCCACCAACCCCAACGCGGCGCGAGATACAGCCCCGCACACCCTGCCATCGCTCGGCATCGTCGCTGCCATCCAACGCAGCCTGCAGTGGGCACGAACCCGTCTCGGCGGTTGAGAATATAGACTTTGACAAGCGTGACGTTTGGAATTGCAGTGCGTTACGCCCTCCAGAGCAGGAAAGCCATCTGACCAAGGTCTGTCTTGCGCAAGTGAGAGTCAGTACTTGCCCTTAAGCCATGACATCTTGGGGTAAGAGGGAGGACGTACAGAAGTAGATAAAGTGTTTGGTCTCGTGCGTGACGTAGGATCCGTAGCGCTGGCCGACGACGGCGTGCCAGGTGGGGCCGAACTTCTGGTCGAGCGTGCGCTTCACGTGGCCCGCCATGTCCTTCTCGACGGTGAACTTTTCGAGCGCGTCGTAGGCGATCTCGATGGTCTGCGCCTGCATGTCCTCTGCCATGTCGACGTTCTTGATGACGGGCTTGAGGTCGCGCACGTTGGATGTGGCGTCCGCGCCAGCGGCACTGGTGAGCGAGGGGGCAGCTTCCGACGACATGTTGCCAGATCGTGTTGGGTGCGAGAGGGAAAGAGACAGAGAGACAAGACCAACACCTTCTCAAAAAGCCGCGCTCAGTCCACGCCTAGCAAAGCTCGGGTTTCGCGCGCAGTGTAGTCGGCTCTAACATTTGGGCAAATCTTTCGCGCGAGAGAGGAGCGTAAGGGTGCTATGCAGGGCGGTGCAGCGCTGGACCCTGGCTCAGTCCGATTTGCCACCCCGCACTCGTCCTGCTCCGCCCACCATCTCGACACCATCTCAATAGTCGGCGGCAGTCAATCATGTTGCTACGGCCTTCACCTGGACGGGTGCGCGCCGTGGTGCGCTCGGTAGCGCACACGCGCCCAAGACCACGTCCACCCACTGCGCTCACACCGCGCCCCGCATCGACTTCTCGCATCACGCACCTCTACAACCCCGCACACATGCGCGCCGTCTCGCACCGATGCTACTCGTCAGCCGCTCGTGCCCCCCAACGCAGCACGCTCGCTGTGCTCAAGAAGGTGCTGCTGCGTGCCACCCACGCGCTGCGCACCGGCGCTCTCCGCCACGCCACGCGCACCTGGACTCCGCGCCACGTCTTCGCAGCCATCAAGATCGCTGCTCCACACATCCGGTCGTCGCTGCTTCGCGGAGCCGCCGACGTGTTCCGTGCGACGTCGTCTCAGAACGCCGCACGCGCCGCATACGCCCGCTTCACCTCGCCCACCGTCGGCTTTGCCCGAGGCGGTCTGTCGGGTTTCGGCGCCCGCCCCGCTGGTGGCCAGCTCGCCCTCTCGCCCCTCCGAGGCGGCGTGGGTCTCCAGTCCGCCCGCAAATTCTCCTCGGGCGGCGCACGCGTGTTCGACAATCTCGTCGTCAACGCCCCGCTCGCTCTCCGTCTCGCAGCCGACGAGATCGACGGCAAAGCTAAACTCGCCCGTCGCCCACCTGCTTCCACTCCGCGTCGCTTGGGTGCTGCCCCCAACCCACGCCGCACAGGCACCACGTTCAGCACAGCCAAGCTCGCGCGCAATGCAGCTTCCTTTGCTACCACCCCGCGCAGCATCCCCAGCGCACCCAGCGTCGTCGAGTCGTACGGCGCCTCGGTGATGGGAGACTCGGAGCCTGCGGAGATGGGCATGTACTTCCGCATGCCGCAGCCCTCCGCCGAGGTGGGGACGATGGTGCGTATGCGTCTGATCGATCCGCTCTTCGATGCGCTTGGCGGACGCGAACCGGCGCGAGGCGAGCAGGGCCGCCTGTTTGATCGAGCGTTTTTGCACGACGCATACACTGCGCTGCAGTACGAACACGCGCGCTACATGCATGCCAAAGCGCTGCTGCGCGTGCTGTGGACGCAAGGTCTGCTGGATGGAGCACAGATGGATATGGAAGACCCCGCGCTGTGGGTCGTGCACATCCCCAACGCGCGTCCGGACGATGTTAGGAGTGCCATGGGTGCGGTCGAGTTCGGCTGGTCCGCATGGTGCGAGGTCGAAGACAGGGGCGAAGGGCTCGATCTGTCGTGTGCATGGGAGGCAGGGTCCGAGCAGAGCTACACAAGGACGTCGGAAGAGGAGCGCTTCGAGATGCTCGACCTATCCCTGCCCGAGTCGAGCGCGAGCGAGTGCGAGAGTGGCGGTAGTGGCAGCCTGTACGACTCGCGCGCCAGTCTGTAAGGCGCCGCCAGTTCAAAGAGGGTGTCGTGGAGTTGTCTGGAAATGTGAATGCAGTGTCTGCGTTTAGGAATGCTGTGCCCGTTCGGCGGTGTGCCGGTGCGTCGTTTGTGAATGCATCCGCTTCAACGCGGGAGAGTGTGGGATGCGAATGCGCCTGGCTGAGTCTATGCCCGGATGATCTGCCGGAACGGTCGACACACGACCATTTGTCGTAGCCGGCCTTGTCATGCAGGTGGTGGAAGGTCAGATCCGTGCATGAGGGTGGTCATCACACTGGAAAGGAGATGGTGGTACTCATGCGCGCGCTTGGAGGCACAGTGTCTCGACTCAGTTTTGGGCGAGCACTTGCTGGGTCGCCAACATCTCACCACCTATACTGTACTGGCTGCACTCGTCGTCAATGTGCACACGCAGTCACCTCCTTCTACCAAATCATTCACACACAAAAAGAGAACACTCGAAAAAACCTTGCGATTGCCATCTACACCGTTGCCCTGACGTCGTTCTCCTTCTCTACAGGTGCTGCGGCCTGAGCCTTACGCTGCTTGAGGACATTCTCGATAAAGAACTCTCCGGCCTTGTAGCTGCTCCTAACCAGCGGGCCGCTTGCGACATACAAGAATCCAAGCTCCTCGGCGCGCTTTTGCCAGTGAGCAAACATGTCGGGCTTGACGTACTCGTGGACCTTCATATGCCTCTTTGTCGGGCGCATGTACTGACCGAACGTCACCACGTCCACCTGTGCCTCGCGCAAATCGCGCAGCGTCTGTTCCACCTCGCCATCCTGTTCGCCACACCCCAGCATGATCGAAGTCTTGGTGATCAGGTCCGGCTTCACCGTCTTTGCATGCTTCAACACTGCCAGAGATTGACGATACTTGGCACGACGATCTCGAACCGAAGGCGTTGTTCGCTCCACCGTCTCCACGTTATGCGCAAAAACATCCAACCCGGATGTAGCCACCTGCGCAATGCAGGCTTGATCGCCCGAAAAGTCAGGCACCAATGCTTCCACCAGAATCTTGGGCGATTTGGTCTTGATCTTACTGATCGTCGATGCAATATGCGCCGCCCCTCCATCGACCAGATCATCCCGATCCACAGATGTTAGGACGATATATCCCAGGCCCCAGCGGGAGATGGCTTCGGCAGTGTTTTCCGGCTCGTGAGGATCAAGCGCCGCAGGAGTGCGCGAGGTCTTAACGGCACAGAACCGACATCCGCGCGTACACGTGTCGCCCATAATCATAATCGTCGCAGTCGCAGTATCCTTACCCCCGGACCCACCCCAGCACTCGCCGATATTCGGACAGCGTGCCTCCTCGCACACCGTCGACAACCCCAGCCCGCGCAGATCCGACTTGATGCGCGTATAGTTCGCGCCGGTAGGGATCTTTGTCTTGAGATGCTTCGGCAAACGCGCCTCTCCCACGCGGCCCATCTGGACCCGACCCGCACCGGGGGAGAGCAGCGAATCGGCATCGCCCGCGGCAAAGTCATCGATCGACAGGTCGGATGCGAGTTTCTCGCGGAATGCCTGCATGCGTGCCGACGGCTTGGCCTTCTCCGCTGCATCCGTCGCATAAGTCCTCACCGAAAGACCCGACGACGTTGACGGGTTCGACGAGAGGGCCGCGCGAGAGGCGGTGGCAAGCCCGCGCGATCGCGGCGTGATGTGCGCGGTGTTGACGATAGGCGGACCCCACTCGGCAAAGTGGTCTCGCTGCGCCGCCTTGCTCAGTCCGAGACGGCCGCGCCACCGGGGCCAGTGCACCAGCCTCTCGCGCATATCCTCGAGATCGTGTGCCGAGCTCGCGGGCGCCAGTGCGGCGCGCAAGACGAGCTTCGTGTCGGTGGTGCGCAGATTACCATACCAGTCGCCGTGCGGGTATACGAGCGCATTGGCCGCCCACGCATGTCCACCGACGTGGCTAACTGGATAGACGCGTACGTTCTTGGGCGTCTGCTTGCCCGCCTTGATCGCGTCGGCCTGGTGAGCACGCACCTCGTCCTTGAGTGCCTGGAGGACTGCGGTGCCGGCAACGCCGCAGCGGCAGTCGCGTGCGCCGTGCGTGCAGACATAGACGTGCGTCTCGTCATCCGGCTTGGCGCGGCCGGTCTGTGGCTGTGCAGTTGCGAGCGCGTCGTCGATGCGCTGGCGGAAGGCACCGCCGTTATCGAGCGTGGCGAGCGACACGGGCCCGATCTTGGCCATGGTGCCGTTGGTGGTGTAGGCGTGCACGACGAAGCGCTCGTCCTCCTGTGCCGAGTTGGGCACGGCGCGCATCATGCGCGAGGTCGTCGGGTCCCACGCCTGCAGGGTCTCGCCAGACGAGACGGCGCGAGCGTCGCCGGCCGAGAACGAAATGCCGTAGCCCTCGAGGCTGCCGCCCTTCTTTGCGCGGCTCTCGAGCTCCGACAGGAAGGGCGAGACGGACTCGAGATGCGAGGGCCACGTGTCGGCAGGTCGGGCGTGGTCATAGGGATGTACGATGAGATGCACCTTGTACGAGGGCGATGTGCCTGCGAGCGGCAGCGGCGAGTAGGGCGCTGCGGAGATGTTTCCATTGTCGTCGAGGGCTATCGAAAGATCCTGCCCCGAGACGGTTGTGTTTGCGCGTGCAGCTGCGGCGCTAGTGAACAGCCTGGCTGGCGAAGTGGATGTTTTGGCAGCGACGAGGCGGGTGGCGGGCCTAGCTGCGAGCGACTTAGCCGGGATGGTGGCGGCAGCTGCCCTGGAGCGAGCGAGACGCGGCGCCACAGCACGCAGCGAGGCGGAAGATGATGCCCAGCAGCTCATGACGCAGTGGGCGAGGATGGAAGAGGATGTGGTGGGAGGCGAAGATCAAGGTGCACGGTGCCACCCAGGGTCTTGAAGGTTTGAGGAGCGCGGTTGCTCACGCCATCAAACCCGAAGAATCCCTCCAATCATCGCCGCGCCAAATCGCAGCAGCAAAATTGCCCCCAAAATTCCACGGAAAGGCAGCCAGGAAATCAAGGCTTCGACTCGGTGGCGAGGAAGACAAAAAAAAGACGGAAATTGCGCCGACCAAATCGCCGGAAAGCCCCAACGCACGGCTGAGCCAACAATTTTCGCAGCCATAAATTATGTTAGAGCCACGGCACCCGCTCGGTTCTTTCCGCTCGGCGGCTTCCTTGCCTAGAGCTGTAATGGGCAGACGTATGACACATATGCGACAAGACGGAAAGGATTGCGTTCGTACTAATACATGTGGCAGGAGAATGTGCGGCTGTGATCGGGTGAGGGAGACTAATTCGAACCGGCAAACGAGCCCATCTTGAGCTGCTCTTCGAGGCGGCGAATCTCTTCCAAGCTCTCGCTCTTCTCGATGGCCTCTTCGATAGCCTGTCTCTCTTGCTGCGTCAACAGTCTTCTTGACGATCCGTTCAGGCGACCCGGTTCGAAAGTGCGACCCTTTACGGTGCCTGGAGCATCGATGTCCATCGTGCCGCTCTGCATGATGCCTGCTGCCAACTCGGAGGGCTGACCATCTTCGGACTGCATGAGGTCGGCTGCTAGTTGACGCTCGCGGGTGGTGATGCGTTGGTAGTCGAGCACGCGCACCTGGGGCAGCTTCCAGATAACGAACTCGCGGTAGTGCTTTTCGCGACTCGCAGGGTTGCCCATCAGACACAGGTACTCTAGTCTCCTGCATTTTGCCAGATGCGCAAGTTCGGCCAGATCCGCAATGGCATTGTTGGTAAGTGTGAGTGAACGCAGCGCTGGAAGAGATGAGGCGAGTCGCGGGTCGATGCGCGATATCAAGTTGTTGCCCAGTTGGATGTGCTTGAGCTGCTGGAGTAGGGGAAAGTTGCCGAGGAATCGGATGTCGTTGTCCGTAAGGTCGATGGCATCGTTCTGGTCCCGCGTCACACCGAGGTTCTCGATGGCAGGGATCTTGAGCCCGCGCAGATCGAGCTCGCGATCTTGCAGTGCGTTGATAGAGGACTGACTCCGCGATATCAACTCTGGTGTAAGCTTCATCGTGCGCGATCCGAGCTGGGTAGCAGCCAAAAGGATGGTGGATGCGATCGACATCCACGCCAAAAGTGGAGAAGCAGCAATTAATCCAACATTTCCCGCGTTGCCGCCCATCCGCAGCGCACCACACCACATCACGTGAGCCACAGCGGCAGAAAGGAAGAAAAAAAGGAGGGATTCGAGGATGCGCAAAAAAAGTGGTTAAAGAGCAGACCTTCTCGCTCCACGTACACCCTTCCTTCCTACCACATCCTCCGTCTTCAGAACATCCCTTTTTCGACAGTCTGCGCCGCTCGTGTATCGTCCGACCTTCCGACATGCTTCCTGCCTCGTGAGGGCTGCACTCCGTCGACATCACCATCGACTTTCCGCCGCCATTTCTTTCCACTGAGTTCGCCCCATCTCCCTCTTCCTCCTTTCCTGAGTTCGCCACCCCTTCTCCCTCCTTTCCTTCTGGACCTAATTCTGCCCGCTCTGTGCTCAAACTAAGCCGTAGCGGTTCCTGGTGAGGGTCCAACAGTAAACCATCTGTGGCGCTTCGGCGTGCGCAGGTGGGGCATGCGTGGTGGTACGGCGTACTACACATTCGCTACGCTGCTGCGCATGCTAGCCGCGTCTGATCGTATCAGCGCCTTGTTGGCATGGAGTTTCGGGCGGGTCCTTTTCCAGTTACTGTAACAGGTGCTGGAGTTTATGGGGGCCCGTCTTTCCTGGTCGGCGAGGCCGTGGTCAGGCCGGCAACATCTTTTCACTATCACTGAGGTTGGTTGTTATGGGCAAGTCGAACTGCAATGACATGCTTTGACATCGCAGAATCGTGTGTGCAAGGATTGGCTCGTTGTAGCATGAGGTGGTACGAGCGATATCGGGCGTTACACCTTGAGTGAAGGGTCTTGGGCAAGCCGGAGATTTCTCCGAGCCTGAAATTTCGATGCGTCGTGACTGTGCCGCTGGCGGGGGCACTGCATACCCCGCGGAGCAAGACTATAGCCGGCTGTTGCTCAGACCATGTGGCTTGCTCTGACTCGTCAAGCCACCATGCAGTAGCAGCCGGGCCCTCCGTCCTCCGCTCTGTACGGACAACCACGACATCCTCAGCAACATCCGGTGGCATGACTCCCATCAAGGCAGATACAGCATCCGCGATGGTCGATACCAAGACACGCGATGATGAGCTGCCACCCATCTCGACGCTACCCGACCTCGCGGCCGTTGAGCTAGCTGTACCCTCGACTTCACCCTGCGCATCAGCATCTGCTCTGGTACCGGTAGCCGTCAATGCAGACCACGTGCCACCTTTCTCGCAAAGCGCCGTAGTGTTGCTGCTCAACTTTCTGCTCAACATGACGTTCTTCATCATCGTGCCCACATCCGCCGCATACGCCAACGAGCTCGGCGCCTCAACGTGGTTCTCTGGCCTCACCATCGGCATCTCGACCCTCATAGCAGGCCTCTTCCTCGTGCCGTTTTCAAAACGATACAATCGCGTCTACCGCTTTCCGATGCTCTTCAGCTCGGCGTGCATCTTGGTCGGCGAGGTGGTGTACGCTCTGGCAGGCGCAGCCGACACGGCCTGGCTCATGTTCGTCGGTCGTGTCATTCTGGGTGCTGGGTTCGTCTCGTGGATGTACGTTAAAAAGTACATGACTGACGCAGCGGTGGTGGGAACTCACAAGCGGACGATGATGGCGGCGTGCTTAGTGACCACCCAGGTAGGAGGCATGGCTGTAGGGCCGTTCATCGGCGGTCTGCTCTCCAAGCAGGTCAGGCCCATGGACGACGAGCATCGCATCTGGAACGGCTTCACTGCGAGCGGATGGTTGATGGCGGGCATCTTTGGTGGATTCTTTGCGCTCACGTGGTTCGTGTTCGTCGATCCAGTGCAGCTGGTGCCCAACTCGCAGCTCGAACTGGTCGCACTGCCCGCGACGCAGCCAAAGACGGCCGGGGATGCGCCAAGCGAGCCGACGCTGCGGAGCATGGTGCGCGAGCTCAACGGCGCACAAAAGTTCTCGGTGCTCACCATGTGCTGGTTCAGCATGGTCAACTTCCTCGTGCTCGGAGCGTGGGAGGCCAACATCCCTGTATTCGGCCAGCTGCGATTCGGATGGAGCGAGTACAATGCCGGCAACGTGATCGCGCTCGGTGGCCTGGCAACGATGCCCATCCTCTTTGCGCTCGTGTTTGCAGCGCGCCATGTGCAGGACCGACTGATCCTCGCTGCCGGTCTACTCTTTGGCCTGCTCGGACTGTCCCTGCACATGGGCAGCCTCGAGAGTCCAGCGCATTCGGCCGTGGCAAGGCTGGGCATGCTGCACTCGCTCAACTTTGGCTCGTTCTTCACCAGCTGGTTCCTGGTAGCGCTGGGATACAACATGCTCACGACAGTCACGCTGTCGCTGCTATCCAAGCAGGTACCGGCCAAGTACAACGGCTTGACCTCCACCGTGATCCAGCTGAGCAACTATTCGGGTCGCATCTCGGGCGCACTGTGGGGCTCGACGATCTACCAGGTGGGGCAGTTTAGCATCGTGTCGCTCGAGCTGGCCGTGACGCTGATTGGCACGTTCCTGATCGGCTTCATGTGGCGCAAGATGGACGTGCAGCGCGGATAAGCTGGCTCTTCAAACCATCGCAATCTCATACTCCTAGAATCTTTTCGAGAGCGCGCGAAGAGACAGACAATGAAAGAGAGGCACAGGAGGCGTGCCGGGGCTGAATTCGTTTGAGAGGTTGAATAGCTGGGCCCCTATTTCAAGAGGCGGCGTGAGAACGTCTGTTTTTTCCGAACAACGCCACGCCCAAGCGAGACTCGAGAGGGCCGGCTCTTCAGGGTCCTCCAAGAGGGTCTGTCTCTCTTCCTGCATGGCGCGCAGAATCAGTCGCGTTGGCGGCTCACGTGGGGGGCTACCACGATGCCCTGCTTCAAAGTCGCCCCTGCACTGCAGAGCAAATCGATGCTGGCACAGCATCACGAGACAGTGTAGAGCGACGACAAGCTTCCAAATGGCTCGACGAGCTTATGACGAGTGCAACCTCCGCCCCAACAAAGCGTGTTTGAGGTCGTCGTAGTTCGGATGGGCCGAGCTGGGCCCGTGTTGCCCCTATCCGCCGTACACGCGTCTCGAGCGTGCCTGAGCGTGCCATCGTGTCGGATCAGCCGAGGCATCGTGTGTGTGAAGCGGCTTTCACCCGATGACGAGACCCATCGACGATGCGAGCGTGAGAGTGTGATGACGCCGCGCCCTGCGTGAGACCCACAACGCGTTGGGGCGTGGCGAGTGGGTGTGTTGTGAGTCCAAAAATCAAATCACCGTTCATCAGGATGCTCTTTCTCTCGACTCGTCGCAAGCCAGCACGGCGAGCAAAGGGTCGGCGCAAGGCAGTCTCGTCAATGCGTCATGCGCAGCCAGCGCCAACCCACAGTGTCACTCCGGACCCTGTCTGCGATAGCTGCGAGTTGATCAAAGAGACCGCGCACTGGCGAGCCAGCTGCATCGGCTTTCCTGCCTGGCTCCACATATTCCGCCGCGCGCCTGCTCTGTCTCTCTCCTTCCCGCATCGTCTTGAAATCGCCCTCCTCACTCTCTCCTCGATACTCCGCCATCATCCTCCTCCTCCTGCTCATCACTACTCGCAATGCCTTGTTGATGCAACACCACTGAGCGCACATCCGCGGCTCCAGCCACGCACCACCATACCATCGGTCGTCTTCGCACGCACCGCATCTCGCAACCGTCCCAACACCGCTCAGCACCAATCCCATGTCCGTTCTCGTTGCCAACATGCCGTCACCACCACATCGAGACCGCATCGACCCGGAGTCAGAATCTCCGGGCACATCCGGCTTCAACACTCCCACCGCCTCGTCCGGTCATCACACCCCCGCCGCAGGTTACCGCACCGCCGCAGGCACCATCTCCAATGCCTTCGCCTCTCTCTGGGGCACGTACAACCAGCAGCAAGCCAATGAGAGCGGTCCGTCCCGTCTGCGTCCAGAAGGTTCATCGCAGAGCCCCAACGCCTCCCCCAACATGTCTGTACCGGGCGGCTGGGGCAGCTTGCTCAGCTGGGGCCCCGCAGCAGCGCGCCAAAAGTCAAACAACAGCACACAGACGCTGCGCAAGTCGGCGTCGCCTACGCGCACCGGTCGCGCAAAGTCCGGCCGCTCAAGGGCCGCCATCCCCTTCGACATCTCGGCTCCCATCGAAGCTACATCTGTCGAAAAGCACGATGCTAACCACGCCCACACCAGCGACAGCCACGCAACAGATCGCCACTCACTCGTACAAAGCGATACGATGCCCAGTCCTCGTCGCTCTCCGACAAGCTCGCCGCGTCGCCGTCCCCTAGCCGGCATCTTTGAAGACGTGCCCTCCTCTTCGCCCCCTCACACCCCGGCATCCCACTCGCCAACTTCGCCGCGGGCGAGACTCGTGCACGACCTGCCGCCCAACTCGCCCTCGCTCAAGCAGGAATCGCCCAGCGGCGCGTATGCTACGCTCTCCCGCCTCCAATCCAAGTCCTCGAGCAGCAAGCTTCGCTCCGGCTCCGGCTTCCTCTGGCCATCAGCCACTCCAGCTAGCTCCGAGCCCTCCAACTCACCCATCGCACACCAGCGTCCCGCAGCCAACTGGAGCGAAGCCATCGCTCGCACAGAGAAGCTCGACTCGTACGTGCGTCGCATCGTCTTCCAGGCCGGACTCGACTACGAGACGCGCCCCATGGTCGTTCTCGCCGCATGCTGCCTCCCCGACCCAAAAGAGGTCGACTACGATGCGCTCCTCGACCGCATCATGGACACCATGGACCTCTTTGTCGAAAACGACTACACCGTCGTCTACTTTGCCGGCGGCGGACACCATCGTCCCGGCTGGAACTGGATCTGGCGCGCATACCGACGCCTCGACCGCCGCTTCCGCAAGAACCTCAAGAAGCTCTACATTGTCCATCCCACCTTCTTCACCCGCTCGCTTCTTCAGTTTGTCAACACCGGCGCCTACTTTGTCTCGCCCAAATTCTCCAAAAAGGTCTCGCAGCTCTACACGCTCAGCGCTCTCGCAGAACACGTGCCGCTCACCCAGATCGACATCCCGCCCGAAGTGCTGCAGTGGAACGCAAAGTACGAGAGCCACGTCAACCTGCCCTCCAAGACTTCCGACGCTCTCGCTGGCCAAGACGCCACGGACCAGGTGTTTGGCGTGGATCTCGTGCGTCTCATGGGCGAGTACGGCGAGAGCGGCGGCGTGCCGCGCGTGGTGCGCGACTGTGTCGACGCCATCCTTGGCGACTTTGACGGCATCCGGCCCGCCGAGGTCGAGGGCATCTTTCGACGCTCGCCCTCCTCGGCGCTGCTCAAGACGGCGCAGGAGAGCTACGACCGTGGTCATCCGGTCAGCCTCGAGCAGTACCGCGATCCACACATCCCCGCCGTGCTGCTCAAGGTATTCCTGCGCTCGCTGCCCCGGCCCATCTTTGCCGCGAGCATGTATCCGCTCATCCGCGCGTGCCCGGCGCCGCCGCTGCCCAACGCCCAGCTGCCCAGCGCAGTGCACGAGGCGCAGGCGCAGGAGACCATCGAGTATCTGCGCACGCGTCTGCTGCCGGCCATCGAGCCGAGCTGTTCGGGCATCCTGCTGTCGTACGTGCTCGAGATGCTGCACAAGGTCGCGCAGCACCGCGAGGCCAACAAGATGGACGCGGCGAATCTGGCGACGGTGATTGCGCCCAATCTCGTCTCGAGCGGCAATGCGATCAAGGACGTCATGATCTGCCGCGTCGAGGGGATGGCCTCCATGACGCTGTCCGCGCATCCGCCGGCATCCAGATCGCCACAGCTGCGCAAGGCGTCGCTCTCGTCCAACGCCGACACCAACACCACCACGCTCGGCTCCATCGTGCGCTTCTGCATCGAGCGCTACTACGAGATCTTTGACGAGGTCAACTTTGGCGCGCAGTCCAACTCGGTGCAGGAGCTTGTGGATGATCTCGGCAAGGATGACGGCAGCCGCTCGCCCTCGATGGCGTCGAGGCGGCTGCCGAGCGTGTACGACACACCCATGTCGCAGCACGGCGCGCTGGGGCTGGATGCGCGCATGCACCGCCGTGGCGGCTCGACGCAGTCGTCGGTGTCGGGCGTGTCGGTGTCGCAGCCGCCGTCGCCCTGGGGCATGACCGGGGCTAGTGCATGGCACAGCGGTGGTGCGGACGAGGATGACGACGACCGGCGTTCGGGCGCGACGGGCCGCAGCATCACCTCGCGCGACGGCTACCGCGCCCCAGCCGGGCTGCACCGCGGCACGATCGCACGCAACTCGTCCGGCTCGCTGCGGCTCACCAAGGGCCGGCTGGGCTCCAACACGAATCTGCGCGGCAGCTTTACGCCCGCCAACGCCTCGGGACTCGCCAGGCCCGCCGGGTTCACGCCGGTCAGTGCGCCCGCAGCGCAGGCGGAGACCGACACGGACGCACTCACCTCGCAGCTGAGCGGCGTGGCTCTTACAGGTGCCAATGCGGTGGCGACTTTTAGTTCGCCTGTGGCCGAGAGGACGAGTGTTTCGCTCGGAGGCGCACAGCCGCTGATTGTGGGCGGAGGGAAGGCGCTCACGCCGACGTCGGGCAGCTCGTCGGCATCCGCGTCGCCCGTGCTTGCATCGAGCCCGCACTGGGGTGTCGCTCGGGGTGGTGGAGGCGACCAGCCGCCATCGCCCGCCACCCGCCGCAGGGAACGCACGGAGCTGTCTCAGGTGGACGAGGATGACGATGCGTAGCGCGCGTTTCGATCGGAGGGGTCCTGTCATGGCTACTTCTTTGTCACCGGTGATGCTGCGTGTGTGTGATCAATGTGGGGCTTGTGTTGTGGGATGGGAGGGATTGAGTGTGGCGGTCTTGAATTGGACAGGATATGGTGGCAGAAGGGTGGATTGGAGGTGTCGGAACGGGAAATTGCGTGGGATGGATGGAGGTGAGCGTGAAGGCCAGCTTCCCCCGATTGGGAATGTGGATGCTTGCGTGGGGATGACGGTTAGCTTTGTGAGAGTGTGCGGGTCTGTGTGTGGGGTGCTATGGAGCCTGGATCGCGATGCGCTGCGTTACTGGCGGGTCGGAAAGGGTCTAAGGTGCGATATGATAGCGCGTTCTGACCGTGTCGCCAGCCGCATACGGTTCTCGAGCACGCTGTGAGAGCCAAACTTGGGCCCAACCTGGGGCGAAGTAGGGTGACGCTGGGCAATGCTGGTCCGAAGCGCGCCGAAAGCTGTGCCGGTGCCGGGTCAAAGTGGGGTTAGTGAGGTAAACTCAGGACAAAGGTAGGGCGAACGTAGGGCAAAGTAGGGCGAACGTGGGGTCACCATAGGGACGAAGTTGGGATAAGCTTGCACACGTTGTGTCGCGCCCGGGGGGGGGGGGGGGAAGGAAGGCTGCAAGACAGTACAACGTTGGGCAACGTACAGTCGAGACCTGAGACCAATCGAGGCGGAACAGAGGTGTCAACTCAGAGCTAGACAGGGTCGCATGCTGGTTTCAAACCAGAGCGATGCTTGGAAACGCAGGGCAACGCAGGGCAAACTCTTGGCGACGCGCAGACCTGCGGCGACGATGCCGAGCACAACCTGCGCCGAACAGGGCAATTGCCGCAAGCAATCAACTGAGCACTCTCACATAGCAAAGTCGCAGCAAGGCTTAGAGCGGTGACACTTGCAAGCGTTGGACACCACCGGAACTGGTAGGGTGAGGCTTGGACGGCGTTATCATTGGAAAAGTTCCCACACACTCGAACCTGATGCGATCCCTGAAGCGATGACATTGGCAGGGTATACCATCCCCGACGTTGAAAAGCTGGGCGACACCATCGACTTCGTGGGACAGCACATTCATCCGATGACACGCACACGCACACGCACTGCCCCCGAAAAAAGCGCTACAACACTGACATTAAGATCGCCACAACGTGATCACTGACCTTGATCGCTGCTACTGCCTCAGACTGCGCTCCCTAGCGACGGCCTGCTGCGACTTGGCGGTGATCTCGATGAGGCGTCCAATGAGTTCGTCGCGGTCCCAGTCGGCGCGGTGCTGCCAAATCGCACTGAACGCCGCCGCGCGCAACCGCGCCAGCTGGTCAATACTGTACGTCGCCGTCGACGCAACAATGTGCTGCGTCAGCCGGACGTACGATGCCGCCGTATACGTTAGTGGCGGATGCACGGGCGGAGACTCAACGCGCGCTCGCTTGCGCGACTCCTCCACACCCTCTGTAACCACAACTCCCTCCCCTTCCTCAACCGATATTTGGTTACCCCCTTCAACCCCTTCAACCCCTTCGACCCCTTCAGAGCCTTCGGCGGGAACAGCGGGAGCATCGGCCTGGGCACTTGTACTGCGCTGTCTCTTCGCACCTCGCTCGATCGCACCCACATCGCCCAGCATGGCCGCATCCAACTCCTTGCCCGCAATCCGCGCACTCGCGCGCTCGCCCTTGGCACTCTCCGCCGCCTTCTTCGCTGCCTCCTCAGCACTCTGCTTAGCCTTCTCCGTCGCCTCCCTCGCCTCCTGCTCGCGCGCCATCTGTCGCAACGCCATCCGATCACACTCCTCCCGGAAGCCAGCATCAATGTACTGGTCCATCAGCACAATCGCCAGGTTCCGCATCTGGTGTGCCCGAAACACGCGCTCCTGATCCACCTCCGCTGCCTCCTCCGCATTCTCGACGATCTTTTGGATGTCCTCCATAAACGCCGAACACGACAGGTACCCGTTGTAGTACAGCCGCTTCTGCATCTTTTCCAGATTCGTCGTCCAGATCGGCATCGTCCGCGTCACGTACTCGTCCGTCGCCCCGCCGGCTGCACCGGTAGTGTCGGCTGCCGCAGTCGATGCATCGCCCCCAGCTCCGTCGGCCTCGCCATTGGCATGGGCGGTATCAACACCGTTCGGCTGCGACGATGGCGGCGCCACACCGTCGGCTGCAGCACTCGACGCCTCGCCACTCGCATCGACACCGTTGGAGCCATTGACGGCCGCGGCAGAGTCGCCATTGGCCATCTCGACGTCACCAGTCTCGCCCGCCATCACAACCGCGGCAGACGGCGCCTCAGCTTCGGTACCCACCGCGTCCGCCGCCTCATCCCCGGCAGCGACAGCACTAGGCTCGGGGCTGTTGAACTGGGCCGCGGTGATGCCGCGCTTGGCCGCAATATCGGCCTCGGTCTCGAGCATGCCGTTGATATCATCCGCGTCGTCCTCGCGCGCCTGCTGCGCCGCCAGGCCCGGGCGATAGTAGCGCAGCTCGATCGTCACCTTGCCCTTCTCTCGCGTCCACTCGAACTGCTGCGTGAGCTCGCGCAGGTTGTACTCGTCCCACACGTCGCGCGTGAACTTCTTGAACTTCTTGCGCAGCTCGGCGAGCACGGGCCCAAGACGGAACTTGAGGTGCTCGAGCAGCTTGGCGTCGTTGTCCGCCTGCTGCTGCAGCTCCGCCTGCGTGAGCTTGCGCGGCGGGCGCGGCGGCGCCTTGGGCAGCTCCTCCAGCACCCTCTTGCGGCGCGGCAGCGCGTCGGGAAACTCGGTCGGCGGACGAATGACGTGGTCAAAGATCTCCTTGAAGAACGCACGGCGACTCTCATCGTCCGGCCGCCGGATCTGCACGAGGTCGTCATCGAGAAAGTTGAACCACGACTGCACCTCGTCGTCGAGCTCGTCGAGCGGCGCCTCGGCGATGCCGAGCAGCATGACCGGATCCGCATCGGTAAGCCCGTCGAGCAACGCCTTGAACGTCGTCTTGACGCCCTCGGACACGGATCGCGCCCAGTGGACGAGACCCGGGATGTACAGGACGCTAGGCTTGTGGCGCTTGGCCTCGACAAAGAGCTGGATGATGGCAGCCTCGGGCGTGCGAGCGCTATCGCCCAGCAGCGTGCCGATATCGAGCGACTGCACGTGATACCCTTCGAGGTGTTGCAGCAGCGCCGCACCGACTGCGCCTTGACCCATGCCGGCCTCGCCGTGCACGAGCATGCGCGGGCGGTAGACGCGCTGCGCCTCGAACGACTGGAGCAGCATCTCCCGACCAAAGCCGCGATCGCCGGCGAGCATGTCGGCAGCCGACATGCCCGACGTAAGACCGTTGGGGACAAAGGTGTCGTCCTCCCACAGCGCCTCCTCGAGCGGGTTGCGCTTGCTGACGGGCGGCAGGATGCGGTCGAGCACCGAGATGGCGTCCTGCACCACGTTGCCGAGCAAAGGAGCGAGCCTCTCGGGCAACGGCGCAGCCGCCGAAGCGCTCGCCCTCGCCGACGACGGCACGATCTTGTTGACGGACATCATAAAGTCCTTGGCGTCCACCTGGATCGACGCCGGGTCCAGCAGCAGGCGATCCGTCGTTGAGTAGATCTGCGGGTAGCGCCGTTGGATGGCGTTGAGGGCTGCCTCGGTGCACAAAGCTCGCAAGTCGGCACCGCCGTATCCTTTGGTGACCTCGGCGAGCCTCGCCTTGAAGTCGTCATCGAGGGGAGGCTCCCACTTCCGTGTGTGGATGTTGATGATGCTCTTGCGCGCCTCGAGCGAAGGCAGCGGGAAGTAGAACTCGCGGTCGAATCGGCCCGGGCGGCGCAGCGCCGGATCGACGCTGTCGGGCCTGTTGGTGGCACCGATCACCACGACCTGACCTCGACCATCCATGCCGTCCATGAGCGCAAGCATGGTGCTGACGATACTGGCATGGATCTGGTCCTGCTTGCTGGATCGAACCGGCGCGAGACCGTCGATCTCGTCGAAGAAGATGATGCTTGGCTGCGAGGCGCGCGCCTCCTCGAAGAGTAGACGCAACTGCCTTTCGGCCTCACCCACCCATTTCGACAAACAGTCGGCGCCCTTGCGCATGAAGAAGCTCACCTTTTGGCCTTCTGTGCTGCAGCTAGCAGCAAGGGCACGCGCGACGAGCGTCTTACCCGTGCCTGGCGGGCCGTGGAAGAGCACGCCACGCGGAGGCGTGACTTTGAAGCGCTGGAACACCTCGGGGTACAGAAGAGGAAGCATGACCATCTCCTTGAGCTGCTGGATGTGACCGTCAAGGCCACCGACGCTGTCAAAGTCGATGTTCATGTCGACGCCGAGCGGGTCGACGTCAGCGAGCGGGTCGCCGCTCTTCTTGATGCGACCAAAGCTATCGGTGCCGCCCGAGCCAGTGAGTCCGCCGGGCAGGCCACCCGCGCCCCCGGCACCACCAGCGCCCAGCAGGCCGCCAGCGGCACCGCCGCCGAGCGCTGCGGGTCCGCCCGGTTTGCGCAGTGCGTTGTTCTGCAGCTCGTCGTCGGAACTGTCGACGGGGTCGCCAAAGATGCGGGCATAGTCCTTGCCGGTCATCGAGGACGGCAGCGCGTCCCAGCCCTCTTTGCCCTTCTTGCCACGGCCGGGGAAAGTCATCGGCAGAGCCGCGCCAGTGCCTGGGCCTGAAGCAGCACCGGTGGTCGATGGATCGATTTCGTAGGCGCCATTGGCGGGACGGCCGCGGTTGTTGCGGATGGCACGGCCGAAGCCGTCTCTTGGCGGCGAGGGTGGGGGAGGTACGAGCGAGTAGTTGACCTTCTTGCGCTGACGGAGCGAGTACGACTTGCCCTGGCTGCCCTCGGGCTCGTCGCTGTGCAGATCGAGCGGGTCGTCTTCGGCACCCGAGATGTGGTCTTCCTCGGGCGTGTCGTCGCCGTCCATCTCAAACTCGTCGTCGATGACCTTTTTGGCGTGACGGCCGCGACCGTTGGCGGCGCGCTTCTTGGCTGCCATTTCTTGAAGGCGATTCGAGCTGCTACTGTTGCCGCGACGCAGAACTCGACCCGATCGGGTCTTGCTCCTGGAGCCGTATTCGCCCTCGTCGTCCTCATCGTCCTCGTCGTCAGCGGCAACGAAGCCGCCGAGCGAGTTGCTGGGGAGTCGGCGAGATGTGCGGCGCGTGGCACGCACTACCTCTTCGTCGTCGTCGTCGTCGTCACGGCCCGCTTCCGAATCGTCGGACTCGGCCATGCTCTGCTTCTGCATGATTCGGACGCGGCCGCTGCGGCTACGCGACATGATGGGCTCTGGCTTGTGATGCTCGTCGTCGTCGTCGTTCTTGACAACGACATCTTGCTCTCCTTCGGCATCGTCGTCGGCTTCGGCATCTTCATCGTCGTCTTCTTGAGCGTCAACGTCGTCCTGTTGGTCATGATCAATCGTGAAGAAGAGGAGAACAACAGCATCAGTAACGGTTCGAATCGATCATTCAGGTACGTATGGCTTTGCGGCCACGAGATGGCTCTGACACCGGTCCAAAGAGCATCACGATCCTCCAAGCGCAACATGCTTCCCTGGCATCGACCTTGACCCTGTGGAATGCTGACTGCTTCTGACTCTGGACCAAACGCTTGCGGAACCAGATCCCGAAGCTTACCCTTCTCCTACTACTCCGACGCACCGACGGCGCTCTGGCCTGTCCGGCGTTGCGCTGCGTCGCGCTCGGCATCTGCTCGCTCATGATTTCCTGACTCGATGCTGGGGCGGAATCGCCCGACCGCCTGGTGCTGCGGCGCGGCTGAGGTGGTCCCGACTCGCCGATACGCAGCGACTGAGACGTGACTGGCGTCTGACTGCTGCTGCGGCTTTGATTCCTGCCGCTCCTGCGAATGGCGACAGGGAAGGTCTTCCCGCTGCTGCTACTTCTGCTTTTCCTTCTACCCTTACGATCGCCTACGTGCGACCCTGTTTCCTGGCTGTCAACGCCGCTGGTGCTCCCTAAATCCCAGTTCGGCAGATGTGCGTTTCGCAGAGGATGACTGCCTCGGTTGTCGTTCTTTCGATGGTCACTCACGTCTTCTTGGTAGTCTTCTTCGCTGCCTGGTTCCTTTTTGGCATGGCGGAGGCGCAAGTTGCGTCCTGCGGGACTGTCGGATAGCGCGCTCATGCTGGCGCTGGCGTTCAAAGCGGCCGCTCTGCTGGGTCGTCCGGACATGTTGGGGGTGGGCTCGATCTGGAGCTGTGCCTGTGCTTGCTGTCCGCCGGCGCTGGACTCGTTGGTCTTGGTGACGCGTTTGAGCTTGACGCGAAGGGTGGGCTTCTGAGGCGACGGGGTAGCCACTTCGAAGTGTTGGGGCGGCGGGGTGGCGATATCGTCGGCAAAGGGCTGCTCCGAGGGATGGGCCTGGTGCGGGAACAAGCTTGGCTGATGGGCGTAGCCTGCTGGTGCGTGGGGCTGCTCAGTGCCGGACTGCTGCGCAAAGTGGACTTGCTGATCCCACTGAGGCTGGTGGAGCTGCTGAGCAAAGTTGTTGTTCAGAGGCAGCTGGTTGGACCCGCCCGTGTAAGAGGTGCCGGAAGCGTCAAAGTCAGGAGCGAGGTGGGAGAAGGCGTGATCTGGCTGAGCTGCAATGTTCTGGTAGGCGGCGTTTTGGTTGTGGTTGTGATGATGCGGGAAAGGAGGCTGGTTGAAGTCTGGCGCGACCTGGCTGGCGGACGGATAGCCGTAGTGGGGCTTGTGGGAGAAGGGCTGTTGGTGCGGGAAGGGAGGCTGCTGCTGGTTCGGATGGAAGTTGGGGGTGTTGGATTGGAAAGAGGAGTGGTGAGACTGGGACGTGTAAGGGTGATGGTTGTTGTTGGATCCACCGGACATGGAAGCTGATGCGGATGCGGGTGGAGGTGGGAGACTGCGAGCGGCGTCGCCAGATGGTCAAGAGCTTAGGGACCGTATCGCTGTGCAACGTCCATGTCACACTGTCACGGCGATCGTGTTGAAGCCGATGCGGATGACAAGGATGCTCCGTTCGTGCACGGCCTAAGACTATGTGATCACGCGTGCGGAATTGTGCGGATGCCGCGGCCGAAGATGAAGGCGTTGAACAGGTGCAGGAGGGACGCGTCTGGGCTGGCTGAGCTTGCAGCTGTAGCTGGCTTAGAGCGGATGGATGCACGCCGATGCGGCAAGTGTGTAGCAGAGGTATGCAAGCTAGCTGCGATGCTGCGCGCGAGAAGCAGGAAACGCGGAAGGACAAGTAGGAAGGGAGGTGAGAAGATGGAGTGAGAATGGCAGGCTGGTCGAGGCGCTTCCAAAAGAGTGGGAAATGTGCGCGACTGCTCGTTTGGCTTTGGCACCTCGCCAGCGGCCCTTCGCCTCAAAAGCACCAAATCGACGCGCGCGCCTCAGCCATCCCTGCTGCTTAGCTCCGCGTCGTCGGCCTCTGCGAAAAATCGGGAGATCGAAAGCAACACCACCCCGCCCAAATATTGCCTTCCACTGTCAGTCACCACATCACAAGCTCAGCACAATCGTCATACAAATGCAATGTAATCACACATGAAGCGTAGATTATCGAGTCTGCTTTTGCATCTTCTATTACAATAGCTGGGCTGCCAATGCGGGCGGCCCATCATGATGCAGCATACGGCGAGGTTTTGAGCGTCCACACCTTGACGCTGCCGTCGTCGCCCGCGCTGGCAAGCATGTCCGACATGTTTTGGTGCGTCAAGCCGCTGGAAAGACCGGCACTCTTGGGTGTCACGCCATCGTCGAGAAGCTCCTCGATCTTGGCTTGCGCGCCTGCACCGCTGGCGTTGAGGCTCGCGGGCGCCCACGCGACGCAGTTGACGTCGGCGCTGCCGTGCGCCCGCTCCATCTTGGCCACCAGCTCCACCTTGGGCGCCAGCTGCTTGTCGTCCTCGGATGCGCTGATCTCGTACACGCAGATGCGGCCGTCGCCACCGCCGCTCGCCAGTCGGCCGAGGTTGCCGTTGCGTTTCGAGGCCGTGTCGACGCCCCACGAGACGCTGTACACCGTGCGGTCATGGTCGCCCCGCAGCACCGTGACGGCCACCCACTTGTCGCCTCTTCGGCCGGCCATCTTGCCCTCGGGCTTGACGCCGCGTGCCTCGCACTCGTCCGCGTTGAGGCGGCGCCAGATGCGCACCGTCAGGTCGTCCGACGCCGAGGCGAGGTAGTTGCCGCACGGCGAGAACGACAGGCTCCACACGGTCGACTCGTGGCCCGTGAGTGTGGTGTAGCAGAACCAGTCGTCCTGCGGGTCGTCGATGTACAGCTTGATCGCATCGTCGTACGACGCCGACGCTAGCACCTCGTCGTTGGGATGCCACGCCACCACCTTGACGTCCTGCGAGTGATCCATCAGCACCGACAGGCACTCGAACTCGGCATCTGGCTGCACCTCCCAGATCCACACCGACTTGTCGCGGCTGCACGACGCCAGCACGCTGCCCGTGTGCGAAAACGCCACCGACTTGCACTCGCTCTCGTGGCCCTCGAGCGTGCCCACGCAGTCCCACTCGGGCTCGTCCACGTGCTTGCCGCCGTTGCTGAGCGCCAGCGGTCCGCGGCTGCCGTTGCTGCCCTCGAGCTCGGCGGTACCATCGATGTCCTGTATCCTCTCCCAGATGCCGACAGTGGAGTCGAACGACGCGGTGGCGAGGATCTTGCCGTCAGGCGCCCACGCCACCTGCCTGACGGTGCGCTGGTGGCCCGTAGGAATCACCTCGCGCAGGTTGAATGCCGGCTGCTTCGACGTCGAAGGTCCCTCGGCCGTCGTGGTCGACACGAAAGAGTAGGCGTGCAGGCGCACATCCTTGTCGCCGGAGCACGAAGCGAGCAGCGGCATGCGCGGATTCCATGCCAGATGCCAGGCGCGAGAAGAGTGGCCCTCGAGGTTGGCAACCAGATGCAGCGGTGCCGACGCCATCTTTGCGCTTTCCAAGACCAGGTGAAGAAGAGGATGAAGGGTTGCTGGTAGACAGAAGGAAGGAAGGGTGGGGCGCCGCAGCGGATGCACGGATGCCGAATTGCACGGCTGAAAAAGCCAACCATCCGCGCTCCACTGCTGCCGCCTTCGGAACTACGCGGCGCCCGCCCGACGTCTCCTTCTGTCTGCTTCTTGGCTCTGTTGCCAAGCCTGGGCGTGACAAACAGCGCGTCTGCTGCTCCACCTCCGCGCTCTGAATTTCCCGCTTCGAGCTTCGGCACCACTGTTCGGCACATCCGAGCCATCCCCTCTCTGCCGACCATCTCCCTCTTCACACTCTTCCCACACCTCTTAGATCAAGCTCAGTCCACGTCGCATCTGTTCCGACTAAAGCTTTCCGACGGGAGGGCAGTTTTAATACAAGCCGAGTTCTGTTCTGTTTCGCAAAAAGCAATCGCTCGCTCAAGGGTTCTCGTTCCAGCCCTTGGCGCGCTCTACGGCGCGCTCCCAGCCGTGCAGCAGCTCGTTGCGCTTCTTGTCGTCGATCTTGGGCTCAAACACCTGCTTGCCCGCCGTGTTGACCTTGCTGAGCGTCTCGGGCTTGTTGATGTCCCATCCAAACAGCCCGACCGCCGAGCCGGCCAGCAGCGCCGAGCCGAGCGCCGTGCTTTCACGCATCTCGGGTCGCTCCACGTTGATGCCCAGGATGTCCGCCTGGATCTGCATGGCCACGTCCGAGTTGGTGAGGCCGCCGTCCACCTGGAGCGCCTTGAGCGCCACTCCCGAGTCCTTGGACATGGCGTCGAGGATGGCCTTGGTCTGGTAGCACGTCGACTCGAGCGTGGCGCGGCAGAAGTGGCGCTTGTCCGTATACGCCGTGATGCCCACCACGGTGCCTGCGGCGGTATCGTCCCAGTACGGGCAGAAGAGGCCGTTGAACGCCGTGACAAAGTACACGCCGCCCGTGGTGTCAACCTGACCTGCGAGCTCGCCGATCTCGTGCGCCTCCTTGATGAGACCGAGGCTGTCGCGCACCCACTTGACCGCCGAGCCCGCGACGGCGATCGAGCCCTCGAGCGCATAGTACACGGGCGCATCCGGACCCGCCTTGTACGCGATGGTGGAGAGCAGACCGTTCTTGGACGAGACCACCTTGTCACCCGTGTTGTAGAGCAGGAAGGCGCCGGTGCCGTACGTGTTCTTGGCCTCACCGGGCTGGAAGCACTTGTTGCCTACGAGCGCCGCCATCTGGTCGCCCACGATGCCGGCGATCTGGACGCCCTCGAGCGCGCCTTTGGAGATGGTGCCGTACACCTCGGACGAGCTCTTGATGTCGGGGAGGATGTCCATGTCGATGCCGAAAAAGTCGCACAGCTTCTTGTCCCACTTTTGCGCGCGCAGGTCCATAAACATGGTGCGCGATGCATTCGAGGCGTCGGTGATGTGCACCTTGCGGTCGGTGAGGTTGTAGACGATCCACGAGTCGATGGTGCCAAAGAGCATCTGCTTGTCGTCGTGCGCCTTGCGCACCTCGGGCAGGTTGTCGAGCATCCAGCGCAGCTTGACGGACGCAAAGTAGGTCGAGAGCGGCAGGCCGGTCTCCTCCTTGACTGCATCGACGCCCTTGTCGCTCTTGGCCGAGAGCTCGCGGATGGTGTGCGTGGTGCGCGCGTCGGGCCAGGCGATGGCGCGCGTGAGCGCCTTGCCCGACTGCTTGTCCCACACCACCGTCGTCTCGCGCTGGTTGGTGACGCCGATGACCTTGACGTCCGCGGCCGAGTACTTGCCCTCCTTTTCGAGCTTGGCGATGGTCTTGTCGATGCACTCGTGCACGCAGTCGATGATCTCGTGCGCGTCCTGCTCGTGCCAGCCCGGGTGCGGGTAGTACTGGTTGAACTCCATCTGGTGCGAGGCGATCACCTTGGCGGTCTCGTCGAACACCATGAAGCGCACGCTGGTGGTGCCCGCGTCGACGGATCCTACAAGCTCCGGCATTGTAGCTGCTTGCTCGTTACGGCGTTCGTTCGAGGGGTGGTGGTGTGGATTGTGGGGCAGCGCTGCGTGCGCACGACGAGGCTGCGGGGCGAGAGGCAAGGATCGGCAGGAGGAAGATGACGGAACGAGCAACGATTCGAGGACGCAGCCAGTGATGCAAGTGATGGTGGGGAGAGACTGTGCAGCAGGCTTCGAGAAGGAGGCCAAGCCAAGCCAAGCCAAGTCCAGGGCTGGCCAGCGTCGGAGGGCATGCGCGTATCGGGCCGGTGCGAGAATGAAAGCGCAGCCAGAGGCTTCCGGTAAAATATTGGTGCTACTGGGCAGAGAGAGCGAATAGGCGAGCGAGGCGGATGCACTGCCCGACAGCCGATGGCCGGGTCGGCCATGCAACCAACCACCGCTCACACGCCCGGTCAGCCTGCAATGGAGCCTGCAGCTCTGATTGCAGCTGCGTTGCGGTCGGCACTGGAAAGCGTGCCTGGCTCGCGGACCGTGTCTCCGAAATGTGGCTCGCTCTGCGTTGCGATCCGTGCATGCGAACGGAAGAGCCGAGCAGCCAACCAGCAGCTGCTTGCACGGCCCTTTTTTTCGACTTTTTTTTCCCTCCTCCTTCTCCTCCTCCCTTCCTCTCGCTTCGGGCGGTGACAGCGTGATGATCATCTCTGCCTCGGCGTCGTTTCCGACGAAGCCAGATGGCCATTCTCTCACAGTCGTCGTCCTGTCTTCACAACCGAAGGGCTGCGCTGACTGAGGCTGCTTTCAGTTAGAACGAGGGTCAAAAGTGCGGGCCAGATCCGATCGGCGGGGCAGCTGTCTTTCCTCTTCCACCCGCGCTCTGCTCGTTGACTGAGGGCGAACGAGCCTGGTGCTGCTGGCAAGCCATCGCTGACTGCCGACCATCCACAAAGGCTGGGCGCCAAGCAAGCCGATGAGCACCGAAATCCGTCGCAACCACGGGCCAAGAAGGCGAGGGCTGGCCGGGACGTGTGCCGATGACGCTTTACTGCAGCCGCACTTGGACTGCAGCACGTGAGTGGCTTTCGGACCGGTTGTGCGCTTCCGATCTTCTCGCCGATGCCTCCGCTCTAACAGCCCCAAATTCTTTTTTGGCTGCGACTTCAGGGTCTGAGCTCGGCGAATCCAAAACGGCACCCAAAATTCTCACCATCACTGCGATCTTCTCACCATCGCTCCATCGATCCATCGCATCGTCAGCTCGGGTTTGGGTCTTGACAGCCAACTGTCACCTCGTCAAAACGCACTCGGCAACGACATGCTGTTCTGTCCAACATGTGCCAACTGCCTCATCATCCAGCTCGATGACCAGGGCAACAACAAGTGGTCGTGCCAGACGTGTCCGTACGAGTTCCCCATCGTGCGCCAGATGACCACACGGCTGCATCTTAAGCGCAAAGAGGTGGACGACGTTATGGGCGGCGAAGAAAGCTGGAAGAACGTCGACTCCACAGATGGTAAGCCCGGACCCACCTCCCAATTCCCCCGGTCGCTATATGGAGATGCTGATTCTTTGGTTTTGATAGCGCCGTGTCCGAAATGCGAGAATCCCAAGGCGTTCTTTATGCAGCTGCAGATCAGGTCTGCCGACGAACCGAGTAAGTTTCCGCACAGCTACAAGGGAAGAAAGGGGCATGAAAGCTGACAGGGGTGGTGTGGACAGTGACGACGTTTTACCGCTGTACGAATGGCAAGTGCGCGTATCAGTGGAAGGAGAACTAGAGCGCGCGCGTACAGGCAGCATGTATACCCAACCCCCACTTTCCCGACATTGTAACACTATCCATTCGATTGTCTGCATCGGCAGACGACGACAGAGAGTGAGGGGATTGAGATGGACGGAATATTTACTCGGCCGCTAAAGTGTTGCGGAGTTAGCTGGACCCTTGAGCCTCCACACACACACTCACACGCCTTCGACTGCAACCACCAACTAAGGGACCGGCGCACAACATCGTCAGTGGGATTCGGGTGGGGATGTGTGTGATCTTTTGGACGGTGTCTGATGCGCACTACGACTTGGTTATCGCCTCGAACCGCGACGAGTTTCTGGCACGCCCCACGCTGCCTGCATCCTGGCATGCTTTCGACCTCGATTCGGAGCCTCGTATCCTCAGTGCACGCGATGCAACCGGTGGCGGGACTTGGCTAGGGGTTACGAAAGCGGGCGCCTTTGCGACGCTGACGAACTTTACTGAGTATGCGCCGCAGGTGCCAGAGGGGATGGAGAGGTTCGAATCGCGCGGCCAGCTCGTTCGAAACTGGCTACTGTCGTCCAGCTCGGTTCAACAGACAAAACAGGAGGTAGAGGAGGACGTTGAAAAGTACCTCAACAATGTAGGCGACAAGCTGGATTGCTATCCCGGATTTAACTTGTTGGTGGGCAAGGTGTCAAAGCAAGGTACCGTGGTGGGATACATTACCAACCGCGACTCAGAGGGAGGATTGGCTAAGCCACAACCAAAGATCTTTGACCAACCAAAGATTCAAGGAGTGCGGATGTGTAGGGGGATGTCCAATTCCATTCTGGACGAACCTTGGCCCAAAGTGCAACACGGCTCGCGAAGAGTAGATGAAGCGTTGGGGCGCGCATCAACATCGACCGACCAAGACCAGTTGGCTGCCGACCTCTTCAGCCTACTATCCTTCTCATCCAACCCAACCCAACGTTCGGAACTGCGCAACTCGATCCTCATTCCACCCATCCAATTGCCCACCCCTACCGGTGATGGAGACTGGTACGCCACGCGAACGTCCACCGTCATCCTTATCGCCAAAGACGGCCATGCCACCTTTGTCGAACGTGACACGCATACACTCGACCACAATACCCCTACCCGAATCTCACCCGGTCAAGCTCAACGATCCTACACCTGGAACCTCCTAGACTAACCAAATACCAACCGTCAAACGCAGAGTTTCTGTGAGAGAGATTCTTTTTTCTGTGCGGGGTTGTGCGCTGGAGGGGGCAATGTAAAGATGATACAAAGGGGGTGTGAAGGAAGCTTAAAGACGCCTCTCGCGCGCGCAGCAAGGGGTGATTTGGTTGGGCGAGAGTAATGCAAGGTGCGTATGTGTGTGAGAAGCGCGAGCCAGGAATCAACTATGGACCCCCGACCACACACTTCTTTCCACAGGGGAAGGCAACCAAAAAAAACCTTTCCCTTTTTTGGGGTGGGGATGGAAGTGGTAGCGACTAGACTACCGATTGCTGTGGTGATGGGAACATTTACTCGTCGTCCTCCTCCTCGTCCTCCTCCTCGGACTCGCTCTCCTCCTCCTCGCGGGCAGCCTCGAGGCAGGCGACGGCGATACGGTCAAGGTCACGCATGCCATCCTGCGAGATGCGACGACCACCCTTGGGGTCCTTCTCGAGAACACCAATGCCCTCAAGACCCTGAACAACCTTGCGCTGAACGGAGCCCGAGGCGTCGGCGTGGTGCGAGGGGCGGAAGCCGCGGTTGGAGGCACCACCGTGGAACTTTCGCAGGTGGCCGATACCGACAGCCTTGCGCAGGTAGATGTGGCGGGCGAGCGCGGCGGCACGGACGTAGAACCAGTCGGGGTTGTAAGGGGCCTGCTCCTTGAAGTGACCGGTCTTGACAATGTCGACCCAGACGGGCACCTCGATCTTGCCTGAAAGGTGGGTGCAAAAGTGCGCGCAAAGTGCAGAGAAGGGGTCAGTCAATGCTGCTCCGCCGAGGGACAGTCTCGTGAAGCGGCTGGCAGATCTGCGCGTGCGGATGTAGTATTTCCTAGCCCTCCTGCCAACGTCGTGAGCGTTGGCTTCTCCGAACATGCTGTACTCCTTTGTACTCCTTCATGCCGTGTGGTGGGCAGAGACTATGAGTCGTCGGATGGTCGGCCGCTGATTGCAGTGAGCGGTTCACTTTGGGCGACGCGTGGTCCCTTCTGCGCGTCCTGCACGTCCTCTCCACCGTCTTCGTCTGCGATCATTCTCCTCTAGACGTCGCTGTTTGGTTGGCAATAATCCGTACGTGCATCTCCATGCTTGCCTTCAAAGTTTGGTCTCCATCCTGCCTGCGTTTGAATCTACCAGCTGTGCTTCGCCGTGTGGTTGTGAACTTACCAGATCGCTTGAGGTGCTGCGCGTAAGCGTCAATGAAGGTAGCGGCGTCGACGTCACGAACGCTGTAGTTGAAACACAATGAGGTGAAGAGGGTCAGCATGCGTGCAAGTGAGACGCTAGTGTGCGGCAACAGTCGAGCAGCATCGTCGCACGGTCTCGTAGATCGGTCGGTCGATGCCAGGTGGGCGAGTCGAAGTTATTTTGGGTTTGTCTGAGGATGAACGAGGATCGCAGTGTCGTCGTGGTACGCTGAAATGGCCATGCCGAGAAGGAACGATCAAAATGGCGGCTGGGTATGTGCGTGGCTGGGTCGAGTGGCCGAGAATGCGGTGTGTCGGTGCTGATGTTGGTCGCACCACTGGACGGATGGCTCAAGTCACGTTGACGATCAACAGCGCGATGAGCAAGCGAGACCGAGAAGAACGCTCTTGCAACGGTGATGGTGCTGGCGTTGGCTGTCTCGTATGCATGCTGTCCATGTCTGATCCTGGTCGTGTCCACCACCTCGAACGGCCATGCTTAGCCTGCGCGTCGAGTTATGAGCTGCTGAACCTGGCGTCGAACTGTGCGCATCACTGGCAGTATGACGCCACCATCATCCGTCTCTGCTGCGTCGACTGACGTTCTGAGCGTGCTGGATATGCTGTCCCGAAGCTGGCTGGGTCTACTGCGTGATCGAATGTCGATTCGTGGCGTCTCTCTGCTGATTGTGTCGGACCTGGTGCTGGCAACCTGCATCATTGTGACGTGCGACGTATGCTGCTGACGATGCGCATGGCGCAAATACCTACTTCGGCATGATGGGCGATGTATGTGTCTTGAGGGGAGGTGATGAAAGGTGACAGTGAGAACCTTGAAGCCTGGTGGTCTCGACACGGTAGCGCTCACACACACTCTCCAAAGCCAACGCTCAGCTGTGCTGCCGTCTGCAGTTGCGAATTTCCTCCGACCTTGAGCCAGCCCTCGAATTCGAAGACCACTCCCGGCTCCGCGTGTCCCTCAGTCTTTCCCTCTCTGTGTCTCTCTCCAGCGCTCTTTGGCTTCTCAGTTGGGCCGAAGATCAGAAAATTCGGCAGCACAGCGCAGTGTCGCCCAGCTCGAATTTCAAGCCAGCCCAAAGATGAAATTGGGCGCTTCAGACGGCGGCGCGCGCTGAAATACACACTTCAGTTCGAAGACGCGGCTTTGGCCTGGCAAATTTAGGTCAATTTGGCGGACACCATCGACGCGATCGTGGGAATTTTTGTTTCGCCATCCATTGGCCGCTCGGCTCCGAAATCCTCACCTCCAAATTTCGATCAGAAGGCGCATAGAAAATTGCGGCGTAACACACTGTCACCTCGCGACTCCGCCTTTCTAATCGCCGCCAACTGGCCATCGCAATCGGGAAAGCTGCGAAGAAGAGGTCACGATTCAGATCGCCATGCTGACACTGCAACTCGCGTGCAGACACCAGGAGGTTACAGAGTCGAGTATGCGTACAGATTGGCAAAGGTCGACACAGGGTACTTGTACAGATGGGGGACGCAAAAGATTCGATGCAAAGGACGAGTAATGCGGAGCTCAAGGGTAGCCCGGGCCAGCGTGCGAGTAAGGGCGTTGGGGCAGAGGATGCTGCTGCTGCTGCTGCTGGTGCTGGTGGTGCTGCTGATGCTGCTGCGGCCTCTGCTGCACGTGGGGAGGGTGGGTTTAAACGCCGGACATGTGTGCTGCCGACAGTGCGGCCACGTCGGCAGCAGACTGTACCGGCTGCGTCATCACGCTCGGATGCACGACCGCAGGCTGATGCTGTGGCTCGGTTCGATAGACCTGCGGGTGTGGCTGTGGTTGCGGCTGTGCTTGGGCTGCTGGATGAGCTGGCGAGGCCATCACCGAAGGCATCGTCGTGCGCGCCACAGGCGAGGGCAGCGGCGGCGTTGGCACAGCCGCCATGGCAGGCGTGGTCGGTGGCGGGCGGCGCGGGTTGGCATGCTCGGCGAGCTTGATGAGCAGCGCGCCCTGGAGCGACGACTGGTCATCGAGCACCTCGAGCTGCTTCTGCAGGTAGTCGGCCTTTCTGTCGACAAAGACGACGAATTCGACCTTCCACTGCTCGAGCATCTGGATGCGTTCCACCAGCGCCTGCTGCACGTCGCGCATGCTGGACACAACGGCAGACGAGACCGTGTCGGCAGCATCGTGCGACGTCGGCACGGCGGGCGCGTCGATGCCGTGCTCCTTGAGCGCCGAGGCGAGCTGCTTGAGCTGCTCGGGCGAGCTGAGAAGCGCGTCAAACTCGTTGCGCTCGAGTGAGCGTACGCTGTCCAGCTCGTCTTTGAGCTTCTTCTCGACAGTGGTGATCTGAGTCTTGAAAGACTCGAGTATGCTGAACACCATCTGGAGCACTGGCGCGGTCTTGCCGTTGGTCTGCAGTCTGGCGGCATCTGCCACGGACGAGCCCTGTGTGACCACCGCATCTGCAGCCTCTGCGGCTGGTGAAGGCGAACTTACGGACGCCGTTACCGGTACTGGTGCTGGTACAGGCGTCGAGTTCGAGTGGTTCGACTGCGTTGCGGTTGTAGCGGTGTCGGTGGATGCGGTTTGCGGTGCGGCTGTTGCAGAGTCAGTCGGCGCCGGTGAAGGCTGAGAGGACATCGATGTGGATTTCGATGTGGCTGCGGCTACTGGAGCGGGCACAGGCAGTGTCTCGACTGCAGCAGCGACTCCAGCTACCGCATCTGGCGCTGCCGATGCGTCGACATCCATGGGCGTCGTATCGGATGGCGCGGCATTGGCGTCAGAGCTGTTCGTAGCCTGCTTGTCTGTCTCGGCGGCGGCGTCCTTGTCGCCGAATTCGGCCGTAGACTTGTTCCTCCACTTGAGAGCGAGGGCCTGAATGCGCTCCTCCATGCAAGCTTGGTTCTCTGCGGTGGCTTCCTGGACAGCGAGGTCCTTGAGCTCGTCGAACTGGATTTCGAGGTCGCACTGCAAGTCGCGCATCCATTTGCGGAACTGGGATCGCGTGACGGGCTCGTCGGTGGAAGTCCTTTCAGCTTGCTTTTCAGCTTGCGACGGAGCGGCGTTGGCTGTGATGGCTGGGAGAGCGGAAGTGCTGGCAGTGGTGGAGGAAGCAGCGGAGGCGACGTCTGCGGACGGTTTGGGCGGAAGGCGGGAGCGGGGATCTCGCGTGGGGGAGGTGGCGCGCATTGAGGAGGCATGCGAGGGACGAGGGCTGGTGGAGGCGTTGGAGAGGGCGCGGGAGGCGGCGGTGGTGGCGTCCGACTTGATGGAGCCGTAGTCCCTTTCGAGACGGCGGATGCGTTGGTGGTTTTGGGAGATCTGGGCGACGTCCTTGTCGAGATCCCTGCGGAGCTCCCTTCTGGTGTCGTTGAGGTCCTGGCTGAGCTGGACGCGGGTGTCCTGGATATCTTTAGCGATGCGGTCGACGCGGTCGAGGGTGGAGGATTGGTCCTTGGACATGGCGGCGTTGTCGGCTCTGAGCTTTGAGAGCTCGCTCTGGAACCTGCCGATCTGGCTCGAGCAAATGCGGGTCCTACTGTCGACGTCGCGAATGAACTTCTGGTCGGCCCGGACGTCTGCGCGCAGCTCCTCGAGCTTGGGATCGGGCGGGAGGGAAGCGGTAGAGGGCATGGATGGGATGACGTTTTCTGTGAGGGCAAGCTGCCATTCTACCTGCATGCGGTACATATTGTCGGATTCAACGGCGACTTTGTTCTCGATATCGGACTGGGACTGCTGAAAATCGCGAAGGAACGAGTTGAGTTTCTCGTGGTTGGAGGCGGGAGCCTTGACGAGAAGGTGCTGCGTCTGCTTGATCTTCTTGAGGAGCGCGCTGAGCTCGATGCGGAGCTCTGCGATGGCGACACGCTTTTCTTCTATGCGATCGAAGAGGGAGCGCTCTGGTGCGGATGCGACGATTCGGGAGATGAGATCGGTGCGCGACATCGCGGAGGAGGATGATGCCGAGGGGATGGAGGCGACCCGAGATGTGGAGGCTTCTGGTCTGGATGGCAGGTCGGAGGCGCCGGCGGTGGTGGTTGGCTTCCTGGCCAAGAGCGTCGGCGGAGCGTCCGAATCGGCCCAGGAGCGGCGCGGGCCATCCCTTTCGTGGGCAGTGGGATGGTGATCGGAAAAACGCTCGCGCTGATTGCGTGCAGGCGGAGACTGGGACCTCCGACGGTGTGATGAGGTCCAGCTGTCGGTGCGCTCCCGACCGGACGAGTCGCGTGATCCGGATCTGTAGGAGTCCATCGTGGCGCTGGCCGGCTCACGACGAGCTCTTGCTACCGCAACGAGTTCTTGCTACCGCAAGTCGGCAGAGCTCGAGCTACGCGAGCGGAGAAGCCGTCGGAGCGCGCCGAGATGCTCAGCCAAGGGGTGGTTGAGCTCGACGCGATGTGAAGGTGGAGAAGCTTCGGAGTCGCCCTGGGCTCATGAATCGTAATTTTCAGCTTGGATGGCTTTTTCGTGCGCAGTTGGCGCGACCATGCGCTGACTACTGTGCAGTCGTTAGATTGGCGCTTGATTGGATGCAGATGCAGATGGAGGGGGAGGGATGGGAGTCGAGGCCGAGGTGATGGGAGAGGGAGTTACGATTAGCGATGTGATCTGCACGAAAGACCCTGTCCTGGCACTTTGAGCACTTTTGGGCACTTCTGGGCTGCAACGCGTCCACTTCTCGGCTCTGATTTTTCCGCTTCCTCTCGCCCTGCGCCGCCAAGCTGCATGCTGAGTTGCTTCTTCTGGTTCACGCGCCGCTCTTCCCTCCACATGAGACCTAGAAGCACACGCCTAACTCTCCGCCGGCCCTCCAAGTTGAACACCACCTACCCCACCCTCGCCCGCACGGGCGCGCATTTGCAAGCAACACTTTCATAGTAATAGACGTTCGAAACGTCGTTGCTAGCATTGGCCTGTACACCTTGAGCGGCTTCGACTTCTTGAACTGAGTTGGGCTTGAACTGAACCCGACTGTCGCCAATGTATGCGACTGCACAGCGACAGCCGATGCTTAAATTGCAAGCCTGTTTCTCGCGCATTTTTCGCGCATTTTTCGGACCCTTTATTCGCGAGCGACTTTCCTTCTTTTGGTGGCCAAGCATTTTCACCGCCTTTTTTAGACTTCTTTTTGGAAAGCCCGGAAGTCGGAACGAGAAGAGAGTGCAGCTTGGTGTGGAATCCAAAATTTTTGGGCTTGGGTGGAGCAGGAGCATCAGACTGGCAAACGGAGCGGCAGCAGATGGCACAGCGACAGCGAAAGGTGGAGAAGAATCCGAACCGCATTCTCTGTCTCCTACCATCATCTGCTCCTTGTCCACCCACCAAAACGGAAACGATGAAGAAGCCGGTCAAGGAACGCTACAATGCCAAGGCGCGCGGCTCGACCGTCGGTGGTTCCTCGCACAAGAACAAGCGCTCCATGCGCCAACGCGAGGCAGACGCCTACGACTCCAACGCCCAGCTCATCGTGCCCGGCAGCCAGGACGACCTCCGCAGGAAAGAGGCAGAGCAGCAGCGTCGGCAGCTCCTCGAGTCCTCGGGTCAGGATGCAGACGCAGCCATGTCGTCCAAGAAGCGCAAGCGCCTCGACGCCTACATCGCCTCGCGCCTCAAGAAGGAGGAGCGCGTCCGCATCATGTCCAAGCTCGCACAGTCCTCGGCAGAGATCGACCGCACCGCGCTGAAGTCCGCCGCCACCCTCGGTACGGGTCGCGCAAAAACTATGGAGGAGAGGATCGACACTGCTGGACAAAAGTCAGATCGAGGCGGAAAGCGCCGAAGAAGGACCATGAACAGCGCCATCATGCAAATCGACGAGGACGACGACGATGCAGACCTCGACAACATGCAGCACGACGACCAAGACGACGAAGACGAAGGCAAATTTACCCCACCAGAGGATGTAGAGGATGATGGAGAGGATCACGGTCCCGTCGGCGAGGTCGAGGAGGATCCCGTTCGCAGAGCCAGGATCCTGGCCGCAGCCAGCCTCTTTGACAAGACCAAGCCACAACCAGCATCCGCCGCTTCCACTTCGGCAGCTTCCACACCATCCGCACCAGTCCCAGGCTCGGCACTCGCTGCTGCCAGGCTTGGATCCGCGCTTGCCAAGGATGCAAGTGGCAACGTCATCATGCCCACCATGCGCAAGCGCGCCAAGAAAGCCAAGGTCGCTCGTGTCAATGCGGCCACCCGTCTTCAGCAAGCTCGCGACAGCGACTCGAGCTTTGATAGTTCCGAATCCGAATTCGAGGACGAGTGCGAGTCTCGCCCAGCTGCCTCCGCATCCCGCCCTCCATCCATGGTCGACGCTGACCGCATGGGGCCAGCTCCCCGCGCCTCCCTTTGGCGCAAGACACAAGAGAAGCAGGCTGCTCTAGCCGCTCAGGCAGCTCAGGAAGCTCAGGAAGCCAGTCAGACGAGCAATGTCAAGGGCAAGGGCAAGGGCAAGGGCAAGGGCAAGGCCGTCTCTGGTCCAGGATGGGATCAAGACGACTCCGACGAGGACGCCGCGTCTCACGGCGCCATGGAGCAAGACGAAGAACACGAACTCGATGAGGAGGTCGACAACGACGATGACGACGACGACCTGGATTCCGAGGAGCCCGATACAGACGACGACGAGGAAGCCGTATTCCTTGAAGCCATGCGTCTTCGAGGCTTGCTTCCGTCCGAACCTTCTGGCAACGACGCAAAAGCCCCCTCCTCCGCATCGACCTCGAAGCGCGTGGACGAAGAATCGGATCATTCTGACAGCGAGGAAGAAGACGAGGACGAGCAGATGGTTGAAGCCACACCAGCTCAAGATTCTGACGACAGCGAAGACGAAGAAGCATCAGGTGACGACGAATCCAGCGAGGGTGACGAAGACGAAGACGAAGACGACGACGAGCAAGACACCGAGGAGTACCGCTCGCGTCGACGCGGCATTGGCACCACCAAGCGCTCGTCGGGCTTCAAAGATTGGGCGCGCGCCGCGCTCGGAATCGGCGGCTCTGCATCTGCTCCCACCAACGCGACGGGCACCGAGGCTGCCGACGCCAGCACGCCCGCCGACGACGACACAGCCTACAACCTGGAGCCCGTGGGCGGCTTCAAGATCAAGGTGGGCGATCTCATGCCCGGCGACGGCGTCGCACGCGGTCCGCTCGGGCGCGACGAAGATAGTGTGCGCTCCACCTCGGCCTTTGCCGCCAAGCACTACTCTGAGCTTGAAGCGGCGCTCTCCTCTGACGCTTCCACCGACGCACCGAAGCCAGTGACGCACGTCGAGGTGCAACGGTCGGAGCAGCTGACGGCGTCGCGGCTGAAGCTGCCCGTGGTGGCGGAGGAAGAGACGATTGTGCGCACCATCATGCAGAACCCCGTCACCGTTATCTGTGGTGAGACGGGATCGGGCAAGACGACGCAGGTGCCGCAGTTTCTCTACGAGGCCGGATTCGGCAGCAGGGGTAGTCTCAATCCGGGCATGATCGGCGTCACCCAGCCACGTCGAGTTGCAGCGGTGAGCATGGCGCAGCGCGTGGCGTCGGAGCTCAGTCTGCCCGCAGACCGCGTGTCGCATCAGATCCGATACGACGCCACGGTGAGCGCGGATACGGCGATCAAGTTCATGACCGACGGTGTGCTGCTGCGCGAGCTGGCGGCCGACTTCCTGCTGTCCAAGTACAGCGCGATCATGGTGGACGAGGCACATGAGCGCAGCATCAACACCGACGTGCTCATCGGCGTACTGAGCCGCATCGTCCGGCTGCGCGAGAAGCGCTGGCTCGAGGGCGAGAAGGACGCACGCCCACTCAGGCTCATCATCATGAGTGCCACACTGCGCGTCGCTGACTTCACCGAGAACACGACGCTCTTCACCACCCCACCGCCTGTGGTCAACATCGACACAAGGCAGCACGAGGTCACATTGCACTTCAACCGCAAGACCGTGCAGGACTACATTGGCGAGTCGGTGAACAAGGCGACCAAGATCCATGCGCGGCTTCCTCCCGGCGGTATTCTGATCTTTCTGACGGGACAGCAGGAGATCACGAGCGTGTGCCGCAAGCTCGAGGCGCGCTTTGGAAGGCGTGCGCTCGAGCGCAAGAAGCGCGAGCGCGAGCGCGTGCAGAATCACGCCGGTCGCCGCCGCAACAGCATCGACGATGCGGATGCGGACACGGGTGCTACGATGAAGATCACTGCGCGCGATGCGGATGTCGAGGCGGAAGAGGTGGATCTGGGTGTGGATCGCGACCTTGCTGCTGATGTAGACGATGGTGTAGCCGATGCGGATGACCCGGATGCGCTGGACACGGACGACGAGGCGGCGGGTAGTGACGATGACCAGCTGCCTGACGAGTTGAAGGACGACAGTGATGTGCCGATGCACATTCTGCCGCTGTACTCGCTGCTGCCGACGGACAAGCAGATGCGCATCTTTGACGCGCCGCCGGCAGATTCGCGGCTGGTGGTGGTGGCGACCAATGTGGCCGAGACGTCGCTGACCATCCCCAACATCCGCTACGTCATTGACTGCGGTCGCAGCAAGGAGCGCAAGTACGACCTTTCGAGCGGTGTGCAGTCGTACGAAGTGTCCTGGATCAGCAAGGCGTCTGCCTCGCAGCGTGCGGGTCGAGCGGGTCGTACCGGTCCTGGTCACTGCTACCGGCTGTACTCGAGCGCGGTGTACGAGGAGCATTTTGCGCAGTTCTCGCGGCCGGAGATCCTTCGTACCCCCGTCGATGGGCTGGTGCTGTCGATGAAGGCGATGAACATTGACAATGTGGCCAACTTTCCGTTCCCGACGCCGCCGGACCGTGTGGCGCTGCGCAAGGCCGAGCAGGTGCTCACGCATCTGGGTGCGCTGTCGGCGCCCGCAGTGGCGTCGGTGAGTGTCGGCAAGGGGTTGCGCAAGGTGCAGCATGCACAGGTGACCGAGCTCGGACGCACCATGACGCTGTTCCCCGTGTCGCCGCGGTATGCCAAGATGCTGGCGCAGGGCGAGCAGCACGGATGTCTGCCGTACATCGTAGCCATGGTCGCAGCGCTGAGTATCGGGGATCCATTCATCCGCGAGCAGCTGCTGGACGAAGAATACGGCGACCGCCGAGCGCCCTCATCTGCGGCAGAGGAGGGAGACGATTACGACCGTGCGTTCGGTACGATGGATGGCGACGAGGAGCTCAATGCCGAGCTGCGCAATGTGACCAACGCCGAGCTGCTCGACAAGGAGCGTCGCAAGGCTCGTCGGGCCAAGTACTTTGCGACCATGCGCAAGTTCGAGGCTCTGGGTGCTGGACTCTCGGACACCTTTCGCTTGCTGAGCGTCGTTGGCGCGTACGAGTACGCACGAGGCAGCGTTGGGTTTTGCGACAAGAACTTCCTGCGCCCCAAGGCGATGGAGGAGATCCACAAGCTGCGTGCGCAGCTGTGCAGTCTTATCAGCGGTACCTTCCCTAGCCTCGCGCGCGGTCTTGCGGATCCGAAGCTCAACCCGCCGAGTGAAGTGCAGCTCAAGGTGATCCGGCAGTTGCTGGCGGCGGCGTACATCGACCAAGTTGCGGTACGCGCCGATTTGATCTCGAACGAGGGTGCTGTTGCGGCGTCTGTGGCGCATGCGGACGAGCGTACGGAGCAGATGCTGTTTAAGCTGCGCACCAAGGGCGGTGGTGATCGGATGCAGTCGACGCGCGGTGTGCCGTACAAGGCCATGGGCGTGTCTGGGTTCGCATTCGTCCATCCGACCTCGGCGTTTTATCACAGCACCCCGCCAGCCTGGGTGGTGTTTGGCGAGGTGCATCGCAGTCAATCGCGCATAGCATCGGGCGGAGAGGACGGGGAGAAGGGAACGGTGTGGCTCAAGACACTGACAAAGATCAATCCCACCTGGCTCACCACGCTCGGCCGCGCGCTGTGTAGTTTCAGCAAGCCCGTCCCGGTCGAAGGCGGCGTGGAGGGGGTTAAGGCTAGCGTGCAGGGAGTCAAGGCGGGTCAGGCGGGGACTCGAGACGTTGTGGTCACTCCGACCTACGCGGTGGGTAGCGAGAACGACGGTCTGGCAGGCGGTCTCGGTTGGCCTCTACCCGCTCTCCGTGCTCAGCAGAGACTCGTCGACGGTCGCTGGATCCTTCTCCTACCCTGACCATATTTGAATATTACCATTGCTATTTACTGCTTCCATTCGTCGGGTTGTTTGCCCTCGACGACGGTGTGACCTTCGGAATCAAAAGTGACGTTTTCCACATCCCTCATTGCGGCCCTGATGTACTTCGTATGGCTTCCGTATGCCAGTAACTGACCGTTCTCTTCATTAAGCAGTTCGACTCTCGTAAAAGCGAGAGTTTTGCCCATGCTGATGAGATGGGCCTGGACATTGATCGTTGTCCCAGCGGTGCCTGCAGCCTTGACGTAGGTGGTGTTGATATCCGTACTGACACCTGTCGAGTAGAGACCCTTGGAAGCGATGGCTAGTGAGCCCATGGTATCGGTGAGTGTGGCGATACATCCGCCATGCAGCGAACCGAGGCGGTTGACGTTATGCTTGCCAATGGTAAACGTGGCTGCCACGAACCCTGGCTGGGCGCGGGTGATCTTGAGCTGCGGGATGGTGACTGCATCGTGACCCGAGATGGACTGGAACGAGCGACAGATGCGCTGCACAAAGCGCAGACACGCCGAGGGTTGAGGGACTGTCATTGTTGCACAGACCGAGGAGGGAAGAGAGAGATGGTGTCTGTGCGCGAAGAAGAGAAGGGCCGGATCGGGGCGATGAAAAACAGCGCGAAATTCACCGATCCGCTCCGGTGAGCACAAAGCTTCGGTTCGGGAGGGCCGAGTGGCGGCTGGGATTTGCGCGCGCGTCAACGTGGGGGAGAGCCCCAGCCCAACAACCACTTTCTGCTACATTGGCACTGGATACACCAGCAACACCCTGCAACCCACACTGTCCAGCTTTCCACCCACACACCCAGTCCAGACACTGCATCTGCTCACAGCGAACGGTGGGTGTGTGGGTACGAGTAAAGCAAAGAAGGCAGGGTGGTGTGGGTGGGTGCAGAGGGGCGAGGTGGGTAGGGACTGGATTTTCCCCCCACGTTTTAGAGCTGTACGACGTTGCGGGGGAGGGGAGAGAGGGTTGCGCCAAAAGTGCGGAAGCTGCGCACCATGCCGCGCACGCCTTGTGCATCCCCCCACTCTCTCGGTTCGTTGTTCCCCCCTCTTTTGCCTGTCCCCCCCGCGCAACACCCCACTTTGCCGCCCCGCGCGATAACCCTCCCGGCCTTCTGGCAGATATATACCCGCAAGCCCTGGTCTCCCTTGCCTCCCTCTCCATCCTACCATCACCTTACACTGTTCAGCAAACGATGACACAGACGACCAACGGATATCAGGCTGCACCGCTGAATGCCGGCGTATGGACGCCTTTGGCGACGCCGTTCCTTGCGGACGAGGAGATCGACTATGCCACCTGGAAGACGCACGTGTTGCGTCTGGCAGGTTCCGGTTCGGGGCTCGTCATCATGGGTACCAACGGTGAAGCGATCCACCTCTCCACACCGGAACGCTTTGAGCTTGTCCGCTCTGCTCGCGAATACCTCGCTGAAGCCGGTCTCTCCTCGACCCAGATCATTGCTGGTACTGGTACGGGGTCGGTCAAAGAGACGGTTGCCAACTGTCGCGATGCGGCTCGGGCGGGTGCAGATGCAGCCATCGTGATTCTGCCGGGGTACTTTGCAGGTGCTATGGCCAAGGACCGATTTGCGGTCAAGCAGTTCTTCACCAAGGTTGCTGACGAGTCTCCCATCCCGGTGATGGTGTACAACTTCCCCGCCTGCGTGGGCGGCGTAGACCTCGATTCGGACCAGCTGATCGAGATCGCTCAACACCCCAACATCTGCGGCACCAAACTCACCTGTGCCCAGATCGGTAAGGCCTCTCGCGTCGCAGCAGCCATCACCAGACCAGGATTCCACGTCTGGAGCGGTTTCGCAGACATCATTATTCCGGGTATGATGGCGGGCATGAATGGAGTCATTGCAGGGTCCGGCAACATCATCCCCAGAACCCTGGTGCACCTGTACAATCTTACCAAACAGGCGATTGACGACAAGGACTGGACCAAGTTGCAGCAGGCCCAGGAGCTGCAGAAGATCGTCAGCCATGCTGATTGGGTTCTGTTCAAGGCAGGCATTCCGGGAACGAAGGCGGCACTCGAGAGATGGTATTATCCCGCCGGCGTGTGCAGGATGCCCCTCCAACCAGCAACCAAGGAGGTCAGAGCAATGCTCGAGACCGAACTCCAACAGGCCCTCGAGTTTGAACGACAGCTCGAAGCCCAGGCCAACGTCACCCCCGCCAAGCCCTAATCTCCCTTTTGTGCACACTCGTACTTCGCCCCTTCCCCCCTGCCACATCCTGTCTCGAGTCGAATGCGAATCTAGTTGTCAAGGAAAGATTGCGGCTTATGATTGCAGACGCGTCCATATGCGCTGTGCGAGGTCGACAAACGCCGTTCGGATGAGGTTATCCTGTACCTGAGTTGTGCCGGCTGCATCCTGCGTCTCGAGTGTGTCCCTCAGCGTCACAGGTGTGCCTCTATCGCCGCCGGCACTAACATGTGGTTGAAGCGGAATCCTGGCGAGCACCTCGATCTTTTGCTTTTCCGCATACCGCTCCACGGCCGCTGCGTTGCCAAAAAGCTCGAAGGAGCGTCCGGTGTCGGGGCTGACAAAGTGGCTCATGTTGAGCACGAGCCCCGCTACGGGCACGTTGGTCTTGCGGAACATGGCCACGCCCTTGCGCGCATCGAGTAGCGCCACCTCTTGCGGCGTAGTCACCACCAGCGCCGCATCTACCTCCACCAGCTGTGCGAGCGACAGCGCAACATCGCCCGTACCCGGCGGCATGTCGATCACCAACACATCCAACCCTCCCTCCTCGTCCCCACCACTCCGCGCGGAGTGCGGATCCTGTCGCCAATCCACATCGAACAACAGCTGCTGCGTAGCCTTCATCACCATCATCCCCCTCCACGCAACCACCCGCTCCTCCTCCTCATCCGTATCAGGCATGTTGCCCAGAAGGAACCCCATCGACATGCAGCGTACGCCGTGATTCGTCAAGGGGATGAGCGCACCGTCGCGCGTGAGCTCTGCTTCGCCCATCCCCTCCAGCCCCATGAGCTTGGGCACGGACGGGCCAAAGATGTCCAGGTCTAGCAGTCCGACTCTCGTCCGACGCGCGCCGGGCGTCTGCGTGAGCGCGAGCGCTACCGCGAGATTCGACGAGATCGTGGATTTGCCCACCCCACCCTTGCCGGACGAGACGCACACGACGTGCTTGACGTGCGGGATGCGGCGTGGCTGTGGCGGTCCACCGCGGCGTGGCATCGTGGGTGGCAGGCGCTGGTTGTTGCGCGGCAGCCCGAGTGGGTTTTCGTGCGAGCGGGAGGTGGTCGTACTGGCCAGTGTCCGACGCGATGCGCCCGCTAGCGGAATGGCGGTGCGCGACAGACCCACGTGAGCCGGAGTGGCCGACGCAACAACTCGTGTCACCCCACGCCTTGTTGTTTGCGTCAACATGCTGAAGCCCAGGATCGTGCGGTCGGAAGGGAGGAGATTCGCAGCCTGTCAAAATGACAAGGAGCGCTTGGTGCGACTTCCGAGAGCCGAGCGCGCCAATTGCGGAGCTCAGCCTCCACATTTCTCCTCTTTGTGGGGGTCGTACCGAGTGGATGTTTCCGGATGGCCATCACCACCATCTCGACGCTAGAGACCGTGACTACACCCTAGAGGGATCAAGAGCCACTTGTGCTGTCATCCGAACAGATGACAACGGCTGCGATCACCTTGTGCCGCCCATAGCCGCCGCCATGGCGCCTCACAAGCGCTCCAACTCGGCGTCGTCCAATCCGGCAACCCCCACCAAGAAGCTCAAGGCGCCGCACCAGTCTGCGCTCACCTCGTTCTTCACTAGCCCCTCGAGCGCGTCCAAGCCGACCTTTGCCGCTGAACCTACTTCACCGATATCCGAGACCGCCCGAGGAAAGCAAAAGGTCGCAGTTGAGGAGATCGATTTGACTGCGACGTCACAGGAGGAGAAGGATGCGCAGTTTGCAGCCGAGCTTGCGGCGCAGGACGCGGGTGTGTCGGTGCAAGACTACAGGGCTCGAATGAAGGCCGATGAGGATATGGCGAGGCGGCTTCATCTGGAGTGGTCCGGAGACCCTGCGCCTAGCAACGGCGCTGCTGCAGGTGCCTCGAAATCTGACCCCGATTCTCACCCGACGGATGGTTCGGCGCCGCCTTCGCCATCCAAGAAGCCATCATCAGCAATCAAACCAGTCGATCTCGTCGCCTTAGACGCAGCGATAGAGGCCATTCCGCTTGGCGACGACATCTTCGTGTACGACCCTTCGGCGGTGGATACATCCGCATGGCCGCATGTTGCGGGCAAGGACGGCGAGCTCGTCCCCACAACGCCGTATGCGCTGCTGACGCATGCATTCGTGCTTATCTCCGCGACGCGCTCGCGGCTGGCCATCACGACGCTGCTCACGAATCTGCTGCGCACGGTGCGTGCGCACGACCCCGACTCGCTGCTGCCCACGGTGTATCTGGTGAGCAACCACATCGCGCCGCCGTACGACGGCGTCGAGCTCGGGCTGGGCGGGTCGATCGTCAACAAGGCCATCAAGTCGGTCACGGGCAAGTCGGCGCGCTTCCTCAAGCAGGTGTGGGACAAGACCGGCGATCCGGGCGACGTGGCGTACGAGGCCAAGAAGGACGTCAAGGCCCTCGTGCGTCCGGCGCCCATCACCGTGCAGCGGCTCTTCCAGAATCTGCACAGCATTGCACGACTTAGCGGCACGGGCAGTGCCAACCAAAAGCTCGGCGTGGTCACTAAGCTGCTCGTTGCGAGTCGGGGCGAGGAGACGCGCTTTCTTGTGCGTACGTTCATCAGCCATCTGCGCATCCAGGCGGTGCGCACCACCATCGCCACCGCCCTCGCGCGCACGTTTGCGCTCGTCGAACACTCGACACCCCTGACGCCGCCGAGCAACAAAAAGGAGCGAGAGCGCGCCAATATGCTGCTCGTCCACCCGAGCGAGCGCAGTGGCATCCTCGCCAATGCAACCAAGCCCAAGGAGCGCCAGGATCCGCAGCGTCTCGTGCTCATGGAGCGCCTGGCTCGCGCTGAGAAGTTGGTGCGGGAAGTGCGCGCGCGCCATCCGAACTTTGGCGTGATCGTGCCGTCACTGTTGCGGTACGGACTGCCCGGGCTGTCGGAGCACGTGCCGCTGCGCATTGGCACACCCATCTCGCCCATGCTCGGCTCGATCACGCGCTCGCTCGGCGCGATGCATGCCAAGCTCGGCACGCGCGCGTTCGTGTCCGAGTTCAAGTACGACGGTCAGCGATGCCAGATCCACGCCATCTATGTGCCCAGAAGTGCAGGTGCCGAGGCAAGGCGCAGTGTACGCGACGATAGCGCCAGCAGCAACGGCGCCGTCAAGTGCGGCAAGTGGGTGGGCACCAACGGCGAAGTGTACGTCCGGCTGTTTTCGCGCCATCTGGAAGAGATGACTGAAAAGTACCCCGACATCACCGACATGGTGCCGCTGCTAATGGGACAGCAGCTCGAGGCCGAGGCCGAGGCGCAGCGCGAGAAGGTGACTTCGTTCATTATGGACGCCGAGGTGGTGGCGATGGATCTGGATGGACGGCTGCTTCCGTTCCAGACACTGGCGAACCGCAGCCGCAAGGACGTCAACCTGCACGAGATCAAGGTCAAGGTGGGCGTGTTTGCGTTCGACCTCATGTACCTCGACGGCGAGTCGCTGCTCAAGTCGTCGTTCCGCACGCGCCGGCGGCTGCTGCATACGCGCTTCCCGCCGCTGTCGCCGCAAAGCCCGCTGATCGCGCGGTTCGCACACGTGCGCTCGTGCGAGAGCACGGATGCAGAGCAGGTGGCACGCTTCTTCGCGCAGGCGCAGGAGTACAAGTGCGAGGGCATCATGGTCAAGTCGCTCGACCATCACTGGGAGGCGCCGCGTCCAAGCCACCAGGACGGCGGCAACGAGCCAAGGGAAGAAGACGAGGCGGAGGAAGAAGAGGAGGAGGAGGAGGAGGAGGAGGACGATGGCGAGAACGGCAGTGCACCGCCAAGTGCGAGGCTGCACAAGCTGGCAGACGTGGTGGACGACGATCTGGCGATGGACAATGAGGACGAAGCGGTAGCCACACTCGAGGCGGGGCGAGGTGCGAGCCATGTAGCAGGTGAGGTGGGCAAGGGGGTCAACGGACGCGGCAAGGCGCTGCTGTCGACGTACGAGCCGGACAAGCGGTGCGAGTCGTGGCTCAAGGTGAAGAAGGACTACGTGGACGGATTGGGCGACTCGCTGGACGTAGTTCCGATCGGTGCCTGGCACGGGATGGGGCGCAAAGCGACATGGTGGTCGCCGATGCTGCTGGCGCTGTACGAGCCGGGAACGGGCGTACTACAGGCGGTGTGCAAGTGCATCTCTGGCTTTACCGATGCCTTCTACAAGGAGCTCAACGTGCGGTATGCGGAAGGAAGCGACTCGTGCGTGCGTGCGCGATACGGCGAGCCGCCTCCGTTCGGTTACGAGCTCGAGACAGGCAACCTATACCCGGACGTTTGGTGGCGACCGAGCGAGGTATGGGAGATTCGCGGTGCGGATGTGACGGTGAGCCCCAACTATACGGCGGCAATCGGGCTAGTCAACGAAGAGCGCGGGCTCTCGATCCGGTTTCCGCGCTTCATGCGCAGACGAGAGGATAAGACGGTGGAGCAGGCCAGCACACCCGCCATGCTGGCCAAGATGTACTTTGAGCAGCAAAAGGCCGCACCGGCGCCCGATCGGGAGGAGGAGGACGAGGCTCCACGCAAGCCTGCTGCGGACGATGGCTTTGAATTCTAGAGTGCTTTGTCGTCGCTACGCATCACAAGACAAAAGGTCTGAGTGTGGGTTTGGATGTGGATGTGGATGCAGCGCGGGGGATTGGATTGTGCCGAAGCAAGACCGACCGCGAGCGAATGAGAATGAGGCCGCGGCGAAAAGAAGCTGCATACGCGGGATGCCACTCTCTGCAACGAATTCATGGGCGCGTGATTGGCGTTTTGACACAAAGCGGGCGGCAAGGGATTGGACCTCGCAGAAGCTGCAGCCAGAAAATGGCCGCGAGGGGACCCTGCCAAGGCTGCATGGCCGTGGATACAGAGCGAGGCGACCGCTACATCCGAAACCGGTGCAGACCCGACAAAGCCCCACCCGCTTGCTCTGTTGCTGGTGGCAAGATGCAAGCTGGTCTTTGTTCTCGAGCCTCTTTGCGACTCATTGTGCCCCTTTGTAAGATCAGCGCAATGATGCCGGACTGTTCGGCTCTCCCGAATATACACACACATTTACACACACGCATATGCACGTTAGGCACGCTTCCGATCGCAGAGGGGAGCCCAATTGGAATCGGAAACGCACCGAACAGCACGGCAGACTAACGGCAAGCTGCGAATTCCCGCATCCGACTTGAGCTGAGCATGTGTGTTTGGCTGGAGAGCTGCAGGCGAATGCACGCGCCTGCAGCTCGCCTCAGCCAAATTGTGCTGCGAGGCCAAAGCTGCAGGTGCAGGTGGGGCGCTCCTCGTCGATCCTGGCCTCGCTTTTGTCCTCTCTGGCCTTTGCCCTCCGTGCCTGACCAGATCCGACCTGAACTGACTAGACCTCGCATTCTCGACAATGCCGACGTTGCAGCTAGCTTGCAGTCGCACTCGTACTTGCTCTTGCAGCTGGTGTTGCTGGCTGATGTTGAGGATGCATCGCGGCAAAACTTTCGAGGGTGCCATGGGGGCGAGACGGTTCACATGCTTAATTACACTCCGCCTTATCTTTCGATGCCTAGGGTCCGTTTCAGCGCCGACGAGAGAGCAAGCAGAGAGGTGGAGAGACAGAGGCGCAGCGAGACCAACACGGCAGGCAGATGTGCCGTGGCAATCGAGGCCTGCAAAATGTCAATAAGATTTCTTGAATTTTCAAACACAGGCGAGCCAGCGCGTCCCGAATGCACGGCTCCATGTGCCACTACCCCTGCCCACGCCCATGCACTTATCAGCCGCGCGCTGCTGTCGGTTCTTTTTTTGGGAGGCGCTCTGACGCAGTGCCGAGTGGTGAGCGGTGAGCGGCCAGTTGCTCAGTCGGTCGGCTGAATGGATACAGTAGTTGATTGATTGGTTGCAGCAACACCGATTGGCAAGCGGGCGTCGCTATCTCTATCTCTCTCGGACCTTCCATCATCGCACGTTGGTCCGCTCGCTCGCAATTCGGCGCCGCCGATTCGTCTCGGCTCGCTCCGCACGCGGTGTCCCTGCGTTCTGGGCTCGGCGCTCCTGGCTCGAGAAGCTTGCCCCGCGATTCGGCGGTCCCGTCCCGTCATCCCAAGCTTATCGCCATCCGAGCACTCTATCTCTCACACAATCACCTTACCCGACCCGCACGTCAGCGCTTCCTTCCACGCTTGGCTCCAACTGTCATTGCGACTGCTTCGACTGCGACGCACCGGCAAGCCACAAGCGACGCCCCAATCTCAGACCAACACGCGCTCTCGTCTCGGCTTGACTCTCTCGGTCACTCGGCCGCTCGTTTGGGTTTGTGACAAACGCTGCATCACCCAGGCCACTTTCGCCCGCCCTTCCGTCTTTCGTGCCTTGAACGCCCCTCTGAGCTTGTTGTCGCTATCAGCCTTGCGCCGCCAACAAACTCCGACTGCTTTCACTCGTCCGTCTCCTCGCCCCCTCGGTATCCCCATTAGAGCTCGTCTGTGCTCCCGAGCCGCCGTCACCACCACGTCACGCCTGGCTTCGCTTCCACGCCCGCAGCCACACAAACACTCGCACACACCCAGCCGCTCTCATGCCTTGGCAAGCCTAGCCCTCCAACGCCGCTGTCGCCGTCCATTGTGCGCAGCACTGACTCAGCGCCGCATGAATCCGGCTTCCTCCGGCGTCCACGAGGCAGTCGGCCCGCTCCACGCTTCCAACTCAGCGTCGCCGCCGCCAACATTCGCCGCCATGGCTTCCTCATCGTCAGCCTCGGCTCCTTCTTCTTCCTTCTCACATCCTCATCTGGCTACTACCTCGCCACCACCGGAATCCGCGTCACCACCACCGCCTATTCTTCCAGCGGACAGCATCGCCAACGCCGCCACTGCCGCCAACGCCGCGTCCGTCGCGACCATCGCTTTCCCAACCGCGCCTGCACCACCTAGCACATTGGCACCGCCTCCTGCTCCCTCTGCGTTCAGTCGCTCCTTACGCAGCGCTCCCGGTTCAGCCACTTCTTCAGCAAGGCAAAGTCGCTCCTCGTCGCCAGCACCTGCGCCTCCGCTTCGTACGATATCCCAAGGTCACCGCTCGAGCATCACCAACCCTCCTTCGGCGACCGCCAACGTCAATGCCACCGGAAGCGCAATCTCAACTTTGACCTCCCTCGAGCGACGCCAGATCACAGACAGCCTCCGAGCACATAAGCGTTCCAGCTCGCTCGCCACGCTCAAGTCGTTTGCTTCCGTCTCCAATCCATCCTTGCCCATCAACCGACCCTCGCAACCACAAGCACAGCCTTCGACTGCAGCTTCGTCAGCATCCACCTCGGCAAACATGCCCGCTCCAACACAGCCGCCGTACAGGCGCTCGCAGACCCACCGCGTCGCGCGAACCCACTCGGCAGCTCCACCCTACACGCGTCCTTCCGACACTTCATCACCACACGCCGCCTCCTCCCAGCCTCGCCAACATGTCGACCCCACACATCCAGCATCTCTCGACGAGGCCGAACGCGAGCGCCAGCGTCTCAAGGCCGCCGCCGCCGCCAAGCTCGCAGAGCAGGAAGCTTGGGAAAAGACAAGGGGCGCAGGAAGCGCCGTGCTCGACTTGCTCAAGCTCCCCGACCTCAGTGATGACGACGCCGATCCAGAGCCTTCCTCGGGCTCCAACGACACTTCCAATCGAAGCTCACGCGCCAACACACCCGCTTCCGCTTCTGGCTCCGGTACAAGCGGTCTCAGCATCCCGCCAAGCGGCGGCAGCAGCGGCAGCAGTAGCAACAACAATGGCAATGGCAACGGCAACGGCAACGGCAACGGCAACGGCAACGGGCTCGAAGCCTCTTCGAGCTCCTCCACTACCCGGTCTCGTCGCGCCAAGGAGCGTCGCACGCCACCAAGACTATCGCGCTCGTGGGCAGCCGCACGCGTCCTCCCAACGCTTGACGAGGTCCAATCAAGGCGTCACGATCCCGTCACCGTAACCTCCGCCGACAAGCTCCTCACAAGAGGCATTTCCGAATATACCCTTCTCCCCAAGATCCTCGGTCGCGGCAAGTTCTCGAGCGTCTTCCTCGCATCCAAGCCCCACGGTCCCACCGGAGATCCTCAGCTCTTTGCCATCAAGCATACCCCGCTCTTTCCGCACCATCCCTTGATCGCAACCCGCCTCCTCCGCGAGCCCACGCTGCTAGCTGAACTGCCGCCCCATCCTAACCTCGTCAACGTCTACGAGACAATTCGCACGCCCGGCCACTTCTACCTCGTCGAAGAGTATCTCGACGGTTACGTCACCCTCGAGGCTCTCCTCCCCATGCGCTCCGAACAGCCGCCGCCCCATCATCCCATCTTGCCCACCGGCGTCGCCAATTGCATCCTCGATCAGCTCCTCTCCGCCGTGCATGCCATCCACCATCCGCTTCAGATCTGCCATCGCGACATCAAACCCGAAAACATCCTCGTCCATCCAGATACCCTCCAGCTCAAGCTCCTCGACTTTGGCCTCGCCACCCACTTCAGCCGCAGCGACGCAAAGCTCTCCACCTGCTGCGGCAGTCCCGCCTTCCATTGCCCCGAGATCGTCACTGCTCTCCGCAACCCCGTCGGCACCGTCCACTACTGGGGTCCCGAGGTCGACGCATGGACGTGCGGGATCACCATGCTCCGTCTCCTCACTGGCGTCCGCTATCCCATCGGCGCCTCCCACACCAGCGTACGGTCCATGGCCATCCGAGCTCAGCGCGCCGTCGCCACCATCCACGATCCAGAGCTCCGCGACCGCGTCGCCAAGCTCCTCGAGATCAATGGCGAGCGTCGTATGCGCTACTTTGACGAACTCGTCAAGGCGCTCGACTCGTCCACCGACGAGCCTCACCGCGGTGTCAAGGACTTCAAGAGCACCACCTACATCCCCATCGAGCCGCAGCACAAGATGAATCTTCCGCTCGTCGTCGGTCCAGCAGCCGAGGCGGCGCTCACTTCGCCTCTTCTGCCCAGCGGCGCCACTCCGACTGCTTCAAAACGCACGACTCCGATGAATTCGCGTCCCACTTCGCCCACCTTTGCCAACGCCGATGTCTCGGATGCCAATCTCTCGCCCGCTCCCAGCCTCCTGCTCAGCAATCCGAGCTACCAGCCGCCGCAGCGCGTGCTCTCCTACATCAAGTACTGCCTTCGATGCGCCGGCATCCTCTACCACTGCTGGCCTGACGTGAGCTCTAGCGCCAGTCTCCCACCGACGCCCGGTCCCTTCGAAGCCGCCTTCCGAGACTTCAACAACGCAGATGCGCCTGCAGCCGCTGCCGGTGCAAGTGCCTCCGCCTCGGGCTCTTCAGCTTCTCGCACCGGCGAAACTCCCGTGTCTGCCCAGTCAGAAGGATGCGTCGTGCCCCCCACGCTTTCGCCCAGCACGCCGTTTCCGATCCAAGCCGCCCGCTCCGAGCGCGATCCGTACTCGCACATTCACATCTTTGAGTGTGTCCTCGAGTTGGTCGATCCGCCCGCAGACCAAGCGGACGAGGAGCCACAGAGCCTGGTGCAGTCCATCTTCAGCGCGCTAAGCTTCGGTAGACGGCCCGCCAATCGACGTTCGCTCTCTACACCGCCCAAGCCCGAGAGCCTGCGCGCCGCCGGAATGCCAAGGCCACCCGGGACGCCCGCCGATGCTCCGGTTTCGGGTTCCAGCAGCACATCAGGAAAACCTGGTGATGTCAAGTGCCTCACTTTCTACCTCGTGCTCCGCTTTCCACGACGCCCGTCTGGTCACGTCAGCTTCGTCGGCTCGCGTCCATCGTACAGCCGCTCCTCCAGCGTCGCCGGTCGCTCCCAACGTACACGATCGCGAGCCTCGTCCGCCGTAGGAGCCGACCGAGACGCGCGCGAGCTTCACCGCGATGCCAGCACCGACAGTCTTGCGCGCCTCGGCAGACTGCACAACGCGCACAACGAGTTCGCCGCCGCCATCCATCCGTCACGCAAAGCGATGATCGACTCGAATCACACTACTCCTCGCGCGAGTCGCACATCGAGTCCCGCTCATGCGCATGGCAATCTCAAGAAACGCGATGGCAGCCATGCATCCCACCGCGAAGGCGACCGTCATCGACGAGACCCTCACGAGCTCGAGCGCAGCAGCCTCGGACTCACCATCGAGACGTCACCAGAGCTACTCCGCCTCGCATCCAGGCAGAGTTCGGCGCAGAACAGTCCGTCGCCCCAGTCGGCTCCTAACTCGAGGGCGACCAGCCGTGCACGCTCGCGCAAGTCGAGTCGAGCTCGTGGCCTGAGCGCTTCCCATCGAAGTCACGCAGCCAACAAGGTCTTTGTGCATGTCACCGACACACGTGCTCTCGATGCGGTTCGCAACGCGCTCAGCATTGGCGGCACCACCACCGACTACAATCCTGACATCGAGCCCGACTACGATGACGCTGGCGCGCTCTGGGCAAGCCCGGACTTGCGTGCGCGTGAAGCGGTTCTGGGAGAGGACGCCGATACCGGCTTTTCTGCCGGTGCGCTCGATCTCAAGCTGCGCCGCCCTGGCTCCAGCCGACGCAGGCATGCCTCGTACCGCTTGGCTTCGGGACTTGCTGCTGCGGCGACTGAGGATGCAGAGGTCGGCGAGACACCTACAACTGCTTTCCGCCCTACGTGGTCCGAGATACCAGCGGGCGCAGGTAAGCAGCGCAGCACCATATCGCATGGAAGTGACGATCACGAGCAATACTCTCGTGGTCGTTCACTGGGTCCTGCAGGCAGTGTCTCTGCTCCGGCTGCAGGTATCCCCTTCCCAGATCATCCTCCGCGTCTCCGGGCATCGTCGAACCTTGCCTTCGACGTGGTGCAGGAAGAGTCGTCGCCCTCGACCACGGCTCAGTCGGCTTCCCAGTCGAGAACTATCGTCGACTTGCGGGAGCGCTTGGGCGCCACTACGACCGCCTCAGCTACACCATCAGCCACCGATGATGCCGGCGACTTCGATTTGTCCGTCACGCTTGCGTCTCTAGCGGCCTTGACCGGCGCCTTTTCGCGCGAAGATCAACCGCTGAGCTGGGACGAGGTCACCAAGCTGGTCTCGGCAGTCACATCGTATTTGCTTCGCCTCCAGGGCGAGGATCTCGGACGCTTTGCGCAGGAGCTCGACACGCTCTCCTTTGATCTTTTCAAGGCCCTGACCCCAGTCGCCGGCGTAGTGGATCGATCTTCGGGCAGCACGGTCCAGGCTGCAGCCATGGCGCAGCGTCTGCTAGACCTGCTCGGAGAGAACGCGTCATCGCGCGAGGTGTACATGGCAGTCGACACCCGATGCGGCGAAATGCTCGAAACGCAACCGCTCTACGTCGAGCTCGCCGAGAGCGGCGAGATGGCATGGAGTTCGGCGGCCGAGACGATCTACCTGATGCGGCTGTTAAACACGGTGCTTCCGCGCATCCGCACCAAGAAGCCGCAGGGCTTCTCGCCCGTCTTCGGTCGTCTACCGCAGTGTCTCATGCTCGGCCTTGACGCCATGTCTGGAGTGGCTGAGACGGCGTGCCAGAAAGTCGCCGACGAGGCGATCAAGACGTGCTGCTCGACGGCGCTCATCGTGGCCGACTGGGAGCTGCACTGCATGGGCACATGCGAGAGGGAGCCGGTACGCAAGACGTCGCGCGAAGTGCTCGGTCGCTTCCTCCAGGGCGTCACCGTGTGTCTGCCGCATCTGGACGGCGCCAAGCGCGCACTGGCCGAGGAGCTGTTCCTCTCGCAGAACCCGCGCTACGCACTCGCCTCCGGAGCCGAGCCAAGTTCGGTGAAGCGCAACGAGTCGCTGTTCGCCGAGGTCTCCAAGACGCTCTCGTCGCTCGAGGTGGATTTGGGCTCGATCTGGTCCAGCGCGCTGGCGAGCATGGCTCGCGCTCCCGAGGACGACGACACGCGCGAGACGCTCTCGGCGCTGGGTGTGGCGGGCTTTGTGCTGCATGTGCATCTGCTCTACTCGGGGTACGCGCGAGACCGTCCGTCCGAGTGGAAGGGCGTGCGGGCACAGACGCAGCTCGAAGCCGCGCTGCCCGTGGCGCTGCTCGCGCTCGGCGAGCAGACCAAGGCAGCGGCATCGCCGGAGCTCGACGAGGGCAAGGAGGATGCGCTGGCAGACACGAGCCTGGTGTGGATGCAGTGGTGCATGCACGGGCTGGAGCGCGACGCTTCCGCGAGCCGGTACATCCTGTCTGCCGATTTGGCCTCGTGCTTGGCGCAGACGCTGGCTACGCAGAGCGTCATCTCGCCCAGCCCGTCGGCGCGACTGATTCGCTTTAAGCTGCTGACGAGTCTGCTGGTGGATCGGTGCGAAAAGGCGGTGAGCGTCCGGGCGCTGGGCCAGCTGATCAGCGAGTCGCCCTTTGCACAGCTCCGGGCCGGAGCTATCTCGATCCTCCGCACGGCGCTGGCCGCGTGGACGACGCCCATGCAGGTGGGACAGGACAGCGACGAGGTGCCCGTGCAGAGCATTGTGGCGCTGCTGGGTCAGATTGTTGTCGTGCCAGCAAGGCTACAGCCAACAGAGGGTGAATATTCAGCAGAACACAAGCAGGCGCAGGTTGAAGCGGTGGCAGACGAGAGCGCGGGCTTGATCGAGACGCTCTCGCTTCTGTACACCCTCGAGACGCAGAAGAAGGCCGGGGTTTCGAGTGCGGCACTCGACGGCATCGTCAGTGGCATCGTCGGGTACAAGGCATCCTTTGTCGAGCCGCTCGCTGCGGTGGTAGAGGGACTGAGCTCGGTCGAGCCCAACGCATCAGGTGACAGCGCGGCTCAGCAGCGCATGCAGCTCCAGCTGGTGCAGAGCGCACTGCAGCGCCTGCAGTCTTTGTAGTCGTCGCGCCTTGAAGGATTCACGAAATCTCACTGGCTTTTTCTTTTGGCATTTGGATATGAATGAGTGGAGGTGCAATTGGATTTGGGGGTATCCATTGTGCGAAGTTGTGCGAGATTGTACGATGGAGTGGCGGGATCGTGAAGGTCTATTCGCTGTCGTCGTCTTTGTCTTTGACCTGTTTGATGCCTCTGTAGACGATAGCTTGAGCGGCGAGGATTGCAGGTACAGTGACTTCAAGTATAGCGTGTGGACCAAGGGGGTAAGAATGCGAGGTATGTTTGTTGAGACGTTCAGCGTATAGCGTTGCAAATAGGGCTGCTGCAACGATGGGCTGTATGACAGCTGTGATCTTGAACGTCCCAGCATACGTCTTGTTGCGGTAGTTGAAACAGGCCTGAGCTAGATCCACCGAGTGTTTGAGTGAAGCACCAATAGCAGCCACTACGATAAAGACTGCTTGAAGCGTCGAAGAAGTGCCAGCCTGTTGTGTTCCCAGTGCATCGTCGATAAAACACTCATCGTTGGACGCCCAGTGGAGGACTCGATCGTCGGTGGTGATTTGAAACACCACAATCAGCACAAAGATCTACATCCAGCCACACGTCAATAGGATGTTCTGCAAGATGAGGAGGACAGAAAGGGCTTACCAGATAGAATGGGGTTTTGTTGATCGAATGACCTAGGGCGATGGACGAGCGTTCATGGCGCGTCATACGACGACGACGAAACGCCAGTGGATTGCGTTTCCACCACTTGTGCTCCGAAAACCTCGGTGGCTTTTCGAGGTGCAGGATCGTCGATACCTGGTACACGAGGTAGACAAGCCCAAGCAGCTGGAAGAAGAGCTCGACGAGCGAGAACTCGGCATTGTCATACAGGGGTCGGAGGAGCCAGACGATAAAGCTGCCGACGTGAAGGGCGACGTGTGCCCATTGGGCTTCGACCCACAGCCCGGCGCTCGTGGCACGTGTGTACCAGTACACGAACAACACTACTTCAAGTCAGCCCCAAGTCGATCTAAGAAGAGAGGGAAGGAACTTACGAATCGGATCTGCAATGTCGTTCCACAACAGCGTGGCGAGACTGCTGGCGACTAGTCGACCCGGTCGATCGGACGCATGGTAGCGATCTCCCGTCATGAACCCTGAAAATTCAACGTCAGCAGACTCGATCGCAAAGCCGAGCAGAGGTGGAAGGTACTTACTGTCCATCGAGGTGGCCATGCCCATATCCGCGATGATGTTGGCCACGATCTCTTTGTCTCCCTCCTCGCCCTCCGCGAGTGGTGCCGGTCTGGGACGGGCGAACGCCGTCGATGCCGTCTCTGCCAGCGACGCACGCGCCACCTGGTGGGCAGACAGATAGATGCTCCAGTCGAACTCCATCCACTCCCTCTTATCGTCCAGGCTGACGGGCGGGATCTCGCACTGCGCACTGGCGTTGCTCCTAAGCGCCTGTGCCAGCGGCTCTCCCGGCAGCGGCACGTGCTTTGGAATGCGTCGCTTGGAGTGAGCCGACCCGAGCAGATGCATCTGCGTGAGAACAGGCGCATAGTAATGCACCTCCTTATCCTCCGGCGCGAAGGTGAGCATCGTCTCGAAGGGGTGTTGACGGTAAGCGCGTTCGCACACCCCTCCCACGCGCGTACTGCAGACGTGCGCCGCATTCATCCGCGCCGCAAAGTGCTGCGCCTGGTAGGTAGCGTTTTCGAAGACGTCGGTGGAGCGGACGATGCCGATGCGGCTGCGCGTGCGAACGTGCGGGACCATGATCACCCCATCCCAGCCGAGGAGCTCCGGCATGCCCTCCGGCTGGGTGTCGGCCGAAATGACGGGGTGGAGGAAGCGCAATTGGGCCGGATGCGCACTGAACATGGCGCTGGCGCGGTCCGTGTTGATCGTAGCGGCCATTGCGCCGCCGTTGACATTGGCGCGGAACCAGGGCGAAGGCACGAGCTCGAGCAGCGGCGTGCTGACACCCACGTCGGCCAGCGCTGTGTTGAGGTCGCTCTCGGCCGGTCGCAACGTTGCGTCCTTCCTGCGAGGCAACATCGGCAACCCTGACCCAAAGACGTAGGATACGTTGCGGAATGCACCGAACTCCGACGCTTCGTGCTGGGGCACCGAGAGACTGAAGGTTGCGCGCAGCGACGATGGACCGAGGTTGGCCGTGTACAGCGGCGCGATGGGCACTCGCAGTGGGATTGACGCGTGCACCTCATCCGCGAGCGTGAGATCGCCGCCGATCTGCCCCTCGTAGACGATCGCTTCGGTTCGGGTGTAGTTGCCCAGCGACAGTATGCCGCTTCGTTTGGGCAGGACGGTCTCGACAAGCTCCCAGGGCGTGTCGCGCTCGGGCAAGCTGCCACCGCGTGCGAGAAGGTCGGTGACGTCCTGCCACACGGTCGCATGCATATGGAACGTCGAGCTTGCATCGATGAGCGGATGCACCTGCGAGGCGTTGGGGCGCTGCGCATGATGCGAGGCGAGCGCATGGTGGCGCGTAGGATACATTGTGTCGTTGACAATCTGGCGCGCCAGATACCCGATGCCGAGGACGACGGCGCCGCCCAAGAGCGCCAGCAGTACCACGGCGGTGACCGCACAGCAGTGCAGTCCGCCGCTAGAGCGCTTTTTGGCGGCGCCATCGACCGGGATGGACGACTCGTGGAACACGAGTGGCTCCTGCTGTTCTGCGTCCATGTTGCCGCGATAGTCAAGCTTCTTGGCCTCAGCTCCAGCTCGGCTCGAAGTGGGGGTTGCGAAATCCAGGGTCCAATCGGGATTCGGTTCGGGAAACACGCGTTGTGGGCGGGCCGCTATGATCAAATCCTCGAGATGCCGACCAGAGTCGACGATGATGGAGGAAGCTCACCAGGATGCGTCGGCTCGGACGAATGAGCAGAAAGCTCAGTCGGGGAAGAATCATGCATGAGGCGACGAGAATGCATTGGGCGATGCGCATCGGATCCGTCCGGTCCATATTTGAGATTCATGCGAACAGCGGACGACTTCTGCCGGACGACTAATTTCGCAGATCAAAGAAAGACGGACGCAATCCACTTCGGGCGGCAGTCGGCGGCACTCCGCACTCGGCTCATCCGCTGATGAGCGCAGCGACAGCTCGGCCGTCGGGAATGCCGCAAACCGTAGATTGATCGGGGGAATTGAAACCGATCGGTCGATCTGATCGACCCACTCGATACACTCGATGCACCGCTCCTGCACATCATATGACTTGAAGGCAACCGAATGTCGGCGCAGTGGGTTTGATGCCAGAGTGGGCGTCGCAGTTGCAACGGCTTCGGCTGCGATGTGTCATTGTTCCTCGATCCTGCTCGATCCTGCATGAGATGAAACGGGAAGCCATTGTCCCAACCCAATGTGGCCGCGAGATTCCCGGGTCAGCGGATCATGCAACTAATCGTACTATACCACGCTCGACAGCATTTGCGGGGGTTGTGCGGGGGAACGTTGACCGGTGCAGGCCGCGTTCACCGGTGGTGGCGGTGGTGTGTCAAGGTTTGGATCGGCGCTAGCGTGTGTGTTGACCTCGGCAAGCTCGGCTATCTACTATACTGCTGCGGCGTGGGGTAAAAGGGTCGCCGGTGGCGTAGCACCCATCATAGCCCCTCGACGACATCCCACTGGCGTGGTACAGATTCGTGCAACTCGAAAGCCCACCGCTGCCTGTCAAACCGTTGCAACAGAGGCGCTTCACCCCACCTGACGCCCCAGGTATCCTTTGCACCCTGCACAAAGGTGGGTGGCTCGCCGAAGAGGGGTGGAAGCCCGCTCGTTGTCCATGCGCCACAGCGAGCCGTGCTACGTCTTTGTAGCTGCTCTGCGGTAGTATATATGCGCAGCTTGCGTGGGTCGGAGTGACTGAACAGCACCTTCCATCCTCTTCCAGGCTCGTACAGCTTATTACTCCTCCGTCCTCCGGCCTACGTCCCCTTACCCTCCAACATATCTAGCCATGCGATCCTTCTTCTGGCAGGTGCTGACCGCTGGTCTGCTGGCCGCTCCTATCTCCCTTGCCACTTGTCAGGCCCCTCCTCCTGGAGGCGTCGACCCTCTGGCCAGTGGAAACCATTGGGCTCCTTCGCCTCATGCTCAGCCAGGCATCCCTCCTTCGCCTCAAGGCCAGCCAGGAATTCCTCCTTCGCCCCAGGGCCAGCCTGGAATTCCTCCTTCGCCTCACGCTCAGCCAGGAATTCCTCCTGCCGCTGGGCAGGGCGGTCCTCCTGTCGGATCAACTTTCAACCCGAGGGACGGACAGGGAGGCTTCCAGCCCGAGTCTGGCTTCTCGGGTACACCGACCAAGGCGCTCATGTACACGTACGTGCCCAAGTCGTTCAAGAAGGGAAACCCGGTCGTGGTCGGTGTGCACCACTGTGCCGGTACGGGTCCTGGTTACTTCCGCGAGTACCCCGACTGGCCCAAGGCGGCCGAAGAGAAGGGCTTCATGATGGTCTTCCCCAGCTCGCCTGGTGAGACCGGTGCCTGCTGGGACGTCTCATCCGCCGCTTCGCTCAAGCACAACGGCGGTGGAGACTCGCAGACCATCGTCAACATGGTCAAGTACGCCCAGACCAAGTACGGCGCGAGCGACAAGAAGGTGTTCGTCGTTGGTCACTCGTCGGGAGCCATGATGACCGAGGTGCTCGCTGCGGCCTACCCTGACGTCTTTGTCGCTGGTGCAGAGTACTCGGGTGTTCCAGCTGGCTGCTTCAAGACCAACAAGCAGGCCGGCGCTGACTGGAACAGTGCCTGCGCCGGTGGTAACGTTCGTGAGTCGCCCGAGTACTGGGGCAAGCAGGCCAAGGACATGTACCCCGTAAGTTAAACAACATCGTTCTCGTCAGTGTCGAAAGTATTGACGTGATGCTAACCGGACTTTGTTTAAACGAGCGAACAGGAATACAAAGGCTCCTACCCCCGTATGATGCTGGTGCACGGCAAGGCGGACCAGACCATCAACTACGAGAACCAGGTCGAGGCCGTCAAGCAGTGGACTTACCTGCACCACCTCGACGCCAGCAAGCCCACCAAGCAGTATGACGACCCTCAGAAGCCCAACTACCACATCTCCGAGTACGGCCACGACGTTCTCGCCATCTCTGCTGACGGCGTTACGCACGACAACCCGGCCAGGGTCGACCTCACCGTGCAGTTCTTCGGTCTCTGAGCGACGATCCTCCCGCTGGAGACTGCAAGCGCCCCATCCTGAGCACTTAGTCTGGCTCCTCCACAGGCACTGATGTCTCGTAGTGCGACGTCGCAATCCCATTGACTTATGACCTTAGCGAATGCTCGGGATAGAAGCGCTTCCGATGGGATTGAAACTGAGCTAAGATTGCAGACTGACTGGGTTCCGCTGGATGTGATGGTGAGGCGAACGGTACTGTTGACCTCGCTTCTCGTCTTCATAGTTGAGGTAAGATGGAACTGCAAACCGCAGCTTCGCGGAACATGACAGCAGAGTTCGTCCGGCGGTATCGCCGAGCGGGACGGGTCGAAGCTTCCACGCGAACAGGTGCGGTGACGTTGCGCAGAAGCCGGTATTCTGGCTCAATTCGGAGCAGGAGAGTGGCTCGCGAATTGCCTTTTTTTGGCGATGGCAAGTAAGCAAATTTCCGGAGTTCCGCGTCCAAGGGTCCAACGCCCAGGCACCGCAGCTCTCTGCAGCGGCTCGTCAGTCGCCGCTTGTTGAGGCGAGGGCTGTGCACCCAACGGAACGGAAAGCGTTCGCCGATGACATGCACTGGCGATCAATTTCTGCAACTCAGCCTGTGCTTCTACGGCGTAGAAGGCGGCATCCTTACGAATCTTGTTGTGCCCGTTTGGCCGCTCCACCAACGCAGCCGGCTGCTCGGATCACCTCGCTCGGCTAGATGTGCAGCGCTACCGGCACTCCGCCGACTCGTCTCTCCGTTCCGTGGTGATCCCGTTGGAGAGCGTTCTGCCTAGCCGTGAGCTGAGCCGGCGGTGTAGGCAGCACAGGCCCTCAGCCGTCGCTTCGTAAAGCTGCATGTTGAACAGTTCCGTTCCATGGAGGCGCTGACGTCCAGGAACGCCTCCACCTCGTAGCTGTGACGTACCGCGCAGTTCCGCGACAGTCCCTCCCCGAAGTTGCCAAACGTAGCACAAAGCACTTTGCCCTACATGACGGCCCTCGCTACCGGCCTTTGCACGTCCGTCAATCGTAGAAGCTAACACATACGGTACGCGACCCAGCGTACCTCTTTTCTGCAACACGGCAAGTCAACATGGGCACAAGAACGTATAAAGTAGCCACAGTTCAGCTGCCAATCCATCCATGCTCATCAGCAAATCATCCGCATCTCACTCCTTCCCGCGTACAGACTCGCTCTCCTACACGCAACAAACACAATGGCTTTCCCCAAGGCACTCCTCCTCTCGGCTGTACTCGCCGCAGCAACTGTCAAGGCAGCTCCGCTGAAGCGCGCCACTACCTGCAAGGTCGATTCTGGCCACTACGGCTCCATCACCATCGATGGTGCGGCGTTGAGCCTCGGCGATGATGGCAAATTCGTGGTCGGTGGCCAGCCCCAGCAGTTCAGGGCTGGTATCTGCCAGACTCACAACGAGGATCCCAAGGGCTACACCGTCGACACCATCGGTTACGTTGTCAACGCTTACGACGAGTCGCAGTGTCTCACCGCCAGCGCTCTCGACCAGACCGGCGCCACCTTCTCCTTCCAAGACTGCAAGCTCGACGCTAACCACGCCGATGCCACCCAGAACTTCGCTTGGTCCCAGGGCTATGTCACCAACTTCGCCAAGCTCTACTTCAACGGCGAGTCGAACAACTACGTCAACGGCACCAGCCACTCTGCCTACAACCTCAGGGGTGAGGCAGGTGCCAACACCGATCTCATCGTTGGCTACAGCCCCAACAAGCCTCAGACCATTCCCGAGACGCGCTTCAACCTCAACTATATTCCCGGCTCCGTTTCTCTGCCCCCTCCCATCAAGTGCTCTTCGCAGAAGGTCGGTCAGATTCTCTTCAACAACCAGACCGCGGCATCCAACACCTACTCAGGCCCCATCAACGCCAAATGGGAAGCACAGGCCGGCACTACGGACAAGTTCGTCTTTGAGGAGTGCGACTACTCTTCCGCCGGCTTCACTTCCGACGCCGACGTGACCTACGGTCGACTGCGCCCCGGGACCGACCTCTCGAACGGAGAGTACAACTGCTACCAGTACACCGGTGACGATGGCTCGACCGGTGACAACAACACCCCCACCGCCTCTCCGTGGATCAACGGCCTCCAGGTGCAGGGATGCTGGAACTCGGCTGATAACGCTCCTGGCGAGCAGCTCGTTCGCCTGAACAACAACGACAACTCGTTCTTCTTTGTTCCCTTCCCCGCTGGACAGCCTGAGCCGGGCAACGAATACTGGTACACCCAGGGTGACTACGTCGACGAGTACGGCGTCACCCAGTACGTCTGGGATTCCGCCGGAATCGGTCAGGTCTACCTCGACAGCAACAATGCCAACCTCACAAAGTACCCACCTGGCAAGGTCACCTTCCAGGCCAGCTGAACAGGTCGACCTGCAGCTTCATATGATCGCTTTCTCGCATAGAAACAATTCTAGACGCACGTTCTCCCTTTCTCTCGTGATCATTCGTGTGTGTGTGTCAGAGGCGCCCTTCCGATCCGGTTGCTCTGTATTCCTTGTGGAACCCCACTGACGTTGCCAGGATACCGGCGCCACTGTTCGTAGAAGAACAGCGAGTGCTTCCAGAACGACGCCATATCATCTGCGACACAAGCCATGTGGGCAACAGCGCGTTACGGTACGCCACAATCTGCGCGTCTTCCAGTCCGCCTAATGCCTCGGCGCGGTGGGTTGACAAGGAACGAGATTAAGTCTGAGTGGGAGATATCTCCACGTCGTCGATCTCTGCATGATCGGCGGCATGACTTCCCTTACACGAAGTGAGCCTGGCTACAACAGAGATGCAGAAAGGTACGTCTGACTGTACCTTTCTGACGAGAGCAGGTGGGGGATAAAGAATGTATTCAGCCACAGATGGCGCCTCGTTCTGGTGGGCTCAGGCCCTCATTCCGTGCGCCAAACGGCGGCGAAATGAAGTTAATGTGGGTCAAAGAGCAGCCAGCTCCAAAACATCGGTGGGCCAATGCGTGCCAAGACCATAGCGTACTCGCGTCAGCTAGGTGCACGGATGCTCTCTCAGAGGTACAGAGCCCGAGAGCACGGAGCTTCGAGATTGTCTCGTTCTTCCTATCAAGGGGATGCCATGAGCATATAAGACTCGCTCGATCCCATCATCCTCTCACCATTCCTCCCCATCGCCTTCCGTGTCCCTAGTACCTACCTTCCTTTCCTATCTCCCTATCCTACCTTCCTTTTACTTCCTATCAACGATGGTCTTCAAGAAGTCCCTGCTCGTTGCGGCCCTCGCCACCGCCATCAGCTCCGCCCAAGCTGCTGAGCCAGCCTGCAAGATACAGGCAGGCTCGTGGGGTGAGCTCAAGATCAGCGGTCAGCCGATCGGTGTGACTCACTCTGGCGAGGTCGTTGTCGGCGGTGCTCCCCACCTCTTCTCGTACGCGGTCTGCAACTCGAAGACCACCGGCGCCAAGACCAAGGGCCAGGCCGTCGAGGGCTACATCGTCGACGCCTACAACACCACCCAGTGTCTCAGCCTCGGCAAGAAGGAGACCCAGGGTGCGCCGATCAATCTGCTGCCCTGCAGGTTCAACAAGCAGGGCCACGTGGTGCGCTCGCAGACCTTTGCCTGGATCCCCAACGGCCCGGACGCTGTCAACGCCACCGCCTACTTCGAGGGTTCCAGCGACGAGCCCATCTCGAAGAAGAGCCCGCCCAAGTACACTCTTCACTACGAGCTCCAGCACCCGGGTCTCAACGGCCAGCTCGGAAGGCTGCTCGCTGACTACACGCCGGACCTCAAGGCGCTGCCTCAGGGCCAGCTGACTCTGTCGCTCGAGAAGCACACCGGTGAGCTGCCTGCCAAGCAGGCCGTACTCAACTGCACCGAGATCATCGAGGGCCAGCTGATCTACAGCAACGCTACTGCCCGTGGAAACACTTACACTGGTCCCCTCAACGCCGTTTGGGAGGCCGACGCCAAGAGTGTCGACAACTTCCTGTGGCAGAAGTGCGACTACTCGTCGCTCGGCTTCACCGAGACTTCCAAGTACGCCTATGGTCGCCTGCGTCCTGCTGCCGACCAGGCTAGCGGCTTCGTCACCTGCTACAGCATGGAGGGCCCTCTTGGTGGATCCGGTCCCACTGCTGTGCCTTCGCGTCGTCCTCACATCACCTCGATCGTCCCCAAGCCTTGCTCGTTCAACGTGACCGCTGGTCGCGACCTCTTCAGGTACAACAAGCAGACCAAGACCGTCAAGTTCGTCCCCTACCCTCACCTGCGTCGCACCGGCAGCCTCTACTGGTACACCCAGGCTGACTACGACAAGAACTTCCGCGTCCGGCAGAAGCTCACCAGCCCCAAGTCCATCGGCCAGGTCTACCTCGACCGTGACAACGTCTTCCTCACCAAGTTCCGCCCCGGCAACGTCACCTTCCAGGCTGAGCCGGTCCTCAAGACCCAGTCCACTACCACGGTCGAGCAGCCCGTCAAGGCTTAGAGGGCTGTAGTTGCACATTCGCGTCCTGTCTTTTGCCTCGTACCTGTTACGTCTCGTACAGTTTCGACGTCTAGTTTTTGGTTTGTGATCGGGTTCGATCCAAAGCTTTGCTTTGACAATGTTATTTGTACTCTTTACTGCGACGGCGTGCGAGTGATTTCTTGTCATGCGGTTCTAGGGGTAATGCCGAACTTGACATGCAGGCGCAGAAGCTCCGCGATTCTGACCCTCGGATCTCTCGATGGAGCGAGATGTGGGGAAAAAAGGCCAGCTTCGCATTCAGCCAAAGCCGGCGTAACATACTTCGACGGAGCGATAAAATTGGGCCAAGCTTTTCTGCATGCGTCGCCGTGTTTGAGGAGAAACAGGCGCCTGGCGGAGCGCGAACTGACCTTTGACTCCGCTTGAACCTTGGACTTTGACGCCCACATCTTTAGCGGCTAGGCGGTGAAACGGTGGCTGATGCTCACTCCAGCCAGATGCGTCGATGGGTACTGACAGCTCGCCAACGACTTGTCGACGGAAAGATCGAGATGGCGCTTGAGGCCAGCTCGATCGTGCATGCAGCTCATCTTGCCTTGATCTGACTTCGCTTGCCTCGCTGAAAACGCTGCGGAAAGCTGTGGCACGAAATATGTTCTAAACTGAGGTATAGATTAATGAACCTTGCGATGACATGAAGACCAAGCAAAAAAGATATACAAGCATCTACCGAGACTGTGCAGCTTAGATGGGGATGCCAGGGGCAGTGAGCGGGCGCGAGAAGTTGGAACGAGAGAGGCTCGACGAGTGGCGGAGCATCTTGATCCTCAGCTCGTCCGAGTTGAAGTGAGCAGGGGGAGCGCGCATGGGGCTCATGGGACGAACGCTGCTAGGCCTGATGACAGGCGACGAGACCGGCGATCCACCAACAGGGGTGACGGGCACCGAGACCACCGCACCGGCGGCACCGGCAACATCGCCAAAGTAGTCGGTTGAGGACTTCGGCGAGCCCGAGGTGGAAGAGAGCTGTGGTGTCGATGGAGCCGAGACCTCGCCAAGGAGCATGCACGAGAGGCGGCGCGAGACGTTGTGCACGCCCGTAGCAGGGCCAACCTCGACGACGTGCTTCTCGGGGATGTTCTGCTTGACGAACTGGTCGAGCGTGAGCTCGGCGATCGACAGTGCGGGGTCGGTGGGGAGCGAGAAGTATCGCGTCTTGATGGGCACCGATCGAGTGAGACCCTCGGGGCGGAAAGGCTGCTTGGAGCCAGCCTTGAACTTGGCTGCCTGGAGTGCGGTGACCTGAGCGAGGTACGAGACACTCTTCTCCCAGGTGCATACCGCCGAGACGGGCAGGTAGGGGCGCTTGGCCTTGACAGTGGCCTTGGTGGCGAGCATCTTGACGAGCTCCCAAAGCATGTCGACGGCGGCAGCCTTGATGATGTCAGGGCGAGCAGTGGCGGCAGCAGCCTGCGACGAGCCAAGGAGGTCTGCGACCGAAACGGCAGGGACCTCGATTCGGCGCATCTTGACCTCGACGAAGGCGGTGTACTCGCCGCAGCCAGCACCGTCGCAAGAGCGGCAAGTGGAGGCCTTCTTGCCCTCGCAGGCCATGCAGCTCAGCTTGCCCTGACCCTGGCATCGGCCACAGCGGCGACGGCCCTTCTGCATACCGGAGCCCGAGCACCAGAAGCACTCGTTGCCAGCCTCACCGCGGCAGGTGCGGCACGTCTCGTTACCGGAGCCGGAGCACTTGCGGCAGGCACCACAGGTGTTGCTGCGAGGGAGCTCGAGGAACTTGCGGGTCTTGGTCTGAATGGTGCTGATGTCGAGGCCCTCGTGGGTGATCTCGAGGTCCCAAGGATTAGGCAGCTCGGGGAGGAGAGGAAGCGGGGTAGCTCCCGAGCTCCTCTTGGGAAGGGAAGAGACCTTCTTCCAGACGGTCGATCGGCTCTCGAGCACGATGACGGCCTTGACGAGCGAGTGGACCTTGCTGCCCTTGAGCTCGACCTTGAGCGCATCCTGTCGTGCCTTTCGCTCGGCGGCGGAGATCTCCTCCTTCTTGGTGGGAGGCAGAGGGGTGCCGTCTTCGCCGAACATGCGCGCCGGAGGCTCGGCAAGCGAGGGGAACTTCTGAGCAAGAGTGGACTGGGCGGCGACGAGGGATGGTGGGTCCTTGGTGAGGGTGGAGACGCGGAAGACAATGTCGTCGCGGGTCAGGCCGGACGCAGGGAGAGGGCAGGCACCGCCAGAGAGGCTGCTGGTCTCGGAGGAGGACTGCGGCGAGGTGGAGTAGCGGTCTTCAGACTCGACCGACTCGACCGACTTGCCCTTCTCGGCACGCGTGTATCGGGGCTGCTCGTCGACCACCTCGACTTCATCGTCTTCGCCGATCGAGTCGACCTTGGCGGCACGAGCCGACGGGTGAAGAGGCCCTCGCACGGTGGCTGCGAGGTTGGTCTGGTAAAGGTCAATGAGCTCATCCAGCGCAGAGTCGTCGTTGGAAGCGCGGCTGTAAGGGTCAAGCTTGAGGGCGTCATTGAGGTAGCCGAGATCGGAGAACCCAAGAGCGTTGTGCTCCTGGTTGATGTTGTGAGAGCCGTGCAGGGGGCGCGTAGCCTGGGGAGCAATGATGCGGATCACGGGCTCTTCATCGTCGGAGCATGCGCTGTGAGTAGAGACGGAGCGTTCGGACTCGGTGTAGAACGAGTTGGGGCTCGAGAAGATCGACTCGTTGAAAGCCTGCGAGCGAGGCGAAACCGACTCGTAGGAGTAGTTCGACATTGTGCAAAAGATTCAAGGCGGACTGGTGTGGGGAAGGGCAAATAACCGCCTGCGGTGCCTATACCTTATATGGTAGGGATGGGAGAAGTTGAGTGGCGCTCGGGAGGCTTTGTCGCGAAGCGAAAGCTGCAAGCAAGCGAGGAGGCGGGACGACTTGAGTAGTGGAGAGTGCGGGACTGTGAGATGGGTGGACGAAATGGGCGGTGCGACAAGAATGGCTCTGGCATTATATGAGGTGTCGCAGGCACGATGTCATGGCTTGCGCTCGAATAGGTGCCCACCAGAGGAGCACGAGACACGGCGGTTGACGGTCTCAGAAAGTGCGCGGCTGATCTGGAGGGAAAGTGGCAGCGTGGGAGAGCTGTGTCGGGTAGGGCATGAGTGACAGGATGCGGAAGCGAGTTACGGGAGAGGGTTGCCTTCCTGGAGAGGCCATCTAGGTTAGATGCCGCGGAGGCAAAACGCAGTCTCGGAAGGGGCTGCGTGGAACCCCGACTAAGCGCGAGGACGGAGGTGTCAGATATCGCCACGGTGGCTGGCAAGGCACAGAGTCTAGCGGGCTTGGCTCTGGGTGTGGACCAGATGCCGAATCGAGTGAGAGAGAGCGGGAGGTGGAGAGGTGGGGCGTTCGGATGCGTGTGTGAGGCGGGCCGTGTGGCTGGTCGAGATGGGGCTCGAAGCACCGAGTGTCTCAGGAAATTTAGAGGCCGACAGGCGGCGCGCTGCAAGCGGCTAATGGTGGTGCAGCCCAAAGACGGCGTTTCTGTCAGATGTCTCGCCTAATGCAGGGTTGCAGTCGGAGCGGAAGCAGAATCTGAAGCGCCCGCTGCAGCCCAAGAGAGAACCCAAAAATCAACTTAATTGCAGGATTCAATGCAGTTGCTCACATGCTAGGCTTTCGACGTCAACCCCAAGTGTGACGTTGCCGCGCTTGCTTTGAGACTTCATGCTTCCAAGCAAATGCGATGTCGTAAAGCTCAGAGCTTGTTCCGTTGAGGGCCTCGATTGACCAGTACGGGCGATGTGCGAGACCTTGTTGAGCGTGGATGCTGCATCTAGCGTTTCGAGCTGTTCGAGCGGGAAGGCAGCATTAGTTGCTCACGAAGCGGCGAGGAGCACAGGACATGAAGGCGCGAAGACTGTAACAATAAGGAACACGGCGTTTCGGCGTGCGCTAATATGGCGGTGATCCTCTGACACCAGCGCTAAGCCTGCAGCGGAAAGAACTACGCAGGCCAGACCGCCAGCCCTGAGGCGTGCAGGCGCTGAGCGCTGGCCCAGCGGTGTCGGTGATCCAAAGTGCGGCCGGTTTTAGATTGATGGCCAATGTCTCGGACGGCCACATGCACTGCTCCACGGCCATCCGCCCTCTGGTGCGCCAGCCTTGTCAGTAATCCTTTATTTCCAAATTGAATTGAAAATTAATTTTCGAAAATCCCCCACAGCTTCGCCTTTTTCTTTCATTTTGCAGACACTCCGCCCGGGGGAGCCACCACCACCACCGAATGCAGCTTCCGGATCTACTTGCGCCAGTAACAGCATGGCCGCCTCGACTTTCAACATTTACTCTTGTAGCTCGGCACTTGGTATTGATGCACGCAGTAGCAGGCGATAGAAGATCGAAGACGGGATGCTTTCTGAGCTTGACCTGCTGCCATCACGCCTCCGAGCCCTGCAAATATGTGATCTCGGCTAGCAGGCCAGGAACGCTGCATCAGCTCACCTCTGTGAGCTTCCTCGACACTCTCTCCTCTTTCACGGATGTTTATCTCTCGTCAATCCAATACAAACGAGGCTTGCATTCGTGCACCTCGGACTCGGACTCATGAAAGGCTTGCAGGCGAGGACAAGGCAAACCGTCGGATGCAGGCACGCTTTGATCTCCCACGCGCTCTAAGCGAGGTGGCAGAACGCGGCTGGTACCTGCAGGGGTGATTCGAAGCTTGGCGTAGAATCAAGTTTAGCTCTCTTTCGCGCCTATCGGCTCTTCATCATGACGATCAAGCCTTGCATCACGTCTGGCTGCGAGAGAAGGGAATCGGAATCGAAAGTATGAACACTGCTTCCAATCGATGCGCTAACTGAGTGACGACCTCGAATGAGTGGGCTGTCCGCTGTAACCACGTAGCTGGAGGACGACCCCTTCACGATCGTGTCAAAGCCCACAAACGCGGAGAACCTGAGGCCTATCTGCCTATTCTGAACTGTTTGCGCTGAGAGAGAAGAAGACGGGCGAGTTCCCAGGATCGGGTCTCTCGCTTCGAGCCTGGTGACACAGTTCAGCCCCGCCAAGCGCCAGACCTATTCGGCGCCTAGCATCGAAATCACGTGGAGGCTCTGTATGCAGCGACTGGAGAGCCGCCCGGTTGAAGCAGGGAGCCGAGTACTTCTACCGCTCTGCTCGGTAGCTCAGGGATTTCAAGTTGCGCCCATTGTAGAGCAGTTAGTATTGGTCTGGAATGGGCGCGAAGTGTCGCGCTGAGTTTTAAACGGTAAAAGAACGCATGGCGGCTGTGATCTGGCTTTGTGGCGGCTCCAAGCTGCAATTCCGCCCAACCGCGCCGACGATGTTTGCACTAAGAGACCAGCCGCAGGCCGGAGGAAGCGAAGCGCTACGCATGCGTATGTTCAGCTCTGTCGGGGCTTCCTTCCACGCCTTGCGATGCGCACGTTTCGCAGCCAAGTTCGAAGTTTTGCCTTGTCATCCAAACGCAACTACGAAGCGGGCTACAGTGGTGCCGATCTTATGTTTAGCGTGTCAACAGATTTTCAGGGCCGAAAAGAAATCCGTGAAAGCAGGAACTACAGATGCTAGCGATTCCGTATTACCTGTAGTTCCATTGCTGTCGGCACCTGCCTCGTCGAACGGTAGTGGCGCAATTCCATAGTCTGGAATTTGGACTAGCCTTCCGGGATTTGGGTTCTGTTGACTCCGTACCCCTAATCGTGATTGCAGTTGCCAGAATTGCATTTCCAGAAGAAAAAAAGAACCCGAATCGTTGAATGAAGAAGGCACAAAAAGGTTTTGATTTTGGTCTGGTAAGTACTGTAGCTGAATACATGGGGGAGACAGATTGCTCGCCTGCGATCATTCCATTTCACGAGAAGCACGTGCCATGGATTCCGTTAGCTCAGAGCCTGCTGCTCGATTGCATGTGCCGCATACAGTAGAGTCGGGAGAAGACCAAGGTGGACCAAGACTGCGCCAAAACCGGGCGTGGGGAAAAAAGTGTCATATACTCGGATCGGGCAAGGCACGAAATGGCGTGGGCCAGGTCTCGGGCGAACGCGGCCCAAAATTTAAGAAGGGCGGGAGCTAGCGGGTCCAGACCCTGGCGACTCTTTCCGCATCCGATATCGGATGGATGGAAGGTGTGGCTCCCCCTTCCCGATCCAATACGAAACGGAACGCCGAGGCCGCATGATTGTCCTTTATGGTCCAGAGCAGACGCTGTCCTTTCTCGTTGCGCAGACCCCGGCACTCGCAGGTTATTTTGCCAACGCAATTACGAAGCGAACGTGGTGCTGCATCTGATTCGAATTGTGGATCCTGCCTTTGAAAACAGATCGGACGAGATCACTGCCATGCCTGCAAAAGGATTGCCCGGTTTGTCTTGCGGTTGAGCGGCCGAATGACGAGTTGACCGCCTTCGATTTCGCGTGTGCATGGGATCGCCTTACATCGAGCGATCGGAACGGGATGCAAGCTGCGGTCGCTCTACTTTGAGGCCCTCTCAACACATCGGGTGAGTTGCGTTTGTTTTCTGGTGTCGCATGCAGCGCTTCCGCCTGGCCTGGACCCAGAACAGATGCCTACTGTGGTGGTTTCGCGCTTTGAGCCTGTACCGCAGCTTTACTGCCTCCACAGAGCAAATGGTACTCGGTATAGAAAGCAAAACGTGAGACTGTTCCCAGTGTAATTCTTGCACGCATGTCGATGATGGCCTGCTCGAGAGGCTCGCAGGTGGTTCAAAATGGCTCGCCCAAGCTGATTGACACGACGCGGTCTACCTTCACGCATGCACCCTGAGTGGTCATCGAAGCTTTCTGACGAGGGCGTAGCTGTCACAAAGTGTCAGACTGAGATCGACACGATACTGGCATACGTCGATCCTCCAGTAATACCCGACTGCGTCAGCTGTGTGTCTGTTTACCGACCGTAACAGCAAGCCACGAGCAGCGTCGTGTTTGTTGTCCCCTGCTTCTCGCATCCTTGACTTCTCGGTGAAGGGCTTGTCTCGTAGTATCAAAGCTGTCAAAGGCACGTAGACCAAAGTTGACTGCCGGCAGCTGGACATTCGAGGCCATAGGCCGAACAATAGCACAATAGCGCGGTAGTATCAAATGGAAGCCCGGTTCTGATACCTGATGGAGAATTTGCCTTTTCAATGGGAATTTTTTTGCAAAATTGCCTTTTGGATGCTGCCAAATTGAAAGGAAATGCAATGATCGCCGTGCCTGCAGCAGTTCGCGCATCGAGGTCTGGCCCTTTCCGACTTTCCGGAGCAATTTCGGGCTTCAGAGCCCACGTCGAACGGGAGCGTGACGGCGCCTGGCGCAAATCTGGCAGGGTGGCCGCGTTCAGCGCGCGCGCGTCCAGACGCGTGTCTCACCACCATTGTGGCTGGCCGGCTGACTGTAGCCAAGCTGCATCGCGGCAATTGCTTCATGATGTATTAATGTCTCAGCCATGAATACAATAAGCCAGCCGCGCGGACGCGGACGTCTCAGCAACCGGAAGTGGCAGATGTAGGCCCTCTCCCTCTAAATCTGGGCTGGGCTCAACTGCAGCAAATGGCCTGGTGCTTCACGCACCGGGGTTCACTGAGACCACTCAAGCCCACTCATCAGCCCCGCCACGATAGCGTGGGTGCACGAAGGCAAAATCAATCGGGCGGCTTCCAATAGAGCCCTCGGTGTGCCTGCATCGCGTCGAGGCGAGACAAGTGCGGCCGCCACTGACGGCCTTGCTAAGTCACTCATCGGTCCGCCAGGAATGTGCTCATGGTCTAGGTGGTGGGCAAATCTGCAGCTGGCTGTCGACCCACACACAAACACGATTCTATACGATACGTCTCACAGAAGAGGGGAAAGCATTGGGACTGAGGAGCAAGACGTCAAAGCATCGGCATCTGAGATCTATGTCGTGATTAGGAAGATTGTGTGCTAGGGAGCATTGGTGTAGGGGCTGCCAATATCGCTCCGGTCCTGATCGGATGCAGTGCCGGGTTGCCGCCTCAAGATTGCGCAGGAAATGCGGCGGCCCTAGTTTCGGGCTTCGACCAGCGTCTCAAACACGGCGTGCACCAGCTGCTTGCACTTTGATTTTTTAAAAAAGGATTTTCTAATCATGTAATTTACAAATTAGGGTTTTGACTTCAATTTTGCAGCCCTGCGCTCGCGTTCCGCTTCCGTCGAGATTCAGCGGTCTGGAGTGCAGACTCGACGCGGAGTCTAGAATCAATTTGACAGCCGCCAAGCGTTTGACGCCCAGGCGTAATCTCCGCTAAGCGCCTTTTCTGACCTGGCACTTGGGCCGGCACCACAAGAGGCGTCGCCGTTCTGGCCTCTCCGCTTGCAGCAGTTGGCAGGCCGTTAGAGAGACACTCTGTCGATTTGCCTTCCGGCGTCCCTCAGCTCGACACTGTATTCAGTGTGCTGATCTGTGCCCGCTACACTTGCAGATCCCGCACACAGCACAAGGCTGGCCCCGTCCTGGTACTCTGCCGTAGTCCTTTGCCTGTCCCGTTGCGTCCGAGGCTAGCCCAAGTTTGTATCGCCGACGTTTCGCAATCAAGCTCCACTTGGTACGGTGGCCGCATTCATTTCGCGATGTCTCTGAACCCACTCGCCGTCGGCTAGCCAGCGCCAATCCCGCCCTCCACCACGCTGGTGCGCATCAGCCAGCCGCGCCCGCTGCTCGCCCTCACTCTGTCTCGGTCTAAGTTCTTCTGCATCCGACTCCAGTCAAAGGCGCCCTCGCCATATAAACCTCTTGTTCTGACGATGAGCATCTGTCGCCACCAAGACTCTCCCCCTCAACGCCTCCCACTTCTCGGCTTCAAGCGCTCCATCTCATCCTTCCCTCAAGCATCTGGAGCACGCAAAAAGATACCGTCGACGCACCTTCCAAGTCGAGGCATCCCACAAAAATGACGGACGCATCCAAGCGAGCGAGCGCGCTCAAGCCGCTGCACCTCCCTGTCTTTGTCGACGCTTCCGCCGGTGTCGACAAGTCCTACATTCCCGAGACCGACGAGCGCGGATATACCATCCTCAAGGGTGACGCGTGCTTTGATGTGACGCCCAAGCCTTTCCTTGCAAACGAGGACGCAGATGTCGGCCGCAAGCGCAAGCAGCGCATCCCATACCTCGAGGGAATCCGCGGGCTCGTCGCATTCCAGACCCTGCTTTGGGTCTTTTTCCGCCTCTTCGCTCCTGCCATTGTCACGGATCGCGATATGGACGGCACCTTCCCCGCCGAATTCACCAAGACCTGCCCCACATGGATGAACGTGCTGCGCAAGGTGCTCAGCCCGCTCATGTTCAACGGCAGCTTCCAGGCCAACATGTACGTCATCCTCATGGGCCGTGTCGGCCTGCAGACCTTCCTCGAGAGGAGGGACGGCCTCACACTCGCGGGTCCCGGCTTTCGCCGCCCTTTCCGACTGATCCTGCCACTCGCCATCGCACTTGCCCTCACCTCCGTGGTGGCCGTTCTCGGCGGCTTCAAGTACGCCAGCCAGATGGCGGACAAGCTCAACAACCCGCTCGCACAGCCTCCCAAGGTGTGGGAGTCGATCGTCGTCTACGTCAACACTGTCGTTTCCTTCGTCTTTGCTCCTTACGCATACACCACCTCGGTTGCCAGCACGTACATGCCTCCTGGCGGCATCATGTGGTTCACCTCGGTCGTATTCCAGCAGACCTACGTCCTGATGGTGTACGCATGGGTGCTTCCCTTCACCATCTTCCGCTGGAAGAATATTGGTCTGGTTAGCTTTATCATCCTCTCCGCATGGATGGGTCGCTGGTCGTGGTACACGCTTACGGGTCTCGCCATCGCCGAGTACTCGATCGTCTACCTGCAGCTCATCCCCGCCGAGGGCATCCCACTCAACTCTGCCAGGACCAAGTTCATGAACCCCAAGCTCATTCCCACCATCTTCATCGCGCTCGGCGTGCTGTTCAAGTACCTCTGGATCTCGGCATTCCCCTCGATGTTCTACAACGACTACATCGGTCACATCGACCTCAACACGGGTACGCTCAACCGTCACTGGGACTACAACAACATCGCCTACCCCCGATGGGATGACTGGTTCCTTGCTACTGGTCTGCTTGTTCTCGTCGAGCTCAGCCCGGCGCTGCAGCGTTTCTTCTCGGCTCGAGTCCTCACCTACTTTGGACGCCTCGGTTTCTCGATCGCCATGGTCTCGGGCACCGTCATGCTCAGCCTTGGCAGTCTCTTCTACAACCACCTCACCGAGAGCCTTGGCTGGACCAGCCCGGCAAAGATCACTGCCGCACTCTTCTTCTCGATGGTTCCGCTCTCCGTGCTGGCATGCGACGTGTGGTCCAGAGTTGTTGACGACGCCTCGCTCGCATTTGCCCGTGGCGTCTTCCACTTCTTCCGCACTTGATTTTTGCCTACCCATCTGTACATGCATTCCTAGATACCCGCAGTCCTTGGAGGCTTCACTAGCTGCTCCAGCGTGCTTGGCTTATACATCTTAATCAATGGTTATATTGTCATCTATCCAATCATCTCAGTGCCAGTCAGTCTGCCGCGAAAAGAATCGCTTCGTCTGATGAAATCTCGGCTGCGAACATTCTAATATGCCCACAGGCTCAATGCTGAAGATAACGTTCCCATGCCGATAGCACAGTGGACCGCGTCCAGGCACATACGATGCACCCATCGGCCGAGCGCGTTTGCAAAGATGTAGACCCTCGAGAAGACCCTGATGGGACGATCGTAGCTGGATGCTTATCGGCTGTATATTCGCTCCACGAGCGGCCATCGGGAAGCGGCGGGCCGATGCGGACACAACATCTTCCAAAGCTCCAGAGAGCGCCCAAAGTCGGTAACCGTAGTCTCAATCTCCGCTCGGACCCGGTAGGATTCAGGGCGGTGACCAGATGTCAATAACCCAACAGGCTGCGCCGCGGATCAACTAAGGCACCCTTTGCTGGAAAGTGGAGGCCTACACGGTGTCAAGACGCAAAAGGGCCTCTTTCCTAGCTATGGCGTGTAGTGGCCGGCATTCTACGCATATGCGGCTGCGGATGCGTCGGTCAAGCAGCCCGAATCCGATTCATTGGACTTGATGTGGTTGTCGGTTGGAAATTCTCAGATTGACCACAGGAAGGTCTTGAGGTGGGTCTTGTGCTGAAGAAAGCAGTCGACGAGGGACAGCGGCTGAAGAACAGGGGTGCCTGTCATGTCTCGGTTGGTCCCGCCCCGATGCCGTGTGAGACCGGAATGAAGAGGACGACGTGTGTTGACAAGCAGTCACCGGGAAGGAGAAAGAGCACCTCGAAAGGGGGTCGCACTGTTTCAAGGCGGACTCCCGATGTCAGCCAGAATGACGGCAACGGTGGCCCTGTGAGTGGATAGCAGTACACAAAAGTCGCACGGCTCTCTCAGCTGCCTCCGTGGTCGGTGTGACGACAACGGCTCTTATCCCGCGGAGTTGCGCGCGTCTCAAGAACGACCCGCAAGGCTGGACCGTGTTGCAAACGGGGCACTGTTCCGACTGCGGAGTTGAAGTCGCTGGATGGGTTATCTTCAGATCACTTGGGACTCTTTGAATGCCGAGCCCGGCAACACATTGATGTGTATGCGACGCTGCCGACCACTGTGACCAAAGTCGAATGGCTGTTGTCTCAACGGGAGCGGAATGCCGAGCAGGATACCGTGAGAGAAAAGGCTATCAAGTATCTTGCGGACCACGCGGTCTGAAGTCCCAGGAGCCGACATCCGAACCGGGTAAAGCTGCCGAAGTCGATTCCTCGCTGGGTCACTTGTGCTCATGGATCCGGGACCATCGAGTGGCTTGCCAAGCCTGTACCGATGTAAGAAAACTCCATGCAGCTCATCATGCTTTGATTCGCCTCATGGTCCCCGAAGCGAGCGTCGGCTCTGCGTGGGCGCCTGTGCCAAACGTGCCGAACACACAATAATGGCGAGGCAAAGATAAACCTCGGTGAACCGACGATGCATAGATGAATTGTCGCCAGAGCTCTTCATGCGCGCAAGCAAGCGGGGATCTGGCATGGCGACTTCACTTGATGCTGCGCTCCTGTCTACTTCGCGGTGCCTAGCACAGTCAGGTCGGGCGACGCACCGTGCTGCCAGGCGATGCAGGGATGCATCAAGAAAGAAAGCGGACGATTCGAAACATGGGAAGCGGTAAGCAGAAGTGGGACGAGCGAAGGTCTGGGCGAGACAACGAAGCTGGACGACATTGTTGACGGCTCAGTGACGGCGCTGGCCCGCGACCAGGAGCCCGAACCGGTCCTTTCAGTCATTTCGCGTGGTGGTGTTGAAGAGCGTTTTGGCGGCTGGCCTTGCTTGACAGGTGTGGCTTTGCCAAAATTGTACTCCCAGCTACAAACGTGACTTGAAATGGGGAGCAAAAAATTCAAATGGCGCAAAAGGAAAAGCCTTAATTTTGTATTCGAATCGATCTGCAACGGGAAGCACGAAGCTCCCCGCAAAATCCACTCGGGAGGCTCCCCGTTGCGCATCCCCGCATGGCATTGCCCGCTTGCGCTTCCACAAGGTCAGTGGCGAGGCAGTAAGGCACATCAATTTGCCAATCTGCCCCTGCACTCAGTGCGAACGATCATCTCCAATAGCGCGGATCCTTCCCTGCGGATTTGCTCTTTGTCCTCCAAGAGTCGGATGCTGGGCATCTCGGCCTGATCTTCGGCCAAATGGTCTGCGTCCGAGCCTCCAAGTCGTCATGCAGCTTCCCTTTTTCTCCCCGTCGCGTCCCCGCCTTCTTTCCGCGAAGCTTGGTGCAGAAGTCATGCTGCAGTTGGGCTTGCGTTATCCGCCCTTTGGTACCGTCCGCAGGGTGCATGCTTTCATGCATGTGTGTTTATGCGGCCCTCCGTGTAGAGGCGTGCTGAAATGAAAGAGGCGCCAGGAAAGCGCAAGACTGGTGTCTGAGGCTTTCAGCTTAGCAAACGTGCCGCTCTTTCATTTGACTCCCCTGTCACATAGCACTTTACTCTTGACGGGCAAGCTCCGCTCACGGCGTCAGCTCACCTCCGCTCCAAGCTCCGCCCGGACATCGTGCCGATAGGTGCTTGCCCCGGCACGGCGTAGCAGCGCACCGTGTACGCTTCCGAACACAGCGTCAAGGGTCAGAGCATACATATATCCCCTCGATTGTCGCAGCGAGACCCTTAACGCCCCTCCTCATCATCTCTTCACCCTTCTCGCGCACACGCCAAACGAAGATCTATCCGCTTGCCTGTTCATGGCAGCGACCAGGAGCACATAAGACCGTATTCTCCACGCCTCCCAACTCATACCCAGCCTCACTCGCAGCGATATCAGCAGTCATGAAGGTTTCCAAGCAGATGACCGTGGCCATCCTGGCTCTCTCCGCCTCTTCGGCTTCCGCGCTTCCCTCCATCTCGTCGGACGACAGCTTCCGCGCGATCTCAGCAAGAGGCATCAGCTCGGGCTCCTGGTGGGGCTCAAGCAGTAGCCTTTTCACCTCGTTCCCTTCGTGGCCGACTGCCTCGTCGAAGTCATCGTCCACATCATCCACATCATCCACATCGTCCACCTCATCGCAGCAGCGAACTGGTTCCTACAGGCCTTACACCAACATCCCAAGCTCCAACGGCAACGTGAATGGTAACGGCAACTCCGCCTCCTACTCCGGTAACAACAACGGAAACCTGAACGGCGGAACGCTCAACGGCAACGGCAACGGAAACCAGAACTCTGGCGGAACCCAGAACGGCAACACCAACGGCAACAACAACTATGGTTTCGGACAGGGTAACGTCAACGGCAACAACAACTGGGGCTCCTATAACGGAAACACCAACGGCAATGGCAACGTAGGCGCTGCACAGGGCAACGGCAACGGAAACAACAACTCCGGTGCCAACAACGGCAACAACAACGCCAACGAGAACGGCGGTCTCTCGAACGCCAACGGCAACGGCAATGGAAACACTGGCACCAGCAACGGCAACAACAATGCCAACGGCAACATTGGCAGTGGAAGCGCCAACGGCAACGGCAACGGTAACTCGGGCTACATGAACGGCAACAACAATGCCAACGACAACTTTGGCAAGCAGAATGCCAACGGAAACGGAAACGGCAACTACGGCTCCTACAACGGCAATGGCAACGGCAACGACAACTGGGGCAAGCTGAGCGGCAACGCTAACGGCAATGGTAACACCGGTACCTCCAATGGCAACAACAACGGCAACAGCAACTGGGGCTACATGAACGGCAACAACAACGGCAATGGCAACAGCGGCACTTCGTCCGGCAACAATAACGGCAACGGCAACACCGGTGTTGGCAGTGGCAACAACAATGGCAACGGCAACGGCGGCATTGGGTCAAGCCTCAACGGCAACGGCAATGGCAACAACAACTCGGGCAGCAATGTTGGCAATGGCAATGGCAACTACAACACCGGCTCGTCTGGAACCGGCAACAACAACGGCAACAGCAACACTGTCAAGGGCTCTGGCAACGTCACGGGCTCTGGAAACGGCAATGGCAACACGTCGTCCAACGGCACTGGCACTGGCAATGGCAATGGCAACGCGGTCATTGGCAGTGGCAACACCATCGGCTCGAACAACGGCAACGACAACACTGGCGGAGGCGCTACCGGTAGCGGTAACGGCAACGGCAATGTTGTGATTGGCAACGGCAACACCGCTGGTTCGAACAACGGTAATAACAACAACGGCGGTGGCAATGGCAGCGGCAATGGCAATGTCATCATCGGTAACGGCTCCAGCGTCGGCAGCAACACTTCGGGCAATGGCCAGGGCAACGGCAACATTGTGCTGGGCAACACGGGACACAGCCTCGGAGACGGCACCTCCAACGGCCAGATCTACTGGAAGCGCAAGCCATCCCAATGCCAAGCCTAAAACATTCCAAGTACCTCCTCGTCCCCATTCCCTCTGTCTCCGCACACACCCCGACTTTTCGTGTAAATACTTTCCTCTTTTCGTTCGTTCCTGGCATTCCGAGTCACGGGCATCCATAGTTTTCCTAAAGCATCTCGCAAGTCGCACACTTTTTCTGACAAGATGCAATCCACAGTCTTTACGTTTCTGCTCGTGATGTCGGATCGCACTGAAGCGCCTTAGACATTCCATTCCCTCTGGATGGCCTGGATGACGGCCTGCTCTACGTTGTCGACGAGGATGGTGGGGGTGTAGTTAGGTGGGCCGTTGTGGTTCTTGTAGACGCCCGTGCGTACGAGTGCGGAGGACCAGCCATAGTCGACCGCGCCGCGGATGTCGCTCTCGGTATTGTCGCCGACCATCCACACCGAAGGCCCGACAAGCTTGGCGGCCTCGGCAGTGGCGGAAGACGCGGGTGCCATGCTGATCAGGTGCTGGCGCAGCAGCTCGTTGGCGTAGTCGTAGGTGATGCGGTAGGGTTTGCCAAACACGGTGGACTCCATCTCGCGTCCAGTCGTGTGCTGTGGGCGCGTGTGTGTTGTCAGCACGTGGTTTTATGATGGGACTGCGCAACGACATCGGGCTTACCTTGTAGACATTCTCGATGGCGAGGCGGAAGGCACCTTGGCCGAAGCGGACAACGCTGTGGTCATTGCCCCAGACTGTGGAAATGCCGGACAACATGTATGCGGTCAGACTTGGTGACGAGAGAAGAATAGATGGAGTGTGGCTGGCCGGGGCCGAAGACTTACGCAAGTCGCCGTGGGAAAAGTAGATGGGGATTTGCTTTTCGGGGAGCGGCTCTGAAGGTGGGTGTTCTGTGCCGAAGACGCCGTTGTGGGATCTGAGGATGTCAATTATGATTTGGGTATCCCTGCCCCACTCTCTGCTGTCGTGGAAGACGAGGATGGCGGCGAATTGGATCTTGGAGAAGTCGTCTCTCTGTGCAACCAAAAGTCAGGGCCGAGTGTCAGTGACTGTGCCGATACGGACGAGAAAGGCAGCTAGGCGAGAAATTGGAGCTTACTCGGACATATGGCAGCTGATCCGGTTGGACCGTGGAGAAGGGCCAGGCGGCGGGAGCATGTGCGTGGAGGTCGAGGGTGGTGTAGACGTTGTTGAAGCCGTAGCTGCGCATGACGTCTCTTGCAGCGTTCGGAGGCGTCTCTGGACCGCCGACCATTAGAATGGGTTTGTCGGCATAGAGCGGGACGAGCGACTTCATGACGGTGTGTGCCTGAATAACCTGTTCAGGGGTGACTGGCACCTCGAGCTCTCTGGCGAGGTCGGTGGCGCGAGCCGACTCGTGCTTGCCGCCGCCATTGGTGATGAAGATGTAGGGGATCTTTTGGTTGCGTGGATTGTTGCCCTCTAGTATTTGGAGCGCGCGCTTTGCTTCTGGAAGGACGTTGGGGCCTGCCTTGAGCACGCCGTCGATGTCAAAGGCAAACGCGAGCGGCTTCTGAAGGTCCTTGGTGCTCGTACGAGCTGGTGTCGTGGTGGAGAGCAAGCGGACGCTCTGCTGGGCCGAAGTAGCCGGTGACCGCGATGGCACGGAGCGCAGTGCTCCGCGTAAGCTCGACCTGAGCATCTTGGAGTGTCTGGCGGGAGTGTTGGTGGTTCTGGTGATAAGCGTGGGGTCTTCAAGAAGCGGAAGATTGCGGCGTTCCAGAAGCGCTCTCCTCCGCATAATCGGCCCGAGCAACCGTGCGCAAAACAAAATCTCCACAAGTGTTAGAGCGTCGCTGCGATCTAGATCCGCATTTGAAATCGGGCTCACGATCCTTTCACAGGCGGAGCGTCTCGCTCGAAATAGCGACGGTCTGCTCCGACGCGCCTCCACCGGGGCACCACAGATTCGCATTCGGCACTTTCAAGGCCGGCGCTTCCGAGAGAGGATCGGCCCTTCCCCCAAAGTTCCGGAGGTGGGACCGCTACACCCTCCCTTCTCCCTTCACCTTCTTCATCCACCACGCATCCACACCACGGCTCTACCATCCAGTACCATATCACACCTTGCATGCTGAAGCCAGCCGCATCCTCGCTGCTCTGTCGACTCGCTCCTTGCTCTAGACGTGCTCTGCTTAACACTTCGCCCTGGCTTCATCAGCCCCGTCGCTTCCATACACGGGTCCCGCCTCTTGCTCCATTTGGCTTCGTCAACATGCCGCCTACCAAGTCGTCCAAGACCGGCAAGGCTTCCAAAGCCGCCAAGGCCATCCTCCATCCAAAGTCGACGCTCGCTGCTGTCAAGGCCAATCACAGCCGTGGCTCGAGCATCGACGAGGAACGTGTGCAGGAGAGCCCTGCATCGTCGGTCAGGAAGACGCCATCCAACGCAAGCATCGCTTCGAGCTCCACCAAGCCACCGTCACGCGCCGCTTCCGTCACCGCGAGTCCTGCGGCCGCTACGGCGAGCCTTCCGACCGCCGCGGCCCCCGCTCCATCCGTGCTGGCTCCTCCCATCGGTACGGACATTCTGAGCATGAAGAAGCAGGCAATCGAGCGCACAAATCCAGTACAGCAGCCTGTGACGACTGCTGCTCCTGCTGCTGCGGCTCCTTCGGCTCATGTTGCCGCAGCTTCTGCGGCTTCTCTAGCTCCTGCTGCCGCAGCACCTGCGGCTCCTGCAGCTTCATCTGGCGCGGCTCATCCGCTTGACGTCCCTTACACCATCGATGAAGTCCCCGCCACGAAGTCCGCGCCTGCACAGGCCGCCAAGGAAGATGAAAAGCCATCTCTGCCACAGAACGGAGCACCTGCTCAGCCCTCGGAACCTGCGTCCGACGACAAGTTCGTCAAGGATGTCGCCGCCGTGATCGCCAGCTCCGATCCGGCTCCGGACCAAGAGCCGTCCGCAGCCGCCGTTGCTGCTCCCACTCCGCTTACCCTTCCCATTGTCGCCAAGAGTGCGGACGCCGCCAGCCAGACCGTGGTTGCTTCGCGTGATGCGACACCCACCGTGGCCTCGAGCGAGCTTGCCAAAGCATCGGCATACACGCCGCCGGAGCTGACGCGGCTGCAGCACAACACGTTTGTCTCTCGTCCCACCGATGCCTCGCGTGTTGCTGCTCGTGCTCTGCACGCATCCGCGCTGCCCGCACCCCTGCGGCCTGTTGGTGACAAGAAGACGCTCGCGCGGGTTCCGAGCCACGTGGTCATCTTTGGTTGGATGGACGCGCCCATTCGACTCGTTGCCAAGTACGCGCAGCCCTACACGGCGCTCTTCCCGGATGCGACGGTGCTGATCCAGCTCTCGGACGGCAAGAGCTACCTTGCGCGCGAAAACGTACGCCGCACACAGCTGCAGCGTATCATTAGCGAGATCACTTCGGCATCGCCGGAGGCCGAGACGGAGCCGTTCGAGGTGGTCAAGACCACCGACGTGGGCGATTCGACCATCACGCTGATCGATGCCAAGGAGGCGAGGTCGTCTGCGTCGTCGGACAGTGACGGCGACGAGCCTTCGCGCGTGGGCGGATTTGTGATTCACAGCTTCTCGGACGGGGGTGCGGGCAACCTTGCGCTGTTCCTGGACGAGATGGCTCGCCGCAAGACGCCGGGTCCGCGCGTGCACTCGCTCATCATGGACTCGAGTCCGGGCAAGTCGAATCCCAAGTCGGGCTCGTTTGCGTTTACGATGCATCTGGCGAACCGGCCGCGCGTGCGCGCCATCGTGCGGCTGCTCGTCTACATCGGCCTGTACATGCTCAAGATCTGGACCAAGATCACGGGCCAGCTCGGCCGTGGTGAGCTCATGCGCAAACGACTCAACTCGCTTCGTAGCTGGAGCTGGATCACCGCCGCCCACTCGTCCAACACCGCCGCTGACAAGGCGGTTGAGAGCGAGTATCCGCCGCGCATGTACATGTACACCAAGGCGGACCGTCTGATTCCGTGGCAATTTGTCGAGGAGCATGCGCAACACCTCGGTCAGATTCGAGGTACGGCACCGGGCGTCGTGCAGATGGAGAACGAGGCCGAGAGGGCCAAGCTGCTCAAGGCGGTTGAATCGGGCGAAGGTGATGCGCGCGATGCGCCCGAGTACCGCGTCGAGCTCAGGAGGTGGGACACTCCACCGCACTGCAGCATCGGACGAGCCGATTTCGTTGGCTACTGGTCCGCCGTGCTCGATTTCTACTCGAACGTCCTCAACCGACCCTAGCACAGGTGGGATCCAGAGATCACTTCGCAGGCAATAAGCACGATAATGATAACAATGAGTAAATGCAAATGCGACAGGTACAGCACTGAGCAGTGAGAGGACATAATTAGATCTTGCCGCCGATGCGGCCTCCTACCGCGTACCACTTGGCGGCGGCGATGCTGATGGTGCCCAGGACAACCATGGCGCCCGAGTAGGCAGCGGTGGCCCACCAATCTGCATTTTCGACGTCGCCGAGGATGGCGCCTGCGATGGGGAGGCCAAACAGGCCACCAAACGACATGAGGAAGAACATCATGCCGTTTCTCGCGCCGACGGTGGCGGTGCTGCCGAGCTGCGAGGAACACGCGGGGATGAGTGAGACGTAGCAGCCCGAGGTGAAGCCGTAGAGGATGGCGAACGTGATCAGACCGCCGAGATTGGTGCAGAGCGGGAAGATGAAGATCAAGATGCCCGACACTGCTAGATGCGGCAGCACCGTGTTGATGCGACCGACCCTGTCTGCCACCAGGCCGGGCAACACTCGACCGAAAGATGAGGCGGCGTTGAGGATGGGGAGAAAATATCCGTTGGCAGGAATGTTGTGTGAAGAGGTCCATACGTCCATGTAGGAGAAGGGCATGTAGAGGCCGAACATGATCGAGGAAGCGCCAATGACAAAGAAGGTATAGGCTGGGTTGCGGAAGGCGGAAAAGTCGGTCCACTGGATCTGCTTCCATCCGCCCTTGGACTTGTCGTGCACGTCGATCGAAGGAGGCAGACGGGTGGAGAGGGAGAACCAAGCTATTGTGACGGCAAAGAGGGCAAAGAAGCCGACGACGCGCATGGTCCATCCGTATCCAATTTGCGGGATGAGCTTGCGCACCATGATGGGGAAGATGATGCCGCCCGTGGAGGATCCAGAAGCGACGACACCAAGCGCGACGCCACGACGACGGTTGAAGTAGTGTGCTGGGCAGTTGATGGCGAGGTTGAATACGAGGCCAAAGCCAAGACCAAGTCCGACGCCCTGTGCGAGGAAGAGCTGGTAATAGTCGGTGCACAGGCTGACCATCATCTGGGAGAAGACGAGGAGGACGCATCCGGTGGCAAAGAGGGGGCGGAAGAAGCCAAGGTCAAAGAGCCTACCAGCGAAGATGGCGGGTGCAAACATGAGGAAGTACTGAAATGCACCGATCCAGGAGATCTGACTTGGCGATTTGTGGGAGAGCGTGGTTTGCTGGTAGTAGTCCTGAAAGATACCGTAGGCGTTGAGGTAGCCGAAGGTGATGAAGGTGCACCACCATCCACCGAATACGCAGAGCCAAGCCTTGAAGCCGCCCTCGGGGAAGGTGATATTGGCGTCACCGGCTTGCGCTTTGGCAACGGCGTCGCCGAGGTCGTGTTCGGTTTTGAACGACATGGCCGCCTGGGATGCGGTGGCCTCGACGTCTGTGTCGTCATCTGGGTGAGTCGACTTTTCGTTGTACATGGGCGTGGCTACTGCGGTGTCGGGTGCCGGTGTAGGCGCGATATCTTGGGAAGCCGAGTCCGAAGTGTTTGTTGTTGTAGAGCCGAGCGGCTGTGTGGGGGCGTTGTCCGGCATGATGAAGCGTTGCGCTTGAGGCTTGTATGGCGTTGTGTGATATAATTAAGTGGAGCGGCGTTAGAGGTCGTACACTGCTAGCTTCTAGTCGGCTATGCTTTGTTGCGCAGGTGATGTGCCGGAGGCTGACTAGGATCGTTGCGACATTCAGGACGAGGGCGAGGGACAGACGGAGATGGTGGTCGTACAACGCGAGCCACCGTCGGCGGAGAGAATGAAGGTGAGGGCGAGTGGGGTGCGCGTCTAGCCCAGTGATGGTTGACGTGGTGCAAAGTTTGGTGTCGACGCACGGAGCTGCAGGGGACGCACATGGGGTGGGGCCCACATCTTTTTGGAGCGGGGTATGGCTGCTGTAAGAGGCGAGCCGGCTAAGCTAGGCGAGAGAGCTAGGGCATGGTTAGGGTGGGCGTACGGGAAACTCGGCACGTCGGTGTGGCGATTGTGTGGAAGCTCATCCGGACTGCCGTGCTTGCCTCTCTTCGGCCCGGTTTTGGCGCCATTTTTCAGACATGTTTAGCCGTCTTAATCCCCGACCCGCGCCTCCTGCCCGTCCCTTCTGCCCGCCCTCCTCGCCGCGGCAATGGAAAAATGTTTATTACGCCCGCTCGGTCCTCGAGCCCCACTCTCTGCCAGCCAGTTTTCTTGTCGTCATTCGGGTGGGGAATCACAGCATGTCGATGATGGCTATGGCTCGGCAATGTACCTTCGCGATATCCTCATATTCTGCATGTGCGTCTGTGTGTGTGTGTGTGTGTAACGCGGCTCTTCGCTCCGTCGGGCCGCGTCTCGGATTGCCGTCGTGGCTCAGAGGCCAAAAAAGTGTAAAGCCGGCCGCGGGGGTTTTGCGCGCAATTCTATTGTTACATCCTTGTATATCACACCGCCAACTCTTCGCGCGAGCACCTCCGACTTCCGCAGTTCTCACCGAAAATGAAGGCTCATGTTGGGCTTTCGACCTTCCGCTCGGCACTCTTCCCGACCACGTCCACCTACCTCACCCACAACTCGCGCGACATGTCGCGGCCACCCGAGCTTGACCGCAACCAGGATGCTACGTGCTACATCGGCAACCTCGACGAACGTGCCACGGACGCCATCGTGTGGGAGCTCATGATCCAGGCGGGTCCGCTCGTCAACCTCCACCTTCCCAAGGACCGCATCTCGCAGTCGCATCAGGGCTATGCTTTCGCCGAATTCCAGACGGAGCAGGATGCAGACTACGCGTGCAAGGTCATGAACGGCCTCAAGCTCTACGGTAAACCCATCCGCGTCAATAAGGCCTCCAACGACCGCAAGCAGATAGACATTGGCGCCAACCTTTTTGTCGGCAGTCTCGACCCGGCTGTAGACGAGCATCTGCTCTTCGAGACTTTCTCTGCATTCGGCACCATCGTCGGTGTCCCCAAGATTGCACGCGATCCAGCGACGGGAGAGCCCAAGGGGTACGCGTTTGTGTCGTTCGACAGCTTCGAGGCGGCAGATGCTGCCGTCGAGGCGCTCAACGGCCAGTTCCTGCTCAACAAGAACATCACAGTGGACTATGCGATTAAGAAGGACAGCAAGAATGGCGAGAGACACGGCACTGCTGCTGAACGTCTGCTGGCCGCACAGGCACGCAAGAACAATGCGCTACCCACACAGCAGTACCCGCCAGCACCACACGCCATGCCACAGCCGTATGCGCAACCACCCCAGACCAACGGCGCACCACCGCAGGCCTGGAACGCATACCCGCAAGGTGCACCTCCGCAACAGCCTGGTGCCTACGCACCTCCCATTCACATGAATGCCGCTCCCCCAGCCTATCCACACTACCCGCAGTGATTTCGCACCATCAATCCACTTTGTAATTGTATCTCGCACCTCATGCACTTTGTCTTGTGTACAATTGCCATTCTTCGTTGCAGTCAGTCAGTTTTCTGCAAGCAAAGGCTCTCGAATGCCTTATTATGTGCATCCTGAGCGCACCGAGACTTCTCGCAACGCAGCAACTCGCCGACATCGCGATTCGAATGCTCCTTAGTCGTACACTGTAGTCGAACATTCGTGCGTATGTTCAGTATCGAGGCTTCGTCCGAATCTGACCCGTAGCATCGTTGCGAACTTACCGTGAACAATACCGTACCAGAAGGTCCACCACAGGATGAAGCTGAAAGCATTTTCGGTCAACCCGCTGACCAAAAACGCTGCTGTATCCTGTGTCGTAAAGCTTCCTGATCTTGGGTCGATCTCTACCTCGCCGTTCTTTCCCTTTGTGGCTGTTGATAGTGGTTTGGATGGTGGAGATGGCGTGATAAAGTACTTGCTCGGCGTACTATTTGCGTTGACCACCAACACCAACACGTTCGTCACCAGCACCGAGATCGCATAGAATCCAAAGCCAAGCCAGTTGGTCATACCCAACACTCCTGCGACCGAACCAGCTACTGAAAGCGCAGTCGATCGAACACTAGTAACCCACCGTACAAGAAGCAAAGGTCAGGATCATCTCGAGACTAAGTAAGTGGCCGATCAAACTTACTACTCGACCTGCTTGCCGTTATGCGCCACGTTCTCGGGATAGTACGACTGCGCGCGAAGCTGCAATTCCTGCTCTTGGATCAGTGCCGCTGCTGACATGGTTGCGTGAGACCCTGTGATGTGATGGTGGTGGTGATGCGTGCAGGCAGTGTTGCTTGCCAGCTACGGCTCGACGCACAGACGCGCGCTCACTTTCTTCCCACCCGCCACTAATTTACTCAAGCTCCACCTAACACGCCCCGCTAATTTTCGCCCGAGAGAATTCCCCAGGCCTTTCCAGCCCCGCACCGCTCCTCAACCTCGAACTAGCTTCTCCTCGCTCCCCTTTTACCGCCTCTCAAACACCCGAGCATGCTGCCGCCCTCACACGGTCTTGGTTCGTTATATGTACACACTATCAAGAGAGCGTCGATCAGAATCTTCTGTCCATTGTAACAGGCAATTTCATGCCGTCATGCTGCTGATCCGTCGACTCGTTCGACGTGTCTTGGCCTGTGAACCACCCAGCGTCGGCTCATCGTCGTGAGACGCCTTGTACGTGCTCCTTGGCGAGCTCGACGCCACCGCAGATGAGCGCGACGACGGCGACGAAGACGCTCGCAGGGGCGATGAGGCGAGTTGCACGACTTGCTCGATCTCTCCGGTCAGGCTCAGCAGCTCCTTACCGGCAGGTATCTCATCCACCACCGAGCTAAAGTCGATCCCAAGCCCCATCGGCACACTGGCAGCTTCCTTGGTCCTAGCGGACATGCTCGACGACATGGCCCTCGCCACTTTGGATGCGGCGATCGTCGCAGCCGAACTTGCAGCCAGAGGCCCGTTGGCACCTCCGGATGACGCGGCCGTCGAGGAAGTGGATCGCACCGTGATCCGCGGCGTCGAGGTCACTCCTGCCTTGTCGCTGCCCCGGCGTAGACTCGGCATCGACCGTGCGGGCTGCGGTCGTGCGCTGGGCGCCATCGTGCTCTGACTGCCGAGCTTGGGTGTCGTGCTGTCCCTAGACAAGGCCGAACCGGCTCCAACAGAGCCGGCGGTGCCTGGCCTTCGCGCCGGATGCCCAGAAGAGGTAGCAGCTGCCGATGTCTTCATCGATGCACGCGTCGAAGAAGAAAGCTGGGTGCCCGCGCTTGTGCTGGATGTCACCGAGAGCGCCGGGCTCGACCGTCCGCTCGATTCCGAAGCCAAGCTGCTGGCCGAGGGAGTGGGTCGAAGCATCGGTGTAGACGCCATTCTGGGCGACTCGCGGAAAGTCGGAGTGGTGGTAGCGGGCAGTCCCTTTGCGCCGATTCGTGGCGTCACCTGACTAGCTGCCGCTGAGCTTTTGCTTTGGCTCGTCAGCGCAGAGTGCAGGCTGGCGCGCTGTTGTGCAGTCGAGACTGCAGGCCGATTCGTGCCGCCCGAGGATCCAGCTGAGGATTGAGACGGCGCCATGCCCGCGCTGGCTGCTGTGGTTCCGGAAAAGGTGCGTGGACGTTCCGCGCTGCTGTCCACATGCGCCGATGCGCTTACCGAACGCGTGCTTAGAAGCGCCTCTGCACTAGCCGGCCTCTGCTTGGGCTTCATGCCGGCGACAAGACTACCTGCTGAAGCTGCTGGAGGTGGACGACCTTTCCCAATCTCGACCGGAGAAGTAGCGCTGGAACTGGACGCAGGTGGTGGACGTGCAGCCCTCTTGATAACTCTGGGGATTGAGTTCTTTGCAGTGCCTCGAGCCTGTTCTTTTGTGTCGGTATCCACCTCAGCAGGACTGTCCGACGTCGCGTCTCTTTCCACCTTGGCGTGGGCATTCTTGGCCGAGGCATCGGTGGCGGCAGGCTCCGGCCCGGGTCTGGTGGCCAAGACGCTATCGGGTGGCAAGGCTTGCTCGACGGATGATTGGCGCGACCGCGAAGGAAGCGTGGTTGTTTTGCGCCTCAATGAAGGACGCTGGGCGAGGTTGCCAGCGGATGAGCCCGACACCATGCTGTCTGTGGACGATGACGCGCTCATTTGGATCTTCGATCGGGAAGGCCAGGCGGAGGGTTGTGGAGCCCTGGGCGTGTCTGCCTGACGATCTTTGTCGACCGTGGATAGCTCGCCCATGGCGGCTTCCAACTCGGCGAGCTCGCCCAGGTCGGCATTGCTCGTGGCTCGCGACTCGTCATCGGATGTGTCTGTGACGTTGTCCCAGAACGCACGCGGACGACTCGATGTTGAGACTTCGGATTGGTCGGCGAGCATCTTGGCCTGCTGGCGGATCTCAAAGAGGTCAGCCATGCGGCCGCCGGCGTCATCTTGTGCTGTCAATGGCTGGGCTGCTAGCAACTTTGCGCGGCTGGTCGAGGCTCTCGGGCTGCCCGTCAAGCGCAGGTTCGAGGTTCGCTCCGCGGGAGACTGATGCAACGCTGCCTCCTCGTGTAACTTGCGAATGTCGCTCAGGTTGCCAGTGCTTCCGATCATGCCGCGGGCCGAGCTTGGCGTGCTGCGATTTGATCGATGCGGGGTGGTAGCAGGGATCATGTCGCTTGGGTCTGGTTTCCTCATTTTGGTGTTGAGTTTTGGCAGAGCATAGTTGATGCTCTTGCGCACCCGTCTTGTGCGTCCGGTTGTGGGGTCCGACTCGCTATCGACTGTAGCGGCGGCCATGGGAGTTGCGTCCGATGCTGTCGCGGTGCCAAAAAGTCGCATTGGCGTGGGGAGCGGCTCGGGCAGCTCGTGTGTAGGCACTTTGCGCTTTCGTCCGCCAGGAGTGCGCGCCTCAGATGACGAGGATGCAGCTGAAGGCTCCTCGCGTGGCCAGACGTAGGGTGTGTTGTTTGCGGACGGGTTGAACGAGGGCTCTCGCGCATGAGCAGGCCCGCAGTCAGTGTGCTGTGTGGTTGAGGCGTCCAAATATGATGTGTTGGCGGAGTGATTGGTGATGTCGAGGAAAGGAGTCGGGGGATGTTGGAAGGCCGACGAGCGGTTGATGAAAGTTGCCTCTTGGCCGTTGTACGCCAGGATGCCGTCCATCGCCTCGGAATTGGCCTCTGAGGGCAGGTACAGATCGTCTTGCGGGTCGGAGGTCGGAGGCGGAGACGATGCTCGCTCGGAGTGAGGCAAGTCGGCCGGGTGCCCTTGCGGCTCGTGTTCGGGCTGCGACGCGATGAAGCCGCTCTGCCTGCGACTCGACTTGCGACCTGAGCGACGCAGAGGCTGTCGATTTGCGATGTCGACGGATTCGGTATAATGGGGCGCTGAGAAGAACATGTTGAGGGAGAGTGGCTTGGGGACGGGAGTGGCTGCCCCGCCTCGGTTGGACCAGGCTTGTGACATGGTGCGTTCGGCGGCGGCAGCGATGGCATCCTCGAGCTCGTCGGGCAGTTGCGGACTGCCCATGGGCGAAGGGGCTCCTTCGATATCGATGATGGATGTCATAGATGGGCCAGATCGATCGACAGAGGATTGTTGCGCTGCCTGCGAACTGCCGAAAGAAAGCTGCCATGACCTCTCATCTGAATCTGCCGTGAGAATGTCCTCCTTTGGGCATTGAAGCGGCTCTTCTTCGAGCCGGCCGACGTGTCCTCCTGGTGCAGTGGCGACTTGCTTGACGACGGCAGCAGTGTTGGGATTAGGCTCTAGCTTGACTCTGTTGGATGGGGGCCAAGAGAGAGGCTGCGCGTCAAAGTGAAAGCTTGGGATGGACGCTGGCTCGGAGGTGCTGTTGGCGAAACCCTTCCCGATGAGGTGCCAGCCTGCGTAGATCGATGCCATGGCGTGGTGGAGGTGGCTCACGGTGGCCTCCAGGCCGACGGTGTGCAGACGAGCCTCTGCCTTTTCTGCCTCGAGCGTCTGTATCCTGTTCTCGAGCTCGCGAATGCGGAGTTGGTGGACGGCGTTGGCCTTGATGATCTCCCTGTTCTGGGAGATGTGCTTGCGTTTGAAGAGCTCAAAGTTCTCGAGGATGGATTCGATGTTGGGCATGAAGAGGTTGGCTGAGCGGCTTTGGTCGGAAGGTTGAGGGCCGCCGGCGTGTGCCATGCTGTCGGGAAGGCTGACGCTGGGGCGAACCTCGCGGCGGGTTGAGGGCGGCATGGCGGGGCTGTGAGCGGTCGGGATGAGGGGCGGTGGTCGACCTCAGGCAGCAGGCATCGGCAGCTCGGCGGTGCTGGTGTCGCGGGATGCTTAGGCCAAGATGATCAGAGGCACAGTGACATCTTGACCGAGCCGGCCAGAGGGTGGGGCTTGCGTTGTGGAGGACGAGTCGGAGAGCGAGCCGAGATGTCGCAGAGGAGGTGTCGACGTAAACGCGTTGTCGTAGATGGAGCACAGGTGGACGTCGGATGCATGCGACGGTGTCGAGGCGGTGTCCGTCGAGGCAGGGCGAGGATGAATGCCTGTTCAGCTGGTAGACGCAGTCGCAGTCAGCGTGGGAAGGAGCAGCGGCCAGGTGCCGCGCTGTTCTCGCACACAGCTCGCGGCTGGCTCCGGCGTTGGGTGATGATAGGAAGGCGTGTCGGAAGGGAAGGTGAGGGTGGCGAGTGGAGGCGAGAGCCAGCTGGGCCGAGGGGGATGAGGCACGTTTGATGGATGGCAAGAAAGACGAATGCAGTCGGCAGCAGCAGAAGCACCACCAGAAAGGCCCGAACATCGGCCAACCGGCGCAGCGGAAAGCAGAGGACGCTCGAACGCGCTGGGTTGCCAAGCCTCCAAAGGGCGCGGCGGCAGTGCGCAACGGCGGGTGTTGGTTTGCCTTTTGCGAGTCGAGTCGAAACCAACACTTGCGCTGCTGCCGCACCCGCCCGGCCGCTTTTGTGGCGCGATTGCCTCTGTGTGATTTTTGACAGGCTCGCATCGGCTGGCCCGCTCGGCCGCAAAAGATGCATTGGCGAGAGAGAGAGAGAGCCCCTCTGGCAGAGCACATACTCCCGTCACAGCTCGCTTGCAATGGCACATCAGCGGCAATCTGCGCACCAACGCCGACTGGGTCCGGAGCAAGTCAGCGAGAGAGTGCTCGGTCGTCTGCATGATTGTACCGCCACTGCCCATTGTGACTAAATGAAAGGAGATGTCCGCCATTTGTCGGACCGTTCCGACAGGCCCTTCTGGTCAGCTACTTCTCAAAGCTGGTCATTTAACCCTTCTCTTCCACATACTTTGCGTGGGCGCAGCACTCAGATGGAGCGCAATGGCTGCGACTCTACCAGTGTCGACCCGCGGCAAAGGGGCCGAAGACGCGATGTCGGCCCGTCCGGGACGCTGCAGAATCATGAACGAGAAAGCCGTTGCGGACCGCAAAAAAAGGGGGGCGAGGCGGCGGTTTTGTTTGTTCCGCTGCTCCTAACCTAGCCGAGAACATCACACTTCGGTCGACGCATACGCTAACAGTACGCCATCACGCGGGCAACAATGCAGCTCGAATGCAGCCCGAGTGAAACCGCTCTGCTTCCAAAGCCGCGCTCCCTCGCCTCAAGGCAGACGCACCCAACGGACCGCGGCGCGCCCGCCTGGCCCGCGTTCCGCCGATCTAAGTCACGTGCGTCTGGCACTTCTTCGCCTTGCGCTTCTTCGCCTCTTCCGCATCCCCCTTCCGCAATTTTTGGACGCGACGGGTCGTTGAGCCGCCCCCGCCTCAGACGCGTTTCGATTATTCTTCGGCACCTCCGCACCCTTGGCTCCGCCGCCATGCGAGCTCATCACCGAAAAGAAGGGTCGGGGCCGCTTTCGAACATCGGGTGTGGAGGAGCCACTCGCCGTCACCGCACTTCGCCCCTTCTCCTTCTCATCACAGCGTTCGGCACCTCCTCTTTGCCCCAATCATCCTCGGCCAAGCTCAGCTGTCGAGGACTCTCCCTATCACCTTGGCCGCGCATCCATTCCTCGCCGCCAGCCTTCAGCCACGGCGACAAACACAACGCCAGGACATCCCTCGAGCTACCCAGCCTACACCCGACAAATCCTGCCACCACCCGCCCTTCTCACGACGGCCCGACATCAACTTGAATCCGTCTGCGGCCGATCCGTCTGCGGCCGCTCCGACGGTCTTGAGCGTGCATCTCGCCCTCGGCAAACATCCTTCGCTCCGCCGCAGCCCCTCAGTCTCGCCTCGATGGCAGTGACGGCACGAACGACTCTCTTTTGATCAACTCGCGCACTTCGTACGCAGATCCTTTCGACTCTCTGCTGGCAGCTCTGAAGGCCAGGCGGCAACATGGACGCCAGCAGCACTGATCAGGCGGCGGTCACGCCCAGCCAGCCGATGCCAGCGACCGCCAGCAGTCAGCAGGCACCCATGCCCGAGAACGTCGATGCAAAGTCACCAGAACAAGGAAGCAATGATTCCACCAGCGCACCTCGCGAATCGGCACCGCCACCGCCAGAAGTTGCAAGCACCGATGCTCCACTACAGACCGCAGCACCGTCCAGCTCAAAGGCCATGCCACCGCCCTCAGCTGCCCACACAAAACCAAAGGTCTTTCTCAAAAGCACAGCACCCAACCTGCCCTTGCACATCCACGTTCCACGCGAGCTTCTGCCCGACGTATTCAGGGAGCTCTCGATCACCATTCGATCGCACGGTGGCGTCATCGAGTCTCGCATGGGCAAAGCAGACCTCATCGTCGTAGATCCCGACACGCCCATCGCAGCCAAACGGTGTCTCAGGGAAGCTAGGCAAATTGGCCAACCCATCCCCGTCGTGGTCATCAACTACCTTCACGACTCGGTCGCTTTCGGTCTACGTGCCGATCCAGAGGATCCAAAGTACAAGTTCGACGGCATTCCGCCATCCGCAGATCCCTCGACCAGAGCACAAACTGCACCCGTCCAGCGCTCTCACAACGGTCGCAACCCGTACACTGAAGACGATCGCAAGGCCATCATCTCGTACTTCGTAGAGAGGCACGAGTCAACCTGGAGCCTCAACTCCGCCGCAAAGGAGCTTGCCAACCTCCTTCCCACCCACTCGTCGTTCAGCTACCAATCTTACCTGCAAGCAAACTTTGAGAAGGGCTGGAACCTCAAGAAGCGCATCCTCGCCACCCGCCAGCAACTCTTAGATGCAGAGCCCTCCGAGCTCCAAGCACGCATCCTCCGATCCAGGTACACCGCCTCGCCTTCCCTCGCAGAACAGTCGGCGCCCTCAGACGGCTGGCCAGCAACGACCCCCGAACCTGCACAGCGATCCGCTGATCCGCGCACATCCGGCGATGCAGCCCAAACCCGCAGCAGTAGCAGTGCTCGTGCGGAGAGCGACACCGACGAGCTCGAGGTGCGACGACCACATCCGGGATCCGCGATGCAAGAGGTGGAAAGGAGTCCAACCAAGCAGGGCAACAACCCAGATGCATCAACATCGCAACACCTCGACCTTGAAGTGCAGCCCCGATCCACCGAATCGCCGCCTTCGTCTCTCGAGCTTCCGACGAGTCAGCGCGCCCTACTCACCCAGCCCGCACCCGCTCGGGCCACGTCCATCGACGAGGAATCGGATCCCGAAACATTTCAAGAGGCCATCCTCAAGCAGATTCGCGATCAGGAGTCCGGACGCCTCAAATCGTCGCAGAAGGCAAAGAAAAAGCCAACGCGAAGACGACGCAGGTTTAGCGCCTCCGAGTCTTCTGCCCTCGCCTCCGAAGTCGACGAGCTCGAGCCATCTCAGGAGCAAGGCACCAACGGCAGGACTCCGAATGACGCCGCTCGGACCACTGAGCGATCCGAGCAACCAGACGAAGATTCGGAGTGGGAAGGCACCCGTCTGGCAGAGAGGAGCATCCGCAAGAAGATTCACAATCCGGACAAGAAGTCCCACGTCAAATTCACAGATGCGGAGAAAGACGAGCTGCTTCGGCGGTTGGCCGACTACGTCCAACAGCAGGGACATGTACCCGACGAATCGACGCAGCAGGCGCTTCTGGCCAAGCCAGCAGACGCCTTCTGGGACCAGTTCGCCGAACGCAACCCGACACACTCGGCCTGGTCGTGGCGCAGCCACTACCTCAAGAACCGTGCCACGTACAAGCAGATGATCGATCTCATCATCGCCGAGGGCGACAACGAGTTCAGCGAGGCCAGCTCAGACGCTGATGCCGACGACAACCAGAGTCAGTCGTCCATCGCAGAGCGCAAGGCCGAAATTGTCGAAGACGCCGCTTCAAGCGACGCAGCCGCTCCACAGGAGAGTTCACCTCGCGTCCTGGACGGAGACGAATCCTCGAACAACAGGGCCGCAGCATCAGGACGCGACAGAAGCATGCCAGATGATGGCATCGTCGTGGAAATCCCCTTGCTCGCAACTTCCGAACCGCCCGAATCAGCGCAAGACAATGTGCCGTCTCCGTCTCCAGCGCAGGAAGACCGGCGATCTCCACCGTCAGCGATCGAGATGCAGGAGGACCAGTGGCCTGGAGAGATGACTCCGCCCCTCATGGAAGAAGAGGATGAAGACATGCTTCAAGTCGAGGCCGCAGTCCACCCGCATGAACGATCACCGACGCCTCATCCTGAGGTTTTGGCTGCAGCCCATGCTTCCGAGCACCTTCAGTCGGATGCGGATGATGCTGACGAATCGGACGACGACTACGAGCTGGAAGAATCGAGCGGGTCCGACGAATACAGCGAGCCAGAAGAGGCCAGCGGATCAAACGAGAACGACGTTTCGGAAGAAGTCGAAGAGTCGCGCGAAGCAGAGGACTCGGGCGAAGTGAAAAAGTCGGGCGAAGACGAGGAGTCGGACGAAGTTGTCCAGGAAGTTGCAGAAGATGCGGTGATTGACACCTCAGCATCAAAGACTTCCTTGCCAGCGGAACAGCAGCGAGTGCCGGAGGCACCAGCAACCAGGCGACCTGTTGACATCGGGACCCCTGTCCTGGCCCAGCATCGCAACACGACTTTTGTCGACTTTTCGATCGACAGCGACGAGGAGCAGCGCATCCGGAAGGCAAGGTCTCGACCATCGTTGCCGAACCTTCCCGCGAGACCAGAAGGGCCAGTGTCCGGGTCACCCAGGGGCAACCGCATTCTTGATTTCCGTGCCCTGCTACCGCGGGTTCAGCAGGCGAGCGCCGCTCGATCGCCAAAGCGTCCGTCGAGTCGTATGGAAGAGGAGCGGGCTCAGCGAGTTTCTGATTGGACTCGAAGTGTCTCTGCCTCGCCGTCGTCCAGAAGCCCGGAGATTCCACAGGAAGTCCATGCGCCCATGGTCGGCGAGACGTCTAGGTCGAGAGCCAGTCGCATCAACCGCGACGCTCTGGTCGGTGCAGAACGCATACTGCCGATCTCACCACAGCTGCGACAGGCACCGCGCGGAGCGGAACGACAGAGCGTAGATGTCCAGCGAAGCAGCGTTCCCACTTCCAGCCGAATTGCATCGGTAGGTGCGCATGCGGAGCGTCGTACCGCTTCAAAGACCGACGAAGTGGCTGCGCGCTTGCAGTACCGCGCCGACGTGGAGCGCTTCCGCCAAGACTTCGGGCTGAACAAGGAAGAGCTGCGCGAGCTGCTGATGCGCTTCCGAGCCAGCGTCAAAGATGCACGCAGGTTCATCGACCGCTGGCTTGCGACGGTGAGCGAATCGTACGGCGTCGAGGCTGCTGTGGCGTTCGAGTACGTCAAGACGTCTCGCGGCGACTTTGAGCAGGCCGAAACCTTCCTCAAGCTGGCTTCTCTCACTCGGTCCGGCAGTCGTTCTGGCAGGGCCGACACGAGTCTCTCGCGCAGCAGGGTCTCTTCGACAAGTCCGAGTAAACGCCCTGGAAGAAGCGACGAACGAGATGCAAGGCTCTTTGGCGCTTCGGAGGCTCGCATTCCAGCCTCCAAGAGATCGAGAAGGTGATTTCAGTGTCCGCATTGTAATGTATGTACAACATCTCGATCAGCGAGAGACTGGCTGTGCTTCTTAGACTTTGTCATGAGGAAAGGCTTAATTAGTGAGAAAGGTTGGGCGGCGAATATCGTGCATCGGGTGAATCTATAGATCGGGGGGTTCCCCCTCAGCACACCGATGCGAGTGGAGGCAACTCGGCGCTGCTGGAATATTTTTACGTGGTCCGAGATTCGCCCAAAGTCGCGATTCTTCTTCTTCTTCTCCTACCCACAATCATCTCAGCATAGCCTACTTCGCTTTTCAAGCCACGATCACAGAACAAGCACAACATGGCAACAGGTGCTGCAGCAAGCATGGCATCGACCAGCGCGGATGCGTTGCCGCCATTCATCGTGCAGGCCAGCACTTCGCGTCCGTCGAAGCCCAACACACAGTCGCAGCGCAAGCTCAAGGGATCCAATACAGCAGCCCGCCTCGTACACTACTCTGGCGAGGTGCATCCAGCCTCTTCATCGTCGCGTATCTCGAGGTATGCTCCTACATTCACCAAGGATGACATGGATGTGGACCAGGACGACATGGACGCAGGGGACGACCAAGACGACGACGTCAAGATTGCGGTGGCAGGCACGAGCATTGCTTCGTCACACGTCTTCATGAAAGGCCACGGGACGTTCCTGTCCTCCAACTCGGAAGAGATCCTGTCGTCCATGTGTGGCACTGTGGAACGTGTCAACAAGTTGATATCCGTTCGACCGGCGAGGTCGAGATACGCGGCCGAGGTGGGCGATCTGGTGATTGGCAGAATCACCGAAGTCGGTCCCAAGCGTTGGAAGGTGGACATCAACGCAAAGACCGACTCGGCGCTCCAACTTTCGTCGATCAATCTTCCGGGTGGTATCCAGCGTCGAAAGATGGAGAGCGACGAGCTTCAGATGCGCAACTTTTTCCAGGAAAACGACCTGTTGGTGGCAGAAGTCCAGATGATGTTCCAGGACAACTCGTCGGCGCTTCACACGCGTTCGCTACGCTATGGCAAGCTCAAAAACGGCGTCCTCGTCACGGCATCGCCCAACCTCATCCAGCGTCTCAAGTCGCATTTCGTCCATCTCAGGAACGATGACCTCTCGCTCGATGTCGATCTCATCATCGGTCTCAATGGATACATCTGGATCGCCAAGCATTTCCCCTACAATCAACCTTCCAACAGCTCGTCTGGTGGTGCTACAAGTGCCGGCGCCAACTCGGAGCAGCAGAAAGGTCTGGCTGGCTCAGGCGTCGGAATGGACATTGACGCTACGTATTCGGATCAAAACGACCCAGACCTGTCTCCGGAACTGCGTCGTCAGATCCAGCGCGTGGCCAAATGCATCCACATCCTCGATGCCTACCACCACCCCATCTCGGACAATACCATTCTGGCGCTCGTCTCCATCTCGGTCGCCTACGTCGGTCCTATCCTTCAGCAACATGAACAGCAGGACTGGCATCGCGATCCCAACCTGACCGTCCTCATGGTCGAGCAGCTCCGCGCCGGTGCCACCCTTTCGGAATAGGCAGCTCCTCTTTCTTTCGCGGAGGCAATGGGCATGAGCACAGGAAATTTCACTCGCTCAAGGCCGCAATCGATTACACATGGATGTTCAATTCCGATTGTTTGATGTCTAGTTCCGTGATTCTAGGGTCTTCTATGAGATGTTCCAGGTCCAATAATCGAGCGTGACCTTAGAGAAGCAGTGTGTGGAGATGGATCAGATCGAGGGAAGTATGCCAGCAGCGGCACAGAGCTCCAGATACTCTGACGAGTGCTTGCACAAGTTCTTGAAGTACGCCGACTCGTCGGCATCGTCCTTTGATAGCAGTCTGCACCGAACAAAGCAGCGAAACAAGGCAGAGAGAGTGTGTGAATACACTGATACGGACGACATCCTGCATGCATCAAATGGACTTACTCTTTCGGACTGCCGCATTCGACGAGCTTGCCGTCCTGCAGGACGACAATGCGATCGTAGTCGATGACGCTCTTGAGGCGGTGGGCGATGCAGATCACGATGCTGTCGTGCAGAGCCGTGCGGATGACCCGCTGCACCATCGCATCAGTCTCCTTGTCCGTAGACGAGGTTGCTTCGTCCAAGATCAGAATCCGCGTGGAGCGGAGCAGCCTGTGGGTCAATTGAAAGAATGGTCAACACCAGGTCAGAGTAGATCCTGTCTGATCGCAGAACGAAGACAGGCCGAAGAATACGTACGATCGAGCCAAGGATAAAAGCTGGGCTTGTCCTGCCGAAAAGTTGGCGCCGCCGGACGAGACGGCAGAGTCAAGCTTGAGACGCATGTTCGTGCCCCTCTCTGAGCTCTTGTGCCTCGCGTCAATATCGTGCGGTTGCTGCCCCTTGCGTGCACTGTCGCCTTCAGAGTGAGAAAGGTCGATCAATGAAGGCTCGTAGGAGCGATCGTGCTCGTGGCGGTCGGGCGTTGCGGCGAGTCCCACCTTCCTGAGCGCATCGAGCACTGCTGTGTCGTCGTGCTCATCGAAAGGATCCAGGTTATCCCTGACCGTGCCAGAAAAGAGGACAGGATCCTGCATGACGATGCTCAGCCGGCCACGCAGCTGCTGCAACGGAATCGTCTTGATGTCCACATCGTCAATGAGGATCCGGCCGCCGCTCAGTTCGACAGCGCGGAAAAGGCTCGCAGCCAGGCTGCTCTTGCCACTCCCCGTGCGACCGATGATGCCAACCTTTTCGCCAGGCTTGACTTCAAAGCTGACCCCCTGCAAAACCTCTGGCAGCTCTTCGGAGTACCGCAAGTGGACGTCGTCAAAGACAATGCGCCCTCGGGCTGATGGCCACCCTGCTGGCGGCTGATGTGGTGTGTATCGAGCCACGACATTCTCGTTTTCCTCGCGCGGCATCTGCTGGTACTCGGCGACACGCTCGAGCGAGTTGAAGCTGTTGGCGAGGTTTTTGAAGTCGTTGACGAGGTAGTAGGCGAGCTGGCACAAAAGCTGAGCCGACGACAGCGCAAGACCGGCTGACCCGGGTGAAACGGCACCAAAGAGAGCAAGGAGCGTGACGATAAAGACTGAGACGCCGCCAAGAATCTGTGCACGGAAACTGAGCCATACTTCCATCGTACACACGGCCCACCACAGCGACTGATAGAGGTCGACGGCATCCAGCATCGATTCCAAAAGACGCGGCTCGGCACCGAAGGCCCGAATGGTCACGATCCCGGAAAGCGCTTGCTGAAAGTGTCCGTAGATGGGTGACGTCGAGGTCGCTTCAATCCTTTGCATGTCACGTGTGCAAGCCAGGAAGCCGCCCACAAGCCAAGGACCAACAAGGACCAAGACGAGTGACGGGAGCAGGAAGGCCGGTACAATGGCGACGCAGATAAGGAAGTAAGCCGCTATGGAGAAGGCGTTGTTGCCGAGATTCATGATCGACTGGGGCAGGATGTTGTCGATGCAGTCCATATCGGTGCCGAATCGGTTCATGATGCGGCCGGCTGGTGTAATGTCGAACCATCTGAGGGGCGCCTTGATAACGTTGGTGAGCAGCTTCGAGAAGAGATTCTGCGATGCACGGATGGAAGCGACGTAGAAGCACACGGCCCTCGAGCTGTTGAAGACGATCACTGCTAGGCCGCTGAGTCCGTACACTGTGAGGTAGAAGCTCGTGTGTCCTTGCGCTGGAGGGAACGACACTTGCAAGCTGGAACCCTGTGCTACCGCAGCAATCTGGAGGCTGGCCTTGCTGTATGCTTCGCCCCAAATCTTGAGCCAGTATTGACCGAATGACTCGGACAGACGCAGCATAAGAAGCAGGATGAGAAGCAGGGCCCAGATGCGGAGCGAAGAGGCACGGAGATAAGTGCGGTAGAACACCCAGCTCACTGCGCCCTCTCTGCGCTTCTCCTCCTGATGCAGAACACGCGGCGTGCGAGCTCCTGAGGCTAGTTCGACCGGCCTTTCTAGCGTTGCCAGCTTGCTTGAAGGGATGCTGTCAGAGTTGCTTTGATCCTGACTCGATGCGCTCGCTGGCCTCGAGAGAGATCCGCGCGTCGCATCGCCATCAATACCTGTGTCGGCGTTTGGCTCGGAGTTGGTGCGGCTAGCAGAAAGTGTGACGAAGCCCGCCGCTTTCGATTCGGCTGGTGAGCCTTGGTGGACGATCTCGCCATCGCGCAAGCAGACCACCAGAGCTGCATTATCGATGAGTAAATCCACGTGATGGGTGACCAAGATGAGCCTCCTACCGTGAGCCAGTGGCCCAAGGAGAGCATGACGCACGAGGTGGCGCTGCACACGGGTGTCTACGGCGGAGAGAACATCGTCGAGGAGCACAGTGTCGGAGCGGGCGTACAGCGCGCGAGCCAACGAGATGCGCGCTTTCTGGCCGCCGGATACGGTATGCGAACCGATCTGGGTAAAATCGCCGTCGTCCATGGAGTCTAAATCATCTTGTAGCGCACAAGCGTGGATGCAAGTCTGGTATCTGGTAACATCGAGTGGTGTGCCGAAGAGGATATTGTCTCTGACGGACTTGCCATTCTCGAGCCAGGGCAGTTGGCTTGCATAGCTGAAGCGACTTGCACCGCTGGTGTCGAATTTGTTGCGGATGACTTGGCCGTTCTGGGACTCGAGCATTTCTCCGAGAACGGCTGCCAACATGCTACTTTTGCCGCATCCGGTGGGACCGATGATGAGGCTCAAGCGACGTGCAGGGAAATCGACGTTGATGTCGCGGAGGCAGAAATCCGAGTGGTCCGTTCGGCTTGTCGTCTGTTCGCCGCCATCAGAAGACAAGACTGCCGAAGGCGTACTTTGCTTGGCATGCCAACGGAAGGTGACATTTCTGATGGCCAGCTGGGTGCGAGAGTCATGATCTGGGGTCTCTACAGTCTCCTCGTCTCGGTATGCTCGGGGCGAGATCTGAGTGGCTTTTTGCTGTCTTGAAAGTTGGCTAATGGCCTCCTCGACTTCCTGCTCGTTGAGGAAGGACTCGAGACGCTGTACGCTGACCATGGCGATGAGACCTCCCATCAAGAAGCCAGGGATGGCGTTGAGGGGAGGCCGGATCATGGTGAAGAGGGCGATGGCGGTGAATGCGGTCGAGACGGTGAGCTCCTCCTTGGCGACTTTGACGTAGAAGAAGAAGCTGACGAGGGTGACGAGCACGGGAATGACTGTCCACAAGAGCTCGAAGAGGAAGGTCATGAAGCGAGACCAGACGAGTTTGCGGATCTCGTTGCGGCGAGCGGCGGCGACGCGCTGCTCCCACTGCGATTCGACGCCCTGTATCTTGACGAATCGCATAGCCTCAACGAGCTCGGTCATGAGGCTCATGCGTTGATCGCGGGCGGTGCTGTACTCTCTTTGCTTCTTGACGGCGACTTCGCCCCAGACGTAGTTGACGGGGATGGCAGCGACGAGGATGGAGAAGCCGACGAGCGCACTCCAGCCCATGAGCTTGTAGAGAAAGACGGCTGCGATGGTGACCTCGAGAGGGGCGCCGTAGAGCTGGTGCAAGTCGCAGCCCATGCGCAAGAGGATGTTGACGTCGGAAGCCATCATATTGACGATCTTTCCTACATCTGCACCTTGCTCTTGCTCTTGCTTTTTGAGGGCTTCAGCATGTCTGCTCTTTCGGTACGCGGCGTACTGGCTGACGCGGGATCGGATGGAGCCAAACGAGACCTGCTTGAGGCTGAGCTTGCCCGAAACTGTGTCGCGAGACGGGTTGTTGCGCAAGACCGATGCCCGTGCGTGGACCGGATGTAGCCTGTCGTGATCGGCTCTGCCGGATTCGATGGACGTTGCAGCTTGGTTGGAATCCGACACCGATGTGTCTGCGATGGCTACCGCCTCCAGAGGTGGATCAGCTTGCGCGTCCGTGGATTCTGGTGCCTGAGATTGTGATGATGTGGATTTGATCTGTCCGCTGAGGTCGCGTCTTTTGAGCGCCTTTTCGAAGAGGGAGACGACGAGTGTGGAGCGAAGGCGAAGGCCAACTTGGCGTGCATGGTGGAAGTTCTGCAGCTCTGCGAGGAAGCGCACGACGGTTAGGCAGAGGCCAATGAAAGCGTACACGAGAGCCTTCTGGCGTGGCGACCACTGGAGGTCCGCTTCGGGTGATTGTGGGACCGCGGGTTGAGTTGACAGGTTGGCTCGATCGGAAGGAGGGTTGGCAGAGGCGAGCTGGATCTGGTCGAGGATGCTTTTGAGGATGTACGTGCCGAGATAGGCGAAGCTGACGCTGATGAGCTTGAAGCACGCATCGAGGGCGATGTCGTTTGCATTGGCACGTAGGATGCGCGAGAGGAGGCGAGTGCGGTGTGCGGGTGCATCGTGTGGCGTAGGTGGGAGGAGGGCTTTGAATTTGCGGAAGAGGAGGCGGGTGTCGTTGATGGAGCGAAGACGCCACACATCGGTTGGCACGAGGGAGCGGCGGAGGGCGAGGCTCTGGATGGGGGCCATCCAAGAGTACGAGAGGTTCTCGTAGAGGGTGCAGTAGTCTTCGGGCGAAGTAGGGCAGCTTTGGTAGGTGGAAGCGAGATCTTGATGTGTGGGATGGAGCTTGTCTGCGGCGTCGGGATGGTGTCGCAGTTGCTCGTCGAGACCGACAACTGCCTCGTAGCCACCGGGAGCGATGGGCATACGCAGGAGAATGGAGGTGGAATAGATGCTGATAGCTACGATTGCAGCGGAGAGGAGCACTGGAGCTGTTGCTGAGCTGACGAAGTGGATGTGCGCTGCGAGCCATGGGACGTAGGAGAAAAGGTGAACGATGGACGAGATGGTGAGGGAGAGAAGGAGAGCTGCGAGCAGCAGAGAGGGGGTTTGAGGGGGCCGTAGAAAGAGCCGAAGGGAGACAAGTGCCCAGGCGAAGGATTGGGAAAGGAACGGAAAGGCGGCATGGGCATCGTCTGCGACGATTCTGTATCCGGTGGCGGACGAAGTGAGGATCAGCTGAACGAGGCTGACGACGAGGAGACGATTGAGCCGTTTGCGCTGCTGATGAAAGCCCTCAAGCGAGCTTGCGCTATTCGGCAGATGAGATGCTGGGGATGTAGGGCTGTGATGGTGTTGCTCGAGACGATGCTGACGGACGTCTTGATCGGTGACGAACGGAGCGAAGTAAGCAAGCAGAGAAGCGACGGATGTGCTCTTGCGGCCTGATCCTCCAGCTCGAGAGGATGATTGCGTGAAGCGGCGGAGCACTGCAGCTGAGGTGGCGACGAGGACGATGCACAGCGGAGCAGCGTGGGCGCAGAGGATCAGTCGTTGCGCTCCCGATGCCGACGAAGCTGCGGCGGAAGCAACCGAAGCGGTAGATATCGAGAGTGCCGGTGCTGGACTATGATGCGAGGCGTCGAAGGCCGCTGAGATGACTGTGAGCTCGACGGAAGGATGTCGGTTCCAGCCGAGGCTCGGCAGGCTTGAGGGAGGCGGCCAAAGCGTCGACATGATGGAAACGTTGAGCTGCTCCGTTTTGGAGCGGACTGCGCAGAGGCACGTTTAGAATGAGGAGGGCCGAGCGCAGACAGCCATGGCGAGGTGCGTGATGGCGGGCTTGGACCGACAGCGGACAAGCCGAACGGATGAGCGATGTGACGATGTGACGATGTGACGATGTGACGATGTGATGGAGGAGCAACGTATGAACTGCCGTGCATTTCTAATGAAGCCTCCGCCTCGGAGTGGAGGCTCTGCCCAAAAAACGTCTGGAAGGTCGACGCGCTGCAGCCTCGGCCTCGACGCGCACGTCAAGCGAGGCAGCTCGGCGCTTCCCGACGATCTGGGACGCCCCGCGCCGCGTCTGAAAATGTGAGATTGCCAGTCGCCCAAAAAAGGGCGGCTGCGAAAGAAGACTGGGTTGGTAACCGCTGGTGGCGTGTGACAACCCTGCATGCCTCACGTCGGCATCCCCGACTCTTCACGCTCCTGCTGGCGTGGATTCGGCAAGTCAGGAAGGGACCCTGGCGCGGCTATCGGCCCAAGCTTTGATTTCCAGACTCCGCCACTTCGCGCATGCCTTTTTCTGCAAGGAGCTGCCGCGAGGGCCCTTCGCCTTCATCTGAGCCACAGCTCGCATTCACCTACAGCATCTGCAGGCTGGCCTGCCATCGCCTCGTCACCACCATGCTTGCTACCCTCTATCTCAACAGCATACTGTCCTAAGCGCATCTCTACCTCTTCTCCCATCTTCCATCAAAGCGAGATTCCATTTGCTATCTTCGAGCATGCCTTGACTCTTTGATGCGTGGCCAAACACGTACCCTCCTCTTCACGACTGCGCATCTCAACGACTTTCCACTCAGCCATGCGCTGGCACCTGGCTCGCCTCGCAGCCTCGCTGCTCATCCTCTTGCCATCTCTGCTAGATGCGCGCGATTTGATACCGCGCACGGCCCCCAAGACCCGTCTGCAGGCTTGCCTCGCCAATGCTGGTATCGACATCGTCGCAGCAGACATCAGCTCGCCTGACCTCTACTTCCAAGCCTCAGCCTCGGACAACGTCGTGTTTCACTACAATCCCACCCTCATCGCCTATCCGCACTCGGCCTCCCAGGTACAGCAAGCCGTCCTGTGCGCTTCCGAATTCACCGATGCTCCCATAGCAGCACGCAGCGGAGGCCACTCCTTTGCCGGCTACGGGAGCGGCGGCATGGACGGCTCTGTCATCATCGACCTCGCAAACCTCAGCAACGTCACCTCTCATCCGGACAAGGCGCTCGTCGAAGTCGGCCCGGGCGCACGTCTCGGCGACGTCGTAAAGGGCCTCTGGTCCCAGCATGACGCGCACCGCGCCATGTCCACAGGCACGTGCGCTGCCGTCGGCGTCGGAGGCCTTAGCCTCTGCGGCGGCTTCGGACCCATGTCCCGCAAGTGGGGTCTCACCACCGACAACATCCTCGAGGCAGATCTCGTGCTCGCAAACGGCTCTCTTGTCACCGCATCGGAGCACCAGAACACCGACATCCTCTGGGCTCTCCGAGGCAGCGGCTCCTTCTTTGGCATCGTCACCCGCTTCGTTTTCCGCTCCTACGACGCATCCCCTCCCGTCGTCTCCTTCGAGTTCCGATGGACTCCTTCGCTCGACTCCGTCGACAAGGCGCTTTCCGTAATGACTGCTGTTCAGGCTCTAGCCCTCGAGCCTAATCTTTCTAACGACCTCGGCCTCCACGTACAGCTTCGCAAGCCCTCCAAGAGCGATCCACAGCCCACGCAGAAACGTCCAACCACCATCGAAGTCAAAGGCATCTACCTCGGCCCCGCACATCAATGGTCTGAGCTGGAAGCAAGGCTACGTCAGCTGCTCGCTTCTGATTCGGCCCCCGCGCCCGACTTTCAAAAGGTCAAGCTGCTCACCTATCTCGAACTCATGCAGGACTGGGATGACTTTGGGAAAGGCGAGCACAAGCTCGACACCGAAGCCATCCACAAGCAGCACAACAACTTTGTCACAAAGTCCGCCGTGACGCTCGAGCGCGATCGTGGCTTTGATCCAGCCGCTCTTCGGCCTCTCTTCCAGTACATCTGGGACACCAGCCTCACCGCAGGTCATGAGGCTCATCTCGCCGACGGCAAGACCACCTTCTGGGCGTGGAACATCTATTTTGAGCTCTTTGGTGGCGGTCGCCCTGCCCATGCTCAACCCAGGGCAAAAGAGCTGAGCAGCTTTCCGCATCGCGACGGTCTCTGGCTCATCCAGATCGCCGTCGGAACTGCCAGCTTCCTGGAGCTCGCGCATTCGGGTCACGAGTACGCCCGACAGCTCGCTACGCGCATCTATCGCGCCATCGACGATTCGCGCATTGGCAGAGGAGGCTACTCGTGCTACGTCGACGCTGAACTTGAGGAGCACGAGTGGAAGCACCTCTACTACGGCTCGTCCATTCAGCGTCTCGAGAACATCAAGATGCAGCTAGACCCTTACAATCTCTTCCGCAATCCCCAGTCCCTCGGCAGTCAAGCAGAGATACAGGCACGCCGTCGAGCGTCTCGGCATCGCGACACGCTGGATGTCCCGGATCGTGCGCCGGGGCCTCGGCGTCTATGAAGGAAGTACCGCTAATTTTTGCAATCTGTAACATCATCTACACGACCTCGGGTTGCGATCGTCGTGCCAGTGCTTGGGCGTGCCCGCCACTTGAGCCGCGCATCATCGTCGCTCGTCCGGTGCCGAGCCATTCCTATTCGAAGTTGTAGCAGGCGGTAGAAGCATGAGATGGCACACAGTCAGTCGCTGTCGATGAGCACCGTGACGCCTGGACCCACTTACCTGATGAGCATGCGAATGTTGTTGAGGAAGATGAGCACCTGATCGTCAAACGGCGTCCACTCTTGTGCGCCCGCTGCCGATCCGTTCGAGATGGTCTTTGTCTTGGCCTGCGACGCCGCTTGCATCAACTGAGCCACGTCGCGAATCTCGATCTCGAGCTCGTGGATGGGCTCTTGCGGCTGTGGGCGTCCGAGCACGACAAGATTGGCAAGGGTCAGATGCGAGCCCAACAGAGATGTCAATGCATCCGCTGCAACTCACCTTCTCGGCCACAGTGACCTGAGTGAGGTCGACGATGAAGTTCTGATGCGTGTACGAGAGGCGGTTCTTTTCGCGCGTCGAGACATGATCGGACGTCGGCTTGTCGGCTGTGCCAGCATGGAGACGAGGTCAGCCCAAAGTGCTGCGGGATGCAAGTGGCAGGTGGGTCGTGACTTACCGGGTGTTTCGGTGTTGATGCTGATGCGATAGTCGAACAGTCGATTCGGGCAATGGATGTTGAGGTCGGCAATCCTCTGCTTTTGGATGATGCCATCCGGTTTGATGGCGAGCGTGTCGGCGTCCCTGGTGACACGCACCTTGCCGCCAGGTGCAGGATGGAAGTAGTCGATCTCTTTTCTTCGCTGGTAGCTCACTTTGGCGCCCGTATACGAGCTCTCGCCCGATCGCGAGACGAGCGAGTTGAGGATGCGGTTGTACTGGGCGTGCTGCGACTGCACACGCGCGGAAACAACAGGAGTAGGACGGCATGAGTGACTGCGCAGGTATTCCGATCAGAGCAGAGTTGCGACTTACGATGGTCATTCGGCTGTCAAATCGAGTACGGCTCAGATCAACGACCGTCTCGTTGCGCACTGGCAATTGTATCCTCTCGCCCGTCTCCTGGTCAATGATCTGGCCGATCTTGCCCTCGATCTGTGATGCAGGTGCGACGAAGGTCAGAGAGAAGGCAGAATGTGACGATACGGCCGCATTGAGCTGCTATACTCACCTCGACGTTGGAGCGGCCTTGGGAGTTGGCGTAGATCCAGTCTCCCACCATGGTTGCAAAGTCGTCGAGCGGATCCACGCCGAAGATGGAGCGCTCTGGCGGCAGCTGCTGCTGCTGTGGCGAAGACATGATGTGACCGTTCTCACGCCACTGTGACGAAACAGAAGGCGGCGTAGTGGCGATGTGATGGTGAGGGCAGATGGATGGCAAGGCGGCTTCGTCTCGGAAGCATGCCGAGCCTCACTCGACGCTCCAGCTCCACAGGGTCCAGTCGGCCTCTTCCGACGCCCGAGGATTCTGCGATTTTTGACTAATTTTTGGCCACGCATTTCGCGTTCGCTTTTTGCCCCATCTTCAGCACGAGAACTGTGTTGGAATCAGCCTTGGAACAGCAGTCGCCTCCACTTTGGACCCTGCCTTCAGTCTAGTCGATGCTCCTCGACGGTTGCATGGAAGCCTTCGAGCCATCGATTGTTTCCTCCGGCTACCATGCCTGCAACGCTTCCAGCGATTCCGCAAAGCCCACCTCTCCTTGAATCGAGGTCATGAGCGCGGATGTGGACAGCGACGGCGATTTTCAGGTCCTCACCGAGGCCTCGGGGGTTGCGCGCCCGAGCAGTTCGAAAACACACGCAGGCAACGACGCCGACATCATCTACGACGAAGCGGTCGTGACCAAGCTGGAAGAGCTTGATGCAGAGATCGAGTCGGTCAGTGGTCAGATTGCTGATCTTCAGCAACTCAAGCAATCGCTTCTCCGCGAGCGCCGCAAGGTGCATTCCAATTACCTCGAGTCAGCCAAGCAAGACGGCACACAGGCTCCGCGCAAGCTCGGCCACGATTACACCTCCTCCTCTGCAAAATGGTCGTCCACCATTCGAAAAGCTGCCAAGTCCGTCTTCGGTATCTCCTCCTTCCGTTTTTGTCAAGAAGCTGTCATCAACGCCGCCATGGACGCACGCCACGCCGTGGTAGTCATGCCAACAGGCGGCGGCAAATCCCTCTGCTACCAGCTTCCCGCCATCCTCAACCCCGGCGTCACCCTCGTCGTCTCGCCGCTCATCTCGCTCATGACCGATCAGGTCCTTCACCTCAAGGAAGTTGGCATCGAGTCCGAATTGCTGTGCGGAAGCACCTCCCGCGAAGACTCCACTGCCGTCCTCAAGAAGATCAGGCACGGCCCCGCCCTTGCTGGCCCGTCGGAACGCACCAGTCTCAGCGCGTCAGCGAGTTCAGAGCCTCTGCAAGATCATCGCCATGACGGCATCAAGCTCCTCTACGTCACGCCGGAGCGCATCGCCAAGTCCAAAACCTGTCTTTCGGCTCTGCAGAACGCATACGAGCAAGGCAGACTCTCGCGAATCGTCATCGACGAAGCCCACTGCTGCTCACAGATGGGCCACGACTACAGGCCCGACTATGCCAAGCTCTCCCTGCTTCGACGCCTGTTTCCCAAGGTGCCCGTCATGTGTCTCACCGCAACGTGCGGGCCCAAGGTCCTCAAGGAGATCATCGAGATCATCGACCTGCCCCCCATCACTCAGCCTGACAACGCTGCTCCCATGCGCACAATCTACTTCACCGCTCCCCTCTTCCGGCCCAATCTCCTCTATCGTGTTGTTCAGCGGGCTCAGCAAGCACAGGCCGCATCGCAGGCCATCGTCGACTACATTCTCGCCCATCATGCCGGCCAATGCGGCATCGTATACTGCCTCTCCCAGTCCGACACCGAGGCAATGGCCAAAGCCTTGATGGAACTCAGCAGTCGTAGGATCGCTACTGGCACCTACCACGCTGGCCTCGACGATGCCAGCAAGCAGCGCATCCACACCGACTGGCGCAAAGGTCGCATCCAGGTCGTCTGCGCCACCATTGCCTTTGGCATGGGCATCGACAAGCCAGACGTGCGCTTCGTCATTCACGCCTGCATCTCCAAGTCGCTCGACGCCTACTACCAGGAAACAGGCCGTGCAGGTCGAGATGGCAAGACGTCCGACTGCCTTCTCTTTTATCGACCGCAGGATGCGATCCGAATGAGCTCTCTCGTCGCCAGCGAGCCCACAGGCCAAGAGAAGCTTTCGGCAATGCTCGAGTATGCCCAGTCGGCACGATGCCGAAGACAGCTGTTTGCCGACTACTTTTCAGACATGTTTGAAAAGGGCGACGACCAGCGTCAACGCAGCTGTACCATCTGCGACAACTGCACAGAGCATCGTCAAGACCTTCTCATGGATGCACGCATGCAAATGTACCAGCTTCTCGCCATCCTCGCAGAGATGTGCAGGCAAGGAGGCAGGATCACCCTCACCAGCCTCTCGGACGTCGCTCGAGGTCTCGGCGGAGGCAAGTTCAACCTCGATCCGAATCTCTCCGATGCTAGAGCTGGTTCCTCCAAAGCCAGCGCTGCAAAGTCGACAAAGGCAGGCGTCGTCGACGTGACAGCCGTCGCAGGCGGCAAGATCACGCTTCATCGCGATATGGTGGATCGCTTGATTGTTCACGGCATTCTTTCGCAGCTCATTGAGCAGAGCTACCAGGCGACCGCATACACGGTCAACGTCTACCTCGAGATCGGGCCCAAAGCAACCAGGTTCCTCCGCCATCCTCTTGAAAGCGTGTCGTCCCCTTCCAAGCTCAACCTACTACCACCCGTGCAAGTTCTGCCGCCGAACGCCAACGCAACCAGCCAGACGCCCGGCGTTCCGAAGACTGCGAAGCGATCTGTTGGCCAAGCAGATCTCGCGCCCGAGTCAAGCTCAAAGGACGCACGGCCGAAAAAGAGCAGAAGCGCCGCAAAATCATCGGTGAATGGTGCCGGTGACGCTCGCTGTCCGGGTGCCACGTCTCGCACGAACGGGCCCCAAATCGATACCAAAAATGGCCAGCAGTCGAGGAAGCGAGCTCTGGTCGGCGGCACATCTGAACTCGAGGCCATCATCATTGACTAGCGTTCCCAGCTCTTCCGCGTCTGCTGTGCAATGCCACACTCATTCAAGCCGACGTTGTCGCTCACGCTCGAGCTCCAGTCGACCGCGCTACCAAGCAACAAAGCATGTTCGTTATCATTTGGGATTGAGTGCCATTCTGGTATGTGGTGAAGCTTGACGAGAACGAGATACAGTACAGACAGGGGAGCTGGGCGATTGCAACTCTCGCTGCATCAAGCGTTGGGGTCGTACGGGCTCTGCGAAAGAGGCGCCCAGTGCTCCTCTTTGGGCAGGTCGACAAGGCCCTTGGTCTCAAAGTCGGGCGTCACCTCACCAGGGATCCACTGGCCGTGGATGCCAGACCTGATGGCAAAGGGCAGCTGAACGGCCGCCACGGCCTTGGTGAAGTCGCGCGTGTCGATGACGACAACCTCACTACGGTTCAGGTCGAGCCTGTCAACGATGGCGAGGACAAAGCCATCGCCCTCGGGCGCATCCTTGGATCGGGGGCTGAACACGGGCTCCTGGATCAAGCAGTTGTCGCCGGCGTAGTACCACTCGGTGGTGCCCTCCTTGCGCTTGTAGTGGGCGAGGCCGTTGAGACCCTGGAAGACGTTCTTGTTGCCGTCGCTGCGGTCAGGAACAAAGACGTTGATGAAGGCGCTCGAGTACTCGACACCCATGAACCTGTTGTCGATCTGCGGGAACTCGGAGGGAGTGTCGAGGATCACCTCGGGGTCCGGCAGCTGCTCGTTGTTGTCCTTGCGCGGGTCAATGGTCCAGCGCACAAACTGCGCCTTGGGCGTGCCGTCGGTCTCCTGCTTCTTCTTCTGCTCGTCCGAGTCGGGCGGGAAGAAGGGGAAGGCGTTGCCGTGGACGAGCGAAGAGTCGATGATGATGCGGCCCTGCTCGTCCTCGAAGCCAGCGGCGGTGTGGATGGGCATGCCGTTCTTCCAGTGCCAGTACTTGACCTCGTCCTTGCTCTTGGCACCACGAGGGATGGTGATCCACGTGATCGGCTTGGTGTAGTCGTACGCCCAGTGGTGGCCGCCCGCCTTCATCCTCTCCAGATCGGCCTCGAAGGGCCACAGCATGAGCACGAGGTAATTGGGCGTGAGTGCACAGTCGTGGATGAAGGCGCACCAGGGCGCCTCGAGCCACAAGTCCCTGACCACCTTGCCAGAAGGGTCCACTTCAAAGTAGTAGACGTCCTTGGTGGCCAGACCCTTGGCTTCGTAACCGAAGCCGACCAGGTTTCCCGTGACGGAGCACTGCTTGGGATGGGCGGTCATGGTCTTGGAGGGGAGGTTGAACGGGTTGTAGCCGAGCGTCTTGAGGGTGTGAGGGTCCATCTCGTAGGCGTTGCCGTTCTCCTTCATGGCGAGGAAACGGCCGGCGTGCATGACGACATTGGTGTTGGCAGTGGATTCCACAGTCTGTCGGACGCAGGGGTGGTGCGTGTAGGGGTTGCGGTAGAGACCGTACATGCTCTTCCTCGCCCTACGCTCGACCTTGAAGCGGTCCGTCTCGACGAATCGCTGCCTGTAGTCAACCTTGCCATCCTTGAAGCGGAAGGCGGCCACGGTTCCGTCACCGTCGATGGGCGCGTTGAGCTCGCCGCCCTTGTAGTAGGTGGGAGGCTGCGCGTAGTCGGGCATGATGCGGTAGAACGTGCCATGGAGCTCCTTGGGGATGGTACCGCGCGTCATGACGTCGAAGATGGTGCCTTCAAAGCGACGAGGTTGAGCACCACCAGACAGGTCGGTGGCAGTAGGCCAGCCCGACGGCAGGATGTCAGTGGGATGCACATAGCCGTGGCTGGGCGCCGCCTTGGAGGTGACGGGCACAGGGACCGGCTCCTGAGTGGCTGTGGGGGCCATTGTGGATGTACAAAGCAGAAAGCGTCGGCGAGAACAGAGGATATGGGAGGAAGTGAAGGTGAAGGCTTGATCAAGCGGAGCTTCATTCGCGGGGGTCGCAAGTCGGCATTGACCTTAGCTACCGCTTTATATCCATTTCTCTTCGAGTTGCATGGTCTGTCCTAGCTGAAGTCAAGCTGGACAATAGCCGCAGCTGGTGTGCTGGCGCCGTCGGCAAGCGCGGCCAGCAAGCGCGCAATCGTCAGCAAGGCATTAGTCACCTAGTACCGACGTGGAACGTGCACGAGACGCTCGGCATGAGATGCACGGGCAGCGGGGTTCGCTCGAAGCGGACCCTCGACCGTAGCATGTGCCTGCTGTACCGCAAAGGACATCGCATCCGCTCCGCTCCCCGGAGAAGCCAAGATTGCAGGGTCCTGTCCCAGAACGCCAGATTGCGGGGTATCCCGCGCAGGCTGGCCTCCGTCTCCACACCCCGACATCTCTTGCAGTAGCACGCCTCGCCAAAAATTATCCAGGGTTGTGGCGGCTCGCACCAACCTGGCCGTTGGGCCCTTTACCGAGGTGTCGGAGGCCGAACAAGCACTGTCACTGCGCCGGTGTCTCTGTCTTCGCGCCTCCGCGCTGCGGATCAACACTTCCGCTCGTCTGGCATTCCCGACCCTGCACGCCACCCTTGGTTCTTCTGTTTCACGAATCAGCCTTGGCTCCGCGACTTCCTTCGTCGAGTCCTGCTTTCGCACGAGACCATGTCTTTGTTGCCTGTCATCGATTCCCCGTTCGCCCCCTCCCTTCGCAGTGCAACTTGCCTCCACAGTCAGAGCTCGTAGACGCACATGCCCAAGGCGACAGATGTTGGTCATGCCGCCATTTCCATTCTGTGCTATCGCTATCCGTGCGAGACGACGTCCAGGCACGACTGATGATCGACGCGCGCTGTGCTACCATCCCGCCTTGTCGCTGTGACGACCGCCGCATTCGTGCAGCTTCCTGCGCTCAAGCTTGGCGCCGACGCTTACCAATTGGCGCGTCGCCCTTCGCTATCCCGCTTCAAGCTGGGCACGGTCTCTTTTTCACTCCGCCCGTCTGCACGTCCATCTGCACCAACACTACTCAGCGATGCCAAGCTGGCGTCTCCCGAGACGCAGCCCGAGATGCTCTTGCAGCGTCCTCAGCGCACAAATGTTGCACATCGTCCGGCTTTGTTCGACCGATCAGCAGTCGTTCCTTGCCAATGCCTCCACATCCAACGGTGACCCACGACTCAAAACCTCCGATGGGCGTCGAACAGCAGCCTTGCAAGTGAGCTGCCACCGAGTTGTCCAGCCTTCAGCTAGCTGCTCCGAATTCGTTGCAGAGACGCATCGGAGCAGCGAAATGTGCCATCGTGACCTTGCCCGCGGCGCAGAACATGCAGAATCACGTCGAGCACCTGCTTGTCGCAGCATCGGGAAGGCTTTTCCGCCTTCTTTGAACGTATTTCCCCGCGTGAGCCGTGCGGGGCTCCGCAAGAAAGAGCGGGAGGCACGGCGCCTCAGGACCCTGTTGCTTGTTCCCGAAAAATAGGGTCCCGCTCTATCGGCTAAACCCCCTGCACTGCGGCGCGTGATTCATTGTCTTGAGGAATGACCTGCGCAGACTGCAACGCGCTTGGCGCGGGTAGACGCAAAATGTCACGCAGACTCATGCGAAGGCAGCTGGAGGTCCGAGCGTTGGTGGCGAGCTCTTCTTATATCCAAGCGACTCTTCGGGCAGACATTGCTCCCTGAGTCGACAGTAGCATTGGCACGCCCAACCATAGCTTCCTCTCGAAGTTCCATCTTAACAGTTTTGCAACATGGCTCCTGACGGCGGAAACAGCATTGCACTGTCAGGCGATGGCAGTACCTCAAATAGGCTCGCCGCCACTGTCGCCGGTCAAGGCTCGGACCAGTCAGCCTATCGAAACGGCTTCAAGGCTTACTCTCAGCCTCTTGACGAGAACACCAAGTCCGGATCCAAGCCACAATACGTACTCGTTGAAGATGTGACGCCCGAGCAATTTGAGAACTTTGTTGCGGAAGGCAAGAAGATCGTCGGCGAGGAAAACTTCTTCGTCAACACCACGGGCAAGCCCGAACCGGACGGCCACTCGGACTACCTCAGCCTGCCTCACTTTGAAGACTTTTTCAAGATCGACGAAGCCGAACGCTTCATGGCCAGTGCTCACATCCAGCCTGCTTCCGTAGAAGAGGTGGCCAGCATCGTCAAGCTTGCCAACAAGTACAAGCAACCGCTCCACGCCGTCTCTATGGGCCGCAACCTCGGGTACGGCGGCTCTGCCGTACGTCTGCGCGGAACTGCAATTCTCGACCTCAAGAGGATGAACAAGGTGCTTCAGATCGACGAGGAGTCGGCTTTTTGCCTGCTCGAGCCGGGCGTTTCCTACTTTGACCTCTACGAGGAGCTCCAGAGGCGCAACTCGCAGTTGTGGGTCGACTGCCCCGACATTGGATGGGGAAGCGTTGTTGGCAACATGGCCGAGCGAGGCGCTGGTTACACCCCTTATGGAGATCACTTTATGTTCCACTGCGGCATGGAGGTCGTGCTGCCCAACGGCGACATTGTCCGCACAGGCAACGGCGCAATGGAAGGCAGCGACACCTGGCAGACTTTCCCCTACGGCTTCGGTCCCTATCACGATGGCATCTTTACGCAGTCCAGTCTCGGCATCATCACCAAGGCCGGATTCTGGCTTCTGCCCAACCCGGGTGGCTTCAAGCCTTTCCTGATCACCGTGCCCCGCAAGGAGGATCTGCATGAGCTGGTCGAGCGCATCCGACCCCTGCGCAACCGCATGATCATCCAGAACGCCCCGACCATCCGACACGTGCTCCTCGACGCTGCATGCCTTCGACAACGCAAGGACTGGGAAGGAGGCCAGCTCAGCGAAGGTGCCCTGCCCGACGAAAAGGTCTACGAGATCGCGGAACAGCTAGATCTTGGGTACTGGGGCTTCTACGGAGCGCTCTACGGCCCACCTCCCATGCAAGACATGCTGTGGAGCGTGATTTGGGGCTCGCTGTCGCAGATCAAGGGCTCAAAGCACTACTTTGAGGATGATGTCGGTCCGTCGTCGCTCTTGCACTCGCGTGCCAAGACGCTGGCCGGCATCCCCAATCTGCTCGAGCTCGACTGGATCAGCTGGCTCGACAACGGCGCCCACTGCTTCTTCTCGCCCATCTCCAACGTCACGGGCGATGCGGCCATGGGGCAATGGCAGCTTCTGGAGGAAAAGTGCCGTCAGTACGGCTTCGATCCCATCTGCACCCAGGTCATCGGCCTGCGCGAGCTGCACAACATCTGCTGCATCGTCTATGACCGCCACAGCAAGGAGCAGCGCGATCGCATGCGCACCTTGATGCAAGACCTCATCCAGGCTGCCGCCGCCAAGGGCTGGAGCGAGTACCGCACCCATCTCGCTTTCCAGGATCAGGTAGCCGGAACGTTCAATTTCAACGGCGGCGCCATCAGCCGTCTCAACGAGACGCTCAAGGACGCGCTTGATCCCAATGGCATTCTTTCGCCCGGCAAGAATGGCATCTGGGGCCAACGCTTTAGTCACTTGCGGAACAAGGCCTAGCTGTGGATTCGCTGGCCTCTCCGCTGCATTAAACAGCTTCCGACGGCGGCTCCTGCTTTCGTTTGTAATCCAATCGGTATTCCGTATATCATGACGGATGTGTTGTCGGCGACCATCGGGCCGGATGCGCAGTGTGATGCAGATCAGGCGCAGGTCAGGCGATGACTTGCAAGACCTTCATCTTGCGAGACCTGACGGCGTTGATTGTACGTTCAAGATCCATGTTGGTCTTCATGCACGCACTGGCGATGTCGGACACCGATGAGACTTCCTTCCACGGCGTAAAGAAGAGGAAGAAATCGAGTCCGAACTTCCAACCGCTGGCAATGACAACGGCTTTTCCTTGCTTGCACGAGCAAGGCGTCTCGGTGACGAGCACGTAAGGACGATGAAATGTCTTGGCCTCTTGTTGGATGTCTTTCCTGATGTTGTTCTCGTGAACCCATCCGCTATGCAGGCGACAAGGAGGCTGCCGAGGCGTTGAGGCCTGATCGGTGGCGGCAGCGTGCTCCATGGGGCTGTTTGTGCGGCGACCACGAGCTGGTCGAATGTCCTTACATACGTTTGAGCATTCGCCAACGTCCTGAGGAACACCTGTCGTCCACCTGTCGTCGTCCGGCCACCAGCTACTTATCCGTCCAATGAATCGTGCAAGGCTCGTCGACAGTCAGAGCTCCGCGATCCTCGTACCGACTGCGCTGGGACTTGCCAATGCGGACGAGCAACGTTGTGGTTAGAAGCGAGGGTGGTCGTCAGATCAACCGGATGATGTTGCTTCAGAGCATCCCGTCATGCGGGTGGAGGACGGAGGGCGGAGGCTGCCTGAGCGTCGGGTTAGAACGGTCAGAAGCGTTTGATCGCCGGGCGATCAAATATGCGCTTCGGGGAGGCGTTCTGCATGCGGGCGTACTGCTCGACCCAAGCACGAGAGAAATCGTCGTCGAGCTCTGTTCAGGCGCTCTCGATACAGCTTTCGCCAGCGATCCGGGCGGCTATTTTGTCAAATTGTTCCAGAAGCTCCCGGTGCCTGTCTGTCTCTCGTCTCTCTCAGCTTTGTTTCGCCATCCGCCTTGAAAAGGCAACGCGCGACCCCGGCCGACCGGCGGCCCCACATCCCGCGGAATTTGGTGCTGCTCACTCCGCGTTGCTCTGCCACCTTATTCGTGTAACGCCGCCGAGGACAGTCGCTGCTTGACACATACTCACCCTTTCTCGCTGTCTACTGTGCCAACACAGAGGAGCTCTGTAATACACATAAGACCCAGACTGTCGCTGCCGACTCGTTGGCCGAGATGCGCTTTTGCTCGCAAGCTCGAACTGAGTCGATGGAGCCTTCATCGCAAACGGAGCGCTACCAGCGCCTCGCGCGCGATACCGACGCCGTAGCAGAGCAGGTGCTGGCATCGCAGGAAGTGCGCGGTCACGCAGCCACCGTCCGTGTCCGGCGCGATGCTTTGCCTGACTTTCTTCGCAAGCATTGGACCACCACCTGTTTCGTCGCGTCGGGCCGCATCACTCTTGGACATATCGGTTCCAACGACGCATCGCCAAAGCCAAAGGGCAACGAGCCGCTCGACCTGGCTGCTGACGAGCTCGAAGACAGCGTGGCCATGAAGCATCCTCTCTGGAGCGAAGGGTGGATTGCAAGCTTGCAGCGAGACTGGTGGGCGTATAAGCACAGCATGCAATGGATCGCTCAAAGGAACTATTATCAAGCGCGCAAGGACAAACACGGCAAAAAGCACAAGAAGGACGACAGTCCGCGCGACGTTCCTTTGCTCGACGTCTCATCCTGGCCCGGCTGCTGGGCTTTGTTGCGTATCGTCGAGCGTTGATCGCCGCTGGCACGCCGCAGACTCGTTCTCCTTTTGGCTCCAGCCACAGCCCCCAAATCTGGCCTCGTCAACGCATGCGATCGGGGGACTGCATTGTAACGTTTTCAAAACGGGTGAGCTTGCCAAGCACGCTCAAAGTCTCAGGATGGCATGGCGGCGTAGGCGTTTCCACCGAACTTCGCATGGTACTCCGGGCTCGCTCTTGCCATCGCCGGGGAGAATGCCATGTCTCAGACTCGTGGGATAGCGCATAACGAGCAGCGTGCGATGACTCTACATGCACAGCGTCTGAGAGCAGCGGTGATGCGGGTCAACGGAAATTTGTCCAGGCGTCCATCAAACCACTGGTTTCAGGGGCACTTTTCAGTGACCCTGGCACGGACATTGGGAATCAATCCCGCACAGCGTCCAGACGGGGCGTTGTGATGCCAAGACGTCGTGCTCCAGCCCATTCCTTCTGACACTTCTTGCGGTTCCTTGGCCGCCGCATGAGCGTGTGCATCGAGCCATCGGCGTGCCGACGGGAAGTAAGCAGTCAGCGAGTACGATGCGCGCGCTTCGACCCCACGGGCATCTGGGTAGGCAGAGCATTGCCACGATGGCGGCCTCGTGGATTCGGCCTGCAGCCACCACGGGGAGCAGTTCGCGCGCCGCCTCAGGTGCATCAACAGATTGCATGGCGCAAATCAACTTGAAGACCGACGCTACGCGCAAGGCTTCGCCGTGAAAGAACCCCAAGCCGTCGGCCAAAGTCGGCCACCGGCACAAGCACGGAGAATGCCAGCGAGACTAACGCACGGACGACAACTCGACGTTGGTCCAACGGCTGGACTGCTGCCGTTGTGTCATTTAATGTACACGACAATACACCAGCCAGCAGCGTGCCGCACAGTGTCGTTTTGCCTTGAAAGCGCAGGCTGGCTTAGGTTTGAGTCCAGACGACCTGCTCCCGTGGCAATTCACGCATCGCCGCGCAAGGTTCCTGGCGCGGGAGGCGCGGGAACGGTGGTGCGCAGCGGCTTGCCTCGCTAAGGTCCAGCCTCACCGTACACGGACCCGGAATGTCGGCAGACAGAGAATGAAGCTCATGCAACCTAAGGTGATCTGCGACTTGTCGGATGGACGGGCAATCCACGGGTCCGGACGTTCGGCTGCACTCGTCGATGCACTCGCTCAGACTGGCAAGCGCGTGGGAACGATGCAATTTGGCAGCGCGGTCCTCAGACCAGGTAGTTAGTCCGTCGCCCAGTCCAAGGCTCCCACAGTCCGCTGTCCAGCTCAAGATCAATCACGAGTCCTAGCCCTGCAACCCCGAAAACACATTGGTGAAATTTTGGATCTGCGTCCAGCGTTTGGCATGAGTGCGGGGAATGCTGGGAACGGTGGGACAGGCATAATGATCCAATTTTGCAGCTGCACGACAGCTGCACGATGGCTTTGCTGCAGCTCGCAGCCCGCTCGCTCTTGCCATGTGGCTGGCCAAGGCGCCGGCAGTCTACAATAAAGTCACAGCTGCTACCGCGCTGCCGGTCAAGCTGGAAATGCTAACGGCTTTTTTTTGTTTCCGGTGTTGTTGTACCTCTAAGCCTTGAATCTGCTAATTTGCTCATGATAGAAGCTTGCGAGCATGCCAAGAGAGCATGTCACCACGTCGAGGCTATACTACAGTGCGCTCCCTGTCTGACGCAGACGGCGGACAAATGACTTTGGAATGACAGCTCTGTTGTACTGTTAGCGTGCACGTCGCATGCATGTACGCCATCGGTCCAGACTGTACCGGCTATTTGCCGTCGATCCGATTTTCGAGGGTCCACCTCTCATCAAGCGAGCTCGCGTGCGCCAAGGATCAGTGCGCCGTACCTGGACCCTCGAAAGACTCCGCCTGCCACCCTAAGAACAAATCGATACCACACTGGACAGCGTATCGTCCCGTACCGCAGTTTACACGCCGCTCGAACCTCACTGCGCAATCGATGGGAACTGGACCCACGTCAGACAAGGCTCGCTTTGCAAGGCTCAGTTTGCTCCAGTCACGCAGGCAACGCACCAAAACCAGTCCGCAATACAAGGCGAGTGTCCGAGACGGCTAGCCTACTCCACTCCTCCACTCGGGAGACCTTCCTGATCTGTGCGGACCCACATCTCTTTTCTCCCTCTCTCGTCTCGGTGTCAAGCGTTGGTGTGAGCTTGCGTGTGCGTCTGTCAGTGCAAGCACGTCGACGACGAACAGAGTGACTACCGAGTCTCGTCGCTCTGCAAAGCTATAAAGCGCATCCCCATGATCCCTCTCAGCGACGTCATCCATCCCACATCTCCTGCCTCTGGAGTCTCCACACCCTACACCATGGACCCGCACCCAGCCTCTTGGTCAAGCCTCGTGGCCTTTATTACCAAAGTATTGGCTAAAATGCGCCAGGCAGCCGAGGAAGCCTGGCGTTACTGTTTCGGCGACGGAAAAAGCGGCGACGGAGAAAGTGATGGCGACGGAAGAGGAGATCAACCTCCCGAAGCCAACGAAGACATCCTAATGGAAGGGCCCACCTCGGATACCGAGCCTTTACTCCGAACTCCACGTATGACTCCGCAGCACCCGCCTGACCTTGTCGACAACAACGAGTCAGACGGCGACAGCACCTCGGGGCCTAGCCCCTAGCGCGGCGTGCGCGCGGGGGCGGCGGCGGACGCGTCCGTCCCGCCAAATGGAGCTTGGCGTCCGTGTCCGTTGGACCCGACGGACAGGTCCAAAGACACTGGTCCAGTGCGGCAACGGAACCAAATCTTTCTTGGCTGGGGCAACGGACAGCCTGCAACGGACGCGTCAAAATTGGGCGGAAATTGGCTGGGCGGCGGACAGGATGTGGAGGACTGGAAAAGTGCCTGGCGGACCAAATCCAACTTTCCTGCCACGCAGGGTTAGGGTTAGGGTTAGGGTTAGGGTTAGGGTTAGGGTTAGGGTTAGGGTTAGGGTTAGGGTT